>LR990041.1:19877086-21182711 GCA_905147135.1 Blastobasis lacticolella
TAAGCCTCATGAGAAAATCTTAATTGATAGTAGTATGACATAGTTTGGTTGAAGATACTGATTTTCAATCGTATTATCTTAGGTCAAAGCGTGTGGTAAATCACATGCCCTTGATAATTGTAAATGAGTAGAATGAGAGGAGCACGTGCTTGTTGAAAGTCAGTTTAGACTTAGTTACAGTTGCGGCATAGGCTTTCCTCTTGGTCGGTCATTTGATGCAGAGTGTCGTAACTCCTACCTTTATCAACTAACTGCTTCCATTGGCTGCGTTCCGTCGCTTGATACAGTGTGGCGCTGACTGGAGTTTCCAACTCTTCGGATACCTGCACGACATAGTTGTCGACTCTTTTAGTGTGTCTCATTGGATAGTTAATGTTATGCTATTATAATGATACAAAGAAATCAATTGTCGCGTGATAAAAGTAGGCTGGGAAGTCTTGATCTGTATTTTGTTCGTAACTCATAGACCCAGAAGATATAGATACTAACCAATCAAGTCAACTCTGAGTAAGCGCGGTTGAGCCTCAGCAATGCAACATATGTAGTTACAGACATTCACTACTCGGTTTAGCAAGAAATATCAATAATAATTACTATTACTTATCTTACTCTAGGAGCTTGACATGTCTTCCACTTCTCAGATTTTGGTTTAGGTCACAACAAATATGTTCGAATTTACGTGCAAAGCTTTCCATCAATTAACAACGAATCCTCTCTCGAGAGAAAGGGAACTAGGCTTTGGAGAGGGAGTCCACACTGACAGTATTTTGTATGGTAGGTTAGGATGTGATAGATCATCCTCGTTTTTCAAGATAGTCAGGAAAAAGTGATCGTAAGTTACTTACTTACGAGTAAGTATTTGTTGTTAATGTTGATTAGATAGGTATGTTACCTACTTACCGCAGCCTTGAGAGTTGTACCTGCATAGGTACTTTGTTGTGCTATAAATATCTTGGGTGACATGATTATAGCAGAAGCGTGATCTAATTATCACTCATGTCACTGTATTTGATACTTGACGGCAATTTTGTCATTGAAAGAGTTCACCAATGACTTTAATTAATTTAGTCTACTGATGTTATGGTTTTTGACGGATCATCAGAAGTCCGCACTCGAGGCCAGCAAGCCATGAAGCGCAGTATCTTGAGAGTCAAATTGTCGGACCGTATAAGAAATAGTGTATTGCGCTCCAAATATCAATTCGCCGATAGGGGTTAAAAAGCTGCCAACCTGAAGTGGGACTGGGCAAAAATATCTATGATGAGTATCGGAGATGGCGGGACGAGTTGGACGCCTTTTCTAAGGATTGGCCGAGGGAAGCATTCGACCGGGAGGCCTTTGCCCTGCAGTGGGACAGAGATGGCTAAAAATAAAATGTTTTGGTAATTTATTCCGAGCGTTCATAACGCTATTGTACAGATAGTTGCACCTAGGATTGGAGGTGCTTAACGATCATAACAGTGATAAAGATATCCTCTGTGTAGAAATGGATATTGTGTACGAAGTTTCATAATACGATGTAGTTCCGACCTGAGTGGTTCAATAGTCAACATGCCGGTCTGCCACGCAAGAGGTCCCGGGTTCGATTCCCGGCCGGGCAGAAATTGAAATGATGAATTTTAATTTCTGTTACGGGTCTGGGTGTTCTATGTATAATAAGTATGTATTTAAAAAGTATTTAAGTAGTATATCAGTTATCTAGCACCCATAGCACAAGCTTTGCTTAGTTTGGGGCTAGATGGCGCTGTGTGAATTTGTCCACGATTATTTATTTATTTATTTATTTATTAGTTAAGTTGGACAGAATAATGGTCCTGTAAGACAATACACAGGCGTTGTATTAGTTGGTATGTTGGTACCCTATCCTGGACACCTGACGCTGTCATCCGAACCATACTCTGTGCGGGAGTTGGTATAGGAGTCAGTAATTAGAACCAGATAGTGTATGTGTGTTTATGCTTATTCTGGACACCTGATGCTGTCATCCGGACATACTCTGTGCGGGAGTTGGGAGAGGAGTCAGTAGTCAGAAACAGATGGTAGATATATGTTTGTGTATCCTGGTCTGTGCCGTTGATATCCAGATCCTGCCCTGTTGCGGGGTTTGGTTTGAAGGATTCAACGGATAGAACTAGCTGATGTTTATGTGGACCCTGGTTCTTAGCCGCTGATATCCGGATCCTGCCCTGTTGCGGGGTTTGGTTTGAAGGATTCAACGGATAGAACTAGCTGATGTTAATGTGTGCCCTGGTTCTTAGCCGCTGATATCCGGATCCTGCCCTGTTGCGGGGTTTGGTTTGAAGGATTCAACGGATATAACTAGCTGATGTTTATGTGTACCCTGGTTCTTAGCCGCTGATATCCGGATCCTGCCCTGTTGCGGGGTTTGGTTTGAAGGATTCAATGGCTAGAACTAGTTGTTTATGTGAGTATGTACCGGGTATGTGCGGGTTGGTTAAAAAGAACCAAAGATCAGGCGCAGACGATGACTTTGGTACGTTTAAGGTTGATCTAGAGTTGCTTGTTACATGGTCACGATGTTCACGACGGCGAAGTAGATAAACATGGATGTACATTGTACCTACAGATAAATTTGGTTGATGGGTGCACATCAACACTATGGGGCTGTTTCATTGGACGCACATGATCGGTCCGTGTGCGTTACTTAGACGTTGTTGATGGGTAACTACAAATTAGGTTTAGTTTGTAGTTCTATATGTCGGGCTCGAGTCAAT
Organism: Blastobasis lacticolella; assembly: GCA_905147135.1. Taxonomy (NCBI): domain Eukaryota; kingdom Metazoa; phylum Arthropoda; class Insecta; order Lepidoptera; family Blastobasidae; genus Blastobasis; species Blastobasis lacticolella. The sequence goes on from LR990041.1 coordinate 19,879,822, forward strand.
GGTGGAATGTTGTACTCTTGAGTTCGTTTGATAAATAGGTGGCAATCATAGCCTGACAATCAAATCTTGATTGTCAGGATGATCGAGCGGATCACTAGCGGTGAAGCTGTTAGAACAACTTAACGCCCGAGGACGGTCGTATTATCAGAATGGCCGTGACGGCGCATCGAGTTATTGGTCGTGATAAGATGTCTATCGGTTAGATACTCTTTAGCTGGTCCTTGTTTGTTTGTTTGTCGGTGGTTAGTTAACAATGGCAGCGCGCACACGCATTATTGTGCGCTGTGATGTTCTTGTTTTGATTAAGACCAGAAATCAAGCACCCACGAGGAATTGCTATGTAAGTCACGAATACCAATACCATAAGCCTTTAAACTAACGTCGTTGTAAGTTTGTGTCGTGGTGGACCGCGGGCCCTCATGCGCCGCGCTGGAAAAGTCGGCCCTGATGTTAAAATGGTGATGATAGATCCAATTATAATGATGTCGGCTATCTAGACTCTAGGATGCCGATATACCGATATGTAAAAATGTACGATCACATCTCTGTCCATCTGTCATTCTTAAAGCGTCATATGAATTTGATAACAGATTATACTACTTCCGGTGTTGCTACATAAAACGCAGAACTAGCGCCACCATTGACAGGTCACCTCTGTCGCTGGTCAAGCTATACTTACATTTTCTTTAAAATGGGTAAATACCCGGGTACCCGGGTACCCGGGTATACCCGGATATTAAAAATAATAATACCCGATACTCGAGTATCTAAAAAGTGTAAAGAACGCGAGTTTAGTTTGAAACAAATATCTAAAAAGTATTCCAAAACCCTACTCGTGACCATGCCGAATGCAACTGCGTCGAAATATCGAGGTAAAAATAATACTAACCGCGGTAATAAACCCGATGACATGGGCGATGAAAGTGTGAAAGGAATATCTTAAAACCTATGGTACAACCTTGTGTCTTTGTTGCGTTGAAATGGATAAGGATTCGTCTGCTCTATTCGGAAACCTGCTCCAGCCTGCCTAGCACAAGTGTGCGCGATACACAGCTCGCGCCTCGATAAACGAGAAAATGCGCTCTATCGAGCTGTCTCGCAAGTGCATAACAACAACAACTTGCCTGCGACAGCTAGCTGGCTCGCGGACAAATGTCAAAGCGATCGACAATTTGGCGGTATAATATCGCCAATTAATATCACAACTGCACTTCGGATAATAATTTATCGCGAAATCAAACGTCGAGAGGAGAGAATTTCTCTTCGAGCCTTCGAGCCCGCGGTAACGGTCAAAAGAATTTAAGTTTGAAAAATTTACGGCTTTATACCAGAAATATATGTAAGTTTTGCATGTTTTCTTATTTATAATAATTACATATTATATTACTTTTATTTGATGATTTTTATACAAAATTGATTATTTTTTCATAATGGCTTATTTCATGATTCGGAATGAAGAAATCCGCTAAAGGAAGGTTGAAGTTGCAGATTGTGCGATGATAATAAATATTATTTTTTTATATTTCACAGACATCCATTTATTATTTATTTATTATATATTTATACTAGCTGCCCCGGCGAACATTCGTTCGTGTAGCGTTCTAACCCTACACCACCCTACCCCTAGTTCTACCCTACCCTACACCTACCCTACACCTACCCTATACCTACCATACACCTACCTTACACCTACCCTACACCTACCCTACACCTACCCTACACCTACCCTACACCTACCCTACACCTACCCTTCACCTACCCTACAACTACCCTACACCTACCCTACACCTACCATACACCTATCCAACACCTACCCTTACTCTTACCCTACACCAACCCTTCACTTACCTTACACCGACCTATCTTAAAAATGGATCTTCTTCTTCTTCTTCGTCGAGTCAATTTTTCGAAAACCCTAGATCTGGCATGCCCAGTAGTTGGCCACGGCAACGGCATTATCAGTCGCCAGGAACAGTTCCTCCCTAGTGCAGGCAGCAGGACAAAGAGGACACGAAAGCAGATGCTTCATGGTTAAAAAAGGATAAAAAGTATGTTTCCAATTTTCAGCCAAATCGGTTCAGCCGTTCTTGAGTTATAAAAAGTCTAAGACAAATTGTGTAGCTAACACGACTTTCTTTTATATGTATATACATATAGATATTACTACTATAGTCTATAAGTATCAATACAACAGAAAACAGTCTCTTATACATATTATGTATATTATACTAATATTATTAAGATGAAAAGTTTGTATGTTTCATAGTTTTAACTATTGGGGCCATTTTGAAAATTCTTTCACTGAAGACTACATTATTCCCGAGTGACATAGCCTACTATCAATCTCGGAAAAATAATAAGGTCTTACCCGTGGGATAGTTGAATGTTTACAATGATTCGATCGCGCGCAGTTGAAAGTCGCAGGGGACTGCTTAACCCTACTAATATTATAAATGCAAAAGTATCGCTAACGATTTCACGATTAAACCAATGCATCGATTTAAAGAAATTCTGAGACATAGGCTACTGTTTAGGCAACACGCCTACACGAAATTTTCTAATATAAGGCAACGACCCCTAGACGACTATGTTCTCTACCAAAGCCTGAAGACCTGGAAATAGAATAGAAATAGAATAGAAAATCTTTTATTCTAGGACACTGACAATAGTTTCTTAATAAGTACAGTGTTGTCCATTGCTTGAAAGGCTTTATTGTCTCTTCTGGGCATTATGACACACAAAGGTCTTGAAGCTTTAAATTTGTGTATTTCTCCAAGTATTAATTTTTTCTAATAAAGCTTTCGTATTGAACAATTTTCGGTGAATAATAGATGAGGCAAATAAAATCACATTTTGAGATCGACCGCCTTATAATTTTATATAAGCAATTTTTATGTAGACGTTGTTGCCTAAACAGATACCTTTTATTCTCCAAAAATCGCGCGAATCCGTGCATTATAACGGTAGTTCACACGGGCAGAGCCGCGGGTGGAAAGCTAGTTACCGGGTGGAAAGTAATTGTACCCAGTTGCTGTTTGAATTTGCTTGTGATTTTTTGTACGGTAAGAGAACACTTAATAACAATTACAATAAGCAAATCAAACTCTCAAAAAATTATTAAACTTTTTTTTTTCAATCAAATGTTTAAAAATCTGGACCATAACTAAATTTTAAATCAAAAATTCATAACTCGTTAACTATCAATAATCGCTGAACATACATGGGGGTGTTTTCGATAGGTCTTGGGGTGGGCAATCTAAAAAAAAATCTATGACGTTACTCAACTGGCCACCCTGTATAAGACAGAATTATTGTAAAATACAACAGAAAAAAAACGGTCTTCAAAATATAATAATAAATGATACTTAACTTACTCGTATTGTATGTGTTTTTTTTCCTTTTGTAGTAGTTTTGTAATTCTTGTCGACGAATTGCAGTATTATCTCCTAACTCCTAATCATTAACAAGTTCTTTGGGTGCGTCATAGGCACAGCAGCATCAGATAATGAGACCATGAAACGACCATCTGAGTTTCCCTACAATTTTCAAAGATTGCCCTCGATTTCACAGGGTTTCCATCGTCAGAACCTAAACTGGCTAAAATGGCACCACCTCAGGAGTATACCTTTCAATAAAAAAAGAGATTTCAAAAACCGTCCACAATCGGCTGAAAAATAGCGTAACAAAAAACAAAAAACTAAGAACCTCCTTGTTTTTTTGAACACCAGTTTCGAAGACAAACGTCTTATACAATAACTACTAACACTAGTATGTAAGATATATTATTGTTACTAACACTATGAATATATATTATTTTACTTACACATCTTTAATCAATGGCTATCCGTTAGCCAATGTTATGTGAAAAGCATAGATAAAAGCAAAATAGGGGAGATCGTAAAGTTAAAAAAAAACTAAAGAAAACAGTATATGTAGAAGTTCGACAACATAAAAAATCTAATAAAAGTATAAGCAGCTATCACCAGTAAGCACAAACCATAATAAAGCCAACACTCAGGACAGATCACAAACAATCATCAATAAACATATAATTTACAACACCTGGAGAGTACAACATGGAGTTCTTCAAGAAAGGGGTTAAAAGGTTTTTGCGGGGTCGGCAACGCGTGGGTGAAGCCTCTGGTATTGCTAACGTCCATTGGCTGCGGTGACTACTTACCATCAGGCAGGCCGTAACCTTGTTTGCAACCCTGACGGTATAAAAAAATTTCTCAACAGTCCGGACAAAAATAAAATAAATTGTAAACATATACCAAACATCATAAAATTAAATGTCATAAAAGCTATGTCGCCTGTAGTTGGTTCTTGAAAATGGCTCGACAGACAAATTTTTATCGCGGCGCGAGCTGTGTCGCGCGCACGCTCGTGCTAGGCAGGCAAGAGGTTACGATTTCTGATATAAGTTTACTATTCAAAGTCCACCGCATAGACGATTCACAAGTATGGAGTTCAGCAGTGGTTCCCAAACGTCCATGAAATGGACGTGGTGCTGTGTAGTGAAGTATTCCACCTGGATGATCTTGCAGTGGGATACATACGTGGTTTATGGCACGTGTTTGGTCCAGCCGGTGGTACGGGCCACTTTTTCAGGTGGTGAGGTGCTCGGGTCTCATCTGGGGCTAATGCAGTACGGAGAATTCTTTTTCCGTTACTTTTTCGCTGGGCGTAGCCAAATCTACCGTGCACGGTACGACCGAACTCCTCCTTTATTTGGCTCAGGTGGCCGTTGCGGGCACCAACCTCGTTTTGTGCGGAGGATGGTAATTATACGTCGAAGGGTATCTTCGACGATTTTTCGTCACCAGATTGTTACATGTAGTCCAGTACCTACCTACTAGTTTGTTGATATTCCTCGCTTGTCGCGCGCTCAGTGCGTCTTTTTCGACATTATGGTAAACTATACTCATGTTCATACCCCAGCGGGATTACTTCGTAAAGGTTAATATTATGAATTTTTTTCATCGATAAAGGTATTTAGATATTTAAATGAAGTAATCAAGTGAGGGTCGCTCGTGACGCCTTTACCCTTAGGACTCCGGCGCCAGGGGCAACCTTGGTCCCACACCCACCTAAAGACGTCTCTGGTACAGCAAAGCAAAGAGGATAGGAATACTACGTCAGCAAAGGACTCTTCCTGGCAGTCAATATAGAAAGTACTCTGTGCTCGCAGTTTACTAGGCTCACTCATAAATGAGTAGAGCTCGTCTAATTTAAAATGACGCGCCCCACTATCGCATTAACGCACACAAGCATGTTTAAAATATGGACGCAATACATATACAAATGCCGTTGTAATTGGTCATTCAGTTGCCGGTAAGATTCAAACGTCGGAGCACGCGTCGTTCATTGGCTCCCACACACACACACACCCACAGATGAAGTGTCGTTATTAATATTTGCACTCACACATCGAAATCAACTAACTAAGTAGTGGGGCGCGTCATCTTAGACTAGACGAGCTCTACAAGTTATGCACAAATATACTATGATGATACCCTAGTATTTAAATACTAGGTTACGTTTAACCACAGACATACCAGACTAAACACAAATCACAAATATTCCCTGTTCGCTCACTCTACAATGATTATGAATCTTGCTATCCCGTTTTTTCGTCTATAAGCTCAAAGAAAATGACGCGCGCAATGTTTTGAACGTTCGACATGCTGCTCAAGCTACCAACGTCCTGACGTTCTTTTTGAAACATCGGTGTAAAGAGCATTTTGAACATTTACTATGGAGAAAATCACCACCCACTTTCCGCCATTTTGAAAAAATATCGATTTCGCGGCCACTCATAAAACTTATGCCAATCGATAGGAAACTTTAATATCTATCGATCACTATGTTCAAAAATGTCGAAAACGGTATACCTTGTGAGATACCGCAAGTCAAAGATGTACATTATCTACCGACACATGGGGAACAAATACATCCTACTAAGTCTACTCAAAGTCAAATATCTTCTAAACTACTGAACCGATTTCGATTAAATAAAATTAGAAATAATTTCGATTCGAAAGACCTTTCAAATACAGAAAACCGCATTGAAATTGGTTCATCCGTTCGGAAGTTACAGATAGACGGATTGTAAGATTATGTGTTCACCAACACACAAAATACTTTATTTCATAATAATATGCCACTCGGCTCTGTTCAATTAGTCTCCGGTCCCCAGAGTTAGACCATGGTCAACCTCACTTCAGCACATACCGTTGGCATTTGGCACACCTAACGAGTAGCGAGCTCGTGGCGGTGCTGAAGTTTGACTAGTCTCAAAGTACAAAACGGTCACCCATTCAGTTAAAGGACACTATGAACATTGCTTAACCTAGGTTATCGGTCTGGCAAGTTTCTTTATTTCTATTAATATTCTTTAAGATAATTAAGTTAAGTTGCTTAATGCAGTGCTTACACTGTAAGAGCAAGCTCCTCAACTCTAACTCAGCTAGCAACTCCGCATAGCACTTGGCGTTGTACCTACATCGCCTAGCACTTGCCATGCATATGACGTTAATAATGTGACTAGATCCCAGAAATCGATTTCTGTGTTTTTGACAACTTCTTTTTTTTGGGATGGGACATATTTACCCAAGTAAATTACCGACTTGCAATGCGAGAGTACCGGGTTCAAATCTCACTGTCGCCATGTATCAATGACGGGCGGATGGTAGTCGCCGCATGTTAAAAGCCAAAACACCGCAAAAAATAGAATGAAAAGGTCCTCTGTTGGAAATAAACCCTATGCTAGGGCGTCGACGCTGAACGACGCGCAGGCATATTGCCCTACACCTGCGGTAAGTGGGCTAGGGCCACTCTGTCACGCGCGGGCAGGGTTAAAGAAGTTAGCGTCTAACAGTAGGAAGCTCCGCTTCGCCACCCTAAACGTCGGTCTCTGACCGGCCGGTCTCGAGAGCTGGCTGGCTTGTTGCACAGGCGCCGCGTTCAGGTTGCATTCCTGAAAGAGACGAAGTAGCGTGGCTCCAAGTCTAGGGAAATCGGGCAGGGATACAAGCTGTTGTACACCGGATCGGCAGAAGGGAGGAATGGGGTCGCTATTGTGGTGGGCGACGAGTTCCGGAACGGCATTCTGGAGGTGAACAGAGTGAGCGATCGACTCATGGTGATCAAGGCGCAAATTGAGGGTATAACAACCAACCTCATTAGCGCCTATGCTCCCCAGTCCGGCTGCGCCGACACCGAAAAGACTGTCTTCTGTAACAGTTTCGAAAATACCCTGTCACATATACTATCCTCTGAACAGATGGTGGTTCACCTTCTTCCAGAAAAGACCAGAACACCTCATAACCTACAAAAGTGGTCCGCACCAATCACAGATCGATTATCAGCTGATCCGAAGACGTGAAATCGGTCACGTATCCCAGTGCAAAATCATCCAGTGGGAATGCCTCACTACACAGCACCGAGTCCTTGTCATGGTCGTCCGCGTGAGTAGTAGACGGCCTACGGCAGAACGCTGCGTGCCGTCTATTAAGTGGCGGTCTCTGAGCAGCACGAGCTAGGAGTTCTTGGAGGCAGCCGAAAGCCTCGATTGGAGCGCAAAGGGTAACCTTCAATGAGCTCTGGTGTCAGTATCAGAAATCCATCCTCAAACTCGGACGAACAGTACTCGGCACGTCGAAAGCGTCCGACGAATTGACAAGGATACGGGGTAGTGGAATGGTGAGGTGCAGGAAGCGGTTAGGGACACAAAGGCATGTTTCAAGAAATGGCAGCACAGTAACTCACTATCGGATAAGGAAGTATACTTGGGAGCAAAGCGGTGATCTAAAATGGCGGTGGCAAAAGCGCGGTCAGCCCAGCTGGCTCCGCTCTACGATGCTATTTTAAAATCTCTTAATAAAATTTAAATCAAACCATTTAATAGGCGGTGTAAAATAGTGCACAGTTATGTGAAAGCGCAAAGTATTTAAATACACCTGGATTATCCTTTCAACGGTAAGTAAATAATCGTGGTCGTGGCTATCAGGAATCAATTTTAGAAATTGTGACAAAAATATGCATCGAAATAGTGTGAATTTGCAATAATTGAAAACCTTAAAACAACATGCCCTTAAAGATAGATTTAAAATTATTGAGAAATTGAGCAATATTTCGGTGATCGAAAATATTTTGATGCTAACAGGGTCGGATATAGTATTCATTGTATAAAATTTTAATACTCAAATCTTGTAAATTGCGGTCCTCTATTTTATATGTATAAATTAGGGTTAGATACCAAAAATGGACCTAAATTACATTTTTAATGTTCTGGTTCTGACATTTTATGAAACAACTTTTACGTTTATTTACATTTATTTGTTTTTCTAGGTTTCCTAAAGACCAGACATGGCGATGTCTGGTTTGCAAATTGGAAGTTTTGCGTTGTAAACATTTTGAAGAACAAGATAATAAGTAGATGCAAGTCCCTTCAGTCCTGGTGTATCATAATTATATGAATTGATCCTGAAAATAAAGAAAATGCTGCCTGTTTAATATATTAATGTACCTACCCTTTCATTTTTTTTTCATGACTATGTCCTCTAGAGGGCATCACATAGGCCAACCTGTGGATAATGAAGATACTTCTAACGATAAGTAAGTAGGTACCTACTTAGTTTAGAAGTTATGAGACAACAAACAAACATTTATACCGGTCAAAATCCTCAAAACCTTCCTTATTTATTTATTTATTTAACATTTTATTGCACACAGTAAAATACATAGAGAAACATCATACATATAGACGACACAACAGGCACTACTTATTTCTAAAAGAAATTTCTTCCAGCAGGCCTACAGAAGAGATCTCCTTCATGCAAAAGCAAGCACTGCCAATTCACGGTATGTAGGATCGAGAAATCAAAAAGACGGTGGTAAGTATCAGGGCGTGGGTTTGATTCACTAGATACCTTAACTTTTATTATAATGTAAATATAAAATTATAAGGACAAGTTTTAAAAAATGACAAATTCATCCGGAGCGAAATATACTCACAAGTCAGATTTGTTTATATTGGTTAAGAGCAATGACTTCTTAAGAGTGAAAATTCGTAGCAATATATAACATTGCAGATGGGCTGTCTTGTTCCGTCCCTGCATTTGCATTAGTGTATGTGTTTCTGCTTCTGTAGATACAATTTTTTCTCTATGCGTTTAACCAAGATGGTACCCTAGTATTCAAATACTAGGTTACGTTTCTAGTATTTAAATACTTGGTTACGTTTCTGTCATACACATCCCTATATTTTAATAAAAAAAAATCTTTTTTCGTTTTGTTTCGGAATGTTCGGATTGACTTTACTTTTGCGAATTATTGCAGTTTTTTATTTAGTTAGAATTACTATCAATAACAGATCCAGTACCAAACATAATTCAAATTCCGTGTTTTAAATGAGACTATGTGCATATACAGTGAAACAAAGTGCATGTTTATGGGTTCCGCGAGAGTACGTACGTTGCGTACGTTTTCGTGATTCGTAGTAAAGTAATTTGATTCATGATTTTGACGAAAACATTGAAGCCTACATTTACAATGTTTAGATAACATCACGCTTTCGTACCCAGAATACATACTTAAGTATTCAACAAAATAATGCGATGTATGCTCCAGATCACCTTCGCAGGAAAGATGCCAGAGATGTTATGTACCGTAGTAACTCCAGCTTGGACTTGATATATGTGGATCACCCCCACCCGGCAGGGAATGGGCTTCGACGTGAATATCGAAGAGAATACGGAAGCCATGGTTCTATTGACGTGATCGGAGGCGTCAACGACCGAGCGTCCGCTATGGTACATAGTTATGCCGAGGATACCTTGGCGGACAAACCGCCGGGGTTGAATCGGACTACAGAATTTATAGCCTCAGATCATGCAGACGGTCCGACTCCACGAGCCAGTGCAAGCCCGAAGCCCCGTAACAAATTCAACAAACTGTGGGGTGGAACTGGACCAACACTAACTCGACAACCCTTAGACAGTAATACAATACCACATGAACTAAAGAGGAAACAGTTTGCTCACTATGATTGTCAGTCCCTTATGGCAAATTTAAGTTATGCAGCTGAGATGCGAGGAGCGTTACTCAGCCGGAGACGTAATACAACTACGGGAGCATCAGCTGCTTCCCTGCTTGCCACGAGGGGACTGCCCCCAGGAGAAGACACTGCACCTGACACAGGAGATGGCAGATGTAATGAACTTTTAGAAAGTTGTCCCTTCTTCAGAAATGAACTTGGAGGTATGTCATCTCTAATATTAATTGAATTTGAAGATGTTTTTGACTTTTCATCAGGTGACCTGATAGCTTGTTTGCCTGCATCTGTTCAAAAAAATACCAGTTTAAGAGTTTTTGATTAGTTTAATTACAATGACATGAAATTTCTAGGCAAAAATTTCTATTCTATTAAATTTCTAATCAACAACATTAATGATAGAAGCAATGAAAACAACATAGGTACAATCTGTTGAGTTATCTAAAATAGTACAATTTACTACTCTATGATTGTAGAAATTAAAGCCATTCTGTTGCATGGGAATCAGGTGACATGCTTAGGTTTCCTACTCACAATTGTTTCACAAAGACTACATAGTACAAGTATGTACCCATTTTATTAATGTTATAACAGTGTGCAATATTTGCTCACATAGATTTGATAGTAGAAATTGAGACTGTTTTTATTTATTGTAGATATAGTTATATGTTTATAAAGATATAGGAACTTTTATGAATGGAGGTCTTGTGAAGTCCAATATTGCCTAGTCCAAATGTTAAGTACTTTATTTTTTTTGTATTCATCAAACAGGAAAATAAAAAGGTATTACACATATTTTTTATGATTTAAGAACTATGTAATATTAATGTAGGCTGACTTAGACTTGGCTGATATAAGCTGACGATGATGATAGAATGTAAACAAATAGTTATCTGAATGGTTAGCTTTAGTATATGAGTGAGTATAGTAAGTGAGTATACCTAGTTACTCAATAGAAAATACAATAATTTAACATTCTTAGACTACAACATATGACTTGATTGTCTTCATGCAAGACACTCAGCTTATGAGTCATGCTTACAAGTTAACACTGCTAAGTTAAAATGTTCAAACCTGTTAGGTTAACAGGTTAGTATATTTTATGAATACATGCATTCTTTAGAGTTTGTTCATTCCACATTTTTTCATTTTGTATGAATACTAAATTGAATACTACTACATATTGTACTAATACATGATTGGAATAATCAACTTGAGATACAAACATGCTATCCATTAAACACAGATTTTATTAATTTTACAGTTTAATTACTAGTTGTAGATTAAATGGCTAGTTTGTAACATGAACATGATATCAAACTCTATCATCTGTACAGATAACTTTCTACAGACATGTGCATAACTACAGATTACCGAGGCATTGCATGCCGCTGTGCTGTTGTGGTTTTAAATGTACCTATTGAAAAACATTTGATGTCTAATTATCTGTTGAAGATGTTTACTTGTCATTAGAAATCTGTATGTTATTAGTGGTGTCCCTCAATTTCACCCATAATTATGCATTTCGAAACTCTGCTTACTTTCGACTGTCCTGTAGGATGCTGTTATTTTTACGGGACATAAATGACACTTGGGAATATAGCTACGTATTAGTAACAGAACTTGTCGATATTTCCAACATACGATTTTTAAAGGCATTGTAACCTTGGCGGTCCCAAGCGGTTTTCACCCGCGCGTAGTGACCTTCTCTGTACAGTCAACTATTTCGCGGGATGCTAATATTTTTCCGGGATCAAAAGTACGTTACCTACCTACGTGTTACACTCGCGAACAGTGTTTGCGCGGTTATCCTGAATATTTCGAATATGGTTTAATTGTTTCGGAGATAACTCCAACGTGCAAACTTTTCCTCTTCGTAAATTGTCCTCATGTGATGAAATATGTATGAGGTATGACCAGTGGATTGAGGATAACGCAATTTCCCAGGCGAAGATGAGCGATGCGTCTCGCTCTGTTGGCGGACGGCGCGTGGTGGGCTGCCGGGGCAGGCCGGCGGCTGGCACCGGCCGCGCGCCGCGTACGGACTCTCGCTACTCGAGTTCCCCGCCGGGAACACCCACTGGCGGCAAGGCTGCCCGTTCGCCAGGTCCCTGGCACCGTTGCCGGTCGAGAGCCAAGACCTCGGCGCCTTGTATTATAGGAACTACTTCTACTCACAACGTAAGCTTTTTTTATATGTATGGATAATGTATCTCTTTCCTATCTGCTATACCTGTTTGGATGATATACGACGTCATGACCGAAATCAGAAAACATATGTTTGGTTCTAAATTACATATAATCAAGTATCAAAGTAGTCGAGTGAACGTTGGAGGCCTAGTGGTAAAGGTATCCGACTCGCAAGCCAGAGATACCGGGTTCGAATCCCACTGCCGCCATGTACCAATGACACTTTTCTAAGTTACGTACATCACAATGTTCAACACAAACCGATGCCCTTACAGTGAGGGAAAACATCGTGATTAAAGCTGCACATTCAGGCGACTGTATGTGTAACCATGATCTAATCTGGTCATGTTTCCCTGGTAGCAAGGTCACGCAAGTCAGATGGCAGCTCCACTGAAATTACCTGATCTGCTAAATCCTGAATCATGGTCAAGGCGGACCCTGCACAACCGGGTCATTAACGTCAAGATTTTTTTTTATCAAAGTAGTCAAGTAACAGTAACATTTTGATACATAGTACCTATTTGTTGCTAAACTGCCCCTTCAGTCTGACGAGTGCCTTAAGCCCACCAAAACTGGTTCGGCATTAACGAGTCTCTATGGTTCGCGAAATTGCTCCTTCAGTCTGGCGCGTGCCTCCCAAACTTTTCACCTTGACCCATCTACTCCATCCACCGCAGCCCACCAAAACTGGTTCGGCATGGACGAGTCCCTTGGCCCCGTAGCGGTGTCCATTCGCAAGGAGCGAGTGGAGTTACGTCGCGGCGGCGGCGCTCTCGCAGACGCTGCGGCGCCGGCCTCACAACTCGCCTGGCAGTACCGTCTCATAGTACGCACCTCCGAGCTACTCACCCTGAGGGGATCCGTACTGGAAGATGCCTTGCCCAATGCGAAGCCGAGCAATAACACTGCCACCTACAACACTAAAGAGGTGCTGGAGTATGTAGCGCCCGAGCTGCAGCTCGGCTGTTTGAGGTGGGTGTCTTGTAACTTTTTTCTTAGATATGCTAGTGATGAACTTCTTCCTATTACAATTTTTTTTCATGACATACGGTAGGTTATTACATTTTGCTAAATACAGAAAGTGAGCGCATGGAACTCACAAAGGCGTGAGTGCATGTCAAAGTGGAATGCATTGCTCATAGAATAAGGTCATTTGAAGAGCGGAGTGACGCGTAACATAATAATATAAGTGATACAAAAATTTACTTATAGTATGAGCAATACATGGCATTTTGATTTGCTCTCACGCGTTTGCTTCTGAATTTAGTCGCATTAGTGAAATATGTTCCGCGATTCGTAACTGTAGAAGGTGAAGAGATGCATTTTTCTTGCTAAACATCTCAAGATACACACTTTCTGAGACTGGTTGAACAGTCTCGGAAGCCGATTGGCCCCCGTGTCGATACTTTCGCATTTATTAAATTAATATGTAATACCATGACTGATAAACTTGCAATACCAGTACGTAACCTTGCTTATGGCCTTGGCCGTGCGGTGTCCGGCAGAGTAGAATAGCACCAACCCCTTACATGGGTGTCGTACAAGGCGACTAATGATTTCGAGGCAAAAGATCAAGAGTCTCCGTAGTCTGGAAAATGGGCAGCAGCATTTTCCATTGTTATATTTAAACACTGCGATCTCCAACCCGCCTGCCAAGCGTGGAGATTATGGCAATACCCTCCCCTTTCGTGGGAGAGGCCCTAAGTCCTGCAGTGGACTGTTACGGGCTGTGATGATGAACCTTGCTTATTATCCGTGCGTTTGCAGACTGGGCGTGACGAATAGCGGCGCCGAGGAGCACCTCCTGCGGTTGGACGAGCAATGCGTCACACAGCACTACAAGGTCGGCGTCATGTACTGCAAGAGTGGACAGTCCACCGAAGAGGAGATGTATAACAACCAAGAAGCCGGGCCAGCCTTCGTGGAGTTCCTCCAAATGCTGGGACAGACCGTCCGGCTGAAAGACTTCGAGAAGTACAAAGCTGGGTTGGATAACCGGACTGATTCTACTGGACTGTACTCCGTCTACACGACTTACCAGGGATGCGAAATCATGTTCCACGTGTCCACTATGCTGCCGTTTACGCCGAATAACAGGCAGCAGTTGCTGAGGAAGAGGCATATAGGGAACGATATAGTGACTATAGTGTTCCAGGAGCCAGGGGCGGCCCCTTTTACACCTAGGAATATCCGGTCGCAGTTCCAACACGTGTTCATAGTGGTCCGTGCAATAGACCCTTGTACGGAGAACACGCATTACTCTATAGCGGTCAGCCGGGCGAAGGAGGTGCCCCTGTTTGGGCCCCCGATCAAAGATGGCGCCGTCTACCCGAAGGGGGAAGTGTTCACCGATCTACTGCTGAGCAAGGTACTGTCAGGTCAAGTAAATAATATAATAATATTATAAAGAGGAAAGGTTTGATTTTTTGTTTGTTTGTTTGTTTGTATTGAATAGGCTTCGAAACTACTGGACCGATTTCAAAAATTCTTTCACCGTTGGGAAGCTACACTATCCCTGGGTGACATAGGCTATATACCCGTGTACCCGTAATGGTACCCGTGCGAAGCCGGGGCGGCTGCTATAAATAATAAAAGAGAAAATATAATATTGAAAAATTATATAATTTTGTTGTTATTATTTATTCATATGGCAATTTAAGTCGTATAACAATATGATTGTCAAAATCACAAAACGTCAAATGTTGTTGTTGTTGTTGAAATTGATGCAATGAAGAGATTACATACATACATACATTGTCAAAACATCATCATTTTGATAACATAGGTTTGACAAGTGACAGTGGTAAGGCAAGAATTTACAACTCAACCAAAAAGTGGATTATTAGTTTTGATTAAACTGCCCTAAATGAGATGGTTAACTGAGAATGTAATTGCAAGGAAAAATCGAACTTGTTGCTTTGACGTGCAACTGAACTTCGACAGGGTGATAATTGATGAAGCAATTTCTTAATCGAGTTTACGTGTTGGACTTGGACTTGTGCCCTTATATTATGGAGCACGTTTGCGGAAGAATCACTAACATTAATTTCCCCGATTTGATCCCACTTTCAGGTCATTAACGGCGAGAACGCCGCCATCCAATCCCCGAAATTCAGTACAATGGCAACGCGCACCCGGCAGGAGTACCTGAAAGATTTAGCGAAGAACTACGTGACTGCCACCACAGTGGAAACTGGACAGAAGTTCTGTAAGTTATTTATTAGTTTGCTTTTTACTAAGTTTAGTAACTTTAGTTCGCCTTGCTTTGAAAGGCAGGGTAGGGTGCTTAGCCCATAATATTTACGATTCATAACATTTTCGTTTATGTATATGTTTATCAAAATGCAGAACTGCATGTGAGTTGGCCCTAGACCGTTGTCCCAAGCGAAAGTGATATGTTTGATGTCTACATCTACAATTACATTACTATTCTTACGCAAATACAACAACACAGTCATTGTTGCTAGTTAGGATTCCGTGCCTCAAAAGAAAAACAATACGGAACGGAAGGATCTCTATCCCAACAAGCACAAGTAGCAGTACAAAATATCACTTTTGGTGTGACTCAGAACAATACGAGTTAATAAAGATTTATAAATGTTCAACCGTAAATTTAGGGCTGCGCTTTTGTCTGTATAATAGCATAATAAAAGCAGGAACGGATACTATTGTTACGGGCTCGGAGTTAGTGTAGATGTCAAAAATACTGTCTTACAGCTACTAGCATTTCCATATTGCATTGGTTGCTTAAGAGCATTTTAATGGTAGTAAAATATGATGATTGCTGTATAGAGGTGTAGACTTGTACTTATATGAAATGCTAGCATCTAATAAGAGTCACTGTGAACTGCCGTACAGCCATCAGTTTTAGAGTGGTGTACAAATACAGTGATTTAAAGCATTAAGTTACACATCGGTTCACCTCAACTCTGTTACACAGCTTTTTTACATCTTTTTCAAAGCTGCTTAAAAGTGTTGTATGAACACACGTGAACACCAAAGGTGTTGTGAGATTCTCGTCTAACTCTGAAATACAGCATTTGGTTGTAAATTGGCTACATAAAAGCAGAACTATACTCTTTTAGACTGCATAATAAAACCTGTGTTACCTATTCTAAGGCACATTGAGTAATTTTTGAATTATATATTATAACACCGAAATCTGCAATCGGGTTCACTTTAATTAATAATTTATCTAGTCAACGGTCATTTCGAGAGGCCATAACTTCTTGTGAAGGTAATCAAACTGCAACAGTACATATTTCAGAACACGGTTCCGTACATAATATAAATTAAGTGATGAGTTGTATAAATGTGGTGGAATACAAAGACATAATTAATAGATAGTAGTATTAAAACATTAGTTTTGATATAAAAAGAGCCAAAAGCGAGTTACATAACGAGGCTTCTAACAATACAATAATTTTATGTATATTAAAATTACTGAATTGTAAGTGGTTTGTGATGTTTTGCAGAGGATCCCTAAAACTATAAAATTCATATTAAAAAGTAATGCGTTAAAGTAGTTTACATAAATGGTTTTCGCATTGATGTGAATAATAATCACGCTATTAAGAGCCGTCAGGCTGCATTTTGGTTCACTTGAACTATTATTTACTGCAATAAGCATTACTGAAGAACCAGGGTGAACTCTTGTACAGCCACGGGAATTAATTTAGCATTAAAACAGTTCACATACGTTTCATACGAATGTCGCCATTTTGCTACTACCTTATCACTAATAAATAATGTTTTTTTATCTTATATTAATGAATTCTGACTTAAATTTCACGTTAAAAATACACTAGTTCTAATATAAAATAAAAATTTTGTTTAATTTTATGGTAGTCACACAAAAAGACATACATATATATTTTTATCTACACTCATAGCATAATGTTTTAATTACATATTCGAAAACAGTCGTTTAGGGGTCCACTTTTTTCACGCCAAACAATAAAAATTTAATTTTCCTTACAGCATCTCCCATACTATTTTCATTACAGCTGTATCGTAGTAGTAGTTAATGCAACTGTCATATAAAAGGGGGTATTAAAACATGAGTGTCTGTTTATGATAATAATTTGGTAGAGCTCGTCTAGTCTAAGATGACGCGCCCCACTACTTAGTTAGTTGATTTCGATGTGTGAGTGCAAATATTGATAACGACACTTCATATGTGTGGGAGCCAATGAACGACGCGTGCTCCTACGTTTGAATCTTACCGGCAACGGAATGACCAATTACAACGGCATTTGTATATGTATTGCGTCCATATTTTAAACTTGCTTGTGTGCGTTAATGCGATAGTGGGGCGCGTCATTTTAGATTAGACGAGCTCTACGAGTGTTTTAATACCTAATTATATGCAGTTGCATACACTACTTTATCTACACTCATATTTTTATGTTAAAACTAGTGGACCCGGCGCGACTTCGTTCGCGTAGCGTTCTAACCCTACACCTACCCTACACCTACCCTACACCTACCCTACACCTACCCTACACCTACCCTACACCTACCCTACACCTACCCTACACCTACCCTACACCTACCCTACACCATTTTTCCAGAAATTTCTTTGCTATAAAGCTCACGGAGCCCGAGACCTTTCCAACGAATGCAAAACCGTGGAAATCGGTTCGTGCGTTCTGGAGTTATAGCGTCAGGAAGGAAAACCCGACTTATTTTTATATAGTAGATATCGTACCTATAATTTTCTCAACTTTGCTGGATGTAAGCTGCGAGTCAGTTCTGTTGTATCAACACGTCACGGATATCAAGCGGCGGGAAATTCACTTCACTACTTTCACATTTATCTATTTATTTGCTTCAAACAAGAAAAAATATTCACAAACACAAATTACAACAATTAGAAAAAATATTCTGTTTAGCGGGAAAATAATTACACACAAATATAAACAGGAAAATTTGAATTTTGAATTTGTCGAAGTCATTTAGGTATTCAGCCTACATTTAGCCGTGTCTCGGCGCCCGACAAAAATTTATAAAATAAAAGTGTTGCATAATGATTAAAAAGTTATTTTAAGTTATGGGAAATACTGTATCGAAAAGTAATATTTAAAATTTTATAGACTGGCGTGAAAAAAGTGTATCCTTAAACAACTGTTTTCGAATATGAAATTGGAACATTAAGCTATGAGTGTAGATATAATAACTTTTTAATCATTATGCAACACTTTAATTTTTTAATTTTTTGTCGGGCGCTGGGATACGGCGTAATGTAGGCTGAATACTTAGATGTCTTTAACAAATTCAAATTCAAAATTTAAATTTTCCTGTTTATATTCTGTATAATTATTTTCCCGCTAAACAGAATAGTTTTTGTAATTGTTGTAATTTGTGTTTGTGAATGTTTTTCCTTATTTTAAGCAAATAAATAGATAAATGTGTTAATAGTTAAGTGAATTTCCCGCTGCTTGATATCCTCGACGCGTAGATACAACAGAACTGACTCGCTTACTTCCAGTTAAGTTGAGAAAATTATAGGTACGATATTTTAACATAAAAATATGAGTGTAGATAAAGTAGTGTATGCAACTGCATATAATTAGGTATGAAAACACTCGTGTCAAACTATTATCATACTCGGCTACGCCTCGTATGATAAACAGACACTCATGTTTTAATACCCCCTTTTATATGACAGTTGCATTAACTACTATACCGTGTTACTTTTTTCTAAATTAAATACTGTATTTCTAATTAAAAAAGAAATATTTTCGAGGCGCGTAAAAGTTTTGCTATAAAACCATATGAACATTCACAGTGAACTTGCATTCCCAGTTATTTTCACTGGTCATAATGTTAAAAGTGTACTCACTAAGATAACACAATTATTACACCTTCACCATAATCACTTTATCGTCACTTAGCTAAATGAATATGTCACAGGTCGGCTGTATCTTATTTATTTCGTTAGAGCCTTGACAAAATATGTTTAAGAACATTATCAAAGGGTAATCGTGAATCTAAAGCGTTATTTAAGACTATCAGTTACCATTCCTTAGTGCTTAGTCTGTAAAACAGGACACCCGTGTTCTGTTAAACAGCTGTACCCATAGTAATTCCAATATAGTGCTATTATAATACTTATAAAGTGAAATGTGAACTAAATTAGAACCAAAGGCTGAATAATTTGTGCCCATTTAAGCATTATATCAGCGTTAGCAGCGCTGTCAACACCCTTGGTACCCTGTCTTGTACAGCTTTTAGTTTCCGTGTTACACCGAACGTGGTCTCTTATAACGCTACTTGTGCTACTTGGGTTGTTATCCGTCCGTCCGTCTGTCAAGACCCTTTTTCTCAGAAACGCGTGCAGGTATCAAGCTGCAATTAATATCAAATACTCAGGTCTGCAATCCCTTAGAGTAGTAGTAGTAGTAAAAATCAAACTTTTACTCAACTCAAAATATGCGGCCGTTTATGCTCCATTTATGCCGCATATTTTAACGCTCGCAAGGGAATCAAACCTATAGAGTACTTTCCGTTGACCTAGAATCATGAAATTTTTAGTAAAGTCATGTAGCACAAGAGGATGAAATCCGAAAACCGTAAATTTGTAGTTCCGTCACAAAAAATACCAACCAATCTACTTATACAGTGTAGTTGCATTAGCTAATATTTCATACAAGTTGTTTAGGATAGGGGTTGGCAACTACGGACTGCACTGCACGTGACTCGACACGTCTTGGCCGGTTTTTATTACCACAAATGCTCGCCTGATAAAAAGTAGTCGTTGCGGTACTGAAGTTCGACTAGCCTCAAAGTACGAAACGCTTACTCATCCAATGCGGGTTTTAAGGATTTCAGATTCCGCCAGTAAGGCGTAAGGTCCGTTGTCAAAACACTGTCGTGCGATTGGACAGAACCATAGCCTCCTTCATCTACAAGCCATGCGCAGAAGTTTGACAACGTCGCTTTTTTAAATTTTAGTGTACCTGAAAATTACTGTAGAACTTTCTTCGCGGTCGTCGTCGTTTAATGTTATTAGTTATTTAAGTGATTGAGTATATGCATTAGTTAGATAATATGAAATTGGATAGATTCCTGTACTATTTACCTATCTACCTACTTGGATTATATCCTATTACCCTATTAATAACATAAATGCGAAAGTTTGAAAGGCTTGATGGAAGTTTGGATGGATGAATGTTACTTCGTCATGCAAAATTTACCCAACAGATTTAAATGAAATTTGGCAGTAATGTAGCATATAACCCAGAATAGTATATAGGCTATATTTAATCCCATAATTATTTGTGGTTCCCGCGGGCGCGGGTCAACGCTTTGCAACGCTGCCATCACCGTGGTATATTTTAGTTGTTGTGATAACTTCCTCTTCGCTAAAATGTTTACTACATACGAAGGAACCAACAGTGGGACTCCAGTTCGCTCGGGAAATAGCAGAAGTCCATTTTTTTAAAAGATATTCATTCTTTGGAAACGAAAAAGTCGGCGCAGCCTCTTGTCCGTTTTTTAGCGTTACATCGTAGTTTGACCTACATTTTTCTATGCAACAACGCCTAGGCATCTGTTGGAGAAATATTACTATTTTAAAACAGAATTTGAATGATAAAATAAGTAAAAAGCTAACAACAAAAATGATCGAGGATTGTTTTTTACTAGTCGTATTTATCCATATTTGGCGCAATTATAAATATATTTACTTTTATTTACCTTCGTAGATGGTCCATACAATTCGTTTATTTATAGTTTTGATAATATATTTTAAATTTATTAGCTTAAAATTCAAAATATTCCCGGTCATTGACATGTAAAAATGAGTGAATCGGTTCACAGCGACGTTGCCGTTCCGTGCTACAGCATGGCTTGTAGATGAAGGAGGCTATGACAGAACCAACTGCAATGGAATGACAAATCTATTCCAACCAATGACAGGGCTTTATTTTGACAGCTTAGGTCACAGTGGTGCCACTTCGATGGATTTTGGAATCGCAAAAAAACACTTGCAGGCGCAAGATTATTATAAGTAAATTTGATTTTATAATATCTTTTTTTCTTTCAGCATTATTCTCATCACTACTGATGAAGAGTGCCAGCAACTCGAGCAACAACACGATCGTGTCGCGGCAGGTGGAGAATTGTGCAAACGAGGTATTGGTGGGGGGCGCGCTGTGTTTTCATGTAAGTATTATTACATACATACATACATACATAAAGCTCACGCCTGTGTCCCACAGGTGGGGTAGGCAGATACTATTGACCGCCACTTTGCTCTGTCCTGACACAATAATAATAATAATAAATAATATTTATTGCAGATAACTTAGATCCATACAATGAAATAATAATAATACATATTCTTAAGTTCTAAAGTATACAATCAATTACAATTTGTAAAATTGAATGTCAAGTTATATTCTCTGCAATTTATTTATCGCAGATTATCGTTCTGGTGCGCAGATAGCCAATACCTCTGTACAGTACTTGAGGAGTCACGGTACACAGCCCTCAGTATACCGTTGCGAGACTGTCGCAGTCTCTCCCAAAAGGAAGCGATGCGTCCCCTCACAACTGCATAAAAATCCGACACCCTTGCCTCCGAAAACATGGCTGAGGCACTGCAGAACCTCGGCAGCCGCATCAGAGTTCGAAATATATCATTATATTGCACTCTGATTGCGCTGTACGATCTTCTACAGTGCCTCACCCAGAGCTGGCACGTATAAAAACAGAGGCAGTAAGCATTAAACAATGTCAACTTGACCTCTCTACTGCATCCTCTGAACCTACGCGCGATCATATTTCTTCGAATAGCAAGAGCTCTTCTCTCTCGTTCCATATCAATGTCGTCCTTCATGTCCTCGGTAAGTATATGGCCTAGATACTTGAACTGCTGCACAGCCCGCACTGCCAGTCCATTCAAGACAGACAAACATGCCAGACAATTCCCTAGCCTCGCATATATCCACAACTCTTTTCATACATCTTCTTTTATTCTTACCACTTCGGACCCCAGCTTTTTTGAGAACATTACTGATCTGATCAGTGAATGTTTTTCTGGGTCGTCCTCTAAGTATTGTTATGACAGAGTTATTATAGATAAATAATAACTATCCAGGAACGTGGATTTTGGCTGACAGGAAATTGGCCGTGTGGTGTCCGGCAGAGTAGAATAGCACCAACTATTTACACTCGTGGGTGTCGTATAAGGCGACTAATGTTTTCGAGGCTCTGTAGGCTGGAAAATGGGTAGCAGCGTTTGCCATTGTTATATTTATAACACTGCGATCTCCAGCTCGCCTGCCAAGCGTGGAGATTAAAGCAATAACCTTGCCTTTCGTAGGAGAGGCTCCAATTTCTGCAGTGGACTGTTATGGGCTGTGATGATGATCCAGAAACCACACTGACTTATCCCTTAGGCCACCTGTACCTCAAGTGTAACTGTTTGCACAAAAATTCGAATACTCTTCGATCACGTTAATCGAGCTTACTACCTTCGATCCGCTTTTTCCTATTTTGTATGAAAATTGAAAAGCGCCTCTAGCGAAAAGTATTTGAAACAAAATTTTAATTAAAACAAAGTTTCTGAACTTGTCGACTGCGTTTTCTCTCATTGGAAGTCAAGTTTTGCGTCTATAAATGACAAATGTCACAGATAAAATAGTTTCACAACCGAAACTTATACAGGTTGGGGCCTGTAACAGGGGGCAAAAAATTTAAACGCAGGCTCAAGAGTATCTGAAGTTACCTTTTACCTTGACCAGATCCTAATGCTCCGAAGTAATAAAACTCAAAGAAATATTAATTTAAAGTTACAATCCATAATCAATGAATTTCGTCATCGCCAAATTGTCGTTAGATGTTTTGGTACCGGGCATTTCGTTCATACTGGGGCGACGTAAACGATCGTAGTGTCAATGTCAAGTATACCGACTGGACACACACGACGGTATGCAGTACATTGCTGGCTCGATTAATTTTGTTTGAAAATAATAATACATTTATTTTTCATTTTATAAAATTAAAACTACGTGGACTTACTTACGCATTAGTTAAAGGGTCTATATTTTAATTCTTTGCCCGTGTTTCAGGCCCCACACTGTTATAAAGTAACTCACTTGATGTTTTGCCAGTTAAATACTGCGTTTACGTGGTTTAAGTTGATCATTATCGTTTGTTGTACATAGTTTCATAGCAAAATTAGCAACTAAACATATTATGTTTTTTATTGTAAGCACAAATAAATAAAAGGAGCCTGTTTTGACAATGCCGTAGGTAATAAAACTCTTTGTTGAGACCAAAGAAATAATACAAACCAAACTCTTTGGTTGGAACTTTCGTCATCGGTAGAACGAGGTTTCGCGCCAAATTGATGTTTGGTTGTTTACTTTACTCTTGCAGAATACAATGAAATAAAACTTATTTATTGACTTAAATGTTAATAAATTATATTTTTATATATTAGTTTACAATTTATAATAATTTGTATGTAGGTATAGGTTTTATCTTTGTCTGTAATTTGTATTAGTTTATTTTGTATTTATGTTGTTTGTGTATTTATAAATATTGGCCTCAGTTGCCTGAAATAAATGAATAAATAAAAATAAAATAAAAATGTATTACCTGAATTAATTAAGAAATAAACTTCTGAAAGCTTAAGGGAAAATAAAAATGAAATTGGTAATTTGTACATACAGGTGTCCTTACGCTCTGGACAAAGTCGACTACTAGTTTAGTAGGGTGTTTAAAGCAAAACTGAAAACTATGATAACAATCAGTAAAGTATTTCATCTTTATCGCTCAGGAGCAGCCTGTATGTAGTCGCATGGTGTAGGAAGTACCCTAAACATTGGACACTCTTTTGAATTGCATTAGAACTCTACACCAGTCGACAGCTTAAATTAAATTAATAATGTGTTGTAATTTGACAATAATTTGAAGTGTGACATAACGTCATCTGCTTCTCAAGTGTCATGGCATGAATGTCATTAATTAATTCTAGACCAATTTATTCGTCTTGTCGTGATACAGTACATTGTAATTGTTGCTGATTAAGTTTCAATTTAATTTGTTAGAAAAACAAGATTTGTTTTTTTGTCTAATTGAAGAAATACCTATTTTATGATGCTGCTGAGAAGCAGTCTTAAACAGGGTTTCATTATTTGTCCAGAGGCTAAGGTAATTCTGTATATCACATAAAAATACAAGTATATTTTTCCTACAAAATCCTAATAAAGAAAAATATATTTTACCTACCGCCACAACCGAGACTGTTTTGATCGTAAACGGTTGGGAATTTGAAAAAGTGTATAAAGCGAAAGTTGTAGAGAATTTTATGTAGATTACCTTAGTGTCAGAGCATTTTTTGGTATAGGCGCCGTTTCCGAGCTATAAGCAAAAAACTGGAAAATGTCCAGAAATTTCGTGGTTTTTGGTCACTCCAAAGTTAGCACAGACTCCTCGAGGTCGAAAATTTAAATTACACACCCCACACTAATCCCGAACAAACTCCCAAAATTTAATTAAAATCGGAATTTTGTCTAGGTCAAAAGTACCTGCCGACCTGGCTAATAGGATATATAATTTATCCAGAAATTCGATGTGGTTTCTGCGGGAACGGTTCTCAATTTCAATTTTGTCATATTATTTATTTATTTTCAGACAACAGAGATCCATTTTACGTTCTGGAACGTTAGAACAGAATTTTACACGGACGAAGTCGCGGGCAAAAGCCAGTTATTATAATACTTCCCCTCGCAGGTGCAACTCCAAGACGAAGGCGCCGGGGGCGCGATCGTGGACTGCATAATGGGCGTGTCCTCCGACACCGTGGTGTTCGTGGAGAGCGCCACCAGGCAGATCGTGCTCGTCATACCCACCAACTTGTTGCTCGGTGAGTAGGCACTGCGGCTTTGATCGTGATTCAGGATTCTTCTTGTGTGTCAAATTGTGGATCGTGGTCAATTCATTTTTATTAATTATGAAATAGAATATGAAATGTCAAAATTAAAAAGTGTTACGCAACAAAACTTCGCACAACATTTTTACACAACAAAATATTTGCCCAAAACTTTTACACAATAAAATCTCTGCACAACAAAATCTGCGCAAATTTTTTGCACAAAACTTACCCAACGAAATCTGCACAATATTGTTTCTTGCACAACATTCTTACACCAAAAAAGTTTTACACAACATTTTTTTCCACCCGTAACATGACCGCCCAACGCGCCAATAATAACCTCCACCCCCAGGCTGGTCCTCCGGCGGCTCCGGCGGCTGGTCCCGGGTGTTCTACCATCGCGGGGAGAGCGTGCGCTTACGCGGACTGCGGGCGGGGGGCGGCGCGGGGGCGGCGGGCGGCGGCGGCGCGGGGGCAGCGCGGCGGCTGGCCAGCGTGGCGCCCGCGCACGCCGGCCCGCTCGCCGAGACCACGCTGGAGAGGGGGCAGGGCTCGCAGCTGGGTGAGTTCCCTTTCTTTATTGACAGTTACCGAGGGTTCTACTACTGCGGGGATAGTGCGTTTGTGGGGACTGCGGGCGGGGGCGCGGAGGCTGGCCAGCGTGGCGCTCGCTTGCTGAGACCACGCTGGAGAGAGGAAGGAGTCGCAGCTGGGTGAGACTTGCTTCATTTATTACACTTACCGCGTGTTCTACTACTGCGAGGAGAGCGTGCGGCTTAGGGGGCTGCGGGCGTGGGGCGACGGCTGGCCAGCGTGGCGCCTGTGCATACAAGGTCGCTTGTTGAGACCACGCTGGAGAGGGGGTAGGGCTCTCAGCTGGGTGAGACTGTTTGCTTTATTAACCACCGCGGGGAGAGTGCGTTTGCGGGGGCTGCGGGCGCGAGCGTGGCGCCTGTCCACGCCGCCCCACGCCCACGACTAAAATGACTGCAGGAAAGCTAAGATTTGACATTTGGAGTTTTTATAATTTTTTTGGTTTAACGTAGTTTTATTAATTTTGGGAGTGTGGTAAAGACAAAATGGCGGATTACGTTAAGATGATAATGAATATTTGTGTGGGTTTTCATAGAAAACAAAATGCGTAGCGCCTAAAATTATGTACAGGATGTTACATAATATATGTATGAAGCCGTGAACTGGATGGAGTGCTAAATGTATGAAAACGATAGGTACAAAAATTCCACGTACGACAGAAATAATTGTACCTATCGTTTTAATATGTTTAGTACTCCATCCAGTTCACGGCTTCATACATATATTATGTAACATCCTGTATAACTAGTGTTAAAAAATTACAAACAGACCCTCCTATATTTTCAGATTTTTATATGAAAGATAATAAGAAAAAAAATACTCACTAAAAGCCCATTTAATGTAGATTAGAAAAACATAAATATCAAATAACTTATTTAATAATATGAATGTAAAAAAATTATTATAGACGTACCGCCTCTGCTGTGGCGCGGTGAAAATATAGCCTAGACGAAATTCAAATACGAGGTAGAAGAAATTCCTAAGGTGATTGTCACTTTATTTTATATCTTTACATGTCCGCATTATGTAAAAGTCCCCACCTGACGCTTTTGGTGTGAGGGGCCCGAAAGGTCCCGATTTTTGTTTTTTTGCAGATATCTCGAAAACAGAAAACATGGTCCATTACTAAATATAGGTCGACCAGGGACTTAGGTTACTTTGACAGGTTGCGGAAAAATGTGTATACTCAAGTTATTTTACTGCCAATAATAGACGAAAAAATAGAAAATGTACCTCGACATTATTAAATAGCCTAAAGCATTTACCACCGTCTTCGTCATTGTGTACCTTTTAAAGTTAGTCGGTTTAAACGGGAAAATAGAGGACTCACTATTGTGCATGGACTTACTACCCAAAGGGACTGCGCACTGCTTTGGCTAAAACCGGGCAGAGCGAGAGTCACCATCGATAGTCCTGTGTCCCTTTCTAGTGTTGCCACCATTGTTGATGCAAATTCCGAATTACTTTTATTATTTGGCGCGGACACCGACCTCAGGGCCAAGCAGAGCTGGACCGGGTGTAATCTGAAGATCATGTTTTCACCAGGGTCTACTTGGAAACAGGTTCTGCTACTCGGAAACGATTGGCCCTAGAATACTAGTTCCTAGAGTGAAATGATAGCACTCCTCGAGATCATCATTTCGTATGACAGCTGTCAAAGTTAAATCTTTTATAATTCGGTACCCATTGGTCCTAAAACACTAGTTTCTTGAGAAAAATAATAGTACTTGTTGGGATCTACATTTCGAATGACCGCTGTCAAATTTAGAACTGAAATAACTCATAACCTATTGGTGCTATAACACTCGTTCCTAAAGAAAAATGATAGTGTTCGTCGAGATCTACATTTCGCATGACAGCTGTCAAACTTAGAACTGTTTTAACTCCGAAACGATTGGTCTTAGAACACTAGTTCCTAGAGCAATACGATAGTACACATCGAGATCTACATTTCGGATGACAGTTCTAAGTTTGACAGCTGTCATACCAAATGTAGATCTCGACAAGTACTATCATTTCTCTACAGAAACTAGTGTTTTGGAACCAATGGGTTCCGAGTTACAAAAGATTTAACTTTGACAGCTGTTACCCGAAATGTAGAAATCGACGAGTACTATCACTTCTCTTTAGAAACTAGTGTTGTAGGATAAATCGTAACCGAACTCTTTTATCTGTTTTGTGGAACAAAAAGTCGTAGGTTAATAATTATGTCGACTCGACGTTTGTCGGAGAAACGTTCAGTAGATCAAAAGGTATTTTGACAACTACTTTTCGGATTGTACTGATTACCTCATAATAATACCAAATTCACGGTAAATATATTTCTCCAATAATGGCAACACCAAACATGACACTTGTCAATTTAGAATGATAGTGATTATGCCAATAACATTGTGTTTACACTGTTAGAAAGGGACAAAGGACTATCGATGGTGACTCTCGCTCTGACCGGTTTTAGTCAAAGCAGTGCGCAGTCCCTTTGGGTAGTAAGTCCATGCTATTGTGACAATGTCAACTACGAAAGCATCAAAATAAGTTCATAGGGATCCAAAGACTAAAAAAGTATTGATATCGATCGGTTCAATGTAATTTTAATATTTTTGTCGATAACCAGAAAAGGAAGGGTTTACTGCTTTATTTCGAATGTCATGCGCCCGATGGCTGGTACCCGATATACCACCGATGTACCTACACAATTTGGACAAGTAATTATATAATCATTGTGAGGGATACCGCGAACAAGGGCGAGGGGGCTCGCCTGCGCTGGTATTCATTTAGGACAATCAACAAGACTTACACTAACAAATGTTATAGCATCTTATAGCTAAAAATATGGTCACGTGTTGCGTAAACTAAAATTCATATTTATTATTTTACCAATAATGTCGATTTTAGTTTTAATATAATTATTTATATTAAGAAAACTTAAGTGCTCTTAAGATTAGAAAGAACTCGATTGTTGTTTAATTTAATTACGTAAAGAATGTAAATGTAACTCAAGTTAATACAGCCTAGCAACATGGCATTTAATTTTTCTAAAAAAAATTAATTAGTTTTAGCATTTGCCGTTTTGCCAAATTGCCGTTGTTGTCATTGTCGGTGAATAATATTTTGTGGACAACGGGAATGAACCCCGTTCATGCATTCCTGTCGATTGCTGTCAATCAAATTCCAATTGATCTCCATAATTATTAAATATATGTCGTTGCTTCAAGGAAAGGGGTGTATGAGGATCATTATCATCAGCGTGGTGATATCAGTATTAGATCGTATTCGTCAAGATAAATTAAAGCAAAGGTTCACATTTACTCCACTGTATTTATTCCAATTCATTTTAGCACATCACTTATAATTTACAAGCAAGCCAACCAAGGTCACCGACATAGCTCTAAGGATTGCCAGACTGAAGTGGCAGTGGGCAGGGCACATAGCTCGAAGAACAGATGGCCGATGGGGCAGTAAAGTTCTCGAGTGGCGACCACGTACCGGTAGACGCAGCGTGGGTAGGCCTCCTACAAGGTGGACCGACGACCTGGTAAGGATCGCAGGTACCAGCTGGATGAGGAAAGCACAGGACCGGTCTTTGTGGAGATCTCTGGGGGAGGCCTATGCCCAGCAGTGGGCGTCTTCTGGCTGATGATGACTTATAATTTAACTTGAAATCAGAGCGGGATTACAATGTAGGCAAGTTGAGGTAATTTACATTCTTATTTCAAAGGTGATTTTTATATTACTTTATTTTCAAACGTAAATTTTCTATAAACGAAATGTGGAGTCAGTTTCAAGACGCGTCACTCCTCGGCGGCGGTCGCGCCAAGAATGGCCGCCACTCGGCCCGAGTCGTGCCGTCGAGACTCTGTCAGCACGCCCCACCAGAGGGCGCACTCCCACTTCCGTTTTCCGTTTCCGGTAATCGTCCGAGGCTTCTGTCAAAGTATGCTTTTATACGTTATGCAAAGAGCGTTGAACGTTGTTGATAAATGGTGCAAAGACAATGAGTTGTCCATGAACGCTAGGAAAACGGTGGTTGTACCATTTACCAACAAAAGGCAACTTGACAATTTAGTCAAACCACGATTAAATGGCCAAACTATTGAGTTCTCCAAGGAGGTCAAACACCTGGGTGTAATACTAGACCAAAAACTTACTTGGAACAGCCATATAATCGGAATCTTGAACAAGGCTAAAATAGCCTTGGGAATATGCAGCAGACTGGCAGGACAAAAATGGGGATTAACTCCAAAAAACACTCTCTGGCTTTATAAAGCGGTCGTAAGGCCCATAATAACATATGCCTCCGTAGTATGGCATAGAGCGGCATGCAGAGAACTGCGTGTCTCTTGGTCACAGGAGCTATGTCAACTTCATCTGGTGGGGCCCTGAATGAAATGCTGGATATCCCGCCCCTACACCTGTATGTACAGATGGTGGCAACGAACAGTATGCACAGGCTAATCACCCAGGGAGAAGGAAACTGGCTCTCAAAGTCACTGAGATCGTTCCAGGACAATGTTATGGGCAGCAACTTACTGAGTATGTACACTGACTCAATGACAACACAGAGTAGTTTCCAGAAACGATACTCTGTGGAATTTTTATCCAGAGATGACTGGCTTAAAAGCCAAGTGTACTGGAAAAATGGAAGCCTGATATGGTACACCGATGGGTCCAAATCAGGTGATCATGTAGGGTGTGGAATATACGGAGAGCGGCCCAAGGTTAAGAAATCCCTAAACCTGGGCAAATACACCTCCATATTCCAGGCCGAGGTTTACGCAATCTTGGAATGTGCGGACATAAACCTCAAAAAGAAATACATGAGCCATTGTATGTATATACACTCAGATAGTCAAGCAGCTCTATTTGCCCTTTCATCAGACTCTGTGAGTTCAAGATTGGTGCTAAACTGCGTGAATGTCCTCAATTCCTTAGTTGAGAAAAACCAAGTGATACTGCGCTGGGTCCCAGGGCATGAAGGGATCGAAGGCAATGAAATTGCGGACGAACTCGCGAAGGCTGGTAGTACAACTACAACATTTGGCCCAGAACCATTCTGTGGCATATCAAAAATGTAAATGTGTAAATTTATGTTTATCAAAATAAATGAATTGAATTGAAAAAGCCTTGTAAAATTGACGTTTCATATCAACTGCAAAGAACAATCATTCGAGCACTGGAATAATCAGCCGGGCCTAACACATTCTAGGGCATTAGTCAAAGCCTATAATAGGCGGCATGCCAAAGAACTGGTACTACTTAGTAGGAATAAGTTGCGCATCCTGACAAGGGCACTGACTGGTCACTGTGGGCTGAATAAGCACATGTATAACTTGAAGATCAGCAGAACAACGGACTGTAGATTCTGTAAGGAGGAGGATCAAACGCCTCTCCACCTGATCTGCAAATGTGAGGCCCTGATGCGCAAATCCATCTGAGTAAACACCAACTACTACCCGATGAGGTGAACGAAATCAGTACTAAGAACCTATTACAGTTCATAGAAGCTGCAGGGATTAGCACTGAACTGTAAAAAGAGGCGATCACAATAGATCAGGAATGGTCGCAGTGATACTGGGACTGAGAAAACCTTGAAGAGCCCAATTTTCAAATAAAAAAATGGCCGAGGGACTTGAATCTTTACCATTAAATAATATTGGAAAACTGGTGTCCGAAATGACTGGTAAGGAGAACATTTACCTTTAATACCTTTTTGTTCTTCATTTTGAATAAGGGTCAGTTCAGATTATACTACGTAACGCGGCGCGGACGGTAATGGTAATATTTATTATTTACTCAACGTTTTATTCAATAAAAAATATATCGAAATGTAAAAATGTACGATCACATCACTGTCCATCTTACATTCTTACAGCGTCATATGAATTTGATGACAGATTATACTACTTCCGGTGTTGCTGCATAAAACGCAGAACTAGCGCCACTATTGACAGGTCACCTCTGTCGCTGGTCAAGCTTTAAAAGCCTATAAAATTCTTTACAAATTTTGCTATGTACACATTTTCAAATTCCCAATTCCATTATTATATTTTCGACATTCATTCACGGTCTCCGATGGCACGATCAGTAAAAAGCAATATTAAATTATTGAATTTTTTTTGTATTAAAATATTTTGTTTTGTATTCCTTATGATGACGGGATGATGAATTTTTAAATATTCAACCCCTGTGTTGCATTGGGGTATGCTTTTCATGCCTCAAAGGCGGTTTTTTTGCCCCTCCCGTTAAACGTTGTCGTCGTATAGCACGCCGTAAGTGAGTGGAGCAAGACGGAGCAAGAGAACGGCAAGACGTGTGTTTTTTCGGGACCTAAAATAAAAAAGATATTTGTTTAAACACCGATTTATGTACCTGTAAACCTGTGCAGAAATCAAGTTATTTTACACCGGTATTTAAATAATTAATATTGGTGAATAAGTTATTTGATGTTTATGGTTTTATAATCTACATTAAATGGGCTTTTAGTGAGTATTTTTTTTCTTATCATCTTTATTATAAAATGTGAAAATATAAGGGTCTGTTTGTAATTTTTTAACACTGGTTGTATATAATTTTAGGCGGTACGCATTTTTTTTCAGTGAATACCCAAAAAAAGTTTGAATACCCAAGAAAAGCTTCCACGTACAACCGGACCGGCCGGTCACGGCAGTAGTACGGGTGATAAACCACCTTCAGAGGATAATGATGATGACGACTCCGACTGAGTACGAGTAATGTCCCCCCCAGGCTTCCACGTGCAACCGGACGGGCTGGTGACGGCGGTGGAGGCGGGCTCGGCGGCGGCGCGCGCGGGCGTGCGGCGCGGCGCGCGGCTGCTGGAGGTCTGCCGCGCCGCCGTGCAGCCGCTGCACCACGACCAGCTCGTGGACCTGCTCAAGACCTCGGACCCCGTCACCGTGAGTGGGGGGGGTGGGGGTGGGGGCGCGCGGCTGCTGGAGGTCTGCCGCGCCGCCGTGCAGCCGCTGCACCACGACCAGCTCGTGGACCTGCTCAAGACCTCGGACCCCGTCACCGTGAGTGGGGGGGGTGGGGGTGGGGGCGCGCGGCTGCTGGAGGTCTGCCGCGCCGCCGTGCAGCCGCTGCACCACGACCAGCTCGTGGACCTGCTCAAGACCTCGGACCCCGTCACCGTGAGTGGGGGGGGTGGGGGTGGGGGCGCGCGGCTGCTGGAGGTCTGCCGCGCCGCCGTGCAGCCGCTGCACCACGACCAGCTCGTGGACCTGCTCAAGACCTCGGACCCCGTCACCGTGAGTGGGGGGGGTGGGGGTGGGGGCGCGCGGCTGCTGGAGGTCTGCCGCGCCGCCGTGCAGCCGCTGCACCACGACCAGCTCGTGGACCTGCTCAAGACCTCGGACCCCGTCACCGTGAGTGGGGGGGGTGGGGGTGGGGGCGCGCGGCTGCTGGAGGTCTGCCGCGCCGCCGTGCAGCCGCTGCACCACGACCAGCTCGTGGACCTGCTCAAGACCTCGGACCCCGTCACCGTGAGTGGGGGGGGTGGGGGTGGGGGCGCGCGGCTGCTGGAGGTCTGCCGCGCCGCCGTGCAGCCGCTGCACCACGACCAGCTCGTGGACCTGCTCAAGACCTCGGACCCCGTCACCGTGAGTGGGGGGGGTGGGGGTGGGGGCGCGCGGCTGCTGGAGGTCTGCCGCGCCGCCGTGCAGCCGCTGCACCACGACCAGCTCGTGGACCTGCTCAAGACCTCGGACCCCGTCACCGTGAGTGGGGGGGGTGGGGGTGGGGGCGCGCGGCTGCTGGAGGTCTGCCGCGCCGCCGTGCAGCCGCTGCACCACGACCAGCTCGTGGACCTGCTCAAGACCTCGGACCCCGTCACCGTGAGTGGGGGGGGTGGGGGTGGGGGCGCGCGGCTGCTGGAGGTCTGCCGCGCCGCCGTGCAGCCGCTGCACCACGACCAGCTCGTGGACCTGCTCAAGACCTCGGACCCCGTCACCGTGAGTGGGGGGGGTGGGGGTGGGGGCGCGCGGCTGCTGGAGGTCTGCCGCGCCGCCGTGCAGCCGCTGCACCACGACCAGCTCGTGGACCTGCTCAAGACCTCGGACCCCGTCACCGTGAGTGGGGGGGGTGGGGGTGGGGGCGCGCGGCTGCTGGAGGTCTGCCGCGCCGCCGTGCAGCCGCTGCACCACGACCAGCTCGTGGACCTGCTCAAGACCTCGGACCCCGTCACCGTGAGTGGGGGGGGTGGGGGTGGGGGCGCGCGGCTGCTGGAGGTCTGCCGCGCCGCCGTGCAGCCGCTGCACCACGACCAGCTCGTGGACCTGCTCAAGACCTCGGACCCCGTCACCGTGAGTGGGGGGGGTGGGGGTGGGGGCGCGCGGCTGCTGGAGGTCTGCCGCGCCGCCGTGCAGCCGCTGCACCACGACCAGCTCGTGGACCTGCTCAAGACCTCGGACCCCGTCACCGCGAGTGGGGGGGTGGGGGTGGGGGCGCGCGGCTGCTGGAGGTCTGCCGCGCCGCCGTGCAGCCGCTGCACCACGACCAGCTCGTGGACCTGCTCAAGACCTCGGACCCCGTCACCGTGAGTGGGGGGGTGGGGGTGGGGGCGCGCGGCTGCTGGAGGTCTGCCGCGCCGCCGTGCAGCCGCTGCACCACGACCAGCTCGTGGACCTGCTCAAGACCTCGGACCCCGTCACCGTGAGTGGGGGGGGGGGGGTGGGGGCGCGCGGCTGCTGGAGGTCTGCCGCGCCGCCGTGCAGCCGCTGCACCACGACCAGCTCGTGGACCTGCTCAAGACCTCGGACCCCGTCACCGTGAGTGGGGGGGGGGGGGTGGGGGCGCGCGGCTGCTGGAGGTCTGCCGCGCCGCCGTGCAGCCGCTGCACCACGACCAGCTCGTGGACCTGCTCAAGACCTCGGACCCCGTCACCGTGAGTGGGGGGGGGGGGGGGGGGGTGGGGGCGCGCGGCTGCTGGAGGTCTGCCGCGCCGCCGTGCAGCCGCTGCACCACGACCAGCTCGTGGACCTGCTCAAGACCTCGGACCCCGTCACCGTGAGTGGGGGGGGTGGGGGTGGGGGCGCGCGGCTGCTGGAGGTCTGCCGCGCCGCCGTGCAGCCGCTGCACCACGACCAGCTCGTGGACCTGCTCAAGACCTCGGACCCCGTCACCGTGAGTGGGGGGGGTGGGGGTGGGGGCGCGCGGCTGCTGGAGGTCTGCCGCGCCGCCGTGCAGCCGCTGCACCACGACCAGCTCGTGGACCTGCTCAAGACCTCGGACCCCGTCACCGTGAGTGGGGGTGGGGGTGGGGGTACGGTCGAGTTCTGGCCTAGCTCGCTAAAAGCGAGCGAAAGTGTCCGACCGAAGCTCGAGTGCTGGCTGAAGCCGATTAGTCTGTTATCGCCACAACTTTCAGCTCAAACCGAAATCGAAACATGAAATCGCTACAACCTTCGGCCGAAGCCGCGTCCACGCCAGCGCTCGCCTTCTAATACTTGTTTTTTCTATCCCTCACTTACCACGAGTGTGGAAGAGATAGGTAGTGCACGCGAGCGCTCGTGTGGATGCGAGCAGTTTCTTTAATGGGGCCCATGAAGGTTTAAGACATTTTGTTCAAAATTGGCTACAGCGACATTTCTCAGCAGTTGTTTCGGTCCAATAGCACGACAGTGTTTTGACAACAGACCTTATGCCTCACTAACGCCATCTGGAATAGTGAAAACCCTCATTCGAACGGGATCTCCGGCTACTGCCCGCTAATCCCTTACCTCTTTTAAACTCTGTCTGTATTAATGAGGGTTTTCGCGAGGTTACTGCTGTCAAAATAAAGCCCTCTCATTAGCTGGAATAGATTTGTTTTTTACAGCAGTTGCTTCTGTCAAATTAATAAAGCACGACAGTATTTTAATAGATCTTACGCCTCACTAGCGCCATCTGAAATCGTGAAAACTCATTCGAACGGGATCTCTGGCGAATTCCCGCTATGTCGCTTTTAAAGTTTCTAATTGCTCCGGCTAATGCCCGCTATACCCTACCTTTTAAAGTTACTAATTGGTCGTACCCTCTGCCAGGTGACAGTGACCTTCGCCAGCAGCACCAAGTGCCAATGCGAAACCGAGGAGCGGGGGGTGGGGGGCGCTGTGGGGGCCGCGGGGGGCGGGGGGGCCGGGGGCCGGCGCGCCGACGCCCAGCAGCCCGGGCGGCCGCGGCGCGCCTACGAGCGGGGACACTCGCCGCCGAGGTCGGACTCCTCGGGGTATGGGACCGGTATGTGCTGTTTTTTTTTTTTTTATGTCATACGATAGGCAAACAGGCAAGCGGGCCACCCGATGGAAAGTGGTCACCACTGCCTATAGACATTAGCAACACCGAGACTATCGCCAATGCGTTGCCCACCTCTGTAACACGTTACTCTGGCAGCGAAAAGGCAAATATCCCTCCACTGCCAAAGCCACGGATCCCCAAATCCCCACCCCATGGAGCACTGGAAGCCTTACTCACCGGCAGAAAAACTATACTATTTAAAAGAGTATTGTTTAGCTGCGGTATTCTGTAAAGCTGCGTACGAATTAGAGCGGCTCAGCCCGAGGCATGCTCGCCGCGCGCAGCGAGATGCTCACCGCGCGCGGCGAGGCTGCTCAGTTGCGTGCAACGTGCTCGCGGTGAGCCACAAATGAAATCAAATAAAATGTTGATGTTGCTTTTATCATTATTGATGGGATTGTTAAAATAATTTTAGTTTTTTCGATGCCATAACGCTTTTTTCTGCTTACCATGTTGTTTAGTATATACGTTTTCCAAATTATATATTTATTTTATTTATTTTATTTTATTTATTTATTTTATTTTATTTTATTTATTTTATTTATTTTATTTGTTTTATTTATTTTATTTATATATTTTATTTTATTTATTTATTTTATTTTATTTTGTTTTATTTTATTTTATTTATTTTATTTTATTTATTTCATTCATTTTATTTATTTCATTTTATTTATTTTACTTTATTTCATTTTATTTATTTTATTTTATTTATATTATTTATTTTATTTTATTTATTTATATTAGGAAAACCAAAAGTTTAATTGACATGAAAATATTAAAGTTGCAAGTGTCAATAAACAATACGCGCGCATTCGTAGTCACGTCCAAACATCGCGAGGCACGCACGCCGAGGCACCTTTGAGCATGGACAGAAAACCGACAATCGGCGGCTCGCGGCGCACGCGCTCGCGGTGCGCCGCGAGCTGCGCGTGAGCCACGTACGAATTTGCGCAAATGGGCGAGCCGTGCGTGCCTCAACCTGAGGCTGCCTCTAATTCGTACGCACCTTAAGGTGGAGTTGGGGAAGGTGTTTAAATTTTTCAGCACGCGTTATTGTGTAAGTTTTTATTAGGACGGTTATGTTTATCATCATCATCATCATCACAGCCCGTAACAGTCCATTGCGGGACTTAGGGCCTCTCCCGCGAGAGGGGAGGTTATTGCCATAATCTTCACGCTTGGCAGGCGGATCGAATATCGCAGTGTTATAAATGACTTTATAGGGATAAAAATATTTTTATACCGCTGAGGCGGTAAAAAAGCTTACGTTCTGCCTGATGGTTGTTCTGTAAATCTATCTTTTATGTATGTGATTGCAATCGGAATCTAGAATTTCGTGCTTTAATAACAACTCTAGTAATGATTGTATAGCGTGGCTGTTCAGAATGAAGCGTTCTATTAATTGAACCTTACCTTAAAATAGATGACTTTTCAACTTTTGGCCGACATTTTCTACATTTTTGGTACTCTTTGGATGATGATCGGTAAATCATATTTTGGCTCTTTTAGAGCCGTTTCTATGTCACGAAGCCGAAACTAGACTATGTGTATTGTTTACTACAGACGACTGCACCATTTTGTAAAAATTTTAAGTGTGCTATACTAAATGTCCAATTATAGAATTATAGAAATGTTCGGTGACGGTAGTATATTTAGATGAGAAAGGGTTGTACTTGTAGCCGTATTGTGTAATGTTGTTTTGCCGTTTCATTCGAAAATGTCCGCTGGCGCGTCGTCTAGCGCCATTTTGGGAAAGGGACATTGTGCGATGAAAGGTAGCATCTGTTTGGCGTTTACTCTAGTATATTTTTTAACGCTGTAAACCAAATAAATACCTAAATAATCATAATTAAAAAATTGATTATCTCAATTCTCTTTGTATCATTTCATCATAAATTCATTTATCCATAGATTATAACAGGTGGACCGTAGTTTGTCTCCCTGGTTATTACTGCAGTAATCATTAGTGGTATTGTGCTAGTGGTCGGGCTCCGATAAAAAATACCGCAATTCGATCTACAGGATAGCCATTTGGTAGATGGGTGCTTTAGGTTAAAACAATCATTTTGAACGGTAGTTCTTAAAAATATTCCCATGGCAGTAATGATTTCATACATTTGTGTATGGGAATTGAATTTTTTTTATTAGAAATCTATAGTTTTTGGTATGAAATGAAAGGGCTTCACGAACCGGTTTTAAATATAAACTACACGAATACCTTTCGTGCGGCCACCTGTTTTCTGAAAATCCAACAAATAATTTTAAAACATGCCAAGTTTTGGGCTCCTCCAGGTAGGAGACGGCTTAGTACATTTTTGTAAAACATACGCCAAATGTCTCTTAATATACGACGACCTGAGTGGTTAAGTGGTCAACATGTGACCGGTCTGCCACGCAAGAGGTCCCGGGTTCGATTCCCGGCCGGGCAGAAATTGAAATGATGAATTTTAATTTCTGTTATGGGTCTGGGTGTTCTATGTATAATAAGTATGTATTTAAAAGTATTTAAGTAGTTTATCAGTTAGCTAGCAACCATAGCACAAGCTTTGCTTAGTTTGGGGCTAGATGGCGCTGTGTGAATTTGTCCACAAATATTTATTTATTAATTTATTCTTTTATACTCGATATCGAACGTCAAAAAGGTGATTTTCAAAAATACTCATAAAGCCTTAAGTGCCCTTGTACCAAACGGTTATCCTGTACATTGATTTGCGGTTTTCGATCAATATTTGTTTTGTACACCGTTCACTATCCCCTTAGGAGGTTCAGGGCGCAGCGCCCGGCGCTCCCCACTCGCCTCCCCGGGGGGCGGGGCAGCCGGGGGTGGGACCCCCGCGACGGCGACGGCGGACGCGCTTCTGCGGCGGCGCTCGCACGACGACTCGTCGCCGGGCCCGCGACAGTCGCGGCACAAGCGCGTCTCGGCCAACACATCGTCGCTTACGGTCAGTATGGTCACAACACCTCGTCGCTTACGGTCAGTATGGTCACAACACCTCGTCGCTTACGGTCGGTATGGTCGCGCTACTGCCTGCCCGGAACGGCACCGTCGGTCTCCAATCGCATGATACCATTACTCAGAAATGACTTTATAACATGCATTTTGGATAGGCCCTATCTATTCCGTGACAATGTACGGTTTTGAACGACCACAAAGTAGAGAAGAGAGATTGAATGGCAAATTTAGCTGGCCCATATTAACCTATGCGCCGATTTAATTAATTACAATGATTTGTATATACATGATACGTACCTTGGTACACTTTTCAAACTTTCTTGTTCTTAGCAGAAAAAGAGCCAAAGTCGGCCATGGACTACATAGAGCAAAGAACGGGAGTAAATGACATTTATCATGTTCCGTTCCACTGACACTGAACACTAACATAATTCCAACGCTGCAGATTACATTTGATGTACTAAAAATGATAAACTACGAATAAAATTTAAATTTAAATTTCTAGTATAAAGTACAATTCTGTCATTTTATTCAATTACAAAATACGATGTTTCAAAATAAAAGTGCGAAACGGATCGTTACTCATACGCATACTCATACGGTCATTCATATCGTTCACTTTGCGGGCGGTTATATCGGCGTTACGAATTCTGTGACGTCATTCCAGAGGGTTGGTATCATGCGATTGGAGATAGGCGGCACCGTTCCTGGAGTGATTTCGTTCGCGTGGTTACGACTCAACACTTTCGCTGCGGCCGACGCAACAAGTCCGCAGTCGGCGCTCCGCGTGTCACGCACGACGCACCGCAGCCGCTCCGTTTAATACGCGCGCTATGATACTTAGCGCTGTTGTAGCTTCTCTGGTATTTGAGTGTCAATGAACCGTTTTTAAAACTAGCTTCCTAACAATTCCTGTAGATGGCGCGCTCTGACGCCCAAAGCATATTATAATCTGTTGACTATAGAGGACTGTATAGACCGCTTAATTACTTAATTGAAACCCCATATTCTACCAATGAAACTTAACAACTTTCCCCAAGACACATACCCGCGGAAACTCATAATTTAGGCAGAAATTGAAAATATAAAAAAATGTATTTTTGTACTAAAAGATATCAAGTATCGATAACTACATAATTCACAATTAATTTAGACACTCCAAGTTCAAATTTAAGTTGCAATTTATTATTTATTATAGGTAGCGATTACTTAGGTAGCGACTTCATAATAAGTCATTTCCGCGGGTATGTTTCTTGGGGAAAGTTGTTCAGTTTCATGGGTAGAATATGGGGTTTCAATTAATGCTAGCGGTCTTTTTACACCCAGTATATATGTGTGAATGTCATCATTCATTACCTCAGTACAATTGAAACGCTATTAAAACGCCATTTATTACTTGCTAGTTTAACCATACTAATCTAAAGTTAAGCCTGTGTATGAGCCTCTACGAGCACTAACATCGAAAACCGTTGAATTAGCAGATCTAAAGTAAATTACATCCAAATAAAAATAAATTTGAAAACCACACACCGAGAGATTATAATAATGTTTTAGTCGTTAGGGCGCGCCATCTATGGAAATTGCTAGGAAGCTATTCTTGAAAACGACTCATTACCTGGTATTGCAAACGTCCATAGGCTGCGGTGACTGCTTACCACCAGGCAGGCCGTAAGCTTGTTTGCCACCTTAGTGGTATAAAAAAAATGCCTCGTGCCTGTAATTACGCAGGCTACTTTACCCTACAAACCGGAACACAAAAATGCAAGCATTATTGCTTGGCGACAGAAAATAAAGCGGACTCCTTAGGTAAACAGCCCCACCAACAGTACCATAAAGATTTCCAGTTGTTCTGGCAACTTTCCTTATTTTATTTTTTCCTTAAAACCTCTAACAATTTAAGGCAATAATACGCAAATAC
Source organism: Blastobasis lacticolella (assembly GCA_905147135.1). Classification (NCBI taxonomy): domain Eukaryota; kingdom Metazoa; phylum Arthropoda; class Insecta; order Lepidoptera; family Blastobasidae; genus Blastobasis; species Blastobasis lacticolella. Next base: position 19,920,716 of record LR990041.1, read on the forward strand.
TGTATACGTAATGTGAGTGAGTAGTCCAAAATAATGTGAAATTTTAAGGATGTTTTTCTACAAATATTGTTTGTAGAATAATATTAGTTGCAATAGTTCAATATTTATATAAAGAGTATGCGAAACATATTGTAAGATATGTGAACATAGCATAACGAGCCCGGCGCGCTCCCTACCCTACCCCATCCAACCACTACCCTACCCCTACACCTACCCAACACCTACCCATTACCTACTTTACCCTTTTAAAGGGTATGTTCCGGGTTTCATGATCACGGAACGACTGATGATGCACGCAACTGTGTCGAAATATCGGGATACTCGTTAACAAAGGAACGTGGTAGGAATCCCGGCAAATACCCTTAAAATGTGTTATAATAACCGCGATAGTTTAAAAAATTGTTTTTTTTTTATGGCATACGATAGGCAAACAGGCAATCGGGCCACCCGACGGAAAGTGGTCACCACTGCCTATAGACATTAGCAACACCGAGACTATCGCCAATGCGTTGCTCACCTCTATAACATGTTACTCTGGCAGCAAAAAGGCAAATATCCCTCCACTGCCAAAGCCACGGTTCCCCAAACCCCCACCCCATGAAGCACTGGAAATCAATGTTACTTTGGTCTTTCTTTTCTTGCCTATAAACCTTCTCGAATCACTCTGTATATTAATGAATAATAAAGTAACAGAGCTTACCCCTATGAGCAGCGTCAATTTAAGCGTATGAAGGTGATTAGATAGTGTATTTATTCGACCTAACTAGCTAATATTGATTCTCACTCGCGAATCCTGTTTTTATCTCACACACAAGTTATTTACGGTTACGATAGATAATATTTAATTTACAACGTTTTATAGACAGATAGTTTTTCACGAGAGTGACAGAAGACAGTGAAGAAGAAAGTCTTTGTCACAATCAAGCAGGTTGGCATCGTTTCTGCATATATGCAATCTCCTTGCAGCAATGCTCGACACCAACCTTAACACTTTCCCTCATTGGTGCAAGGGTGAACGCAGTCCCAGTCCATCTCTCAGTAGAATAAGCCTCGGCCTCGGAACCGCCTTCGTTAGTAGATCGGCGAGCTGGTCTGCAGAACTTGTCTTCATCACGCTGACCAGTCCTTCTTGCACAGTTTCTCGAACAAAGAAGTGTCGCACGCGGATGTGCTTCGTCCGCTTGTGAAATTCGGGATTATGGGCAAGTCTTATTGCAGCCTCATTGTCCACTTTTAGTGTAGGTATACCTTCAGTCTTCGTGAGTTGACTGAAAATCCTTTGCAGCCATATCAGCTCACGAGCTCCTTCACTAGCTGCTACTATCTCCGCTTCAGTGGTCGAAATCGCGACAGAAGCTTGCCTCTGACTTAGCCATGATACAGCTCCTCCGGCGAACAGGCAGGCAACTCCTGTTGTAGAGCGTCCAGTAAGTTCATCTCCGCCGTGATCTGCATCACTATATCCTTGAATGGTGGCTTCTTCATTACAGGTCGACCTATACTTAATCCCGTAATGTATGGTCCCTTTAAGGTATCGGAATATCCTTTTAACTTTCAGCCAATCATCATAAGTAGGCTTCTCCAATTTGCGGGAGACTACTCCAACAGCGTAGGCTATGTCGGGGCGCGTACCGGTCATTAGATAGGACAGTGCTCCTACTGCCTCACGATAGGGGAATCTCTTTTGTTCAGGGTCGTCCTCAACATTCCCTGATTCAGTAATCCTCTCTATGGGCGTGGTAACTGGGTTACAATCGTTCATTCGGAAACGTTCCAGGATCTTCTTAGTATATGCTTGCTGCGAGATCATGATAGAACCGTCGTCCGAGCGCTCAATCTCCAGTCCTAAATAGTAGGAAGCCGGTTTGGTCGTGATCTTCAGCGTATCTCCTAAATCCTTTAGAAAATTTTGCGCCAGATCCTCATCAGTCGTGGCTACTAATCCATCATCCACGTACAGGGCAACAAGTATTTTCTTGCTTTCCACCTTCTTTGAAAAAAGACAGGGATCACCCATATTCTGTTGGAAACCTTTTTGTAGCAGAATCTCTTCAAAACATGAATTCCAGCAGCGGGGTGCCTGTTTCAAGCCGTAGAGACTCCGTTGCAGTCGACAGACTTTTGAAGTTCCATCGGAGAAACCATCTGGCTGCTTCATGTAGATCTCCTCTTTCAGTTTTCCATTTAAGAAGGCTGTGGAAACGTCGAACTGCGTGATATGCAGCTTCTCTTTGGCGCTGACACTGAGCAAGGCTCTTATTGTAGCCATCCGGGCAACAGGGCTAAACGTTTGTTCGTAGTCTAAGCCTTTGCGTTGCTTAAATCCTTTCACTACAAGTCTCGCTTTATATTTGTCGATCGTGCCATCTGGGTTTCTTTTTATCCGAAAGACCCACTTGCATGGCAGTGCCCTTCTGCCAAGAGGCAACTCGCATTTTGTCCAGACAAAGTTGTCAGCAAGGGATTTTATTTCGCACGCCATGGCTTTTTGCCACTCGGCACTATCTTCCCTCTTTACGGCTTGATAGTATGTTTCGGGAAAGCTTTCTGTTCCTGCGAAGCTTACTGTACATACGAAGTCATCGTAACGCTTTGGACGTGCGATAGTCGATCTATCTCTCAGATTATATCTGCTTTGAGCAGCTCCAATAGGTTCGATCACTTCTAGCTCATCGAGTGCTTCAACAAAGTCATCATCCTCAATTGCGTCTCCCTCGTCCCTAAGGATTTGTCCTTGGTATTGAACTTGGTCTCTATAGGTTATCTCTCCCTCTAGACCTTGTTCATTGCAATCCGACACGTAAGGAGATTGTGGTACTTGCATGGGAACATGTGCGTTATCGCTCTCTTGATCTTCAGCTCCCTCTGACTCAGGGGTGCTTGCCGATATCTCGAACTCAACATTTGCCTCAAAGGTTACATCCCTGGACTTCTGTGTCTGCGTTCCATCGAAGATACGGTAACCATCGTCATTCTCATAGCCTATTAGCCATCCTTTTATTGCCTTTTTGCACATCTTTCTGCGTTTCTGTTTAGGCACGTGAGCATAACAGATGCTTCCAATTACTCGGAGATGGGAAATCTTCGGTTTCTTTCCGAGTCATAGTTCATATGGAGACTTTCCGTCGACTCTTGAAGGACCAGTTCGATTCAATATGTAAGCGGCGGTATTGATAAGCTCAGCCCAGAGCACCTGAGGTAGCTGCCCTCTAGCGTACATCATTGATCTTGCTGCTTCGACTAACGTCCGATTTTCTCTTTCGGAACAGCCATTTTGTTCAGGAGTATATGGCATTGTCAGTCGGTGCTTAATACCGTGCTGATCTAATATCTTTCGAACTGCTTCGTTGTCATATTCACCGCCGTTGTCACTTAATATAGTTTTGACAACATGTCCAGCGTTTTTTGCTTCCTGTAGCATTTGTACCAACTTGTCTTTAACTTCCGATTTCTGTCTGATGAAGTAGACTAAGCGGTAACCGGAGTAATCGTCTTTGAATAGGACAAAGTATCTGTACTTGGTAATGCTATTCGCAAAAGGTCCACATACATCGGTGTGTATAAGCTCTCCGCAAGTTGTAGCTCTTACCCTTGTTCCGAACGGTTTTCTATGTGACTTTCCATAGATGCAGCCTTCACACTTTGCTTTATCAGGACTTAGCTTGATACCTAGCTCACGTTTTACCACGCGAATGATATGACTTTTATCCTGGTGTGCGAATCTTTCATGATATAACTGCAACATGTTCGATCCAGTTAGTGCATTGACTACGATAGTCCTCTGCCCTATTGGAATGACCGTCTTCAAGTCCAACTTGTATAGTCCACTGAAAGGGACTCTCCTGCCAACAACTACAGTCATGCCTTCATTGTCATCCAACTTGCACTCTCTTATTGTTGACGTAAAGATGCTCTTTTGCATTCTATCGTGCGCTGCTAACGGTGAGAAAAGATTCTTTGTTAAATTTGGTACTAGCCACACATCTCGCAGGGCTATCTCAGTTTTCCTATCACTGACACTCGACTCTACCACTACGGTACCTTTCCCTAATGCTGGGATAGTGGTGCCGTCTGCAGTTGTAACTGTGTAGTCCGAATCGAATTCATGGTATTCCGTGAAAGCTTCCCTCTTAATCGCAATGTGTGTCGTTGCTCCGTTGTCGACAAACCAGCTCTCTCGATCTTGAATTTGTCCTGCTGAGCAAGCATTGACCATCAACGAAATGTGTTGTACTTGATTATACTTTGAGCTTGTGCCTGATGTGCCTGGAGTTGGTTTAGGAGGCCTCCCATCGCTAATCCACTTCTTACATTTGCGAACTCTATGCCCTTTCTTAGAGCAATAGTTGCATATCAGTTGCTCGTCCTTGTTGCTTTTAACTTTTCTCTCTGGGGGTGCGTTAGTCACTAGTGCTTCCTGCTTGGAGATCTCTTGACTACCCAGACTTCTCTCGAATGCGCACAAATGACTTGTCAAACTGTCTATTGTCCTTTCAGTCTGCTTTAGCATAAGCCAGCTTGACTTGAAGTTGAAAAACCTATCATCTAGGGTATCTAGCACCTTACAAAGGAGAAACATTTCGGGAAGCTTAGCATTCGCGTCTGTCTTAGTAACTTCAGCTTTTAATTCATTCCAGATATTCTTCAGCTTAGACATATGGGTTGGAATGTCATCCGCCATATCATGTTTCAGTCCAAAGAATTCCAAACATAAATCGTATGCCCTATCTTCCGTTTGTCCGTCGAATAGCCGGTGTAGCTCTTGCCATACTTCTTTCGCGGTCCTATACCTCATAACCTTCTTTAATGTGTCTTCTGACATGTTAGTCGTCAACATGAGTAGAGCGCCAGTCTCTGTTTTCTTATATTTGGCATGGGCCGAATTATAAGCAGAGATTTCTGCGTCACCTGCTCCGTCCGCGAGTGTCATGGGCTTCTGCAGTCTACCTTCTACTGCTTCTAACGCATTTTCAGCGCCATCCAGCATTATGGAAATTTTGTACTTCCATGTAGACCAATTTTCTATGCCCGTTAATTTTCCAATATCGACTTTGGTCGTAAAATCCATCGTAAATCCTTCTGCTGGCGTCTATAACCTAATAAAGTAACAGAGCTTACCCCTATGAGCAGCGTCAATTTAAGCGTATGAAGGTGATTAGATAGTGTATTTATTCGACCTAACTAGCTAATATTGATTCTCACTCGCGAATCCTGTTTTTATCTCACACACAAGTTATTTACGGTTACGATAGATAATATTTAATTTACAACGTTTTATAGACAGATAGTTTTTCACGAGAGTGACAGAAGACAGTGAAGAAGAAAGTCTTTGTCACAATCAAGCAGGTTGGCATCGTTTCTGCATATATGCAATCTCCTTGCAGCAATGCTCGACACCAAACTTAACAATGAAAGCCGCATTAAGATCCGTAGTTTAAAATATCTATGCGTACATTACATACAGAGATACAAAGAGACAGACGGCGGGAAGCGACTTTGTTTTAAACCATGTATAGACAATGTCACAAAATGTAAACACAACAAATTTGCAAAAGCGGCGGCAACTAGGGAGTTTTATTGACCTTATCAATGTTGCCGTATCTAGTGGCAAAAGTTAGGTCGCATGCACAGCGCGTTTGTACAAACGAAGATTGCGCAAACGGATCGTATAGACGTCAAATTTTAAATTAGAAAATTTTGACGCCACTTAAAATGTCTATACGATCCGTTTGTACAAACGCGCTGTGCAACCATAGGTTGGTGTCGTGTGGACCCGGCTTTAGAGCTAATATAATTTCTGTCGAAATTTAAAAAGTAACAACGTTGAGCATGACCTGACAATAAACATATACACCACAGGAGGAGCTAATGCGACTGATGGACGCCGAGTTGGGGGACAGCGGCGGCGGGGGCACCGGAGGGGGCAACAGCGCCCCCCCGCGCCCCCCGGAGCCCGGTGGTCCCCCTTTGCCTCTGTGCGACTCGGCTGCGCTGGATTGGGCCGCCTTGGTGCACACTGCTACGAGGGCTATGCTGCAGGTAATACTATCACTAATACCTTAGGAATATATGAGTTGGGGATGCCACCTTTAACCCGTTCGCCGCGCCCGCCTCGACATTTGGGTCGTAATTGGCGTTACGCCAGTGTAGAGCTCGTCTAATCTAAAATGACGCGCCCCACTATCGCATTAACGCACACAAGCATGTTTAAAATATGAACGCAATACATATACAAATGCCGTTGTAATTGGTCATTCAGTTGCCGGTGAGACACCAACCAACGAGCTCGCGTCGTTCGATTGGAGCAGTCGACGCTCCCACACAGATGAAGTGTCGTTATTAATATTTGCACTCACACATCGAAATCAACTAACTAAGTAGTGGGGCGCGTCATTTTAGACTAGACGAGCTCTACACAAGTGAACACAATCGGACTCGATCGGGTATGGTCCGCGCACTCGCGTCGTGTCTTCGCGGACTCAGCTGGCCGGGTGTACACACTCGCGTACGATATATTGCGGCGACCATACAGCTGTGCGCACGACTCGTCTGGCGGCGTTTGTTAGCACCGCGCCTGACTCTTTGATATTTGGGTTCGCAGCAAAAGTGTTAATAGCCAGAAGTTAAGATAAGTTGGGGATGCCCTTGATGTCTTAAGTGTATGAATCTTAACAGGTGGTTGACTTTTTTGAGTTACCGGAGTAAATTACGAGGTGACGTCGACAAACCTGTCTTCTTTTAAAGAAACTAACAGCACAGAATTACTACGTACAACAGAGTCATTGCTTGCGCAAGGACAGCGTCTGACAATACTTTTACACTTTTTCTTTATTAGACTAGGCGTTTGACCTCCATCTCATCTGGTGGTAAGTGACGATGCGGTCGAAAATGGAGCATGTCTAGGAACAGCCTCTTTACACTGTTTGCTAACATCCGTTTTTACTAAACTCAAGTAAAACTGACTACGAAACTCTTGTCTTAGAAATGACCTTAGCCGATTGGTTTATTTAAAAAAAAAAAAAATTCGTGGACAAATTCACACAACGCCATCTAGCCCCAAACTAAGCAAAGCTTGTACTATGGGTGCTAGCTAACTTAAGCTAACTGATATACTACTTATATATATTTTTTTAAATACATACTTATTATACATAGAAAACCCAGACCCGTAACAGAAATTTTAAATTCATCATTTAAATTTCTGCCCGGTCGGGAAATCGAACCCGGGACCTCTTGCGTGGCTGACTGGTATGTTGACCACTGAACCACTCAGGTCGTCAGGTTTATTCCACCAAACGCAAGATTGGCGTTGTAATGTTGGTGAACTGAGTGCCACAAACTTATCTGAACTGGCGACGGCGTCGATGTTGTTGACAACAAAGTGACATATCAAAATGGCGACACATAGTTCCAATTTTGGTCACCGGGTCGGATAATTTTATTGTAAGAAGCAGAAAAAAACTGTAATTTTAGGCGATTCCTAGGCACTACGCACCGCCCAATCCACTTCCTAACGTTGAGCGTTACCTAACGGCATTAGTTATTTTGAGTTTAGTTCATCTTTGACGAATTGTCTGGCAGTAAATACCGTATTGGTGAACGCTCTGTCATTTTATTTACAAAACAGTTGAAATCTTATATTAATTTATTCCATTTAGTCCGTAGTTTGTTCAGTTTGTATCAATTGCCGTTTTGTGACAAAAATCTTCTATCATAAACTGTGTAAATAGCCGTAAAGTGCATCGTTGTGTTAGAAAGTGCCTGTGTTGACATACCGTCAACACTTAGTGCGAAAAGTGGTTGACAGTGCGTGCATCGGAAAGTGACCTGTATGCGGAGTGCGCACCCGTGACACTCGCTTGACACATCGCACGAGTGACGCAGCGCGGCTGTTGACAGGTGATTAGTTGTTGCAGAACAGACATTTCTCAGTGCGAAAATTGCTTGTCTCCGAGAGACATACTTATTCCAAATTCTTTAAATTATTACACTACACACCTACACTTACTCCTCAACATGGTTAAATGCACGGCGTGTAACCAGTCTATCGGTGGGGCAGCTGCGGATATTCTAAAGTGCTCACAGGACAAATGTGATAACATTTATCACTATGAGTGCCTCGGGGTGGCTAAATCCGCTTTTATAAAATTAACCATTAAGCAGAAAGCGGCATGGAAATGCAAATCATGCTCGGCAACTAAGGAGCGCAAGGGCGACAATACACCTGTTCGCGCCGTTTCGTCCTCCCAACCGGCAGCCGTGGCACCAGGTGCCTCGAGCTTGCAGACGGGTACTGTTACACCCGCGGATCCCTGCTCCCCACCTGCTGTTTCTGCTAATCTGAGCACTCCACCAGATCCTGTCGAGTCGGAAACCTCCGAAGTCAGCGTAGAGGCACCGCCGCAACCCTTACGGCCTATGCATGCTGACCTGCTGCAGACTATATCGAGGAACAACGAGATACTAATATCTAAATTAACAGCGTTGATCGATAGTAAGTTGACTGAGAGCAACAGGGCTTTACAGGATCGACAGGAGGCGATAAGTGAACAATACGCTAGTATGTTGGAGTCCCTTAACAAATACAGCTTATTATATGACGAGACTATACGGGACATTAACGTTATCAAGGCGGAGCTGAAAGAGGTCCGAAAAACAAAGGACGAAGTCGTGGAGTTGCGGTCTACAGTCGACGCCTTGAGACAATCATTAAATAATTATGAGCAAAGGGACAGGCTGCTCAACCTAGAAATATTTGGCGTGCCTGAGCGAAAATCCGAGCGAGTGAGCGACTGGGTAGCCTCCATCGCAAAGGTAGTGGGCGTATCCCTGGACTGCAAGGACGTAACTTCGGCTTTTCGAATACCTACTCGAAATACAGGCGGCCTACCTAAGCCCATTATTGCGAAATTCTGCAATATAAACAAGCGCGACGAACTGCTGACTGCCGTGAGGAAGCGAAGGGGTGTCAACACAGGAGACTTAAGCATACCAGGGGACCCTCGCCAGATCCACGTCAATGAGCACCTTACCCCAGCAAATAAGGCACTATTGAATGACACCAAATTAAAATGCAAGGAATTGGGGTTTCAGCATTGCTGGACTCGCAATGGAAGAATATTTGTTCGACAGGCAGACAATTTTCCCCCGCAACGTATAGACAGAAAAAATCGCAACTGGCATGTTTAAAAAAATCTGTCAAAGTTACAACATAACTTACGAATATCTGTTTGCTGATTTATTTGTTTCTCTTTTGTTTATACGTAACGTCAGGGCTACTGTGATCCCTTCCGGGACTGTATTGAACTTAGTTATCTATGCATCTTGTTCTTATTGTTTATCTGCACTCCACACATTACACTACACCTTTTACACATCGACGCACCACTATATACATACATATTGTACACATATATACCTTTACCATCATTCATTATGTTCTCCTAGCTGCGATCTCGTCCTCTTATGTACACTATTTTCTAACTCAATTTTAATTTACTGTTACAAATGTTCCCGGTAAGCGTATACTTACAAAATACGCGCAGTATTAGGGGTAAAACTGTACTGTTCAGGCAAGGATTGTTATATAATGACTACGATGTGGTAGCTATTTGCGAAACATGGCTGGTGGATGGGGTTTTCGATTCCGAGGTGAGTGACTCGCGTTACGACGTGCATCGCCGGGATGGGCGTGCGCGGGGCGCGCGGGCGGCGTCCGTGGCGCGGCGCGGCCGGTCGGCGGAGGAGTGATGTTGCTCGTGCGCAAGTCGCTCGCCCGCCCGTCGCCGCGCTGCCTGACGACACAATGGGCTTGGAGTTGGTTCATGTTATTGTAGGGGCGCGCGCGATACACTCCGATTTAGACCTACATATTATATGTGCCTACTTACCGGGTGCTGGGTCTCTTCACGATGATCAGTTGCGTCGACTAACTATTTATTTACAGGCCCAGTGCACAACTAATGCACATTATTTGGTAGTAGGCGATTTCAATTTGCCCAATATCACTTGGAATGCGCGGTCTGGTGGTTTTTATGATCCTATTGGAATGTCCGGCGAATGTCAAGAAATATTTTTTGAGCACATTTATTCCGGTGGGTTGTGTCAATATTGTGGGGTGGTTAATGGGAATGGACGGACTTTGGATATTGCCTTTTCCAATACAGAAGTGGAGGTTAGGCGCGTAATCGACCCCATTATTCGCGAAGATTGGCCTCACCACCCGGCGCTTGAATTGAGTTTGGTCAACATTAATCTCAAACAGATTAAAGTACCCTCTAGAAAAAATTATAAATATAAAAAGGCTAACTATGATAAGATTGGCAATGATTTATGCGCCATCGATTGGGAACAAACTCTTAATAACATGCCATTAGATGAAGCCGTCCTTTATTTGAACGACACATTGAAGTCAATTGTTGAAAGGCACGTCCCCCACGTCTATAGCACTCCGGATGGATATCCAGTTTGGTACTCTCGGGCATTAGTACATATCGTTAAAGAAAAACACAAGTACCACACACTTTGGAAGAGAACTGGTAACAGTTTGGATCGTGAAACATTTTCGATATTACGGTCAAGACACAAAAGGTTACAGCGCCAGTGCTGGCATAAATATGTACAACAATGTAGTAAATCTATCACCAAAGATCCAAAAACTTTCTGGAATTACACAAAGAGCCTGCGGCGCGATAAAGGCCTACCAGCAGTAATAAATTATGACAATCGCACTGGTGCTGACGGTCCCGGAATATGTGACGTTTTTTTAGAGTATTTTTTATCAGTTTACACTAGCGCTCCTACTATCACAGGTTCTCCACTTATAAACACATACGTTAGTCCATCGGGATACGTAGGCTCAGTGACGATTACAGTCGACTTAGTCCGAAAATACCTTCTAAAGCTAAATATTAATAAGGGCGCGGGTAGTGATGGCTTTCCGCCTGTTTTCATACGTAACTGCGCTGGTTGCCTAGCGTTACCTTTGAGTATTTTGTTTAAGAGATCGCTTGCAGAGGGTATTTTTCCAACCATTTGGAAACAGGCTTTTATAGTGCCTATTCATAAAAGCGGCTCAAGGGTACTCGCCGAGCAATACCGCCCAGTTTCGATACTGAATGTTTTTAGTAAAATTTTCGAGATCATCGTTTATGACCAAGTTTATCCGTTGGTCGCACGCAGCATTCCACCTGCTCAACACGGCTTCATGCGCAAGCGCTCTACTGTTACCAACTTAACGGAATTTGTTGACTCTGTTGCCGGCTTCATGGACGAGGGCCATCAGGTGGACGTCGTGTACACCGACTACTCTAAATGCTTTGATAGGCTTAATCATAACACGATTTTGTATAAACTAGAGCAAGTCGGTGTGCACGGGGACCTTCTGCGTTGGTTCGAATCATATCTTCGTAACAGGAGCCAGGCTGTTCGGGTTGGGTGTTATCACTCACGTTTTGCACCCATCCCTTCTGGAGTGCCCCAGGGATCCCACCTGGGCCCTCTTCTCTTTAATGTTTGTTTGTTTGATTATATGTCCTGTTTTCGTTATGCCTGTTTCCTTATGTATGCCGACGACACGAAGATCTTTATGCCAATTAAATGCCCAACAGACTGCTCCAGATTGCAAGAAGATCTGGACAGGGTGTCGGCATATTGTGAGCAGAACAGTCTGGATTTGAATGTAAATAAGTGTATGGTGGTCACTTTTTCCCGTAAAAGAAAGGACATACCCACATCTTATACATTCAACAACGTCTTAATCAAACGCACTGAGCAGGTAAAAGATCTAGGCATTGTATTGGACGCAAAATTAACTTTCTGTGCCCATTATGAATACATTTTCGCGAAAGCAGTCCGAATGTTAGGCTTCATTTTTAGGACAGTTAAACCCCTAAACTCAGCAGCTGCGTTTCGAGTTCTATATTTTGCATATGTGAGGAGCATTTTGCAGTACGCATCTCCGGTCTGGTCGCCAGTCTATGCTGTCCATCGTAATAGGTTGGAGTCGGTTCAAAAATATTTTATCAATAAGCTTAACACCTTGTCGCGCATGATGACTGTAGATTATGCGGCTGGTCTGGAGAGTCACAAATTGAGTTCATTGGAGGACAGACGCCTCGTGGCTGACTTGAGACTCCTACATGACTTAATTAATTGTGGAGTGGATAGTCCACAACTATTGTCACGGGTGTTTCTGTGCGCGGGCGACCCGCGCGCACGCCGCGGTGGCCGCTGGCCGCGCCGGCTCGACCACCGCCGCGCGCGCAGCGGTCACGCTTTAGGCTCTCCGATCAACAGAGCCATAGACCTATACGAGCGTCACGTCTCTAATACTCTCCACATCTTTCATTTAAACCGTGATAAATTTACAAAGGGCGTTCTGAGTTCTCTCCGATCGCAGTGATGGGGTATTTATTTTTATTTTATTTAGGATAACACGCACACACACACACACACACACACACACACACACACACACACACACACACTCACACATACACACACACACCAATATACATGTATTACCTTGTTTTTTTTTCTTATTTTGATTGATTTTTTGTTTGTCAATAGGGTATCTATATGCTAAGCTCCTTACGGGCTATATATTTAAAATTTTAAAATGCAGTTTTGTCATTGGCATTTCAACCATAATGTACTTATATTTTACATGTAATTAACTGCTGTTAAACTGTGAAATGAACTAATAAATAAAAATAAAATAAAAATTTCCTAGCGGTTCGTGAATAGTGTTTGGGTATCGGATTTAGGCGATTCCTATGTTTTGTGAAAGCGGGCATCTGTGTTCGATGCAACCCACTGAACATTAAGGAAAATCCACAATCGAGTGTAATACATTTTTGTTTATTTTCGTTGTAAGTTTTGATAAATAGTAACTAGGGACCGTTTGTTTGACAGATATGCGAGGAGCACCAATACCCGCCCATAGATAACGCCGACGCACTGCACGAGCCCCCCGTCCACGACTCCTGGTCAGACATTCCTGTAAGTGCCTTTGTTCATTTAAATAACCCCTGAACAATCCGGGAAATATTAAATCGGGAAATGAAACCACAAAGGTGAACCAGGATCCAAAATGGAAATAAAATAAAATACCTAAAACTCTAAAATAACTAAAGAAATATTACACACTCGTGTGTCGTACAAGGCGACTAATGTTTTCGAGGCAAAATATCCAGTCTCCGTCTCCGGCTGGAAGCCTGGAAAATGGGCAGCAGTTTCTTCATTGTTACATTTATAACACTGCGATCTCCAACTCGTCTGTCGAACGTAGAGATTATGGCAACAACTTCCCACGAAGTGGGAGAGGCCTTAAGTCCTGCAGTGGACTGTTGCGAGCTGTGATGACGAAGGAAAGTTCTGTCGAGAGTGTGACCTTAGTCGATTACTGGGTAGTTGTCTGGGAATGCACAGGGTAATAACTATTGCCTTAAACGAACCTTATTATCCCCATCTAGGCGTCCTCTCCGGCCGCGGCCGGGCTCGACGGCCCCCCCGCCCCCCTCGCGCCACCCTCGGGGGTGGCGTCCCCCCCGGCGGCGGCCCCCCCACCCCCCCCGGGCCCCCCGTGCGCGTGCGGGCTGTCGGCGCGCGTGGCCAGCCTGGAGGCGGACAACGCGGCCGCGGTGCGACACCACCATCAGTTGGAGGACGAGGTAGGATATTGCTGAGGAGATGTGGAGGTGGTGAGGTTACGGTTGGTTGGTGGGAGCGCCTGGAGCCTAGCTAGTAGTGTCCGACCAAAGTTTCGGCTTCGGTTACCTTCGACCAATAAAAAACACTTTGCCTTCGGTCGGGTTTCGGACCGAAGCCGACGGTTTCGTCAAAGGTTCCTAGCAATTGCAAGGTTATTTTTTTATCATCTCTATATCAACTTCTTGAGATTTAAATTACCTTTCTAAATTAAACTCAATTTAAAATTTTATTGTGGCTTGTAGCCACTTTTGAACAAAATTCCTTTAAACTTTAAGCCTTCGGCTTCTGCTTTAGCCGAAGGTTTTGGCGATAACCGATTAAACGATTTCGGTTTCGGCTAGAAATTGACCTTCGGTCGGCCACTGTTAGCTAGTCACCTAGGAGGTAGCGACATTGACACGCGGGACACTGCGAGTCGTTGCGAGTTCACCACCAAAGATGCCGGGACCAAGCAAAGTGGATGAGAAGAAGTAAGAAAGCTCGAGCGCTAAAATCGATATTAGAATTTGATCCTCATTGGTATTTGCTATTGCAAAAACTGGGGGGGAACCCCAGGGACCTCTCAGGTCTGACATTACCTTTCACATTTATATTCGCTCCGTACTACTAAATTACCGCATCTTTTTAGTAAAACCGGTAGCCGCTAATGTTGACAAAAGGAAGGTCCTGGCCAGGTGGGTAATTGTTGACCCACCTTAACATGTTTTCGGGGACTAGGGGATCCGATGCTAGCCAACTATGTGGTCGTGTACTCGCAATAATGAGTACTGTTGGGTTTCTCTATTGGAATGATAGATAAAATAAATCATGTTGGCGTTAAAATCCCTGTTATACTCTCGCGCACGAGGGCACGGAGTCGCCTTGACCATGGTCCAAGATATGGCAGATCGGGTAATTACAATGTAACGACTACCATCCTGACCTCCGTGACCCTGTTGGCAGGGAAACCTGACCAAAATATATCATAGTTACACATGTTGCTACATAGAGACGACGTTATTTTTATTTTCATTTCAAGATTATTTTTAATAATTTATTTAAATATTTATTGTACACAAGATACAGAAATGTAAGTGACAGAAGTATAGAAGACACAACATGCCTACTTATTTCTATGAACAAATTTCTCACCATCTCCCCATTCTATTTTATGATTTAATTTTGACATTACGTATCTTTAATTATTTTTTGATATTTTTTAAATTTTACATTTATTTTACATTGCCATTATTATATATTACTTATAATTTGACCTAAATTTATGGACGTTGTCTGAAATAAATTATTTCGTATATTATATTAACTTACTGCGCTGGCTCAGCGACCCAAAGTGGATCTTGGCCTCCGACACCAGAGATCTCCACCTCTTCCTATCCTGTGCCATCTTCTATTCTTAATTTAATCTAATTCACAGGTCCGTCGTCTCCGGCGGCACAACGCTCGCCTCCGCGAAGAGTCCGCCCGCGCCGTGTGGCAACTGCGACACTTCACGCAGTGGCTGAAGCGGACCGTGGACCGACAGTGACCCTACACAGTGGCACACAACACCCCCGCCCACCCTTCATTATATATAACGATATTACAGCGACAGCACAGCTAGCACAATTATGCTCTCGCATAGACTGTCCATAGACGGTCAAGCTCCATCTTCGGCCCCATCGTCACTTACCAACAGGTGAGATGGCGGTCAAATGCCTGTCTTGTCTAATGTAATAATAAAAGAAAAAAGACAAATAAACAAATAAAAAGACAAGCAAGAAAAGACGCGACAGAGATGCTGATATCTCTTTCATCTTAGTGTTGAGAGAAGGGAACGAAGACTCGCGGCGCGAGCTAAGTCGCGACAATCTCGTCTCGTACGACATCGGCCTTGTGTTGCCTGTAGTGCGTGTGCGGAAAGCGGAAAGTGACTTTATTTTATACTGTATAAGGATTACGTTAATTAATGTTCAACTTGACCTATTTCCTTTGCTAAGAGAAACGAATGATAAACTATGATGCATAAATACTCTTTCTTGCTTTAGTGACAGTAGGAAAACTTCTTAGTTTTCTTAAAGTGGCAATTCGACAGTGAGGTAAGCTTGTGTCACACCCGGGCTGCCTTGTTTGCTAGATCATGAGCCCATACATACGCCTTGGGTAAACGTGTCACTCTACCCTAGGCCCTACATCATAAGGTTTTAAAACATTAAAATTACACCTTTGGTACCAATATGCGTCGAGTGTCACGTGGACAAAGCGAACCGTTCAGCCATCGAACTGACAAAACAACTATAATTTATGAAATTGGATTGGACTGTAGGAATTAGTATAGGACATGAAACAAACACGGACTCCATTCTGCACTAAAGTGAAGTGACGCATGCAAGGTACGACAATTTCTTGACAATTTATTTTGTTGTACATGATCACACACACACACAGATACATCAGGTCTAACAATCAGCCGCCATTTTGTTTGATTTTGTACCGCGCTGTCACGTCAGTGACGGTGTCATAGCATCCACATACATAAATGGGCGGCCATTTTTATGCGTCTCTCATAATTTTAGAGAGTATCCATCCGTTTCTTTTTCAGGTCTCTGGGTATAGTATAGATTGATAGACCAGCAGTTATAGCAAAATAAGCTTTATTTCTTTAGCAAAACTTCAAATTGTTTGGGCATGGAACCCGAACATATTGACTACATAGCAATCGTATCGAAGTCGCTGCCGCGGGCATATTTTGTTACAGGTATTTTGAACGTTATTATCTAATAAATAGAATTCAAAGTCGCTATCAAGTATGCACCTTCCGCGGCAGTCGCATGAAAAAGCTTACCAAACTTAAATCGAGAATATTTCCTCATAAATTAAGAATTACGATACTCAGTATTTTTGAGACATATACGAAACTTTAATCATTCCAATTAGACGCCTTTAGAGTATTAAGTTAGGATGGTAAGGGACATAATCCAGTACGTCCGTCACGTCACAATAAAATTGATATTATTAATTATAAGACAATAGGAAAAAAAACAGAAAAAAAGGCACACAAAAGTCCAGTTAATATGAAAAAACAAACAGGAATTTCAGTAGGTTAATTACGTAACTATATTGCTAACAATTTTTTGTTTTCAATGATTGAAATTGTTACTTTTATGTGAATTTTGTTAGCAACTGAACTCATGAAATTGATGATACGTAATCGCAAAAGTAATTAGTCAATCATTGAAATCAAAGATTTGTATGCAACAGAGTTACGCAATTAGTCTACAGGACTCTGCGACAACATTTCACTTACGATTTCGTAATGTGACTTAGCACAAAAATAAGTATAAACCATGGAAGAGCAAAAGGCAAGGTTTCGCAAAGGATATGTAACCTACATTATTTCCCATATTATAACTAAATATATAAACAATTTACGATTTGACAAAGATAAACAAACAAATTTAACATTAGATTTTGCAACGTGGACATTTTGCATTTTAGACACTTTGCTACCACTGGATATTTTGAAACTTGGACATTCTGCATCTAAAGGATATTTCTTCAAACAGGATATTGTCTATAATATTAAGGTATTTCCCAGTTTAACTACATAAAAAGAAAATGTTATTTATCATTGATCCCAGTGAAGCATTACAGTAATATGCACTAAATAATGTTACTTTGCATTAAACTGAGGTGTAATACTGGTATTTAAAATCACCCATATCGTCTATCGCGTTTAGGCCAGCCCTTCGCGACAAAGAAATACATGTATTTGAATGGGTGCCGTCCCAAACTGACTTAAAAATCTGTTCAGACTGACTTGTCTTATTTGGTAAACAAACAATTCGTAACAAAATCACGACTTTCCGTATCAATGTTGGCAAGTATTCGCTACAATCACGCTACGTACACCGTGTATAGATGTCTTGAATTATACAAAAACACATATAATGTGAACATAATCGAATATTGGTACAAATGAAGTAACATGTATTATATCCTAAAAATGTTAAATAGTTATTAACCACGTCAATAATGACTGAAAACAACATAAACACAATTTTAAATATACAACAAATTATTGGTACAATGGTACAAATTATTAACTTAAATTCATAATTTCACAGAAAATCCAATTCTTCCATCACGTAACAGCCACAGATTTAAAAAAACATTGACATGGATTTTCGGAAATTTTTGTCTATGATTTTTTCAGGTTTTCGTCATATTTGTTTACATATCAATCTGAACAGATTTTAGTGTTATGAACTACGTTGAATATTGTTGACTTCATTCATTCATCTGACACCATGATACTGACATAAGTTGGAGAATTTAGAATAAAGATATTTGAACTTACAGGTTTTCTTCGATACCTGACAAAAATAATCACAAATAATGAAATTAATCGTTTATAATAATTAATTGACTTGAGTACGCTTTTATCATTCTCTCGGGAACAGCGAGAGCCACCCTTCTTTCCAGAGGCTTCTGAATGAGCAATATTTTTACTACATGTGGCTGCAACTTTGTCAGTTCGACAAACCTCATGTCGAGTAGAAAACACACGCTTTGACGACTCACTGCCACAATAAAGTGCGGCCAGAATGACAATAGAAAGAGTGACTAGCAATAGATGCCGACAAGGTCTGCCAGCGTTGCCAGCCATATATTCTAGCAAAAGTGATGGCCGCTTACAAGTTAACACTTACAAACTACAAGAACGCGAGGCCTATATAAATTTTGTACTAGTGACTCTGTCGTCAGGTCAGTGCCTTGAATCAATTTACATTCATTTATCCTGATTACATTTAAAGGAAGTTGCATAGATAAAAAAGATTATTTAATTATCAGATTACGTGTTACCGATTAACCTGTTTTCGTGAATAATCTTTACCTAAAGAATTATCGCCAGGACGTTAATCAGATCTATTTCATAACAGCCGTAAATACGACGCTGGTCACATTTCCGAAAACTGTTCGATGTTCCCCAACATTGAGATCTCCAGACATGAATCGATATTTCGATGGCCTTAGATAGTTAATGTTGATATAATAATAATTAATGTTTTGCAACCGGTTGCCACGCAATGAGAGATATTCGTAGTTACTTGTCCGAACTTAAATATTTAACCTCTTCCGTGACGTAGACTAAATCAATACCACCGTGTTTGAATGCCTTCGACCGCCTTTCGTGTAAAGTACTTTATCGAATATTATTAGAAACTAATGGTAGCTATTAATGATAAACTATTTAGTAGCAGATAGGAGAAACATACACCAAATGCATAGTTGGATTCTTATGAAAATTATTGTATATTGTATAATTATAAATGTATATTATCGAACTCAGGCTCCGCGCTCTATCTTATGAATTTCGTGCCTTTTCTGTGCTAGTGATGCGTTTGTTTTGGCGTACTAATATTCATGTCGACGCTGACTCGCCAGTACGTTAGTTATCGTTGCGTATGGGTACGTATTGTATCCGCTAAGTATGTTGCAAATACCTAAACGTTGCTCTTTTCATACAATGAATTTATAGTAATTGTTATTGCCAAGTGTTTGTTAATCTCGTGTTATGATAAACTGTTACTGTATTCCATTTCTGATAACAAAACACTGAAGGTCAAATAGATCCAATTACGCAGACCAGGGGTTCTAAAAACTTTAGTTTATAGGATACGAGGGAGTTTATATGGCCTTTTTGAGTTAACCACAGTCGCAAAGTACGTAAGGATTGACTCAAATCTAAGCACGGAATCGCGTTTGTGCCGTATGTGCTGGCGCGTGCTGTAGTGTGCTTCCGCGTACCACACGGACGTAAAATAATGTATCTAGGGACAAATCGTGTTTGGTTAACTACTAGAAGTCAGATTGTTTTCATTCTATTTAAAAAAACTTGATTTAAAGTAGATGGCAAAAATGTACATTATCCCAAGACACTGTTGATAAGTGTGTCATAGTTTTCAAATAAGTTTTAAATTGAGGTCAGTGCGCGAGTGTGAAATACTTTCATTCGACTTTCAGTCTTTTTGTAATAAGAAGTGAATATAGTTTATTTATATTGATACGATATGATTAAGAATATAATGCGTATATAGCTTCCGTTGAATAGTTCTGTGACGAATTTTAAAAAGTGTTTTCTTTTTACTGTGATTTGCGTACTTTTCTTTTTCAAAATATAAACGTTAGGCTAATTACGTCACCCTGTTGCTAACAATTATCTTAATTTAATGATTGAAATTGTTACTTTTATGATTATATATGACCGATTTAATAGTTTCAGTTGATTGCAATCGATGTCACGTAATCGCAAAAGTAACAATTTTAGTCATTGAAAATCAGAGAATTGTTGGCAACTGAGTTACATTATTAACCTACTGGTCATTGGACCACCACTATCTGTGACTATATGTTATTATTATCTCTGACTTACAAAATTAACTAAAACAGGGTTAACAGTCTGTATTTTTTTAAGTGCAAGTTGTTACACAGATTTTTATTTTTATATTATTTTGCATTTAATTGTGATTGTTATACACAACTTATTGTATAGTCTTTTTCTTATATATAATAATAATTATTATGGCTATACATTTATTCATAAGGTTATCCAAAACTGTAAGGTAATGAACACCAATAAATACTTTTAAGGGTCCAGAGTTAAACTTTAATGAGTGAATGTGAGTGATGGTGTTTAACTTAATTGATACAATTAATTGGTACCGTTTTCACCATTTATTTATATTAACTTTTGTCTAGTATGTTCTACACTCATTAGTGTTTAACTTTGATGTATCGTAGTTTAAGAATCGTGACGTAGGTAAAATATTTCAAACTCATTCTTGTGCGTTACTTTATTACATGTATATACTTAGACTTGAAGTCTATTATTTTACATTTTTACATGTTACGGTAAAAAACATTTTTTTGCACAAATATCTATCGAAACAGTCCCTTTGGATTTTCATTTAATTTAATTATTAGGTCCTTACCTATGAAATTAGCGTTTTGTATGGCGAAATTGACGGAAACTGGAATTTTACACAAGCAAATTTTAATTTTCTTGGAAATGGCCAATCGGATTACGATTAAACTTTGTATATTTGATCAGATAAAATTAAGCTTACAGGTGCATACTGCATACCATTTCATAAAGTTACATAACTACCCCTTTTAATAAAGTTACATCTTGTAAGAGGCAAAACTGACGTCAAATTTCAAATCAATATAAAAACCTGAGAACACCTTTTTTATTAAATTTTAGGGCTGACATCTTAAAATACTCTATTTTCGAAATCAAATATTTTTATTTTTATGTTAGTGACAATTAAATTGAGCAAATGGTAGTTGCATAAAATAGCAAATTTCATAAGTAAGGATATTTCTTAGAAAATCAAATGCTTTCAGACAGATTTTCATATAACTAGGTAAGTGTTTTATACCGGTGGTACGATTCTATTAGGCCTTATAGTGACGGGTCTGTCTGGGTACCACCGTGTTTCTTATTTCGCCCGCCAAGCAACAATGCTTGCATGTGGTCATACGGTTTGAATAGATACGGTAGCCGGCGCAGGTACAGGTGAAAGTGATACTGGCTTGTTCATCCAGTGACCAGTTCTGTGACAGTTGAGAACTAAGTCGCCACTTATATCAAGTGAGCTGCCTGCTGGTTTGTCACTGAGTAGTATGAAAAAGGTACATAATAATCTCTCAACTTAAACTGTCAAAATAAAATAATCTACTAGATATAATGTTAGCAAAATCGGGAAGCGAAGAGATCAAATTATAATACCATTTCGATTTACGGAATCAGGCCTTAAAAATTAAGCAATAATAATAAATGCATTTATCGTACGTAGTCAATTTCATATTGAATTAGTTTTAAAATATATCGTCCAAAAACATCACAATAAATGGCTCTAGAGACCAGTTTAATAACTGCAAAAATTATCTTATGATTGTGGTGATAAACTTAGCTTAAACTTGTAGAAAGAGAAATTTCTGATAATTAATTTTTGTATACTACGTTTATATACTCAGGGATCTTTCAGTCAGAGAGCGGTCATGTGGTCAGGCTTTCTCGTTTTGCGTTGGAATTTGTTCTGGTTGGCCGACGCGATCTGACCGCCTGCTGTGTGTGTATGCCTATGTAACGTCATACAAGACAACGACTGCAGACCGCGAACCGCGAAACACGTGACCGCAACGTAAAGTGTCCGTATTTAAATGAATTTCAATCAAACTAAAACTGTCAAAACAATGACTTGTTAATTTATTTTTGTTTCTTGACTTTTTAAAGTATTTTTGGGAAATTAGTTGATGTTAATTTCATTTTGATTTGAAGTTTTGTTATAAATATTATTACAACACGTGTATTAATGACTTCTATCTCAGAGTCTCAATACTAGAATCGTAAGACGAAAGCTTTATTAGATTAGGTGTGTAAGCTGTTTGCAAATATAGTTTACAGTTAATTTTTTTACAATCATAATTGTACTTAGAAGTAAATTCAAATTTACTTACGGAATATTTTTGTAGTTATCTTTATTTGTAATCCAACGATAATGGTATCATTTTTTAAAAGATTATTTTCATAACATTATATAATATTACAATTATTTATTTTGTCTAAGGTAAGAATGATATGACACCAATTCCAATAGATAATTGCTCATTGTTGTAATTCACTATACAATAGATCAGAAACGAGATAATGTAGGTTTGTCTACATTGTAGACTGATCGAGATTACTAAAATTTATATAAATTAGGTAAAAAAGGATGTTGTAATATCTGATTTGATAACCCGTGAAATAAATAACATAAGCTACTTTAGCACAAACATGTAACAGGACCTGACTAGGTCCGAAGAAATAGATTGAAGGTGAACAAATAAGTACTTAACTGCCTCATATAATTAAATCATTAGATACTTGTTGCGGCAATCTACATTTATTTTATCTACAATATAATTTTACAATCTTACAATGCCCCGATGCCATATTTGTTCACTGTTCATCTTTGAGTGTCATATGGAAATGTATGTTAATAAAATTAAATTTACTTGCGTTTGTAGTGTTGGATTTTTTTACTCAGTAGATTTAATTTTATTTAAACTTGTCTATTGTTACACGTCCTGAATTCCGTTCACGATTAATTGAAAATAGTTAACGTCCGAATTCTGAACCTACCTTATGTGGGACCCCACTTTATGTGGGAAAATAATGTACCTTTTTAATTTTAATGTTACTTGGGAAATGTTTGATAGATATATTTTTATTACAAACGTAAAAGGACTGTTTAATGAATGTACACAGTTACGTAAGGCAAAGCCCGTTTTGAATCTTTGTATGTATGTTGCGTATAAGTATTGTGGGTAGACAAATTTATTATTTTTATATAAATAATTTAGATTTATGATTAGGTACATGTTGATAATAATTTGTCTAAGGTTTTACCCACCACTCAGGTTATAAGTGTACTTTATTTATTAAAAATCTTGTCTCGAGTGTGTAATATAAGTTGTTCTTCTTTATTTGTTGATGACCAAAGCATTACTGTTAACCGCCATACTTCCGAATTTGGATCGTGACAATTTCTATATGTATGTACAATTTCTCTTGATTTATTACAATTTAAGCGACATTCCAATTAAAGTATTTACCAAAGCATTGTGTATTTACTTTTTTAAACTCGATTTTGTTCTCGATTTGTCGATTAAAAGTTCCTCTTCCCTTTCCAGTGTCCCATTGTCTCAATTTTTGTCCTGCTGATGTCAAAATCTTTGGCTCTAGGTTATACTTACCTAGTCCCTGTACCTATATTATAGTGAAGGTTTCAACACCTAGTTTCATTATTCTAATTTCGCCACTGGTAGTTTATCAGTTGTCTAGCACCCATAACACAGGCTTAGAGGCTATGTGGCGCTGTGTGAAATTCCCCATGTATATTTATTGATCTAATGAGCAGTTTTCCAATAGGTATCTAAAGCATTCCTAACAACTCACTAGATGGCGCTCTGACAATTTCGGTAATGAGGAGTTTTCCAGTAGGTATTGATAGTTTGTTTCAAAAAGCATCAATAGATGGCGCTCCTACAATTTTGGTAATTTTCTTTAAATCTGTATGATGGTGGCAGTGATTTCATGCAGCCAAGTAATACTAAACTTGAAAATGAAGTGTTTATTAATATAAACGTAACTGTTAAAGGTTGAACGAAGTGTAAAAATAAATATTTATGGAAGTTGGCACTATGTTCCATTATTATTACAACCTCTAAAATGGTTGAAAACTATTGACAAATATAATATTATCCAATACAACGTACCCAGGGTTTATATCCTGTTTGCTAAGAACCTATTTCAAGCAATTATCAATTACCAAAATTGTCGGGGCGCCATCTAGTGAGCGGTTAGGAATGCCTTAAATACCTATTGGAAAACTCCTCATTGATAATCGCTTGAAATAGTTTCTTACCAAAGAGGATATAAACACTGGGTACGATATGTATTGAATAATATTGTATTTGTCAATAGTTTTCAACCATTTTAAAGGTTGTAATAATAATGGAACATAGTGCCAACTTATATAAATATTTATTTGTACATTTCGTTCAACCTTTAAGAGTTATGTTTATATTAATAAACAATTTATTTTTAAGTTTAGTAGTAGTTGGCTGTATAAAATCACTGCCACCATCATACAGATTAAAAAAAGATTACCAAAATTGTAGGAGCGCCATCTATTGATGGTTTTTGAAACCAACTGACAATATCTACTGGAAAACTCCTCATTGTGCATAGTGTCTTTGGAGCAGTAGTAGAGGTTTAGTAGACCCACAAAGCATTGATTTGCCTATACCATAGCCTCCTTCATCTACAAGCCATGCTGTAGCACGGAACGGCAACGTCGCTGTGAACCGATTCACTCATTGTTTACATGTCAATGAGCGGGAATATTTTGAATTTTAAGCTAATAAATTTAAAATATATTATCAAAACTATAAATAAACGAATTGTATGGACCATCTACGAAGGTAAATAAAAGTAAATATATTTATAATTGCGCCAAATATGGATAAATACGATTAGTAAAAAACAATCCTCGATCATTTTTGTTGTTAGCTTTTTACTTATTTTATCATTCAAATTCTGTTTTAAAATAGTAATATTTCTCCAACAGATGCCTAGGCGTTGTTGCATAGAAAAATGTAGGTCAAACTACGATGTAACGCTAAAAAACGGACAAGAGGCTGTGCCGACTTTTTCGTTTCCAAAGAATGAATATCTTTTAAAAAAAATGGACTTCTGCTATTTCCCGAGCGAACTGGAGTCCCACTGTTGGTTCCTTCGTATGTAGTAAACATTTTAGCGAAGAGGAAGTTATCACAACAACTAAAATATACCACGGTGATGGCAGCGTTGAAAAGGTACCAGTAAAACGCGCTCGTCTAGTGACTGGTGCGATACCCCGTATATTTCCTAGTTTGCCCAAACTTTTAAATAAAGCATGCCCCAAGACTAGAACTGATCCAGAAAAACGACGGCAAAAATGGATTCGAAGGCAAAAAGAAAAAGAAATCCACAAACTTGCGCATTTATAGTATTAGTAGGATAATGTTCACGACCCGCGCCCGCGGGAACCACAAATAATTATAGGATTAAATATAGCCTATATACTATTCTGGGTTATATGCTACATTACTGCCAAATTTCATTTAAATCTGTTGGGTAAATTTTGCATGACGAAGTAACATTCATCCATCCAAACTTCCATCAAGCCTTTCAAACTTTCGCATTTATGTTATTAATAGGGTAATAGGATATAATCCAAGTAGGTAGATAGGTAAATAGTACAGGAATCTATCCAATTTCATATTATCTAACTAATGCATATACTCAATCACTTACATAACTAATAACATTAAACGACGACGACCGCGAAGAAAGTTCTACAGTAATTTTCAGGTACACTAAAATTAAAAAAAGCGACGTTGTCAAACTTCTGCGCATGGCTTGTAGATGAAGGAGGCTATGCCTATACACAACCTATGCCCCTATTTTTGACATCGCTCGTATCCACGCCAGCGCTCGCGTAAGCTACCTATCTCTTTTACACTCGTAGTAAGTTGCTAGAAATAGAAAAGACAAGACAATCATCAATCAATATTTTTATCTTCTTCGCTTCTCTACAAACCTGGGTAGCTGCTTTGACTAGACTAGCCTTCACAGTTTCCCAAACATCATCCTTTCGTCCCTTATATCCTTCTTCCTAATAATGATACTTGTTCATTTACAATAATAAAATGAATTAATTAAGTAACATATTAATTAATGTTGGGCAATTTATTTAAGGGCATTTAGGGCAAATTATTAATTTAATAAAGAATAATACAAAAATGACATTTAATTACTGATGTACCGATGGCACAAGTATATATTTATAAAAACTTAACTGCACAGTAAGTAGCCTCTCTGGTAACTATAACTCAAACCATTAACGACTTCATTTAGGGTATTTGAACTTTTAAACAAACAATCGCCTATCGCATTTGGTTTTTGGGAAAACCACCTGTTTCCTGGCTTAAAAGCAATCTTATCATTTCGTTAATAAATATGATTATGTAGTCATTGATTTACAATTCATATCTTGAATACATCGATTCATGAAAAGACCTACCTGTGTGAAAAAGATAGGTGGGTACGTGAGCACTCGCGTGGGTTCGAGCGGTTTCGACAATAGGGGCCCCGGTCTTTGCGGGAAACTCCACACAACAACAGCATCTTCATTTCTATGCGGCTCGCAAGCTTCGCACCCGTGTAGACATAGTATAGTTGGTGGTGTAGACTGTAGACAAAGGTATAAACAAAAGGTGGTGCATTATTAGTTTTTATTTTTTAATCTTGTGTTTAAACAATGCAACTGAGCTATATTAAAAAATTGCAACACAAGATACCTTGGGATCACTTTTGGCGGTTGGGATTCGTAGTGTGGCTGCAGTTTAGTTTCCGGCATTCCTATCATCCTCTTGGTTGTTGTGTCCTTTTTTGATAAAATTATTAGCCCTTCTTGTGGCTCAGTCGAGGTGGTGGGCTTGTCTGAAGCGAGAAGCGAATGGTCCCCTACGAGTCGCGCGTGAGAAATGCCCACCATTCCCGGCTCTCAAAAGCAGTAGGATCAACCCCTCTTTAGCTTAATCCAACAGGGTTTTTTAAATACCACCACAGATTTGGCCGATCATGCTCGTTTGAGTCAGAATCGGATTATTGGTTAAATGCTTTACCTTCACCAAATATCGGCATTTTGATGGACAAGAGTAGGCTAATTACGTAACCCTGTGGCTAACATCGCTTTATTAGTTTCAGATTATTGCACTGGATATTTGTTAGCAACTGAACCCATGAAATCGATAATACGGAATGAATAGTAAATTTAATTCATTGAAATCATAGAATGTTTGGCAACAGTTGTTACACCACTATTGTTCTCTGACCTTGGCTGTTAATCTGCGCTTAGGCAACAGCACTGCACAACCCCATTGCTGCAGATGTTTGGAACACCATGGTTTGTTATGGCAGATGAGCGCTGGCCGCATACCGCGTCACGCTTCCCTCAACGAGGCGAACCGGCGGGCTCTTGCCACAGCTAATATTCTGGATATATTGTAATCTTTGCGGTCTTATACGTTCTGATGGACCTGACGGGTTTACCTTAATACCGTGGAGACTGGGCAGGTGCTTGGTGTGTGACGCGACCTGTGTTGACAAATTGGCCCCGTTGAAAAACCGAAAAATGCAGAATTGCTCGCATTGAGACAATATGCTCTTGAGGTCCTGCGGTCAAATGTTTCATAAGGATCTCGAGGGGTCTCTGCAAGGTCGCAGTTTATTAAGGTAAATTTAAATTAAACATTAGGTAAATTTTCTTATCATGTTTTATTTTTAAACCTAAAGCTATCTAGGCATACAATAAAAAACTACACACGTGTTTTACTTTTTGTGGGTGCCAACAATCGCTTTCAAGGACACTGCTAAGTTATCTACTCTACTCTGTGACTACTGTATTGTATTAGTGTATTGTGTCATTTGCAAATCGAACCTTCGTCGGTAAGTAGGTAGGGACCAACCGTCAATTACAGTTGATGCTAATCTTTACGCTGTAATAAATAAAGTCGCTTTTAGGTGCGGAGGACGTGATCGGACATCCGACCAAGGTCGGCTCGCCCGCTTATCCGAATCAACCCATTAGCGATTTTATTTTGTACTTTGTAAGGATTAGTATCGACTGCGACTGACGGTTGATCGGCTCCAGCCAAACGGAGCGTCTGTTACTAGTTTACTTATCGACCCGAACAGTGAGTTTACATCAAATGAGTAAGTGGTGTAGAGAGCTACATTCACGCTTTGTACCACAGAAAATACAACGGCCATGTACCAACCTACCTAATTAATCACACTGTAATCATAATTTTAACTGTTAGGCTACACAAACACACTTACTACCTACTTAATAGCCAGGTTTTTATTCTGAGCCTAAATGGAAATAATAAGTGCTAGACCTAGTAATATAGACTTACTGATCGCTTCTGTACAAACTGTGGTAATAGAGTATCGGCACGTATCTCGAATAATGACTGCTGAACTCTGACTCAAGAACATGGGAACAGTAATATTTCTATGGTACAGTCATAGAAAACCTTTTTCCTGTGTTCTGTGGGTAGGTACAGTCGCGCACCAATCTAAACGACGTACGGAACTAATTATAGCCAAACAGCGCTTATGCATGACGCTGCGTCCACCCCGCGCCTAGCTACCTTCCACACAACACCTTCGCAATAACGGTCATCGCTCGAGATATGTGCCGCTACTTGCATCACATGAAGATTTTAAAAATTTTCCGCGTTTTTCTTCTTCTTTGTGTTGCCGTACTCTACTTACTTACAGTTACAGTATCCTGATACTGCCTACCTGCATTTTCGTGCTCTGTTTACTCTACCAGTGTCTGACTGTTACTGTGTCGGTCGTAGCAAATCAAATCTTTTCATGTTGACAACCGCTTAGTGCTGATTCATCATCTTCATTATCATCATATCAGCCGAAAGACGTCTGTCTACTGCTATGCAGATCTCCACAAAGGCCGGTCCTGTGCCATCCGCTTCCATTTGGTACCAGCGATCTTTACAAGGTCGTCGGTCCACCTTGTAAGAGGATTACCCACGCTGCGTCTTCCGGTACGTGGTCTGCCTAAACGGCCATATGTTCTTCAAGCTATGTGCCCTGCCCACTGCCACAACTGTGCTGATCGCCACTCAAGCCCTCTGCGTCCACGCGCAATGTGAGACCTCATAGTAACATCTGTTTTAGTACTCCGACGTGCCTGGGTGTCAAAATTTAGCAGCTCTTTTGGATCACCGTTACAGATTCTGGCTAAACAGGAGTTGCAGCGGTGGGAATAAGCGGTCCCCACCACCCTAGCCCGTAAAAACTGCAGCAATGTGGTCTCCTAATGAAATCGGTTGGAGTAACCAGTGCTGTTGCCTTCAGTATAGTTGGACATAAAAGTCCTGCTGACGCCCATGAACTGCATAGCGACGACGCTGTAAGTCAGCAACAGGGCCAGCATTGCGGGCGGCAGCCGCGCGTCAACTACCACCGCGCGCCACAGCGCCAGCCGCGGCGGCTGCGCGCGCAGGTAGTACAGCGAGCGGCGCAGCACCGACGACACGGCGGGATCTGCAAGGCACAACACAGTATGTCGCAGCCATATGGTTAAACTAGCCGGTTAAATAAACGCCAACTTTTTGAGCAATTAATTAGTTAAAAATTTGCCAGTTTCATAAGATTTTAAAGTGATGTTAAAAGAACGATATTGCCTCGAGTTTACGCAGCTCTTCCACACATTGTTCCAATGCTAACCTACCCACAATAACTTCAAAGTATAATAATAGTTTGCATTAGGTTTCTATTCGGTTAGTTTAGGTTAGCATTATGATAATGAATGGAAGAGCTCCGTAAACTCGAGGCAATGTCGTTCATTTGACTTTACTTTCAAAGTTCATGAATTTGGCCATTGTATTGTAGAAGAATGGGAGCTGGTCGACGGTATAGAAGAGTGTGTTTGTGGTGTCAGCCCAATAAGGGAGAGTGGTAGGACAGCACGGGATTTGTGGGTGTGCAGAAGTACGCACGCCCAAAGAGCCACCGGCACCCGTGGTCCGTATGACCGAGAGGTCGATAGGATCCTGGGTGGAGGCGGGTTAATGTACTGTATTCCTATTATTATTGGTTTCACAGCACCAGTCTTCACCATCGCGTGCGCAGGCGCCAATATCGAAGTGACTGGGGGGTCTGCTAGAACATTAGTCACAATATAATAGCACAGTTGATCATATTTTCCACCCAATTTTCAGTGAAACTGCATTGACCCCATTTGTCATTAATTATTTATCAATCATCAATATTTATTCATCTGTAGTCATTAGAAACGAAGTTAGGCAGTAGTTGACCAAAACGGTTCTCTTACAAAAGTTCAACATGAATTTAAAATGAAATGAAAATGAAAAAGTATTTATTGAATTAGGATTACGTTAATTAATCTCTTTTCAAAAGTCAAAAATCTAACGGAAAACAAAGGGAAGTTAAGCGAGCTCATCCAGGTAGGGGGCGACGCATGCAGACCGATCAGCGCGTACGAGGGCTTACTCCGGCGAGACACCGGGCACCGATACGCGCCACGCACATAACCGCCTAGGCGAATCATGTGCAGCGCGCGCCCGGCCCCAGCCAGCCCGCCGGCGCTCACACCCGCACGCACCAGCCGGCCTGCCCGCGTCGCCCCCTGAGCTCGGAACAAATAAGTAAAAAGAATGTCGTCTGTCTGTCAGTATGCCGCTTCAGTTAGGAAAATGACCATCTGTGGGAAAAAGAAACGGCAAGAAACCCACAGGTACATTTAAATATGATTACATTGCATTGATACATTTGTCAATTTAATTTGAGTGAGCCTGTTTTGATTGGAATATGATGTGAACCTCTACAAATCGGTCAAGATAACTAAAAATAAAAATAAATTCAAAAACAAAAAATGGCACAGCAAAAGCAGGCCAGTCCACCAAGGCAGCACCCGTTCACGAGCATGACGCAGGGCCCAGCCATCGTCCAATTCAACCATATTTGAGGGAAGAGAACGACCCGACCCCCACGCCACCACCAGGCAGACTTTTAAGTGAGCATGCGCTGCAATGCCGTACACATTAAAAAAAGATTTGTTATTCAATGACTATTACACATCAAATCATCCTCACCCAATTAACAAAATTGTAAATTTATAAATAACTTCCTATTTCGAAGAGCTAGTAGTACACCATACATTTTTGTCATTGATATATTCATCAATTTTATAATAGGCTTTTTTCATTAAAGTTGTTTTCACCTTATCTTTAAATTGTAATTCAGGCAAATTAATAATACATTCAGGAATATGATTATAAAATCTTATACAGTTACCCATGAAAGATGAATTTACTTTACTTAGTCTGAACAACGGTGTTACCAGTTTATTTTTGTTTCTTAAATTGACATTATGAATATCAGTATTTTTAGCAAATTGGGTAATATGCTTTCTAACATACATAATATTATCAAATATATATTGACTTGAGAAAGTCAATACATCAATTTCTTTAAACAATTCTTTGAGCGAATCACGTCGACGTAATCCATATATTGCTCTTACAGCTCGCTTTTGTAGTTTGAAAATGATGTCACTATCAGCACACTTGCCCCATAGTATGATGCCGTATGACATAATACTATGAAAATAACTATAATAAACTAATCTAGCTGTATTCACATCCGTTAGCCTCCTTATTCGCCACACGGCAAATGCAGCCGAACTTAACCTACTAGCCAATGATTCAATATGTGGGCCCCATTGAATTTTTGAATCTATATTTACGCCTAAGAAAGTAGTTTTCTCTACCAACTCAAGTTGCGTTTTATCTAATATAACATTACATTGATTACTTTGTACATTAGGGAGGCAAAAATGAACGCATTTAGTTTTTTTAGAGTTTAAGACTAAGTTATTAATCGTAAACCAATGAAGCACATTCTGAAGAACACAGTTTACTTCGTCTATATTATTATCTTTCCTATTAATTTTAAATATCAGTGAAGTGTCGTCAGCAAACAAGACTATACCAGCAATATTCTGCACCATGTATGGAAGGTCATTTATATATACAAGAAAGAGAAACGGCCCCAATATAGATCCTTGTGGCACTCCAATGCTTACTTTCCCACCCGCAGATAACTCGCCATTTACATTTACTTTTTGAACTCTACCTTCTAAGTATGATTTCATCATTTCAAGACTATCATGCGTAAAACCGTAATGTTTTAATTTTAGTAATAGTGTTGAATGATTTACACAATCAAATGCTTTAGACAAATCGCAAAAAACACCTACTGCATTATGATGTTCTTCCCAAGCGCCAAAAATTTGTTGAATGAGGCTAATACCAGCTTCGGTAGTATTGCGGCCTTTTGTGAAGCCATATTGTTGTTGATGAAATAATTTATTACTGTTAAAGTGCACAATCATTTGACTTAACATGATTTTTTCAAAGATTTTACTGAAAACGGGCAGGATGGATACCGGTCTAAAATTATTCAAACTATTTTTACAACCTGATTTGAATAATGGCACCACTTTACTGATTTTCATGAGGTCGGGGAAAACACCTACTTAAATTATAATAATAATATAGTTATGGTGCTTTGTTGTGAAACAACAATCGGTCTGACTACCGCTGTTGTCAATATATTTGGCACCTACTATATAAATACTTACATAAGTACCTATCTACGTACATTGCATTAATTTATTTGTTATGGCCCAGTCACTTTAATCATTTTTTTTATTAGTTTTCGTTACCTATATAAATAAAATTCAATATTTACCTTCCGTTCTTTCCATCTGTCGTGCAATAATGCTCCTGATCCGGGTGACTTCATTTGCTACTAGTTCCATAAGTATAGCTGGACTTGACGCTTGTATAATGTTGTCTAGCATTATACAATATATCCAGGCATAGTTATGAACACCCTGCCAAAAAGCATTGGAAATTTGTTTAAATACCTACTTCAGTAACATAATTTATTATGTTAATTATTAATTTAAATTGTAATAAAGTAAGTGGTATTCATATTACCAATATTCCAAGGTTAATGATTTGGACCATCAAGAAACAGTATGTTTCAAGCCACCTAAATATTATTATATTGGTCACCTGAAAAAGATAAGCAACGAAAATCACACGACTGCTAAAAATTTCTAATTTTTGTGTTTATGTCTAACAATTACTTAGGTACGTAGATACCAATAGCACTATTATATTGTGAATATAGTACGGTACATTCTAACTACTAACCAATTTATCGTATACCTACCTACCTACCTATCATCAAAATATACTTCAACAAAATCAAGTGTTGAATACTGAACACCAAAATCACATTCCTGAGGTTACTCCTGGGGTTACAGAATAACTCAATTAAGATTAGGTAGCTATTTCTCTTTTTAAAGCACATTTTAAAATTAACACTTTTGATTTTAAAGTAGAGCCATTACAAATTGGGCGATGGACTGAAACGGAAAATACTTTGTACCTACTTTTTGTTTCACTTTAGTAGATTAAAAAAATTAAGATATATACCTACCACACCCAACACCTTCAACCTAACCTTATCAGATTTCAAGAACGTTGTACCTATTTTCCTAATACAATCCGCTTTCTATCCTGTTCCGATTACATTACCAACACTTTCAAAGCGTTTTAAGATTATTAGGTAACCGTTTAACTAGGACCTAAGCTACTTGAAAGTAGGCCTACTAGACAATACTTAATAATTGTTACGAGCTTTACTTACTATAAGTTGTAGTTTAACGTCAATATTCTTAACATTTTCTATGAGACTATCGTAAACAGCTAAATATCTGAATAAATCTCTGACGTTCTTGCTTAGATTGTGTCTTGAAAAGAGCTTCGAAAATATATATTGTTCCTCATACAGTTGCCTTAATTTCTTAATCGTTTCGTGGAATGACGATATTATGAAAAGAGAAACGCAGTAATTGACAAAAATCGAAAAATTAAGAAGGAAAACCTGGAAACCGTTAATGGCACAGGCAACAGTTGTTATTATTTTCAGAAGTAGCGCAATGAAAAATAATAATAAACCAACATCTGACAGAAATTTTGTTTTCTGTATACGCATGACTGCGTTAATCTTCTCAATATTTTGAATGTACTCAATGAAATATGCCTGTTTAGTCATATATGATAAAGCAAATGCACTGAGAAGGTCCGTCATCAAAATTGTTGGAAAAATAATATCATTTTTTATAAGATTTGCTATAGCTGCAATAATCTTGCAGCAGACCAATAGACAATAGGTCCTTAATATGAAGCAAACGATACGAGACGAGCTAATTTCATGGTAATGACCAAAAAGGAGACGTATCAGCATGAAATATCGAAGAGGGAACGGTTGTTTGGTGGCACGATCCATTTTTAGCTGTTGAACGATTTACTGCACCAATATCTAGCTGTAGAAATCGCAAAGAGAAAAGAAATGGAATGTGTGAGAGAAAACAGAATAGAATTTATGCGCCTATATTCCGGTTAAAACCACTTGAAATTTAAGTAAACTAAAATACAATACTAATATCTGCTGCACACGATTGAAATACAGAACAGTGAACTTTAAAATGAGGTCGAGTCAATATCGCATTCTGTTTTTAGTTCTAAATCTATCACCCAACAAATATAGGTACTTGCATTCACTTGCACCAATTGGAATATGCTACATGGTCACATGTTATTGGTGTCTGGTCTACGAGTATTTCAAAATCATTTAATATTTAATGTAATGGGTTTTAGAAGTAGGTGTCTATATTTAAAAATAACGTACGTGAGTGTGAATGTTCGTCTAAACTCTTATGTCCTATTGCGTCAGAAGCTTTTTTGACTGTATAATATGTAGGTTGTGTCAATTTCTGGCACGGGCCGTTAATGGCTTGGTGGATTTTAACTTGATGGTGTGTTGTTAGATTCGTCTTGGACTTGCGAGTGACATAGGCCTCATTAACATTTTAAAAATTCAAAGATGGTCGCCATCTTGTCAGTTTCAAAAATATGATATCTCTCTACGAAATATATTCCAAAACCATTCGAGTGACGTATTTTAATTCATTTCATGTCAAAACCGATTTTCAAATAAGCTTTCTGGTGTTTTGTAAAGCGAAAAGAACACAAACTGTACTGTCATACAAGCAATTTTATTAATTCATGCAATATCAGGAAAACTGATGGCAAATGAAAGGGAGTATTTTCGTACTAATGACTTCAATATAATTACATAGATATTTTTGTTTCAAACCCTTACTTATAAAAAATAAAAGTAAGAATTATTTATTTATTGTAATGGACATGTTAGTATTTAGCTACTTTTTGACACATCATCTTTATTGCATCATTTAAGTAATATACACCCATCAAACTAATCATCTTGGCGAAAATGTCCCGGTTGACCTCTCGTGCACGAGGGCCCGGGGTCCGCCTTAACCATGATCCAGGAATTGGCAGATCAGTTAACTACAGTGGAGCAACTGCCGTTTGACTTCCATGATTCTGTTAATACTGAATGTAAACCTGACCAGATTGGACCATGGTGAATGTACATGTTTCATCACGATGTTTTCCTTCACCGTGAGAACATCGGTTACTGTTCAACTAATGTACCTACATACTAACATAGAAAAGAGTCGTTTGTACATGGCGTCACTAGTAGTTACTTTGATATCTAATATCGTTCTTTGGAACTAAGTCGTCGATTAATTGAGTAGGGTTTTAGCAATACTAAGGGTTCTGATCACTCGAAAATTTGCTCTACTTCGATTAACTAATTGTTCAAGGGAGTATTAGGCCACGTTTTTGGGCAAAAACGTGGCCTAATACTCCCTTTGCTAATAGTTTGGTCGATTCTGAAATTATTAAGTACGACAATGTCCGACCGATTTAGGCTGAAACATGTTTGATGATATCTGATCCTGGCCTTACCTCCAATGTTCAGTCCAGTATTAGGAAATTGGCACTCCTGTTTTATTTCCCATTAGTGGTCGAGCTACGTAAAAAAAAACCGCAAATCGATGTACAGGATAGCCGTTTGGTACACGGGTACTTTAGGTTAAAACAATCATTTTGACCGGTAGTTCCTAAAAATATTCCCAGGGGGGGGGCCAGTAATATTGACATTAATTTTTAATATGGGAATCGAAATTTTTTTTTCGGAATCCTATCGTGTTTGGTATCAAATGAAAGGGCATCATAAGCCGGTTCTAAAAATATACTACACCAATAACTTTCAGCCACCTGTTTTCTTAAAATCCAAGAAATATTTTCAAAACATACCAAGTTTGGACTCCTCCAGGTAGGAGACGGATTAGTAAATTTTTATAAAATATACGCCAAATGACTCTTAATATGCCCATATCCAAAGACAAAAAGGCGATTTAAACAATATTTTAATTTACTAATTTTAAAATATTTTTTTCTTTATTAAAAAGTTGAGATTTAGTATTTTTTGAATCATATCGAACTGTACTGCACTTTACTATTGTTAATCTATGTTAAATTGATATTAATACGCTTCCCCCCCCCCCTTCTCCTCCTGCACCTGAGAGGATTTTACAGTGGACAACGAAATTATTAATAGAATTTTTTTTAACATGTAACTTTCTCTTCATATACCTATATCATAAACCTTCATATCATACCTACGATAAAAAAGCAATTTAAAAAATATAGAGGTACCATGACTTCAGGTTACTTTTACAGATTGCGGAAAAATGAGCATACTAAAGGAGACAGTCTAGTTTTTTCCTGACCACCAGCCGGCATAATGAGAGTTGTAATGGATAAAGCTTATAAAACGTAATGTCCTCTCGTAACTATTTACATTCTTTAGCTAGCCAATTTTTTTATATTAATGTTTAAAATATTACTAATTTGCTATGAAACGAACGCATTCTTGGCATGAAATTATGAACACACCCGAAAAAAGCTATGGATGCACAAACATATCTGACCCGGTGGCCAAAACTGGAATCAAGTGTCGCCGTTTTGAAATGTCATGTCAATGCCATTAACAGCGACGCTGTCATTGGGTCAGATTAGGTTTGTGCATGGACTTACTACCCAAAGGGACTGCGCACTGCTTTGACTAAAACCGGGCAGAGCGAGAGTCACCATCGATAGTCCTGTGTCCCTTTCTAGTGTTGCCACCATGGTTGATGCAAATTCCGAATTACTTTTATTACTTAGCGCGGACACCGACCTACCGATCAGGGCCAGGCAGAGTCGGACCGGGTGCAATCTGAAGGTCATATTTTCACCAGGGTCCAGCCCAAGGTTTCCCTGCTACATGGAACCCATTGGTCCTAAAATACAAGTTTCTATTGAGAATTTATAGTACTTGTTGATCTACATTTCGAATGAAAGCTGTCAAACTTAAAACTGCAATTACTCCTAAACTATTGGTGCTAGAACACTTGAGAGAAATGATA
The DNA here is from genome assembly GCA_905147135.1 of Blastobasis lacticolella. Lineage (NCBI taxonomy): Eukaryota > Metazoa > Arthropoda > Insecta > Lepidoptera > Blastobasidae > Blastobasis > Blastobasis lacticolella. The sequence goes on from LR990041.1 coordinate 19,958,035, forward strand.
GTGCTCATCGAGATCTACATTTCGGATGGCAGCTGTCAAACTTGGAACTGTTGTAACTCGGAAACGATTGGTCTTACAACACTAGTTCCTAAAGTAATATAATAGTACTCATTGAGATCTACATTTCGGATGACAGTTTTAAGTTTGACAGCTGTCACCCGAAATGTAGATATCGACGAGTACTATCACTTCTCTTTAGGAATAAAATAAATCGTTACCGAACTCTTTTATCTGTATTTGTTACACCTGCTCAACTCAGGCCCAAACCACTGGATAGAACTGCATGCGCCTAATGTCCTCTCCACTGACCGGCAATATTATCCACGTATGGTTCGGGAAGCGATTGAAATTTAAAAGTACAAAACTTTCAATCGGGAGGATGGATATAAGCTTTCGGCGTCGTGGAATCCAGTGGTGTGCAAAATAAATAACCGTAAGACACAAGAGTTATCGTCGGACGCATCCGTGGATATCGTGAGTGTTGTGTGTCGTGCAGTTCCGAATCAACAACAAATTGACAATTTTATGTGAGGGTAGGAGTCTACTAGCACATCACCGCAGCTGTCACCTCCCACGGCAGTCGTCTCGTGACCACGGTGGGTGTAACCCTACCGAAACGTCGGGAAAACAAATCATAAAGGTACGTCTTTTATCTGTTTTGTGGAACAAAAAGTCCTAGGTTTATAATTATGTCGACTCGACGTTTGTCGGAGAAACGTTCAGTAGATCAAAAGGTATTTTGACAACAACTTTTCGGATTGTACGGATTACCCCATAATAATACCAAATTCACGGTAAATATATTTCTCCAGTAATAGCAACACCAAACATGACACTTGTCAATTTAGAATGACGGTGATTATGCCAATAACATTGTGTTTACACTGTTAGAAAGGGACACAGGACTATCGATGGTGACTCTCGCTCTGCCCGGTTTTAGTCAAAGCAGTGCGCAGTCCCTTTGGGTAGTAAGTCCATGGGTTTGTGACACTGCATAGACAGACAGGTAAAAAAATCCTAGGTTTGGACATTGACAGTGACAGGCATGTCATTGTCTCTGTCATACACTGCCACTAATGACGAATGAAACTGCATACTCCGTTAGGAAGACCTGCCCTGTGGTTGTGATTTCGAAGGCGATGATAGGCTGTGAGCGAGTTAATTAGCCATAATAATATGTATTATGACGCTGGGGAATTCTAGTTATTATTTTAAGTTTCTTTTTGGCCACATCCGTCGGCCATTTTATCAAAAGGTGTGTGTCACGCATTGTACGCATTTTTGTCGTTGTGCGCCTTAAAAGGAGTTTTCTTACAAAGCCATACCATGTGACAGCGTCGCTGTTGTTGACATTGGCATAACATTTCAAAATGACGAGACTTAATTCCAGTTTTGTCCATTATGTCAGATATGTTTTTATTATATAGTAAAAACCAGGGGTAAGCAATGCTAGTAATGCAAGGGAGCTGGATGGGTGACCATTTCGTATTTGAGGATAGTGAAACGTTAGCACCGCAACGAGTTGGAAACTCGTGATGTGTGCCCCCTAATACCGTTGGCGAAGCGAGGTCGACCGAGGTGTTGTACATACCATGATTCTAAGGAAATCTAGTTCCTGTGCTAGTTCATTTTGGGCACATCCGTCGGCTATTTTATGTAACATCAAAAGATATGTCACGCGGCACACCGCATTACCAGTGTTTTCTTAAAGCGAACGCATTACACGCATTATTGAACATAATGCCCTCTCCTCTTGAATGTAGTTTTTTCTTTCCTCATTGATTTCTCTTCGCTATGGCGAAAAAAACTTCTTACTCCAGGCATAAAAGGAGTTTCTTCTTTCATCGTTTACTCTACGGCTTGTTCCAGTGTTGCATGAGTGTCGCGTGAGTGTTGCAGTTTTGCTAAAAATATTAAGTTTTCGAAAAATAATTGTGAAGAATTGGCTAGACTTAGATTTATTTTTTTAACTGAGACGTGTTCCGTATTTTTCATACTTCAGTTTTTCATTCACTTTGTACCGGCTGGATCTTAGTGAACACCTTGTATGAACCGATAGACCGTATCCTTTATTTTACTGGCAGTATAAACTATATAGAGGAAATGTAACTTGACGCTTTTGAGTAGTCTATAACCTCAATAAGCCTGTCTAATAATACTGTCTGACTTTGGAGCCAATGTCTACTACGTCAAATGTTGACATATTTGACAACAACCATAATTCTATGAAGGAAGGCGCTGGCGCTCATTTTCCGACGCATTTTTAAACTTATCGAATTAAAAATCTCCTTCTTCGTCTTCTGTATAATTCTTGCTGTAAATAAAAGTGCGGTATTAATAAACAAAATCTCTTAACTACGGATTCGTGGCTAAAAAATGTAAAGGTATAGGAAGAAAGGAAGTAAGAAACCTCATATTGTGACAATCCCCGTGGCAGATTTTGCATGCCGGGGTACAGGAAAGGTTATTTTTCCTGCATAAACATCGGTTGGACTGGCATCCAGACCGACATCCACAGCTGTCCAATTCTTTGACTGCCTCCCATATCCAGGGAAGCTCAGTCCAGTTTGGCTTAAGGGAACTGTCTTGCAGTCTCTTCCATCCCCACTGCTCCGGTGGAGGACGGGTAGTTATGCCACTTTCAAGAGCACGGCCCCATATTTCACCAGCCTGATACTTTGCCCTTTTTATATGTTGAAGGAGAGCAGCTGCAGTGGGAGGGATCAAAGAGAGCGTCTTTTCAGCGGTAATAAACAGATGTCGCCGGGCCTCATTAACATTTATTAAGTCGCTGCGTGGATCATACATTTTATTCGTAAATTTCTCCAGCGACGTTATATGTGCGTCGGTTAGCTCTTCGACGCTGGGTGGGAGAGCCAAACACATGGATGCTGCTGTGACTTCATGGTTAGGTGCAGAGTGAGGAGTGCGGAGGGAGAGAGGAAAGGGGGAGGGGGAGATAGAAACCGTAAGAGCATTATTTTACATAGATAATAGCATAAAACACAATAATAATAGTACAGTACAGTAGAGTTCGATAAGTTTAAAAAAAAACTAAATCTCAACTTTTTAATAAAGAAAAAAATATTTTAAAATTAGTAAATTAAAATATTTTCTTAATCGCCCTTTTGTCGTTGGATATTTAGAGACATTTGGCGTATGTTATACAAAAATTTACTAATCCGTCTCCTACCTGGAGGAGTCCAAACTTGGTATGTTTTGAAAATATTTCGTGGATTTTTAGAAAATAGGTGGCCGAATGGTATTGGTGTAGTATATTTTTAGAACCGGCTCATGATGCCCTTTCATTTGATACCAAACACGATAGGAATCTGAGAAAAAAAATTCAAATCCCATATAAAAAATTAATATCGATATTACTGCTCCCCCCTGGGAATATTTTTAGGAACTACCGGTCAAAATGATTGTTTAAACCTAAAGTACTCGTATACCAAACGGCTATCCTGTACATCGATTTGCGGTTTTTTGCCAATATTTGCTGTGTACACCGTCCACTACATAAAGGCTTATCATCTACACTTCTCTAAATTTAATCGTGTAAATTCAGAAGCAAAAAGCGTGATTGTAAGATCAAAGTGTGCTCATTTTACGCGTTACGCGTTGCTTCGCTTTCCAAACGACGTGATACAAAATAATCATAGAACATCCGGCTTCCGCTTGCAATGCAGGGCGGCGGCGATTCATTGTGTGAAGTATAACTGCGGCGCAATTGTGTTGAGCACTTCGATTTTCATTAAATCAGATTTTCATTTCATAAAATTTAGTGTTCTCCAGTCTCATTTTGCCTTTATTACACTCCAACCCCGGTATAGTATATACCGGTACGGTACCCGGTACGGTATAGCTACGTATACCATGCGGTTGTGATTATTGGCACATGTTGTTACTCGGCTCGGTATATAGGTACGGTATTAATCTTCTGTGCTTTGGTAGTAAATGTGGGCACATACGAATATGCCGCAGAGCTGCGCAGATTTCCTTGATCTACGTCGTACGGAGGAAATAAAATAATCGAAATATTCGCCGAAGTGAAATATTTAATTACTTTGTTTTCTCACTACATTAAAATTGACAAACTTGAATCTATACATTGTATAAAACAAGGTCGCTTCCCGCCGTCTATCCCTATGTACATAAAAAAGCGTATATAAATACATATACATATCCATAATCCTCTCCCCCCGGACCTCGACTACGAGTAGACGCGACTGAGACCACGTTCCTCATTTTAAATAGTATTTTAATAAATTATAACACTTTTATAATCGCAGAAATAATAGGAATGCATAAGTGAGGAGAATACAACGGGCGGACAGTTGAGCGCGGGCTTGTGTTTGTATGTGTGCGTGGCGTCGTGCGTTCTGCGGAGTAAGGGATTCACCGACTCAAAGACTTAAAGTGAAATTGTGTCTGTGTGCGCGCAAACAACAACAAGCGCATGCGTGCTGCATCGAGTGCGCACGAACCGGCTCCTACCTACGAGTTTATGCGGCCCTGGTGCTTTGGACTGCGTGGCGGCTTACCTTACCGGTGCCTAACTTTTTACGCTACGCTTGGCTACTTGTTTACTGTTTAACTGCTACTGCCAATGCATGTATGCTAGCTTTGTACTTTTAGACTGCATGATGTCGCTTACATAAATAGTATCAAACTTGATGTGCTGTGCGCACATACAAATTGCTTGCTACTACCGACGCATGTATGCTGTCCTGGCACTTTTGGACTGAATAGCTGCGGGTTATAACGAGCACTACATTTTTGAAACCCTGCGCACCTACTAGTTACCGATACCACCGACGCATTTATGCTGCCCTGGCACTTCGGACTGTATGGCTACGGGTTGTGGCGAACACTACAATTTCATAACTCTATGCCTACTGGTTATTGGCAACCACCGACACATTTATGCTGTCCTAGCACTTTAGGATTGTACAGCTGCTAGTTATAGCGAGCACTACATTATTGTCGCCCCAAAAACGTACTATTTATCTGCAACCGCCAACACATTTATGGTCCCCTGGTACTGTTAGACTACATAAGCCAATCTTACGCGCCGCACCTACTATACCGAATACTACCGACACGAGTAAACATCGGGCAGCTTCGACCAAGACCCCTCATTGTTTTGACCACTTTCTATTTTATTGACGCCTGGTACTTTGAATTGGCTAAAAACATGATGCCTTTGAAGCGTACCCCACCTAGTACGCCCGTGGAAAAAACTAAAGCTACAATATGTACATCTATCCACGACGGCAGCGGCTGTGCGTCTGTATCGAGAGTGTCGGTTCGTGCGAAAAAATCAACTACAGACGCGGACGGCGGCACCGGTGTTCAGACGAGGCAGGAGTTGGAAACGGGTGATTGCTTTGGGGATCAGCTGTTAGAGATTGTTAGAGAACTAAAGATCAACCAAACAAATAATTTTGACTCTCTTCGGACCAGTATGGAGCACTTAAAAAGTCAGAACACTAAGTTGCAGGAGACAATTGAGTTTATTACTGCAAAATACGACGAAGTTATCGTCAAATTGTCAGAATTGGAAGCAAAGGAATATGATAACTGTAAGCACATTCAAAAGTTAGAGGATAGAATCGACCATTTGGAACAGAAATGCCGTACATGTACGCTTGAAATAAGAAATATGCCGAAAAAGGATGGTGAATGTAAGGCAGACTTAATAAATATGGTTTCAAAAACTGGCGAAATATTGAATGTTCCACTGCAACCAGGTGATATCAAAGATGTCTTCCGTTTTGTGAAGAGATCTGGCTCCGAAAAGGTACCTGATCAGCAAGTAATATTCGCGGAGTTGAGTTCGGTACGTCTGAAGGAGGACGTTATGACATCAATAAAAAAATTTAACAAGGAACACAAAGACAACAAATGGAATACGGAGCACCTAGGATTGAGTGGGCCGAAGTTGCCAATATTTATAGCGGAAAGTCTAACCCCTAAAATTAAGCGATTGCTTTTCCTCACTAAGAACTTTGCAAAAGACAATAACTACAAGTATTGTTGGACATCCAATGGAAAGGTCTTACTACGCAAGGAGCATGGAACAAAAATCATACACATTGCTTCGGAGTCCGACTTGTCTAAAATATTATTGGCATGACTAGAATTGTATTGTATTCTATTGCTTACTAGTATTAAGTTGATCGTATACATAAGTACAATTAATATAGTTCACTTAAATTTTGTCTATCAGTATAGGAATATTATAAAATCACCAAAACTACACAAAACACATTCAAACATTACACTACAAATACAACTGCACTAACAAACTTGCGTTCGCAATAGATAAAACCATATGTTTCTGCACCAGTATAACACGGGGCTTAAACAATATGCTATTTTATAAAGTAAGTTTTCAGGCTGTGACATATTATTACTTTAAAAATAAAATTCGATAGCACAAATAATATTATTAATATAAATAGTGATATTGATCGTATAGCTGTAGCGGAGTCATCTATATGTGACATAGAGAACTGTCAATCACTACTGCTATCGTCTAAATTGAAAAATCCTGTCAAGATTATGCATCAAAACATCCGAAGCATAAATTGTAACATAGCAGATTTTCAGACATTACTTGCGAGATCGGAGACAGACTGGGATGTTGTAATACTTAGCGAATGCTGGCTTAACAGTACTCCCGTTATTCCCACACTTGATGGCTTCAGTAGTTTTTATACCAGTCATAACTTAACTCAAAATGAGGGGGTGGTGACCTATGTGAAGACTGAAAGAAATTACAGAGTCCAGGAAATACAATTAACTGATGCTAATTGCTTAATAATCAACATTAGCGTAGATACAATAATAATAGCAATATATAGGCCACCGGGAGTGAGAGATACAGACAACTTCATCAATTCCCTTAACCGACTTCTTGTAGAACGAGCTAGCCTACGAAATATTATTATTATGGGTGATATAAACATTTATATTGAACCTAGTACCTCGGACCAAAGGTCAATGTGTTACCTAAATATGCTCGCCTGTCATGGTATGCTGCCTGCTCATACTATTCCCACCCACAGCCGCACATGTCTGGATCATGTTATTATTAAATCTAGAAGGAAAGCTGTCTGTTGTGTGGTTCAATCGGCGGTGACCGATCATGATAGCGTTATTTTGTTTATGGATTCTGTTGAGCAGCAAAATACATACAGAAAATCAGTGCGTAAAATAGACTTTATTAAACTAGAGGAATTGATGAACGAGTTAAACCTTGAATCCATCTATAATATGAAAGATGTTAATGTGGCTGTTGATTATTTCATTTAATCTTTACATTTTGTTATCCAGGAATCTTCGAGAACAGTACACTTATCTAGACGTACGAGAATCATGAAACCTTGGATGACGCAAGGTCTCCTGCGATGTATGAAGAACAGGGATAATTTACCCAAAAAACTTGAAAGTGATCCTAATAACGAAATACTTAAACTAACTTACAAAAGATACAGAAATTATTGCAAAACCTTACTAAAAAAATCTAAAACTGATTACGAGAAAAATGAAATTAATAAAGTAAAATCTAATAATAAAAAACTTTGGCAAGTTATCAAAACAATTACTTACACTGCAAATACAAAAATACCTGCCTGTGAACTTATATCTAATAGTGACCCTCAGGGGTCAATTAATGATGTAAACGAATATTTTGTTAAAATAGGCAAAGAACTGTCCGAGCAAATAACGCCGCCGGGATCGTCTAATGAGGCTAGTTCTTCGCCTTCACCTGTAGTCAATAGAACGATGGTTCTACACACTACAGATGAAGGCGAGGTGGATCGTTTATTGAGTCACTTGAAAAGTGATTGTGCAGTGGGATATGATATGATATCAGGTTCTTTCTTAAAACAATTTAAGAGTAAGCTAATTACACCTCTAACTTACATTTTTAACTTAGCTTTCGAAACGGGCACTTTCCCAGCAGCCTTTAAGATATCGCAAATTATCCCGGTGCATAAGGGTGGTGACAGAGACTGTGTGCATAACTATAGGCCTATATCTATACTTTCCACACTGTCTAAACTGTTGGAAAAGTTAATGAACAATAGACTTGTTAAATTTCTCGAGACCAATAAGCTTCTCTCAAATTCGCAGTATGGCTTTCGATCAGGTAGATCATGTGATGATGCTGTATATGAATTAACTAACTATGTTGTTAACAGTCTGGACAGTCACGAAAAGCCACTAGTTATATTTATGGACCTGGCGAAGGCGTTTGATACAGTCTCTGTCACAATTCTTGTCAAGAAACTAGAACAAATTGGCATCGGAGGCATACAGCTCGATTTATTCTCAGACTATCTTACAAATCGATATCAGTCAGTCAAAATAGATAAATGGCTAAGCTCAAAACGTCTTGTGGAATATGGGGTACCGCAGGGTAGCGTCCTAGGACCTACGCTATTCTTAATATATATTAATGAACTGTGTGACTTGGCGCTTCCCTGTGGCAAGATTCTAACTTTTGCCGATGATACACCTCTACTGTTTAAAGCAAAGACCTGGGAAGAGGTGTTCCTACATGCTCAGGCGGGATTCGATAGAGTGGCAGACTGGTTGAATAGAAATATGCTCACTGTTAATATTAACAAAACAATGTATATCGCTTTTACCTCACATAACCACGTTGAACCCCCTTACTCGGCTTTATCAATTATCGCTCATAATAGTACCTGTTTTCCACAACCGAGCTTCCAATGTTTGTGCCCGAAACTCCAAAGCACTAAGATGATAAAGTACTTGGGTATTACAATAGATAATACACTAACTTTCAAATGCCATATTGACTTGCTGGTCGGTAGGCTGCGCAAACTAATTTTTATTTTTAGAAATCTTCGTCATGTTGCTGATAAAATCATCATAAAATCTGTATATTATGCTCTAGGGGAATCCATAATAAGGTATTGTATTTCTTCGTGGGGGGGTACTTCCAAAACACAAATGCTCAAAGTCGAGAGGGCTCAAAGATCGATTTTAAAGGTGGGCTGGAGTCTTCCTTACAGATTCCCAACGATTGACTTATATAAGGAATGCAAAGTTCTAACGGTACGACAATTGTTCATTTTGAGTGCAGTGATAAAGAAACATGCCCATTTAGAATATGATCCTTCCACATTTAATAATAGAAGACGTAACCACGAAGTATGTCCTAGTATAATGTTTAGGTTGGAATTATCGCACAGGTTCTATTGTTTTTTGGGTGCCTATTCGTATAATAACATCAACCGAATTTTAAAAATATACAGCTTACCACGTTATCAGGTAAAGCAACGGGTATCACAATGGCTACAATCATTAAATTATAATGATACCGAACGCCTTCTAACGGTAATATCCTAGATTAATAAGTAAATAGTGCAAACACACACACACGCACGCACGCGCGCACGCGCGCTCACACACACACACACACACACACACACATACACACGCACACACGCACACACACACACGCACATACACACTCCCTCGTACACGTCTCATATATAAGCATTCACACTTTATTTTTTATTTTTTATCTTTTTTCTGATATATTGATCTCATCTGTGGGGGGAGCCTGGAGATCTGTAGTACAGGTATTCAGCCTTTTTCAGACTCCAGGTTCCCACAAAGGCGTTATGTTAGTACCTTATATGATTATCAACGAAATTATGTAACCTTTGTGTGAACTAATAAATCAAATTTTTTTTTTTTTTTTTATATTTATGTACGCTTAGATCTTTTAAACTACGCAATGGATTTTAGTGCGGATTTCAACAATAGATAGAGTCATTCAAGAGGAAGGTTTGTAAGCGAGAAAGAAAAGTGTAGGTAGGGGTAAAGAAGGTATACGCGAACGAAGTCGCGTTGGGTCCACTAGTACTTCATAAATAGAACTATCAAAGGGATAAATTAAAGAAGTAGTGCAGGAAAATTAGACATTGACCCGGACATTTACTACCAAATTTTATCAAAATCCGTTTAGTAGTTCATGCGTGGAGGCGCAACAAACATTATTATAATCAGTAAATTTTAAGGATTATGAGCAGGTATATTTGTCTAGTTTTCCTGTATTAGAGATGATATGAAGTGAAATAATACCAACAGTAAACTGTAGGTATCTTATCTGTTATCTATTTGTTTTAGATCTACTTACCTATCCATCATTTAATAATAAGGATAATTTGATACCTAATAATTGGTTTTGTTAATCTATCTAGGTAGTTGTCCAATGTACATCTGATTCATGGTAATGATTAAGTATGTACCTAATGTACCTAACTATGTACCTAAGGATTGATTTATAGTTCCAAGTATTACCGATCAAGCTGGCTGGTTAAGAACGTGACGATTATACCTATCGAAAGAGGGGTTCTACAGGTAGAAAACTAGATTTTGTCTTCTCCTGCGTGAAATATTGTACATTTTTAAACAGTAGGACATATAAAAGGCTCCCCTTTTTGGGACCTACCTTCCCTTATACCTGCTGTTGGTAGCTTAGGTAGGAAACCTAGGAGTGCCATGATCAATAATTTTTATTTCTGCTATTTGATTACTGAACTCTAAAAGAGATAAGAATTTTTGTAAGTATAACAGCGATTAAGTTGGCTAACGGAAATATTCATCTTTTCTGTAGCTCAGGAAAGTGAACAAGATTTCCTTGCGATATTTGTGTTGAAAACAAACTAATTTGAACGCCGTCATTTGGGCCCATGTGTGATCAAGGAATTGTTCCTTGCCTCGGATAGTTTTATTTAATTTGCTAAAATATCCAAGCAAATCGGTAAATCGCAAAATCAGAAATCCCCTGCGAATTTTCAAAAATAAAAAAAACTGACTTGCCACACTCTTCAATAGGTACTTGTCCTGCACTGAGCAATCGGCTTATTATGATTTTGATTCCGTAGACTTGAATGGTGCATTTTTGTGCCCCGCACTTTTGTTCTTAGAGCGAATATTTGAATATTGTTTTGTGTTTGTAGATTGTAATCGCGGGCTGGACTTGGCGCGCGGGCCGCCATTTTCCCATCTCTGAACTAGCTTCCAAGTACGAAACGGTCACCCATCCAGTCCCGGACTCGTGTGCATTGCTTAACTTACGTTATCGGTCTCGCAAGCACTCTGCCACTAGACCAATGCAGATTTTAATTTAAGAGGTGAATTTATCTTTGTAATAAAATAATTATTATGTTACGCTACAGCGGTGCTGCAGCGTAGCATGCGCGTCATGGGTGGGGAGCCCACCACGGTGGAGCAGTACCCCTACATGAGCAACATGCAGTACCTACCTCTGGTTTGGCACCATCTGGTCGCAGTCCTCGCTCCTCACCTCGAGAACTATTCTGTCTGCTGCTACATGTGAGTTACTTGGATGACCTTTGTTTTTCATACCACATAATATCAATGGTGGACTATTATAGGCCCATGATAATAATGATTAATGATCACATGAGTGGTTGAGTGGCGACCGTCTGCTACGCAGATATCCCGGCAAAGGGCTACCATACGACGTGTGTGACGACTTATAGGGTTATAAGTATATAGGAGAGAGAAAGGAAGGTGGAGATGACCCCACCTAGTAGGAGGCATGTCGATTTTATATGCTACTCAGTGACGACTGCCCACCGAAAATGCGTCATCACTGTAAGGACTAAGATCAAATGCCACATGCTTGTAATTGCGCATGCTACCGTTTCTTTCAAACCGGAACCAAAATGCAAATATAATTGCCTTGTAATACGAATAGAATAGATCACACCATAGAAGTCATTCACAGCGGCGACGTGCATGACGTCGCCCAGCTGAGGTTGCACAGTACAACGACACCACTCTAGTGAACGACGTCTCCGTTGTGGTACTCACCAATGCAGCCAGCCTCAGTGGGAGCATCGCGGTCGCGCGCATCGCCAGCGTCAACCACAACCTGCCGGTTGGATCCGTCGTCACCGCCATTGGTTGGGGCGCGCTCTCGGTGAGTGTGTTCTAAATATTTTTTATATTTAGAGTTTTTTAACCCTCCATGAAAAAATAGAGGTGTTATAAGTTTGACGTGTGTTTCTGTGTATCTGTCTGTGGCGTCGTAGCTCCCGAACGGAGAGACCGATTTCGATTTTCTTTGTTTTAGAGGCAGTTTAATCGAGTAGGGTTCTTAGTTTTTGTTAGTTACACAGGTCAGGCATTTGACCGCCATCTCACCTGGTTTTAGGTGACGATGCAGCCATTGATGGATGAATCGGGTCAGTAGGTACTTAAAAAATCCCGTTTTTTCTGTCGATCAGATTATAGATCTTTAGCCCCAAATACACACAACAGATTATGGGTTAAAATGACAGAACTGAACAGTAAACTGAAGAGTACAAGTGGCTGACCTAATGAAAGATGGTGAAAGGGTGAGTACCGCGATGACGACTGATACGGTTGAATGGAAGAAAGAGATAAATAATAAATATTCGTGGACAAATTCACACAAAGCCATCTAGCCTCAAACTAAGCAAAGCTTGTGCTATGGATACCTATGCTGTGCAGACCCCACCTAGTGGGATAAGGATAGGTAGATAATTAGTCTCACACACAGTCACGGCAATCCACTGTGAACAGATGTAACCCTTATTTTGCAATCAGCTGAGCGTTAATTGTTTTCGCGTCAAATTATCAGTCAAATTAAAAACAATTTTTAATGAGAGTTACAACTTAAACCCCGTTTCTACCCTACGCAGTTTGGAGGCTCCTCTCCCAAGCAACTGCAGCACTGCAGCACATATCATCTACCAAGATCTCTGCGCTGAACGGTATCTCGAGCTCAGGCCGGAGATGAAGGCTGGTGGCTTTAACTGGCCGTATGACATCGACAACGACATGGTGTGCCGGTATCCTGGACGTTGGCGGCAAGGACGCGTGCCAAGGAGACTCCGGCGGACCTCTAGCCCACGACAGAGACATCATCTACGGTGTCACCTCATGGGGCTAGGGCTGCGCCATCCCGTTTTCGCCATTTCGTTTAATAGTAATGAAATGTATGTGCTGTGACCAAAAAGAAAAAAATACGGAATCCTGCTAACAACATACTGACGTACACAAAACTACGCCATGCTGTGTGTCACGGTCACACGCACATATTGACCACCAAACTAGGCTTCTGGAAAGTGTTAGAAAACGAAGGTTTAAAACTGAACGTCGCCAAAACAGAGTAGGTACACCAAACCATATAAAGAACGAAGCTGTTAATAGAACAGATAAATTCAATTACATATCTCGTATCGTGCTGCGCGAGGCCTAGGGGATATGTTATTGAACTTAGACAAAGATAATAAAATACAATTATTACATATATTGTTTATTTCAACCTTTAAAATTGTAAATAAGTATAATATATAACTAATGTGTAACTGACGTCACTCTTCCAAACGAGTACATCTTATATTTACCATTACTTTTTTATGACCAACTGGCTGCTTTGGATTCGGTGGAAAAACGGGCAAAGAGATTAATTTGTGATCCGCAGTTAATTGAGGCTAAGCTGCAGAGCCTCGAGCATCGGCGTAGGGTTGCGCGTTTGTCGGTTTTCTACAGGTTGCACTTCGGAGAGTGTGCGATGCAGTTGCACGACCTCATTCCGCCGGCCCCTTTCCGCCATCGGGAGACGCGATCCGGGCGAGCGCTTCATCCTTATGTCGTGGATCTTCCAACTATCCGCACGAGCCGCTTTGGCTCGACTTTTATAATGCGTACGGCTAAGGAGTGGAATGCGTTGCCTGCGAGTGTGTTCCCTGATCAATATAATCTGGATGCCTTCAAGGCTAGAGTGAATAGGCTGTTCCTAGACAGGCATGCTCCATCATAGACCGCATTGTCACTTACCACCAGGTGAGGTGGCGGTCAAATGCCTGGCTAGTAGAGTAATAAAAAAAGAAAAAGAAAAAAAGATTATGATTCGCACACAAAGTACTCTCCTACAATAGACTGAGGACTTTGACGGTCTGCAGGATCCAATTCTGTAGCAAGGCTTTACCGTTGATAAACAATTGCTTCTCTGCATGGTTCACTGCCGCATATTCTATGTTACCCCTTATTTTGAGGTATTCCTGACCGAGTTTTCCAGCTTCTATTGTCAGGGCAGCTATTTTGTTCCACGCTGGATTTGCCCTAACTATAGCGTCTACCTGAGCATCACATGTAGCTGCATTTTGTGTATGGTCCAGCACATGTACCACTAGATTTATCATCTGGAAGAGAAAATTTGTATTATTAAAAAATATTGTGTAATTTAAGAGAAAGCAAGATGCAAAAAGGGCTTTTGATGGAAGTATAAGAGCGCTATATTTTTTTGACCAGGAATTTGAAGTGGGCACTGGCTTCAAGCAGGGAGATTCGTTGACCCTATCCTGTAAAAATTCTGGTGTTATGTAGAATACGTCGTCAGAAAAGTTCTCATGCATGACGGGGGTGTTGAACTGTATGGGAAATAAGTAATGGGAATGAAGTGGTAGGTAACGCATATGACCTGGAGTTACTGGGACAGCGCCAGTAGTGTTATCTCATTGGCTGAGATCTTAAAGGATGAACCCGCAAATGTTAGTCTTAGAATTAGCCACGTCAAAACGGAATATTTTGATAAGGAGTGCCAAGAATATCAAAGCGGCCCGTGATATCGAAAAATGAGACAGACTATATATACGAGTTAGCCATTTTAAATATTACATTGATTACATTGTTACCAAACAAAGAGAAGATGAGATAGATATCCGTGTACAGAATGCTCTAAGATGCTCAGCAGCTCTCCGAAAAGTTAGTGTCCAAGCTTTAAAGCAGGAAGAAAAAATTAAGCATTAGAAACTATCATTAAACCGATTCTGGTGTATGAATGCGAAGCTTGAACCCTGACCCTGAAAGTAGAGAATAAGCTCTTAGTGACTAAGAGCTTATGTGAATAAGGAAACTATTGCGTTCAATTCTGGGATCCACCAAACGTGAGGATGGTGAATGGAGGATCCGAACCAATAGGCAGATGATAGGCTGGAGCGCGAGCACAGTACCATATGACGCATCATCTTAGTAGACTGTAAGGGCGCCGTAGATTATCCTACGTTATTGAGTACAAGAAAAATTCCACTTTGTCGCGATAGGAGACCACAAAACGTTTGTTTGCCTGTGCACAACCTGGCAAAATGTTTTTTTCAGACTTCAACTTTTCGTAGTTCGTAAAAAAACCGGTTTGCCTCACATCCTCGTGGCAGTTTCGCTTTTCAGCCGCATTATTGTCACCAAAAAGAAAAGTGACTTTATTGTGTCTGAAAAGCAAAATTGGGTCTCCTAAACGACTACTATCGCGACAAAGTGGAATTTTTCTTGCACTCGATGACGTAGGATAACTTTCGACGCCCTCATAGTCTATAGCGGTCAATGCCGGCTTCTAAGGGGTCCGCTTTCCCACTCCTCCTCCTCCATTGGGCCCAGTCTTTGGCATCATGCGGTGATGCCATATCTGTGGCTGCCTTTCCATCGGACCTTTTCATTCTTAAACTGAAGTGTTTTGGCATTTTTTTTTTTTTTATTACAAGCCATCTCACCTTGTAGTAAGTGACTACCTGAAGAAAATTATTATGCGAATGTTAGAGTAGAAGTTGAGTAGAACTTACCGTTTGCAAGCGATTGCAGATGATGTTGTAAACGTTCTGTGCCGCATCCCTGGCTGTTACTGGGTTCAACGAGTTTAATTCCGCTAATATGTTGTTTATATTGTATGCAACATTGTACGTTTGACCTTCAGTAACAAAAATACAATAGGTATTAATACGCTAGTTTATAGAAGATTTTTTACCTTTCAGAATTACCAAAAAATTTAATTTTTTAATTGGCAGGAAAACAATTAATACTGTCTCAGTAGCCAGTTGACTGGATTTAACTTCTTGCAAAGAATTATCTCGAGGACTGTCCCCAGTTTCATATTTTCTTTGTCCCTTTCATAAGTTCTACAGTAATAGTCTAGTGTTTTTTTTCACATGTGCTGGAGTTTTCTTAGAGGTACCTTATATACTTACCTTGTAACACTTTTTGGCTTACAGAGTTTCTTGCTTGAAATATGCCAACGTAGCTTCTTTGCCAAGCCTGTGGTACTTGCCAGTTCCTATAAATAATTTATGGAGTTTAGTGTAACGTGTGTTTCAACAGAAAAAGTATAGGGCGGAGGCGTCAGTTGACTTTTTATCAGGACATGAGAGATTCAACACTAAAAATGTGAATTAAATGAAATTCTGACATATGTCAAATCATACAAGTATGCGATTTGAAATGAAAACAACCCCACGAGAATTTTATGCTAAAGTGAGTCGATATCTAATAATAAATCTAATTAACTTCCACCAAGAATAAAAAACAAATAGACTATTATTATTACTAGACATTTTATATTTTATTAACATTTTATGGAATTTATTTATTTATTTATCGTATGGCTTTTAAGTTCCTACTGCTACTTAAATTTTAAATTTTTCAGTCCTTTTCGGCCGAAGCTGTCGCCTACTTGACGAAATTTTATGGAATAATTAATACATTTCAATTATTATTATTTGTCATTGTAATTAAATTATTTTAACTTAAGACATTTCATTTATTTATTTGACATACTGGATTTTAGTGATTTGACATTTATTCAATTTTCTTTTTAATTTTATTATAAATAATCAAGTTCATTTGCAACTTGTAATATTTAGGCGCATCATGGAGCCGCTACCATTATTATATTACCATCTTTATGTACCTGTGATGACTGAATAAATGATTATGATTATGATGATTATGATTATGAAAGTCTTACATAATATATGCTCTAGCGTGGTAATAGGCTGAGTCAACCAGCAGCAACGATGAGCAGTAAGGTTGGACAGCAGTTACTGATGTCGGGGCTGCGATGGCTTTCGACCAGGCGTCGGCCCGTACTGAAGCTCCGCTGGCCAAGGCATGACCTTCAGCCTGGCTCCAAGCGAAGTTCGCATCGCCAACGGTGGAGGCTGCAGCTGCTGAGGCTGCAGACGAGTCAGCGCTCACGGACGTGAGCGCCAGTAGGCAGACCGGTAGTAGACGAAACATGATCCTGATGGTAGCATCATAATAAGTAGATGTTGTATAATTGCTGCTCTACATTAGATTACTTCATGTCTTGGAAAAATTGTAAAATTGAGATGCAAAATTTCAGAATCGGCCTGGGGTAACATGGAATATCGCGAATATTTTAGCAGTTCAGTACAGCCATATATATGAAATGTCAAATACAATGTTCGGAAACTATATGTCCAATATTAGTTAATCGAAATGTCAAATATAATGTTAATGTTAATGTTAGTAAGGTATATATTTGACATTTCATATTATGATTTAATTTTATATTTGACATGTTTGAAGTGTTTGTAATTTTCTTATAATAATTAAATTTCACATTTGACTTAATAATTATTTGATACTAAAATACTAATTAAATATTTGACAATTTGGAATCATGATAATTTATTACTATTTTAGTATTCTGTTTATTTTAATTCATTGTATTTCAACATTGACATTAACTATTAGTAATTCTATTTATGAAAATATTTTAAATGACGATGTATGATTTTTACTACGAATAAATTGTCAATTTTTTATTTTTAAATATACATTTATAATAACAAAATAAATACGAATAAATGAATTTGAATATAACTTACACGGTGGAATACACGAGTATAAAATCATTCCCATTTCATGGGTGAGGTGAGAGTCCCAAGACTCAATTCGCGTCTGTCTATTAAGACTGAACATGTGAAATATTGTGAAAACTATGAATAACCTACTGACTTAGGGGGGGCTACTTATTTCTGTATTAGTTAACTCATTCGTTGTTCTTACGACGAGGGAAAACATCGCGATGAAACCTGCACGCACATTCAGGCATCTGAATGTAGGCTACACGTATTTCTGAACAAAAATTACACTTTTAAGCTAAAATTTATCGAACACGGAAAACTTATTTCAAATACGTTCTTTAGGTGCCCTAAATGATTTCAAAAGACCTTTCCAATGACACCCCACACAATGGATGCAAAAAAAAAAATTTTCCCCATATGTGTACAGGAGGTACCTAATTTTAAAAGATTTTATTCTACTATTTTGTCGGCGTGATTAATATACATATTTAAACAGCTTTCTAATACTAATAGTTTTTGTAGTTTTTAAGATAAGTCGCGGCCTGACAGACGGACATGGCGAAACTGCAAGGGTTCCTTGTGGATAATGATTAATGTTACAGTAGGTACTACTCACCGGATATCTTAAGCGAATGATATATTTTGGAGTATAAAACCACAATTTATATTTTTTTTTTGACAAAAGGAGGGATGGAATATACCTATTGAAAACAAGAGCAAAACAAATAATGTTGCAACAAACATTTAATCATCTGCGTCCTCGAAATTTTAATTAAAAATTCATTGTTCTATGTGGTTCTCAACATAATAACATTATTACTTGTATAATCAGTACTTACAGAAATTTCTTAAAATTATTTTATTTTAGTCGAGATAGGCACTCTCGACTTCATTAACTTTTAAACCTAGTATCCTTTTCATACAATACAAGCATTGTAATTTGTCTCAGATCAATTTGTCATGAATGTTAAATAAATAAATATTTGTGGACAAATTCACACAGCGCTATCTAGCCCCAAACTAAGCAAAGCTTGTACTATGGGTGCTAGATAACTGATATACTACTTAAATACTTTTTTTAAATACATACTTATTATACATAGAACACCCAGACCCGTAACAGAAATTAAAATTCATCATTTCAATTTCTGCCCGGCCGGGAATCGAACCCGGGACCTCTTGCGTGGCAGACCGGCATGTTGACCATTGAACCACTCAGGTCGTCAAACCAATTTTACATACCTCGTCAATCCGCCAAAAGAAAACAAACACTTAGTATAGTGTATTAAATTGAAACGCAATGTTGGTTTACATCCATGGTAAATTATAGACATGTTGTCACAGAACAAAGAGTGAGAGTTGCACTGACGTCAATCAGAATCAACTGAATAAATAGGAACGCCTTCTGAACAAGAGCATCCGTTTTTTTAAAAATTTTGTCTGCCGTGTTAATGCGTTCTTTCCAGCTTTCCTACACCTCTGGAAAAGTGCCGTCTTCCTAGTGGAGGAAGCGACTATTTGATCCTCAAATCACGATATCGATAGCCTAATCAAA
Organism: Blastobasis lacticolella; assembly: GCA_905147135.1. Lineage (NCBI taxonomy): Eukaryota > Metazoa > Arthropoda > Insecta > Lepidoptera > Blastobasidae > Blastobasis > Blastobasis lacticolella. The sequence continues at coordinate 19,977,298 of LR990041.1, forward strand.
CAGTTGTCGTCGCATTTGGGCAGAGGTCGCCACCTGGTATTAGAGAAAAAAACCAGTACAAGGTCCATGGACTTACTACCCAAAGGGACTGCGCACTGCTTTGACTAAAACCGGGCAGAGCGAGAGTCACCATCGATAGTCTTTTGTCCCTTTCTAACTGTGTAAACACAATGTTATTGGCATAATCACCGTCATTCTAAATTGACAAGTGTTGTGTTTGGTGTTGCCATTATTGGAGAAATATATTTACCGTGAATTTGGTATTATTATGAGGTAATCCGTACAATCCGAAAAGTAGTTGTCAAAATACCTTTTGATCTACTGAACATTTCTCCGACAAACGTCGAGTCGACATAATATTAACCTACGACTTTTTGTTCCACAAAACAGATAAAAGAGTTCGGTAACGATTTATCCTACAACACTATTTTCTAAAGAGAAGTGATAGTACTCGTCGATATCTACATTTCGGGTGACAGCTGTCAAACTTAAATGTGTTATAACTCGGAACCCATTGGTTCTAGAACACTAGTTTCTAAAGAAATATGATAGTACTCGTCGAGATCTACATTTCGTATGACAGCTGTCAAACTTAGAACTGTCATCCAAAATGTAGATCTCGATGAGTACTATCGTACTGCTCAAGGAACTAGTGTTCTAAGACCAATCGTTTCCGAGTTACAACAGTTCTAAGTTTGACAGCTGTCATGCGAAATGTAGATCTCGGCGAACACTATCATTTTTCTTTAGGAACGAGTGTTATAGCACCAATAGTTTAGGAGTTATTTCAGTTCAAACTTTGACAGCTGTCATTCGAAATGTAGATCTCAACAAGTACTATCATTTCTTTCTAGAAACTAGTGTTTTAGGACCAATGGGTACCGATTTATAAAAGATTTAACATTGACAGCTGTCATTCGAAATATAGATCTCAACAAGTACTATCATTTCTCTCTAGATACTAGTGTTTTAGGACCAATGGGTACCGATTTATAAAAGATTTAACATTGACAGCTGTCATATGAAATGATGATCTCGAGGAATGCTATCATTTCACTCTAGGAACTAGTGTTCTAGGGCCAATAGTTTTCGAGTAGCAGGGTAAGCTTGGGCTGGACCCTGGTGAAAACATGACCTTCAGATTGCACCCGGTCCGGCTCTGCCTGGTCCTGAGGTCAAATAATAAAAGTAATTCGAAATTTGTATCAACAATGGTGGCAACACTAGAAAGGGACACAGGACTATCTATGGTGACTCTCGCTCTGCCCGGTTTTAGTCAAAGCAGTGCGCAGTCCCTTTGGGTAGTAAGTCCATGACAAGGTCCCAGGAGTTAATAACTAAAATTAACAATATTATTATGGGTGAAATAAAAGTTTAATAAAATACAACAACGATATTATTTGATAACATTAAAGTTAAAAAGTAGATTGTTTGAGGAATACAATACATAAGTTATTTTTATTACTTTACTGTCAAGTGCGGGCAGGGTTAAATAAGCGAGCGCCCATTAGAAAGATCCGCTATACATTGGCTCACCACGGGTGGGAGGTGGAGGTGGCGTTCATCCAAGAACTCAGATGAAGTGGCTCGAAGTCAAGAGACGTAGGCGAGGGTTACAAGTTGGTATACATGGGATCGGCTGTCGGAAGGAATGGGGTCGGCATAGTGGTAGTATGCGTCGAATTCCGGAAAGGCATATTGGAGGTGATCCGAGTGATGGATCAACAAATTACCTTATCAGCGCTGTCCCTCTGCGCCGACATCGAAAATATTAAAGAAGAAAGAAGAAGAAAGAAAAGACATTTATTACACATAGCACACCACGACACAATAAAAGTTACAATTACAGATAACAAACACATTAACACTTAAAATATCTTAATTAAGACAATACTCGTATGTAGCCTCCCATAACACTGTCGGTGCCGCGGCGGCCAGGGTGAATGGTACCCACTCAGCATGTGCTGATTATTATTATTATTGCCTTCTGGAATAGCTTTTTTTATGTTATAGCGAAGAGACCTCTAATATACCTCTTGAACGATCCCATGTCATAGTCCAAAGGAAACACTGTTTCTGGGAGCTCATTCCACATCCGAATCGTACGAGCGAGAAACGTTCTTTCAAACCTTCGCGTGGTGACCAACAGAAGGTCTACGTAGTGGGGATGAGCACTCAGCCCACGGCGGGTGGTGCGATAGCGGCATTGTGCTGTGGGCACCAGATCGAAAAGTTCCTCGGAACACTCCCCATTGTACAGCCGATAGAACACACACAGGGAGCCAAAGTCCCTTCGGTTAGCCAGTGGTTCTAACTTGCTTGTTTGTATGGGATCGTCGACAATTCGTACGGCGCATCTCTGTACGGAGTCCAGAGGATTAAGCAGGTCGGCAGTTTTGCCGGTCCAAAGATGTGAACAATACTCCATATGAGGCCGAACCTGTGCCTTGTACAGCAGCAGGCGCTGCCCTGGGGTGAAGTATCGCTTCGAAGACACTTTGCTACAAATAACAAAGCTCCCTCAAGCTCCTCCTGGAGTCCCACTGCAGTGGGAATCACATTGAATTTCGGGATAAGTTATCCTATGTGCTATTCTTGGTTATAAGCTATATTGCTGTCAGGTTTCATCAAAATCCGTTTAGTAGTTTTTGCATGAAAGAGATTAACAGAGATTTAACATTAGTAGTATAGGATAGGAAGAACGCTGGTGACATCGCAATGGTGAGCAAGCTTAGGCAGGTTCTTGTGACCATAGTAAACACGTGGAGGGAAGTGCTAGAAAACGGGGTTTAAAACTGAATGTCGCCAAAACAGAGTACACCAATCCATGTAGAGAACATAGCTGTCAATATAATAGATAAATTGAATTACATATTTCGGAATCTTCCTGTGCGAGACGTTTAAAACGTTTCTCATATTCTCAATATTCGCATAGTTAAAATACATTGCTCTACCTTAGACAAAGATTATAAAACACAATTATTACTTTTTTTATTTATTGCAATACATATATACCACATACCCTTAAAATTGTAAATAAGTATAACAATATATTAGTAATGTATAACTGACTGTACTATTATGATGATAACGATGATTTGCACTACAAAATTTATTTCATCACCATAACATGTAAACCACAAAGTACTCTAGAGTAGGGGGGGGGAAAGCTGGCCGGTCCCTCAGGGTTAGATTTGAATAACTTAAATCAGCATTTTTGCTCGAAATCACCAGTTATAGATCCAGGAACCAAGAGCCGCACCCTTGCAGAGCTCGACACCCGTTTGTTGTCGAGCTCTGCAAGGGTGCGGCTATTTGATAACAATTCATTGACCCTGGGGCAGATATCGGAGGGGAAGGTGTTAGGTTTACTGAAGACTATCAAAACTAAGGCGACTGGGGATGATGGAGTGAGCCATGATATGGTCAATCCAATCAAACACTTTTTAGCTCGAATTCTTGCTCGCATTATAAATTCTTCTTTATCTTCTGGAGTGTTTCCATCTTGCTGGAAGCGGGCACACGTGACTCCTCTCTCTAAGAAATCTAATCCATCTTCTCTCACTGATTTTCGGCCGATTTCGATTCTTCCCATCTTGTCTAAGCTGATCGAGAAACACTATTGTATACCTGTTATTGTGCACAATTAACGGTTCAATAAATAAATATATATCTAAAACGAAAAACTTGATCCAAAAACGTTCTTCAGATACCTAGTCTAAATTATTTCATTTCGAAACCTTTCGCTTTACGAGTAGTACTTTTAAAATCTACAACTTTATCGGCGTAATTAATATGTATAACTATGGGGTGTGGGTGGTAGAAACATGGGCCCTGGGGTGGCTGTCTTGCTGGAGGCCAGCCACCATAAAATACCAAATGTACACCCGGGGGTGTGGTCCCGGGAGAGTACACCTACCACTAAGTCGGCACTGTACGTCCTCGCCGCTGCTGATCATGCGTAGTACGGAGGGTCAGCGGCGGACTGCCAATTTTGCAGTCGTACATTCTGGTAATGCTGCGGTTCATACGAGATCCACACTTAACTATCTTCCTCGGAGCCGTAGTAGCCAAACAGTGCTAGGCGAGGGCGAACCACCGGCGCCTAAAAACCGGTTTCCCAGCTATCCCCATACTGCGACTGTCAAGTGATACAGCAGTCGCAGGCCCTCGGCCACCGCATAATTATATGCCGGTTAGACGGAGGGTGGGGGCGTATTACCCACGTGTTCGTGCCGTGCGTTGAGACCCGTACGGGGGGACGAAGGGGTCCTGGAGGCTGAGCGTGAAGTGGGCCCGTTGGTTATAGTGCCCGCCGATCGCAACACTTCTCTTTAGCCTGAATTTCCCCTTAAACGGGAGGTCTTAGGGTAGCCACCTAGGATCAATCGGCTGAGGCATCCCGTCAGAGGGCTGCCAGGCGAGGGTTCGGGTTTTGGAGGGGGACGGACGGACGCTAGGTGGTCGCGGCGAGGCAGAGCAGGTTTTTCTGTTTGGTTTCGGTGCGGCCGCCGATACGTTCCGGCCCGGAACTTTTCCAAAAACGGCCCTATATCTCAGGGGAAGTTCTGGCGGCATGGGAAACCGTCACATGTCGTCCCCACTTTTCGGGCTCCGGGGAGGGTGGAATGCTGCCAGAGATAAATTTATATAACAACAAATACATGGATGTGGTGTGTGGTGCCGCCACCTCAAAGAATAGCACCACCCCATCTCTTCCCGTGGGTGTCGTAAGAGGCGACTAAGGGACAAATCCGAAAGGTGGGCAGCAGTATCTTTCTGGGTAGATTTACATCAACTGCACTGCGATCTCCAACCCGCCTGCCAAGCGTGGAGATTATGACAATGACCTCCCCTTTCGTGGGAGAGGCCCGAAGTCCTGCAGTGGACTGTTATGGGCTGTGATGATGAAATACATGGATGACCAAAATAAAAACACTAACCAGGCTGCGTCGTCAGACGCGCCAATGGCCTCGGTCTGCCGAACGGTGGACCCTGGTACAACAGCAGTGGCAGCGCCCTCCAGCGCGCCTTCCGCACCAGCGGTGAAAACCGCGGATACGGACTTGGACCTGTCTGACCTTCAGGCAGTCATGCTAGAGGCATCTCCCAGAGAGATACCACCTCTATGGAGGTTGCCGATCAAGGACAGTAGGTTCAAAACAAAAACAGCAAGACAACAGCCAACGGTGGACGCAGGACCAGCGAAGGCAAAAAAAAACATTAAAAAAATACTCCGTCCAGAGCGCGGCGTGAGAAGGCGAGAAGGGAGGCGAAAAAAGCCAGGCGCCGGGCGGCCGATGGCAATATGTCGCTTACAGTGACCGATGGGGAGGCAACTCCCCAGAAACCTGGCCCGAGCGCGACACCGCCCGTATGCGCCCCTGTGGCAGCAGCGGAGGCTAGTGCAGGGCCAGGGCACAGGCCGTCGGGGCCCCCTCGACTACACGCCGGAAATCCAGGGGCAAACGGGCACGGTGGCAGGTGCCTCAGCGGTAGGCGGCTGCTGCGGCTGCTGAGGCTCCAACTCCGGTCGGAGCCGGTGCGGCCGCTGCGGCTGCTACTACTTCGACTCCGGTCGGGGCCGCTGCTACAGGCAAACCCGCCAAAAGGGATCGTCCCGACGACTCCCTGACCCCGAAGGACGCTGTAAAGCGACCTAAAACAAAACGCATGGAAGGGTCCGTGAACTATGCCGACGCGCTCAAGTCCAACGAGCTGTGCGTGGCTATACTCACGGAACCCTTCCGTGAGTTAACGACAGAGCAATCTGAAGCCATTGAGGCGGCGATTGACGTGGGCATAAACCGGGATCTCGGGATACCTGGAGGCTCCGTTAAGTCAGCGCCGGGCTTCAGAAGTAAGCCCTTCGTCAGCGAAGGGGTGGTCAAGCCCTGGTGCTGGGACGACTCCGCAGAAATGTGGAGTCATTTGACTAGCCGTGCCCTGGGACAAGGCTGGTGGTAAAACGCCAGTCTGAGTTACCGAAGAGGGCAAGAACGGTCGTCCTGGTACCGAAGTATGGAGACGAGGATCTAGGCATAGTCAGACGTCGCCTCCAAGGACAGAACCCCTGGTACCATGTCGACCAGTGGGCCATATGTCGGCCGGAGACAGGAATGCTCCTCTTGGTGATGGGTATACCACAGGTCGACGTGGAGGTGGATTTCTAGGCTGTGAAATTAAAGAAGACCAGTCATGGACCAAGGCAATAGAGTACAGTCCGAGTGAATCAGATTGGTCACAAGTTGACAAAATAATAACCAAAGACAAGGTGAAATGGGCAATCGACAGCTTCCTGCCGTTCAAGACACCAGGCCCAGACGGAATATTCCCGGGCCTTATGAAATTGAGCGGGGAGGGGCTGATCGACCTTGTTAGCATATACAAGGCCTATCTGGCCAAAAGATACATCCCGCTCAAGAGGAAAGAGTTAAGGGTTGTGTTCATCCCTAAACCCGGCAATACACAACCCAAATCCTTCAGACCGATCAGCTTGACGTCGTTCATACTGAAGGTATTGGAGAGAATACGTGACAGAGACATTAGAGACTCTGCTCTAACAGATAACCCTCTCCACAAAAATCAACACGCCTACTCCATAGGTAAGATCACTGAATCAGCACTACACTACACTAAACAATCCACCCTAGGGGTCTTTATAGACATCAAGGGTGCGTTTGATAAGGCACATTTTGGCGCAGAATCAGCAATGCCCTGAAACAGCATGGAGTAAAATATACCATTGCCGGGCTGATCGATTCCATGCTAAGATACAGGGCTGTACGACTAACAATGAATAATATAACAAGAGCGGTGGTTGCTAGAGGATGCCCTCAAGGAGGGGTCATTTCCCCGCTCTTATGGAACATAGTGGTCAACGGGCTTATTAGCCGCTTAAATGACCATCACTTCTATACGGTAGGCTACGCTGACGACATTGCAATATTAATTAGCGGGCCCTTTGAAAACGTTCTATGTGATCTCATGAGGTCTGCTTTAAGAATCGTTGAAAGCTGGTGTCATGAACAGGAACTGGACGTGAACCCAACCAAAACAGAAATGGTTATGTTCACACACAAGAGGAATCGGGGGAACTCAGACTACCCAAACTGTTCGACACCCTATCCTTAAGAAATGAAGTCAAATACCTTAGGGTTATCTTTGACAACAAAATGTTATGGAACAAACATTTGGAACAGAAGCTGGCCAAAGCTAGCATCTCCCTGTTGCAATGTAACAGAATCCTAGGCAAGACCTGGGGCATGTCCCCAAAAATTGCAAGGTGTCTGTACACTGCAGTAGTAAGACCGTTTCTAGCATACGGGGCAATTGATTGGTGGACTCGAACCAAGCTGGCCACGTCCATCAACAAGCTGCAGCGATTCCAGAGGATGGCCTGTTCCGCCATCACTGGCTGCATGCGTTCGACACCATCAGCAGCCCTTGAGGTACTACTGGGACTTGCACCACTTGACCTGTATATACAACAGGAGGCAGCGATGACAGTTCTCAGACTCAAGGTATCAAACCTCTGGTGCAACAAACTTGGATCTCACCATACTTTGTGGGAAACAATGGTGTCAAACAATCCATTGTTTGAGGTCAAGTGTGACAGAACTCCGAAGCAGTTCACATTTGGCAAAAGATACCAAATCCAGACTGCTGAGACGGAGACAGACTGGTCTGGGATACGAGAAGTCCGAATATACACGGATGGATCAAAGACCGACCAGGGCACATTAGTGGGAATCTTCTCGCTAGATCTGAATTTCAGATCATCACTAACACTAGGAGAGCATAGTACCATCTTTCAGTGCGAATGTGTAGCGATCACACAGGCTGTTCGCCTAGTGCAGCGCCTTGGCGTACGCGACCAAGGCATTAGAATACTAACAGATAGCATGTCCGTACATTAACAGTTCCTTGATCCTGGAGTGTCACCATGGACTAGAGGACATCTCCTCAGTGAACAGGGTCACTCTACAATGCATTGAAACACCACCTATCTCAGCCCGTGCTGACTGCACTATGGCAGAGGTGCAAATACATCAGAATCATATTTTAAAAATCCTGCAGAGTCTGGACGTGAGCAAGGCTAGTGGACCTGATGGTATACCGGCAATAGCCCTGCGTAGATGTTCCCCCGAGCCTCCTGTTCTCACGCGCCTGTATCACCTCTCACTTAAGACTGGTATTGTACCTAAGTCGTGGAAGCTTGCCAATGTGCAGCTAGTGCCCAAAAAAGGCAGTCGTGCCGGCCTTGCTAACTACCGCCCTATTTCGGTCACTTCCATACTCTGCAAAATTATGGAAAGTGCACTGAACAACAAACTCCTTGCGCATCTTGAAGGTCACGATCTCCTCAGCGATCACCAGTACGGATTATGCCGTGGACGGTCTACTGGGGATCTTCTGGTGTATGCCACACATTTATGGAGTGAGGCCGTTGAGAGACATGGTGAGGCCCTTGCTGTGTCTCTTGATATCTCCAAGGCCTTTGAAAGGGTTTGGCATGCAGGCCTTCTAAGCAAGCTTCCTTCATTTGGTATTCCTGTTGGACTTTGCACCTGGATATCGGATTTTTTGAGTGGACTTCAATCCGTGTAGTTATCGATGGCTACTCGTCTAATCTTCAGGCTATCGACGCGGGAGTTCCTCAGGGATCTGTACTGTCCGCGACTTTATTTCTGCTGCATATTGACAATCTTCTTGTGCCAGGTACCTTTGGGTACGCAGATGACAGCACAGTAACTCATAGATATCTGTCAGAGGCAAAAGCCAGCAGGGACGATATTCAGTCTTGTCGAGAGGCCATGGTTGATTTGAACAAAGCTCTCAAGGCAGTCTCTGATTGGGGAGAAGCCAGTCTGGTGACGTTCAACGCAACCAAAACTCAGGCGTCTTTGTTTTCCGCCAAAAGGAGTCCATTCCATCTAACTCCAACTTTTCGGGATATTCCTGTGAAAATTACCGATAACCTACAGCTTCTTGGTGTTGAGCTATCTTCAAATCTCAACTCCGGTCAGTACATCGAATCCAAAGCAAAGACTGCATCAAAAAAACTTGGTATTCTCTCGAAGGTTAGGCGGTACTTCACTTCAAAGGAATTGCTTCAGCTATATCAAGCACAAGTGCGATCCTGCATGGAGTAGGTACTGCTGCCACCTCTGGGATGGATCAGCCAAATATCAACTGGCGGCTTTGGATTCGGTGGAAAAACGTGCAAAGTAGATAATTTGTTACCCGCGGTTGATTAAGGCTAGGCTGCAGAGCCTCGAACATCGGCGTAGGGTTGCGCGTCTATCGATCTTCTACAGGTTACATTTCGGAGTGTGTGTGGAGCTGCACGACCTCATTCCGCCGGCCCCTTTCCGCCATCGGGAGACGCAATCCAGGCGAGCGCTTCATCCTTATGTCGTGGATCTTTTAGCTATCCGCACTAGTAGTTTTGGCTTGACCTTTATAATGCGTACGGCTAAGGAATGGAACGCGTTGCCTGCGACGTTTAGTCTCAAAATGTCCCAGTTGCAAAATGTCCACTGGTAAAAAAATGACCAAGTCGCAAAATGTCCAGGTTGCATAATGTCCAAGTTGCAAAATGTCCAGGTTGCAAAATGTCCCGGTTGCAAAATGTCTAGGTCGCAAAATGTCTACATTGTAAAATATCACTATATAAGTCGCTAAATGTTGTACACACTTACTACTCATGTGTTGCCGCTTATATTTATAAATTTCACGACATATTAATAAAGGTTGGGATGCTTGGGTTTGCGGCGATTCAACCGGTTGTGCCATCCTTCTAAAGCATTTGTTGTTGTGTGCCGTTTTCCAGCACAAGAAAAAGAAAGAAGAATAATAATAAATGTACCTACCTACAGTTTATCTCTTCCCAGTGGTATTGTTTAAAGTTCGTGTCTCGGCTTCCAGTGCAACTGGACCCCCTCGGCATAATGTTGTGGTCGCTTGACGTGTACTACAACGCTGGTTTTCAGTGGGCCCACCAACCACCCGGAAACACCGCACAGTCAGCAATATACCTGCTCTTTTCGTATAGTTTGATATCGTTGATAAATAAATATATCATCGCACCGCTCGCCACCGATACCATCCTCACACCATGGAGCCAAATTGGTCGCGAACTGTGCGGTTCCAAAGAAACTTTTTCCCATGCACACTAAGGTTGTGGAATGAACTACCTGGAGAGTACAACATTCAAGAAAGGGGTAAAAAGGTTTTTACGGAGTCGGCAACGCGTGGGTGATGCCCCTGGTATTGCAAACGTCCATAGGCTGCGGTGACTGCTTGTCATCAGGCAGGCCGTAAGCTTGTTTTCCGCCTTAGTGATATAAAAAAATATATAAATACGTAATATATCGTGAAATTTATAAATATAAGCGGCAACTCATGAGTAGTAAGTGTGTACAACATTTAGCGACTTATATAGTGATATTTTACAATGTGGACATTTTGCGACCTGGACATTTTGCAACCGGGACATTTTGCAACCGGGACATTTTGCAACCTGGACATTTTGCAACTTGGACATTATGCAACCTGGACATTTTGCAACTTGGACATTTTGCGACTTAAACATTTTTTTACCAGTGGACATTTTGCAACTGGGACATTTTGAGACTAAACGGCCTGCGAATGTGTTCCTTGATCAATATAATCTCGATGCCTGCAAGGCTAGATTGAATAGGCTGTTCCAAGACGGGCATGCTTCATCTTCGGCCGCATCGTCACTTACCAACAGGTGAGATGGCGGTCAAATGTCACACCCGGATGTAGGCAGTCGAAGTTAGTGGTGAGCAAAAGATCACCTAAGCTAACTAAAAGACTACTGGACCTAAAACTGAGAGAACTTAAAACAGTAGTTAGTACAATAACAGGGCACCTCCCCCTGAACAAACTACTGCATACCATCGGAGCTACAGACAGCCCCCTGTGCAGGGGATGTTTAGTAGCTGAGGCAACAACAGCTCACGTGGACCTGGAGTGTGAGGAGCTAAAGGACTTCAGAGCTAAAGCCTCAATAGGAACAGGGTCCTTTCGAGAAGTCTGTGAACGTCCTAAGAGACTAATAGACTTCTGGAAGGAGCTGGGCTGGCTACAATAGCCGGCTCTCAGTCACGTATAAAGGACCGAATTTGAGTCCAAGTACGGAAAATGGGAGCCCCAAACCTAAACCTTAACCTATGTATAACTATACAGCTTTCTAGTGCCTACTAATAGGTTTTGACTTCTTCTTCTTCTTATCGAGTCGATGGACTAAACTCTGACTTATACTTTATTTGCCCAATATTCGGCGACGGATACAGCGTTTGAACTGGCCTCGAACAAGTCCTTCATGGTACAAGTTTTAGGGCACGCCGAGCATGAAACGAGGTGGTTCATAGTTTGCGGAGATATGCCACAGTCGCACTGAGAACTGTCATTTGTATATCCCCACTTAAAGAGATTCTCTTTACATCGGCCCACCTGGGTTCGCAGCCTATTTAACGCCTTCCAGGTTGGCTACGGAAGTTTGTTTCCGGGTGGGAGGTTTTCAGAAGGAGGGATTTTTTTTTTTTTTATGTCATACAGTAGGCAAACAGGCAAGCGGGCCACCTGATGGAAAGTGGTCACCACTGCCTATAGACATTAGCAACACCAAGAGTATCGCTAATGCGTTGCCCACCTCTATAACACGTTGCTCTGGCAGCAAAAAGCAAATGCCACTTCACTGCCAAAGCCACGGTTCCCCAAATCCCCACCCCATGGAGCACTGGAAACCTTACTCACCGGCAGAAACACAATACTATTTAAAAGAGTATTATTTAGCTGCGATATTCTGTAAGGTGGAGGTACTTCCCCAGTCGGGCGGCTCCAATTCGAACGAGATACCCCGCTATGCCCTACCTCTCTTCATATAGGGATAAAGGCGGGATTGGAAAATTTAGTGATCCACAGGTTTCTTCTGGCTGTGGAGGCGTCACTTTCACAGGCAGTGGTGGTCGTCAAGAAACTGGATCGGCTTTTCAATCTCTTGACAGTAGGTTCCTGACCATAGAGAGGGTGCCGTGAGTCCGTTTCCTGTTTGCGTTTCTCAACTGCACTGGCTATCTCTCTGCGAACGGCTGGTGGAGCAATGCCAGCTAGTGGACACAACTTACTCACCGGAGTCGGTTGAAGACATCCTGTGATTTTTCGGCATGTGTCGTTAAGAGCTGTATCCATTGTCTTAGCATGAGCTGATCGGTGCCATACGGGGCATGCATATTCGCCCGCAGAGAAATATAGTGCTAAACCGGTAGAGCGTAAAACCTGTGGCGTGGCACCCCATTTTGAGGAAATGAGGCGTGAGAGTAGGTTGTTTCGGGAGGTTACTTGGTGGCGTATGTTCTCACATTCCTATAAGTAAGCGAACGGTCTAAGGTGATGCCAAGATATTTTGGGGAGCTACAATGGCCTACTGGAATTCCCTGCCATGAGATATTAAGTTTGCGATTCGCTGATCTATTTCGTAGCTGAAATGCGCATGACTGGGTCTTTGTAGGATTGGGCCTCAACGCGTTCTCCTCTCGGGGTGCACGAAAGGAGCCTCCCCGAGTGGCGTGATCGAATCGTTCCCTGTGATTCCGATACCCGGCGCACCCTGGTAACAGTTAGATCCGGTAACGCAGGGTCTGAGGGTAAGAGCTGGCAAATCCTTTCACCACGATGGATCTAAACTCGAGTACCTTTCAGAGCTCAGCACTACGACGTACAAATGAAACGTCACAGTCGAGGCATCTCCTCTCCAAGCCAGCGCTAAGCGTAGTCTCTATAAATATAGAAGGTTTCTCCAATGCGAAATCTGAAGTCTTATCGGAGCTTTGCCGCACAACCAGATGTGATATCCTGTGTGTTCAGGAAACTCACAGAGATTCGTCCCAACCAAGCCCATTTGTCGAAGGCATGACTTTAGTGGGTGAAATCCCCCATTTAAAACATGGGAGCGCAGTTTCCTCCAGACAGAATATCCCTATAAAATCTGTATGTCATTCAAATCACAACACAATTGAAATTGTAACCGTAGAGTTGGACAACTGCACCATCTCCTCTGTTTACAAACCACCTGGACAACCGTTTAGCTTCCATAAAACTCAAAATTTTGACTACCACTCGACCAAAATAATTGTTTGTGACTTTAATAGCCACAACGTCACTTGGGGATACCGACAAAATAATCCAGATGGACTAGCAGTAGAAGAGTGGGCTGACGCGCTAGACCTCACTTTGATTCATAACGCCGAGCACCCGCTTCGTTTAACAGCTGTCGTTGGAGAAGGGGCTATAATCCAGATATAATATTTGTGAGCTCATCCATCAGCCCACAATGTCACAAATCGGTTTGCCCACCAATACCAAGAAGCCAACATAGGCCTATAATATGCACAGTCCAAGCCATCATCAGGTCAACAGAAGTGCCTTTCAGAAGACGCTTCAATTACGCAAAGGCCGACTGGACCAAGTATTCGGAAAGTATTGATAAAGCTTTATCGGACGTAATCCCAGACCCGCAAAACTATCGGCAGTTTGTCGATATAGTTGCGTCAATCTCCCGAAGATGCATACCCAGAGGTCGCCAGACGGCATATATACCTGGTTTGTCGCCTGAGACCGCAGAGATGTTGGATCGGTATGAAGCCCTATATGATGTTGATCCGTTTTCAGAAGAGACACTACACCTGAGCGAAACTATCTTGGCACAAATTTCCGAAAAGCGCCGGGAAAAATGGATCAATACAATAAGCTCTATCGATCTGACACATAATAGCAAAAAAGCGTGGTCAACTATCCAAAAACTTACTAGCGACCCTCCTAAAGCAAAACAATCGAGTCAGGTAACCGCAAACCAAATTGCTCACCAACTAATTGTTAATGGTAAACCCGCCCAGCGCCCTAAGCGACCGCCCAAAATATCTCCCTTAAATTCTAAAAATTTTTCAGATTCATGCACAATTAGCAGCCCTTTCGATATATCCGACATAGTTTCTGCCATCAAAGATTTAAAATTGGGAAAGGCTTCTGGCGTCGACAACATTTCTACGGAGCAGCTTAAACACCTCGGTCCAATCGCTGTCTCTTGGCTTCTTCAACTCTTTAATGCCTTTATCGAGTTTGCGAAGATACCCAATCTGTGGAGAAAGTCAAAAGTCATAGCAGTTCTGAAACCCGGAAAAGCTCCCGACGATGCCAATAGTTTTCGATCAATATCTCTTCTATGTCATACTTTCAAACCTTTTATACCTTTTGCAAATGATATATTTTGCAATAGAAAACTACAATTTATATATTTTTCGTGAGAAAGGGTGGGATGGAATTAACAGAAAACACAAGCTAAATAAACAATGTTGCAAGAAAAATTAAATCATGTATTATTATATTAGACGGGACTTGGACGCGACGTACCTTTAATCAATCAATCAATCTTCAATTTTATGTGAGGGTAGGAGTCTACCAGCACATCACCGCAGCTGTCACCTCCCACGGCAGTCGTCTCGTGACCACGGTGGGTGTAACCCTACCGAAACGTCGGGAAAACAAATCATACAGGTACGTCGCTCCCAAGTCCCGTCTAATATAATAATATGTGTAAAGAACGCGAGTTTAGTTTGCAACAAATATTAAATCATGTACTTACAAAAGGTTCTAACAAGAAAAAAAAGTGGTTATCAACATGATTACCCATTTAATCAAGATAGTCTCCCTCGCCGCCCTGGCCGTGTGGTGTCCGGCAGAGTAAAATAGCACCAACCCCTAACACTCGTGGGTGTCGTACAAGGCGACTTATGTTTTCGAGACAAAATATCTAGAGTCCGTAGGCTGCAAAATGAGCAGCAGCGTTTTCCATTGTTATATTTATAACACTGTGATCTGCGAGATTATGGCAATAACCTCCCCTCTCGTCGGAGAGGCCCTAAAGTCCTGTAGTGGATTGTTATGGGCTTTGATGATGAGGCACCCTCGACTTCATACATTTTTGAAGTAGGTACTATACGATCGTATTTGCCACGAATGTAAACACATCATTTTTACATACCTCGTCAATCCGCCAAAATAAAATAACCACTTAATTTTAAAACGCAATGTTTGTTTATATCCATGGAAAATCGATAAGCGACATATCGATAAGTGTAGACATGTTGTCATAGAACAAAGAGTGAGTGCTGCTCTAACGTCAATCAGGTTTTTACAGGGTCGGCAACGCGTGGGTGATGCTCCTGGTATTGCAAACGTGCATAGGCTGCGGTATCTGCTTACCCTCAGGCAGGTAGTAAGCTTGTTTGCCACCTTAGTGGCATAAAAAAATCATAATCAAGTGTATAAATTGGAACTCCCTCTTAACAACTTTTGACGACTTCGGTTTCGCGGTTAGTTGGTTAACATGCCGGTCGCCACGCAGAGGTCGGGTTCGATCCCGCCGAGCAGAAATTGAAATGATGAAATTTCTGTTACGGGTCTGGGTGAAGTATGAATAAAAAATACATACTATATAAAGTATATAGGTAGTTAATTAGTTATATAACACCCATAATACAAGCTATGCTTACTTTGGGGCTAGAGTGCGCTGTGTGATTTTGTCTAAGCATATTTATTTTTTAACTGTATCCGTTTTAAATAAATATTGTCTCCCGTGTTAATGCGAAAGCTGGATCTGGATACACATTTGCATACACCTCCTCGGGGAAACCCTACGTCAGGAGGAGAGCAGTAGTTACATTGTCCCAGTCCCGGATTATTGCTTTGGCTATATCAAGTCTAACTACCAGAGCCTCCCTCTTTAAAGCCTCTAAACTGAATAATAATTTACTTTGACAACCGGTTTCTTAATTTTACCTGCAAGTTTTATTATATTGTTTATTTAGGTGCCATTACAGACCAATAATTCAGGTGATGAATAGCATTGATAAAATTAAATAAAATCCATAGGCCACCTTTAAAACACCTATGAAAACATGCAAAAAATTGTATTAATAAACCAAAGGTTATTTGTTATTATATTATAGAAGATAAAGAAATGAAATAAAACTCGACTGAAGTGCGATTTATTAGCAAAATACAAAATAATTGCTCGCGATAATGATAATATCTTGAGGGGGCGCCATTTTCTTATGCATAGTTTTTCTAGTGGCGGCATATTGGTTTCTTTTTACGCCATGTTACTGAACATTCCCAATTAGACTTTTTTCTATTTAAAGGTAATTTAATACAAACCCCGGACAATTAACGTCTCTAGAAGACGAGCAAAGGTTCACCCAGGTTCACGCACTCCCACCGCTGCAACTCCTGTTCAGCCAGCAACCCAAACGAGATGCTGAGTTTTACTGAGTTCTGATGAGTTTTACCCAGGCATGGCCGAGGATAAGGTTATACTGACTTGGAAGTATAAAGATACAAGGAGGATACATTTATCATAGGATAATCTATTTAACACAGCAGGCGTCGGTGGCCTAGTGGTTAAAGTATCTGACTCTTGGTGCTCGTATGTACAATATTGACGTCAAGCGCCGGTGTAGTGTAGAGTAAATTAACTAATATTTTATGTAATTTTCAGTTATTCCGAAAAATCGTGGTGGTTCAGTTGATCAACATGCCAGTCTGGCACGCAAGAGGTACAGGGTTCGAATCCAACTGAAGTCTGACTCTTTTCTGAGATATGTAAATTAGTTGAATACTAACCGATATTCTTAGGGTGAGGCAAAACATTGTGATTAAACCTGCAAATTCAGGCGACTAAATGTGTAACCATGATCTAATCTGGTCACGTTACCTAATGTAAATATTTTACGCTAATCACTAGATTCATGTATGACATCTGGGCCCCCGTAATATACCTACACGTTAAGTTTATAAAGCTGATACACTATAGTCATATAGGACTAAAATCAGCAATATAAACATGCTTGCTTGGACAAATCACACAGCGCCATCTAGCCTCAAAGTAAGCAAAGTGGGTGTTATGGGTGTTAGATAACTGATAAACTATTTATATACATTTTTAAAAATCCGTACTTATTATACATAGTACACCCAGAACTGTAACAGAAATTAAAATCAACATTTCAATTTCTGCTCGGCCGAGAATCGAACCCAGGACCTCTGCGTGGCGACCGGCATGTTTACCAACTGAATCGCTGGCTGTCATAAGTTGTTAAGAGGGTGCGGTAATGCGGGAACATAGATCTGCTTTCATCTTCGGTGCTTGGCCATGTAACATAATCAATGTATTTTTTTAAATAATCGGGTTAATGGTCCAGCTATCTCTCTAAAGCTTTCACAAATTGGCGAAAGTAGCTAGCCAAACCTAGAAATTCGCATAATTCGTAAACACTGCTGGAAAATTTTCCTCAGCGTAAATTTTCTCGGAGTGCTGCATACCCTTAGCCCAAATCCCGTAGCCAAGATATTATATTTTTTGTCGAAGAAACTAATTTTTTTAAATATAAGGTGAGCCCATTCGTTATCTTAAGACATCTTTGAGCCGTTCAAATCCCTCATCAATTGTTGCTAATCCGGATTTAAATCTACGCGCTCGCAAATTATGTTTATCATCCTTTAAAAAACTACTGGTGCATGCCCAAATGGCAATACGCTTTACCTCATAATGTCCACATGGGATGTCCAATGCTGTCAAATGATGACTTTCCTCTCCCGTCGATATTGGATAATATTCTGATTCTAAATCAAGGGTGCTAAATAAAGTGTTGCCACTCAGATTTGAAATTTGCTCATCAATACCGTGACCACTAGTTAGGACCATTAGTTTTAGTGATTAGGTTAGTATTATTAGGATCTAGACAGATGAGAACTAAATATATATATAGATAAGAGTATTGTTTATTCACAATGGAATATGTAGATTAAAATGGACTCAAAAAACGATGTCTAAAAAATGTAACTAAGTGTTACAGTTGCTTGCAAGTAGTAAAATAAATGAATCGATATAACTATCAGATAGATAGTGTATTTCAAACACTGCAATCTCCAATACGCCTGACAAACGTGGAGATTATTGCAAAACTCTCTGCTAATGTGATGGCGGTTAAAGTCCTGTAATGGACTGTATGCGATTCAAGATAGACATTTTGCTAACATAGCACTCCGTTAATAGCTAGTGCGACATTGGTGTTGCGTTGTCTATTTGAGCAACAATAATTTAATACAAATTCCTTTGAAGTGTAATAATTATTATAATATAATATAATATTAGCTCGTTTTTCGTTCGTGGTCGTATATTAAAAACACTATATGTTGCATTCTTCGTTGGTTTCAAAAAGCATCAATAGATGGCGCTCCTACAATTTTGGTAATCCTTTTTTAATCTGTATGATGGTTGCAGTGATTTCATGCAGCCAACTAATACTAAACCTAAAAATAAAATGTTTATTAATATAATCATAACTGTTAAAGGTAAACTAAGTGTAAAAAGAAATATTTATAGAAGTTGGCACTTTGTTTCATTATTATTACAACCTCTAAAATGGTTGAAAACTATTGACAAATACAATATTATCCAATACAACGTACCCAGTGTTTATATCTTGTTTGGTAAGAACCTATTTCAAGCGATTATCAATTACCAAAATTGCGCCATCTAGTGAGTGGTTAGGAATGCTTTAGATACCTATTGGAAAACTGCTCATTGAAACATGTCTGTCACCTATCGCGAACTACATTTTAGTAAAACACAAATTAATGACAACTGACAAGTAACACTATTTTCCATTTTCCATCAAGTATCCTCACACATGTATCCTGTCAAGGTAGGTATCGTTATCACTCTATAGCAACAATACTATTCTTTTTGTACTTTATGAAAAAGACTTACGCGATTCTGTAGCTAATCTAAGTTTTATTCGTTTTGAAATATTGTTATTCAACGCGTAATTTACTGATATCTAAATGTTTTGAAAACGAACAAGTTACGCCCTGTGGAATCACACAATAAACACACAAATATAAAATGGCAATTAACAATTTTCACAAACCAAGTATAGCGCTTTCAGTTATTTATAAGTAAATAGATTAACTTAATTCCTCTCCCAACCGTTTAGACCAAACATATTAGTGAAATGAGTACTAACTAGGTTTTTGTTTTACGCTTGTATTTGTACTTAACCAATTGTCCTCACTTTATCGTTTCTCAACAGAGGTTTGTAATGAAATGTGAATTTTATTATAAATACCGTAGAGAATAGTGATCGTCATATATTAGAATGAAATGAATTTAGTAATTAATTTGTCTACGTTGTTATTTTTTAAGGTTCTTTTATCTAGATGTGTCTGCTTAATTGAGACACAAAACCTAGATCCTGGGCATTTGGCAGCAGATGAGGTGGTCCCGACGCTAAATGAAGCTATCTTGGGCAACGGTCACCCGATGAGGTGATCCCGTCCTAAATGTGTGGTTAAGCTTTTCACGTTAAATCGATGACACGATCCTAGGTCGATCTAGTCACTCGCTACGTGTCATAAAACCTAGCGTGGTCTATGCGCCTCACGCATAACATGAAGCGTTCTCACTGTCGTGTAAGTCTGATATAAAATGGGTGAACAAAGTCCGTCAACGACAGTCTATTTATCTTTATGAGATTAAGGTTTTGGTTTATAAATGCCTTAAAGTGTAATGTTAATTCCTCTCTAGTGTCTATGTAAAATGACATGACAGAAACTTGCAATAAAACTCCACTACGTCAATGGCAATGATTCGGGTGATATAATAAAAATATAATTTAATTAGAAGACAGCAAGTTGAGCCCCCTGAAGTGGGTCACAAAGGAGCCAGTCCCCGAGCTGAACCTTTGTCCAGACTAGGACCTTTTAACGTGTACCTGCTTCCTTTCATGTGCTTCAAGGAGGTACCACGATGGAAGGTGTCGGAGCTTTCTTGATCCCCAAGGTTCCCTAAGCTTGCCTTGGCCTGGCAAGATAACTAGGTATATTCCTTGATATACCGCTGTCATTTTTTATAACCCCAAAGGGTTATCATATCCATCTATTTAAACCACATCCGCTCTTCATCTGAGAATGGGGCCCCTTTATATTTTCATTTTATCAGTTTAGTATCCTTTGGACAGCTTTTTCCCTACGTTTTACGAGATGAAGGATCGCAACAACGGTGGTGTCCCAATCTTACTGAATATAAAACCAACTAGGGTGAACCAACAAAAAAATATTGGTTTAATCTAATTATGAAAACTCGAATGCCATGCGTTAAATTGCAAGAATTTACGTGGATATTTCTTATTAAATTCCTCTAAAGAAAATGACTTTATTTAAGGCATTTAAGTACCATTAGTTCGGAAAGAAGTTACTTAGGCATCTCAATCATTAGGTCTGGATGATTACAGTCACCTTGGAATGTAATTTATTGAAAATTAGTCAAGGTTTGTGGGAATATAAATTTAAGTCACAGGAAGAGTTTAAAACATAAATATACGTTTATTTACTTAATTGTGACTCTACGATTGAAACTTTTTAATGATTTTAACCAAGAATTTCTGACAATAGAGAAATTCGTGATTCTGACTATTCGATTCCTAGGGCCAATACCTATCGAAAATGGAAAACGTCAGGCCAGTATTGCAAAAACCATTTTCGCCCAATTAAGTCTAATTATGATTAATTAATTATTTAGTATCGTTTAGACAATTGTTCGTTCAAATCAAATCACTACATTCACATAATTGAAAGTCAAAGCGTCATACTTGGTTTGCATAGTTAAAACATATGAGCAAACATAAGCTTAATCAAGTCAATTAATGTGAAACAATTAGACAATATAAATGCAAACTTATCAGTGAAGTATTTGACTCATTAACGCTGCACGTTACCCACAGGTATTAGGCTAGTCATGTGGAGATGGATCAACTCACATGCCTTTTGGCCAAATAATATCTAATATAGATTATAGGTATATTCGTTAATTAGACTAGTCGTATAAGCTGGGACGGCCCATACGCCTTTTGGTCTAATAACATTATGAATAAACCATTGGTTTAAGATATTGCATCTATTTATTACCCAACATTTATGCAGAATACAATCAAACAATATATATTTTGAAGTATTCGTTACTGGTGATGATTTCAATATAAGTACATTACGATCTCCCAAGCGTCGCATTTTAGACATAGTTAGGTTTGGTATCATTTTATTCAAATAGTACCATATTACGGATATATCACGCAGGGACGAGTTAACGTGGTGATAAACGTTAACGTGAATTACACAATACATACATGTACATAGGCTTTGGTTGAATTTAATCAAACAATAGCACATAATGATCTCGTACAGAGATATATCAGACACATTAATTACTTGATTTGATGCTGATAGACATAGACTTCGGTATATTTGGTTCAAATATTACCGTGCTCTAATTATCTTACGCAGAGATAATTCATAGTTAATAATTACAGTTAAAATTGAATGTAAGTGGCAATTGATTAAGGTAACTTTTACTTTCCATCTTATTTAAGTAAGACTATGTTAATAAAATATCTACTAGTGAGAATACAAATGGAAATTGATAAAATTAATAGATGGAATTAATCAGATCGATTCAATATAGACCCAAACCATTTACATAAACATAAAAGGTATCAACTTAACTTTTGTCGCCGCTGCTAATATAGACTGACTCTAATTTATTAGTAAATCAAAGTTTAATATAATTTTACATTATTAGACTTAAATATGTGATCTCAATAAATGCTCCACTGCTCGTCCGCTCTGAAATAAGAAGTGTCCACTCTCTACCCCTCGATTCGTCTAGCTGACTTAAATATAATAGAGATTAATGACTAATTACAATTTTAGTATCTACTCTAATTAACATAAGATTCTTCTTTGCTTGTGTTGTTTGGTGTTCTTTGGTTGTTATCACTCTAATGATGATATTGGCAAGCATGTAGATGTAGACATAAGATGGTGGTAGGCTTCCCTTAAAGAAAACTAAAATGTTACTTTCTATTAAGCAATTATTAAGTTATTTTATTTGAGCGATGAAATATCGATTTGTAATATATAATACCGACATAATATTTTAACAAATTAAACATGCTTGCGTGAAACAGAACGATTTTTATCTTGTCAAACTAAAGGTCGCGGTAAAACGACAGTGTTGAGGATTTGTGGTCAAGTGCGAGTCGAAATTGCACACGAAAGGTTCCACGCCATTATCATAGATGATTATGTCATCAAAAATATTTTGATGCCAAAGTAATATGTTCTATTAATTTCGAAATATTGGTTCGCGAATTCGACGCAGACTTAACCGGTTATTATTATATATTTGTTGTTGTTTTTTTTTGCTAGGCAGTGACTATTCAACAGACAGCCCACCTAAGCAACCCAATAGTAAGCAGTAACTGTCGCCCATAACATCTATGATTCATGCATTGCAAAAATGGAGAAGCGCAGGTGCCTTTGCACTGAGAGAAATAAGATGAAATGCCTCAGGCCTGTAATTGCGATGGCTGGTACCAGAACACGACAATGCAAGCATAATTGTTTGGCGGCAGAAATGGATAAGGCGATGGTACTCACCCAGGCGGACACCACAGGCTCGATGGAGTCCTAACACCTGATAAAACCTGTTGTTTATATTGATATTAGCACTATATTCATACAAAGTTGGATGCTTTGCTTGGAGCATCGGTGGCCTAGTGGTTAAGTATCCAACTCGTATGCGAGAGGTACCGGGTTTAATTCTATTGCCGCCATGTACCAATGTTATGAAATGTTTATATGTTAAAAATTTACATATTTATTTAAATACTTCAGGCAACTGAGGCCAGAGGTATACGTGTATGCATATCTTAATACACAAATTACAACATTATGAATACATTCGTTTATAATAAGTACTTACATAAAAATATAATTTAAAATCTTCTATTTTCGAGTTCTTCAATAAAGGAGTGAAAAGGTTTTTACGTAGTCGGCAACGCGTGGGTGATGCCTCTGGTATTGCAAACGTCCATAGGCTGCGGTGAATGTTACCATCAGGCAGGCCGTAAGCTTGTTTGTCACCTTTGTTATAAAAAAATAAAACAATAACTATTCTATAAGTAAATTATTCAATACACAAAGTATAACACCATACTTGAGAGTTTAATTCTTTCTATATACCTACTATAGGTACCTAAATAATTTTAATTTGGCTAAGAGGGATATTAAAGCAGACTAAGTGCTTCTTAATCATGACATTGTTAACATCGTGCGATAAAGAAATATATATTAGTTAGATTATTTGGAACGCGTGATAGATAGATAGATAGATGTATCCGGGCCGTTTTCCGCATTCAGGCGAACTTGCGCCCATTCTGCGTGGATATGGTGTACTCCAGGATACCCTATTGTTCCTGCCATCCTAACTCCTCCAGGAAACGTAGTAACCCTTTCAGTTTTACAAACGTCTCTGGAAGGGTCTGTGGCTGTCCGAGATGTTCATGCCTGTATGATGCCACCCCCTCGCATGTCTGCAGGATATGTGCTGCTGTCTCTTCCTCCCTCAGGCAGGCTCTGCACAAGGGGCTGTCGGTGAGACCTATGGTAAAGAGGTGTTTATTAAATGGACCGTGTCCCGTTAAAGCTCCGGTTACCAGACGGAGTTGCTTTTTGGTTAGTTTTAAGAGCCTTTTAGAAAGGGATGGGTTAATTTTCGGTAGAGCCTCCTTGGCTTGCCTGCATTCCTCTAGTGATGACCAGAGTTGATTATGTTTTACCTTGATTCTGTCCACCAGATGTTTACGGGTCCATGCAAATGGCATAGGTAGAATTGGTTCCGGGCCTGTGGGCTTCCTACTTGAGCCTCTTCTGGCCAACTCGTCAGCTGCATCGTTCCCCCTCGATCCGCTGTGTCCTTTAATCCATTGTAGGGTTATAGGATTTGTTTTACATACCTCATTTAAGCACTTGCGGCAGTCGAGTAGAAGCCCCGAGGTTATGTTGTTGTTTTCAAGGGCCAGGAGTACTGCCCTGCTGTCTGATAAGATCCTAATAGGCTGTTGTTCTACCTTCTTGTCTCGCACCGCGTGTGTGGCTAGGATGATTCCCATGCACTCCGCTTGAAAGATCGTATTGTACTTACCCAGTGGGGCAGCTATTTTGATGTTTAGGTCTTCAGAGAAAACTCCGCAACCTGTACCTGAGTCTGTCTTGGACCCGTCAGTAAAGATCCTTACTTCCCGTATGTTTTGACCCTCCTTCGGGTCCTCGTACAGTTGGATCTTGTACTTCTTGACCGTTTCTACCTGCTTTGATATTCGGTCGCTAATGGCCTCCATCATTGGTTCCCTTTTTGTTTCATCATAGTAAAGTTCCGTATGCGGGAACGGCACTTTGTCCAATAGGTTTGAGTGTTTTAAACGTACAATAGCTATTGCTGCCTCTTGTTGTACGTGAAGGTGAAGTGGTGTAAGGTTCAGCATAGCCTCCAGGGCTGCAGTTGGGGTTGTCCTCATGCATCCGCTAACTGCCATGCAGGCTAGCCTTTGTAGTTTTTGTAATTTTGCTATAGTGGTGGATTGTTTGGTCTTAGTCCACTATACCACTGCTCCGTAGCAGAACATAGACCTAATCACTGTTTTGTATAGCCACATTATGATTTTGGGGGATAGTCCCCAGGTCTTCCCTATCATCCTCCTGCATTGCCAGAAGGATATTGTAGCTTTGTTGTACCTTGATTCAATGTGGTTGTTCCAGTTTAATTTGTTATCAAGTATTACTCCTAGATATTTTACCTCCATTGATAGAGTAAGTTGTGTTTTAAAGAGACTTGGTAGTCTATAATTACCTAAAAGCCGTTTATTGAACCATGCGTGTCCTTATTCTGCTGATGCTTCTGGGCGCCGCTTTGGGTAAGCATTTGATATAAGAATATTTCTAATAAAAAATAACATTGGTATTTGTTTTAAACTAAACTCGCGTTCTTTACATAAATTATTATACTACGACCCACGCGACGTATCTTTGCGATTTGTTTTCCTACGTTTCGTTAGGGTTACACCCACCCTGTATGGGTTCTCGTGACCACGGTGGGTGTAACCCTAACGAAACGTCGGGAGAACAAGTAGGAGTCCCGTTTACCTAAAAGACCAGATTTGAAAATCAGAAGTATATTTTTGGTAACTTATATTTTGTACTAATTAGACCTCGCTGTATCACAAACTCCCCATTCACCCCCTTTCTTTCTCCGAAGTGTTAGTTAATTCACAGTAGGTAAAACGGTTATAATTCTACGAGGTCTTGGCTAAAAAAACCCAGAGTCGCCAGTTATGCCGTAATTATATTCATAATATGTACATAAAACAATAGGTATAATAATGTGGTATACTAAATATTTTGTTTTCTCTATCTACATACAAAAAATCAATTGCTCTTAGTAGTAGAGTGCCAATTGATGCAAGAGACATAAAGTAGATCGATGTGAAAGGCTCAGGCTTAGGTACATCCAGTCCAGCAGGGGTCTTGTGGTTGATACGGTGTGATGATGATGAATAAGCCTTAATGGCTGTAAGTCCGCCAATTGTATTTTTGTGCAATAAAGTTTTAAATAAAAATAAATAAATAAGGATCCTTTTGTCATGGTGCCGCAGTTCCAAGGAACACCCCTTTCCATCTCAAATAGTATCGGGATCCTTGGTGCCGACATATCGGATAGCGTGCGATTCCGGAGTCACCTAGAAGGTAAGGCCAAACTGGCTTCGAAAAAGGTTGGAGTGCTTAACCGGTCCAAGCGATACTTCACCCCAGGGCAGCGCCTGCTGCTGTACAAGGCACAGGTTCGGCCTCATATGGAGTATTGTTCCCATCTTTGGGCCGGCGAAACTGCCGACCTGCTTAATCCTCTGGACTCCGTACAGAGACGCGCCGTACGAATTGTCGACGATCCCCTACAAACAAGCAAGTTAGAACTTGGCTCCCTGTGTGTGTTCTACCGGCTGTACAATGAGGAGTGTTCCGAGGAACTTTTCGATCTGGTGCCAACAGCACAATTCCGCCATCGCACCACCCACCGTGGGCTGGGTGGGTGCTCATCCCCACTACGTAGACCCTCTGTTGGTCACGACGCGAAGGTTTGAAAGAACGTTTCTCGCTCGTACGATTCGGATGTGGAATGAGCTCCCAGCCAGTGTTTCCTTTGGACTATGATATGGGATCGTTCAAGAGGTATATTAGAGTCTCTTCATAGGCGGGCGGGCAACTCATTGGTGACTCCCCTGGTGTTGCTGATGTCCATAGGCGGTGGTGACCACTTACCATCAGGTGCCCCGCATGCCTGTCTGCTGCCGGATAACATAAAAAAAAAAAAAAACGATTCACGGTTACAGGTAGATCCCAGTGCTAATAAAGCACATCGGCCAGTTTCGGCTTTATATTTACTCATAGGTAGGTACTCGTACGATAGAGACGACGCTCTATGAAGCTGAAGCTGAAGTTCTAGGGATGTCAAAAGTGAAATAATATCGATTTATCGGCATTTTTTAAAGTATTAGTGTTCTTGTATTTTTCTGAAGTACATGTTCTTTGGTGTGCAATAAAGTATTATTGTATCGTATTAATGTCGACCTCGATGTATCGAGGAAAAATATCGATATATCGGTCAAACTTTCAGAGAATTTTCGGGTTTAAAATAATATGATTTTATTATGTAATATTTAATTGTTTTTAGATAATTTTTTATATTTATTTAAGTCTATCAGTCAAACCAGTATCTGTGCAGTAGCGAAAGCAGAACAACTCTGTTCTTTACATGCTCCGCTGTCAGCAGGCTCCTATAGTTAGAAACCGTCAGATTTACGGGAGACACTCTCTCTGATAGCATAGAGGAAGAGGAGAAGGTGTCAAGCATGTAAAATCACTATCTTTTACGGCTTTGAATTCTTGCGACTATGTCTATATTTAAGTAATAAATGAAATTAGAATAAAATAAATATCGTTTTTGATATGCTTTTCGATATTGGGTATTTTATATCGACATCGGATCAAAATACATCGGCAAAAAAAAATATAATTAAAAATATCGTAAGTTTTTTTTTCAACAAGCCTAAGCCGAACTAGCTGATGTCCATTATTTACCGCTGACATCTGTATTTACATGAATATCTGCACATTCACTTCCTTATATAAGTACATATCTCTTTTTTAATATTAACGCCTCCTTCCTTCCAGCGGCACAAAAGATGCCCCCATCCCGTATTGTGGGTGGGGACCCCACCTCAATATACCAGCACCCCTACATGAGCAACATGCAATACTACTGGTGGGGCATCTGGTGGCTCCAGTGGTGCGGCAGCTCCCTGATCACTTCCAGAACTGTGCTGTCAGCAGCTCACTGTTATAGGTAAGCTCGTTTCTGCACACACGGTCTCCATTACAACACGCAAGTTGTTAAATGAGTAATAAGTACAGGGTGTAGAACACGGGTGCGCATGCCGAAAGCACGAATAACGATAGCGCGAAGACGATTGCCCGAAAGCTTGAATGCGCGATGGTTCATTTGTGCTAAACATCAATTCCGCGAAAGCTTTAAAGAGCGAACGTTCATTTGTGCGACAATTCAGTTAAATGATAGCTTAAAAGCGCGATGTTTTAATTGAACAAATTATCAGTTGCGCGAAGCAAAAGTATTAATATGAATAACCACTTTTTTATAGCAGTTTTTAATCTGTTTTGTGGATTTAATCGCGCTTTTAAGTTATCGTGCAATTGAATTGTAGCACAACTGAACGTTCGCTCTTTGAAGCTTTCGCGGAATTGATTTTTCGCACAAATGAACCATCGCGCATTCAAGGTTTTGGGCAATCGTCTTCGCGCTGTCAGTATTCGTGCTTTCGGCATTGGCACCCGTGTTCTGCACCCGACAAACTAAATATATACTTTTTATCGAAATTAAAATTGATCATTTCAATTTCTACTCGGCCGGAATCGAACCCGGGACCTCTGCGTGGCGACCGGCATGTGTAACCAACTGAACCACTCAGGTCGTCAAACCTACCTACTTCATTTACAAATTTAAATTATCGTATAAGTCATGAATGGATTAACAGATATCAATCTCTCTAGATTAATTAAATGATATCAACATTTTTACGTGTCTTGTTCGTGAATTACATTTCCTTTCATGAACAAAATCGTGATTTCCAATAAAGATTAATTAGGGTTGTTCAAACCGGACCGGACAGACGTCCGTCTGTCTATTAATTTATTCGCGAAAAACTCACGGGCTGCTGAACGGATTTTCATGAGGTTTTCACTAAAATATAGAGAGGGTTTGAGAATGGTTTAGGTGTATAATTTGATAAGATGAAGCCGGGGCGTGTCGCTAGAGTATTATAAGAGTGGAATAATTATTTTAGCGTCAATATCCCTGATGATTTAGAGTCCGCCTTGACCAACATCCTGGATTTGGCAGATAAGGTAATTACAGTGGAGCGACTGCCATCTGACCTCCGTGACCTATTAACAGGGGAACCTGACCAAACCCGATCATGGTTGTGTAACCATGATCCAATTTGGTCAGTCATTCAGTTGCCTGATTTAGCAGGTTTCCTCACGACGTTTTACTTTACCGTAAGAGCATCGGTTAGCGTTTAACTAATGTACAAAACTCAGAAAAAAGTCCTTGGTACCTACATGGCGGCACTGAGGTTCGAACCGGGTACCTCTCGTTTAACAGGCGAACTCCTTAACCATTAGGCCACCGACGCACTTGTAAGTAGGTAATTATTGAAAATCGTCAGTTATACAATGTGAGTGCGATATAATTTTTAAGCTTTCAACGAATTTTAATATCTTCTTTTTCCTCCTTTATTGTCGTAGATTAGGTGGAGTCGGGCCTCCGTGTGCACTTGCACCAAGAACCTCTATCCTATAATAATAAACATTCAAATCTTAAATTTTATGTCAATAGTTATCATTATTTATTATACGCAGCTGTAAGCGCATGCTTGTATTTCACGGTATATAGTTCTTCATGTCTATCCAGTCTATTTTTGAAACAGTTCACTGATGGAGCACTGATCACTGATTCCGGCAGTTCATTTCATGCATATTTGAAAAAAAAATGGTGTCTTTGGTTACTGGTTCTCTGTGATCTTGATAACATTAGTGTATGGCCTTTGAGGCTTTTATTTTTATTTAAGTTGTAGATGGCTTCTAGTCCCTTTACAGTATAATGTCCACATAGTGCTGACGGTTACATTAATAATTCTCACGCGACACTGATGCATATCATCATCTATAATATCTGCCCTTATCCCACTAGGTGGGTCATAATATGATACACGGAACTGTTGCACTAAACAATACGCTGTAAAATTCCATCGATACTTTCCCTAACACATCATTATTCCGCAGCGGCGACTCACCGTCATAATGGCGCGTCTTGCTTGGCACATCGTACGCCGAGAGCGGAGGCACCTCATACAACGTTGAAGCGCTCATCCTCCACGAGGGGTACAGCGACAGCCATTTGAACAACGACGTCGCCATCGTGCGCCTCTCCACGCCCGCAGTACTTGGCTTGAGCGTGCAGATCGCCCGCATCCCTGGGCCCAACTACAACCTGCCTGACAACACAGAAGTTACTGTCATTGGATGGGGAGCCTCATCGGTGAGGGGCTTTGTTTAAAACCTACAGACTAGTTCAAGCTTGGAGAGGTAGCGATAGAAACACGGTTTGAATATTTACATCCGAATTTCGGGTACTTTGATAATAAAATGGGAGTAATACACGGGTGCGAACGCCGAAAGCACGAATAACGATTGCGCGAAGAGGATTACCCGAAAGCTTAAATGCGCGATGATTCATTTGTTCGAAAAATCAATTTCACGAAAGCTTCAAAAACCGGACGTTCAGTTGTGCGACAATTTCATTGCGCGATAGCTTAAAATCGCGACGTTTTAATTGAGCGAATTATCGTCTGAGCGAAGCAGCGTCTTGATTTACGGCAAATTTTTATACTAATCACAAATACGGAAAGTCAGCGTCATGCATCAAAATAATGAAATTTTTATGCCGAAAAACTTGATTTAAAACCGGTGGACACGATGTAACCAGTTAAAAAATGGTGCTTAGGTACATATGACAAAGGATGCCAGTTATTTAGTTTTATAAATAACAAAAAAATATTTTTTTCAAGAAAACTTAAGTTTAAAATTACACGGCTATTGCTACTGGCATTCTTTAAACCGAATACATTATAGCGGCTTTGGTTAACTTTGAATATATTCTAATAAATTCCCTCGGTTTCAGTCTGGAGGCCCTGCTCCCGATATTCTTCACCATGTGAACATCACCATCATCACCCAAGCGCTTTGCACCGAGCGCTATGCGTTCCTGAAGACCCAGCCCGGGTTCCAAGGCTGGCCTGACGTGACCCCGGGAATGGTGTATCCTGGACGTCGGCGGCAAGGACGCGTGCCAAGGAGACTCCGGCGGCCCCTTGGCTCACGATTGGAATATCATCTACGGTGTCACCTCGTGGCGGCTGCGCGGATGAGTTTTACCCAGGAGTTAACGCTCGCGTCTCCTACTACTCTGAATGGGTCCAACTCCACGGCTCCGTTTAAATATTGATGTGTACCCTGATGTTATGGTAATTATCAGTTATCTATTTAGAAATTCAATTAAAACAAGTTAATTTAAAGTCAACAACATTTTATTTTAAACACTTTTATTACATGAGATAAACAGGCGATGTTTTTGTGGTGTGGGATATACGGACGGTCTTTTCCTTTTCATGGATACATGTCTGACAGGTTTGAAAGAGAGTGATTGTGGTTTAATATTGAGTGGATTAACCTGGAAATTACTTCTGTTCGCTGAAGTGTTATTGTCATCATCGGTAATTCGGAGTTGCAGGAAATGGTTAATACACTACATGGATCTTTGTAAAAAGTAAGACGAAAGGTTTACAAAAAAGGTGAATATTTGACTGAGTTCAAAAGCGTGATTGCGGATGAAACAGTAGAACAGTTTATATATTTAGTATTTATACGAGATTGAATGTTTATTTTAAATGTATACGAGAGATACAAAGTGTGAAAATGATGTCGAAAGGAGAGTCAATGTGGGAAATATGGTAAATGAAGCATTATATATGTCGTCGCGTGAAGGAAAGGGTGTATCTGGATAATTGTCATCAGGGTGGTGATATCAGTATTAGATCGTCCAGATAAATTAAAGAAAAGAATCACATTTACTCCACTGTATTTATTCCAATTCATTTTTGCACATCACTTATAATTTCACTTGAAATCAGAGCAGTATCACAATGTAGGCAGTTGAGGTAATTAACTTTCTTATTTCAACGGTGATTTTAAAATTACTTTATTTTTAAACGTAAATAACACTTTGTATAAACAAAATGTGGAGACAGTTTCAAGACGCGTCACTCCTCGGCGGCGGTCGCGCCATGAATGGCCGCCACTCCGCCCGAGTCGTGCCGTAGAGACTCTGTCAGCACGCCCCACCAGAGGGCGCACTCCCACTTCCGTTTTCTTCATATACATTTATGATCAGTCATAAGCTGCTCAAAGAGGCTCGTCTGGTTGCTCATAGACGACTCTTCGTCTTAACATTAACGTATTGAATCGTAGAATAGAAGCATAAAAGTAGGATAAATGGAATAGAATGCGAACCTTAAGAAGTATGGAAGTACCTATCAATGAAAGATAAATTACGGAATAGTGTAAAAGGGAAAAGAAGATGTAGTGACTAGGATAGAGAAAGAAATGCTAAGTTGGAAGACCGAGACGTACGTAGCACCGAAAACCGACAGAAAAAGTCTAACTAGACATAAAACAACCGACCAAGTTTACTTTAATTCAAATATTTTTAAACTACAGAACCATCTCGATTAAACTGGCTTTTAAATGCAGAAAACTGCATCCAAATCGATTCGGGGGCATCCGTTCGGGAGCTACGATGCTACAGACGCACAAAGCCACAGATACACACGCCAAACTTATACCACCCCTTTTTTTCGGCGGGGGTTGGATAAAAGTCAAATCAAGGTTAGTCAAGAGTACCCTTTAGGAGAGGCCAGCCCAAGAAGCGATGGCTGATGATGACCCTAAATCGACGTTAATGTATGAAAAGGTGGAAGGTGAAAGGTAGAATGAATGTGGAAGAAGAGAGAGAGATCTCTTCTGAAAACGGATCATCATTATATAGAGCTTCATACCAATCCAACATCTCTGCGGTCTCGGGCGACAAACCAGTCTGCAACTATATTGACAAACTGCCGATAGTTTTGCGGGCCTGGGATTACGTCCGATAAAGCTTTTTTTACCGACAATACTTTCCGAATACTTGGTTCAGTCGGCCTTTGCGTAATTGAAGCGTCGTCTAAAAGGCACTTCTGTTGGCCTGATGATGGCTTGGATTGTGCATATTATAGGCCTATGTTGGCTTCTTGGTGGTCAAACATATTTGTGACATAGTGGTTGATGGATGAGCTCACAAATATTATATCTGGATGTAGCCGCTTCTTCAGCGACAGCTGATAAATGAAGCGGGTGCTTTATCGCTGTGAATCAAAGTGAGATCTAGCGCGTCAGCCCACTCTTCTACTGCTAGTCCATCTGAATTATTTTCTCGACATCCCCAAGTGACGTTGTGGCTATTAAAATTACAAACAATTATTTTGGTCGAGTGGTAGTCATAATTTTGAGTTTTATGGAAGCTAAACGGTTGTCCAGGGGGTTTGTAAACAGAAAAGATAGTGCAGTTGTCCAACTCTACGGTTACAATTTCAATTGTGTTGTAATTTGAATGACATACAGATTTGCCAGCTAGACCCTGCGTTACCGGATCTAACTGTTACTAAGGTGCGCCGGGCGTCGGAATCACAGGGAACGATTCGATCGCACACGCGATTTTGGTGTTGACAGTGTGATTTAACCTGTTTTTAATTTTTTTTATGACATACGATAGGCAAACAGGCAAGCGGGCCACCTGAAGGGAAGTAGTCACCACTGCCTATAGACATTAGCAACAAAATACACAAAACGAAATAGTCTGTGGTTCCTTATTATTCTGGTGTTCACAGAATAAAAAACAGCTGCTCATTAAATTAATGATCAAATACACAAAATAACACCATACTTCTGAGTCTGATTCTTCTAATACTATCTACATACCTACTATAGGTACCTACATAAATTTAATTTGGCTAAGAGGCAAATTAAAGCAGACTAAGTACTACATTATCTCGACATTTTAATCATTCTCTGATAAAGAAGTACAAATTATTTATTGGATTATTTGGAACGCGTGATAAAAGTATCAGTATATATAGGTGATTAACTCAAACTGCTTTAGTTCCGAGATTTACGGTCTACAGAACCATGCGTGTCCTTATTCTGCTGATGCTTCTGGGCGCCGCCTTGGGTAAGCATTTGATTTAAGAATATCTTTATTAAAAATTATCATCAAATTGGTATTTGTTTTAAACTAAACTCGCGTTCTTTACATATATTATTAAACTAAATGGGACTCCCACGCGATGTACCTTTTCGATTTGTTTCCCAATGTTTCGTTAATGTTACACCCACCCTTGGTGAGCCTTTTCGTGACCATGGTGGGTGTAACCCTACCGAAACGTCGGGAAACAAGTGGGAGTCCCGTTAAGTATAATAATGTAGGTATGTACCTACTAGACTAAACCAGAAATTGAAAAATCAGAAGCAAAGCATGTAACTTTTTAGTAACTGATATTTTTTTACTAATTAGTCCCCGATGAATCACAAACTCCCACCTTCACCCCATTTCCCTCTCCGAAGTGTGGTTGTCTTAATTTCACAGTTGGTAAAACGGTTATAATTCTACGTTAAATTATCTAAACATCAATGCTAAATCTATATCGATACGATAAATATGTAGTTTTTAAATACAGACTGAACGGAAATGGAACCGCTATTTTTGGATTCTTGATCGAATTAGTAGGAAAATTCAGTACCTTTAAAAAAGTTATACGATTTGCTTCTAGACTTATACTGGAAGCTTTTCTTTTAAGTTTTTGACTGGACTTTACCTTATAAAGGATTTATAACATAGGAAATAAGCTCAAAGTTACTCAGCGTGCGATTTACTATATGAACAGAGTTATTAAATAGGTACACTGAGTTTTTCTAAATAAATAGTACCGGAAATGACGATATCAGATTCGAGGTCAAATCAAATCAAATCACGTTTATTCAGTTTAGGTTTTTTACAAACACTCATGAACGTCGGAATTTTAAACATTAAAATAATTTTACATAAATAAAAATAACTTGAATCATAATACTAAAACAAAAGAAGAGGCAAATAGCACCCGAACGGCCACATCCGTGAAAAATCACAAAACGAAATTGCGATTTAGGAAAACTTTCTCTAGAACATACACAAATCTATCGTCTGTCAGTGCTAAATGGGATCACAAGATCGTGAAGTTATCGGTTGTAGAGAATCGATTGATGCAAGAGGCATTAAGCAGATCGATATGCAAGGCTTAGGCTTGCAGCAGGGGCTTCTTGGGGCTCATACGTTGTGATGATGATGAATAATCGATTCACGTTCATAGGTAGATCCCAGTGCTAAATAAGGCACATCGTCCAGTTCTGGCTTGATATTTACTCATAGGTATTAGTGCGATACGAAACCGAACTAGCGATGTCTGACCTCGATATAACGAGGAAAAAGCATCGATATACTTATCAGTGAAATTTTCAAAGAATTATTGAGTTTTTAAACCATATTATTTTAATATTTAATACTTATTACATAACTTTTCCTATTGTTCTCTATTGGCTCCTATTGTTAGAAACCGTCAGATTTACGGCACGAGTCGTAATGCTTCTTTCACGTCTTTGAGTATTGCGACTATACTTAGTTATATATTTTAGTAATAAATGAAATTTGAAAAAATATATGTCGTTTTTGATACGATTTTCGATATTGGATATTTTGTATCGATGTATCGGATCAAAATCAGTTGTGGGTGACGATGCGGCCGAAGATGGAGCAGGCCCGCCTTGGAACAGCCTATTCACTCCAGCCTTATTATATTGACCAGGGAACACTCTCGCAGGCAACGTGTTCCATTTCTTCACCTTCACTTCACTTTCTTACTGACGCCTCCTTCCTTTCAGCGGCACAAAGGATGCCCCCATCCCGTATTGTGGGTGGGGAGCCCACGACAATTGACCAGTACCCCTACATGAGTAACATGCAATACTACTGGTGGGGCATCTGGTGGCTCCAGTGGTGCGGCGGCTCCCTGATCACTTCCAGAACCGTGCTGTCAGCAGCCCACTGTTATGTGTAAGCCCGTTTCTGCACACACGGTCTTTATTAAAATATGCAAGTTTTCAAAGAGTACGTATGTATGTCTGTAATCACTTTATTGCATCAATTTATAACATGACAGGAAATGAAAATACAGTTTATAATATAAAGGTGAGCTTATCCCACTACGGGATTTCTTCCAGCTAACCTTTGATAAACCGAGAGGACATTCCGAGTATAAACAATTTCACGAGAAAAGAGTAATGAGGGCACAATTCTTCAAAAATGCCTACTGTTTCAATAAGTAAAATAAACAAATATGATTGGACAAAGTCATACAGCGCCATTTAGCTCCAAAGTAAGCAAAATGTGTTATAGGTGTTAGATAACTGATAAACTACTTCTATACTTTATTTTTTAATACATACTACACCATCATTGCAATTTCTGCTCGGCCGGGAATCGAACCCGAGAACTCTGCGTGGCGACATGCACTTTAACCAAGTGAACCACTCAGGGCGTCACACTTATCTACTTAATTTACAAATTTAGGTTATCGCATCAGTCATGAATGGATTAACAGATATCAATCTAGAGCTTAATTAAATGACGATATCAACATTTTTAAACGTCTAGGTTGTGAATAACAATTCCTTTCAGTCGGGTGAAAACATAATAATTGCGTAATATTAATATGAACGAAATCATGCTTTCCAATAAAGATTAATTTAGATTGTTCAATCTGTATTGCTATATAATATGAAACTATGTCCAATGCCGCGTCTGTCTTTCTGTCAATCTGTTTTCTATAAACTCAGAACTTCTGAACGGATTTTCATGCGATTTCACCAAAATATGGAAAGGGTTTGAGAAGGTTTTAGATGTATAATTGGTTAAGTTGCGAAGCCGAGGCGGGTTGCTAGTGTATTTTATGAGTAGAATAATTATCTGAGCGTTTATATCCCGGTTGTGTTCTCGCGCCCGAAGACCCGGGGTCTGCCTTGACCATGATCCTGGATTTGGTACATCAGGTAATTAGAGTAGAGTAGTAGTAGTAGAGCGACTGCCATCTGACCTCCGTGACTTTGTTAACAGGGGAACCTAACCAAATTCGATCATGGTTGTGTAACCATGATCCAGTTTGGTCAGTCATTCAGTAGCATGATTGAGTAGGTTTACTCACGAGTTTTCCATCACCGTAAGAGCATCGGTTAGCGTCTAACTAATGTAGCGAGTAACTAAAACACTGGAAAAAGTTATTGGTCCATGGCGGCACTGGGGTTCGAAACCGGTATCTCTCGCTTATGTGTCGGACTCCTTAACCATTAGGTCACCGCCGCTTTTGTAGGTAAATATTGATAATCGTCAGTTATAATAGTGGGTGCGATTTAATTTTGTAGCTTTAACGAGTTTTAATATCGAAGAAGAAGTCTTCCTCCTTTATTGTCGTATATATTACTGAAGTGTGCACTTGCGCCAGGAACGTCTATCCCATATTAATAAACATTCAAATCATAAATGTTATGTCGATGGTTATTATTATTTATTATACACTAGCAGCTTTAAGCTAATGCTTGTATATCACGGTATTGAGTTCTTACAATGTCTATCCAGTCTATTTTTGGAACAATTCATTGATGGAGCACTGCTCGCTGATTCCGGCAGTTCCTTCCATGTAATGACAATCCTATTTGGCATTTGTATGGCCTCTTAGGTTTCTGTTATTTTTTAAGTTGTAGATGGGTTCTAGTCCGTTCACAGCATAATGTCCAATTAGTGCCGACACTGATGCATATCATCATCACCATCACAGCCCATAACAGTCCACTGCAGGACTTAGGGCCTCTCCAACAAAAAGAGAGGTTATTGCCATAATCTCCACGCTTGGCAGGCGGGTTGGAGATCGCAGTGTTATAATATAACAATGGAAAATGCTGCTGCCCATTTTCCAGTCTACGGAGACGCTTAGATCTTTTGCCTCGAAAACATTAGTCGCCTTGTACGACACCCACGAGTGTAAGGGGTTGGTGCTATTCTACTCTGCCGGACTCCACACGGCTGATGCATATCATCGTCTATAATACCTGCCTTTATCCCACTAGGTGGGCCACAATATGTTATACGGTACTGATACATACTACTGCTGTTATACTGGCAATTTCATAAATATTTTGCCTATCAAATCAAAACTCCGCAGCGGCGACTCACTGTCCCAATATCATATCAGTATCATCTATAATACCTGCCCACTAGGTGAAGCACAGTATCGTACCTATACAGCACTGATGCGTTAAGCATTACACTGTAAAAATCCATCGATACTTTCCCTAACACATCGTAATTCCGCAGCGGCGACTCACCGTCCCAATGGCGCGTCGTGCTTGGCACATCGTACGCCGAGAGCGGAGGCACCTCATACAACGTTGAAGCGCTCATCCTCCACGAGGGGTACAGCGACAGCCATCTCAACAACGACGTCGCCATCGTGCGCCTTGCCACGGCTGCAGTACTTGGCGGGAACGTGCAGGTCGCCCGCATCCCTGGGCCCAACTACAACTTGCCTGACAACACAGAAGTTACCGCCATCGGATGGGGAGCCTTGTCGGTGAGTGCCTTTCTATACCACAAAGGTGGCAAACAAGCTTTCGGCCTGCCTGATGGTAAGCAGTCACTGCAGCCTATAAACGTTTGCAATAAAACCTTTTCACTCCTTTCT
This sequence comes from Blastobasis lacticolella, assembly GCA_905147135.1. Classification (NCBI taxonomy): domain Eukaryota; kingdom Metazoa; phylum Arthropoda; class Insecta; order Lepidoptera; family Blastobasidae; genus Blastobasis; species Blastobasis lacticolella. The sequence continues at coordinate 20,015,331 of LR990041.1, forward strand.
TAGAAAGAAAGAAAGAATACATTTATTACACGTAGACACCACGACACGACAATAAGGTACAAAAAAAAACAAGGTAGTTAAAGTACATAAAATTAAAAAAAAATTAATTTAGAAAAAAAAACCAGAATAATAATAACAAATGTACCTACAGTTAACTATTCCCAGTGGCATTGTTAAAACTCCGTGTCGCGGCTTCCGGTGCAACTGGACCCCCTCAGCATAATGTTGTGGCCGCTTGACGCGTACCACAACGCTGGTTTTCAGTGGGCCCATTTACCACCCGGAAACACCGCACAGTCAGCAATATATATGCTCCTTTGCATATAAAATAAATAAATAAATAAGTTTGGTAATAAATATATTAATAATTTATGAATACATAATAATATAATTTAGAAATATATAAATATAAGCGGCAACTCATGAGGAGTAATAGTGTACAAACACGTAGGTATCCGGGACGCACACGTAGGTATGAGGACCCCCACCACGCGTTGTTTACCGGCAGTCGACCGGGACCATAGAGAAAATATTTACTAACGTAATAGAGCAGCCATCACAAACAAAAAGATTGTACCAACCTGTCAATTGCGGGAGGTGCGGGGGGAGGCTGCTAAGTCATAGAATGCGACATTGCGTCATAGATACGACCCTATAATTGTATTCTACCTACCTCAAAAACTACTAAACAGATTAAAAAATATATTTCACTAATAGAATGCTACATTATCACTGAGTAACACAGGCTTATCATCCTGGGAAAATAATAGGTTTACTTGGAAAAGTTGATTGTTTACGGAGAAACGAACTGCGCGCCGGTGAAAGCCACCGAGAACGTCTAATATTAACTAATTCTATATAAAACACACTGCAAGAAACAAATGTATTGTATGCTCATGTGGTAATCATGTTTCCTCGTATTATTCAAAGAGCGTCGGTGGCCGGCGGTTGAGTATTCGACTCGTAAGCGAGAGGTACCGGGTTCGAATCCCGCTGCGGCCATGTACCAATGACTCTTTTCTGAGTTATGTTAGGTGAATTCTAACAGATGCTCTAACGGTAAGGGAAAACATCTTGATGAAACCCGCAAATTCAGGCAACTGAATTTGTAACCATGATCCCATCTGGTCAGGTTCCCCTCGTAGCAGGGTCACGGAGGTCAGACAGTAGTCGCTCCATTGTAATTTCCTGATCGCCAAATCCTGGATCATGGTGAAGGTGGACCCCGGGCCCTCGTCCTCGAGAGCACAAACGGGACATTAACGCTGAGATGTTTTTTTTATTCAAACTCCGAAAAGGCGTACACGATAACATATTAAGATGCAACGAACGTGCAAGCGAGAAAGATAAGTTGATAAGTCTTTTTCACTTAACTAAAATCACGCAGTATTTCCTTTGGACTATGAAATAGGTTCATTCTAGAGATATATTAGAGATTTTCTTAGTGCCGGGCAACGCATACATAGCGCCCCTGGTGTTCCGTGACAATTTTCCATCAGGTGCCCCGCATGTTTGTTTGTTTGCCGAATTACATAAAAAAAGTTAGTTAAGTGAAAGAGGACTCTAAAATGGTTCTTAAAAGCGAGTGAAATAGCGGGTGAATACTAGTCATAATATTACGGATACTGTGAAAGTAACTTAAACAAATGTTTAAATTCAGTAGGTAAATCCAGAGCGCTGCCCCTACTGTAGGTTTACTTTTCTTAATCTATGACCTGCACAAAAATGGAAGCATGAATCGATCCCTACTTATTAAATAGTGTTTCAGCTGATTTTAGTAACAGGTTTTTATACTGACCGATGAAATGTTAAATGTATTTTCTTTGAACCACGCTTCTTAGTGAACACCTTGTATGACCCAATGACCGTATCCTTTGACAAAGTATTGATTTGACGGAGTCCTGTCACAGGTACCTTCTTGTCATTTAGACTTTTTTGCGCAGGCAACCCACATTATCCGCATCACTCCGATTAACAAAAATGCAGAACTGCAAGACACTACCAGGCCAAACCTGGCATGATATTATGCCTCGTAAATATCATGGGCTTTTTGTTTTAACCTCTCGCCTAGAGTCGAACGGTTTTCAATTCTATTATACGACATAAAAACATCAATATGTTTATACTGATTACAAATAGGAAAAATCAGCGTCATGTATCAAAATAATGAAATTTTCATGCCGAAAATCTTAATAGAAAACCGTTCCACTAGATGTAACCGGTAAAAAAATGGTTTTTAGGTACAAATTACAAAGGACGCCGGATATTTCATTTTATAAATAACTAATAAATTATTTTTCAAGAAAACTTAAGTTTAATATTACACCGCTATTACTACTGGCATTCTTTATACCGAATATATCATAGCGGCTTTGGTTAACTTTGAATATCTTCTAATTAATTTCCTCGATTTTAGTCTGGAGGCGGTGCTCCCGATGATCTTCACCACGTGAACATCACAATCATCAACCACGCGCTTTGCACTGAGCGCTATGCGTTTCTGAAGACCCAACCCGGGTTCCAAAGCTGGCCTGACGTGACCCCGGGAATGGTGTGCGCCGGTATCCTGGACGTCGGCGGCAAGGACGCGTGCCAAGGCGACTCCGGCGGCCCCTTGGCTCACGATAGGGACATCATCTACGGTGTCACCTCGTGGGGCTACGGCTGCGCCGATGAGTTCTACCCAGGAGTCAACGCTCGCGTCTCCTACTACTCTGAATGGGTCCAACTCCACGGCTCCGTTTAAATATTGATCTGTAACCTGATGTTATTGTAATAATCAGTTACCTTTATAGAAATTCAATTAAAATAGGTTAATTTAAAGTCAACGGCATTTCATTTTATACACTTTTATGCGATGCCATGTTTTTGTGGTATGGGATGTACGGACGTGCTTTCCTAGCGATGTATACCCGAAAAGTCTGACTAAAGCCTAAGAGTATATTGAACATTCGCTAACAGGCTTAATAGGGTGTTGAGAAATTAATTGTCTTCCTATTTGTTATGGGATGAGCAGCAGACTGGTACGAGCACTGAAATCTCTTTATGAGAATTCCAGTGCTTGGGTCAGGGTCAACAGAGCGTACACAATGGTTACCTTCGAAAAAAGTGTCACATGGATGGTTGGACGCGTGAACCGTAGCCGCGAGCCGCGAGCTACGAGCAAAATTCAAACAATATGTTGGATCACCGACGAACTTACTCGGCGGTTTTAAAGTACGCGTACTTATACTTTGTGAAATTAAGAATGATAATTTTGACAGTTCACAGGTAGGGATGGGGTAGTATAAAATCGTTAATTAATTTATTCGATTATCGATTATCATTCTCATAGAACTTGGAATCGATAGTTGTATGGTTATGCTGTTATATATATATATATATTTTTTTTGAAGTTTATTATTTTATAATTTAATGTTAAATCACTTCCACAACGACGTTTTCAACACGTGCATATTTTTATTTGGTCAGTCAGCCTATTTTGTGGAATACGCACGTGTTAAAATCGTTGTGAAAGGTCTTTTAGTGTGAAGTCCAGACAAGAATGTAGTTACAAAAAATAAAATAATTACTTAAATATTAATTATATGTTTGATTATTTAATTTAAATATTGATTTTCGATTGTCTGATTAAAGGGGCGGTACCTGTCTATGAAGTACCTACCACATTATCCGTTGTACATTTTACTGAAAATAAACACGACACTTCATAGGTGTGCGCCAAGGACCAATTATTAGTAAGCTGTCAAAATGATGATATTAGACAAAGCATTGGCTGACACACGAGCATGGACTTACTACCCAAAGGGACTGCGCACTGCTTTGACTAAAACCGGGCAAAGCGAGAGTCACCATCGATAGTCCTGTGTCCCTTTCTAGTGTTGCCACCATTGTTGAGGCAAATTCCGAATTACTTTTATTATTTGGCGCGGACACCGACCTCAGGGCCAGGCAGAGCCAGATCGGGTGCAATCTAAAGGTTATGTTTTCACCAGGGTCCAGCCCAAGCTTACCCTGCTACTCGGAAACTATTGGCCCTAGAACACTAGTTCCTAGAGTGAAATGATAGCACTCCTCGAGATCATCATTGCGTATGACAGCTGTCAAAGTTAACCCATTGGTCCTAAAACACTAGTTTCTAGAGAGAAATGAGAGAGTTCGGTAACGATTTATCCTACAACACTAGTTTCTAAAGAGAAGTGATAGTGCTCGTCGATATCTACATTTCGGGTGACAGCTGTCAAACTTAAATGTGTTATAACTCGGAACCCATTGGCTCTAGAACAACGGAGAAACGTTCAGTAGATCAAAATGTATTTTGACAACTACTTTTCGGATTGTACGGATTACCTCATAATAATACCAAATTCACGGTAAATATATTTCTCCAATAATGGCAACACCAAACATGACACTTGTCAATTTAGAATGACGGTGATTATGCCAATAACATTGTGTTTACACTGTTAGAAAGGGACAAAGGACTATCGATGGTGACTCTCGCTCTGCCCGGTTATAGTCAAAGCAGTGCGCAGTCCCTTTGGGTAGTAAGTCCATGCACACGAGCGAGCAAGGGCGTCAAGTCACAAGTTCGCGTAGTTATGTATTTCGCACGTCTGTCAGTCACGTTCTATATTCCACGGTTGGACTTGAAAACTGTAGATACCTACATGTTGCAACAAAAAAATAACATAACGGCAATAACAAACTGTCAAACGCTACTCTAAAAACGACTTACTAATACACCGTACAGTCTCTAGATGGCGTTACGAGTATAGAAATGGAATATGAATAGCTAAAATTTATTATGTCAAAACAAAACAACGTTGGAGTTTCGCAACGCTACATTACCTTACACCTACACTTCGCCTACCTTACACCTGCCCTACGCCTATCCTATGCCTAGCCTACACCTACCCTACACCTACCCTACCCTATCTACTCTTTTTTTTCTTGCGTAAAAACCACTCCTTTATATAGAACAAAAAACATATTCAAATCAGTCAAGCCATTCTCAAGTTATGGCGTAGCATGACCAAGGGAAATAGAGATTCAACTTCATATAATATACATACATACATAAAGCTCACGCCTCTGTCCCACAGGTGGGGTAGGCAGAGACTATGGACCGCCACTGTGCTCTGTCATGACACAACTTCCTAACCTCGCATATATCCACAACTCTTTTCATACATCTCCTTTTATTCTAATATAGATTAACTTAATAGAATTCTATTCCTTGTTCTGTCTAGCTGGACCCTCCGATTTTAGCCATCGTAACTAGTGTACTAACAATCTGTTACAGACAGGAAAATATGTAGTTTTATGAATAGAATACTGAGATGATTAAACGAAAGATAAAATTAAGCTATAGGCACACTGTCTACCTAAGTACCAACTGTAAGGTATTGGTGTTTCCTTAATGGTGTAGGTTTTTCATTAAAGATAAAACAGTCTTATCACTATATCCATGTGAACCATGTTTCTAGAGTTTATATTAAGAATATTTGATAAATCCATTTACTGTCTACTCTATGCCTCGCTATCGCGATTTCACAAACCTTTTTTGTGAGGAAATTCCATTTATAGATACCTATTGTACCTAAGTATTGGAAGTTTACCAATGTACAATACATAATAGACATAGACAGTACTTTATTCAGATCTCCATACATCCTTAACCTAAGGTCAGTACAATAAATTATAATGCAAATTGCATTGCATTGTAATCATGTGCAGCCCAAAAAGGGAAACCGCTGATCCGCTGACCGAAATAGGGCGGTAGTTAGCAGTCCCTGCTAACTACCGCCCTATTTCGGTCACCTCCATACTGTGTAAGATCATGGAGTGTGCATTGAATAACAAACTCCTTGCGCATCTTGAAGGTAACGATCTCCTCAGCGATCACCAGTACGGATTCCGCTGTGGTCGGTCGACTGGACCTCTAGTGTATGCCACATTGCTGTGTCTCTTAATATCTCCCAAGCCTTTGTCAGGGTTTGGCACGACATTTGCTATTCCTGTTGGCTTTTGTACTGGGATATCGGGTTTTCTGAGCGGACGATCAATCTTTTTCAACGTTTAACCTTTATAATGCATACGGCTGAGGAATTGAACACGTTGCCTGCGAGTGTGTTCCCTGATCATGACGTCTTCGAGGCTAGAGTAGATAGGTTGTTCCGAGCCTGGAATGCTTCATCTTCGACCGCACCGTCACTTACCACCAGGTGAGATGGCGGTCAAATGCCTGGTCTAATTAAATATAATAATAATAAAAAATCTACTCGTGATCCGAGAATGGCGAGAAGGTTGAAAGTAAAGCGCACTCCACATGTGGACAGTTCCGCGGGAACACGAGAATGTAGAGGGAGTATTCGCCTATATTCGTGTAATCCCGTGCATGTTTGGCATGTCTCGCCTATTTCATAGACAAAGTAGAGATAGTTTGTTGTCGTCCCGATCATTCGATCATCGATCGATTTCATATTTATATTCCTAGCGCTTTTTTCCCGTAACAGGTTCGGGGTACACTTGACCATGGTCCACGATATTAGTAGATCAAGTAATTACAGTAGAGCAGCTGCCATCACCTCTGTGACCCTGTTTAAAGTATTGTTTAAAGTATCAGATTAACGATATTACACCGATCAATCGATATAATGTCGACGCGTTTTGACACCCACCACATCCCTAATAGGCGAGAATGTAGAGGTTCGACCGAAGTCCCGGCAAAAGTTTCGCCGGAAGTTTCGGCGAACATGTGGAGCGCACTTATAGTCCTACCCACTAAAACGACCACGTTGCTTCCTCATATTCATTGACTCAACAAGATTTAGTTGGGGGATTTAGCAAGGGATAGTTACCAAAGGTGCGGCTATCTCTTAAACTAGTGTTATGAGATTAAAAAAGCTCGTTGAATATTTTATTACAAAAGTGCATCAACTCCAAAACTTAACTTTTGCAACAAATTTCCTTCTCAGAAGTGAAAAATACCTGTGCAAACGCCTTGGATGGAAAAGGTGGGTACAAAGTTAATGTAATATTCAGTTCAGTTGTGTGATCGATGCCTAACAAATGTTTTTTGTTTTACAGTAAAGGTACATATTACCTACACACTGATTTCGAATGGCTATTCACATCGTTGTATTTTGTCCCTGCTAATCTCTCCCCATAATAAAATAGTTTGCTGGGCTATAACTAAGACAAACAAACATGCCGCTGATATCGTACGGAGAGCGTGCGTAGGCAGCGAATGGAGAGTAAACCTCGTAAAAGTTGTGTGTAGCTAATGAAGTCTCAGTACCGACCGGGAGTCCCGCGGCGCCGCGCGCCGACATGACTCCGCGCCCCTGGCCTCGCGCTCCCATCAATCAGTGATGTGTTATCCGATCCCAAATTAGAACAGATGAATGGATCCACCATGGAATTGGACGGCCATATGAACAAGTCTTTCGCCTACCTCACCGTCCTGAACTCGGATGTTGACGACAACCACACAATTAAATACGTCGCCATATTCATGAGCTGTTTCATGACCCTAACGATGGTGATTGGCTTACTAGGCAACGGGTGCAGCTGCGCGGTGGTGCTCTTAAACCCCTCCATGAGGACTCCGATCAACTTGTATCTGTTTAACCTCTCCTTCACGGACTTCTTGATGTGTTTGCTGACTCCTGTTGAACTATACTCTATGTGGAACTCGAACTACTATCCATTCGGCGCGATCGCTTGCCAAATTAACTGCGTGGCTTTTGATATTGTGAGCAACTCCAGTGTCCTGACCATTACAGTGTTTTCCATCGAGCGGTACATGGTCGTCACGAAACCGTTCCTACGTAAAAGACTGTCTTCTAAATCGCGAGTTCTTAAGATTATAGCCGCAATATGGGTAATAGCCTTCATATTTAGTGTACCTGATATGTTATTTACTTATTACATTGCAGACGCGAGCCTCGAGCACCGCGTGTGTCTTGTCGAAGTGAATAAGTGGACTTCCGCCGCGTTGATGCTGGATGCGTTTCTGTTCTTCTTCATTCCAGCAATCATGATCACCGTACTCTACACGCTGATCGCGTTCAGGCTCAACACTTCGCGCAGAAAATCGATCAATCGTAGCGGGAAGCAGCGACGACATAAAGCCGTCAAAATGCTAGGTTGGTGCTGATATTTTCGATCATTCACACTATTGTAGCATTAGTTAGGTAGATCCGCAGACTACTGAGCACAGTGACTGATTTAAAGGCATCAGACATATATCGTGGCACTCGTGCACAACTTTTCACTTGCAGTACCTTTGAAAATAACGTTTTTGGCGCGTATAAACTCTCACGTAGAAATCTAAAGTAAAAGAGGTTACAGCCACGAGCTCACGACCATGTGTGATGTGTAGAATAGTGCAGACAGAGATGCATACTTATGTATTTATCAATGTTAACATTTTATATAAATTTTCTCCCAGATCCATATTGTGTCACGCATGATTATTCTCATCTTAAGTAAACAGTAGATAAAAAAGAATAGACCAATATCGTGTGTGTGCGTGCGTGCGAGTGTGTGTGTTACCTCGTCACGCCCAAACAGATGAACGGATTTGGATTACATTTTGTAGGTAGATTAGGATCTAAAATAGTTGTTCTTAACCATTTAACGATGAGGGACCATTTGCCAAAATTTTTGACGTGCCATGGACTACCTTTTGCTGGATCCAGTCTTATTTATAGTTGTCTACGAATGAACGAGCACAGTGAGCTCGAATATTTGACATTTTAGTCCTTTATGCTGGGGTTAACCGTGTTTGAAATAATAAACATTTGAGCGAGCACATTGAACGCGGAATTTTAGGCTTCGAACTCTTAAAGCTGATTATTTCAAAAGTAACTTAAATCTACGCATTTATTGAAATTTTGACCTTTAGAAGCCGAAGTTGACAACTTGAAAATTTATCTCTCGAATTAAGGAATGAGCGAATGCGGCGTGCTCAAGATTTTTGGCTCATAAAGTAACATAAATTAGAAAATGAAATTGATGTTTGGCACGAAAAATCTTCAACTACGTACAAGGGACCAAGTTTGAGTTCAAGTGCGCAAAAAGGAGCCCATTAACTAACCTAACCTAACGAAAAATCTTCAAAGTTTTAAAATGAAGTAACTTATAACTTAACCTTATCTTCAATTTCATTAATCACCTCATGATATATGTCAGTCTTTGTCCCCGAAATAGAGTTAACTTAATTTTGTGTTTCCTCTGAATTATGACTTCGCGGACCACTTCATGTACCTCTACTGACCATTGGTTAAGTACCACCGGTCTAATAGTCAAATTTTTATTTCATTTATATTTTTTGATGTTCTGGTGTGTTAATCGAGATGGTGTCAGCATTTTTTCGGTTTAGTAATTTAGAAAATATTTGAACACTGAGTTTTTCTTTTTAATTATTGTTATTATTACAAGGTTCTATTTAGTTTCATTTGTCCTCATGTCTATTCGTAAAAATCTTACAAATTAAATTAGACTCATTTTCCGGTTTCCTATGGAGCTGAAATTCGAACCGAACTTACATTATGATCTGATGATGGAGACTGAAGGTGGTCATAGGAACTCCTAACCTACGCATGGTAAATCCATCGAGTTTGGGCGCGTTTGATTAGTCTTGACTGATCATAGAGAACGCGCGATAAAAGCTTGCCATGAAAAAATATATTTAAAATTTTTTCTCTTGAACTTGTTTGTATATTTACACCTTTTGACACATGAAATGTAAACTTGGTCGGGGGTATTACGATGTTTTTCAGTCAGTTGCATTACATAAATATAGAAGGGGTCTATATTGCAATCGCCAATTTGCAAGTTTTAATTATAGTAAAATTTGCTATATTTATAATAAGACCATGATAAGACGCTTATTAAAAAAAAACTCATAGAACGACATTCATAAAAGTCATAACAAACAGTTTGATTTCTGTAGGATAGTTTATTTACGTGAGTTATGAATAATATTATTAAATAATGGGCAAAACAATTAAAAAGGAAGTGCGGGAGATAATTTTCAGCATGATTAATAATTCAGACAAAAGTTCAAGCTAATCGTGACCAAATAACTGAATTTTACAAGAAGGACTGTCAAGGAAATACTGACAAGGACAGATTATCCCCAGATTATTGCCATATCCACACTTTATTATTTTTACATTTTTTACTACTGTCAGTCGATACGGACTTATTGTGGTCCTATTATATTACCTAGCTACTTATGATAATTGACAATTTGCGCAAAGGCAGGGTCGTTTAAATGGCCGCTGAGCAATAGCTTGTACCAGTAGTGCTTAGTATTAGCATAGTCAGAATCTCACTGAGTCAATAGGTGTAGTCTATAGTATAGACTCTATACGTAGTATATTTCAGTTTACGTATTTTAGTTTGCGTATTTTTATTGCAGTACTTGTGTTACCAGCCAGACAATCCTAAGGGCCAAACATCCAACATAAATAATTGAAATGTTTATTTATGCATGAAGGGGAAAAGGTATTTTAAACCATGTTATTTCAAATCAACAAGGTTCACTTTTGCTCGTAAATAGATCACTGGCTCACAGATTGATCACAATTGTCGCTATATGAGGGACGGTCAATATAGTTGATTAAAGGCACGAGTGTAATAATTAGATGGCTTCATAACACAGCCTCAAATAATAGCTACGCGTAAAATGATCTTGACATATATGTTTTTTTTTATTGCCCAATGACACGGACGGACGGTCCACCTGATGGAATGTGGTCACTGTCGTCTGGGACATCTGCAATCTAAGGTGAGTGGAAGCGGTACCGGCCTTTGAGATACCTGTAGACTGGCTTTTTGAAGAACTCATCACATTTTGCGTGTGCGCGGAAGAAAAGTTCGCGATGCCCGTACGCTAGTTGGAAGCTAGTGATCCAGGTGGTGTTATTGAAATCTTCGTTAGAGGGTGCCAATTTATGACAAACGCCGTACGGTGCAGTATTCGTTATACAGGAATTTTCTTCATTCGGTCAATAGGTAAAGCGTTCATTAGAGAACAAGTGGAGACTGTGACTGGAGTCCAAATATCCGTCAAATTGACAAATTAACTTTATTAAGCGAACTCAATGCCGCCGCGTAGAGGCGTGGAGATTATGGCAATGCCCTCCCGTCACTAATGTAAAAGAGGCTCAAGTCCAATAGTGGACTGTTATGACGTCTAGTCCATGTACTTGATAATCGTTTACAAATATTTCAAATGCCCCTTGTACACTCCTCTGGCGACATGACGTGAAGACGACATGGGATCGGATCTAGGGTGCGCATGATAATGCGCTTATTACATTTGACTAAATTCAGTAGCCTTAATTCAAAAGCAAATAGCGTGAGAGCAAATCAAAGTGGAATATATTTTTGTATCGTAGCTTTTGAAAAGAGGAATGACACGTAACATTCTCTAAGTGATACAAAAATGGTCCTTATTCTATGAGCAATAGATGTCACTTTTATTTGCTCTACACTTTTTGCTGCTGAGTTTAGGCTACTGAATTTAGTGAAATGTAATAAGCGCACAAGTCTGTACTTAGGTATGGCATCGTCGTCATTGTCTTTGCAGGGAGTTGTTCTTGTTGGCTGTCTGTCATTGTTTCACTTTCACACAAGCGAAAGTTATTTTGCGTGTACTCTATTAATTTGACCATATTAGGTCCTTTTTTAGGAGGTAGAAGCCCAATGCGCTAGTCAGACCGAGGTGTCCGCTCTAGCCTGGACACCTCGGTGTGCGATGCCATCCATGCTGCCGAAGATAGAGTGAGCTGGCGCAAGATAGTCCACGAGAAAGTCATCCCAAGAGGCCACGAGTCTCAGCATTGAGATTTTATGGTGTTGTTCTTGTCGACAGCCGCAGTCGCCGGGATGTTCTTCGTGTGCTGGTCCCCCTACTGCATTTTTCGGATCTCTATCGTCACTAAAATATTTATAAACAAACATTTGGTGAGTCAATTCGTTTTTATTCGTAATTAAAAACAGACAAAGCTAAATAAAACAAACGTTTGCAAACGACCATAGGCTGCGGTGACTGCTTACCATCAGGCAGGCCGTAAGCTTATTTGCCACCTTAGTGGTATAAAAAAAATACTCTTTTTTTCCGAGATCCAATGAATTATGGCTTCAAGCGAACTAACGCTACGATCGATAATTCATAGATGATCCAAACAGAACAATAGTAAATAAAATATTTTTTTATGAAATTATCGAGAATGAGCTTTCGGTCTTTATTTGTAAAGTGTAAAGTGAATTTATTTTTTTACTACACGTAGGTACGAGTAGGTACTCCTGACTAGAAATATATCATCATTATCATCATCAGACGATTTGCAGTCCACTGCTGGACGTTTGCCTCTCCTAAAGCATACAGGTCCGCAGTTCTGGATATCCAGTTCTTTTAGTAGCATAAGGTCGATTTCTTATAAAAGGTCGTTAGCAGAGAGGGGATTTGTCGTGAAGGTGAACGACCGCATCGTCACTTACGAACAGGTGAGATGGCGGTCAAATGCTTGTCTTATCTAAAATTTAAAAAATGCTGGTTTTAAATATTATTAAATATATCGTCGCACCATTCATATAGCCACAGGACGTCCTACACCACGTTTCTTTTTATAAGACTAGCCTGGCATTCGACCGCTATCTCACCTGGCGGAAAATGACGATGCGGCCGAAGATGGGCGCATGCCTGTCAAGAAGAAGCCAATTCACTTTAACCTTGAAGAACATTTGCCGAATAGTGGTCTCCGCTCGAGAACATGTCTATCACAACAGCCAGAAATATTTCACACAGCAAAATTAAATATCATTACAATGTAATGATAAAAATGTTTGTCATCATAAATCAAATGAACAGCAGTTGTTTATTTTAGAGGTTTACTCATATCATACTTGTAGTTTCTTAGACAGACGGATAGACACTATCGCTAGGAAATTATGAAGATGAAGTGATTATATTTATCTATTAAGTCGTGGCCGAGTGGTTACGGTATCCGACTCGTAAGCGAAAGGTTACGGGTTCAAATCTCACTGTGGCTATGTACCTATCAATTGAATACTAACCGATGATGGTGAGGGAAAACATCGTGATGAAACCTTCACATTGTAACCATGGTCCAATCTGGTCAGGTTCCCCTGGTAGGACGGTCACTGAGGTCCGATGGCGGTCGCTTCACTGTAATAACCTGATCTACCAAATCTTGGATCACGGTCAAGGTGGACCCTGGGCCCTCCTGCGCGAAAGCATAACCGGGACATTAACGACAAAATGTTTTTTATTATTGTAGGTGAATCTGTTGTAAACGTGAATTTAATTATTGAGATAGAAAGTTGGTAGGTTGGCATGTATAATATGGGACACTGGAATAATGTAGCTATGTAACTACCTTCGGGGATTACCCAATATACAAATTTATAATCTTAGTCATATAAACTTTTCCTCTTTGTATTATTAGCAAGTTAAGATAAACAGGCACTGCTAGCAACTTTTCATTTACTGGTAGGGCTTATCCTTAAAAGTTTGTTTAATTTTTCAGGTGTGGAATATCTTTTGCTTTCTATGCGCTTTCAACATATATTTGTCGACGTCAATCAACCCAATCCTCTACTGTTTGATGTCACGAAGATTTCGGGAAGCTTTCAAAGTAAGATGTACCTAATTGAGTATTCCTCAATGTGCTGTATTAGACCCAAGAAACCGTTTACAAACACTGTTCTATTTAAATGACAACTTCATCATCACAACCCATAACAGTCCACTGCAGGACTAAGGGCCTCTCCCTCGAAAGGGGAGGTTATTGCCATAATCTCATAGGCGACTGAATGTGTAACCATGATCCAATCTGGTCAGGTTCCCCTGGTAACGGGGGTCAGATGGTAGTCACTCCACTGTAATTATCTGATCTGCCAAAACCTGGATCATAGTCATAGACAGGACTCCGGGCATTAACGCCAAGATGATAATCTTTTTATGTCTGAGGTGATGATACAATACCTACAGCTATACAGTGAGTTTCTCCGTAGACTAGGAAATGGGCAGCAGCATTATCTACTGAGTATATTCAACACTGCGATCTCCAACTCGCTTCTCGGCTAAACGTAAGCATAACAATGCACTGTTATTGGTTTCTGGAGCATTCGTTTTTTGTTTTCAGATTGATTTGAAATAGCTTATTTTAATTTATTCGAGGTTCTTCATTTTTGTTGTCTACAAACAACCTAAATGTACCAAATCCTAGATGTTATGGGCGACAGTTAAGAACCGTACCATCAGGTAGGCTGCCTGCTCGTTCGTCAATGCGTAGTATAAAAAGCTATTACTTTTGAACAATTGAGTATCGGTGTAAATTTTAGTAAATTTTAGTAAAAAATTATAAATAAATTTTTATTTATTTATTCACATACAGTGTATAGCTAACATAGTTTCAAATTACAATTCAAGATTGTGGGAGTGGAGTCTAAACTAGACTTTTTTTTAAGTTTTGTTTTATCCAGGCATTGATTTATTACTAACCGTAGCACATGAACGCTTGAAAAGTGGGCCGAGGAAGGACTGCTTAATCGCTAGTCAAGCAGTCCTTTTCCGTAGTCCATTATTAGCCGTCGACACGTAAGCATGCCCAAGTGCGCGTTTAAAAATTGTCGAAACAATAGCCTTAAACGACGAAAAAAGGATGGAATTTCATATTTTGCGTGAATAAACACATTATACATCTTATCATGCAAAACTATAGCGATTTACTCATAAAAAACCTTTAAAAGTAATGATTTTAATCATAAACATATTGTCAGTGTCAGACATCACGTCAGTTGTCTCATTCATGCGCATGCGTTAAAGCGAAAACAAATTGCACACAAAAAGAAAATCCAAGCCAATCTAGTGGCGTTCAACGCTACCAAAACACAGGCGTGTTTGTTTTCCGCCAAACGGAGTCCATTCCATCTAACTCCGGCTTTCCGGGATGTAGCTGTGGAAATTACCGACAATTTACAGCTCCTTGGTGTTGAGCTATCAACCAATCTTAACTTTGGACAGTACATCGAATCCAAAGCCAAGACTGCAGCCAAGAAACTTGGTATCCTCTCGAAGGTCAGGCGGTACTTCACTTCAAAGCAGTTGCTTCAATTATATCAAGCACAAGTTCGTTCATGCATGGAGTACTGCTGCCATCTCTGGGATGGATCAGCCAAATACCAACTGGCCGCTTTGGATTCGGTGGAAAAACGTGCAAAGAAGATAATTTGTGATCCGCAATTAATTGAGGCTAAGCTGCAGAGCCTCGAGCATCGGCGTAGGGTTGCGTGTCTATCGGTATTCTATAGGTTGCATTTCGGAGAGTGTGCGAAACAGTTGCACGACCTCATTCCGCCGGCCCCTTTCCGCCATCGGGAAACGCGATCCGGGCGAGCGCTTCATCCTTATGTCGTGGATCTTCCAGCTGCCCGCACGAGCCGCTTTGGTTCAACCTTTATAATGCGAACGGCTAAGGAATGGAACGCGTTGCCTGCGAGTGTGTTCCCTGATCACTATAATCTGGACGCCTTCAAGGCTAGAGTGAATAGGCTGTTCCTAGACAGGCATGCTCCATCTTCGACCGCATCGTCACTTACCACCAGGTGAGATAGCGGTCAAATGCCTGGATAGTCTAAAATTAAAAAAAAAAAAAAAAAAAATGAAGCCGCAGCATTATTCACAGCGCGAAAAGCCATTTTGAGCCTTATGAGTATGAAAAAAAGTTGATATTTGGTAAATACGATACTGTACGTAATGACATTTTGATTCGGGCGTGTGTATTTACCTAAAAAATTGCTACGTACAAATGTATAGTCATTAGGCGACAGATTTCAAGCGCATTTTTGTATGAAGTGCTTTATCTACGGTTGGTAGTAGATCAATGTATCCAGGGCTCAACCTTAAGGAATAGAACATACTACAAGACAACATGAGGAAATAAATATTATAAAACTACCATAAGCAAACATAATTGTAGATAGCGCGCGCTTTTGAAATTTAAGTGTGTGCATATGTGTGTGACAAATATAGTAGGCAAACAGGCAAGCGGGCTACCCGATAGAAAATGGCCACCGCTGGCTATAAACGTAACGCAATACATAATTTAAAATGTGTTTTTTTGTATGTACAGGACATGATCTTGGGCCGCACTGCTGAAAAACTAAAAGCTAGAACTCGAAACTCGTCATTATTATTTCAAACAGCAAGATCGTCTGTGAAAGTGTAATAAAGTGTATGCCTAAGTGCATGTGAGACACTTGTTGTGTTTTCAAGATATGGACATTAAAATCAGGTGGCATAAAGTCAATATGAATTTGACAGATGGATTATGGACTACATTGGATTACATAGGGGATTTGGAACAACGGGAATGTAATCCAGTGAATCAAAGTACCTATTTTATTGTAAGGTAAGAAGAAAACATATTTTGTAGAATAATTCTGTTTGTAAGTATGTGTATTTTATGTTAGTTTTATGTTGACCAATTCGATATTTTATAATAAAATATTGTAGTAATTTTGTGTCCTGTTTCAGTTGTTTCAACAGTTTCCTTTTTGTTTTGTTTTCAACAGTTCTAAACTGTTTGCAACTGTTGGAAACAATATCAAATGAGGAAGTTTCCAGGTCAAAGGTCCAGGTCCTAGTTCAGGTCTAGGTCCTGGACCTGGACCAGTCCATGGTTCAGGTCCAGGCTTCGGACCAGATCCTGGTTCAGGTCCAGGTCCTGACCCCGAACCAGGTCCTGGTCCAGCTAATGTTTATGGTCTATGTGCTGGCACTGGTCTAGGTCCTGGTTCTGGTTCAAGCTCAAATTGTGATCAAGGTTCCAGTTTTGGTCATGGTCCTGGACCAGAACCTGGACCTGGGCTTTGTCTTGGACCAAAACTAGGACCGGGATCAGGGCCAGGACCAAGACCTAGACCAAGAAAATCGGATATAATTTCTTTTGACAATCGCTTAATTGGTCGATTTTCGCTAATTAAAATAACAATACGATAACATACAGTTAACATGAGAAAAAGCTTTCCGGAAACCCAAAATTACATTAATCAGCCGTTAATTGGAGATTTGACAATCCGTTGACAAGCTGTTAACAAACTGTTAATTGGCCCTTTCAGAAACCCAAATTGCATTTAATCAGAGTTTAACAAGCTGTTACGTAATTTTTGCGTTGACAACCGTTTCAGAAACCGGATCTAAGAGTTTCAGTGTATGGGTAGCCCCATAGTGGCGGGCGGGTGACGTCACGCACGAATTCACGCCCCTAATGAAATTATTCTTGCAATCGCAACTTTAAAGTCTTATAACTTTTTTGTTTCTTGAGATATTTCAAATTTTTTTTTACCGTTTTTCATTTGACTCAAATTTTTATATTAAATTCAAAAAACAAATTTTGGAAACTTCCTAATTGTTTTCAATGTTCCCAGACTGACGTCCGAAGCCGAAATACACCAGATATTTACGTAGTCATATTTACAAACGATTCTCAACACCGAGAGCACTTTGGCTTAAATAATCCGATGAACCCTTAAAAGTGCTTTATTTTGTCAATTCATATTTATAAGTGTAGATTTAATGGTTTTTCATGTAATTTAATTTGGTTGTACTCTTACAATTTCATAAGGAAATCGCAAATTTCGCGAAGAACCCGATATTAATAAGCATTCTCCATGGAAATCCAAATAAATTGACTTATTTAATTAAACATAGATTCTTCTTTTGGTTTCTGTGGACAATACATTGAATTAAATCATTTTATTTAGATTTCTGTTAATAATACTTACCGTTGTCGTGCTCTGCTTTTGTCTTTTTATATTGAAATTTACTCTATCTACTTACTTTGCGCATCTCCGGTAAAGCTCAGTTTGTATCAAATCGAAGGCGGAGGCGAAATCTACACAGCATTATCCCAGAACGGGATGGCCAGAGATGTACTAAAAAAATACATTTACATTCGCCTATGTATCAGCTGTTCCGATGTCTAGGGGGCAAGCCTGCCTCCCTAGTTTAGGAGTCTGTTATTATAGCCGATCTTCCGCTACTTTTAGAGCTATTCCCAATTAGCTGCTATGCTGAAAAGTTTGTAAATGGCATGCAGCCAAAATTGCGAACTCGATTATTTGCTCTCCCAAGAAAATGCAAAGAGGGGTCAGTGTAGTGCATTGGAAGTTATAATGTTATTCTTTTTTAAGGTGAATTCGAGTCAGTCAGACATTAATTTTAGATGAGATCACTCTACACGAGTACTGCTTGTACTTTATCATAGTAGAAATACTTAAAATAACAACGTATCCCGTCTATTGGTACGTACCGCCATTCAAGTAATTAGTTGACCCAACGACCTTATGATAAATCCATATGACAATATGGAGTAAGGGGTCAGCTAATTTGTTGTATGACTGTGGAACAAAATTCAGTTTGTCCTACCAGTACAGATAGATGAGTAAAGTAATGTGAAAAAAGGAATGAAACATGTAGCAAATTTCAGGTAGAGAAATTTCTGGAATATTTATTCTGGAATTGGAGTATTAATATAGATACAACGGAAATGTAAAAATATTTTCAGCATCCGCTGTCTATATCCGGCAGACGACGGATTGACGTGGTAAACTCAATCGAGACTTTATTGCTTCTGTAACGAAATGTACGCATAGCGAGGGCTCGCCCTTCATGTGAGTTAAGGTGTGTGTGTGTGTCTACGTACCTAGTAGACGCACAGTGTACTACATTGGAATCTACTTGTACCGAGCGGACGTATTAAACAACTTTTATTTGTATTGAATGTATTTTCGAAGTCGGTCTAATTTTTTCCTAGTACGGTAGAAACTGGTAAAACGGGGTTACTTTGATGTCCTAGGGCTACATTGATCTCTCACTTTTCTCTATTACGAAGTGTTATTTTCATGCAAACAAAGCAGCATGTGACAACCCTGATAACTGGCAATACTTATCAGAGAAAAGTGAGTGATTAATATAAACCAAAGTATTTTAGGTACTTACTTTGCTACTATGGAGATTCGTTTAATACAAGCACGTTTTTTTTTTGCGAACAAAGCATTATTTATTTTCAAACGTAGAATAAAATTCAATCTGACGAGTAAATTATGACGTGTGCGACCATAAAAACAAAACTTTGAGGTCCCGCGCCCCCTGCTACGACACTGCGACGCTGCACAAGATACTGCTATGTCACTCCTACGTCGTACAGGATACGGCGACGTCTCTGCTACGCGGCACAGGATATTAATACGTCACTGCTACGCCGCCAAGGATACTGTTACGTCACACAGGATAATGCTACGTCACTGCTACACCGCATAGCACTGCTTTTAGTCACTGCTACATCGTTCGTCACCGCACCGCCATCGCCATCAAGTTAATCTGTTCAGTAACGCCACGACTATAAGGTAAACATTAATTTCTATGAAAAAAAAAAGTTTTTTGTCCATTGGTTTACAAGTCTTTGTTTTCATCGTTTTAATGACGACCTGAGTGGTTCAGTGGTCAGCCGGTCTGCCACGCAAGAGGTCCCGGGTTCGATTCCCGGCCGGGCAGAAATTGAAGTGATGAATTTTAATTTCTGTTACGGGTCTGGTTGTTCTATGTATAATAAGTATGTATTTAAAAGTATATAAGTAGTTTATCAGTTATCTAGCACCCATAACACAAGCTTTGCTTACTTTGGGGCTAGATGGCGATCTGTGAATTTGTCCACGATTATTTATTTATTTAATAACATGTCCCGTAATTTATATTAAATTCATATACCTATGTATTATGATAATATGTTTATGTATTCAATTATTGTGGACGTCGTATCTGCTTTACTTTAGTCTAGGCCTGCTGGAAGAAATTTCTTTTTAGAAATAAGTAGCACCTGTTGAGTCTTACTGTATTACTGTCATATTTCTCTGTATAGTTTATAGTGTCATATTATTGTATACAATATGCAGTTAAATAAATTAAATACAGAAATAAATAGGTGTTAATGCATCATGCTTCCGTTTAGTAGGATTCCAGAAGTAATAGGTACACTACCTCTACCCGTTCAACATAGCTTAATAAAAATACTTAAGAAACATTCTATTGGTATACGAATAGTCAGATAAGCCACCCTTAACAGAAATATTAGTAATCACTAATCAGTATCTTTCATTCTTACATGTTATTCCTAAATCAGGAGCGATGATAAGTAATTTATAGCTGCGCTTAGGGAATGCATCTCACAATATAATTTCAATCCAGGTATTTGCGGGACTTAACCGTCATAGTCCCGCTGGATCCAGGTATTTGCGGGATCCCGCAAATTAGACTTAGACCTCAGAAATCAATCGTAATAAAGACCTTACAGACCTCGTTTTCATGGTTCAAATTTTAACCCAAATTACACAAGCTTTTTGGTACTTTAAAAATCGTTGTTTCGTATTTTTAGACATAAAGATTAAGACATAAATTGACATACTCTAGACAACATCAACATAAATTGAAATAATTACGAACACACAACCAACAACATCGTAAGCAAATTAAACATTATTTTGGAAATACATTTAAAAGTTGCAAGCATAACTATCGAACCACTCCACATTTTTCCATATACGTTCAAACATTTCTGGCGATACAAATCAATCTTTAACTTCATAAATACTTAATCAATTTGCATTAGGTTTTCGCGGATTGATAGCCAATAAGGCAAAGAATACCTATGTATTTGATTACCTTTTATATATATTTAGTAAATACAGAGGTCATAACTGTCTTATTGGCTATCAAACCGCGAAAACTGAAAACTGACATGTAACGCCAGAAATGTATGAGCGTATAGGGAAAAATATGGGGTGGTTCGATAGTTAAGGTCGCAAATTGTGTTTGTGGTGTTATTGTTTGTAAATAAATGTTTTCTATTCTATTCTATCTAAATGTAGCTTCGCAACGCTTAGCCAGCGCCCAGCCAGCCAGAACACCCACAAGCCGTCGCGCCCACATTAACACGTATAAACCACGCTTCTCTGCAATCCCGCCAGTCCAGCGGGATCCCGCAATATTTTCGAACGTGATTAGACCCGCAAAATGTATGCGAGACCCCGGTATTTCGGGATCCCGGTATCCCGGTATTGCATTCTCTAGCTGCGCGTTACGTTTATGTCAACGTCATGTTTATTCTCTTTTAGATTAGAACTGCGTTTTTTGAATATTTATAGTTTTTCTATATTTAATTTCTGCTCTTAAATATAATTTAAAATTCGGTGCGGTGTGTTGGTAAATGTAAATAAATAACGCCTCTAAAGATTCCTTGATAAACATTTCTTGGGGGGCTACCCCCATTGTCATTTAAATCTGTATCTCAAGGGTACTCTGTTCGTAACTCATTAATAAAACATTTTACATGTAAAGTAATATATTGACTGCTGTTCGAAATATTCTTCATTACATTTTAAAGATTTTTGATAACAAGAGGTGTAGGAGGAAGAGGAGGACTTTTGTCTGAGGGCATATTTTTCACGTGCTGGTTGAAAGCTATTACGGCCCCTTCCGATTTCGTAAATTCCAAACCACTAATCAAATCTTCGATTTTTGGGAAAATAAAGGAATCGCATGGTGCCAGGTCTGGGCTATGTGCGGGATGGTTCACTTTTTTAGAACCTAAAAATGACTTGGTATCACAACCTGTAACAGTCCACTGCAGTACTTAGGACCACGAAAGAGGAGGTTATTGCCATAATCTCCACGCTTGGCAGGCGGGTTGGAGATCGCAGTGTTTAAATATAACAATGGAAAATGCTGCTGCCCATTTTACAGCCTACGGAGACTCTTGAGCTTTTGCCTCGATAACATTAGTCGCCTTGTACGACACCCATGAGTGTAGAGGTTGGTGCTATTCTACTCTGTTGGACACCACACGGCCGACTTAAACAAACACAAAAATGACTTAGTCTTCGCAATAGGATGCCACTTCTTGATCGTTTTTCCCTAACTTTTTCAAAGACACTGGGCAAACAAATGGCGGTGGAACACTCATAACTGTCTTTTCACGCAAAGAAGTTAAAAAAATTAACGAATATTTTTTTTGTCTACGCTTTTTGACAGAAGGCACATAACACCCATACAAAAGGATATTGCTTTCTTTCCGGCGTGTAATAAATAATATATCCATGTTTCATCACCTGTTACAATGTCATACACACCATTTGGATGGCCATGATCGTACATTAATAAGTTTTATGTATGTAGAATTTAGCGGCAACAAAGTTTTCTAACTTTTAAATATTGATGTAAGATTTTTTAATTTGGCTCATACCAATCCTCAAATGTCATGGAATCTCCTCCTCGCAGCTAAGGGCCGACCTTCACGAAATTCATCATGGGGAGTAACACAGCCACGATCAAATTCCGCGTACCCGCGCCTTACGGTCCTGAAATGAGGTGCTTCCCTCTTAAAAGCATTTTGAAGACGAATAGTGCAGTCTTGCGGAAAAACTTTTAAAATCATAAAAAATAATCGCCCTAATATATTTTTCTACGATATATATTATCTATCTTTTCGGACGATGAACTTCACCTTGCGCTAAAAAAATGAGTAGTTTTCCAATAGGTATCTAAATCATTCCTAACCACTATCGTTGTAATAAATTATTGCAAACAAAATAAACATAACTTTGACTGAGTCAGTTCGTTTCATGGACGCTAGGATAAAGAATGGACGTAATACAAATATGAAAGGAATACTTATAGGTAGTGCCTACTTATATACATATTTCTTTGTACATTTTGTTTAACCTTTAAAAGTTATGTATATATTAATAAACATTTTAAAAGTTAAGTATGAGTTTGCTGCATGACATCACTGCCACAATCATACAGATTTTTAAAATTTACCAAAGTTGTAGGAGTGCTATCAATTGATGATTTTTGAAACCAACCGACAATACCAAGAGCATTACCTTTCCCTGTCTAGTCCTAAATAGATATGTATTTATGTAAGTATGTATATTATTTTATGCATACATGTACGCATTCATTATATATTAAAGCATGACATGTATGTATATTATTGTATATGTGTATGTATCTAGTAGCATAATTAGTTTTATTCTGTACTGTGCACGTCGTATCTGCGATTCTTATGTAACATCTCACTTCTGTAGGCCTGCTGGAAGAAATTTCTTTTTAGAAATAAGTTGTGCCTGTTGTGTCATTTATAATTGTGTTTTACCTGTATGTTTTACTATGTACAATAAATAAATACCAACTGGAAAACTCCTCATTGACACGCAATTTCCCGCCAATTTTTCTTCCAATGTTTGAGTCTCTTATGTTTAAAAAAATATATAACACTCGAAATTCAAACATTCATTTCGAAATTCTAAACAGGCCAGCAGGGGCTGCAGTCTCGACATACATAGTGATCGCAAACTTATCGATTTCGGTCGTTATGTCATAACGATTAGATAGATAGATAATATACTCTTTATTGCACATAAAATTACAAAAAAGACAATTTAACAGGTCTCAAATATTGTGGGCAAAGGCGGCCTTATCACTACAAGCGATCTCTTCCAGGCAACCCTTGTCTAGAAAGAGAAAAAGACAAACATTAGTCAGACAAGCAACAAAAATAGCATTAATCATCTAGGCAAACTACTATGTTATAAGCTAATAATTTTACACCTACATACATTAGTATATACACACTATAGGCTACAATATATATAGATAACATACGTACATGTTAATATGATAGAATGGTCGGCAGAGGACAATGTCAACTAATTGCAAAAGGACAGAAGAGGGGCATGCAACTTCGTTTTAAGTTGCAAGTGATTAGATTTTATCAATATTCCGGAGTCTGTAAATTCGAAGCTATTGGTTTCAAAAATAGAGCTTTAGGAGCGCTGAACTCACAGTGTGCTTTATATATGAGAATTGTAAGTTTACTCAATTGCCAATTGCTTCGATCAACTAGTCGAAGGCTATTTGTAACCAATGTAGATCGTGTCAAAACAATATCTGTTAAGAAATTAATTTGTCTGTTAGTGTGCTCCCGAATAGTACAATCTGGACTCTTTCAAGGCCAGAGTGAAGTGAGCGAGCGGCGTATCGTTCGTCGCTTACCATCAGGTGAAATGCCTGCCAAGTACCTAAGTATATTGTAAAAAGCATGGAATCATAGAGAGTGTACCTGTCAGAAAGCGATAAATGGCACCCATTATCTTCTAACCACCACTTCGCGTATAATTTGGATAAGCCGTGTTCGAGCGGGAATTGCAGTGAATTTCTAGATAAAAAGTAAGTACCTATGCCCCTTTCCAATTATACAGGGTGTTTCATAATATATGTATAAAGCCGTGGACTGGATGGAGTGCTAAACGTATTAAAACGATAGGTACAATTATTTTTATCGTGCGTTTAATAGTTAGCGAGAAAATGACTATCGAACTTTTTCTTTGTCAATGTCGATAATGACATTTTGAAAACGAAAGGCCGCATCTCTAGAAATCAGTTGTAAAAGGTCACTCAAGTTCATAATCAGGTCAATCAACCGAAGAATACAATTTTACCAGTTACAGATAGTATTAAAATTCAATCTAAAGATCACTACGATCAATACCTCAAGTGGCTGGGTAATAAAATTATTATCACAAGCAGCTCATGAGATATTCGAGAGCAGTCCGGCACAAAAACAAGACATTTCGATGTTTGTTTTTACTTTAATTTATTCGTTTTTTTTTGCCTTCAACAATGTTTGCACCTAGGTACATAGCCGACAAACTAATTGCGAAAACACAATAAACATTAGTAGGCAAAAAAGTAACAGCTTGATTTCGCGTCTGCGCCATATCTTCTATTGTACTAGGCAGTCATGACTGAAGCAGGTGGACTATGTACGGGATACTGATATCACAGGGTGTCCATAAAGTACATTCAATAGATTTTAATATTTTTGGAAAGTGTGTTTGACAGCAAAAGTACAGGATATTGTTGATACACTTTATATCCTATTTTTCACACAGTCTACATCCCGTTGAATGCATGTGGTGAGCCTTGGCACAAGTTTATGCACTCCTCGATGAACTTTTCCGCCAGCTCCGAAATAAAAAAAGACGTAATTTCAGTACCTATCTAATAGTAATTATTAAATTCTACTCATGTATGAATTCAAGAAGGTGAATATTCAATTTGAAAAGCTGAAATAATACCTAGCAACACTATTTACGTACTAGGTACGGTCAGGAGACCCGATTTTACCATTAAGTCAATTTACTAGTAACAGACGCTACGATTTGCCTTGAGCCGACCAACCATCAGTTGCAGTCGATACTAATCCTTACTAAGTACAAAATAAAGCAGCTTTTGGGTTAATACGGATGCGCGGGCATGCCGTCTTGGTCGGACGTCCGACAACGTATTCATATTCATATTCATATTCATATTTATTAGCTTCCATAAAGATAATACAATAACATTGTTATGTACATACAATACAGACCCGGTTGGTTATTCCGCACTCAAATGCGACTATTTTATCCTGCGTAAGGATTAGTATCAACTGCAACTAAAGGTTGGTTGGCTCCAAAAAAAGGGGAACGTCTGTTACTAGTTTTTAGTGTCAACAACGCTTAAGAAACAAACATGTACCTAGTGGCCTAGTGGCAGTACAATTACTTGTTTTATGCTACGCAGTGATAGTCCACCTGAAGGCAAGCGGTAACCGTCGCCCATAACATCTACGATTCAAGCATTAAGGTTGCAGGCAAAAAAATACAGAACAGCAGATGCGTTGTCACTGTGAGGACTAAGATGAAATGAGTCATGCCTGTATTTGCGCTGGCTTATTTTATGGACACCCCCCGTACTAGGCGCAATATTCAGGAGATCTAAATTATCCGTTTTGTTTTTTATTGGTTTGAGGGTTCTGTACAAAAAAATATTGCAATCAATTGTGATTTTAATTCAAAAGGTTCATTCATAGTTTTTACGAAAGTGAACCACCACCTAACTAATAGCAAAGTAGTCAATTCAAATTACTGTAGCATATTAATGTAGCAAATTTTAATTAATGTAACATCTTTGTCTTTACGAGTTTGCTATCTGTGTGTATGGAGTGTACCTACCTAGCTACGCTACGATACGAGTGCAAGCTTACTTGATAGTTAATACCTATCAGTCATCCGAGCCACAAGAAAACAAGAATGTATGGTTTAACTGCGCTGGCACCTGAAGCTGTTTGTTTTCATAAAATAACTTTAAAAAGGTACGTACCTACATGCTTTAAAGGTCTAGGTTCTAGCTAGACTTTAAGAGGCGCTACCTAACGGTAACGTTAGGAGGTTCTTTTCCGACGGGAAATAGGTAGAAAAGACAACGCTTTTATCTGTTCATAAAACATGTAGGTATTTAGTAAAACCTGTCTGTAATCTGTTTCAAGAAAACTAGTCTCATAAGCGGTTCCCTACGCTACGTACGTCCCTAGATAAGTGAACCATTTTAGTAGGACATAGTACCTACTTATCTGTGTAGAACGATATTATCAATTGAACGAGTTCTGTTTCAAATAAGTAGCTATCTTAAGTAGGTTTTTCAAGAACGTCAGTGGCCGGGCGGTTGAGTATCCGACTCGTAAGCGAGAGAGGTACCGGGTTCGAATCCCGCTGTGGCAATGTACCACGGACTCTTTTCTGAGTTATGTACATTAGTTGAATTCTAACAAATGCTCTTAATAAACAACATCGTGATTGAAATCTACAAATTCTGGCAACTGAAATTGTAACCATGATATGATCCAATTTAGTCAGGTTCCCCTGGTAGCAGGGTTACGGAGGTCAGATTGTAGTCGCTCCACTGTTATTACCCGATCGCCAAATCCTGGATCACGGTCAAAGCGGACCCCGGGCCCTCATGTTTAAAAGCACAACCGACACATTAACGCCAAGAGCATTATTTTTTTTAACAATGTTTATTTTTATTTAGTAATTCAGGTAATAATTTGTTCTGGTGTTTAGGTAGCTAGGTAGGTACCTACCTGCAGCAGTCCACACAGCGGCTCCGGCTGTCTCACAGACTGATGGACATTTTGTTTTGTTTTTTACTTAAGTAGGTACCTACCTAGCTACCTATGTTATGCTGCGGTGGTTTGTCTTGTTAGGTAAGTACCTAGTAAAAATAATTTAGTGCACGACGCCCGTGCACATAATTATTTTCCGTGCACGTGGTCCGCCTTGACCATGGTCCATGATCTAGGATTTGGCAGATTAGGTCATTAATTGCAGTGGAGCGGCTGCCATCTGACATTCCTGGCTCCTAACCCTGCTACCAAGGGAACCTGACCATATTGGAAAATGGTTACTTACACATTCAGTTGCCTGAATCTGTAGGTTTCATCACGATGATTTCCCTCACCGTAAAAGCATCGGTTAGTATTCAACTAATGTGCATAACTTAGAAAAGAGTTATTGGTACATGGCGGCAGTGGGATTCGAACCCGGTTCCTCTCGCGTACGAGTCGGATACCGTAACCTTAGGCCACCGACGCTCCGACTATTTAAGCATACCTACCAATAGAAAATATTAGTGTAGATAAGTTCCTAGCCAACGATGGGCTGTCGGCCGAATTCTTTGGACTTCTAAGGTTCAATACTTGCATTTCGTGGTCAAGCAAACGATCTTTGGGAGTTTTGGGAACCGATTCGGGCTCGTATTTGCACGTTTGTTCGTTGGCCTT
Source organism: Blastobasis lacticolella (assembly GCA_905147135.1). NCBI lineage: Eukaryota > Metazoa > Arthropoda > Insecta > Lepidoptera > Blastobasidae > Blastobasis > Blastobasis lacticolella. Next base: position 20,043,098 of record LR990041.1, read on the forward strand.
CGGTATTCGCCCAAACTGCGTTTTGATGATTGCTTCTATCCGTTTGATGTTACCGCCACGCTGCACTGTGGATTGCCGGCCGGCACACGCCAATCGACAATCGTTGGCCGAAACGGGTGCGCGTCACACATCGCCCGGTGTGTACGCAGTATTAGGCTCCTGTTAGTAGGCTTAAGGATGTTGCTTTGTTTTGATAGGGGTCACAAGGTTGTTAAACTGCTTCTTATATGATTATCAACTTGAAATAGAGCTGTGCTTCAACGTAGTCGATATGGTTATTTATCTTTAAAAATGAATATTTAGACCCTGGACATTATCGCCAAGATGATGAAATGGGTAGGTGCTATGTACATTATTTTGTATATTCACCGCTATTTGCAGTATAAGTAACATATTTTATTTTCTTATCACACAGACATCATAATTATTATGATGAATGAATAAAATAAAATGTCTAGATAGTAACATTTCAATCTATTTTACAGCAGAGACTGGTGTCCGCACCAGGTATCAAGTACCTGTCTTACAGATCACCAAGCCCTCGGCCCAATGGAATGTAACCAGTACAACATTTGCTTACTTTATGATATTAATGGGAAATTTTGAAAAACATTTCAGTATTAAAAACAATAGAAACACAAATATTAAGGCGCGGATTATATCAAGTCGCCGCCGCCGCGCCGTCGCGTTGCGTTATGCTGTCAACTCAAAGTTATATGAATTTCCAATGCGCGCGCCGACGCAGGTTGCGTTACTGACGCGGGTTGCATCGGCGACGCATGATATAATCCGCACCTAATCATCAAAACAAACATTCACATAATTCATTGCATTTAAAATATTTTTTTGAAATAACAAATATGTATGTGTGCATGTGTGAGTATGTGTCTTAATGTGTGTCTAAACACATAGAAGAGCTTCAGTAGCTTCGTAGTCCTTCGACACTCTTCTACGAGGTGAGCCACCTCAATAAACAACCCTTGGTTTCGAATTTAGAGAGGGAACATGTAGTCAGCGCTTTATTGTTTTTACCTCTATGGCCGTGTGGTGTCCGGCAGAGTAGAATAGCACCAACCCCTTACATTCATGGGTGTCGTACAAGGTGACTAATGTTTTCGAGGCAAAAGATCAAGAGTCTCCTAAGTCTGGAAAATGGGCAGCAGCATTTTCCATTGTTACATTTAAACACTGCAATCTCCAACCCGCCTGCCAAGCGTGGAGATTATGGCAATAACCTCCCCTTTCGTGGGAAAGGCCCTAAGTCCTGCAGTGGACTGTTACAGGCTGTGATGATGATGCCCCTCTAAAGTGATAAAACCTATGTACGAGTAGAATTAGGCGGCGGGATTAATGAAATCCATTATCATAGATTAGCAAACAACGTTAAGCGGATCAAATTATAGTTGTGTTCGGTTTGTATTCACAACATAGTCCTAAATCGTAAGCCAACTGTATTAAAGCTGTAGAGCAAGCTATACAGCCCTTATATGACTTATTTGGACACAAACTAGTTAGTTATTATTAATATTCTGTGGGCTCGGGCGTAGTTGTGTTCCAATGGAAATGTTGTGAGGTTTCACAGTACCCAACTGTATCCAAAGTTAGTTTCTTTCATTTTACTCGTGATTCCTCAATTAGGGCAGATGCTATGTAGTTGGGTAGAGGTAATTTATGGCTGCGCGTAACGCTGATTCATCGTCGTATTCTGCCTTTTCATTTGGACTGTGTCTTGCATACAGTAGTCGTAATTATGGTTAACACACTGTTTGAATATGCGTATCTAAAAATTAATAACGGCATCTTGTTTGGATTTCATTGTAAATATTTCCCTACGGACGGTAGCGTAGGATACTGTAATCATCATCACAGCCCATAACAGTCCACTACAGGACTTTGGGCCTCTCCCGCAAAACGGGAGGTTATTGCCATAATCTCCACGCTTGGCAGGCGGGTTGGAGATCGCAGTGTTGCAAACATAACAATGAAAAACGCTGCTGCCCATTTTCCAGTTTATGGAGACTAGATATTTTGCCTCTAAACGTTAGTCGCCTTGTACGACACCCACGAGTGTAAGGGGTTGGTGCTATTCTACTCTACCGGTCACCACACGGCTATGCTCAGTTTAATAATTAGAAAAATAGAATACACTCGTGATTTTGTTGTAACGCGACAAAACTCGCCAACTCTTTTCTAGTTTATATCTCTACTCGCTTCTCGCTCACCACCTGGCGGTCAGAAATCAGATTTACATTTAGGTACCTTGATTCGTTATTTTTATCCATTTTTACTCAATCACTACTCTCTCTAAAACCAGATAGCGTCCCAGGTGCTAACGGTCTAAAGGCTGACCTAATTAAATAACAAAGTAAGGAACCATGGATTGGAAAAAATTAACAGATATATCTATACACAAATTCGATTCAAAACATTTCCTACTAACTGTATACCTATTTCTCTGTTACCGATATGCTCCAAAATATTACAGAGAATCGTCAATTTTCGTGTCGGAAAATATTTGGAAAATAAGAAATCAATGCTAGTTCGGTTTCAGGCGTAACCACTCAACTGAAGATGCAGTAAGTTTCCTTTCTGAAACAATCTGGTCAGTCTGGTCACCTCGACCAGGAACAACTGCATTGGTGTTTTCCTAGATCTTGCTCCTTAGCAATCGATGCCATTTCAGTGCCAATCAAACAATAAACTTGAGTCTTTTGTTTATAAGGGGAGTGGCCCTGGCGGTGAATAGTTTCGAAGCTACCTGTGTGACAGACCCCAACGTGTAAAGGTAGGTGACCTACCTAGAGCGGACCTCCCAATTAATTATGGGGTTCTCCAAGGCAGTGTCCTTGGACAAACCCTCTTCATTATCTGCCTGAACGATATGTACCATCATTCGTCCACAGACTGGGATCGCAATCGCAGTTCAATGTCAGTTTCACATATTTTTTGTATTCTGCTACAATGAGGAAGTTTCCAAATTTTTTTTTAATTGAATTTAAAAATTTGAGTCAAATGAAACAAAACGATGAAAAAAATGTTGAAATATCTCAAGAAACAAAAAAGTTATGAGACTTTAAAGTTGCGATTGCAAGAATTCGTGCGTGACTTCACCATGCCGGCATCCCGCCCGCCACTATGGGGCTACCCATACACTGAAACTCTTACACCCGGTTTCTGAAACGCTTGTCAACGCAAAAATTACGTAACAGCTTGTTAAACACTGATTAAATGCAGTTTGGGTTTCTGAAAGGGCCAATTGACGGCTTGTTAACAGCTTGTTAACGGATTGTCAAATCTCCAATTAACGGATGATTAATGTAATTTTGGGTTTCCGGAAAGCTTTTTCTCATGTTAACTGTATGTTATCGCCGTGTTATTTTAATTGGCGAAAATCGACCAATTAATCGATTGTCAAAAGAAATTATATCCGATTTTCTTGGTCTAGGTCTTGGTCCTGGCCCTGGTCCAGGTCCTAGTTTTGGTCCAAGGCAAATTCCAGGTCTAGGGTCCAGGTTCTGGTCCAGGATCATGACCAAAACTGCAATCTTGATCATAATTTGAGCTTGAACCAGAACCAGGACCTAGACCAGTGCCAGCACGTAGACCATAAACATTAGCTGGACCAGGACCTGGTTCGGGGCCAGGACATGGACCTGAACCAGGACAAGGACCTGAACCACGGACATTTCAGGGTCCAGGACCTGGACCTGAACTAGAAGCTGGTCCGGGGCCAGGGCCTGGACCTGATCCAGGACCTGGTGCGGGGCCTGGACCTGGTCCGAAGCCAGGACCTGGACCTTAACCACGAAGTGGTACGTGTCCAGGACCTGAACCTGAACCAGTACCTGGTCCGGGGCCAGTACCTAGACCTGAACCAGGACTTGGTCCGAAGCCAGGACCTGGACCTGAACCACGAAGTGGTACGTGTCCAGGACCTGAACCTGAACCAGTACCTGGTCCGGGGCCAGTACCTAGACCTGAACCAGGACTTGGTCCGAAGCCAGGACCTGGACCTGAACCACGACCTGGTCTGGGTCCAGGACCTGGATCTGATCCGGGGCCAGGATCTGTACCTGAACCACGAACCGGCCCGTGTCCAGGACTTGAACCAAGATTTAACTAATGGGATTATTGGGAGAAACTCACAGAATCGATAGCCGATGGGGCGGATGTTGTTGAGTGGCTTTCTCTGGATGGCCTCCCAAGAGATGAACGGACGACCTCTTTAAGGTCCTAGGGAGCCGATGGATGCAAGATAACAGAGTCGACCAGAGTATAAGCCGTGGGAGGCCTGTATTCAGCAGTGGACCGGGACCCACCTAACTGCCTAAAGATGATGATGATGGGATTACTGATCCACTGGAACCCGTGACTCTATAACATAAATATTGTTATATTTTCTCTTTTCTCGCTCTGTATATTTTTTTTATAATATTCGATTTTTATTTACACGAAAACTATACAATGGCTATCAGTTTCATCTAAAAGTTGAATATCCCGCCGCTATTAAAAGGCCGCTAGGGACAGAGACAAATTAATGCGTTAGACAGAAACAAAACATATATGAGTGAATGAATGTGACTGATTTTAGCAGGGGTAGCCAGGCGAAAAAATTGATCTCTTGTTAATGGTCGATTAGCTAACAATAGATTGATTGGCCTTTCAGAAACCCACGGTGATTTAACAGCTTGTTAAATGTGACAGTCTGTTAGCTAATCAATGATTTGACAAGCGTTTCAGAAACCGGGTGTTAGTGACCGTATCTTCGGAACCGTAATAGTCGGGCTGCCGGCCTGGTGACGTCACAGCTAGATCGATCGATATTAGGAATCTTCCTCATTAGGCCTTAGTTAATGAGGAGTTTCCCAGTAGGTATTGTCAATTGGTTTCAAAAAGCATCAATAGATGGCGCTCCTACAATTTTGGTAATCGTTTTTTAATCTGTATGATGATGGCAGTGATTTCATGCAGCCAACTAATACTAAATTAAAAATAAAATGTTTATTAATATAAACATAACTGTTAAAGTTGAACGAAATGTAAAAAGAAATATTTATAGAAGTTGGCACTGTGTTTCATTATTATTACAACCTCTAAAATGGTTGAAAACTATTGATAAATACAATATTATCCAATACAACCTACCCAGTGTTTATATCCTGTTTGTTAAGAACCTATTTCAAGCGATTATCAGTTACCAAAATTGTCGGGGCGCCATCTAGTGAGTGGTTAGGAATGCTTTAGATACCTATTGGAAAACTGCTCATTAGCGGACTTGACGCCCTGGAATGGCGTCTAAATCGCGCAGCTTAAAAAATTTGGCGCGAACGATGATGCGGTTACTAGGCGGGCGCGACGCGATGATTGTGCGACGCGTCGACTGATACTGCGTCCTACGTGAGCGATTTGCGCAAACATCAAACAGTCGATACCTATTGAAGTGACCTAAAGTTGGAGATGAAATAAAAAATGTAAACACACAACTGTCAATGTCAAAGAGACTATCCAGGGATTACCGAATGCATTTATTTATCAAATGGTTAAGCATCACGCACACTGAAAAGTAATGGCTGGTAAACTTTCGAAAACGAAACAAATCGGGTAAATCCATTTATTCAATTTATTGAAAACTATTAGTCCTAAAATACTAGTTAGAAAACTTCAATATTAGAAAGAAGTGGCTGCCATTCTAATATAATTAATTGACAAAATAATAACAATCTACAAATAAAGTTAGATAAAACAAATTATATGCAATTCCATAAAACAAAAGATAAAATCAATTTACACATTAATTACGATGGTACAAAAATAAATGAAGTTGATCAAACTAAATTCTTCGGATTACTACTAGATAAACATATGAATTGGAAGGCCCAAGTAGATTGTTTGCGGTAAAATCAATATTTGATTTGTTTATGCACTCAAACGTTTAAAAAATACCACTAATATAAAAACTGCTCTAATGGCATACCACTCCTACATGGAATCCGTTTTCCGGTATGGAATTGTAATCTGCGGACAATTAAAGAGTTCACTGACAATAAGTTGTATACCTAATAAAATGAGCAGTTTTCCAATAGGTATCTAAAGCATTCCTAACCACTCACTAGATGGCGCCCCGACAATTTTGATAATTGATAATCGCTTGGAATAGGTTCTTAGCAAACAGGATATAAACACTGGGTACGTTGTAATGGATAATATTGTATTTGTAATAATATTGTATCGTAGTATAATAGTTTTCAACCATTTTAGAGGTTGTAATAATAATGGAACATAGTGCCAACGTCTATAAATATTTCTTTTTACATTTCGTTCAACTTTTAACAGTTATGTTTATATTAATAAACATTTTATTTTTAAGTTTATTTATTTATTTATTTATTTTGGAAAGCTAACAGCTACAATATTACAGCTACAGTTTAGTATTAGTTGGCTGCATGAAACCACTGCCACCATCATACAGATTAAAAAAAGGTTACCATAATTGTAGGAGCGCCATCTATTGATGCTTTTTGAAACCAACTGACAATACCTACTGGAAAACTCCTCATTATGATATAATTTGCACGCTGTAATTCTGACAGGCTAAATGTGATTGTACATTTTTACCAATAACTCCACCTCTGTAACCATGTTTATAGCAAATAAATGATTATTATTATAATGCATATTATCCTGAAACTAGCATTATCCAGACCGAAAATATGGGTGTCAAAAAATTCGACGAAGAGGTAGGTGGTGCCCCATACTTTTTGCTCGGCTCCATTCAGATCGGTTCAGTTAATGAGCTTGAAGATGATTGTGCCAAGTGCACAAGCAGTTGACCAGTTTTCCTTTTAAAATCAGTATCACATAATTTACTGCTTTGAAAAACATAGTTACTTTGTTTTAAATTTTATACATTTTTCTTACCTTGTTACCAGACGTAGTATAACGAAAAAAAATATTTGTAATTTCAATGGAACTAGCTTAATTGGGAACGTAATGAAATGCCATTTATGTTTGAATATAATTTCGGCTATGTGGCCGCCGTGTGTTTATTCTACTGAAAGCCAAAATCTTTCAACCAAAAGTGGGCGTCATCGATGAACAAAAATTTGTATAGCGTAAAAAATGCACATCAAAGAATAATTTCACGTTGGCTGCTGAGATTGTGTGATCTACTCCATAAGATTATTTATTTGGGATTATGAAAAAACAGAGATGATGGAACACAACATTCGACCATTATTCACGAATTACGGCCGTTTACTGCGAAAAATGTGTGAAAATTGGTCATCCAGATTGGGCCATCTACGCACCAGTCGCAGCAGGCAAATGACCGTAATGATATTTAAACATATAACGCATTTCATTATATGTCCAATAAAGCTAGTTTCAATGCTAGCTATCTACTTTCAATATACTTTTGCTTTTTATATTTAAATTTGAAAACTAAGGGTTTTAAAAAACTCCCATTAGTAGATACAGGGTTGCTGCTAAGGCAATTTACACATTGGCCCGACATTGGTCCAGTTATTCCGCGGACGAAGTCGCGGGCAAAAGCTAAAATTATCTGCAGCTGTGTAGTTTTCACACACGCCAAATTTTCGATTGACACTGTTCACACGTTATTATAAAACCATTTATTATAGATAATTAACGGTCGTGATATGAAACTATAACGACGGCTCGTCTAGGGAATCGCAGGTGTCACAATAATGTATGAAAAAGTTCGGAAAGAATTAACGGTCGGGTGTGTGTCTTCCCAACTTTAATATACCACAGAATAATCATTATTAGTCATTATTTGTATGGTGTGGATGGTCTTCTGTTGTATTATACCATAGAAGGCCATCTTCATAGAAACTTACACTTTCGCGCCACATATTCCTCTGGTCACCGATGAATATAATATAGCGGAGGTGTTTGCTAGTGTTTCATACAGCACACACACACACACACACATGCCTATGCACACATTTTTTACACCTTTATTAAGAACATTTATATTAAATTTTAAGTTACTTATTTTATATTTCATTAAATAAATTGTTTTCATATTATATCTAGTTAATTGTAACTAGAATGATGATTATATACGTATCAATTCCATAGATATAAGTAGATAAGGTTATTCTTAAAAGGAGTCTCCAGCAACCATAGATTTAAGGTACTTTTTGTTAATGAAATAAATAATTTATTTATTTATTTATGTTGAGTTAAGAGCCCAATTGGCTTCTAAGAAACTTGGTGTCCTCGCCAAGGTGAGGACTTCACACCTGGATAGCTTCTCAATTTATACCAAGCACAAGTCCGGTCATGTATGGAGTGATCGTCATCCATTTATTGTAGACGTCCCACCATCTCGTACTAAGCGTTTTGCATCCACTTTTCTTATGCGCACTGCAAAGGACTGGAACTCTCTGCCTAAGTCATTATTCCCTGATAAGTATAACCTTGGGGTCTTCAAATCAAGAGTGAATAGGTATCTTCTAGGCACGCATGCTACATCTTCGACCTCATCGTCGCTTTCAATCAGGTGAGTTGAGGTCAAATGCAAGCGTATTGCTAATAAAAGCCTTTTGACAAAAAAATACATCTTGCTTGCTATATTGAAAATGGACCTTTAAAATAGGCGGAATGTTAGTTTCTTTTTACGCCACGTTTATGATGTATTCTTGATCCTTGTCGGTATGTAGATACTACAGCTTTGGTACATGAAACTCTTGGCTTTGGCTTTTATACAGGGTGTTACATAAAATATGTACCTACACCCAGTACACGGTTTTATACACATTATGTAACTCCCTGTATATTGCATTGAAAAATCTGAAAATTTTAAAGCACCCACAAAGCATTCGATATTTTAAACATTTTATTAGCGACTGTCCGTGAATTCAGCCAATATATACTATCACTTTGGATTCAGCAATTATTTCAGAACATATTACAGTAGACCTCCATGGCAATACTGACTACAGAGCACTCGTGTCAAATGTGTCATAGAAAAAAAAAATGAAAAACAACGGATCCGCACGGACGCGCGTGGATGCGTTTTCAGATTCGTATTCAACTATGCGTGATTTCCATAAAAACCGATGACAGCTCAAAGAACTATATGTCACGCACTGACGCAGATCACGCACAACCGGACGGTGTTGCGTTCCAGTGAGCGAAGTCTCTAATCAGAATGTTTCTGTAAATTTAGATGCTGTGTCAGTTGTCGGCATTATGGGACCTCGTTGCTTGCGCAGCATCCAGCGCAGTGTCTAGTCTGGAATCTCCTATATCTATTAGGAGATAAAAAATAGGTAGGTTAGGTCCTATGTCTATTAGTAAGTATAAAATAAACTACCAAAATTACTTGACATTACCGTGACATTGCCGCAACTGTGAGAACTGGCTCGTTGGTCTCTTTTAAAATAATTATTGTTTTTGACACTGTAACATGTACTTATGCACTGAATAATAATTATAAGTGAAATAGGTTAAAATTTAATTAAATATTTATTGTTTTATTAATGGTTAACAAAAAAAGTTAGGTTTAGGTACATCATAAATTTCACTAGAATCAGTTGAGTTGAGCCTATCATACCTGTAAGACCATAGGAGAAACAACTAAAAACATGGATACACTATTGTCATACCAATGTTTTGCACCGCATTTGAAAGTTCTACGAAGTTGTGGTTACTACCAAATGGATAGCAAATCTCCGGCGATGCAAAAATTTCTTCACTCAATTTACGTGCGTTTTGTCTTCGGTTTATTGTCGCTGTATATATTACAGGAATGCATGAAGATTTATGAGGTAACCATAATTTCCTTTTATTATACTACTCAATGACAAATAAGCAAATATCGTCGGTGGCCGAGTGGTTATGGTATCCGACTCGTAAGCAACGGGTTCGAATCCCACTGGTGTCATGTACAAATGACTCTTTTCTTTCTGAGGTACATACATTAGTTGAATGCTAACCAATGCTTTTATGGTGTAGGAAAACATTGTGATGAAACCTGCACATTCAGGCGACTGAATGTGTTAACCATGATCCAATCTGGTCAGGTTGCCCTGGTAGCAGGAAAATGAAAATGAAAATGAAAATGAAAAAGTATTTATTGAATTAGGATTACGTTAATTAATCTCTTTTCAAAAGTCAAAAATCTAACGGAAAACAAAGGGAAGTTAAGCGAGCTCATCCAGGTAGGGGGCGACGCATGCAGACCGATCAGCGCGCGCGAGGGCTTACTCCGGCGAGACACCGGGCACCGATACGCGCCACGCACATAACCGCCTAGGCGAATCATTTGCGGCGCGCGCCCGGCCCCAGCCAGCCCGCCGGCGCTCACACCCGCACGCCCCAGCCGGCCTACCCGCGTCGCGCCCTGAGCTCGGAACAAATAAGTAAAAAGAATGTCGTCTGTCTGTCAGTATGCCGCTTCAGTTAGGAAAATGACCATCTGTGGGAAAAAGAAACGGCAAGAACAGGTACATTTAAATATGATTACATTGCATTGATACATTTGTCAATTTAATTTGAGTGAGCCTGTCTTGATTGGAATATGATGTGAACCTCTACAAATCGGTCAAGATAACTAAAAATAAAAATAAATTTCAAAAACATAAAAAATGGCACAGCAAAAGCAGGCCAGTCCACCAAGGCAGCACCCGTTCACGAGCATGACGCAGGGCCCAGCCATCGTCCAATTCAACCATATTTGAGGGAAGAGAACGACCCGACCCCCATGCCACCACCAGGCAGACTTTTAAGTGAGCATGCGCTGCCAATGCCGTACACATTAAAAAAATATTTGTTATTCAATGACTATTACACATCAAATCATCCTCACTCAATTAACAAAATTATAAATTTATAAATAACTTCCTATTTCGAAGAGCTAGTAGTACACCATACATTTTTGTCATTGATATATTCATCAATTTTATAATAGGCTTTTTTCATTAAAGTTGTTTTCACCTTATCTTTAAATTGTAATTCAGGCAAATTAATAATACATTCAGGAATATGATTATAAAATCTTATACAGTTACCCATGAAAGATGAATTTACTTTACTTAGTCTGAACAACGGTGTTACCAGTTTATTTTTGTTTCTTAAATTGACATTATGAATTTCAGTATTTTTAGCAAATTGGGTAATATGCTTTCTAACATACATAATATTATCAAATATATATTGACTTGAGAAAGTCAATACATCAATTTCTTTAAACAATTCTTTAAGCGAATCACGTCGACGTAATCCATATATTGCTCTTACAGCTCGCTTTTGTAGTTTGAAAATGATGTCACTATCAGCACACTTGCCCCATAGTATGATGCCGTATGACATAATACTATGAAAATAACTATAATAAACTAATCTAGCTGTATTCACATCCGTTAGCCTCCTTATTCGCCACACGGCAAATGCAGCCGAACTTAACCTACTAGCCAATGATTCAATATGTGGGCCCCATTGAATTTTTGAATCTATATTAACGCCTAAGAAAGTAGTTTTCTCTACCAACTCAAGTTGCGTTTTATCTAATATAACATTACATTGATTACTTTGTACATTAGGGAGGCAAAAATGAACGCATTTTGTTTTTTTAGAGTTTAAGACTAAGTTATTAATCGTAAACCAATGAAGCACATTCTGAAGAACACAGTTTACTTCGTCTATATTATTATCTTTCCTATTAATTTTAAATATCAGTGAAGTGTCGTCAGCAAACAAGACTATACCAGCAATATTCTGCACCATGTATGGAAGGTCATTTATATATACAAGAAAGAGAAACGGCCCCAATATAGATCCTTGTGGCACTCCAATGCTCACTTTCCCACCCGCAGATAACTCGCCATTTACATTTACTTTTTGAACTCTACCTTCTAAGTATGATTTCATCATTTCAAGACTATCATGCGTAAAACCGTAATGTTTTAATTTTAGTAATAGTGTTGAATGATTTACACAATCAAATGCTTTAGACAAATCGCAAAAAACACCTACTGCATTATGATGTTCTTCCCAAGCGCCAAAAATTTGTTGAATGAGGCTAATACCAGCTTCGGTAGTATTGCGGCCTTTTGTGAAGCCATATTGTTGTTGATGAAATAATTTATTACTGTTAAAGTGCACAATCATTTGACTTAACATGATTTTTTCAAAGATTTTACTGAAAACGGGCAGGATGGATACCGGTCTAAAATTATTCAAACTATTTTTACAACCTGATTTGAATAATGGCACCACTTTACTGATTTTCATGAGGTCGGGGAAAACACCTACTTCGACGCAAGCATTAAAAATGTAAGCTAAATACGGTGCTAAAATATCAACAACAGTACTTATAACTCTAACTGACATTCCCCAAATATCTTCCGTATTTTTCAACTTAATGCTTTTAAAAGCTTTAATGATAGTTTTAGCGTCTACTTCGGAATAACAAAAGCCATTTTCACAGGCACCTATATTTTCTTTTAACAAGTTTTCTGCACTAATTGGGCACGAGTTTAGCAGCGAGGTAGTTTTAATCGGTATTTCGGTAAAAAATTTTTGGAACAACTCTGCCACTTCTTTATTTGCGGTACTAGTTCCGGTTTCTGTTTTGATTTCATAATGTGTATCACGAGGCTTTGTTTTCCCTGCCTCCTTATTTATTACATTCCACACAGTCTTAGCCTTGTTTGAAGACGAACTTATAATTTTCTTATAATGCTGTGATTTTGCAATTAGACAAACTTTCTTAAACGTTTTTGAATATTTTTTGACATATTCTACAAAATCTTTATCATGGCAATAAGCTCGCTGACCGTATAGTTCAAACATTCTATCTCTGCTTTTGCGGATACCTAAAGTAGCCCAATCACTAAATTTAGATTTACAGTTACTTTTTATTCTTTTTTGCGTAAAAACACTTTGATAAACATTATTGACAGAATTGAACATATCAGAAAATAGAATGTTTGGGTCATGAGAATCAAGAGAAAGGCCGGCAATGGTCTCCGATAAGGCTTGTTTGAAGTGTTCAATTCTCCTTTGAGTAATTGGTCTTGTAATTATTTCATTGATATTACATTGTTCCGTAAAATCAAAAACAATGAATTGTCCACTATGGTCAGATCTTGTAAAATTTATAATAGCCTTTTCGTTGACCTCGCAACAGCAGAACACATTGTCGATGCAAGTCGCTGATGATTCTGTGCATCGTGTCGGCTCTAAAAATACATAATCCGTTCCGTTCCGTTCCGTTCAGGTACAACACCAGCCAGAAATGCTTCTGCAAGGGTGTATGTAGATCATATCAGCAAGAACTGGGTACGGCGTCGCCATACTCGGTGGTTCCGTCGTCTGTACTTGTATTTTGAGCAACCAAGCCCAGTGGTTGTCACGGGTCTCACCCAAAGAGCTGGTTTGCTCCGGATACAGCATCAGACGTGGGAGTTGTTGATTTTAGGCGACACCAGACCTCGTCCTCCACTGATTTGCGCTACCTCCAGCCCGAGATACCAGTGTGTACGTAGATGCGAAGGGGAGTGTAGGGCTGTCGCAGTCAGGATGGGAGCGAAAGGATTTGGAGCCGACAAGAATACTAGCATCGAGTCAGTTTAAAGGAGGATAGATACTATACTTTTTGTGTAATATAATAAAGAAGGATGGTAAAGACTGCTGTGGTTGTTCCCTTGATCTGTTCTTGTTTTGTTTTGTCTTTGGTGTTGGGTATTCTTGATGTCATGTTCCAGGTGGCCTTTCCCACGATGTCCAGTCGTGAGCAACCATAATCTTTTTGCAAGTGGTGCCTTCTTTCCACCGGCGTGTTGTAATATTTAATCTGCTAACTACGACGATATCCTCTGCTTGACGTTCGTTAGTATTCATGGTCGTTCTTGTTTGCTTTCTCCAATGTCCGTCGTTATGTTGTGTTGTCTGGGCCCTCTACCTCCGATTCGGAGTCTGTCTCCGGTGCTTGGTATATTTTCCCGGCTTCGTTTTTCATTTCACTCCTATTCACTGCCATCGCCTGCCAGTCTTGTTTCGACTTCGTTGTATATTTATCTATGTCGTGGTTCAACGAGTCTTCCCAGGTAAATATAGGTCGACCAACTTTACGCTTACTTTCTGAGTGTTGTAGGGCTGCCTGTAGTATGTGCGGGTTCTCGTGCCTCATTATGTGGCCGTAGTATGTCAGCCTCCTTACTTTTATTATTTTTGTTATAGTTTTTCCATCTAAAATCTGCCATATTTTCTTATTGGGTTTCTCTCTGGATAGATTTAACATACCTCCCAAGATGAATCTTTCGTATCGTCGTAGCTTGGATCGATTAGCCTTTGTTTGGGACGCCACGTTCAAACCGTAGGTCATCGTGGGGCATATGACCATTTTGTAGATTAGTCTTGTGATTTTCCATTCCAGTCTGTTGTTTTTTATAAACGCGTTTACTATTTTGGAGTTTGTGACGGCTTTGTCGCACCTGTGTTTCATACAATTTCGTCTGTCATGGGATGCTGTGAGATACGTCCCTAGATATTTTATTTCTTTCACGGGTTGGATTGACACTCCCCCTAGGTGGACACTGCTGGGAGCAGTACCGTTGGGTGGGTTGGATGGATCTCTGATTATTAATTTTGTCTTGGAACCATTTATAACAAGTCCTACCGATTCAAGTAGTATTTTTAATCTTGTTATTGTCTGGTCCAATTTGACTATATCCGTACCAATTAGAATCAGGTCGTCGGCAAATGAAAGGATGAGCGGCATCGTAATATTATGGTCCTGATCCAAAGTAAGCTCGTCGTCTTCCTCCTCAAGTGTTCGCAGCACTTCGTCCATGACTAGGGTAAATAGTCTGGGTGATAGTGGGCATCCCTGCTTAACTCCTTTTCCTTTGTTTATGATATCGGAGTTCTGGCCGCACCATGAGATAAGGGTTTTCTCCTGCATACAGGCCTCTATTATCCTATTAGTTAGATGTGTTCCAGTTCGGGTGAGGAGTATATCTCTGAGTGCATCGAGATTGACCGTGTCAAAGGCTTGTTCTATGTCGAGGGCTACGACATATGTTTTGGTGCCTGCTTTCCAATTGGAATCCAGTACCCTTCTTATGGTGAACATGTGGTCGTCGGTCGAACGATCTTGTAGGAAAGCTGCTTGGTAATTTCCTAACTGGATTTTTTCGTCTAATTTTTTTAATATGAAGTTAGCGTATATCCTGTAACCGACATTGCATATTGATATTTTTCGGAAGTCGGACGTCCTTTTAGGGTTTTTGATCTTTGGAATTGGAACCTGTCTTGTGAGTTTCCAATCCTCTGGTATTGCGTTCTTAACCCAAGCCTCTTGCATAACTTTTACGAGTTGGTCTGTGAAGGTGGGTGGTGCCGCTTTGTATAATTCCACGACGACATGATCCGTTCCCGGGACGGTACCACTCTTCATATTTTTTATAATTTTTGTTATTGTCGCTTCGTCTGGGTGATCCGTTTCAGTTGGACCTTTTTCGGGGACCATATTTATGGTGGGACCCTTCACTTTATTTAACTCGCCTATCCAATTGGACATTGGAATGTAATACTTACTTTGTGATCGGTTTGTTTTTGTTTTGTGTTTTTTGAGATATTTGTAAGTGACTTTCATCCTTATTGCTCTGTGTTGTTTGCTCAGGTTTTGAAAAAAACGCCTGCAGTCCTCCATGTCTTCCTGTTCCGTAGCGTTGCGATACGCGGTTCGCGCTTTAGTTACTTCTCTTTTATAATTTACGTTGTTTGAATTAAACTTGTACAGGAATCGGGCTTTCTGTAAGTTAGCTAGTGCTCTACGTACCTCTCTGGACCGTACTTTAGTTTTTTGTAGGGTTTCCTGAGCCGATCGTTTTAGAATATTATTTAACGATTGCCATGTACTGGAAATATCCGCGGCTGTATTTGGATGTAGGTTATATTTTTCCAGCTTTTCGATTACCTTATTTTGAAAGCTGTCCCTTGTTTCGCCTCCTTGTAACGCGCTATAGTCGTATAGCCTGAAATTAAATCTAAAGGCGCTTGGTTCGTTTGACGCTTTTCCCGTATTAGATTTAGTTTGGCTTTTTTGAGGTATTTGAGCGGAGGATATTCTAATATTTCCCGAGATCAATTTGTGGTCTGTTTTTATTTCGGATGACCATTCGTCTTTTATATAATCGAACCAGATTGTGTTAGTGCAGCGCGATATGATGTGGTCTATTTGGGAGTGCTTTTTTCCCATCTTCCATGTAGTTTTACATGATGGGCGGCCCCAAGTACTATTTATACGAAGGTTGTGCTGTTGGATAAATGACATCAGTAGGTCTCCGTTTTGGTTCGGTTTCTGGTGGTATAGGTTCGTACCTACTAAATTGGAGGCGAGATGTTTGGCATCTTCTTTACCAATGTGGGCATTAAAGTCCCCGATAAGGAGCAATTGAGTTTGATTCGACGACTTTGTAACGAGAGTACCTATTTTGGCCAGGGTGTTTGATGATGTCGATGGTAGATGGGTGGTTATAACGAGGAGGTCTAATGGGGATACCTTATCCTGTATATTAATTCTGATGTGTGCTGCTACGCTATTACTATCTATACGGTGGACTTTGATTACATCGTGGGTCACCCTGTTGCTGATGAGCAGGGCTACTCCCCTTCTTTCCATTGATCGGGATCCTCCTGTTAGTATCCAGTTATAGTTTGCCGATACGTAGTCCCCTTTCGAGAGATGTGTCTCTTGTAAGCCGGCTATTGTTATTTGGCGCCTCTGTAACTCACTGTCAATTTTCTTTTTTTCTAGTGCTTTCGAACAGCCGCGTACATTCCACGTGGCTATGCGTAATTTACTACAGGGTACGGGGTTCTTTGGTTGTTCAGGTGACGGCCTTAATAGTCTTAGCCCCGTTGAGTCCACAGGGTAGCTGTTAGACGGCTCGGTTTCCGATTGCGACGTTGTACTTTGTGATCTGTCCGAGAGGCATATATTTTGTTGTGGTCCTTGCGAGTTTGTGACTATTAAGCTGTTGTAATGATTATTTTCGAATTGTAGGTGTATGCAGGCCGATGATTGTTCATTTTCAGGACTGTAAACCAGCGGCGTGGTATAATTTGTGTGCACGTGCACATTCACTAAGTAGAACTCGCATGCCGCTATTATTGTTTCTTCTCCTCCCCAGAAGCCGTCGTTGAGTTGCGATCGAATGTACAGATCTATCCTCTCTTCGATAGATTGCTCTGGGGTTCCTATGTTCGCATCTTGTATGCTGTTTAAAAGAGCTAGGTGTATTCTATTTAATTTTCTGTTGTCCGCTACATATGTGGCTAGGTCTCGGCGCACTGCCTGGTGTTCGAATGTCAGGAAATATACTTCATTTAGTTGATCTGCGATAGCCCTAAAGAGACAGTTGCCGTCTTTAGCCATGTGTCTTATTGTAGTTTGCTGCGATTTTTGTGCCATGATGCTCACCAGATGTTGCGCACTTTCGTTTCTTTAGTCGGTTGGTACCTAGATATGCTCGGTCCCTTGTTTTTTGTTCACCTTTCTTGATTGTCTTTAAGTGTTCGTTCAGTGTTTTTTGTCGGTTTCTCTCTTCCAGTTTGCTGCAATTTGTACCTGTTTTTTGGTGGGTAGTGGTTTGTGCCGTATTTAGAGACGCGTGTTTACGTTAATTCAATATTGTTTGTTAGTTTGTCACGCGGTTACTGATATTTAAGTAATCTGAAAAAGAAGTAGGTTAGATCCGATACAAGCTGTTCCTGATGAGGCTTGCTGCGAGCTTGTGCTCTATACGTATGTGGGTCAGAATAGGATGTCAGGCCTGCCTGTACATGTTAATCTAGCGGCTTTGTTAAGTTATTTGCCCGGATTGGTTCGCTCTGCACTTTTGTTGAACCGGAAGCTGATCCTTGGTATTTAACTAACGCCGAAGAATCTCGATACTATAAACAATAAGTACACAAGCTTAAGACGGTCAAATAGTCTTTTTTGTTCTCCCTTGCGCAATGTGGAAATGTGTTCTTATTGTTTTTAAGTGAGCAGCCTGGACCCTTCACCTATTTTTTTGTCGGTTTCTTTCTTTGTTTGTGTTAGAAAGTTGCAAGTTTTGAGTTTCTGGTACCTACTTTAAGGCAGTGGTATGCGGTTTTTATGAGTCGCAAAGTAGATACGTATTGACTTGTGCTTTATTTTGGGACGCAAGTTTTTAAATAATTTAGCAAATTGATTTTGCTAGTTTGTCTCGCGGTTTATAATATTCATATAATCTGAAAAAGAAGTAGGTTAGAACACACGCTACTCTTGGTAGAGCTTGCTGGTAGCGTGTACGGTTTTTCTGATAGGTATTCCACTTCTATTGACGCTAGAACCTTGAACGCTATTATTACAAATGGGTCTCGATTCAGGGCGGTGTTGGATAATTTGGGACACCTATCTATATTATGTCCTCTATATGGCGCCTGGGTTTAGTTAGGTGGTACTTTATGTTGTGTTTAAGTGTGCATTTGTATTCCAAAATACATATAACATGAACAGTAGGGAGATTTAAAATTTACTGTACTAAAACTTATGATTGTGAAGACTGAGGTACATAATGTGTTTAGGGGATATGTGATAATATTATTAGGAACGCCCTCACCGGGTTTGGAGCTCAGGTGTGTCGTTAGCGGGTTATGTGGCGGTGTTGGTGTGCTGGTATCAGCAGGGAGATGCGGCTGCGCTCTGTTGGTGCTACAGCGCGGCGTGCTGCGCACTGTTGGTGCTGCAGCGCAGGCTTAGGTGGGCTTCTCCGTCGATCACTGTCACTGACACTACACCTTAGGATAACAATAAACCACTACACCGCACAACACTTAAACCGGGCTAGGGTGTCGCTACTATATTGCAAACGGACACACCGTGAAAACTGTTGCAATCGCAAAGCACGGACACACCGGGAACGACAACTTTTTGGGCACTTGACTCAACGGGGTCGTAAATGCGCGCCAGATGGCACGTCCGCTCGCTATGGCTGCCCAAAAAGGAATCTGTCGGCTCTAAAAATACATAATTAAGATTAAAACTACGAAATAAGCTTATTATTCTCTTACTAAACGTTGTTTTTTCTAGTAAATTAACATTAAAGTCTCCACAAACGATTACCTTTTTTTTACACGTACAAAGTCTTTCTAAAACTTGTTCCATAGTTTTTTCAAAAATCTCAAAGTTTTCATTGTATGGTGGCCTATACACACAAAGTATGATGCACTTTTCTAGCTCTACGCAGGATAACTCAATCTTATGTTCAACTGAGAGGCCAGAAACATCTTTCCGGTCTTTCGATTTAATATTTTGCCGTACTGCAATTAATGAACCACCACGGGAAATAGATTTCCGATTAAAACAACTAATTATATTATAGTTAGATAAATTAAATGACATCTCAGATTCTCTCAGCCAGTGTTCAGTTAAACATAAAACTTCTACAGGAGTTTTCTTTAAATATAATTCTATTTCATGTTCTTTGCCAGAAAAACCTTGTATATTTTGATGAATTAATCGTAAACAATTCTTGGGCTTTTCTTTTGTCTTAAAATCTAGTTTAAAGAGCATCCTTTGTCCTTAGATGATAACATGCAGGAGCCCTGGTCAATCCTACTTACGCTAATATTGTTATAACAATTAATATTATAAGCTAACAATGTAGCAATATACTTTTTGTCCTTTTGCTTGAGATACAATGTATCATTTGTACAAATAATATTGCCAACAAATTTGTTGATGTCAAAAAATGTAAATGCGTTACTATAACGAGTCAAATTATATAAACATGTATTCAGTCTATGAATACGTCTATTTAACTTAGGGTCATTATTTGTGTATGGGAAAGCACACAAAGTAATTTTATTAAAATTATGGGACTGAATTTTTTGAAAACTCTCTACGATATCATTTCTAGTTATTCCCATGCTATTTCCGACCATTACTATAATATTGGTACGGTCTTCATTACATTGTTGACTAGCTACATTTATTATCTCATTAAATGATCGGTTTGGCAAACAATGATTACAAACAGATGTATTGACATCATTACTTATTAATATGCCCATGCCTTTGCCAAGCGAATCGGAATATATTATGGTGCGTATTGGACTCTTTGCCGTGTCCGTAGTGCCCGCCAATCTCGTTGTCGCCACGACGGCCGGGGCGGCTGGGGTCTTGTGAGGCCTGACGACCGCGGGCTGGATGTGGGCCGCGGGGGCCGTAGAGCGCGTCGATCTCCTCGCAGCGGCGGCATAAGAGGTGGCCGCGAAGGCCGGGGCGGCTGAGGCTTTGGGGGGCCCGCCGACAGCAGGTACGATGTGGGCCGCGGTGGCAGAGGTGGTCGCGACGGCCGGGGCGGCCGGGGCGGCCGGGGCGGCCAACACCTTACACCCGGCGCCCGCGGGCTCGACGTTCACCGCAGGAGCCGCGGTGCTCGCAGCGTGCGCCTCGGGGGCGACGACAATGTTTTGCGGCTGGGGCGCGGGGCGCTGAAGCTGCGAAGCGACACACTCACATTCCTCTTCTTTGGCAGTCATCAGTCGTTCGATCATGTCCGTGTTTTCATTTGACAATTTGACCATTTCAGAGGTAGCTTCTCTCCAAGTAATGATTTCATTTTGTGCTATTTTATATTTTCTATTTACTATCTTTAAGTCTACTTGCAACTTTTTTATTTTTTTATTCATCTCGTGTGTCTCCGTGGTATGAGTTTGTTGCGCACGTACCAATTTAGAATTACAATCTTCAAAATCAATTCGCAACTTTTTCGTTAATTTTTTAATTATATTTATATTAAGTAAAGATGCCATTGATGTGGTCTCATTCCAGGAATTACATAGGTCAGAAGTGTTTTCAGACGCTGCTTGGTGATCATGTTCTGGTTCTACTAGTTCATCATAAAGACACTGGGATTTTTGGTGTGAATCGCAAGACTGTCGCTGCTCATATTTTGTTATGATATTGTGAGCCTCGCTCAGAGCTAGCTCCAGTTCCGAGATTCTGCTCAAGGCACTTGTGTAATTCCTGTGACAGGTCTGCTGTTCTGTGAGTACGTTGCGTATCTCGTCTCTGTCCCTGGTTACTTCCAAGTACTCCTTGTGCATAGATGCAAGCTCACTCTTTAACTGAGTGTTAGTGCCAATGATGCTTTGGATCTCCTGTTCTGCGTCTATGCGTTCCTCCAACAGCTGGTCGCAGAGAGTTTTGGAGCATTTCAGCTCGTCCAGCGCCAGCTGCAGCTTGCATTCGATCTCCTCGCAGGCAGCGCGTCGTGTCTTCACCATATTTGAAGGTATTCGTCAGCACTGGGCGGCCTGAAACTGACAACAAACCGGGACAGCAGAAATTCCAACACGAATATTAGGAAGGAACACGTGAAGCTATCTTTAATATTAATCCAACTAATCTATAGTTTATAAATATATAAATAATATACTATATTATTTAACCTTGTCAATAGTCAAACAACCCCAAACAAAAATTTAAATATCTATTTATTACTTTCTAATACGTACTATAAACTGCTAATTTAGTTCTCCACTTAACAAAATATTATATATTATGGCAAAGCCCTCCACTGATTTGAAGGAGGCTCAAGTCAATAAGTTAAATTATACCTATGAAATGGCAAACAAACAATACACTGCTAATTTAGATATCTACTTAACTAAATATAATATAATTATGGCAAAGCTCTCCACTGTTGTGGAGAAGGCTCCAGTCAAGCAGTTATTACCAACTAACTGGCAAATAAACAATAAAATAGCCTGTTAACTATCTACTTACTTAACATTAAAAAAATAATCTATATTATTTCACTTATTTCACTGATATTAATGTGGTCAAACAATGACTTAATACCTACGAACTATAGTTAACAAACAGCAATACAGTTTGCTAATTTAGCTGGGCAATCCCCTATTTAATATCTATCTATAAGCAGACAATTATGCAAGCAGTTTTAAGAGGTATGGTAAATCCAATTTACGAGCCCCTGCTATTAAGAGACTATTATTAAAATATTCTGCTAACAACTAGTAATATCTACAAATATTAAGTATCTGTAATCAGTAAATCACCTATCACTTATCGGTCTACACCTAAGTACCACGCTAGCCAGCTGGGTATGTCAAACTACCCACCCATCCACATTACAACGTAAATGGCATAAAAAAATGGAAAAAGTAAAATAAGATAAATACAAAGCGGAAAAGATAAACAGGGGAAAGGCAGGCGTTATATAATAAATTAAAGTTAAAGTTAGATGAGAGGTTTTAGAATGAAGAGTGAAAAAAAAAGATGTAGGTATCTGTTTAGCACCTACTCTGTACCTAAAGCAAATCTGCAAAACGGCGGACGCATGCACCTACCGCAGAGAAATAATGTGCCTTGTGTCTTGTATTGATGCGATATTGTTATTTCTGTGCAGTATGTGTTAGTGCTGTCTGAGGTCAATGTTTTGTCTTCTACTTCGCTTCCAC
Organism: Blastobasis lacticolella; assembly: GCA_905147135.1. Taxonomy (NCBI): domain Eukaryota; kingdom Metazoa; phylum Arthropoda; class Insecta; order Lepidoptera; family Blastobasidae; genus Blastobasis; species Blastobasis lacticolella. Next base: position 20,065,592 of record LR990041.1, read on the forward strand.
TAATTGTCAAGCGAAGAGAGCCGGTAAACTGGACCTAGTGAGTGGATAAACGTTGTTCACTAGATAATGTGAACGCTGTGCAGTTTAAAATTGCGTGTTTTGTGTTTAATAAGTGTATAGGTAGGCAAAACAAACACAACACTCCAATACGCAGGTGAATACGTCTACAGTCAAATTCGTGGGGTTCGTGGGGCTATCTACCTAAATATAGTAGGTGAGTAGCTATGAATCTATAAACTCGCGAACTTTCGATAGGTATGTGCTTTAGTACTTTGTACAAAAATATTAATTAGACAATAATTACAGGGATCAAGTTGCACCTTTCTGACAAAAGATTAAAACAGGAGTAGGTAACCTGTTTACTTATTTATTATAATGATATATTCAACTGTGTGAAGTTTACTATGAACAAGATCTATGTTCCGACAAGATGCGTTCACTTCTTTGTTATCAGCCCGGGTCAGCGACCGCGGCTTGGCAATCTGTTGGATACCTACGAGTGCAAGACGTATCGCGCAGGTACTTACTCAACGGTAGTGATAACAATCGATAATTATTTAGGGATCAATTAAGAATGAATAGGTGTAGAAAGATAGATGTAATCTGTTTCGATAATTATAGAAGTAAGTCCTTAATAAAATTACCTATTCTAAATATTGTACAGTACGTAGATAGGCTTAACTAAATCTGTGCGTGAAAGTTAGTAAAAATAACAAAATAAAACAATACTCGCCTGTTTCGTAGTCCTCTTATTTCGATCGAACAAAGGCGACCGTTACGACTTTAGTGTCGTTATAATAACTTATTTGCCACAAACACTGGCACCATAGAAATCGTAACACTTGTTTGTTACGATAAACTGTCACAAATTAATTACTTGTTTAAGCTTATTAACAATTATAACTATTTTTAAAATAAATTAATAGACGAGTAATGCAATTTCACGTCTTAACCTGGGTATTTCCAACTACCCACTTTCAGGGCAGGGCGTGGCAGGGCCACGGAGGTCAGGTGGCAGTCACTCCACTGCAATTATCTGATGAACCAAATGCTGAATCATCACAACCGGGACATTAATAAGATGATTATTTTAATGACACATGAGCAAACAGCCTGCCTACCTAGTCATTCAAGGATTCCCTAGTTATTTTAGCGTAAAAACGGTTTGAAACCGCGTCACCATGACAAAAGGATCCTTTTTGGTGTAAATTGAGTGGTCCAGCGTCTTCGAGGGGTTGAATTCGACAAGGTTCAGTCTGCCCCACAGAGCAGCTTGCTCCGAGGAGTGTCCAATCTCTGATACAAGTCTAATTCGGATTATATTTATTCAACGAGGGAATACCGTACTTCGGGAGTTTTGTTAGCAGTGCCCTGTGCCCCATCAAATGCCTTGGCTATATCAAGACTGACAGCCAGAGCCTTCCCCTTGCTCTCGATAGCCTCAACCCACCTTTGTGTTAGGTACCCAAGCTGAGCGACCATGACGAAAGCTATATCGACGGTCACTGATCAGCTGGTGATCCTCGAGGTATCCAAGGAGCTGGATGTTGATAACCCGCTCCAACACCTTAAAGAGCAAGGAGGTTACCGCTATAGGCCTGTAATTTGATGGGTCTGAATTGTCACCCTTCTTGTTATCGTATCAAATTTTACGAAGACGGCACCGTTCCAGAGGTGTAGGAAAGCTCGAATAGGCGCATTAACGCGGGATACAACTCGGGAGCACATTGAAAACAATAGCCGATATGCCATTAGGTCCACTGGACTTCCAGATGTCTAGGGAGAGAAGCACACGTCTTATAATTTTTTGGATGAAACGAACGTCAGGCATGATGCCCTCACATCGCTTTGTAGTTCTCCCATCATCCAGAGTTGAGTTATGAGCAAAGAGATTACACAATAGATCGGCCGTTTTCTTTACGGTGTCATCTTCTTCATATTTTATGTTGCAGTTAACGTATTAGAAATGTTGGTTCTGCCTCACTAAACAAATCCCCCCATTTCACCACATGATTTCATCGTTTTAATATAGCCGTTCCTTTTGACAAAGCTGATAAGATAAATTTCTATCAGTTCAAATACTAAAACTTACATTTGCGTTCAATTTAATGTAATTTTATTCAACTTTTTGTTCTGAGCAGACACGTACGTAGGTACTTGTTAAGTAAATGCTTCGATGTTTTCCTCCATAGGTGCGCGACAACGCTGTCCAAGTCATGGATACGATATTTGTGTGTCTATCCTACTCAAATACTTTAATCAAGAAATACGTTCTAAAGGCGCGAGCACCATTGGTAGAAGAGCTACTGGCAATTACGAGAGGTATGCAAGCACTTCTTTGTACTAACAAACAGACAGCGAAGCAAGCAACAGCAAAGAAAACAAAATTACCTACACATAGACGCCACGGCACGAGAAACTAGAAAGCAGTATACACGAGAAGTCAGATTTTCAATAATTCAGCCCGACGGGCTGAAATAAGTACCTAGCTATGTCACTTACATTAACGATTATATGTCCTAGATAACTCATGATAGATCTATGAAGATAAAGGAACATTTAAGTGTATTTGATCAAAGTATAAAGTAAGTATAATGTGTAAAATAAAACTCGTTGTAATATACTTTTTGGCCAATCAAACTATATTTACTAGTTTTTGAAATATAGCCGTTTATGTAGGCAAGTGTCATAGGTATTTATGCTTTCTAGTGTACTTTTAATGCCAACGCATCCTCGACAAACCCATATTTTGCGTTCTCGAATATTTTGCGTTCTACGGGGGTGTGATAGGTACTCGTATGGAACAGTTATCGTGGTCTAACGGCTAATCAATTCGGTTTGGTACCGGAAACTTGTCAGGCATGGGTGTGTTATTCAAAGCTTTTGCAAAGATAATTTTATGCCTAAATGACATGAATCTGTCTTTCCCGTGTTGGCTACAGCCATTTGACAACGTACCGAACCATTAACAGTGACTCTGTTTAAATCATCTATAATAGATGTTGTCTTTGGTGGCTTGTGTGCTTTTTATTTGTGTTTCTTTTTTTGTCCTTCTTCAACTTCGTGTAGCAGGGGGTGGGACTTGTGTCACGCTCCCCTGAGCCATAAGCCTATTTATCATCGGGTACATTTTGAATTAGTTTTTTCTTTGTTATGTATTTATATAGGAATTTGTTTTTCTTTTTTTTGAAATGTTTACTTTATATGATAAATAAACTATTTATTTATTTATATTTAAGGCCAATCATGATGAAATGACAAAAATCTGTGTGTGAAGTCTTTGAAAGTCAAGTTGTTTTATTTGGTCTGGCCATAATGACCAAGTCGGTGTTTTCTTAGAGGGGTTTACCCAGCTACGGCTCGTTCATTAACCGTAACTTGAACAGGTGTTAAAGTATCGTTTCGTTCCAGGTCCGCTATTCAACCAAGGGCTCCCAAGCCACAACGAGTTACTTCGCATCACCTGCCGCCATGCCCTTCGCTTCCTCCGATTTTATCAATGCCTGGGAGTAAGCACCGTTATAGCCTGGACCATTTACCCAATCGTTCTTCACGTCAGAGGGATACATCAACCATTCACTATTTGGTTACCCTTCGACGAGACCGTCGATCCGCAGTAAGTAAATTCAAAACTTAAGTAGCTAGCTATATTCAAAAAATTAATAAACTGCAAAGGAGGTCCGGAAAATTCAGTCAATATGACCAATCTTTTGCGAACTGCTAGAAAGGTGGTAAGTCTCGAATAGTTTTGGGAAAAGTTTTTGCAAAATAAAACTTTTGTTCTTCCATTTATATTTTTAGGTTATATCGATAAAGGTTGGCTCATTGTGTATCTTCTACCGTCTATATCGTGGGAACTGCTCTAAGGAATTGTTTGGACGTGTGCCGATTTAGAAGTTCACTACCATGCCGCAAACTAAAATTCCTTCCGTACCACCTGGATGAGTGAGGCGCTGCCCTAGCTAGCGATCGTACGATCACGATAGTACGCCCACGGTGACGACCGGTGTCGCATGTAACACAAATACATTAATCTCTTTGGAGTGTCCTAATTGGAAAGTTAAATGGTATTTTGGATTAAAATATTTGGATTGTAGTGTACTAATGAGTTACAAGAACAGCTTCTCAAAATCACATAGATGGCGCGCTCTAAGGACTCAAACATTATTATTACAGATTCTACATTGCCATAACGTACTTCTGGCTACAAGTCACTTGGGTCGCGATTGGGACAAGTACCTCGGATTCCTTCATAACTTTCCTTTTTGTGCAGAGCAAGACTCAAATCGCTATCCTCAGGTGATTGAATAATTATAGCTTGGGATTTAAATATTATAAATCTCTATCTTCCTCATACACTCACTAACCAATAGAGGCACTTGACTTTCATACCGTAAAGTCGTTGCGGGAATATGTAATATCTCACTTAACAGTAGGTAAGTATATATCAGTGTATCGGTAAGACTCGCATACGCAAATAAAATAAATATATTCAGAAAATCATACACGTTTCTTTTACAAGTAAATTTTAAATTGCTTTGTATTTTAAAATTCTAGAGATGTTTTTCTAGAATTGATACTTTTTAAGACTTTTTTAGTACCATAGACCACATACATACGCTGCGGCAGGTTGTACAGAAGACCGAAGAGTATAACCGGCCATTATGCTTGGCGTTTGTGGACTATGAGAAAGCCTTCGATTCGATCGAAACTTGGGCGGTGCTCCAGTCTCTACAGCGGTGCCAAATTGAGTATCGATATATCGAAGCACTGAAGTGTTTGTACGAAAACGCCACTATGTCAGTTCGTCTCCAGGACAAGACCACAGAACCTATTCAGCTGCAGCGAGGTGTTAGACAAGGTGATGTCATATCACCGAAGTTGTTCACCGCTGCACTGGAGGATATCTTTAGGCTTCTGGACTGGGACGGACTTGGCATCAATATTAACGGCGCGTACCTAACTCACCTCAGTTTTGCTGACGATATCGTAGTCATGGCTGAAACCCTGGAAGACTTGGGCAAAATGCTCGATGACCTCTGTAGGGCTCTCAACAAGTAGGTCTTAAAATGAACATGGACAAGACGAAAATTATGTCGAATGTCCATGTTGTGCCTACTCCAGTGACAGTTGGAGGCACTCCACTTGAAGTTGTTGACGACTATACATACCTAGGACAAATAGTCCGGCTAGGTAGGTCCAATTTCGAAAAAGAGGTCAATCGACGAATCCAACTCGGTTGGGCAGCGTTCGGGAAGCTACGCCACATATTTTCGTCCCAATTACCGCAGTGTCTCAAGACCAATGTGTGTTGCCAGTGATGACTTACAGATCTGAAACGTGGCCACTCACTGTGGGCCTTATAAGAAAGCTCACTGTTACCCAAAGGGCAATGGAAAGAGCTATGCTCGGAGTTTTTTTGCACGACCGAGTCAGAGATGAGGGATTCGCAAGCGAACCAAGGTCACCGACATAGCTCTAAGGATTGAAAGACTGAAGTGGCAGTGGGCAGGGCACATAGCTCGAAGAACAGATGGCCGATGGGGCAGTAAAGTTCTCGGGTGGCGACCACGTACCGGAAGACGCAGCGTGGGAAGGCCTCCTACAAGGTGGACCGACGACCTGGTAAGGATCGCAGGTACCAGCTGGATGCGGAAAGCACAGGACCGGTCTTTGTGGAGATCTCTGGGGGAGGCCTATGCCCAGCAGTGGGCTTCTACTGGCTGATATGATGATGACGATGAAGACTTTTTTTGCTAGCTAATACAAAACCCAAACAGTACGCCGCACGCTATTTAACTCCGCTCTAGCCAGTACACAGCTCCGCACAGCTCGCCGCACGCAGCTCAGCTCCGCTCTAGACAGTACACAGCTCCGCACAGCTCTACTCACGCAGCTCAGCTCCGCTCTAGCCAGTACACAGCTCCGCACAGCTCGCCGCACGCAGCTCAGCTCCGCTCTAGCCAGTACACAGCTCCGCACAGCTCGCCGCACGCAGCTCAGCTCCGCTCTAGCCAGTACACAGCTTCGCAACTTTGGTGGCCATACTCTAGTAGTACAACATCTCCTCTCCTCTCTGCTTTGCACATCTACTTTTGTGAAACTTACTTCATCGCTGTAACTTCCATGGATCTGTTTTGTGTTTCCAGACTGGATTTAGAAGCGCTTGTGGAAAAGAGTAAGGAGATTGCAGCGGAAAAAGATATAGAGTTAACGACTGCGCTAACCCTACGGCTTAAGGCTATAATGACTCATTATGCGGAAATCGATAAGTAAGCTATCCTACTTTTATTTCGAAATACGAGTAAACATAAATGCAGAACCACATATGCAATGTCACTGAGAGAATTATTACGCTTGTAACTAAGCTTATCCAACAAATCGGTACATAACAACGCAAACATTGTTCCTTAGCGAGAGTAATAGTTTATGTTTATTCTACTAAATGACAAACGAACAGTCATCCCACCTCATGGTAGGCGAAAACTGTCGCTCATATCATCTACGATTAATGCATTTAGGTTGCAGGCAACAAAAATGCAGAACAGCAGGTGCGTTGTCACTGTAAGGACTAAGATGAAATGCCTCATGCCCGTAATTGCGCTGGCTACCTTATTCTTCAAACCGGAACACAACAATGCAAACATTGTTGCTTGGCAGCAGAAATAAATAAGGCGGTGGTACTCACCCAGGCGGATTCTTCAGGCTTGACAGAGTCCTAAAACCTGAAAGAATAGTTATGGAAGTGGTATCCTTCCAGGCCGACGGGTAAATATTATTTCGTTTTGCCTTTAATTCTTTAATCGTTTTCAGCTTCAACGTAAAGCTCCAGGAATGTTTCGGTACAGTGATATTTATCCAATTTTTGCTCAGTGGGTGGATACTCTGCGCAACAATATACCGTATGGCTAGTGTAAGTTCTAAGTAATATTATTTCTAAACGAACACATTTTAACGACCCTGAGAGACAAAGGCGTATGAAGGGGGGGGGGGGGGGGGGGCGTGCCCACCCCAGAATGGTCTTGTGCCCACCCCAGGATCAGGTGACTCATGACTGTACATTGCCGATTGACTCGGCTTCATCGGCCACGTCAGGGGCCAGGCCCTCCCTGGAAAATAGCCCTAGATACGCTAATGCTGAGAGACCAATAACCAAACCAAACTTTAGTACCGCGACGAGCTTGTCACTTGTTAGGTGTGTCTTCTAATACCTTTGGCGAAGCGAGGTTGACCAAATAACGCTGGAACTAGTGGAACAGTTTCAGAAACACCCTACCCATGATGATATAATATGATCTAAAAGGAGTCGCTGCCATCGGAGACTTACCATACCTACATTTAAGATATTGTAGTACCTATACAAAATAAAAAAAATACTAAAACGTACTCTCTTTTGCAAAAAACGAGTACATAGTGCAATCGCAATAATGCCTAGAGTATGGATGAAGGAGGTCTGGAGTTTCTAAGGTACCTAACCCATTGTAAAGGCCGTTTACGCTGCGGCGAACAAGTTTGCGTCGGAATTTCGATTTCATACGCCATCCAAAATCCAAGGACTCCAAATTGTCTCGATTGTATGAAAATTGCCCATGTCCGTTTTTTTGCAACAGGGTTTATGTCACGATGGATTTGGATACGCGATCATCTTTATTCAGGATTGGTTATAATCAGACTATCGTCACATTAACAGCCATAGCCGGATTATAAATGTCTCTTCTACACTAGAACGGTTGGCAGGCGTTTCATATTTGAAGTCACATGGTTATTAGGTAAAACTGTTAATATTATTAAAAGTATAGCAGGGGATGCAGTCTCGACATATACGTTAAGTCATAACGATTAGATATATAGATAATATACTCTTTATTGCACACAAAATTACAAAAAGGACAATTTAACAGGTCTCAAATATTGTGGGCAAAGGCGGCCTTATCGCTACAAGCGATCTCTTCCAGGCAACCCTTGTCTAGAAAGAAAAAAAAAACATGAGTCAGACAAGCAACAAAAATAACATTAATCATCTAGGTAAACTACTATACAGGGTGGCCAGTTGAGTGACGTCATACATTTTTTTTAGATTGCCTACCCCAAGACCTATCGAAAACACCCCCATGTATGTTCAGCGATTATTGATAGTTTACGAGTTATGAATTTTTGATTTAAAATTTAGTGATGGTCCAGATTTTTAAACATTTGATTGAAAATACCGAATCCCAAGCAGCCAGTTGGTATTTAGCTGATTCGTCGCAGAGGTGGCAGCAGTACTCCATGCAAGATCGGACTTGTGCTTGATATAACTGAAGCAACTGCCTTGAAGTGAAGTACCGCTTGACCTTCTAGAGGATTCCAAGTTTTTTAGCTGCATTCTTGGCTTTTGATTCGATGTACTGTCCAAAGTTGAGATTGGTTAATAGCTCAACACCCAGGAGCTGCAGGTTGTCGGTAATTTCCACAGATACATTCCGGAAAGTCGGAGCTAGATGGAATGGACTCCGTGTGACACCAAAACACGCCTGTGTTTTGGTGAACGACACTAGATTGGCTTCGCCCCAATCAGACACTGCCTTCAGAGCCTTGAGTTGCAAGTGATTAGATTTTATCAATATTCCGGAGTCTGTAGATTCGAAGCTATCGATAAATATAGGTGACTCAGCGAATTCAGCTGTCAACAGCGATTCTACGTTAGATTTAGCGAACCAATTTGACAGCCCGCAAAGTTAACGATAAATCGTTAGCAAACACGTCACGGTGTACGACTTTGACGTTGCCAAAAAGTCAATTGACAAGTAAACAAACAAAGTATTGTAAATATATAATTTTCAATTTCCTGATTAGTAATATTACATGAATTTTCATACAATAGGTAATGTTACAAAACAAACAACAGGACAGTTTCTGGTAATTTCTTAAAAAATTTAACTGCGATCGCTATGTGTGTCAAGACTTCGTCCCCTGGGCTAGAGACAACAGTGCCACTCTTTAAACGTACTAAATGTTAAAACAGATTATATTCCCATTAGTCTTTTTCTCTAGCACTGTCTTTCGGGGTGACAATTGAAATTTTTCTTGCCATTTGTCTTTCTTCCCACCGGAAGACAAATAATCCGCGGCTATCGCGCGAATACAAGAGAATACTAGTTTACATTTACTTATCTCTATTTTTGCATTTACAGCTGAGTTCGTTTATTGATTTTATGTCGACCGGAATGTATCTAATGTGTATGCTCTGGGAGAACTTCCTTTTCTGCTACTACGGAAACGATCTCAATAACGAGGTCAGTAATCACCTAATGCATTAAATACCTAAATTTGTTTAGCCTCTCTTCGCAGTAAAAGGGACAGACAGTTAATAATAGCTCAACCATCCTCCCTACCGGGGGTTGGAACCCTTGATAGACTGGCGCAAGGCTTTCACGGTCTTAACATAGATCTCCTCCGTTATCGTGGTCTTGTGTGGCATGAACTCCAACGTTCGGATCTCTGTTATTTTTCAACTTTCCCTATTATTTTAACCGGGATAAAAAGAAGCCTGTCAAGCAAGTTATGTCACTTCTTTCCTATTTTTTAAAATATGTTAAATCGTTTTTGAGTTAATTCATTACAGCCGGCAATCAAACAAATCTTTAACCTGTATGATACTAGCATTTATTACGGTTTGTTTTGTTTATAACATTTGTATGTTTCAGAGTACAGCCCTTTTAGATTCTACCTACAGGATGGATTGGGTGCAACTGTCGGTCCCCCAGCGCAGGTCCCTCATTATATTCATGGAGAGACTCAAGCGGCCCATGTTACTGGTGGGTGGCGGGATCATACCGTTGACCAACGCTACGTTTATTACGGTTGGTATTACAGCTTCTTCGTCAGCAACGGCTGGTTTACTGCCATGAGGCATTTCATCTTAAGCACACTCCACATGTTTGCCAACAAATAACGTGGCATTATATTAGTAAAGAAGTTTTAATATCGGTAGTAGTTTTGGGGTTTATTCATTACAAACAAAAATACAAATCTTTTCTCTTGATAATATTAGTATACTCGTAGATAATTATAAACTAGCGACTCGCCCCAGCTTCGCACGGATGCAATTCCCCCGATCCCGTGGTGATATCGGAATACTCGTATTACCTAAAGTAGCCTACTTAGTTACTTCGGGATAATGTAGCTTTCTATGGGTTGCAGCCAAAACATATTTTTGCAACTATCTTCGACAGTAGATAAATTTCAGCGACCTTTTAATTCAGTTTTTTGGCTATGGAAAATGTCGAATTTGAGATGTCACAGCGAGAAAATCGCCCAGACACCTTTCATCCCGTCCACTTACGTACATGGGGAAAAACAATTTTTTTACTTCCTTTTTTGATGTCATGAACTTTGACTTTTCTTAGCGATAGTACCTAGTTACTTATCCTCTTGTGTGGGTTCTTGAAGTTAAAAAATGACCTGCCTCACATTGTCTTAGCAGTTTCAGTTTTCAGCCACATTAAAGTCACCAAGAGAAGTACAATCTATACATGCACTACTAAAGGAATTTGCAAGGAATTATTGATCCATAATAGTCCTTTGTAATGGACAACATACGATGAATGATCAATACCTATTTTACAACTTAACTTGTACGTAGCCATTTTTGTTACAGATTATGAAAAGCGCATATTCGTTTTATGCGTTTATGAACAACTCAACTACCAAGTGAAATGGAACAATAGTGGTAGAAATAATTTTTTACCTATTATATAGTACCTACCTATCCAACTTTAGACAATCTGAGCACTTCGGTGCCAAAGTAAAAGAAGTATCTATTTATATTTATGTTCTCTATGTATGCTAGGACGACAAAAGTGTTAGAAAATAACATAAATAAACTTGATTTTAAGGACATCTTCCTGGTCAAGAAAAGCAAAGAAGAAAACTTACCATGTATAGTTGTGGACCTAGTAAGTACGGTAAAAAGAGATAATTTCATTAAGGCTGTAAAAATCTCAATAAGATAAAAGAAATGAACTAATAAGTTAAGCACGACGCAAATATCACGGACAGCCCGTCACAGCCAATTTGTGTAACCGAATACCTGTCACCTAGACCTTAACATATATTTTATCTGGCTAGAAACTTTGCCAAAGACCAAATTTTATATACTGTTGGACTGTTTTGGCAGAGTCTATATACCTACGACAAGAAGAATGAAACCCTCTCAAAACATTGCATAAAGAAAAATGACTAGGTATATGAACATATCATTGTATTATTGGCCGTGTACTACTATAACTATAAAAATATATAAGTATATACTGTATTACGTGTACAATATTGTGTATAATAAAGAGTTATAAATAAATAAATATGACTATAACAATTTTAACGTATTTTCTAAGTTATCCATTAATTACGAAATTAGGTTCAAAGCATATTTTTTGTTTTGCAAACTACCCTGTATTACTTTTAGGAGTCTATATTTTGCAACAATTTGTTACAACATTGTCACCAATGGCTAATTTATATAATATTTTCACGGAATGAAATGCTTTTTCAGTAACCCGATCTTATCAGTGCGACGTAGAATCTTGTGATGGATTGATAAATCAGTTCAAGAGGTTTTTGACTGTAATAGGGTAAAATATTCTAATTTAATTATTGATGAGGTTAATTTATATTTTTCAAGCATCGATAAAACATTAGCAGATAACATACATAAGGAAAATAGAAGCAGAAACAATATCGTAAACTAGATTATTTTTTATGTTATGCGGCAGACAAACAGGCAAGCGGGCCACCTGATGGTGCGTGGTCACCGCCGCCTATGGACATCAGCAACACCAGGAGAGTCACCAATACGTTGCCCGCCTCTGAAGAGACCTCTAATATACCTCTTGAACGATCCCATGTCATAGTCTAAAGGAAACACTGTGGCTGGGAGCTCATTCCACATCCGAATCGAACGAGCGAGATACGTTCTTTCGAACCTTCGCGTCGTGACCAACAGAGGGTCTACGTAGTGAGGATGAGTATCCCTGAGTTAACTGTCACTAAATGAACAAGAAATTGGACGAATCAATATGAACCTTAAAAATGATAGTGAGGCTGGTTGAAATTCAATCCTTAATACATTTCTAAAGAAGTGTAAAAATATCATAATCCCTCCCTTACTATATACCCCATATATTCTAAGTCTCTTTCCACCAGGGGATTTTTTCTACAGCTTTTAAAAGGGTATATCTGATAACCCCAGTACACAAGGGTGGGAGTAGTGTCTCGAATTACAAACCTATCTCTGTGATACCGGCTTTGTCAAAATTTTTGGAAAAGTTATTAAACACTTGTCTGAATATTTCAAGAAAAGAACACTGTCTTATCTGATTGCCAATCCGTATTAAGAGCAAGGTAAAGTACCGAAGACGCAGTTAGTAGCCTTACAGACTATGTAACTAAACACTTACACAGAAAGCTGAAATGCTAAAGTAACTTACGGAGTTCCGCAAGAGAGTATTCTTGGTCCAAGTCTATTTTTGATATACGTAAATGATCTCTGTCAAATGTTCCTAACAAATAGAAGAATATTTACTTATGCCCGTTGTACCGTTGTGTGATCTACGTAGAATTAACGGCTAGCTTCTCTTTTGACTTTAAACTATACAAAAATCATCTACATTCAATTTAATATATGTAGACAATACCCAAACAAAGGATATGTAACTCAGGATACAATCTTGCAAAGAGCAATACCAGCGGTACTGTGCATATAATGAAAATTGTAAAGTCAGTGAAATATCTCGGGGTCATCCTGGATAGAAAATTCTGCTGGCAATGTCATATGGAACTAGTGAGCACACGTTTTAGAAAATTAGTATGGGTGCTTAAAAATTTACGCCACGTTGCTGAATTCATGCAACTTCGTACAAGGTATATACTACGTTTTGGCACAATCAGTTCTTGCTTATTGTATTGGTGTATGGGGTGGCGCTTGTAAAACCAACATTCACCACCAGTTCCTTCAACATTTATTACCACTTTCACTTTTAGTTCGTACGAAATTCCTACAGATTCCCTATACGGTATGTGTCAAGTCTTGACTGTCAGGCAACTTTATGTAATTCTGGTTCCCACTAGATTTACATATTCGTATGCCATTCAACTCGAAGCTGTGCCGAAATAGAAAAACTATTCCTGATGTGGTCTCACACACACACTCACACATGCGTGCATACATTGTCTAAATTGTTAAATAATTATAATAACGTATCTTTGTGTAACGCCATATTGCTTTAAGCTTAAACTGGGAAGTATCTGACTCCTGAGATGCAGGATTTGTAAACCTAATTTAGGAGTCAGAGAAATTCTTACTTTTTAATTCTATAAAGATTTCAAATGTATGTATCAATGTACCTATGCATGTTTCTATGGACATTAAGATCTTTTAAATTACGTACCGGATTTTATTGCGGTTTTCAATAATAGAATGATTCAAGAGGAAGCGAGAAAAAGATCTAGGTAGGATAAAGTAGGTGTATGCGAACGAAGGCCACCGTAATAGCGAAGGTGTTGGACTGCCTGCTTAACCATCAGATTCGGAAATGTGTACAACTTCACGACGCCCTGTTTGGTTTTAGGCCTGGACTTTCCACTAAGTGGGCTATCCTCTTACTCAAACGGGTGGTACTTTACTATACGGACAGGAACACGCCAGTGTATGCATGCTATCTGGATTTTTCAAAAGCATACGATCGTGTGAATTATGAAGTGCTGTCGAGGAAACTTATCAATATTAAAGACCTGAGTTAATTTGGGTAGAGTAGACCGGGGACAATTGTACCACGGGTCAATATTTCCACACCTAAAACATGTTTGCCTGTGTGAGTAGCATCAGGACACTCACTTCTTACGTCTCTATCCCCTCATCAGTCGGCGGCGCTCGAGCTGTGAAACGGAAGTGTGCCCAGAGGATTTTTGATTTTTGCCTTGTTGCGGTAAGTATTCTTGTCAAGTGTATTAGCCTATTACTTGTATAAAATGAGATTTCCTACCAAACTATTGTTTTTACTAGTTTATTAAGGCCCTAAACTTTACGACAGTGATGAGTTTAAGAATATTTGTTGGAAATATTTTCGTGATTCTCGAATGAGTTCTCAGAACTACCTACTGGGAGCAATTGTACCAGCGTCGGTGGGGCCAATTGTAGCGGTACAATTAACCCCGTGGTAGAATTAACCCCGATACTAACTATTACGTAAACAATAGAATAAACTAAACCTAGTTAAATTAATTTTGTGTTCACTATTAAGGAAAGTATACGGAAAGAAGCGGAGGAAGCTGATATGAGAAAGAGAGCCAAAGAAGTTAAAAAGGATCTCGGGAGCTTTGTAAAGGATAAAGGCAAAGGAAAAGGGAAAGGGAAAAAAGCAAACCAAATACGCCAAAAAGAAGAGTGGTATTGTATTATGTGTATGGTATCATGGGCCAGCCGGCCTAACGAAATTTGGGTTCGGTGCTCACAATGCGTAATGTGGGCACACGAAGAATGAACACCACAAGAAGCTGATTATATTTGCCATAACTGCAAATCTGAATAGTTTTTTTTAATGATAATTTTTTAGGGTTAATTGTAACAGGGGTCAATTGTACCTTTATACAAATAAGCAATTCTTGATTTTAAGTATAAATATCATTACTATTAAGCTAATTATTTACTCAGAAGAAACGTTTAAGCCAAAGAGATGACTATATTATGTAGAAGTTGATTAGTTTTTGTTCCAAGGGACGAAAAGTAATGTTTTATTTTTTCTAAGTTAAAGTGTTGTTTTAGTTAGCTGATTTATTGAAATTTTGGTTTCTCATAATAAAGCCCGATTGTAACGGGGTAATACAGCAAACAGTTATTAAATTATAATTAATGATACATATTAAATGAGTTTTATTATCCAATATGTTATTGGTACAATTGACCCATGTATAGGGTTAATTGTAGCAGGGGGCATCTTTCGGTTTAAATTAGATTTTCATGGAGGTATCTAAAGAATACATTAACTTTGAATATATAGATAAGTAGCATATGAGAGTGGGTTTTTAAGTGTAGATACGAGGTTAACTACATTTTGGTAGATTGCTTACTATCGACCGATATTTAAAAAATGGTACGATTGTCCCCGGTCTACCCTACTCAAATATTGGTACAGTAACCAAAATAATACTGTAAGATAGGCTGGAACGCAGTCGGACGTATACAGGTTGGAATGCGGGGTTAGTCAGAGGGGTTTCAGCTCACCACGCCTTTTCAACATGTATATAAACAGCTTAATCGAGGAGCTCAGCGGCACCAGTCTCGGCTGTTCCATAGATCGATTATGCATAAACAATATTAGTTACGCCGACGATATGGTGCTGCTGAGCCCGTCGGTAGGAGCTCCAAGATGGTTTTTGGCTATTTGTAAGGAGAATACGGTGGCTCAGGGGCTCGGATATAATGCTGCAAAGAGTAAATTTATGATGTTTAAAGTGGGTAAAAACAGTATCAAGCACCCACGATTTCTCTTGGCGGCACTCTCCTTGAGCAGGTGAGTCATTTGAAAAATCTGGGCCACTGGGTCACTGAACGATGATATGGATATGGAGAGGGAACGGAGGGCGCTGTCCGTCCGGGGTAATATGCTCGCCCGTAGGTTCGCACGATGTACAACAGATATAAAAGTTACTTTGTCTAAGTCGTATGGTCAGATTGGTCAATATTTATATACGTGCGGCCTATGCGTGAGACACACGCGGTGGGCGTACAGCGCGCTCCGCGTCAATGCATCTACTATGTTCATGGAGGCTGAAACGCCTAATTTTTTCGCGGTGATATTCGCGCTTGCATTGCCACAACCACAGCTCCTACACCCTTCTGAGCATGCTGGCTGAACGGTTGGACTCGCCCACAGAACATGATAGAAGTGTCATCTTATTGCGCAGTCGCAGTCATCGCGCGCGATCGTGTATTTTGCTCCGTATTGTGATTTTTGTGATTTTATTTATTTGCCTTTGTGATTGGTTGGATATCCAAATTTCAATTCCTTGTTCCTCTTGCGGTGATCTTACCTGTTGTTGACGCCTTCTGGGCGTGTCTAGAGTGGGACAGCTACTGTGTGGACAGTTTAAGTGAAAATATAAACAATATTTGTTTTGGCCATACCTTGGTCTCGAACCCGGAACTTCCAGTGCGTGGCGTACAAACTTGCTACGGGAACCACTACGCTATTTCACATAGCGTCGACGCGGCGAAATACGCGGTCACTACAAGTGCGGCGCTGACGTCATTTGCTGCGCCGCTGTCGCCCCGCTCACTTCCACGCTGTACCTACCTTCTGTGTCGCTGCGCGGCGCGGCGCCTGCGCCCGAGTCTACCGATCCGTTGTGATTGAGTGCGCTACCTGTTGCTTGTGCATAAATTGCTTTTACACATTGCTATATTTGAAGTGTTGGGCTTGCGCTTAAGCTTAATAAATAGTAATATTTTGAAACTTGTATGATGATTTGTGCTGGGTGTCGGCAGGAGATAGTAATTGAAGAGGAGGAAGCCAGTCTGCGCTGTATGCTGGAGTCGTGCAGTAAAGTGTACCATCTCCTTTGTTGTGGTAAATCCAGCGTTGATGCTGATAAGGCCTCTTGGGTTTGTACCGAATGCTGCATAGCCGCGAAGAAAATAGGCCGTAATTGTAATATACCCGTTGGAACACCTACTACGCTGAGGAATATTACAATCAGGAAAAATACTGTCACTGTACCTGTCACACCGGCAAGGTCCTCTCCAGGTAACGATTCAGTAATGTCCTTGGACGGAGCGGCATCCAAAGCACCTGAAGGTACGGCCCTTGAGCATAGTGTCGGGGATTTGACACTACATCGTAGCCCTCAGGATGTGACTCTGGGGGAGGACTTATCGCAGTCGGTATGCTCCTTGGAATTGCAGATCCTGCGTGAGCGGATTATGCTGCTCACCGAACAACTCACGGATGCTACTTCCGCAATTGCGCTTTACCATGAAGCCCTCAAGGCGTGTACTATTAAAATGGATGCGACGAACGAACGTCTACATAAAGTGGAGACTCTATTAGAGGCCCAATGTCCATGTCGGCGTACCATATCTTGTGTGGAGGCGGTCTCCAGTGGAATAAACATGGACAAATCTATGGTGCCCCCTGTCATTCCAGTCCTTGTGCCCGGTGAGCAGAGTGTCGCTGAGAAACTAGAGGCCCCAAAAGTTGATAAGATCGACACGGTCGATCCGCCTAAACCGAAGAAACCTACAGTGGCGGCTAGCTTAGCCCATGAATCCAGTAAGGAAGATCGTAATGTGGGACGTTCATCGACAGGGCGTGACAGTGCTCAGGATGGCTGGACAGAAGTTGTCTACGGAAAGTCGAGGCGCTCCAATTATATTCGCGGTACTGCTGGGCCTAATATTACAACGTTGAAAGCTGTTGAGCACCGCAAATCGATACATCTGTGGAACATGTTGTCAGGTGTGGATGACATTCGCAGCTACTTGGATCAGCTGTGTCCGGGTGCTAACTGCTTAGTAGAGGAGCTTAAGTCTAGAGGCGATTATAAATCCTATAAGATTACTGTTCCGGTAGTTCATTTTGATAAATGCCTATCTGCCGATGTTTGGCCCGAGAATGCGCGTGTCAAGGCCTGGTTATTTCGCAGACACAACAAACCTAACACCGAAAAGCCCACAGATGACAGATCAAACTAGGAAAGTCTGCAACGTTTGTATGACTTATCAGAACGTCAGAGGACTTAACACCAAACTTGCGGATCTCAGGTGCAATGTGTTAGCAATGGGTTGTGATATCGTGGCAATCACTGAAACCTTCTTGAGTCAGTCAGTGGATGATGCTGAAATAGCGAGCACTGGGTGGAGTGTCCTGCGCCGTGATCGAACAACTGGCTATGGCGGTGGGGTGATGCTTGCTGCACGCCCAGGAATACAGTTGCTACGTCGACTTGAACTTGAAACTGTTGCCGGTGAAGATCTGTGGGCGTCGTGCACTATTGGAAGCGTCACATGTAACCTGTGTGTTATTTATATCAACCCTAGAGCTACGGATACTGAATACATCACTTGGTTCCAAAAAGTAGAGTCAGTGATTGTTTCTCTAAGGGGTGTAGTCATAATATTAGGCGACCTAAACCTTAACCCCAACTATAAGTCAACTGAAATTTTGAATAATTATAATTATTTTCTTTCTGTATGTGGGTTGACTGAGATGAATGATGTAGAGAATTTGTATGGAGGTAAGCTAGATGTGGTGCTGGTGTCTGAGAACATAGCTCGTACCACGGTCTCTGAGATACAGGGGGGCGGTCTTGTCCAACGACGAGATGTATATCACCCACCCCTTGAAGTTTGTATCCCCCTAGGAGACGCAAAGCGAGGGCAGTCAGAGACGATTGAGCCTAGCAACATCTGTTCTCGGGGTGACTGGAATTTCTCTAAAGGAAATTATCAGTTATTATATCATCTTATAGCTAGTGCCAATTGGGATGGAGTGTACGCTGCTCAAAGTGTCGATGACGCCCTCGAAACTTTTTACGCCATTGTTTTTCATGTCTTTGATGAGTGCATACCAAGGAAGATAAGACAGGAGAAGGCCAGTAGAGTCTATCCTGTTTGGTTCACTGCGGATCTCATTAGGGACATAAAGCGTAAGGCAAGACTTCATTGCGTATGGAAGTCGCGTGGCTGCATGGATTCCTATGCTAAGTTTGCCAGTCTTAGAACAGATATTAAAAGAAGATCTTCCTCTGCATATAGGAACTACTTACGTAGAACTCAGGATAAGATTAGATGTGATCCGAGGGCATTCTGGAATCATATAAATGGGCTGAGATCTAAGGGCGGATTTCAGACCTCAGTTACTTTAGAAGGTAGGGAACATACTGGTAGTGCGGCGGCGGACGCCTTCTCCTCGTATTTTTCTAGTGTCTTCTTGCCTGACGTCCCTCGCCTGGTAAGTGCAGACGTAATTACGGCAGAGCGAACCTCGTCTGCTAACTACATCGACATTAAGAGTATCTCTCTTACAGATATCGAAACCGCCATAGACAAATTGAAACCCTCGATTGGCCCCGATAACCTGCCTGCTTTCATTATTAAAGCCTGTAAATACTTTTTTATAAACCCACTCTACCACATCCTAAACTTATCTATTTCCACCGGATGTTACCCGCAACATTTTAAGACTACCCGAGTGAAACCTATCCCCAAGTCGGGCGATTTAAAGGATGTTGAGAACTATAGACCCATTGCCAACTTATCATCTTTGGCAAAAGTGTATGAGCTGATACTGTGTACACACATTAACTCGCAGATCAAGCCTTTTCTGAGCGATTCCCAACATGGGTTCAGATCTAAACGCTCTGTAACTACCAACCTTCTTACTTTGGTGGACCTCGTCTCCGATCACCTCGACAAAGGTATTCAGGTAGACGTGGTCTACTTTGATTTTAAAAAAGCTTTTGACAGAGTTGATAATGATGTGCTGCTGAGTAAGCTATGTTCTATAGGGTTTTCTCCATCATTGTTGAATCTTTTCGCTAGTTACTTGCGTGACAGGCAACAATACGTCCGCCACGGTTGCTATGAATCTGGTACGTATCATACACGTTCCGGGGTCAGCCAGGGTTCAGTTTTGGGTCCGTTATTATTTAGTATAATGGTGAATGACATGGAACAGGCTCTCCAATCTTCTCGTAGCTTGTTGTATGCTGACGACCTTAAGCTCATCCATAAGGTGTCTGAGATGTCCGACTGTAATGACTTACAGTCGGACATCAATGCTGTGTATAAATGGAGTGTAAATAATAAGCTACACTTTAACCCATCGAAGTGCCATGTCATGTCATTTAGTCGGTCTAAAAGTCCTTTTGTAGCTCAGTATACGCTGGGCGCTAACATAATTAATCGTGTCACCACAATTAAAGACCTGGGCGTTATTTTTGATCCCGCGCTTAACTTCCATGAGCATATGAAGAGTCTTGCATCCGACTGCTCAAGGAGACTGGGGTTCGTAATTAGAAACTCGCGCGATTTTAAAGACCCCCGTGCCATCAAACTCATTTATTGTGCACTAGTGCGGAGTAAACTGGAGTCAGCCTCTGTCATTTGGCATCCATATGAGAGTAGTTATGCCTTGCTTCTGGAGAAAGTCCAGAAAGCGTTTCTGAGATTTCTATATAAAAAAATGTATGGATACTATCCCTTTTTATACCCCACTAAATACCTGCTGGGTACGCTAGGTTTCAATTCTTTGGAAGTAAGGCGTAACTTTAATTTGCTTATAATGGTGTGTCTCACGTTGCGCGGGGATGCCGACTGTACGGCTCTGGTCTCACAGGTAGTAAGTTTATTTGTCCCCCCTAAGCCAAGAATAATCCTGAGAGCGCGTCAGAACCGGCTCCTCGCGATTCCGGCCGCGCGAACCGTAGCTCGCGCGCATTCTCCTTTACTTCGCGCTATGGACATGCTGAACGCTCTTCAGACATCAGCACCTGAGTGTGACGTATTTGCTAGTGGATGGACAGACGTGCGACGTATGTGTCTGAGGTTTTGTGAGTTAATGAATGAATGATCGTTCCTAATTATTTAAATTTTACATGGAAATGTGCCATAGTTTATTACTATTTCTATTTGTAAAATTGTTGTCACGTTTGTAGTGCATTAGTGTTAAGTATACTGTAATGCTACAAATGTATGGTGAAGTAAATAAATAAATAAATAAATAAATCTTCGCCATTAGTACCGAAACCGATGCCGCCGTTCCCGACCCCACTATTTTTACTACTACTCATGCAACTTAATATGCACCTGCTTACGCACGCACACGCAAAGTCAAACGGAGCGCGGTGATTAGTCAATCGGTCACTACCACATACACACATTGCGTTGCGTGTGTGCTGTAAATCCTCTCTGAATTTACATTTACGCTAGGGATTGACAAAATCGAATTATTGTCGATATTAATATTTTGATATTATTATGGTATTTATTATTTAATAATAATGAATTGAAAATGTTATTATATTGAGGGGGGAGGGGGGTGGGCTGAAGGACGCATAAAGCGGAGATAGAGTAGGGGTACTGTAGATTTACCATAGGGGTATGGCATTAGTACGGCAGAGTTATGTCAGGAGTACGATAATGTGTGCGCCCTGAGTGGTTCAGGGGTTAACATGCTAGTCTGTCATACAAGAGGTCCCGGGTTCAATTTCCTGCTGGGCAGAAATTGAAATTATGAATTTTAATTTCTGTTACGGGTCTGGGTGTTCTATGTATAATAAGTATGTATTTAAAAAAAGTGTATAAGTACTATATCAGTTATCTAGCACCCATCCCAAACCATGGAGCATTTACTCTTTTGTCCACTTTGTCCTGCTACCTGCACTAGGGAGGAACTGTTCCTGGCGACTGGCCTTTGCCGTGGCCGACTACACGGCAGGTCACAACTAGGGTTTTCAAAAATTGACTGAACCAAGAAGAAGCACCCACAGTACAAGCTTTGCTCGGTTTGAGGCTAGATGGCGCTGTGTGCATTTGTCTACGATTATTTATTTTATTTTAGTGTTAAGGTAAGGGTACAGTTATAGTATGGCAGGGTCATGGCTGATATACGGTAGGGGTACGGCAGAGGTAGGGTAGGGTTACTGATAGTGCAGAGCTAAGGTAGAGGGGGGCTAGGAGTTCGTTGAATAGGAACCACTCAAACGAAGTAGCTTCGTTCAGTATAAACTTATTTTTACCCTATTTTTTAAAAAGACATTGGCTTTAAATAAAATTAAACACTTATATGCATGCATAAAAGTATTGGTATTACACAACACACGGTTAAAAACATACATAAGATTTTATACAAAAAAATTTTTCACGCGGTATTTCACCATCTAGTAAGTATTTATTTCCAGATTTTTTCACAGCATAATCCTTTTCTCTAAAATGTCTCGAGCAAATGGTGCTGTGCTTAGTAGGAATCCAATCTTCTCTACCAGTTGCTTCAATCCATTTTTCTCTTATGGCTGGCTCTTTCTCTTTAGGAAAACTATAAAATACATTAAAGAAGTCATCAATATTACTACGAACAGGTGCATCCCTCGCTCAAGACGCTCAAATGGTTTGCTTCGCGTTTGTTACTTTACTTGTTTGTTGTTGTTACTACTTATTTGTTCTATGGACTCGCCCATGCTGCAGGTATGACAATCACTGCATGAAAATTTTACCAAAGCCATGTGCAACTGCCTAACCAAAGAGAATCAATGAATCGTTATTGAATTATAATGGTTCTAAGTTTGACAGCTGTAACCCGAAATGTAGATCTCGACGAGTACTATCATTTTTAACCTTCGACGAAAAAAGAGGGGTGTTATAACTTTACGTGGGTATCTGAGTATCTGTGGCATCATCTGTGTGTATGTGTTAGGTGCATCGGTAGCCCAGTGGTTACGGTATTCGACTCGTAAGCGAGAGGTGCCGGGTTCGAATCCTACTGCGGTGCTACCGATGCTCTTACAGTGAGGGAAAACATTCAGGCGACTGAATATGTAACCGTGAACTAACCTAGTCAGGTTCCCCTAATAGCAGGGTCACGGTGGTCAGATGGTAGTCGCTCCACTGTAATTACCTGATCTGCCAAATCCTGGATCATGGGCAAGGCGGACCCTCGTGTGCGAGAGCATAACCGGGACATTAACGCCAAGATGATTATTTTATCGATGTATCTGTGTGTATCTATCAGTGATGTCACAGTTCCCCAACTGATGGACTGATTTGGATGTCTCTATTTGAAAGCTAGTTTAATCGAGATGGTTATTAGCTTTGTTTCATTAACATTGGTTCTGTAGTTTAGCGATCTAGGACCAATAGTTCCCTAGTTGAGCGGGAGGGAAGCGGTGGGGATGGGATATGATCGGATGAGATCCTCTCATACCCTATGGTACTTTATTTTATTTATACGATGTTTATTTAGTCCTTTTCTATGAAGCAACTCTTCTCGGTCTCCTCAACACATCCCCTCCCCACTTCGCTCGCCACGCTTACACATGTCTTCGCTCAGCTTATCTAGGCTCTGGTGGAGTTGCGACCTAAGTATGAGCTTTATCCGATGAGCCAGATTATTTCATTTTTATTTTATTTTATTTGGAAAACTTACAGCTTAATTGTATAATATTACGCAATTTACAAGTTTTCACACATAATTACAATATAAATTGTATGTACATATGATAACAACATTTACCGACCTAATGTGTCGTGGGTACCCACCAAAGGTAAAAAGGTAAGGTTGTACAGTCGCACCAGCTGCACAAATCAAAAATGTTTCAATATTATTATTAAGTAAGAAGGTTGCAACAAAAAAAACATAAAAATAAACTACAAAGTTGCAGCTCAAGAATTTACATACATACCTACGTAGTCAGACCAAAAACAAACAGACAGTCAGAAATTGCATCTTTCTATAAGCCAAAATAGTCGTGTAAAGCCTCGTACTAAACAAAGATGAGTTGTTAATTAAGGTATCAGCCTCATGAGAATAAGCTGTGTTATATTTCATACACACGCACTATAGGAAGAAATGTTGCCGATAGTTGGTTCCTAAAGAAGGTAAATGCAGTGTCAAACCAGGTGTGCGTGGATTTGCCCTACCCACCATACCCACACGGAAACAAGGTCAGCGGCCTTAGCCAAGAGGTTTCGTTAATCTACAATCGTTTGTGGTAGAAAAAATGTATGGAATTTGACATAAGCTGACGTTATCTGACATAAGCTAACATTTGGGGTAGAACTGAAAAAAAAAAGACGGCGCTTCGAACGTGTAACATTGCTTTGTTGTAGCTACCGATTACCTAAATACAGTTATTAAAATTGTTAAAACATTTCCCCACCGCTTAAAATTTATAGTATAATATAGTGTTTGGTGTACTTGCTCGATATATCGACAACTTTGCAGTGAATCAGTGACTGATTAGTGAAAATTTACATAAACAAAATTCTATTGTTGTGATCACACGACGTACGCGTGTTGCCGGCCAGCGACTGTATCCAGGCAAGTCTCGCTCTTAATGCGTAAGCGGACGGCTTACTACGCGGCGCACGGGCAGCGAACGAATGAATGAGTCAGTCACGCAGGTGAACGGGCCGGCGTGTCATAGATTAGCTAACGTTCGCTTACTGCTATTTTTGCCTAGTTGCATGTTGTCTCTGAGAGGGTGCTCATTGACTGAATTTATTTAACCTGCTTTTTTGCTGACTAGCTTATCTTTGCCTCTTTATTAACAATGAGTTTGTGCAAGAAATGTGGCCAAGCCGTTAGCGCCACGGATCAGTTAAACTGCTCTTCATGTAATGGAAGCTACCATTATAACTGTGTTGCTTATACAAAAGAGAACTTCTCCAAAATGGCGCAGAAGGCCAAAGCTGTCTGGAAATGTTCGGTTTGTAAGGCACCAGCAAAAAGGAGTGATAATACTCCAGTAAAGGAGGGCGACTTGGTGGATCCTGGTTTATCACTGGAAAAACGACTGAGCTTGCTTGAATCGTCCATCGCGGATAAGATAGAATCGGTTATCGAGACGTCGCTTGTTAAGCACCTAAAATCCGAGCTTCAGTCAATTCGTAAGGATCTTGACATTTTGCCTGAATTGCAAAAGTCTGTGGAGTATATGAGCGCCGAGTTCGACACTTTAAATAAAGAAGTATCCTCTCTTCGATCCGAGGCAGCTGAACTTCGGGCACAAAACAGGAAGTTGGAGGAGAATATTTCCGAACTCAATTTCAAAGTATGCCATTTTGAGCAGCAGGCTAGGGAGTGCAACGTTGAACTTCAATGCGTGCCCGAACATTCTAAGGAGAACCTGGTTCCTACCGTCCTTCAACTCTGTAGCGTGGTGGCCTGTCCCATGGAAGACTTGGACATTCTTGCTTGCAACAGAGTAGGTAAATCTGGACGCGATTCAGCAAGACCTAGAACTGTAATTATCAAATTACGTTCTCCCAGGAAGCGGGACGAACTTCTTGCAGCATGCCTAAAGTATAATAAAGAGAACCCTAAGGCCAAGCTCAATTCAACTTTACTCGGTTTGAGCGATGAGAAGCAGGACATTTATCTGGGGGAGCATCTATCTCCGAGCAATCGGAAACTTCATGCTGAGGCCCGACTATTCAAGAAGGATAACAAATTTAAGTACGTTTGGGTACGAAATGGCCGCATATACTTAAGAAAAGATGATAGCATGCCAGCCATCTGGGTGAAGAATGAAGAAACTCTCTCATCCCTGAACAAGGATTCTCTTAGGGACATTTAGGTTATTGTTATTATCCTAAGTGTAGTCTTGAATTTTGCTTGTTTTCTTGTACTTTTAATATGTTGTAATGGCTTTTCTTAGTGTATATTACCAGAATGTTAGAAGCATTCGAGGCAAATTGATTGATCTACATTTGGCAAGCCTAAATTGTCATTATGATATAATTGTTTTTACAGAAACTTGGCTTAATAACAGTGTTTTGGACTCAGAAATTTTAAACAATAACTATCGAATATACAGAAGATATCGTAACAGTACTGGCAGTTCTAAGCAGGATGGTGGAGGGGTCCTAGTTGCAGTTTCTTCCAAATTAAGCTCTGCACGCCTTATTGACGTGGAAAGTAAATCCGATGAGGAGCTTTGGTTGTCTGTCTCTTTAAGAGACAAATGTGTGGGCATTGGCGTGGTTTACCTTCCTCCACCGATGTCTCTGGGCCGTTTGGACAGTTATCTAACAAGTCTCAGTGACAAATTATGTACGATGAATGAGATTATTCTCTTTGGAGATTTCAATTTACCCAGTATAAACTGGATGTCTAATAACAGCAATAACACAAACAGTCCACTCAACACCGGACAACCGCTCTTCGATGGTTCTGGGGTTGGCATATCTCAGAGAATGTCCGACTTCTCGGCTCTTCATGGATTGCAGCAATACAATTACGTGGTTAATAAGGGTGATCGTATTCTTGACCTCGTACTTAGTAACATCCCAAATATACGAACTGAGCGCGCTGATATGCCATTGTCTAAAGTTGACGAATTTCATCCGCCGCTAATTGTGTCGCTTGATCTGTTGAAGGACAAGTATTTATCTAAATCTAGGGCAAACACTTTAAATTTTCATAAAGGAAACTACGACAAAATTAATGAAGAAATTGCTCAATTCGATTGGGGTATTCTAGAGTCGTGTTCTACTGCTGATGAAATGGTTAATACATTTTACGAACTCATTAATTCTATTATATTACGACATGTTCCCGTTTCTCCTTGCTCTCGTAAATATCCTGTTTGGTATGATACAAATTTAATCAAACTTTTAAAAGAAAAAGAAAAGTATCGCCGTCGTTTTAAGAAATTCGGCAATAAAATGGATGAGTTTGAGTTTAAGGAGGCCAGACATAGATGCCATACACAGATAAGGGTATGTTACACTAAGTATATCTCATCGATTGAGTCTTCACTGGAGAAGGGTAATGTTAAGGCGTTTTGGTCCTTTATTCGTAATAAACGCAACAATAAAGGTTCATTGCCTGCGCAAATGTACCTTAATGATATCCAGTTAAAATCTAAAGAATCGATTTGTAATGCTTTTGCGGAAAGTTTTTCTTCTGTCTATGTTGATGACTCTTCTACAGTTGATGAGAATTTTTCATACAAGGCTTTGACGTCCAATTGCCTGTGGTCGTTTGATACTAGCCCAAAAGCAATAGTGAAAGCTATAAAAAACATTAATGATAGACAGGGTGCTGGTCCAGATGGAATCCCGGCAGTTTTTTTTAGAAATTGTGCTGATACTATTTCCTATCCACTCTCTATTATTTACGGGTTCTCACTTAGATCAGGTGTTTTCCCATCCAAATGGAAAATTGCCAATATTATTCCGATACCTAAAGGTGGTAATGCGAATGACATTAAAAATTACAGACCAATTTCGCTTTTGTCGGTCGTTGCTAAGATCTTTGAGTCGCTGTTTTGTCCTGTTCTAGTGCATCACTTAAGACATTTAATTGTACCAGAGCAACATGGTTTTCGGCAAAATATGTCCACACAATCTAACCTGGCTTGTTTTAGCGCCGACTTGGCTGACGCTGTCGACGCTGGTGATCAAGTCGATGCCATCTACACCGACATCAGCAAGGCCTTCGATCGGGTTACTCACTCACGGTTGCTTCAGAAGCTTTGTAATTTTGGATGCAGTGGAACGTTAATGAAATGGCTAGCCTCCTATTTATCAGGCAGAATACAGAAAGTAGTAGTTTGTGGTCATGAGTCTAGAACATTTGGGGCATGTTCAGGCGTTCCTCAAGGTTCCCATTTGGGGCCAGTTCTTTTCCTAATTTTTATTAATGATTTAGCCACTAAAATCTGTCATTCTAAATTCTATTTTTTTGCGGATGACTTAAAGATATTTAAGATTATTCGGTCGCCAGTAGATTCTATTCTTCTGCAGAGAGACCTCGGTGCTATTTCCGATTGGTCACTTGAGAATAGGCTACCTCTCAACATTGATAAATGTAAGCATATTAAGTTCACTAAAAAGAAGTCCCCGCTTAGAACTTTATATTCAATAAATGGCCATGTTCTGGAAGAGGTTAGTCAAATAAGGGATCTTGGTATTGTAATTGATTCTAAACTATCATTCAATCCACATATCGATGTTATTATTAATAGATCGTTTCGCATGTTGGGATTTGTTTGGAGGAACTGCAAGGGTTTTAAAAGTATTTCTGCGCTTATATATGTCTACAACGCGTTGGTACGTAGCATCTTGGAATATTGTTCTTGTGTCTGGAATCCACAATACGAAAACCATATATCCAGAATTGAGAGAATACAGAAACGTTTCATGTTCTTCTTAACGGTCCACCAGGGGAAATTGTCACAGCTTACCTCGTACAAGAAGCGATTGTCCCACTATAAAATGTTCACACTCCGGGATCGTCGATGGATGTCAGACCAAATATTTCTTTTTAAAATTGTAAGGGGGTTAATCGACTGCCCATACTTGTTGAACATGGTATCTTTCTCTGTGCCTAGACGCAATGCCAGATTGATTAATTTTAGACCGTTCGCACTTAAAAGTATCGGAACGAATGTAGGTAGTAATGAAATAGTTTATAGACTGTGCAGGGAACATAACAAACTATGTAACTTCGAAAATTGTGCTGACATACTACACTGTTCTTTATTACAATATAAAAAATATTTGTATTATATACTAAATACGTCTTCTTGCCATTTACACTAACAATCATTATTTAGTTGTTGAATTTTAGTGGTGGTAGATATAGATTTATTTTTTAATTAAGACCGATCGATTCTACTGTGAACGTAAGTTTGCCTGTTATTGGATTTACATTTAAGTGTTTACTATTTTTCATGTAATATTTAATGTACCAAAAAGTGTAAATCTGTTGGCAAATAAATAAATAAATAAAAAAATAAATAAATAAAACTTGGTCCATAGACAATTCACGTACTTTCGGTGTACAAAGGAGGCGGATTGGCGGATGATCCTACACAATCAGAGTCAATGTTGTCAGATGTTGGTAGAAATAGTCGAATTTCGACCTGTCAATTTTCTACCATACACGCATAACGCAATTGGAGCTGTCAAAGATGGCTAGACCGGCAGGACAGTCTAACGTCCCCGTTACAATATCACTCAAGAATTTTAAGTCGGCCATATCCCTACGCAGTGTTAAAGGCAGGATGTGATGGTGTTTGCACCTTTTCTGATAATCAGCCAAATCGGTATGGAGTTTGTTGTTAAGGTATCTCAAGAAACAACGCCTAACCTTCTCCAAGCTGTTTTTGTAGACCTGGCAGGTGGGATTCCAGGTTTGGGATGCACACCTACTCTAACGGGCTGCCTGAGGCAGTGGTGACCGCAGAGAACACAAACGGATTTAAAAATAGATTAGACAAATTATTAAGATCAGAACAGGAAGAATAATTTTGGTTAGAGAGAAGCGGGATGCAGGCAACCCAACAGTTGTTCACAACTGCCTGCCTGATAAACAATAATAATAATAATAAGTTGCTTCGTACCAGCGAACAGTAAAGTATTTTAAATGCTTTAACGCTACTAAATTGTTTGCACCTGAATATGAACCCCAGCATTTTGGAAGCCATTGCAAGAATGTATACGCTATAGACGAGACATGCCAAATATGCACGGAACTACACGAATACTACCTCTACATTCTCGTGTTCCCGCGGAATTGTCCACATGTGGAGCGCGCTTTTACTAAGTAGAGATAGTTTGTTGTCGTCTCGATTCGATCGATTTTATATTTATAATCCTAGCGCTTTTTCCCGTAACAGGTTCGGGGTACTCTTGACCATGATCCAGGATATTAGTATGTCAAGTAATTACAGTAAAGCAGCTGCCATCACCTCTGTGACCCTGTTTACAGCACATTAGCGATATTACACGGAGCGCGCTTAAAGCGCGCTCCACATGTGGACAGTTCCGCGGGAACACGAGAATGTAGAGATAGTATTCGTGTAGTCCCGTGCATGTTTGGCATGTCTCGCCTATTTCATAGACTAAGTAGAGATAGTTAGTTGTCGTCTCGATTCGATCGATTTTATATTGATATTTCTAGTGCTTTTTCCGTAACACGTTCGGGGTACACTTGACCATGATCCAGGATATTAGTATGTCAAGTAATTACAGTAGAGCAGATGCTATCACCTCTGTGACCCTGTTTACAGCACATTAGCGATATTACACCGATGAATCGATATAATGTCGACGCGTTTTGACACTCACGACATCCCTAAGGCGGATACTACACACACGATATTTATCGTGATACGTATCGTGATCCATATCGAGTAATATTTTGGATCGCAAGTCGACCCTACACACACGATAAGAATCGTTGATATTTTCATTAGTCTATGCATTCTTTCATTCATTTTAATGGCTGAATAGACCAAGTTGCCAATGCCTAGCCTAAAAAAAAAGCATCTTTGACGCGTCGCTGGTGTAAATTTACGATTTTTAAGTATTTTTACCAAAATGACTGATAAAGCTAGCGTTGCTATAGTATTAGCATTAAGATTAAAAAGACGCGTGAAGAGAAAAAAATGAGAAAAATTATGAGAATGAGGATCTTGTTGACTTTTTATACTTTTATAGTAACTGTCCAGGTCCATAGTGGCCACAGCAGCTTGAAAATAAATACAAACAATGAAAATAAATTTGAAATTACGTTATTTATCTGTCAGTTTGACAGAAATGTCGTGATAAATATCGACGAGATACTAGACGCTCGATATATATCGCACGATAGTTGATACGGATCGTAGATTTCTGGATTTTCGGAAATCCTGTGATCCGTATCACGATTCGTGATACTCTAGGCTACACACTCGATAAATATCGTGATCCTGCGTGAATCACGATATATATCGTGTGTGTAGTATTCGCTTAATAGGCGAGAATGTAGAGGGTCGACCAAAGTCCCGGCAAAAGTTTCGCCGGAAGTTTCGGCGAACATGTGGAGCGCACTTTATGTTTGGTTTTTAAATAAATGTCAAGCAATGCGGTTTCCGAACGCAACGTTTTAATAAAAAGTTAAACGCAAAAATAATAATAAAATAAAAGTGTAATCAGCAGATTCTTAATTTAGAAGCTACTTGCTTCTGAATTAAGTCTACTGAATTTAGTAATGTGTAATAAAATAAGCGCATAAATAAGGAAACCAAATATTTGTGACTTCAACTTTTGACATTGACTGCTAACTTTTCGTTCAGGAATCGCGTTTTCATGACTTTTATGTGGCCTTTATAATGACAGCGGATTGAGTTCTTCATAGGTTCTTCGTATTTATTGTTGTGCATAAAATTAAATAATTTGGTTAGTACTTAACATATTGAAATAAAATTCTAGTGCTGTGTACAGTTTGATATCACAAATTCTATTTCAGTTCTAAAGCTAAGTGAGTGACGAAATGAAAACATGGATTCATTATCTAAACAAGAATTGATTTCAACAATAACTAAGCAAGCGGATCAAATCAAACGTTATGAAGCCAGATTGCGAGGTACTTAAGAAATATTTGTTGCCCTAATTAAGCCCATTTCAGATTTCTCACGTTTACCTATTTGTAAATGTTATAAAGAATCTGCTGCTAGTATGTAGCCAGGACCTGCAGTGGCCACTCAAAGGGCTATTGAGTTTGACATTCAGTCATACGTAAGGATAAGCCTGGAATCGGTTAGAGGATACCAAAGGGTGCAACTCAAAAAGACTTTGAAAATTCGAGAAAAGGCACCCGAAAGGGACCAACCAACCCTGGAATCTACAATTTTAATTTAAAAGTAACAGGTAGGAATAGGTATAGGAAACATGGTTCTGATTTCCTATCAAAAACAGCTTTTTAAATTTTTTCCTTAATGTGTTTTAGTATAGTTAAGTTGGGTATATGGATCAATATTCAATCTAGTCAGTGAGTACATGGAGGCATAAATTAAGCTGAGCCATGATGATTCTGTAAAAGGATCAAACATGAGAAATAGAGCACAAAATAATAAACAGTCGCTAAGCAAAGAAAATTAATAACTTTTTGATGTTCTCTGGGGGCAGGGCTACTTTCCTAATCATCATCATCGTCGTAGCGCTTATCCCTACCTCTGCCAGGATCTGCTTTACTACACTTCGCCCGGTCTACAGCATCCTCTCATATCAGACTTAGCAATGTCAATACATCGCTTCACGGGGCCTCTTTCCTGACACCGGCAGGTTCAGGCACCTATTTACCAGGTACCAGGTACCAAACCTGCGCAGGTGAGGCTTCTCGATCATGTCCACAATCTTCCAAGACTTTTGTATTCATTAAATACTTGATCGAGCCATGTAACTCCGCACATTCAGCACAGAATTTAGTGTTACTTTCCGAAAGTCCTACTCAATAATCTTCCTTCAAGTAAATAAATAAATAAAGAAATTTTGAAATTTGCCTTGTTGACTTTTCTACTTATAGACAATATAGAACAATTCTCTGAAATATTTTTGTGTCTTTGTGTGTATGTATCTCATCAGTTTCAGTAGGTATTTTATTTTGTATTTAGTTTAATTTAACTAACAATGTAGATTCATAATAATGGATGGTGATTTGCAATGGGTTCAATCTAGTTAGGTGCCTAATTGGTCTAAACTAGACATTTTGAACTTGTTGTATTATTAATTATTGTGTTATTGTTTTACAGATGTTGTTGCTGCTTACAAGGGCCTTATTAAGGAGAAGGAGGCTCTTGAGATCAGTTTGAAGGCATTGAATAAAACTGAAACACCATCAGAAACTGCTGACAGTAAGAAATTATACCAAATTCATAAACATACATACATTCTTAACAACACATACATGTATATTTCCCATGGAGGAAGGCAGAGACCACATCATTTAAAATGAAATATATCTTGTTTAATTCATAAAATACCTAAAATTCTCTGAGACCGCAGCAAACTTCCTATAGTAATTTTACATCAAGGCCGTGATCAATATGTAATAATACATAATCTCGTGATCAATATGTAATATATAATCTCATTCTTGTTAACTACAGTTTAAAGTGAAAAAGAAATGAGACACATCAACAACAAATTAATATTCCCTAACAGTCCTCTGCTGGAGTTACGCCTCAATCTCCCACACCGAATTAGTAGAGTTGGCCCTAATCAATTTAAGAAAACCCAAAAATATTGTTTCCATAAGTGTGGATCCCGCAAAAGAGAGAGCAGGAAAGTTGACCAGGATTGACCGTTCTGATGATGATGATAAACATTTACTATGTTGATCCAATGACCCAAAATGAGTCTTAGCCTCCGACACCACTATGATGTTCCATTGAACTGTCCTGTGATACCTTCTAATATCATTGGGAAAAACAAAAGGTTCTCTGGCTTGGCCATGTAGAGATGATGGGAGAGGATCGGGCAGTGAAGAAAGCATACTTGGGATGACCCAGTGGTCAACGACCTGTTGGTTATCCCAGGTATAGCTGGAGTGACGAAGTGGAAAGAGACCGGTTGTAACTCAGGCTGACTAATAAACATAAAAATGAAGACTACTCTGATTCATTATCTTTTTACAATGAGAGAGAAGAAAATCAACCTTTGATGATTTCTGTGTTTAACCATCACACACCTGATGCTTTTTATACCTTTTCGTAATAAATTGTATGTATACATGTAATTTCCAGATGATTCCGTAGCAGCTCTCACGCTTTCCCTCTCCACCCTAACTGCTGAAAAATCACGTATGGAAGAGGCTTTCCAGGCAGATAAAAAAGTCACCAGAGACAAGGTATTTAATATTGTAATATTTATCATTTGGGTTTAATTGCATAATTTCGGAGTGAGCTGGCTGTAATCCAAATCATTTTGATTAATTACACTACCAGTTTCTCGTACGTTAATCCATAATCATCAATTAATCATCCTTATCACACCTTAGTTGAATAAACAGATACGGAAAGAGTTTTAAACGCTGATTAACATTGACAAGCGTTTCAGAAACTAGACGTAAGTAGGCTGCGGAGTGTCGGTGGCCGAGCGGTTAGGGTATCCGACTCGTGAACGAGAGGCACTGGGTTCGAATCCCGCTGCGGTCAAGTACCAATTACTCTTTTGAGTTGTGTACATTGTGGAATACTAACCGATGCTCTTACGGTAAGGGAAGACATCGTGATGAAACCTGCACATGTGACTGAATGTGTAAATACGATCCAATCTGGTCAGATTCTTAGGCTTTAGCAGGGTCATGGAGATCAGATGGCAGTCGGTCAGCTGTAATTACCTGATCTGCCAAATCAGCTGTAACTAAAAAAAATATTTCCCTGGACCAAAAGGAGTTATAACATTTTTGTATTTAGACTGGATTTGATTTTTGTTAGTCTTTTCGAAATCGCTTCGAAAGCGCTCGATTTGAAATCTACTTTGAGAGCTTGCAGATCGACATTGAAGACCATTAGGCGCTGTCCTAATTGGCAACGGCTACCATGGTCGTACGACGGACGTCGACCGACCAATAGAAGACCTCGAAACCGCCCGTCACACGACCACGGTCGTACGACCGTTGCCAATTACGACAGCGCCTTGAAACAAATAATGGAAAAACTTATGGCTTGCTGTCCAAGCGAGCTTCTGACATATCTATAACTATAATTAACCCTTATTTTCAGTATGAGCACATAGTAGCGGGAATGAAAGAGGAAACCAAGGCCCTGGTCCAACAGCACATTGCTGAAGTCAACAACTTAAAGGCGAAGATTTCCTACGAAAAACAGGAGCGTGAGAAGGAGCGGGCTGATCATGCTGTTATGTTGAAGTAAGGAAAGCTTCCGGTATCTAAGTCCCTACCTAATATACTTGAGTTAAGCTGTTCTTGAAAAAAAGCAACAGTTAATGCGCGCTTGAGTGTCCGAATCGATTTGCTTGCAAACCAGTGTATACTCGACCAAGCCAAACAGGGCATATGGATTATACAATATTACAGTACAATATTTGTCTCTTAATGTTAAACGGAATCTACAGTTTGTCAAGTATAAGTTGGCGCGTGGCCAATATTTGAAATAAAAAGATCTTACAGCACAAGTAAAGGTATAAAAAAACAAATTGGTAATTTGTACATACGTCCCATAAAAATACATGATATTTTTTCATGCAATTTACTAAGAAAAGGCTATATTACCTACCGCCCAACCGAGACTGTTTTGCTCGTAAACGGTTGGGAATATATAAGCATAAGTTGTCTGTACTATATAATATTATAAAGAGGGAATGTTTGATTTTTTGTTTGTTTGTTTGTTTGTATTGAATAGGCTTCGAAACTACTGGACCGATTTCAAACATTCTTTCACCGTTGGGAAGCTACACTATCCCCGGGTGACATAGGCTATATTATATTTTCTAAAAATAAAGGATCATTAATAAAACTCCAATAATGTAACCCAAGGTTTAAAAAAATACCCAAAAAATTCCTTACATCGCGTGTGCTGCGAAAACTATTGATGATAGAACAAAATAATGTACTACGACTTTGCAGAACACATCATTATCTACAAAAAGTGTCGCGACAGTATATGTCTAACTATTATAGTTATGTCACAATAAGTGTTCTTTTATTTTCAAAATTTAATTGAAATGCCTCCGGTAAAAAACGTTCTTTATTTGTACCTTGGTATTAATCCTTATCAAAATCAATTACTTCATATTCACGACTGCTTCAATACCTTTATATGACTTTTTGAATTATTCAATTCAGACATTCCATTCGAAAGATATCACGAGTTTAAAAATGTGAATATTAGAAAAAAGTCGCGTGTTCGCCGCTCAGTCCGGTCGGCAATCTAGGCAGCACGGGGTACGGGCCCCTCCCGTCAATGTCATCAAGAAATAAAGTGCCGCGCGGCTCACTCGCGCGGTCGGCTCCCTACGCAGCGGTCGTGTGCGGAATCGAATAATTTTCGCTTGAAAGTAACCCGTGTACCCGTAGTGTGGTACCCGTGCGAAGCCGGGGCGGCTGCAGTAGAATATATAAGTATAAGCAAAAGTGTGAGCATATTTTCTATAGGCCGCCGATTTCGAGTTATAAGCAATAAAATCCGGAAAATATCCAAAACCTTCGAGGTTTATTGCGATTTCCATCTGACCTCCCTCCCCCCAGTGATCCAATCTCTTAATCCCAGGTCTGATCTGGTCTGGCCAGGTTGGATCATGGTCACACATTCAGCTGCCGGAATGTGCAGGTTTCCCTCACCGTAAGCATCGGTTAGCATTCAACTAATGTACATAACTCAGAAAAGAGCCATTGGTACATGGCGGCAGTGGGATTCGAACTCAGTAGCTCTCGCATAGCCACCACTCTCATAGTCACCACTAAGCATCCTCCTACATGGGCAGACTTACTAAATAGTACAAAAACCGCCACAGGGAGCTCAACCAGAAGCTGAACACGGAGCTTCGCACCAAAGAGCGTTTGGAGCACAAGGCTGCACACAGCAGCGAGTCCCAGGCCTCTCAGGCTGAGTTGGAGAAGAGAGTCCGGGACCTGTCTGGGTCTCTGGAGGCTTCGCAGAGACAGCTGTCCCGAGCCGAGACCCGGGCAGCCCATACGCCGGCGTTGCTAGTCAGGCTGCAACATAAGCTGGCTTTGCTGGAACAGTCGCATGCTGTGGCTATTAAGGAGGTAGGTTCTGGGCTGGGAATCACTCGCCTCGATTCTAACTGTTTTCAATTTTGATGTTAAAACTAACTCTCAACCTCAAAATTTCTTTATTGATAAGACATTAAGTAACTCTTTCAGGAAAAAGGAAAGGGGTTAGGTAGGCCCCCAGGTTGTGTCTTTCTGTGGCATCGTAGCTCCCGAATGGATGGATCACTTTGGATACGGTTTTCTCTATTTGAAAACCATTTAAATCGATATGGTTCTTAGCCTTATTTTCTTAAAATCGATTCAGTAGTTTCTTGAAGTATATTACGAGTACGCATACTCGGTCGGAGGTTTTCCCACGTTTCCGGTCGCCTAGGTCATATTTGCATCTGGTCGCAGGAGCAAATAAAAGCGGCCCGCGCCGAGGAATCCGCCCGGAAACTATGCGCTCGCCAGGAGGAACGCGTTGCCGCCCTCGAGGGCCGGCTGGCCGAGCTCAGCTGCACCGTGGGCGAGTACGACGCGCGGCGACGCACCGACCAGGGACTCATACGGCGGCTACGGGAGGCCACGGACGGGAGGCTAAGAGAAAGGCTGGCTGGGAGTACGCATGGTGAGTACACGGTGACCAGGGACTCATACGGCGGCTACGGGAGGCCACGGACGGGAGGCTAAGAGAAAGGCTGGCTGGGAGTACGCATGGTGAGTACACGGTGACCAGGGACTCATACGGCGGCTACGGGAGGCCACGGACGGGAGGCTAAGAGAAAAGCTGGCTGGGGGCACGCATGGTGAGTACACGGTGACCAGGGACTCATACGGCGGCTACGGGAGGCCACGGACGGGAGGCTAAGAGAAAGGCTGGCTGGGAGTACGCATGGTGAGTACACGGTGACCAGGGACTCATACGGCGGCTACGGGAGGCCACGGACGGGAGGCTAAGAGAAAAGCTGGCTGGGGGCACGCATGGTGAGTACACGGTGACCAGGGACTCATACGGCGGCTGAGGGAGGCCACGGATGGGAGGCTAAGGGAAAGGCTGGCTGGGGTTACACATGGTGAGTATGAGGTTACGAAACGACGGAAATAGCGACCTGCACGCCGCCATTTTGGTGCAATTGAGTGTGGTCCAATCCAAAGCCAGAGCCAGAGCTGTCTTGCTGCGATTGGTTTAAACTCAATGGCATCAAAATGGCGGCATACAATCGGAGATAGGCGGTACCACCGACGTCTCATCCGAGGACTTAGGGGGCACGCATGGTGAGCACAAGGATACGAAACGACGAAAAGAAAGGGGTGTTATTGTATATGTGGCTCTGTGTGTCTGTTTCTGTTTTCTTTGTTTAATATGGAGTTTAATCGTAATGGTCCTTAGCTTTGTTTGATTAAAATCGACTCAGTAGTTTAGATAATATCTTTCTTCAAAATAAATTTACAGTACCATCAGTTATATTTTTAGTAGGTATCTGAGATGAACCGAGGACATGTAGACGGAATTGGTGAATCTATAAAAGTTCCTTGTGTTACTAAGGAACCCTAAACCGTGGTATATGTTATATAGGAAGCGATAAAATTTATCACGCACGTCCCATTACAATGGGAGAGTTTCCTACAGTTCTCCTTTGGTGCCCTAGATGGCGTTGTAACTGAGAACGACCTATTGTTATCAACGGATTAAAACAAAGGGCTCGTTTGTTCAGCCCATTCTTTGCTAAATGACATACCATGTTAGAAGTAAATTAACCAAACAGTTTACGTTGTTGTTTCTCCTCGTAGGTGGGCTACACGAAGCCTCCATTCATTGGTCGGTTTATATGTATTGATCCGTCATGTCTTCTGTGCTTGGTTGTGATTTTAAGATTAAATCCAAGATTTTACTAAGAATCACAGTATTTTAACACAACACAATGCTAGAATAATTTGTCCATGGGTTGAAATTATGTACCTATTACTTAGTTTGTGATGATTTGACGAAAACTTCGTAGGATGGAAGTCTAAAAATTCATAGGTACGTTCAGATGATGCGGCTAGGTGCAACTTTTCGCTCTAAGTTGCACCTAGAGCGTAATCGAACCGCACTTTAATGTATGATGTTGCTAATTACCTATTATAATCGAGCTAAGGTCATATCATGATCGAATAGAGAAAAATAATCGTCGAAAGGTCATGTTTTTACTTTGGAAAACTATCCGTTAACCCGAAAGCGTCTGAATGCAGCTCACTCTGTGAAGAAATTTTGTCGCTAAGAGGAATAGCGCTATCTAGTAAAAATGTTTGGACTAGAAATTTAAAGAGAAAAGAAACTCCCTTTACCAATTTTATTTATTTCAACAACCACGTAATTTTCCTCCAGAGGAAATTCAACAGAAAAGCGAGACGGACAACGAGAAACTAGCTGACAGTGAATACTTGCAAACATTGATAGACAAGATACACATAATGAAAAAGGAACTGATAGCTGAGAACGAGAAACTTGGCAACCCCATAGACATCACTGCGATATTCCACATCGACGGTTACGAGAACGTCCACGAAAAGTGTAAACAGTCGTATGAGACTTTGAAATTCGAATTTGAAATGTATAAGGAACAATTGAACAACGGTAAACAAGATGGCGTCGATATGGAGAGCGAGATAGAAGATTTGAACGCTGAGATAGCGCTACTGAAAGAGAAAGTGGACAATTATAAATTGTTATTGGATGATGAGAAACAAGAAAAGGCTGACACTTTGAAGTTGTATGAAGAGGTATGTCTATTTTCTCGATATAAGTTAGATTAATTACTCGGGAACCTCCATGATTTTGTACAAGGAACAAAGGTTTCTGTGTACAAAACCGAGTAATGTAAGAAGAATATTTACTTCCTTGTACATAACTGGTAACTGGTAACGTACAAAGAAAGAAACTTTCTTATTCAGTACCCGGTTTTGTGCGATGAAAATGTTTTCCTTGTATAGTCGACAAATCTTTAGCAAGTTGACATAAGATGAATTAAATCACTTTCTGTACACTAGTCCCACTTTATTATACAAATTTTATCAAATTGCAACCGGTTTCGAATTACTCATCTTCGAACCAGATGTGTTGGTTCTTCTTCCTTAATATTACTTTGAGAATTTTGAACAACACTAAAAGTTCAGCTGTGCTTGCTGCTTGTAAATATTTAACACTTTGTGTTGTCTGTCATAATAATGGAGTTCCATCAGGAAGGAAGTTGTCATAAGTCTGAAATTGATATATAGTTTGTCATTAATACTACTAATATTTAATTTATGTCATCATTAATCTTCAATCCACAATCATTAAAACTTCAATCCCTCCCACAACAGAAACTGAAAACCGAGCAAGAATACCACAAGGAGCAAATCTCTGATCTCAAAGCACGAGTGTACAGCCTAGAGAAGCAAGTGCAAACGCAGCGGGAACGCTACGCAGCGCTGCTTGATGAGACAGATAGCCTGATTAGGGCGCGAAGCGATCGGGCAAGGAAGTCCAGCAGTGAGGAGGGACATGGGATCGCGGTGAGTATGGTGATGCTTTTTTAGGTTAATCGGCAGGGGTACACTTGAGCTCCCAGCCACAGTGTTTCCTTTGGACGCGCCCCTGGTGTTGCTGATGTCCATTGGCGGTGGTGACCACCTTCCATCAGGTGCCATCCAGGTGGTTTCCAGGCATGCCTGTTTGTCTGCCGTAAAAAAAAGAACAAGCGAGCGAAACCTGATGGCACATGGTAAACTGATGCGGCGCCCATTCCACCCCTGGAAGCCTGGACATGTCGCTTTGATGGCAAACAGGCAATAGTTTTTCCACCGTTCCATTCCGAGCTGAGTGGTTCAGTGGTCAACATGGTCTGCCACGCAAGAGGTCCCGGGTTCGATTCCCGGCCTGTTAGAAATTAAAATAGTAAATCTTAATTTCAGTTTGGGTGTTCTATGTTTAATAAGTATGGATTTAAACCTATTTAGTAGTATAACAGTTTTCTAGCACCCATAGCTTTGCTGAGTTCGGGGCTAGATGGCGCTGTATGAATTTGTCCACAATTATTTATCATGTACTTAAAATTGTGGAACTGAATATTTTAACCCTCGACGCAAAAAGAGGGGTGTTATAAGTTTGACGTGTGTATAAGTAACTGTCTGTCTGTAGAATCGTAGCTCCCGAACGGGTGGAACGATTTGGATGCGGTTTTTTGTTTGATTATTAATGTTAATTTATTTTTAACTTATCGTGATCGTCCCAGGGCTCGCCCGCACCGCACCTTCTCCACTACGCCCACGAGATGGCGCGGAAGGACCTCGACATCACGCAGCTGAGGAAGGACAAGCACTGGACCGAGGGACAACTCAGGTATGTGGACGCTTCGAAAAGAGACGTGGGCGATGTTTGCATCAATCGGTCGGTGGCGGGAGAAAGGTCTAGGAGAGGGATTTATTTACTATAAATGAAAATGCTATGCCATGCCATACTATCAGGCATCAGGCAGGGCATAAGCTTGTTTGCCACCTTAGTGGTATAAAAAATACTATGCGATGGGTTGACATCGCCGAGTCGGACGCGAGAGCCAACGCCTTACGACGCGAGGATGCTGACTGGGCGAAGTGGAAAGAAAGAACAGGAAAACGAACCCTGGCGGAAGCCAGATTGTCAGCTCGGATGATGATGGTCCAAAGACGGACTGTTCATTAAATATGGACCTAAAATGTATTAAATATGTTAGCGTTAATGTCTCGGTTGTACTCTCCCGCGAGAGAGCCCGGGGTCCGCCTTGACCATGATCCAGTATTTGGCAGATCAGTTAATTAAAGTGGAGCGACTGCCATCTGACCACAGTGACAACTTTACCAGATTGGATAATGGTTACACATTCAATCGCCTGAATGTGCAGGTTTCATCACGGTTTTCCTTCACCTTAAGAGCATCCTAATCAGAAAATAATCATTGGTGCATGGCATCACGGGGTTTCAAAACCGGAACCTCTCGCTTACTTTGATAATGTCTTATGTTTTGTATAAATATTGAGACTTAGACATAGTTACTATGTCTTGTCTTACTTAGATAATCATTCTTAGGCTGATCGCCACACAAGCATAACTTTGTGCGAGCTAACTCGCAGATCCATCTACTACTAAAGAAATTGTAGTTACAAAATGTACAAGAAGCTAATTGTTGCAATTTGTGTTCAGGGATTGCCAACGCGACGCCACTATCGAGAAGGAGAGATTCAAGGAAGTGATAAGGACGCTCAAGGAAGAGATCGACAGGTGGGCTATCTGAGGAGTTTATGTAAAAAAATCTTGTATAAAAGGATGATACTTTTGTATACGATTATGCTCGCTCTGGCATCGGTCAAAAGGAAACTTGCGTTTTACTCTAGACTAGACACTTGATTTGTTTTAACATGTTTCCTTTTTTTATTACTATTATAAGCTAGGCAAGCATTTGACCGTCATCTCACCTGACGTTGACGAGCATGCTTCTCTAGAAACAGCATCTGCCCTCGAAGGAGTCCAGATTGTACTGTTCGGGGAACACTGCAGGCAAAGCGTTCCATTCCTTAGTCGTACGCATTAAAAAGGTCGCGGCAAAATGATTGATGATGATTGCTGGTATATCTACGAAAAAAGCGGAATAAGATGGCTAAATATGCTCACTGATGTGCACCTAAAAATACCACATTGGCATTTCATAATATGATACATATTAATTAGTCACAAACTTATCTGCAGCGTCGCTGTCGTTGACATTGACATGACCATTCAAAATGGCGTCACTTAGTTCCAGTGTTGGCCACCGTATCAGATAAGTTTGTGGCACTCTAATATGAAGCATCATATGAAACGCTAATGTGGCAATTTTAGACCCACAGGACAGACCGCGGGAGACTCAAAAAACGGTCAAGCGATGGATTGACATCGTGTCGGATGCTCAAGCCAACGGCTTACGAGGATGCCCAAAACCCCGCGAAGTGGAGAAGAAAGAGCAGGGGTCTAAAAAAGCCACGTAGCGTTTCATATTTCTAATATATAAAATTCTCGTGTCACAGTTTTCGTTGCCATACTCCTCCGAAACGGCTTGACCGATTTTGATGAAATTTTTTGTGCTTATCCGGTATCTATGAGAATCGGCCAACATCTATTTTTCATCCCCCTAAATGTTAGGGGTAGTCCACCCCTAAATTTAATTTTTAATTTTTTAGACAAAATTTTTATATTCTATTTTTTAATTTCTAGCTTACAACAAGTAAGCTAGAAATTACTAGGAAATTATTTATATGGCAAAACAACGTTTGCCGGGTCAGCTAGTTGATTCATATTAGAGTGCCACAAACTTATCTGATTTGGTGGCCAATACCCGGAACTAAGTGACGCCATTTTGAATTATCATGTCAATGTCAACTACAGCGACGCTGCAGATAAGTTTGTGACAAATTAATATGAATCATATTATGAAATGTTGATGTGGCATTTTTAGACCCCCAGTAAAGCTGATCCTGGCAGAAGAATGATTCGCAATAGCGCCACCTATACTCGGAGATGCGATTAAAGATCAAATGTGTAAACAAATTTCCACTATAAAAAATAAACCCAAGGAGTAGATTATCTAAAATCATCGATAATGTGATAAAAAATATCACTTTCAAAATGAAATAAAATCGTATTCACATTTTAAGAAACACTATTTTAAATTATCCATCCTTCCCTTGGGTTTATTTT
This sequence comes from Blastobasis lacticolella, assembly GCA_905147135.1. Taxonomy (NCBI): domain Eukaryota; kingdom Metazoa; phylum Arthropoda; class Insecta; order Lepidoptera; family Blastobasidae; genus Blastobasis; species Blastobasis lacticolella. The sequence goes on from LR990041.1 coordinate 20,108,524, forward strand.
CTATAGCAATTTGTTTACATTTTTGATCTTGAATTTTATCTGCGAGTTTAGTGGACTAGACCACATGAACTATCCATTTTCCCTTTTCAGATTACGAAGGGCGCAGTCCCGGGAAGGCGCTAACCTGGAGTACTTGAAGAACGTGGTACTCGCGTACTTGGCGTCGGCGGACGGCGCCGGGCGGCGGCATATGTTGAACGCCATAGCAGCAGTCCTACACTTCACCGACGCCGAAATGCTGAGTGTTTTGCAAACGATTTAGAACCACCATTGAGGATGAGAGGGGAAAGTCTGTCCTAGTGGTAACGGTATCCGACTCGCAATGCATGATATACCGGGTTTGATTCTCGCTGCCGCGTGTAGCAATGACCCTTTTCTGAGTTTTGTACGTTAGTTGAATGCTAACCGATGCTCTTACGGTGAAGGAAAACATCGTGATTAAACCGGCACATTCAGGCGACTGAATGTGTAACTATGATCCTGGTCAGGTTCCCTGGTAGCAGGGTCACGGAGGTAAGATGGCACGCTCCACTGTGGTTACCTGATCTGCCGAATCCTGGATCGTGGTCAAGGCGGATCCCGGGACTACGCCAAGATTATTATTATTTATTTTATTATCACGATGAACGTGAAAGGTGTTAGTGGATTGTCAGATCCGCGGAAAGTGTGATCTGCATTTGTGTATGGTAAAACATACGGATGACGCCACTTTCTTTAGAACCGCAGAGTACTAATAAGATAGAACGACGTGTTGATGCTTGACAGTGCTAGTTCCAATTTTTGACACTGCCAGAAAATCTGTTTTCTGTAAATCGTTTCTGAGCCTGTAGAGTTGTAAAATAGAATAGATTCGGATTAACTATGTTTTTCCGTAATGAAATTCCCTTGTATACCGAATTTCATATTTTAAAAAGTACTTTCACGATGTATCCAGTGTGTGGCCTACAACCGGGGCTAATATTGAAAATAGAGACTCTCTAGAGCATTGGTATTTTTTCTGAAAATATTCTAGTTAACTAAAACCCATGCATTACACACAATAAGAGTTAAAAGTTACGATTCATAATCAGTGAATATTGCAAAACGATATTATCGCTAACATTGTCAATGTCGCGGTACAGGGCATAAGATCATATCAGCCGACACAACCCATAAAATGTCAACGAAACATTCCGAGTAGCTCCGAAGAAGTACGATGCTGAATGGACTCGATCGAGTTGAGCGAAACCATTGTTTTGTTTGCATTACATTGAATTTACGATTAGGTTTGTTAGAAAAAAAGAAAAGGTAAAGTTTTGATTTTAATTAGTTGGGATCATAATGATTCAATTGGTGACCTATAGAGCCTCCCTTTGTAGGCCACACACTGTATATTTTTACATGTTAAACGCGCTGCTGACGCGCCCGATTGCAAGTATTTTTATGACGGACCAAACTTTTTAATGTAGGTATTTAGGTAGACAAGTGGGCAGGCACGGCTCGCAAATTAAATCAATTTTCGGATTTTAGAAAATAGTTTCTTTTTATAATAGTGGGAGGTAAACAAGCGAGTAATTACGACATACCAATGCATTGAGTATATAGTTTTAAATGATGTTCGTTTTCGGCCATAAACCAGATGAAGCTTCGGCCCAGCCGAAAATCTAAATTATCGCGCGTAGTTCGGTCTGCTACGGCCTAATTATCGTGTTTTATTTGATTTCTGTTTAAGTTTCAATATTTGCTCTTTCTCTCACTAGGAATAGAATAGAACTTTATTGCATAAACTGTGTAGTACATTGTTGTAGATGGGTTTGCAATATAAGAAACAAGCAAGACTTTAGTGTACCTACAGCGGAAATATTACGTTATCGGTTTCGAAAATAAAACTAATGCCGAAGGTTCTTTTTCGTTTTCCGCCAGGAAATGCCTCCTAAAAAACCAATTTTCAGTCGGACACACAGTCACGCACACAGAATATATAAAGCTCGATTACCACTCACTGACTCATTCACTGACATTATTTATTATAAAGTTATAATAAAATGTGTCAGTGAATGCGCCAAACGCTGAAGAAACTGTATGACTGGCGGCAGGCTATTTACATTTTATTTATTTATTTTATTAATCATTCTTTGTACAATACAGTTAAAACGAACACCACAAATGTAATAAGCTTTTCAAAAAGTGGTCGCATATCGTCTAAAATGTTTTGATCCTTACCTACTCGTGTAGTTCTATATTTTCACGTTTTATCACTTTTGTGTCATATATTTGTTTGAACACAAATGCCAATGGCATATTGTACATATTGGCGCCTGTTTTTTATTTCGCTGCTACATTGACCGGGACCTACTTTTTTAGTAAACATTTGACATAATCATAAACTCATCCGAGCAGTCAATCCGCATCTGTCTGGACCCGCATTCCTACTTTGATTTCTCAACTTTGCCCGATCTTCGTCATCCTCACGTCGTAAGCCATTGACTCTGGTCTCCGTCTCAGCGATGTCAATCCATCATTCCTTGGGTCTCCCGCAGGACCTCTTTCCTGATACAGGCTGGTTTAGGCACCTATATCCCTCGTATCCCTGGGGCTTATGCAATATGTGACCAAACCAGCGCAGCCGTGCCTCCCTGCCGAAGTTTTACTGTTACGCAATTGAGATTTCATCCAAAAATATTTGCCAAACAATACCTATCATGACAACTTTCAGTCTTAATTTAGTAAAAACTAGAAAAGTAACAATAACTATAGGAACAGTTCATATTATTTTTTAAACTGTTAACACCTGTAACTCAGTTCAGACTGAGTTTAGAGATATAGTCGTCTTAGTACCTACTAAGACGACTATATCTCTAAACTCAGTTTGGTTCATCATCACTACATATTATAAAATAAAGTCCCACGCCGCGTCTGTCTGTCTGTTCGCGATAAACCTAAAAACTACTGATCGGATTTTCATGTGGTTTTTACCATTAGTTAGAGAATTTCTTCCGGAAGGTTTACATGTAACTAGTGGGCCCGGCGCCTTAGTTCGCGTAGCGTCCTACCCCTACCATACACCTACGTTACCCTACCTACCCTTTTTTCTTGCCTTTAAACCTTCCTCTTGGATCACTCTATTATTGAAAACCGCATTAAAATCAGTTGCGTAGTGTAAAAGATCAAAGTGTACCTATATAGATACACTAGCGGACCCGACAGACGTTGTCCTGTCTACACGTCTTTAATTTGAAAATTTCAAACTTTTTTTACAAAATTGTGAATCTAAACCATTCCCAGATCCCCTTGAACACACACAAAAAATTTCATCAAAATCGGTCCAGTCGTTTGAGAGAAGTTCAGTGACATACACACTCACAGAAGAATTATATATATAAAGATAGGAACAGACGGCGAGAACCGGCTTTATTTTACACTATGTAAAGATACATGCACATTACAAAAGCACAACAAAGAAAAGCCGAGAAAACCGGCTTGCTGGTGGGGATCGCTAGTTTTAAACAAAAAAAAACGATTATGAATTTAAGTGTTCATTTAAAGTGTGTTCCAGTAGAAAAAGACAAAACAATTAAAAGAAAGATCATAATAACCATAATGGGGCGTCTGTTGTTTTTTTTTATGTATAACGATAATGCTGACACAACAGGCCAACTTATTTCTAAAAGAAATATCTTCCAGCTGGCCTAGAGAAGTGTTAAGTACCCGTGGGACTACTGATGTGTCTGATAGTGTTACCGGCAACCATGTCGAGCACAATAGTTTTGTCTTTTGCTATCGAACAAAGTACCTACTTATATGTATTGTGATATTATGTAATAATATGTAAGATATACCACAAATCTATCAGTAGTACCTAATATATTGTAAAGAAATATCGATTTTCTATTGTATTTTCTTAGAAATCTAGCTGATACATATCCCATTTTTATTTCAATAAATATGTCCTGTTATTTCCAATAATGTTATTTGTAATAAAATATTGGTTAATTAACTCTTTTGTTTACTTCCGCTGCTAACCCTAACATTGCTGCATCCAATCCGTTTCCCTTTTATACTGTGAGGGCGCCGTAGGTTATCCTACGTCATCGAGGACAAGACACATTCCTCTTTGTATTGATAGTAGAGGTTTTGGAGACCCACTAAACATGGATCTGCCCGTGCACAACCTGGCACAAACATCATATTTTTATCCTATCTTAGATTTTTCTTAGCGATAGTACTTATCCTCTCGTGTAAGTCGCTAGAAGTAAAAAAACCGGTCGGTCTCACATCCTCTTGGCAGGCGGGTTAGAAACCGAAATGTTAAACAAAAAAAGTCGTATAACCTCCGACCAAGTTTACTTAATCTCAAATAATTTCTAAACTACAGGATCGATGTTAAAGAAACAAAGCCAAGAACTATCTCGATTAAACTGGCTTTCAAATAAAGGAAACCGCATCCAAATCGGGCCAGCCGTTCGAGAGTTACGATGCCACAGAAAGATACACACGTCAAAGTTATTAAGGCTCCTCCTTTTTCGTCGGGTGTTAAAAACAACAGAAAACGTAGCTGCTTATTGTCCGTAGTATAAGCAGTAATAGTTTACCTGATTATGACATTAATAACTGAAACTATGACATTTTATTATTGTATTGCGTATGATTTAATTTATTGTGAATGATTTTTAATAATTTGAAATTTTGACATTTTTATATTTTGTTATGTATAATTTAGTTTAGTCTACGGCGTCGACATTGTAAATTATAATGAATTGTAATGTGTTTCGTATAAAGATACTTCCTAGGTACCAACTTGCCACTTTGACGTGTAACTCTGTTACTAATAAAGTATTTGTATTGTAGTCTCCGTAAGTTGGAAAATGGGCAGCAGCTTTTTTCATTGTTATATTTATAACACTGCGGTCTCCAACCCGCCTGCCAAGCGTGGAGATTATGGCATTACTCTCCCCTTTCGTGGGAGATACCCTTAGTTCGGCGGTGGACTGTTATGGGCTGTAATGACGATTATGATGATGTAGTATCTTCTCACCTGCGTATAGATATCGGGACGAGTAGGGATTGGACATGTAAACTGTCTTTCAAGAAAGAAGTCCCCCGGCGGTATCAGCGGGTCTAAACATTAACTAAAATAAGAAAAATAGGCTAGAGACAATGGCGCCTCTCCGCGGGACTTATTTCGTGAAACCGTCACTTATAAGGTAGGATTCTTCTAAATAAAACATTACTTATTATTGCTAATGTCAATATTTAATGTCTATATCAATACTCCCTACATCAGATTACATTCGTTGACATTTCAAAATTAAATGTAAGTAAGCCAAACACTTCATACATTTATCGGCGATTTGTACTCTGTCTTATAAGTTATCTCTAGCTACATCCTAGGCCAAAACCCTATGATACCCAAACCTGCCCAGTATAAAACAAACGAGAAAAGAAAATTAAACCGAAATCGTTAAATGTGGTTAAAGATAAATAAGTAAACACTAAAAAATTAAATTGTTAGTCATAAATTTAACTGAAACTATTCTAAACACAAATAAAATACCACATTATAGAACATAAAAATACGAACGCAGAACAAAACTATAAATGGGCCAGGTGTGTATTGGTACCAATGTTCCTTTCGGTGGTTATGCAGTGTTTTACATTTATTAACTCAACGGGGACGCCACAACACAAATTACACTTACTGGTACAATATTAGCCCCAAATCTTTTATGCAAAATTACAAAACACACTGTATATTAACATTTAGAGAGCAATATTTAATCTTAACTTGAATAAAATTGGAGTTATATAAGTTCCCTTACTATAATAATACATTAATTATTGCGAGACTTGTCGATTTTAGGAAAATGACGAAAAAGATTCAGGACTAACTATAGCATAAGCAATACATTCGAAGGTACATTTTACCAGTGACTAGCTCATACACACCATTTATATCTTGCTGCGATGTGTGCATTTAGTTGTAATACAAATGTATTACAAACCGTTTATTGGTACTAAGTATTTAAACTTATTTAAAACCAAACACCACACCAACATAATTTAAACTCAAGTCCCTAAACTATTTTAAATTAGAGAACACAGTTTTTTAAATACTTAAAGTAATTACATCTAAAAAATTTTAAATGTTGCGCAAAATTATAGCTGACTAGTTTCGTGTAGATAAGTACTTTTAAATAAATAATTGTATACTCTTAATGAAACATTTATCCTTACTATTACAGTTAATTAAACAAAATACTTAATTCAAAATGCATTATTACTTGTAAGCCCATCCGTTTTGAGAATTTCCTCCTGCCACAGTAGTTATGTCATAATATGTGATATGCATTTATGTTAGTATTTAAATTTAACTATGTAAGTATATACTGTAGTTACATTCACTACTAAATACAAATATCTGGAACAATATAAACAATGAGATTGGTATAATCATCGTCGTTATGAGTACATTTACTGAACTAATTTTGAACTTACACTAATATTCAATATATTACTTGTAACATCAAATGAAATCTATTAAGTAAATATTTCTATTTAAGGTTATAATAAATTATGTTTATAATAATGAATTACGAATTACTTAAGTGTATTAATAAATAGCATTGGTTAAGTATATATGTATAATGAAATAAATTAGAGACAATATCATAATGTGAAAGTCAAATTAAGTAATATCCTTGTTTTGAGAACAAGAATAGTATAATAATTTTATTAATAAAAGATTTAAATGTTGTTAAATCTCACATTACTCAGAATCCACAGACACTAATTATTTCTCAAATTAACACATTTTAATTATGATGCACAGTTATAATTCTTGACTTTCACAAAAAATAGGTAATAAATAATTATGATGCATTAAGTGCCCCACAAACCTGCTACACATACATTAAATTTAGTCAATACAAAATTTTAGTTTAATAAAATGTTGATCAATAACTTATATAGTTACAATAATGTCATGGTCCATCAACTTCATAATTTTGATTGAGATTATCAATATATAGGTGAACATAATTTTTAGGATATGTATTATCTAAATATCATATCGAAATAGCAGCAACAGCATTGTCAAGGTGTGTAACAGATACCTGATCTGATGATTTCCTGATTGGAATACGTAGCCATGTTATGTGACTTTTGCTATGAATAATAAAATTTACATAGATTATGTATCTATTTTATGATAGTTAATGTTGTCATAAGTAAAATTTTAACGGAGATACTTGTCTAATAGGAATGTGAATTCCTACAGTAATAGCATATGTGGTACACAAGCGTCATGCTTTAATACATAAATTAAAAACAATATTGTTACATATAAATCAATGAATGCAATATACATACAATGAATACAAGCATTACATCAATATAACTATACAATTTTGTGCATTTCGGTCTCAGATACAACTTTCACTATCATTTATGTAATTTTAATTCTATATTTTTATTAAATGGGCAATACTTATGCATTATGACATCTATGGAAGAGTAAGAGTTAAGTAGGTACATATTCTTTATAAAATGTATACTTATTTCGAAGTATTTTAATCAGTCATTTTATATTTCCATCTGACTCTTTGGTAGCTTCAATAAAGTAGGTATAATATAACATTGCATTTTTCTGGTATTTCCAATATCAAAGTTGTGGGGTGATTGCACTGTTTCATTAAACATTTTTAATTTTATATATTATTTTCTTTACTTATAGTAAACAAAACAAGTTTAATATTGCACTGTCAGTTGTAAATATATAATTGCCTCGAGCATAGAAATCGTTTTAATTTAACACTAGTAGTATTTTATGCCTTGAGCTATGTCTGATGCATTACTTTGCCTCATTTACATAATACTCCACAAAACTTTAAGACATAGCTGGCAGAAAATAAGTATATTATTATAAACTAGGCATAGACATACACTATTTTTAATGACTGCAAGTTCATAAATAGTATTGACAATTATTTGTTTCACAAGGTACTATTTGATGACCGTTAGTGTATGCCTTGCTTTCATTCAAATATTGAATAAAAAAGAAATAAAATATAATAAATTTATGTATTTTGACCTTTTGTATGGGAAATTTTACTTTTTGACATCTTCCTGCGATGTCAGATTACAGAGTCTGCAAGTTTGTACTTTACCTAGTGGTGTCATGTCATGATTTGCACCATACCACATTCAACTATTTTGGTACTAAAATCAAACTATTGATGTCAAACCATGACAGAATGATCAACATTTTTGTATTAGCTACAATTTATTGACTAGTCCTTGCAGGGCTTAAGATTTACTCTTATTTGTTTTGAAGCTGACTTGCAGAACTTGCCCATTAAGGGAGTATCCGTTCAATGACTGGATAGCAACAACAGCCTCATCATAATTTGTCATAGTGACAAAACCATAGCCTTTACACTTGTTAGTGGTCGGATCTCTAATTATTTTAACACTCTGGACGGCACCAAATGGGCCGAAGAGCTGCCAAAGGATACTTTCCTCTGTATCAGCTCCTACATTGTACACAAAGATGCACCAACCCGATCCACCAAGAGCATTGCCTTGGATGATGGGGTCGGCTAGTGGAGAAAATCGTTGTAATCCTTTGTTGATGGCAAGCAGAGCTTTACCAGCTGGGCCTACAAATCGACGGGTGGCAGCAGGTGCTAAGTAAGCTGCCAGTGGTGCCAATGCCTTGTTCTGGTTACTTGGATTGTTTGCACATTTGACTGTGATTGGCCCAGTGCCGCCTGGAGGAATGGTGTTATTCAAGTCACGTATAGCTGCCTCTGCTTCAGTCCTCTGGTCGTACCGAATAAATGCAACACCTCTTGACGGGCCTTGAATTGATTGTTCATCCCCCCCTCCTTGTAGTAAATGGCCCACATTCACATTTTCATGGAGTATGCGTGAGCTTATTATTGTGCCAAATGGACTGAAGAGCTTTTCCAAATCATGTTGTGTCATGTTCTTGGGCAGGCCTGACACGTAAAGATTAGCACCTTTGATTGCATCAGAACTGGGGCGAGCATATGAAACTTTAATGATCTTATTCTGCAATCTTAAGCCATTGAGAGTATTCACTGCCTTCTCTGCATCCTCTGCCTTGTGATAATTGACAAATGCATAACCAAGGCTTTGCCCATTCAAGATATGGTCTGGAAATACAGTCACTTTATCTCTAATTAGCTTGCAACTTTCAACTTCACCCACACTGGAAAACAATGACCTAATCTCTTCCTGGGTCATTGTCTGTGGCAGATAATTCACTATAAGGTTTGTCTTGGACTCGTTATTACTAGGTTGGAGCTTGCTACCATTTTGCGTGGGCTGGTTAGCGTTCACCGTGTCAAGCGAATTTGCCATCATTTTTGTTATATCTGATTTCACCAAAGTCGGTGAAATGTTTCTAAACTTGACTTACAACATAAAACAGGACGATTTCCAATTAGAGCAAACGTTTTCTTCCACTATTTCTAGCAACACCACTTCGCGTTGGTTGAAAGCATATGCAAGGAAAGAAAATCAATAAGATGCTGTCCACTCTCTACTTATCGGAGTCACGGTGTTCCGGCGCCGGGACTTTTGAGTCAAAATGTTACAAGAGACACAAATCAACTTTAGTTTATTAGATCTCACTGAGAATACGAATAATGAAAGCAAAGTGAAAAGGAAATCAACCAAAAATCTATGCGACCTATTCTCGTAAATTCATTTCTTTCACTTCACTTCACTTTCTTTTTTAAAATGTTGCCACATAAATTATTATATTTCTCACTGTCTGAGAAAATCGATAAGGTACAATTTCGGTAAGAGTTCGCTAGGTGGCGCTTGTTTTTTTTTTTTTTGCCTTGGATATCTCTGCGAATTTCTTTAATATGCCAAGAGCATTCATATTTTCAATATAAATTATTGATGTAAATTTACTAAAAATTATTATTTTATCAAGAGCAACAAATCCTCTATTGAACAGTAAGGCTCTGCCGTACGACACGATCTGATAGTCTAATTTTTGTGAGCATCAGAATGGCGGGTTGATACGCCCGATTTTTATGAAATATATCTAATGCCACGTAGCACTTTCCGTTACACTCCGCTAGCAATTTGCCGAGCGTGGCATTAATATTCATATTCATATTCATTTATTCGTAGTAATAATCATACATCGTCATTTAAAATAGTTTCATGAATAGAATTAAGTACTAATAGTTGATGTCAATGTTAAAAAACAATTAATTCAATAGTATCAAATTATCATGATTCGAAATTGTCAAGAATTAAATTAGTATTATAATATCAAATAATAATTAAGTCAAATGTTAAATTAAATAATTATAAGAAAAATACAAAATGCTTCAAACATGTCAAACATAAAATTAAATCATAATATGAAATGTCAAATACAATGTTCGAAAACTATATGTCAAATATTAATTAATCGAAATGTCAAATACAATACAATGAAACAAATAGTAATAATAATAATGTGACCAGATTACAAAGATCGACTTCTGTTAATGAATACTTAATGAATAATTTTATTTTATGGTTAAACATAATAATTATTAATAACCGGTTGTTTAATTTATATAACAATGCATGGATTTGACGACCTGAGTGTTTCTGTTGGTAAACATCGATTTGCCACGCAGAGGTCCCGGGTTTAATTCCCGGCCTGGCAGAAATTATGAATTTTAATATCTGTTACGGGTTTGCCTGTTAAGTAATAGTAGTTTATGCAACTGTCATATAAAAGGGGGTATTAAAATATGAGTGGCTAATTACGCCTTGTATGATAATAGTTTGACACGAGTGTTTTAATACCTAATTATATGCAGTTGATTACACTACTTTATCTACACTCACATTTTCATGTTAAAATTACATACCTATAATTTTTTCAACTTTGGTGGAAGTAAGCTGCGAGTCAGTTTTGTTGTATCTACGCACCAAGGATATCAAGCGGCGGAAAATTCACTTCACTACTTTCACATTAATCTATTTATTTGCCTCAAACAAGAAAAAACATTCACAAACACAAATTATTACAATTAGAAAAAATATTCTGTTTAGCGGGAAAATAATTACATACAAATATAAAAAGAAAAATTTAAATTTTGAATTTGTCAAAGACATTTAGGTATTCAGCTTTTATTTTGCCGTGTCTCGGCGCCCGACAAAAATTTAAAAAATAAAAGTGTTGCATTATGATTAAAAAGTTGTTTTACGTTACAGCTGTAATGAAATTAGTATGGGAAATGCTGTATCATAAAGTAATTTTTTAAAATTTTATAGACTGGCGAGAAAAAAGTGTATCCTTAAACGACTGTTTTAGAATATGAAATTGGAACATTACGCTATGAGTGTAGATAAATGTGTTTTATATAATACTTGCTTTTGCCGAAAGTCATTTTAGGGTAATGTTGTGTATGAAAGCTAGTACTACGAAGAGGCAAGCTATATATCTGGTTCGACCAAACAAATTTAGATGGAACATGGCTTAGATTTTACTTAGACCCCAAACTACCAAACTGTGAAAACCCCATCAAAATCCGGTCTGCGGTATTTGCGTGATATGCGAATACAGACAGACAGATATTATTATTAGATATACCCTATATGTTCAGTTTCATTAAAATCCATCTGGTACTGCCGAAGGTTAGCGTGTACAAACAGACAGACAAAAATTTTATAAATTCTTATTTTATTAATAGTAGTAGAATAAGTATTCATTTATTTTTTGGATAGTGATTAATGGAAATTGAATAAGAATTCATTCTGTTCAACGGAATACTGTGTGATATAGACGAGAACAACAAATTGAAATGGTTTCAGCAGAAAATATTGTACCTACTAGTATTGCCAAACCCGTCCTTGTTAGGAAAAACTAAACGTCTAAAAAGCATTTATACTTTGCCTGAGGTAGTATTAACAAGGTTTCAAAACCCTTTGTTAATTTTATCGGATGAATACTGGCCATGTTCCAATGTGCCCCATACCCTGTTTGATTGTACCCCAGACATGAGGCAAAGTGGAACAAAGGAAGGGGTTCACAAAATGAAAGATAAATAAATAGGTTTAAATTTGATTATTGATCTCTGTTTTGCGTGCAATTATTACAATGGTTTAAAAAAAATTAAAATATATTTTTCTTACCATTGTACTCCAAGTGTCCTTACAGGCATACATACACAGGTAATGTTTTTTTATAATGTCTGTAACTACTATCAAGTGTTTTATCAGTTTTACCAGTTTTCTGGTACCCCAAACACAACCTTTGCTTACTTAGGGGCTAGATACCTCTTTGCTTTGGGGTTTGGGCTTTGTCCCACACGGGGATAGGAAAATACACTAGGGGCCGCCACTAAAATGAATCTCGAATTTACTTGTAATAGGAAGGTATTTCATTTATTGTCCTGATAAATTGTCACTTGTAAAATATACCTAGTATGCTTTAAAGTATACCTACATATTAGTTACATAATGCAATATTCTATCAATATACCGCTGCAGCAAAGGAGGAATTTTCTAAATACAAATCACTAGTTTTAATAATAAACCATAAGTCAAGCCAAGTTATGCCAAGTGGCGGAGTGCTTGTCGTTACAGTGTGGGTTCACAGTAACATTTACATAAACTTATACTCCAAAGGGACTGCGCGCTGCTATGACAAAAAATGAGCAGAGCATGGGGCACCACTATAGTACTTTGTCCTTTTCTAATAATATAACCACAATTTTAAATGTAAAGTCTCCTTCATTTTTAACCGCGTTTTAACCGGCCATCCTGCTGCACACAAAAATTTGAGTATCAAATTGTGTCGTATGGAAGGGCCTTTATTCAAACAGTAGAAATACTATTGATATTAAAGTTAACTAAACGTAGGTAAACCCCCACCAAATTCTAACCTGGTGGGGGTTTACCTACCTGGGGAGTGACCTGTCAATTGGGGGCGCTAGTTCTGCGTTATAAGTAGAAAACTGTATTTTCTGTCACCGGAAAGGAAGGCCTAGACATAAAAGTAACTAAGTCACAAAAGGCTTCCGGGATATACCAACACCATCAAAGATTAAATATTACTTTGGAAATTTCATCAAAGATTAAAGTTTACTTTTGGAGAATCGATATATTGGGTAGAAATATTTTTAGTGCTCTGGCACAAATTTCAGAAGATGTAAGTACCTATCGTGATGGTATGGGTGCGTCCCACCCAGATCTCGTGAACACACGCCGTTGCAGCAACGGCTCGTGGAATTCTCCTCACTGATCCATTCATATTTTTTGCAGCCTATGGACGTTTGAATGGGGTATTGCTAAAGTGATCCTGACCTTGTAAAAACCTTTTCACCCCTTTCATCAATGACTACATGTTATTTTCACCCGGTTTCTGAAACGCTTGTCAACGCAAAAATTACGTAACAGCTTGTTAAACACTGATTAAATGCAGTTTGGGTTTCTGAAAGGGCCAATTGACGTCTTGTTAACAGCTTGTCAACGGATTGTCAAATCTCCAATTAACGGCTGATTAATGTAATTTTGGGTTTCCGGAAAGCTTTTTCTCATGTTAACTGTATGTTATCGCCTTGTTATTTTAATTGGCGAAAATCGACCAATTAACCGATTGTCATAAGAAATTATATCCGATTTTCTTGGTCTTGGTCTTGGTCCTGGCCCTGGTCCAGGTCCTAGTTTTGGTCCAAGGCAAAGTCCAGGTCTAGGGTCCAGGTTCTGGTCCAGGATCATGACCAAAACTGCAACCTTGATCACAATTTGAGCTTGAGCCAGAACCAGGACCTAGACCAGTGCCTTCCTGGCTGGTTCGGGGCCAGTACATGGACCTGAACCATGACCAGGACTTTATCCACGTACATGTCAGGGTCCAGGACCTGGACCTGAACTAGGAGCTTATCCGGGGCCAGGGCCTGCACCTGATCCAGGACCTGGTGCGGGGCCAGGACCTGGTCCGAAGCCAGGACCTGGACCTGAACCAGTACCTTGTCCGGGGCCAGTACCTAGACCTGAACCAGGACCTGGTCCGAAGCCTGGACCTGGACCTGAACCACGAACTGGTCTGGGTCCAGGACCTGAACCAGTACCTGGTCCGGGGCCAGTACCTGAACCTGAGCCAGGACCTGGTCCGTAGCCAGGACCTGATCCGAGGCCAGGACCTGGACCTGAGCCACGAACCGGCCCGTGTCCAGGACTTGAACCAGGATTTAACTAATGGGATTATTGGGAGAAACTCACAGAATCGATAGCCGATGGGGCGGATGTTGTTGAGTGGCTTTCTCTGGATGGCCTCCCAAGAGATGGACGGACGACTTCTTTAAGGTCCTAGGGAGCCGAGAAGATAACAGAGCCGACCAGAGTGTAATAACGTGGGACGCCTGTATTCAGCAGTGGACCGGGACCCACCTAACTGCCTAAAGATGATGATGATGGGATTACTGATCCACTGGAACCCGTGACCCTAAAACATAAATATTGTTTTAATTTCTCTTTTCTCGCTCTGTATATTTTTTTTTTTGGATAATATTCGATTTTACACGAAAACTATACAATCGCTATCAGTTTCATCTAAAAGTTGAATATCCCGCCGCTATCAAAAGGCCGCTAGGGACAGAGACAAATCAATGCGTTAGACAGAAACAAAACATATATGAGTGAATGAATGTGACTGATTCTAGCAGGGGTAGCCAGACGAAAAAATTGATCTCTTGTTAATGGTCGATTAGCTAACTTGGCCTTTCAGAAACCCACAGTGATTTAACAGCTTGTTAAATGTGACAGTCTGTTAGCTAATCAATGATTTGACAAGCGTTTCAGAAACCGGGTGGAGTCGCAGCCAGATGGTTAAATTAGCCGGTTAATAAACGGCTAGCTTTTTAATCTGATTGTTTAAAAAGCTAGATAAAAATCAATTTGAGATTACACGACTAGTTGCCTAGGATGTGCATTTAGATGAGGGGTTCCAAAACAATATGAAATTGATCTATTGTCTTTGCTGTAATATTTTACAGTTATGGATCTGAATAAGATTCGGTTTAAAATAACTTAAGGTTTTCAAGATAAAGCATGTTGAAATATTCGCCTTAAGTTTGTATAAGAGCAATGGTACATTGCATTTAAAAGTTATGAAATTATCAGGCACTTTATTAAATAAATTGTGGTACATTTCAGGCGGTGTTGGCGCTTTGCGTTGAGTGAGGCGCGGCGGCAAGGCTTGCCGCGACGGTGCAGCGGAGCTCATACTAGCCTGCCTGCCTTGCCAAGTGCTGGGGCAGTGACGGCCAGTCGAGCTTGGCGGTCGGTGACGACGCTGTCGCTGCCGGAGTGACGCGCCTTACGAACGTGGGGAGAGGTGGGGTTTGGCGTCCCGATGAGAATTAAACAGACCACACTGAACAGGACCACCAGATCGAACGAGTCGTCGCTGGCTGGTATGCACTTGCTGGGTCTCTACCAATGAAGACTTACCTGATAGGTTCGACCTCGCTGCGGCGTGAAGCAATCCGAATACTTACTCGGACTTGACTCGGTCGATTATAGGCAATTGTATACATTTCCTAGGAATTCTATATAATGACGGATTACGCACCTACATTTTCTGTAACATATATATTAAACGGCAAATTTAACCATCCGGCTGCGACATATACGTACTACACCTAAGCGAGCGGCCACACAGAAAAAACGCAGACACGTCGCGGTCGGGGTGCAGACGGGACGTGGACGCGACTTAAAACATACAGAAAAGACAGGGCACGGACGCGGCGCCGTCGCGGACCAGACAAGAGCGTAGGCAAGACAAGGATAGCTCGCTGTCTAGCCCGCGGTGCGCCCGTGCCCCTTCCTTTCTGTATGTTTTAAGTCGTGTCTGTGACGCGTCTGCGCCCTGTCCGTGCCCTGTCTTTGCTGTATGTTTTGCATCGCGACGTTTCTATACATTTTATATAAATGTAAATTGAACGGGCGCCGCGATTGCGACGTAAGACGCAGAGTCTTACGTCTTTTCTGTGTGGCCGCTCGCTTAGTGTGTGTGGGAGAAAGTTCCTTTGGAACGGCACAGTTCGCAACCATTTTGGCTCCAAAGTGTGAGGATGAAGTCTCTGTAGATGGCGAGCGCTGCGATGATAGAATGTAGCTGTAGGCATCATGTCAAACAGTTCCTCAGATCAAAGCGTTAGAACACACAAAGGGAGGCGAAATCCCTCCGCTGACTTAAAGGCTCTATAGATACCATTTGTGAGCATGGTGCCATCAATCATCGACAATTCTCACAGCGCGTTTGTGGATCGCGTCACGAGGTTTTTGTCACAGCAATATTAACATGAATAGTTGGTAGGTACTTACCTACGTAGATGTTGTTATGGGCACCGGGCAACAGTCACGGATTAAACTATCAGGTGCGATGACTGCTACTTGTCACTGAGTAGCATAAAATAGTTTGATACATATTCTTTATTACAGTTTACAATAGAAGTTACAGTAATTCTACAGTAGAAATAGGTGTACAAAGGAGGACTGATCTCTAGAATCTCTTCCAGTCAACCCTGCCGTGTGTTACGAAAATATAAATACGGAAAAGCACCAGTTTGTAAATAACCCATACATACCGATAAAACCTAACATAACTACATATTTAAGGTTGTTGTAAAAGGTGGCAACATTTTCTGATGAGTTGTGTACCTATAAGTACATTTTCAACACTGCGTTTCTCCAACCCGCCTGCGAATAGGCAACTTCTACTAATCTAGTGGAGGCTCAACTCTAGCAGTAGACTGTTATTATTATAATCTCCATGCTTAGCAGGAGATTGCGCAGTCCGGCTCTGCCTGGCATTGTCAAGCACGGTCCGGTCGTGGTTGGCGTGGGGTGGGTTTGCTGCGGCCATGGGGCGGTCAGCGTGTCACTGTGTGTTTCCTTCCTACTTTCCTACCCCCCTCCCTTTTGACGATTGAAAGAAATATTTAATGTCCTAATCAATAAACAAATTTTGAATTTTTTGAATTGCTTCTAGTCTATAAAAACACAACAGAACCCGCTGCCGCTCAAAAGCGGTTTTCTGGTCAACGGAGACCTTGCTGGGATGCCCTAACTTAGCAGATCTCAGTTTGATACTGGGATAAGTCTTCTGCCTGAACTTAAGTAGTTATGTACCTACCACGAATTAACGATTAATTGCTGCCGATCAAGCGACCAAATTTAGAATTGGTACCTAAATTTTCACCTATCTTCACCGGCTAAAACAAAATCTCAAATTTTTCTGAGCTGTAGCGGATCCAGAATGTTTGTTTGGGAGGGACTTGATTGGGTAGGCCTGACCTTAGTACCTATACCTCCGTGCCTATACTAACTTTATGGGCTCTGAGTGAAGCGGATTTCTTGCCGTGATGATAGTTTGGTTCTTTAAAAGCTGGGGTCATAGTAGGTCCTCAATTGAGGGGCCGTTGCGATAACCATTTTTATAAATTTATAGCCGGGCGGTCGTAATTTCGTGGTGTGTGGTGCCGCCACCTCAAAGAATAGCACCACCCCATCTCTTCCCGTGGGTGTCGTAAGAGGCGACTAAGGGACAAATCCGAAAGGTGGGCAGCAGCATCTTTCTGGGTAGATTTACATCAACTGCACTGCGATCTCCAACCCGCCTGCCAAGCGTGGAGATTATGGCAATGACCTCCCCTTTCGTGGGAGAGGCCCGAAGTCCTGCAGTGGACTGTTATAGGCTGTGATGATGATGATGATGATGATGGTCGTAATTTTAATCAATGACAGGTATGTACTTCTATCTATTGCCTTTTTCTCTTGTTACAACATCTTCTGTACGAACGTAACGACATATGTGGTCATTATTATCATACGTTCGCTCATTCCCCTTGAACCTACCGACGAGGCTCCAATGGTGTATCTATGGATATTTTTTTCCCTTTCAATCCAACAAGTAATCCACGGCAGGGAAAAATAGGGATAACGCAATGGCCACATATTCACCCTTTGCGAAATGATTGTTTGTTTTTGCCACTCTTATGAAACTGTAACTGTGAAGTATCAAGCATTGACCTAAGTAAGTGCAAGTTTCGTTACCAGCTCGGTGCGCATGCACCGAGAACGCACTCGACTCGGGCGTAAAGTCCAGCGTTCAAACTCCACTTCTATGTGTTAGGCGTGGAGCGTTTTTGCTAATATGTTCAACATCAACCTATACTCCACCTAACAACCTATACGCGGTACGCCGATGACTTGATCGGCCTAAGTAACGAAGCATTATGTGGTTCAAGTCTTGTAAAATAGATTTGTAGATTGAATTGTACCTAATATAGGTCTTTACTTTCATATTAATATGCCATACGAATAAATAAATCAACCTATACTGCTGGACATCGAAGGCCTACCCGAATGAGCGCTACTGCTCCCTGGCTTGCCGCATCCAGCATCTATCTGCAGCCACCCGCAAATAGTCACTCCACCTTGCTGGAGGGTGTCCTATGCGCTATGAACTTTAGAATTAGAATTAGAATTTAGAATTTAGAATTTAGAATTTGGAATTAGAATTAGAAATATAATTTGAATTAGAATTAGAATTAGAACTAGGATTAGAATTAGAATTGTCTTTATTGTTAAACTGTGTAAGTATACAGGTATGCAGATGTTATTACATAAGTAGTTCCAACAGCTTGTCCATTACGGACGTACAATACTTTTAGAATTATATAAAATTTAATGTACATGTCAGCATTCCAATCTAATGTCAAGAAACATATTTATCTCCATCATTTAAAACATTAAGTAACAATGTCTTATAAATAAAAAATTCAAAATGTCAAAATTGTAATTTCAGATGTCAAAACTGTTAATAAAATCATTGGATGGTATACCAAAGTAATAAATAATATTTCCATTAATCATTAGTTACATATCTGTACATTCAAAATTCCTCCAATTTATAAAATGCTTTATCGAGCAACAATTTTTTAAGTTTTGCTTTTAATTTATTTCCGTGCAACGACTTCATGTTATCGGGTAGGTGATTAAAGACTTTAATTCCAACTACATAAGAACTTTTACCAAGAATAGCGCTAGTTGTTTGTACAGAGTGTATATCGTACTTATATTGAATACGCACGTTCTCCTTAATTTCACTTATGTAAGTAAAGTAATTTTTATTATTTCTAATGAACGATAATTGCAGGCAGATAATTCGCTCAATTAAAACGTCGCGCTTTTCAGCTATCGCGCAATGGAATTGTCGCACAACTGAACGTTCGCTCTTTGAAGCTTTCGCGGAATTGATTTTTCGCACAAATGAACCATCGCACATTCAATCTTTCGGGCAATCGTCTTCGCGCTATCGTTATTCGTGCTTTCGGCATTCGCACCCGTGTATTACTCCCGTTTAAACCAGTGGTTGTCGGTTCTACGACAGATATATATGGGCAAGCCTTATGCTACCCACTAGTTCTGTACGCTGTCGATAATTTTAGTTTTAAGATGGAGAGACCCTGAGGGTCCGTGCCGTGAATGCGCCGTTGCAGCAACGGGTCTGTCCATCGCGAGCTGTGCGCGAGCAGTTGTTGAAATGGCCCCTCGCAGCGTGTTAGACGAGGTTGATATTAAAGAAAGAAAGTCTGATGGAACTCCAAAAAATAAATATTATCGGGTTTGTTACCACGGTTAGTATACCCACGGTAGCAGGTCGTCCCCATGACGCATGCAACTGCGTCGAAATATCGAGGTAAAAACAAATAGATATTAATATACCTACTTACTGGATTTTTACCATTGGTAGTGGAATCAAACAGCTGAGGGTCGGATAGAGAGGGAGAGAGAAATCAGCGGACAATCCTAACGTTATCCAGCAAGACCGCTCGTTTGAACCTCGTTATCACTACACGCAGTCCCACCTTATTTCTGTAGGTGGCCGCGAAGAGAATTTGGGACGAGGACCAGCTACTACATATTATTATTACCATCCGAGCGCTCGTCATCACCATCATCATCCGAGCGGTTCCTTTTCTCCACTTTGCCCAATCTTCGGCATCCTCACGTCGTAAGCCGTTGGCTCTCGCGTTCGACTAGGCATGGTCAATTCATCGCTTCTTGGGTCTCCCGCGGGATCTCTTTCCTCATACAGGCAGGTTTAGGCACCTATTTCCCACTTACCTAACCCTGGGGCTTACGCAATACGGGACCAAACCAGCGCAGCTATGCCTCTAAAATTTTATCCGTTGTATTTCTCACGCCAGGGCACACGATTAAGTCGCGAAGTCGCGTAACGCCGCACATCTACCACAGCATTTCCATTTCATTGGCGTGGACTTCGTGGATGTGCTTCTTATTCCTTTAAAATAATATGAGTATTGAAAGTAGCTAGTTATCTACGCTGTGCGAATGGTAGACACAATCATCATCATCATCATATCAGCCGAAAGACACCCACTGCTGGGCATAGGCTTTCCCCAGAGATCTCCACAAAGGCCGGTCCTGGGCCTTCCGTATTCAGCTGGTACTTGCGATCTTTACCAGGTCGGACACAAGCACTGTAGACAATATACGGTAGAAACAAGCATACAAGTTTTTTACTTGTCCTGTATCCACGTACGCACTGTAGAGTTGCCCGCGGTCTCTTACACCTCAATCCAAACAACCACGTCGTTATCCGGGTGACTAAACCTCATTGTGTACTGCGGGAGACTCACTGTACCCACTGTCACATCCGCTAACAGTTAGCATACGTTTACGGATGTGGTGATACATAATAATATAGGCGCCCGTATCAGAAGCTGATAGCCCTATTAATGTTTGATTTCCAAGCAAAATAATTTAAAGTACCTACCTACCTACTTTGTGTAATATTTATTTGAAAATGATTCAGTCTAATGAATGGATATTGACGTGCATTCTGGAACAGCGCTGAAGGTTAATTTGCATGGGAAATGTAGCTACAGCGGAACCGTATTAATTTAGGCATAATATTACATATTCGGATAATTAGAGTAGGCAGATACGAGCAGGATCTGTTATAGATTCATACAACAGATGACGGAAACCTAAGTCTATTTCGAAACGATTTGTATTTTTGTTTCTAACAATAAACTCAAAAATGATATATCGTTTTTTAAAATTCTTAGACTTTTAGAAAGCTACGTTATTTCCGAGTGACACAGGCTTCTTTTTAACCCGGAAAAGTAATAGGAGTTCTACGGGAAAGTCGAATTTTTTTATACCGCACAGGTGGCAAACAAACCTACGGCCTGCCTGATGGTAAGCAGTCACCGCAGCCTATAGAGGTTTGTAATACCAGGGGCATCACCCAAGCGTTGCGGACCCCGAATACCGAATGTTTACTGAGATCTGAACTGCGCGGGGATGAAAGCCACTGGGAACGGCTAGTAACAAAAATTTCCCAAATAATTGAACCGATTTTAATTATACAAAGCTAGGAACCATCTCGATTTCCTGCACTAGTTTTCAGCTACATGCAAAGAGAACAGCATCAAAATCGGTCCATCCGTTCGGGAGCTACGACGCCATAGACAGAAACAAACAATCAATAGACATAGACGTATCTTTATTATCTTAACTAGCAGCCGCCCTGGCTTCGCACGTGTACCGCTACGGGTACACGGGTATATAGCCTATGTCACCCAGGGATAGTGTAGCTTCCCAACGGTGAAAGAATTTTTGAAATCGGTCCAGTAGTTTCGAAGCCTATTCAATACAAACAAACAAAAAATCAAACCTTTCCTCTTTATAATATTAGTATAGATAACACCTCCTTTTGTGTCGGGGGTTACAAATGCGACAATTGACCATTGTTAACTGTGGGTAATAATAATAATCATCTTGGCCTCAATATCCCTATGATGTCGCGCGGGCCAGGCCATGATCCAGGATTTGGCAGTAAAGGTAATGAGACATAGACATTGATTTTACTTGGCAATAACTACAATTATATCAAACAAGTTGTAACATATGAGTAGAGCGACTGCCGTCTCGAGTGTGAAAGCGATCGGGAGCGCACGCGAGCGCTCGCGGATCGTGGATGCGAGTCTTGATTCGACAGTTTCCTGCTGAACGTGCATTTTTCCTCTCAATGTTTTCCCTCACCATTAACTTAGTTGAAGCAAAATATCTGCTCGAGCCGATCAAAGAGACTTAAAAATATTGGCTATCCAATTCTTGCTCATTTCGTTTCAATAGTGGCGTTGTAAAACTCAACCATGAACAACAATAAGACCGACAGAATAAGTCGGAAAGAAAATGACGTACCTCGAAATTAACCTACTGAGAAAATGTATAAACCTGAAAATGACTTGGAACGAACATGACGTTCTCCTAAATTGACTTATCATGAAAATAACCTGCCTCGTGAAAAGCCGATAGATAACCCCCGACCAATTTTACATTTCATCAAATATTTTCTAAAGTATTGAACCGATTTTATTGAAACAAAGCTAAGAACCATCTCAATTAAACTGGCTATCAAGAAGAGGAAACCGCTTCCAAATCGGTTTATCCGTTTTGGAGCTACAATGCCGCAGACAGGCACACAGCCACAGATACACACGTTATACTTATAACACCTCTCGGCGTTTAAACGTCAAAAACCAAACTGAAGTTGTCGCCTGAAACTACATAATAACCACTTGGAGGCCACGAACATTGTTGGCGTTACAAAGAAAAATTTCCGTAGAAAAATAAACCGGTCACACACTTTACCTGTTGTTGGGGCGGCCTTGTGCTTCTTGCACGCGACCAGCTAACCCAGGTTGGCGAACTACGCCATTATTAGCCGGCAAAATGAGGCAACGACTAAGTATAAGGCTACGTCTGCACTGACAGCGGTGGCTTGCTTGGTGCCTATTGTAGAGTCTAGCTAGAGAGCTAGTAGCGAAGGCGCGAAACGCGGCCGGCCAGTTGCGGTACGCTGTCCTAATTGGCAAAAGTCGTGCGACCCTGGACGTAGATAGTCGCTCGACCAATAGGAGACCTCAAAACCGCCCGTTGCCATTAGGGCAGCGCTTTAGACTGAGCTGACAGTTGAAGGTGTCGCATACGCGAATTTTCAAAGTTCGCTATTGCTTTATACAGCAACAGGCTTTGTTCTAGAGTGAAGTATCGCTTGGATCGGTTAAGCACGCCAAGGTATGGTTCATTTTACTTCGCTGCCCCTCTAGGCGACTAGCAAGACTAGCTAGAATCTAGACGCTAAACAAGCCACATGTCAGTGTAGCTGTAGCCTTAGTTTAGGTTATTATAATTATCTACATATACCTACCAACATCTAGATAATTATGATATAGCAGATTGTTATTATGTTGACTATTTCTTATTGCTAATGACCAAGAGCAAAAAGGAGGAGAAAAAGTAAGGGAAAGAACCCTGATTTATAAAAGACAGGTTTGAGTTTGAGTTGGAACAGGTTTTTGCAGTCAAGAAATCGATCTTCAGCCTCGTCTGAAGTTTGTTTGGTTCATTCTGAAGATGATGATTTGTGGTAGTGTAACTGTACGTTGCATTTTCATTATAAGTAAATATCTTGTTGTTCTAATAACTTCTGGTAGGTTTTTATCCACTACAAGATTGTAAAAAGTCAACTATGTAAGTATGTTAGATTATTAAAAGTGCTATCAAAATATTGGTAACCGTATTAAATCTGACTAAACCACATACAATGTAATTTAACGCTTTATGTATCGAAGAAACACTAGCATTATATTCAGTCAGGTTAGGGTTGTGTTGTGATAAAGTGACTCCAATAACTCACATCAGTAACGCGTTGCTTAACAATTCACAAGTCATTAGCGTTCTACAATACAGTGAATTAAGTACACTATGGTCACTTCTCGCCGATCAACAAATTACGTAGGAAACAAATGTCTACTAATGCCTTCCTTCGCCAGGCACGGGAAGGAGAGGCCGGCCCAAGAAACACTGGCTTGATATCGTTAATGATGACATACGTGCTAACTAACTCACCGAATACCGAGCGAATTGGACAAGAAGTAGGAATTCGGACCGCGGGTCCTCACGCGCCGCGCAAGAGCACAACCGAGATTGATGACGCCATTGATGATTGACGATGATGACACAAACAAGACGAGGATGATGATGGATGAAGTACATAAGGATTGAATCTGATGTCGATCCTGCAACGCAATCTCAGTTTAACGTAGCTTTAGCCTTGACATGATCCAGAATTTGGTAGACTAGGTAATCACAGTGGAGGGACTCCCCAGACTGACCAGATTGGTTACACATTCAGTCCCCCGAATGGGCAGATTTCATCACGATGTTTACAAGATGATGATGATTAATACAGTGAAATACATAACGCTTGTGTTGGTGCCGATCATACAAAGGAGTCTCGGCTTAAGGTAGCTTTAGTCCTTCAGATAATATACCATACATTTATGATAATATTAGGTAATATAATCACTTTATTGATAAAATAATTTACATTTATAATAACAATATACACTAATACCTACATCTAAAATACCAAAAATATATACAGTAATACATATAAAATATACTAAACTAAACCCTTATAAGATATAAATATTTTATTATCTAACTAAACTAAATTAAAAAAGATGTAAAAAACCAGGGCCACGCGGTAAGGTGCCCATCATGGCGGCGGCATTCCCGCGCTGGATGGCGATACTTAACCGCTGCGCGAGAAAGCTGCCGGCACGTGAGTCACCCGTCGCCTCCCTGAGCCGCTTACCAAGCTCCATGAAGAGCGAGTGTGCGCCCGGGCGACAAACTCGTATTGGGCGCCGAGACAACTGTACTTGCCCACCTTCGAGCGCTCTCGTATCTCAGCCACCGCGCCAGCCCGTTTAGCGGTGGCCGGAAGATAGGTCGCAGCTAGTGTGTCGGCGCACGTGGCGTCCCACACCAGCGGGCGACCCATCCTCCATGGTATCATAGACATCCCGTCAGGTCTCTTGCCATCGTCCCGTGCAATGTGTTGAGGTTCCAGGATTGCGGGGACGTTGGCGCTGACGAGAGACCGTCGCAGGATGTCATTGATCGCGGCGTGACGGGAGAGGCGGCCAGCGCTCGAAGAACAGGCAAGCCCATGGTGACCGAGGCGGTCAACACTCGCTCCACAAGAAGCACAACTATGCTCGATACAAACCTCGGCTCCCAGCCGGAGACCGATGGCGAGACGGAGAGTGGTCGGGTCGATGAAAGTGCCGGTGTTGGGGGATGGGTAAGCGAGGAGCCAGTGCCCGGATTCTGGTCTGGCAACTGCTTCCAGCCTGGCGCGGTCTTTTAAAGATGGTGAGATATTAATAAGGGTGTCTAATATGACTTGAGAAGAAATGTTGTCCCAGGCCTTTTGAATTTTGGGCGTGGGAGGAAAATTTGGGCTCGGTCCAGCTAGCCAGGCAGTTTCAGCCTCCGCCAAGCACGCGACCTCACAGTTTGTAGCCGCGGGGGCTTTAAGAATATTACCTGTGAGGTTGGACGAGCTATAGATAGAGGACAGAAATGCAGGCAGTGCTACACTAGAGATTTTGCGGGTTCCCAGGCCACCATACCTAATTGGCAGGGAGGCCTGGGTCCATGCATGCTCGCTGAGTCTGATATTTGTGATGGATTCAATTTGGAATTTTATTACATTATCTAAGTGTTGGGTTAGTACAGGGAATTTCCACACTGGGCAGCAGCGGAGCAGGTAAGTAAATTTAGGAACGAAAAGACAAAACTTCAGTATGAAGAGGGCAGAATGGCTGCTAATTTTAAGGAGGCGGTCCGAAAATTCATTAAATTTAGAAATCGAACTTGTTAGTAGCGGTGGAATGGCCTCGTCGGAGCCAAGAAGGCTCAGACTGTCTTTTGTGAGTATTTTTATGTTTGGGGCTACGCTATTAAAATTTTGGATTATGGATTGTGCCAAGGTTAAGTCTATTTTTTCAGAAATGAAGAGTTCACATTTGTTAAAATTTAGTTCCAAACCAATGAGGTCAAAATTGTGTTTTACCATTTCTAAATCAGGACAGTCTGAGCATCCCCAGCTATGGTACCGTCGTCCAGGTACCATACATTTAATTTTGATTTGACACTGTGGATTATCGAATTGATGGCCAAACTGAAGATCGCTGGACCGAGTGGATCACTGGCTGATAATTCTTCTGTGAGTGTGTATGTCACTGAACTTCTCTCAAACGACTGGACCGATTTTGATGAAATTTTTTGTGTGTGTTCAAGGAGATCTGGGAATGGTTTAGATTCACAATTTTGTAAAAAAAGTTTGAAATTTTCAAGTTAAAGACGTGTAGACAGGACAACGTCTGTCGGGTCCGCTAGTAAAATTATAAATCTCCGGAACATGCAGTTTAATTTTATTCAGGAGGGTGTCCGTGTTTACCGAATTAAAAGCATTTTTTACATCTAATTTAAGTATCACCTCGCACAGATCGTCTTGCGTGAAGGTGCGTACGGCATGGACCGTTGCCTCGCAGCCTCCGCGGGTTCCGAAGCCAACCTGTACGGGTTCGAAAAGAGACTGGAATTTAGAACGAGTTAGCCGAACACAAATTTTGGCAGCCAATCGCCGCAGGGTGGAACCTACAGCGATCGGTCGTACGCCACCGTCTTTCTTAGTCAGGGCTATTAAATTAGCCCCGTATAGGATCGGTGTCACTTCCTGGCACACATTCCCCTCTAGCATGACATTCACCAGCCCGGTTAGGGCTGAGATGACGTGGTCGCTGGCCATGCCCACACCGTGGCTAGTGAGGTCCTTGAGGTGTTGAGGGGAGATGCCATCCAGACCGGACGCCGAACCTGCCGGAAAGGTGGCGATGGCGGCAACAACATCTTCCTCTTTGGCGCGGAGACATGTTGCGATGTCAGATGGGGGGTCTACAAAAGGGGGGCAGGAAGGGCCTGGGGGGTGTTTGGATTGTAGTGCGTTGGCGGATTTTTATGATTATGCTGTACGCCTTGACAGTTTGTTTGATTCTACCAAACTTAACTTGTAACCAAACAAAGTAATACGTAAGTAACCAGTTTTCAAATAGGTACTCGAAAACAAAGTATTCTGGCTAAACCTGTTATGAACCTCAGTTGCCTAGGCACTCGAACGATTATAGGTAAGGTCAAGGTCTTTGCGAGTTCTACTTAGACGACCTGAGTCGTTCAGTTGGTTAACTACATTCGTCTGTCACACAGAGGTCCCGCGTTCGATGCCCGGCCGAGCAGAAATTTAAATGATGAATTCTGTTACATTCATTTTTATTTATTTACTGGCGGTTGGACTCTGCCAAACGTGTAGAATCGCTTGGATGTTGTCGCGAAAAAGATTGGACGCCATCTTGTCATTAATTAGTCTATGGGTCACTTTTTATCTATTTCTGCTGCTTAATTAACCTCGCATCGTTGCTATCCGGTTCAAGGGTTAAGGTGCACTCTTTTTCTTTAACGATAACCCATTGCATCCGACCCGAGCTTGTAAAAACTATCATTATCTTTGGCATTATCACCGTCGTTATTGTCGCAGTTGTGCTCTCGCGCACAAGAGCCCAGGGCCCACCTTGACCATGATCCAGGATTTGGCAGATCAGGTGGAGCGACTGCCATATAATCTCCGTTACCCTTTTAATAGAGGAACCTGACCAGTTTGGGTCATGGTTACACATGCAGTCGCCTGAATTGTAAAAGTAACTACGTTTGTTGTTCTAGATTCAAACGTAGCTCTATCATAGACAATGATCAACTACTTACCACTATCCCTTGCCAAAGGCCAAGCCATACTTTCTGACCAAAATGTAGAGTATGTAGAGTTAGGCTTTGTAGAGGTATGAAAATGGCTCTTCTGAGATCTGATAACTTATTCACAGTGAAATTGTTAAGAGCTTATGAGGCTTGGCTAATCAAATTTACATGAAATGTTTTTGGGGGTATATGTAATAAGCAGTTGCAGCATTTTCATACGATCTTTAAAACAGCTGTATACTAACTTTTTAATAATTAA
The DNA here is from genome assembly GCA_905147135.1 of Blastobasis lacticolella. Taxonomy (NCBI): domain Eukaryota; kingdom Metazoa; phylum Arthropoda; class Insecta; order Lepidoptera; family Blastobasidae; genus Blastobasis; species Blastobasis lacticolella. The sequence goes on from LR990041.1 coordinate 20,136,512, forward strand.
AACACTAGTGTCAAACATTTGTCAGCGTCTGACAACAATGTCGGAGCCGCAGCAATGCTCGGCAAGTGTGGCGTGATGCTGCACAAGGGGCAAGAGGACAACCACTTCTCAAAATTCAAAATTCAAAATTTCTTTATTGATTAGGACATTAAATATCTCTTTCAATCGTCAAAAAGGAAGGGTAGGAAAGTAGGAAGGAAACACACAGTGACACACTGACCGCCCTATGGCCGTAGATAAACGTATCCCTCGCCAACCACGACCGAACCGTGCTCGACAATGCCAGGCAGAGCCGGAACGCTATATTAAATTATATAGGTATGTCTAGTATAATTAAGAAAAACCACCTAAAACTACAGCAAGAGTTTAAGCCATCTCTTTAAGCCATCGTCCGAAGCCTTCGTACCTCGTCAACTATTCTGTACCAGCATTATAAGGTTGTTACGGGGTCGGCAACGCGTGGGTGATGCCCCTGGTATTGCAAACGTCCATAGGCTGTGGTGCCTGCGTACCATCAGGTACCTGCGTACCTTGTGTGCCACCTTAGTGGTATAAAAAAAAATACAGTCCACTGAAGTTTTCATTTATTAGTCCCGTAGGACTCTGACACTTTGAATACCCCTTTTTTATGCAAAGTGTTCAAAATTAATATTAAATTACAACTCTAAGAAGATGTTATGTCCGAGTTTTCTATAGTCCGTCAAGTTTATGTTGTACCGTGTCAAGTGTCAGTACCTACCTACTGTATTTCGTTTCAGACGAAGTGTTTTGACGTCCGTAACACTTACACTCATGCTCTCTGCATGAGCAAGCCGCAAAAGAATGCCATTCTCTATCTTACACACATCCTTATATCCGTATATTTAATACTATGAATAAATAAATAAAAAAAAAAAAAATGTATGATAAATAAATATGAATATGAATATGAATAAAGTCTGCGAGGGCGCCGTAGGTAATCCTACGTCATCAAGTACAAGAACAATTCCACTTTGTAGCGGTAGTAGACTTTAAGGAGACTTTGACTTTTGACATAAACATATGCTTTTCTTAGCGATAGTACTGACTTATCCTCTTGTGTGGGTTCTAGAAGGTTCTAGAAGTAAAAAAGTCTGCCTCAAATCCTCTTGGCAGTTTCGCTTTTTAGCCTCATTATTTGTAGTCATAAAAAAGAAAAGTGAAATTAAAGCACCTAAATGTAAAAAATAAAATTGTGCCAGGTTGTGCACGGGCCGGCCAACGTTTTGTAGGTCTCCTAAATTTCTACACATCATCACCACCACAGCCCATAACAGTCCACTGCAGGACTTCGGGCCTCTCCCACGAAAGGGGAGGTCATTGCCATAATCTCCACGCTTGGCAGGCGGGTTGGAGATCGCAGTGCAGTTGATGTAAATCTACCCAGAAAGATGCTGCTGCCCACCTTTCGGATTTGTCCCTTAGTCGCCTCTTACGACACCCACGGGAAGAGATGGAGTGAAGCTATTCTTTGAGACAAAATTGATTTTTTCTCATACTCGATACCTACAGCACCCTTACAGTCTATTAATTCTCTTCCATTCGAATGGCAGAATATGCAAGAAGTAGGTTAATGAAGTAGAAATGAGTTGATTGAATTTAGTCAAAGATAAACAACGGGCTTCTCGTAAATAACGGAAAACCCGAAACAAAAGCGTACTACTTCACGTAAGCGAATAGGTCTACACAAGTTATTAACCGCAAATGTACTCAGATGCAGTGTTACCAGCAGTAGTTTCCAATAAAGTACGTCCGGGCTCCTAAAATAGTACGAAAATGGCTTAAAAGGTACGGTTTACCTTTTCTTCTATTTGATCGGCCTTGACTTGATTTAGTTGAATTATAGACAAAAAAAACGGCGTTATTTTAACAAGACAAGACCTTATTTACTCGCCGGTGATGCCAGTGTACAAAAACACGTCAAAATCAACCCTTCCTTATTCATTCCTTCATTATTTTATGGTATTTTGCAAACAGGAAAGGCTAAGTGACCACCCCCCTCAGCTAAATTTAGCATTTTGTAAAAACGTACTAAATAGTACGATGTGAGGCAAAGTACGCCAAAGGTACGACAGTCGGCCAAATAGTACGTAAATCGTACGATCTGGCAACGCTGCCCAGATGACGCATCGCGACCACATTTTATATAAGTAGATACCTATTGGTTCACCAAAGAGACTGGTTGATCTCGCGGCTTATGCAACGCCGCTTTGGTGCGTTCGGTGCAGTTGCACTCGGACGGCCGTCAACCGCGAAACCGAGTCGGTCATATTATTTACAATAGGTAGATACCTATATGAATATTTACATTAAAACTTTTGATAATGTCAAATACCTATGTGTAACATCGGCGGGATAGGTAGCTTTTAAATCATCCCGGTTGACGTGTCTCCGAACGGTATTTAGAAAGAAAGAAAAAACATTTATTAACACAAACAATAACACCACAACATTGAAAAAGATACAAGGAAACATTATAATACAATTCTAAGTATAACATAGATTACACAGTACCGACCTATCTACCATTGATCAGTAACCTATCTTGTGTAGTGTAATAGATAATGTGTTGTGGTGGTGTTTGTGTAAAAAGGACCTCACTCAGCTCAGTATCTTTTTTCTTTTTCTTCTCTGTTTGAATATATATTTTTAATTTAATTTTAAGAATTTTGTTCTGTGTGTTTGAGTGCATTAAATGTGTTTTACTTTTACATAATGCCCCGGCGTGAACCGGAGCGCTGGTTTTCAGTGAGACCTGCATTTAGGCAGTTAAGTAACATGTTAGGTGTTGTCATTATTAATAATCATGATCCAATCTGGTCAGGTATCCCTGGTAGCAGGGTCGCGGAGGTCAGATGGCAGTCGCTTAACTGTAATTACCTGATCTGCCAAATCCTGGAACATGGTCAAAGCGGATCGCGGGCCCTTGTGTGTGATAGTGCAGCCGGGACATTGACGCCAAGATGCTTTTTTATAATTATTTATGAAAATAATTACTTATATAATAGAATAATGAGTGATGATTTTATCACGTTCGTAAAATTGCACTGTGGGGTAACACAACAACACACGTACCACTACTTGGCGGCAGAATAGATATCTGTCAGATGCAAAAGCTAGCAGGGGCGATATTCAGTCTTGTCGAGGGGCCATGGTTGGTCGCTTGAACGAGGCTCTCAAGGCAGTGTCCGATTGGGGCGAAGCCAACAAAGTGTCGTTCAACGCCACCAAAACACAGGCGTGGTTGTTTTCCGCTAAACGGAGTCCATTCCATCTAGCTCCGACTTTCCGGGGTGTGTCTGTGGAAATTACCGACAACCTACAGCTCCTGGGTGTTGAGCTATAAACCAATCTCAACTTTGGACAGTACATCGAATCAAAAGCCAAGACTGCTGCAAAAAAACTTGGAATCCTCTCGAAGGTCAAGCGGTATTTCACTTCAAGGCAGTTGCTTCAATTATATCAAGCACAAGTCCGATCTTGCATGGAGTACTGCTGCCACCTCTGGGATGGATCAGCCAAATACCAACTGGCTGCTTTGGATTCAGTGGAAAAACGGGCAATGAGATTAATTTGTGATCAGCAGGTAATTAAGGCTAAGCTGCAGAGCCTCGAGCATCGGCGTAGGGTTGCGCGTTTGTCGGTTTTCTACAGGTTGCACTTCGGAGAGTGTGCCGAGCGGAATGAGCAGAAACTGAAGCAGTTGCACGACCTCATTCCGCCGGCCCCCTTCCGCCATCGGGAGACGCGATACGGGCGAGCGCTTCATCCTTATGTCGTGGATCTTCCAACTATCCGCACGAGCCGCTTTGGCTCGACTTTTATAATGCGTACGGCTAAGGAGTGGAATGCGTTGCCTGCGAGTGTGTTCCCTGATAAATATAATGTGGATGCCTTCAAGGCTAGAGTGAATAGGCTGTTCCTAGACAGGCATGCTCCATCATAGACCGCATCGTCACTTACCACCAGGTGAGGTGGCGGTCAAATGCCTGGCTAGTTAAGTAATAAAAAAAATACGTATTCAGGAGGATTGCGGAGGCTTATGACCGATAGTAGTAAACTCAGGCGACTCCTACGTTGGCACCTTAAGATATTCCTAAACACTTAGGAGTCATAAAATCAGTGTCATAAGGATAAGGGTGACTTAGCGAGTCTAGTATTTTTAATGCTTTTCTTGATAGGAATATTTTAAATCGACTTGAGCGTCGTTAAAATTTAGTGCAATCGGATATTAGACTTCAACCATGTGTACCCAAATGAGTGTGTTCAAAATATTCAGCGGTTGTGCTCTCGCGCACGAGGGCACCGCCTTAAACATGATCCAAGATTTGGCAGATCAGATAATTACAGTGGAGTGGCTGCCATCTAACCTCCTTGAACATGCTACAAGGGGAACCTGACCAGATTGGAACATTTAGTCGCCTGAAGATGCAAGTTTCATCACGATGTTGTCCCTCACCGTAAGAGCATCGGTTAGCATTCAACGTTAGATAGTTAGTGTTCAGCTAATGTTCATAACTCAGAAAAGAGTGATTGGTAGATACCTCTCGCTTACGAGTCGGATTCCACCACTCGGCCACCGACGTTCCACCAACGAGTAATCTATTAAAAATGGTAAATTATCAGCTTTCCTCAGGTTGTCTCCCTCTACAGTAAATACAAACATGCGCAACTAGCATATTTAATTACTTAATGTTTATACAGTTCGCAATTGGTGTATGTTTCGGATCCAATACTACAAGGCTAGCGTAATTTTAATCTAAAATCAACCAACGCAACGTCACAATTTTCGTTGATTCCGAATAGTTCTTTCCTCTGTATCGCCATTCTTGCTGCCTATAATATGCAGAAAAATATAGAAATATGTTATTGTCTAGAACAAAATTGTAAAAAAACTTCCTGTTAATTTTTTTAGGCACACGGGCGGTCCACCTGATGGTAAACAGCGTCCGTCGTCCAGGAAATCGAGCGCATAGAAAGTTTTTTTGTTGTAAATAAATAGACCAAGTATCAAGTGGGCTACCTGATGGAAGGCAGTTAGTGCTGCCTATAGACATTATCCCCGGAACACGTTGGCCTGATAACAAATAGGCAAATGCTAGACCCTAGACCCCTCCACCACAGGCACTATACCTCTACTGCCAAAGCCAGGGTTTCCTATGAAACACTTGATGAGACCTTACCTACCGACAGGCATTCAATACCCACTATCTAAAATAATATTGTTTGGCTGCGGTACCTATTCTGTAAGGGGCAGGTACTTTTCGCAGTCAGCGACTCCTACTCGAACTAGATATCCTGCTACGCCCTACCGCAACATGTTATCAAGCAGACAGGCCAAACAATGGAGTGGGAAGAGAGAAGGAACTGTGCTTGTTTTGAACTGTGTACTGTGAACAATTCTACCAGTGCATTCGGTGCTTGTGTACTGGCGTGGTATGATACATAGAGTACACTGAAAGTAACACGCTCCTGGCCGCTCATAAATGTTTGAATTTCAAATGTTTTATTTTTTTAAGCATATAAAAAATGGCAGCAGATCGCGTGTCAATTGTTTTTTATCACAAGTTGAAGTTCGTCGTCCGTAACAATAATTGAATTAACGCGAAAATATTTTTTGAGATGATTTTTATGATTTTAAAAGTTCTCTGTCTCCGCCAGACTACACTGCTCGTCGTCAATTCTTTTGGGGGGTCAGCAAATCATTTGAGCACCGTAAGGTGTTGGTACGCAGAATTTGATCGTGGCCGTGGTTCTCTCATCAAGACGTTATTTTTGGCTTCTAAAAAGGTGAGCTAGTGATCCATCACGCACATAGTCAAGACCTGACACCATGGGATTTAGTTATTTTCCCAAAAATCAAAGATTTGTTGAGAGGCTTGACATTTACGAGCCCGAAAGAGGCCGTGATAGCTTTCAACCAGCACGAGAAATACATGCCCTCAGACCAATGGTCGTCATATTTTCAAATATGGTTTGACCGAATAAAAAGGGTTTAAAATGAAATGGAGAATACTTCGAAAAGCAGCAGATTCAAATATTACTTTACATGTAAATTGTTTTATTAATAAATTACGCCGAACTGTCAGTGTAACTTGGTAAGGCAACCAACAGCTGTACACATCAGCTGTTTCAGTATTTGTCAAGTTGTATGTATAAATTATTGAATCTTGTTAATTTTATATACCTATTCCCGATTTTTAATTAGGTAGCAGGCAAGGCTAATCTACGTAATAATTAATTCAATATTTAAACATTTTTGTCACATTATAAAGTATGCTCTAGGTAGGTAAGTGTTATTACTCTCGTATAAGGTCCGCCGTCCGAGTCATAAGATTCCGGGTTCAAACTAAAGTGCCACTATGTAGGTAAACCAATGACTCATTTCTGGGTTATGTACATTAGCTGAACACTAATTATCGTGATGGAACCTGCAGAGTCAGGCGACTGTACCATAACCATGAGCCAATATGGTTACGGTTCCCTTGTTAACATATTCTTGAAGATCAGATGGCAGTCACTAATTTTATATTCAGACTTGCACTCCCTTTTGCGGAGGACTAGACGTTAAAAATTAAGGATTTCTTAATGTTCTTATTATTTGTGTGCAAATCCTAGCCTGTATACAAAATTTTAGTGTCCTAGGACTTCGAGGACTACCTACCTATACCCTAGACGTTAAAGTCAATCAGTTAGGCAATCAGTCAGTGTCGAAATCGACGAAGTTTAAAGGCATTATCAAGACCAAAAATATGAGGGTCTGAAAATTCAACGAAACCTTAGAGAAAGGGTAGGTAGTTTTGCTCAGCTTGGCTAGGCACGTGCCCCTAGATTTTTTTACCCGACTGTGACAGAAGGAGGGTTATGTAGTTCGAGCGTATGTGTGTATATGTACTTATGTGATTTTTTTTGGCACATACTACAGCCCTAACGTCTCCATGGATTTTAACATATGAGGTGTTGTTGGATTCGTCTTGGATTCGCGCGAGTAATAATGGGTAAATTAAAATATAAAAAAGAAGAAGATGGTGGATTTAAGGTGCCTTACTGTGACATACGAAAAACAATTTACTCTAAAACCAAAGGCTCAAAATAAAGGTAAAGACTTTTTTGCTTTTGAGTTTTTTTCCAAACAGCTCTCGGGGTTTTTATATTTTGTCAGGTAAACAAGTATTCATTTTACTTTTAATAAAAAAACCTTGTGTTTACTATGTAATAATAGTGGGATAATGTGTTAAGAATTGTGTCTTCTAGGTATATTATGCAAGAGCAAGAAATACGTCATGGTATTTTATGGTGGCTACACTATAATTAGTTTCCGACTAAAATGCTGCGTCACAAAATACTTCGTATTAAATTATTATCCGCCGATTTCTAGCTACCATGATGCGATACATCACAAGCCATGCGGTGTCCGGCCCAGTACGATTACGGCAACACCCTCTTATCATGGATGTTTTTTTTTGTGCCCAACGCATAGGAAATGGGCACCCTCCGGTATAGCGGTTGGGAGGGAGGAGGTGAACTCTCATGAGTACCAGCCGGCAGGTAGGACTGGTTATGCACGACTCGCCAAAAAAGGGACCTAGGCGCATACGTGCTAAACACCCCCTGGGAGCACCTGTAGCCGGAAGGGCTTTTCAGGTTTCATCGGATGCGACACCCCATAGGGAATGGATGTCGTGAATTTTTATTTATTTATTTATTCAATGCCAAGAGCGTAATAGTATATGTACCAAAAGTAAATTTATCAGTACTCATATTATACAAACATAGACTAAATAGTAGAGTAGGGGCTTCTCTCTAAATAATCATCTTGGCGTTAATGTCCCGGTTGTGCTCTAGAGAACGAGGGCCCGGGGTCCGCCTTGAACATGATCCATGATTTGGCGATCAGATAATTACAGTGGAGCGACTACTATCTGACCTCCGTGACCCTGCTACCAGGGGAACCTGACCATATTGGATCATGGTTCCAAATCAGTTGCCTAAGTTTGCAGGTTTCATCACGATGTTTTCCCTCACCGTAAGAGCATCGTTTAGTGTTCTTAGGGGCTTCTCTCTAACTAGCAATAATAAGCCACGATCAAGACAATATCCGCTAATGAAGGTATAAGGTTAGTAACATCATTAGGTACTACTTTACTTTACCTGCTGCTCGTGTGAAGCTAGCATAGTCTTTTAAAAGTCCTACCTATTTTTCAAATGTCTCGATTACAGCCTGTATTCAGGTTTGGAATTAAAAAAAATTATCTGTTACAGTAAAAACCCGTTTTTAGATTTAAATTTAAACTTTTTACAAATTAATAAATATACCTAAAAGGGTTTTAACTGTAGTCTGTAACATATCGACACTACTGAGTATCGTGATATAATACCGATGTCACTCAACAGCATTTCAAGGGTAAACGTCACGCTGGCCGCCGGTCTAAACGTGACCGACCGCTTGCTTGACAACAAATTCAAGTCGCAAAGTTAAACACTATAATAAAATAATTATTTAACAGAGATAATAAAATATAATGACAAATAAAAAAAAGCCTTACTTACATTAACATAAAAAAAATCTTAGCTAATCTAGAAATAAAAATATTTACCCTGGTTCCCCGAAATTGGAAAGGTGCCCAGAAGGCTGGCTAGGTTTAAAGATCATTTATTCTCATTAAAGACATAATTAGTCACTTATATGAAAATACAATACAGGTACCTAGGTATACAATACCTACTTGGTAGCAATATGAACATTTGCATCGCACAGAACATAAGTAAGGTACTCGTATAGAATGAAATCTTGATATTAGTACTAGATTGTCACTTCACATTACATTATTAAGAGTCACCAAGTAAGAACCAACGTTCACAGTTGTCAATATTTCACCAATACTACGAGCTAAGTATAGTTTCAATTCAATTAGGTAGGATATACTCAGCCAATTTATGGTTGTCCAATAAATAATAATAATGAATATGCTTGGACAATTCACACAGCGCCATCTAGCAACAAAGTAAGCAGTTCTTGTATTATGTACGTTAAACAACTCGTCGCTCAGTTTTGGACTGGAAAAATATAAATAATTACAATTAACAAATAAACTACGAGACACGATAAGAAGAAGAACAGACTACTGATGTTTATCAGTAGTTTTTCTTATATACTCTTTAATAATTTCTTATTATCCCAGACGTACCAGAAATAAAAATTCTCATTTCAATTTCTGCCTAGCCGAGAACCGCTGCTTGGCAGACAATGTTAACCACTAAACCATGTGAAACCTGTGGTGTAGTTTAGCTCTCATAATTAATGGAATCTAAAAAACAGTGATCTGTTTTCACCGTGTTTTTTTTTTTTTTTTTTTATGTTACTTAGCAGACAAACAGGCAAGCGGGCCACCTGATGGAAAGTGGTCACCGCCGCCTATGGACATCAGCAACACCAGGGGAGTCACCAATGCGTTGCCCGCCTCTAAAGAGACCTCTAATATACCTCTTGAACAATTTTTGACCGAGTGATCTCGGTGCGTTGAGTGCGTGCGCACCGAAACAGCTGCGCATGATTACTAGCCACCATAAAAGGGCCACGGACAGCCGCTTGACCAATTAATTTCCATCCATATTAATTTGCGGTTAATACTTGGATTAAAGCCGACATACCTACATAGAGATTCCATGGAAATATGGGGTTAAGTGACGCTGATGTAGATGTCGATGGAATTATTGATTTGCGACCAGCCTCGGGTATAGCCCGATTGCTGTATGGCTATAGGTATTCTAGCTAATCAAATTTCTGAAATTCTTTATTATCGTGTATGGGTGCTCCTTATAATGTAAACTTGGATTTAATACGGACATAACACTTTCCATCAGGACCGCTTGCCTGTTTGTCTGCCACCCAAAAAAAAAAACAAATAACAATAATAAAAAAGAAGTCCCACGCCGCTTCTGTCTATTCGCGAAAGACTCAAAAATTACTGAACGGATTTTAATGCGGTTTTCCCCGATATACTATAGACATAATAATATAATATAGTGATATAATATAGTGTGATTCATGAGGAAGGTTCATTCATTTAACATTCCGCGGCTTAATTCGTAGGCCATTCATTGTTACTAGAAAAATATCATTTACGTATTTTTAGAGTCGGTGCTAGTTAATAGAGATTAATAATAATAACCTAACCGACAGAAAAAGTTGGATAATTCCCGACCAAGTATACTAAGTTTCTAAGCTACTGGACCGATTTTCATGAAACAAAGCTAAAAACCATCTCGATTACACTCCGAAATAGAGAAAACCGCATTTCGGTCCATTCCTACGGGAGCTACGATGCCGCAGACAGATACACAAATACACAGATACACACGTCAAACCTATAACACCCCTTTTTACTAGTCGGAAGTTAAAACGAGTATACATCCACCTCAAATCCTACAACGCATTCGTGACTCCGGGTGCTGCGGGTGTCCACGGGCGGCGGTGATCACGCATCATCAGATGATCCGCTTGCTTGCTTTGGCATGTGAGCAAAGCAGCTTTGCTCATATGTATTCCTTATAAGGGAGGATATTTCAATCCTCAGATAAAACTTATCTGCCCGATAAGTATCTAATATGGTGCCAAATTAAAATAAACTATAATCTTTCAATTATACAGGGTGTAAAAAGACCGCTAACATTAATTGTAACCTCATATTCTACCCATGAAACTGAACAACTTTCCCCAAGAAACATACCCACGGAAACTCATAGTTTAGGCAGAAATCGAGATTAAAAAAAAAGTTGCATTTTTGTACTAAACAATATCAAGTATCGATAACTACATCGTTAACAATTAATTTAGACACTCAAAGTTCTAATTTAAGTTGAAATTAAAGCACTTTAAGTAAAAGCACGCAATGTAAAGCGTGCTGGCCGGCCGGTCGCGCGGGGTCAGTGGCCACTGGTCACGTGTGCGAGCGAGAGGCATGCGCCGGACGATGTACATTACGCGTCGCAATTAATGATTTATTTTAGGTAGCGAAAGTCATTTCCGCGGTTGTTTCTTGGGGAAAGTTGTTTAGTTTCATGGGTAGAATATGGGGTTTCAATAATGCTAGCGGTCTTTTTACACTCTGTATATAAAGTATTGATATGATTTTATTTTAGCCGCACAATAACTTATTAGACTGACATGTTTTACCTGAGGATTGGAAAATCGGCCCTAAATAATTGATACATAAAATAAATAAATATGCTTGGACAATTCACACAGCGCCATCTAGCCCCAAAGTAAGCAAAGCTTGTGTTATGTGCGTTAGATAACTGATAAACTCATCATCATCATATCAGCCGAAAGACCACTGCGGGGCTTAGGCCTCCCACAGAGATCCCCACAAAGGCCGGTCCTGTGCCTTCTGCATCCAGCTGGTACCGGAGATCTTTATCAGGTCGTCAGTCCACCTTTTGTGATATAACATAATCTTGTCTAACACCTCGCTGCAGCTGAAGAGGCTCTGAGGTCTTGTCCTGGAGACGAACTGACATAGTGGCGTTTTCATACAAACACTTCAATGCTTCGATATATCGATAGTCAATTTGGAACCGCTGTAGAGACTGGAGCACCGCCCAAGTTTCGATAAACTATTTATATACTTTTAAATACATACTTATATGTACATATAACACCCAGACTCAGATAATCCAAATTTCTGCACTGCCGGGAATCGAACCGGGGATCTGCGTGGCAGACCAACCAACTGAACCACTCAGGTCGTCGAAGTAATTGATATTGTTGTGTTTTATTAGCAATAAAGTGTTTATTTGTCTATCTCGTTTGCCTCCTTCAATAATAAAAAAATACACATAAATACACGCAGAAACATCCGCATCCTAAACATTCTAGAAGGCTATTATTAGGATCAATTCACACCGGAGTGGCAGTGGTCGGCCGCGCCCAACTCAGCAAAAGAGCCGCCAGATCCAAGCAACACATAGGCCAGATAACAGTTCAAAATTTACTAATAATCAGTTTCAATATACTGCTTGGTGCTGAATAACTTGACGTGTGCTTCTCTCCCTAGACATCCGGAAGTCCAGTGGCCTGACGGCATTCCGGCTATTGTTCTTAAAAAATGTGCTCCCGAGTTGTCCCCCGTGCTAATGCGTTTATTCGAGCTTTCCTATACCACTGGAACGGCGCCGTGTTCGTGGAAGCTAGCCCTTGTGCATCCGATAGCATCCAAGAAGGGTGATAATTCAGACCCATCACATTAAAGGCCTATATCTGTAACCTCCTTGCTCTCTAAGGTGATGGAGCAGGTTATCAATATCCAGCTCCTCGAATACCTAGAGGACCACCAGCTGATCAGTGACTACAATGATAGATTTTGCAATGGTCGCTCAGCTGATTACCTTCTTGTGTACCTAACGCACCGGTGGGCTGAGCCATTCGTGAGCTAGGGGGAGGCTCTGGCTGCCAGTCTTGACATAGCCAAGGCATTTGATCGGGTCTGACATAGGGCACTACTATCAAAACTCCCGAAGTACAGTATCCCAAGGGGCTCTGCAATTGGGTATCTAGCTTCGTGTCTGGACGAAGCATCCAAGTCGTTGTCGATGGATGCTGCTCCGATACCAAGACTTTAAATACTGGAGTACCCCAAGGTTCAGTGCTATCTCTCACGCTGTTTCTTCTCCATATCAATGATATGCTGAATATCCCTAGTATTTATTGTTATGCGGATGACAGTACTGGAGATGCTAGTTATATTGGCCGAGCGAATGTCCCTCGTTCCCAGTTGTCGGAAAGCCGAATTAGACTTGTGTCGAATATCAAACATTTCTTGGAGCAAGTTGCTTAGTAGGGCAGACAAAACCTGGTCCAATTCAACCCCTCGAAGACACAGGTCTGCGCATTTTCCGCTAAAATAGATCCGCCCGCAACGCGCACATAGTGCCGCAGTTTCAAGGAACACTCCTCTCCATCTCAAAAAGTATCGGGATTCTCGGTGTCGACATATTGGATAGCGTGCGATTCCGTCACCTAGAAGGCAAGGACAAACTGGCTTCGAAAAAGCTTGGAGTGCTTAACCGGTCAAAGCGATACTTCAATCCAGGGCAGCGCCTGCTGCTGTACAAGGCACAAGTGCGGCCTCATACGGAGTATTGTTCCATCTTTGGGCCGGCGAAACTGCCGACCTGCTTAATCCTCTGGACTCCGTACAGAGACGCGCCGTACGAATTGTCGATGATTCCATACAAACAAGCAAGTTGGAACCACTGGCAAACCGAAGGGACTTTGGCTCCCTGTGTGTGTTCTATCGGCTGTACAATGGGGAGTGTTCCGAGGAACTTTTCGATCTGGTGCCTATATCACAATTCCGTCATCGCACCACCCGCCGTGAGCTGGGTACTTATTCTCACTACGTAGACCCTCTGTTGGTCACGACGCGAAGGTTCGAAAGAGCGTTTATCGCTCGAACGATTCGGATTTGGAATGAGTTTCCTTTGGACAATGACATGGGATCGTTCAAGAGGTATATTAGAGGTTTCTTCAGAGGCGGGTGACTCCCCTGGTGTTGCTGATGTCCATAGGCGGCGGTGACCACTTTCCATCAGGTGGCCCGCTTTTCTATTTGTCTGCCGAATAACATAAAAAAAACTTATTTTCTGAACTCTTCAAGCTGTATTGCATGTCATATCAAAACCAGTTGTTCAGTAGCTGAATATTTGTTCTTTGTTAGGTTTTGCAAAGCAGGACGCTGCACGATTGAAAACAAGTAAGCTCTTACAACGAAATTATAGCGATTTAAGGGCAGGATGCGTTAACAGCTTATAGCGTTAACAAACATGAATTGAAGATTTTTATTAAGAAAATAACTGTGAAAACTTATAAGGCTTCGAGTCGAGTCGTCGAAAGTTCAAGTACGAGTCGAAGTTTTACGGTTGAAGAGGATTCCGTACATTGTAATCTTAATTATGGAGAGCTTCGAGAATGGGGCTTTGAGAGCTCGTTCTTAGTCTCGGGCCAGTACAGTCTGCAGTCGTATGAGCGTCCGATTCTTTTAAACAATACTATAGATAGACTGTGAGGGTGACGTAGATTATCCTACGTCCTCGGGTTGAAGAGTAAAGAAGAAATTTAGGAGACCAACAAAATGTTGATCTGCCCGTGCACAACTTGCATCATAGTCATTTCTTTTTTGTCACTATTTTGTGTCTGGAAAGCGAAACTGCCAAGAGGATGCGAGGCAGACTGTCGCTGCGAAAAGTCAAAGTATGGGACACTAAAAAAATATTTTTTACGTTTTGTGAGTATCCTAAACGCGATGATGAAAGATAACCTACGGCGCCCTGACAGTCTACTAGACATACACACATACATAGAGCTCACGCCTGTGTCCCACATATATGAATTCCCTAATGGAGATAAAGTTAAAATAGTGTGACAGTGAAACAGCCGCTGCGCTGCCGACCACTGCCACTCCGGTGTGGAGAGAGCCTTTTTATCTCCGCAACTTGAAGTAATTTTCATGCTTCCGAGACAATTTGCGCCATAATCACAGTTAAGTTATATGTTTCGGTAGAGAAACTCGATGTGAAATTGTTGATACTTAAGTACCTACATTCAAAGGGTAGAATTAAAAAACCGACAAAGACGTGTCGGGCTACGTGCAGTATAGGGTTCGGTAATTGCCTGTCAAAATATGCATGTTTGATACTATAAACACATTACAAAGTTACAAATGCACCTAGCTCCTAAACAACTTGTATGAAATATTTGCTAATCCAACTACACTTTAATTGACTACTTTTTCTGATGTTAGTAAAAAAAATATTTTTCTGATCTTTACTTTGCTTTGCTACATAGCATTATTTCTTGGCTACATAGCATTATTAATCATGATTCTAAACCTATGGGAAGTAACCTATTTTTTATTTCTTTGCGAGCGTCAAAATGTGTGGCATAAATTGAGCATAAACGGCCGTATCTTTTGATTGCATTGACTTAGAAGTTTGATTTTTTTCACTGCTTCAAAGGATTGCAGACCTGAATATTTATTAATTAATTAATTTCAGCTTTTCTGACGTCTCTGTTGCTTCTTCCACATTCATACAATATTTTGTCATGCATCTATGTCAAATTTCTTTGATTGTGACTAAGCGCTGACGAGACCCAACGTCTCACCTATTTAACCAGTTCAAATGAACAAAGAAGTATTCTTATAAACAATTTATTATTCTTTAGTGTCACTAAGTATTACCGCATACCGTAACCAGCGGACAGTCTCACGCAAGCAAGAAAATAAATTATACTTCGCAGAAGTTATTACGTACCTAGTATTTATAAACATCCCATCTCTGGTATTCATAACTATAGGTATGTTTGTCTACGATTCTTTTCATTTACCTACTCTGTATTTTTTACTCATCACGTTTCCTTTGTTCTTGCATTTTTAATAGGTAGGTATGTCAGTGTTACTTCACTTGAGTAAAAATCTAGATACTACTAATTCAGTATTACCGTAATAATCATCGACCTAGCACTTATCCCGGCCTCTGCCAGGGTCTTCCTCTGCCGCCCCGTCTTCGGCATCCTCGCGACGTAGGCCGTTGGCTCTCGCATCCGACTCAACGATGTCAATCCATCGCTTCTTGGGCCACCCACGGGGCCTCTTATCTGATACCGGCAGGTTCAGGCTCCTATTTCCTAAGTATCCCTGTATTACGCAACGCGTGACCAAATTAACGCAAGTGAGCCACCTCGATCTTATCTGTGAAATCCCTCACGCTAAGGCTGCCACGGATGTACTCGTTACGTGTTTGATCGAGCTGCGCTGCTCCGCAAATCGTCAATAATAATAACATCATCAAATTCATTAAGTACAACATCATCGTCATCTAACTGGTCAATCCCGGCTTCAACCGCTAGGGCACTACCAAGGTTGTCCGGAATGATCTTTGCAGTGAAAGTCGTTTTTACTAGCTTCTATTTACTTTCACATGTCCCCATGTACGTAATAAAATCTTGCAAAGTTGACCTTATTCCCGGTTTCCGAATGAGCTGAAATTTTGCATACTTAAGTAAGTTGGTGACAATGCAATGTTTTGATACCATCGAGCTGAGACGGAAGGCTATAGGAACTCCTAAACTATGCATGATAAACCCATCGAGTTTGGGCTCGTTTGATTAGTCTTGACTAGTACTCTGACTGATCATTGAGAACGCGCAACAAAACATGCTCTGTAAAAATATTTATCAATTAAGAACTTGTTTAATGGTGGAAGTTAAACAAGGAACTAAGGTTTGATACTTTTTACTACCCTGCACTAATAGTTGGTTAGGGGCATAATATTCTAAATATATAGCGGTCTCCTATAATGTAACCGTATTATTGTTCAGGCTCTAGAAAATCTCCTTTTAAACCCCCGACAAAAAATATTGGTGTCATGTTATAAATTTTACGAGTGTATCTGTGTGTTTGACTGTGACATCGTAGCTCCCGAACAGATGGACCGATTTGGATGGAGTTTCTCTATATTTGAATGCGAGTTTAATAGATATGGTTCTTAGCTATGTTTAATTAAAATAGGTTGAGCCGTTTAGAATACGCGTTTTTCGGTATGTTAGTTCTGTTCTCTAACGGGCTGCGCGGGTCGGATGGTATTCGCCGCACAAAAAAAGCAGAACACCGTTGAATTACTTACTTTGATACTTACGGTGATACCTATCACTGACCGCTTTAGATTGTATAGAGTGCAGTCATCCTGGGTGGGGTACAGTTTGTAGTTTTTAAAAGATAAAAATTTAAAAAATAAAAGTGTTGCATAATTATTATTAAGTTACTTTACATTATACCTGTAATGAAATTAGTATGGGAAATGCTGTATCGAAAAGTAATTTTTTAAAATTTTATAGACTGGCGTGAAAAAAGTGTATCCTTAAACAACTGTTTTCGAATATGAAATTGGAACATTACGCTATGAGTGTAGATAAAGTATATTATTGTATAAAAGAACATGAACATGAAAGAAGTCCATGGCTATGAAATAATTCATAATTCATAATGGTTATTAATATACTTATGACATATATTATTATTATGACTATATATTCTGACAGGGTTTAAACTATTTATAAGTGTTAGATAAAACTAATATAGTATGTAGTCATTCTTATTTAAGGTCTACATTTATATAATTTGCACTGTTATAGTGTGACGTTCATAAGTGTTTCCTCGAAATCTAATCTGAATAAATGGGCGGACTCTGGAAACACCCGCGAAGCTGAGCCTATGAGAAGCCATCAGATGATGACGATGAACATAGTAATAAACAACGTATCGTAATAGCTACCTATATGGCAAACTATGACCTTTTCTTGTTTGTCATTTATTTGCCCAGTTACTACAAAAATAAATTAATTGTAGTTTAAAAAGCTTTCGCTGGGAACCCTGACACTGGCTGAACAGTCTCGGGAGCTGTTGGCATCTCATGATGGTATATAATTATTCTATTTCATTTAGAAAAGCTCCAAACATAATAATATTATGGAACCAATGTTTCTTTTTGTTTAAAAAAAGGATCTTCGGCATTGTAAGCAAAACAAAATTGAGTGGAGGAACAAATTTAAAACAACAATTAAATGCACCTTATACGCAAGGCACTTATAGAAAAATAATAATAATCTTGGCGTTCATGTCCCGGTTGTGCTCTCGCGCACGAGGGCTCGGGGCGGACCCCGACCCCCGGCCGAGGCGGACCTTGGCAATGGTCCGAATTTGATAGGTCAGGTAATTACAGTGGAGTGACTACTATCTGACTTCCAGGACCCTGCTATCAGGGGAAACTGACCAGATTAGATCACGGTTACACATCCAGTCGCCCGAATGTGCAGGTTTTATAACGATGTTTTCCCTCACTGTAAGAGCATCGGTTGGTATTCAACTACGCAAGCATTTTATTTTTAATTATGTAAAATATTTAAGATGCCGACATTAATGAGTGTTTGTAAAAACCTAAACTAAATAAACGGGATTTGATTTGATTTGACAAGGCACTCATAATAACAGATTAAATGATTACTTGATGGACGAAACAGCGTAGTCTGTACTGGGTTTTCCCGAACACAACAAGACAATTTGCAGTTGAAACAGTTTTTGTTCTTCTCATTAATTGACTATTATAATACCTAATTGTAAAATAACATTACACGTACATGTCATTGCACGTCTTCTTAAGGCGAGGTAACGAAGTAACGATAGCATTGTCCCTTTCTCATTGCTTCTTGTATGCTGTATTATGCCATGTAGGTATTGCGCCCAAATGTGCTGCCATGTGTGAGATAGGTGTATAATGAATGATTTTTATTTATTTATTTATTTGTATAAATTGTTATTACTTGAAATAAAAACAATTAAATTTGTAGCTTGAGTTCTCGCTTTTTTATATTTAATAGTAATACTTGGACTTGAGACTCAGTTATGGAACAATTTTCACGTTTATAGGCAGGTCGGAGATGGCGTTCAAAAATGCTGACGTTTATTTTTTTGATAAATTAAAAACAATTTTTACACTAGTTCCTCTATAATTATTATAGTTGATTGATTAATTATTACAGTATATTTATATATTACACACCAAGTATAGTATCTGTCCTCCTTCATACTGGCTGGTACACGATGCTGGTATGCTTGTCGGCTCCAAATCCTTTCGCTACCATCCTGCGACAGCCCTACACTCCCCTTCGCATCTACGTACGCACTGGTATCTCGGGCTGGAGGTAGCGCAAATCAGTAGAGGACGAGATGAAGTGTCGCCTAAAATCAACAACTCTTACGTCTGATACGGTATCAGTACAATATCAGGTATCAGTAGCGAAAATCAGTAGAGGACGAGATGTAGTGTCGCCTAAAATCAAGAATTCTTACGTCTGATACGGTATCAGTACAATATCAGGTATCAGTAGCGCAAATCAGTGGAGGACGAGATGAAGTGTCGCCTAAAATCAACAACTCTTACGTCTGATACGGTATCGAAACCTAAGAAAGTTTTAATTATCTCACGAAAAGGGCATTGACAAGTGAAAATATAATAGGAGACGAAAAAACTGGTCCGCACGGGTGACCGTTACTTAAGAAAATGTTAGAAAAGCTATAGGTACGAAATTTAACATAGTAATTGAAAAGAATAAAATTAAAACACAAATTAAAAGTTTTGAATTACCCACTGCGGCTGAAATCATTTTCCTAATGGTTCAATAACTTTTTAATATCTGCTAAACACTATCGTTTAATAATTCATCGGGGGCTGCCATTTCCATTATCTGTTTCCAATTTCAATCAAAATGTTGATATCAATATAAACAGATAAACCATTATGACTTAGCTGCAACAAATTAAATTGTGAGTCATTAAAATTTATCAAAACTTTCATGGCATTTCCGGCGGATTTTTAGAGCAACGCAAAAAATTAGCTACAATAATTAAAGTGTTCGTAAGTTTAAAAAATAAGCTACTAGTGTTAAGAAAATGAAAATGAAAAAGTATTTATTAAATTAGGATTACCTTAATTAATCTCTTTTCAAGAGTCAAAAATCTAACGGAAAACAAAGGGAAGTTAAGCGGCGCGCGCCCGGCCCCAGCCAGCCCGCCGGCGCTCACACCCGCACGCACCAGCCGGCCTACCCGCGTCGCCCCCTGAGCTCGGAACAAATAAGTAAAAAGAATGTCGTCTGTCTGTCAGTATGCCGCTTCAGTTAGGAAAATGACCATCTGTGGGAAAAAGAAACGGCAAGAAACCCACAGGTACATCTAAATATGATTACATTGAAATCACCTCAGTCAACAGTCTAATTGGATCATAAGTCATAGTAAGTGTTTCTAAGAAATAAATTGGGAATGGATTGATACAGCTCTTCGTGGTGTAGGTCGAGAATAACATCCTCTGTCTACAACAAATTGAAAGAACACTGAATCCTGAAAACAACGCTAAACACATAGTACAATAAACAATACAAGTAGTGCAAGCACATCTTATCATCGATTTGCATTGTTGTTGCCAAGCTGGCACAGTCTGCGTCGGACATCGTAACGAGTGACAATTGGAGCCCAATTGGAAACGCCACGCGATTGCTTAGCGAGAAAAAGCCATCTGCGATATTAATATACATTGGACATTAACGTCAAGAATTTTTTTTTTATATGGCGTCTCTTTGGATCGAACTAGTATACTCTTGCTTACGAGTCAGACACGCTCGCCACCGAATGCTCTTCATCGCCTAATTTATAACAGTAATTTTATGCTCACATGACTTACGCAATTAGTAATTATGTGTGGAGGCGGATATACGGCCTTATCACGTTTACATGCGGTGTAGCTAAGAGGGATTTGGAGCGTTGGTGGGCTAGTGGTTTAGGGGTCCGACTGGTACGCCGAGGTACCAGGTTCGAATACCACTACCGCCATGTACTAATGAATCTTTTCTATCCTATGTACATTACTTTAATGACTCTTTTCTTTTAGTTATGTACTTTAGTTGAATGCTAAACGATGATCTTACGGTAAAGGAAAACATCGTAACCGTGATCCAATCTGGTCAGGTCCCTCTGATAGCCGGGTCACGGAGATCAGATGGCAGTCGCACCAATAATTAGTAAAGGGAATTACCTGACCTGTGAAATCCGGGATCATGCTCAAGGCGGACTCCGGACCCTCGTGCGCAAGAGTACAACCGGGACATTAACGCCAAGATAATATTTTGTATTTTCATGGCGCATTTGGTATCGATGTCGGTATTGCCTGTATCTCTCGCTTGTGGGTCAGACGCTAGCCACCGAATCTACATCGCCTACTTTATTAAAGTAATTTCTTGCCCACATGACTTACGCAATCAGTATAAGATATATGGCCGTATCACGTTTACACGCGGTGTAGCTAAGAGAGGGATTTCTTTGCATCAGTGTCGAAGTGGGTCATGTAATTCATACAATCGGAATTAGACAGATCAAGTGGGGTCGCGTCGCCCCAAACTCGTTGCTAGTCATAGACGTCAATTGACGATGAGTTGTGGCTGAATTAAAGTGCGTCCTATGTAGGTATCTTCTTTAGGGTATATTTAGAATATTTTGAAAGTATTTTTGATAAATTTTTTGTTAAAAACATTTGGAAAGTATGTCGTAAAGTAGGTAAAAATAAAATAATCATCTTGGCGTATGTCCTGGTTGTGTTCTCGTGCACGAGGGCCCGGGGTCCGCCTTGACCATGATCCAGGATTTGGATTGGATTATCACTTAGCCACCGACGCACCGAGTAGGTATTTATCTTTAAATTACGTAAAGATTCATGTCCGTAGGAAAATGTCATTAAAGATTTAAAAGCACATAGGTTCTTAAACGGAACATGGGTCTAAATCGTACCAGAATTCGGCGGCAAACCTAGACGTAGACTTAGTTAGAGCGACTTAGTTATAGTCGGGATTCGTGCGCCAACTCATTATCTTAGCGTGTATTCGATGTCACATCCGAAACTGTGTCCCAGGTTAGTTTCTCTAGTTTTTTATTCAGTGAGAGTGAATACTGAAGATATGTTTATAATTTTTCTTTTAAATTTGTGTTTTAATCACTTTTTACACTTACATTGAAATCTCTAAGAGCCGTAATAAATACTCTTAACTACCACAAAAGTAATGAGAATAGTATAGAGTAACATACGCTTTCGAAACTTAGAAACACAGATAAATCCAAAACAAACCAAATCACTGACACTATGGAGATAAAGAAATAGATAGAGAACGATAAAAATTACACAAAGCTGAAAATAACACAAAATAATAAAGCACTAATTAAATCATATCAAGCAATAAACAAATCACACGCGAATTGTAATGAATTTTTTCGTGAAAATTTGAAAAAGCCTCGGGTTTCTTAGTTACGGAAATGGATAAGATGATGGTCACGAGACGCGCCGCCGGTGCTGACTGTCTCGTTTCCACTAACCTGGCCACCTTGCTCTCCTTATCTTCAAAATTCCTACCGTTCAATATTTCGAACAAACAAAAAATGATACATTTCAAATTTTATGAGGTCTAAACGAATGCTCTTATAACGTTCGCACCTCCAAAAATTTAACAAAACTGTTCCTGATAAACCAAAATAAGTTAAATTGTTACAATAGCTAGGGATGTATTACGTACGATATTTTATTTATTTAACAAGTCCATTAAGTTTAAGAACGCAAACAAAAATACGCAAGCTAATGGATCCGAATCCACTTTGACTAAAGTAATAGTGTAGAGAAATATACATAAGTAAACAATGTAATGATATTTTAGGTACTCTAAACTCGACGTAATGTTACATCAGACTGAGTATAGAAATATTTAATTTTTATGAAGTAAATCAATTGAGTCATCAAACAAGTAGATTCAATTAAATTCTAGACTCGTTTAATATTTAGGTGTACTTTAATTCAATTATTTATTTCGATATTTCGTTGAAACGTATTTGTTTATTCACATCACTATCACCTGTGGTTTTTGTTCATGGGTCCCATAACTGAACGCCAAACATTTAAGATATTCACGATATTTTGCCTGTCGTTTAACTAATTAAAAGCGTTAATTTATTACGTGCTTTTGAAGAAAATATTACGCTTAACGTCAAATAAATTGTTTAAGTTTATTACAAAACCAAGTTTTGGTTAAATATTGTTAAAATAAATCATGTTAGAACATTTGTTAAAAGAAATCATGATAAGCAAACCGTATTTCAACCACACACTGCTCTGTGTATGATATGATATATATGCCTATTCATTTCTAAGTCTATCAACTATAAACATAGGATATTTAAATAAATTGTACGATGACGAGCTTATGGTACATAGTGATCGTTACAATAGTTTCATAGTTATCTCGCTAATTTAGCTTAGCTATTAATATGAGAAACAATATTTAAATATTGGTTTCCATATAAACTTTGTAGTCCCTTTACGGGTTTAAAATCATAGGTTGAATAAAAGCCGATACACGTGCTTCATGAAATACATTACCATAGATTGCTAATACTAAAAGACCATACTGCTTTGACATTGTGGTTCTGAAAACTGCGTTATAATGGTTTATTTTGTTTTTCGTAGCCTATCTATTATTGTGCAAATCCGGAGAGGCACGTGCATAGCATTATTTTCATTCGCCGAAGAGCTAACAAGCTTAATATACCTACACTTACGAGCAAAACTATCGAACCACCTCTTATTTTTCCATACTGGTATGCTTATTTGTGACGTTGCAAATCAGTTTGGATCTTCATAAATACTAAATTTATTTTAATTAGGTTCTTTCAGTTTGATAGCGTATAATAGTTTGATTAGCTTTGTATTTATTTAATTTCTTTAATATGATAGTTTTTAGTAGATAGATTTTTTAAATCACTACGTAGGTATTATAAAACAAAGTCCCAGTTCACCGCTTCTCTGTTCGTGATAAACTCAAAAACGAACTAACGGATTTTCATGCGCTGCACACCAAAAGAATAGAGTGATTCATGAGGAAATTGTAGAAATTGTTAAGGTTACTACCCGCGCGAAGCCGGGGCGAGTCGCTAGTGGGGTACTATTATTAGGCAGTTTTCATACTAAAACAACTGAAATCAGAACAGCCTATAAAAAATCAGTCTACCGTAAAAAGCTACTGCATTGACAATAGAAAAATTTGATGCAGAGGTACTGTTTATCTTATTGGCTATCAAACCGCGAGAACCTAATTAAAATTTATTATGTATTAAAGACTGATTTCTAACGCCAAAAATAAATGTATGAGCGTATATCGAAAAATATAGGGTGGTGTGATAGATATGCTCGTAAGTGTAGTTCAGTTCCGCTCTTACCAAATACCCACCCAGCGTCCATCGTCCGCCTAATGGAAATCGATACCAATTAAATTTAATTAAAAACGGACAAAAACGAGTGGGATTCCTACATTGAGGGTTCCGACCTATCATTTTCATTATACCTTTACCTCATCAGAAAACATTCAATGTCTTATGCAACAGCAGTGATTCAAGAGGAAGGTTTATAAGCAAGAAAAAAAGAGATAGGTAGGGGTAAAGAGTGTATGCGCGAACGAAGCCGCGCCGGGTCCACTAGTATGATATAATATTTCATTGCCAGACAACTTGACGCATCATTCTTTGTTTGCAGTTTTGTAGCCCTACCTACGCCTTGTAATGAATGACCTCTTGTGATGAATGATTTCTTTTTAATTGCAATAAAGAGTTTACATACATACATACATACCTCTCCCTCTACATCGTAGAGTAAGCGGCTTGATTCTGAGACAGTTATCTGTGTCCGCCCCGTCTCTTCGGATTTCTTGCCACCGTATCTTATCTAACTGTACCATAAGTTGCGCCATGTGTTAGTCCAGTCCAGCCGCAGGGTTATTCCATTACAGACCGGTTTGGGAAAAGCTACAGTCCATTTTCCGACAAAGTTCTTAGTTGGTTCGCCCTTTGTTTTATAGTTTTGTACGACACCATTGAGTTGGAGAAAGGGTTGGCGCTAAGATCTATTTTGTCGGGTACGACACGGCATGGGAACAACATGTGACAAATATCTTTTTTTAGGACCCGTCCGTGTCCCACTGCTGAGAAAAGGTTTCTCTAACATTTTTCCACTTAGATCTTTTTTACCAGGTCTTTCCACTCTTTCGCATGCGCTTCTAATTCATCATGCTAAAGATCTTAGTGTTTAATATTAATTTCAGATTGATACCTTTATCGGTTCAACGGACAGCCGTGATCGACTGAAATTCTGTTTTTACCTTTAGAGGTTTGGAACCCTAATGGCAGGGGACCAATTAATTGACTATGGGTTTTTATCGAAGCGCTCGGACACGGCGTGGGTGTCTGGCAGTATTGGAACTTTATATTATAAGATATTTCTCTATCACGGAAAGGAAAAAGCCGCTTTTCAAACGCGTATATTATAATTAAGGTTGAAGCATTGAAAATGAATAAAGCTACCACGTGTCCATGTAAGTGGAATCAACTCCCAATCACAGCTTTTCCTTTGGACTATGACGTGGGAAAGTTCAAGAGGTATATTACTCTTCACGCACTGTGGCCGTGTAGCTTTTGGCCGTATGGTGTCTGGCAGTGTAGAATAGATCCAACCCCTTACACTCGTGGGTTTCGTACAACCTGACTAATGTTTTCGAGGCAAAAGATCTAAGAGTCTCCGTAGGCTGGAAAAAAGCTGCAGCGTTTTCCATTGTTATATTTATAACATTGCGATCTCCAACACACCTGCCAACGGGAGCGCCCCTTTCGTGGGAGAGGCTCTAAGTCCTGTTATTATTGGTCATTTATTACTATTTTATTTTATTCATAATTACTATTGACAGTTCGCTACCCAAACGTTGCCTGAAAGAAATCCAAGACAGCCTGTTGTTTTCTCTGTTGCTAACGACATGTGCCGACCGTATCCTGTGTTTATGCAATAAAGTGTTCATTAAAATGTATTCATTGTAAGGAATATAGAGTTATGGAACAAAAGTAGTGCCATGACGACAATATTAATTTTGAGTAAGTAATTAAAATAATATTACGTAAAAATAAGATCATCATCATCACAGCCCATAACAGTCCACTACAGGACTTTGGGCCTCTCCCGCAAAAGGGGAGGTTATTGCCATAATCTCCACGCTTGGCAGGCGGGTTGGAGATCGCAGTGTTGCAAACATAACAATGAAAAACGCTGCTGCCCATTTTCCAGTTTATGGAGACTAGATATTTTGCCTCTAAACGTTAGTCGCCTTGTACGATACCCACGAGTGTAAGAGGTTGGTGCTATTCTACTCTACCGGTCACCACACGGCTAAAAATAAGATACTAGACAGGAAAGATGGGTATCAACATTAAGGCGAGCACCTAACGCACTTGAGATTCGCGGAAGACATAGTAGACTGAGAGGGCACCGGAGGTTATCTTACGATGTCCTACGTCATGGAGTACAAGAAATATGCCTCTTTGTAGTGATAGTAGTTAGTGGTTTAGTAGACACATACAACGTTTGGTTTGCGTATGCACAACCTGGCACGTATGGTATGGTCGTAAACGAAAAGTATTTTTTTTTGGACTCAAGCTTTCGACTTTTCCTAGCGATACGAAAAGTCGAAATGTTCCTTAACTCTATGCTCCTTTGGTGTAAGATTTTTTTACTTCAATAATCTGTAGTTTTTTTTATTGCCTAGATATGTGGTGCAAATGAGACCACCTCAGGAGTAGGCACCCTTAACCATCACGTTACCTCTAGATGCTGCTAAGTAGTTCTTGTACTACCCTCAACTCCTAATCGTTAAGGTGTTATGTGGCTTCATCAACATAAGCATCAAATGATGACACTCTGAAGCGAACACCTGAGTAAGACATAACTACGTATCAAACACAAAACTAATATTTCCGAGGGTTACTCTCGATTTCCATCATCAGATCCTGAACACTTTCCTTACAGTTAGGTACGTAACTTTTAAACATGTTAATTATACATGCGAATCGTCGAGGGTTTCCCTCGATGTGTCTGAAACTTCGTGATCACATCCTGACCTGATCAAAATGAGAACACCTCATGAAGTTATATCCTTTCATGCATCACGCTAGCCCTAGTTACTAAGATTATTAAGACTAGTTCCTGTCGATAAATTGCAGTAGTATTTCCTAACTCTTAATAGTTAAGGTGTTCTGTGGTTTCATCATCAGTACAGCAGATCATCGTTTAACATTTAATTATTGCACATAACTCAGAAAAGAGTCATTGCTACATGGCCACAGTGGTATTCGAACCCGGATTACATATCACTCACTTACGAGTCGGATACCCCGACGCTTTTGCTGTCCCTACTTAGATACAATATATCTTCTACCATTCAAAGCATATACTATTCAAGTTTGCCGTAGCTAGGACTTTAACCACTACCTTTGGGTCCAATCCGTCACAAAGACAACGTTTCCTTTGTATTTGAACATTATCACACGGACCGCACAATTAAATCGAATGAGGTAATTAATTACAAATACAACAGATGATGAATATTGTTCGTATTTACTTAATATGGTACATTACACATTGTAATGACTTGGTACATTGATAACCTAATAGTAATTATTTAATTTTATAGGTGCCTATATCGAATCCAACGTTGCTTTGTTGCAAAATTGTTACAATGTTGCTGTTCAAATTGATATAACTGTGATTGTCAATTATACATTACTCACCCACCAAGATTAAATTGCACATAATATACATATCCGAGAGTTGACTAAATGTCTAATCAGCAACTCTTTCTGAATTAATGTTTTAAATGGTTATTATCACACATTTCAAGGGTACGTTCCAGGTTTCCTACTGCGTATCTTTGTTGACGAATAGCCCAATATTTCGACGCAGTTGCATGAATCATGGTCACGGGACGACTGCTCCAGTCGGGCTACATCTCAACAAAGGTACGCTGTAGGAAACCCAGATACCCTTAAAATCTTTGTGATATTAATGTTGTATGTTCGGATAAACTAAATTTTGTAGCGGCAAATTGTGTATCGGTATCCTACTATTGAATAAGTATTGTACATTAAGTCTTAAGCTGTTACCAACATGCGCACAATAACACGTTAACACGGAGTAGTCTATAATTGGCATTACATTTAGTAATAAGATATTTTGTTATAAAGGTATGCCATTGACATTGACAGGAAGGGGGGGGGGGGGGGGCGTGCCCACCCCACGATGGGCTGTACATTGGCGATTGACTCGGCTTCATCCGCCACTACAGGGGCCAGGCCCCCTGGAAAATAGCCCTAGATACACCAATGGCCATTGATTACCTTAAGAAATACAAAAGATATAAAATAGAAATAGATAAGGGGTGGCTCCCACCAGGCGGACTCCTCACGCTTTTGACAGTCTTACCACTGATAGATAGTTAATGTTTCATATAAAGAGATTGAAACTCCTCATAACATATTGACCTTATTATCAGACCGACATGAACAACATTATAAACACACAACGCAATCTACTCTTAACCAGGGCGTTTCGTCACGGTACTGTTTATTTAGTTGACGCACAAATGATAAGTGATGGATGAACAAATTAATTTATTCTCAACAAAACTAGATTATCATGTAGGAAATAATATTATATATTGTACGTCACAGAATCTGATGGCATTTTATCTATCAATCTCAACATCGTACATCGTATTCAAGACAAAGACTGCAGCCAAGAAACTTGGTATCCTCTCGAGGTTCAGGAGGCATTTCACTTCAAAGCAGTTGCTTCTGTTATATCAAGCACAAGACTGATCCTGCATAGATTACTGTTGCTGCCTCTGGGATGGATCAGTCAAATACCAATTGGCCGCTTTGAATTCTATGGGAAAACATACAAAGAGTATAATTTGTGACCCGAAATTGATTGATGCTTTGTGTTGCTAGATGCTATAGGTTTATCCTTATGTCGTGGATCTGCCAGCTATGCTCACAAACCGCTTTGATTCTACCTTTATAATGCGTATTCGTTGCCTGTGCGCGTTTTCCCTGATCATTATACTGGGCGCCTTCAAGGCTAGAGTGAATAGGCTGTTCCTAGACAAGCATGTTTTATCATCGGCCTCATCGTCACTCACCACCAGGTGAGTTCACAAGAAAAATAGAACATGGAGTTCTTCAACGAAGGGGTGTACATTTTTTTTCAGGCTCGGCAGCACAGGAGTGATATCCCTGGTATTGCAAACGTCCATAAGCTGCGATAATGGCTTACCATCGGGCAGGGCCTCGAATCCTATAATTTACTTGGATCGATCGTAACATAATCTAATTGTAATTTTTTTCTTTTTTTATTATATTTATTTATTTTCTGCCAAAAAAAGTTTACAAAGACATTTAAAATATCAAATAGGTAATTGGGAGACAGGAGTCCAAACTAGGTACGTGTAAATTGGATCGCAATAGCAGCTCAAAGACAGTTTTAATTGTAGCAGCATACCAAAAACTCCTAGAACTGCCGGGAAACTGATTGCGGTCCGGTTACAATTCAATCGAGCTATTAGTAACATTAGCAGAATACTAAAAACGTATCAAACTGCCATTGAGATGCTTTATCGATCGAGCTGTTACTAAATTAGCCGACTCAAGGCACTAGCCACAAGCTTATTCGCCACCTTAGTGGTGTAATTTTTTTTTAATTATTTATTTATTACAGGAAACGAGTTTTAACCAATCTCAATGGCCACCCCGGTGTTGCGGGTATATATGGGAGGCGATGATAGGTTTCCATCGGCTGGCTTTCTTGCTCGTTTGCCTCCCGTGACTAAAAATGGTTTTCCCTGGAGAGTACAACATGGAGTTCTTCAAGAAAGGGGTGAAAAGGTTTTTACGGGTCAGCGTGGGTGAAGTCTCTGGTATTGCAAACGTCCATAGGCTGTGGTGATTGCTTGACATCAGACAGGTCGTAAGCTTGTTTGCCACCTTAGTGGTATAAAAAAAACGAAGGTTAGTTTTAGAACAAACAAACATAGAGCAAGAGCATCCGCTCGTGTTCTTTAGTGTAAACGATAAAAACATTCTAAAGGAGTTGGTGTATGGAGCGAACAGACAAGTGGATCGATCGATAGGAAGACGGAGGTCACATGGATTTAATTTAGCACGATGAAAAGAATATTTTTGAAATAGTAAAATTAATAAAATTAATTCTCTGAATGTTCGAACTACAGGCCACGACAGATCTCCATCATCTATTTATACAACGCGAAGTTATGTTGAGTTGGATCATATTGGCGTTATGTCACGGTTGTGCTCTCGCAACGAATTTTGTTACGGTTTTCACTATCATTTAGAAAATTTCTACTGTTGGATTGGTATGTATCTCATCTTGGCGTTAATGCCGTTGGTCTAGGTAAGGGTATGAGCCTCGGTTAGCATTCAACTCAACAACTCAGTAAAGAGTCAATTGTACACGGCCACAGTGGGATTCGAACCCGGTATCTCTCGTATACGAGTCGGATACCTTAGCCACCGACGCTCCGATTTATATGTATAATACACCCGAAAACATCCTTGTAAACCCGGGGCGAGTCGCTAGTGGAAAAAAATTTGGCGGTTAGTAGACTATTAATACAATTGCGGGGTCATGTAAACATGCGTCATAGGTCGGTACTGCACATTTTTGTTAGACAGTGTGTAATAATAATGAACTTGTGTATTTATGAGTACGCACGCACTGAGCGAGGCATAACAAACCGATTTTCAAGGCTCATTTTGATAACTATACTTATCTTTATGTTTAATTTAAAAAATATCTAAAATTACACATCGTAATATTGTTTAGGTACTTATTTAACTCTTCTTACTGGCAGAAATATAATGCTATTTAAAATAGTATTACTTGGTTGCGGTATTCTGTAAAGTAGTAATACTTCCCCCGTTGGATCCCGCTTTCCTCTATCGCTCATATAACATTAGCAGGCGCTAAAAGAAGTCAGCAGGGTTGAAGCTGCAGCAAGCTGGAAGCGACGCTGCTTGAAAAATTAACACGATCCCATGTTGGAAATAGCTCAGTAATTTTGGCTCTCTAGAAGGCTGCTTTTAGATAGCCAAATTGTTTGAGCTCGCGGCGCTCGTTCGGATATCGTATGGACATAGAATACGAGATTATTATGGAAACTTTATCTTAGGTTCAAACCTAGATTTACAATTTCATTAAAGTATTTTAAATTTTTTTACACTCAAATATTCGATGAACGCGGCATGAACTTCTTAATAATAATATAACCTTTACGCTATAACAGTTTTAAGATTGACTGCTGTCACCTGAAATTCAGATCTGTTTAGAATCTAGTGTTCTAGGACGAATCGCTTCTGAGTTGACCAAAACATGAGAGATGGGGATGGGGTGTGGACAGCACTCGTCAAAAACCCGACGCAGCCGACTATACGCGGCGTTATCACGGCGCATTTTGAGCTCCGGTTTGGTCGGTCCTTAAGACACCTGCGTCGCCGACGGAACTTGCGTTGCTGACGCAACATACGTCGCCGACGCTTGATATAATCCGCGTCCTAGGGTCCATGCATGTGGACCGAATTTGCTTATTAAACCAATAAAGAGTATGACGTTGACTATGTCGCAAATCTTTGTCTGTGAACGTTAAGGTCTGCTTTTAGAGTTTTATCACGCGCATACCGCGAGTAGTTTAAATGCATATAAACCAATGGTTCTTGTATTCCAACAAACCTCCGTGTTTCCTTTAGGAAACATGACTTTTAAGAATATTTACATGGTATGTCATGGTGCCGCATTGTTCATTGCCCTTCTCGCGGCGGTGTGCGGGTGTCATAGATAGAGTAGTGCGTTTACGCAAGACCTCCACGAGCACACAATGCAATGCGCACTTCGCCGTGGTGTGCGCCTCGGAGAGCGCCGAAAGCAGACGCAATCATTAGACAAGAGTTTCAGGCGTCCTAATTGGCATCGGTCGAGCGCCCATGGTCCTGATCTTCTATTGGTCGGGTGACGTCCGTCGTACGACCATGGTCGCGACCGTTGCCAATTGGACAGCGCCTCAAACTTGGACCACATAATATCTATAAAAATATCATATTGCTTAATTAGCCCGGCTTGCATCAAATTCTTGCCCGGCTTACATTTGGGAACGTTTAACGTATATTGTATGAAATTTTGTGTTTATCTTGATCAGTGCGATTAAGAATTTGGTGTAGTCCCTTAGTCTAGCTTAGCAAATATTTTAATTATCCTTACATACAAGGCGGACCCTGGGTCCTCGAGCACGGGAGCACAACCGGGATATTAACGCCAGAATGGCCGAATCTGAAACTGATGTCCAATAGTCGATAGATCCATGAAATGTTAGCCAGCAAAACAGTCAGCCAATGTTACACCAACATAATCTTTTGACCATTATCTTTCTGCCCACAATACATTAGCCCCAAGACTATTCACCAAGTGCGTGATTCGCCAACGAACGTTTCGCCCATAAACATTTTTTTAGTTCTAGAACATGGTATGTTGTTCACTCGCTCTCGTGATATTAGAAACCTACTTACTTCATTCCTTAAGTAACTCCGTGCCGACTCGTGTCGATAATCCCAGCCCTTAGGTACATACTTAATATAAAATAAAGTCGCTTTTAGCGTTTGTTTGTTGTCCGCTAACTAATTCGTCTTCCTAATCACAGAAATCAAAAGTAAGTAAGCATGCAACGGATTTTGATACGGTTTTCAGTATAATTTAGGGTATTTTTTCCGTAAGCTTTATAATATGATATAATACATGCGTGCAGGCCGAGCGGTAAAGGTATCCGACTCGTAAGCGAGAGGTAGCGGGTTCGGATCCCACTGGGGCTATGTACCAATGACTCTTTTCTGAGTTATGTACATTAGTTGAATGCCGATGTTGCTACGGTGAGGGAAAACACCGTGACGAAACCTGCACATTCAGGCGGCTAAATGTGTAATTATGATTCAATCTGGTCAGGTTCCCCTGATAGAAGGGTCACGGAGGTCAGATGGCAGTCGCTCCACTGTGTTTATCTGATCAGCCAAATCCTGGATCATGGTCAAGGCTGAGCTATGGGCCTCGTGCGCGAGAGCACAACCGGGACATTAACACCAAGATGATTATTTATTATAATAGAGAAAATCCGAAAACACACGTACGAAGGTGGGGCAGGTTGTTAGTATTACAAAAAAAGAAATTCAAGACCATTAGTTATACCTTTTCCGTGGAAAACATCCTATTTTTATTGACCTAAGTACTAGAAATATTATAGTGCGCCTATCAACGGGCAGTTACCGATATTCCTTTCTCGCTGTGAAACAGGTCAGGCCAGGTAAATTGGCATTTAGTCGGTCATTGGCCTGACCCTCCACTGTGGATGCAGGTCGCCGCATTCATTGCACGGTTGGTGGCTAGGATTGCCAGATCAAATTGACAGCATTACCGAATATTGGTTGACGAAGAGCTTTAGCTAGCTGTGTTTAAATATTGGTAGAACTATTAAAAGTAATAGTTCTACCAAGTTAATAATTCTACTAATTAAGAACATAGAAATTAATTATATAAATAATTTCAATGTTATGTCTATGAAATTTTGGCTGTACATTGTAATCTTAACCTTAGTTGTCATCATCATCATGATCATATCAGCTGAAATACGCCCACTGCTGGACATAGGCGTCCCCCAGAGATCTCCACAAAGGCTGGTCCTGCGCCTTCGCATCCAGCCCTTAATTGTCCTTAACCTTATTGTCAATCATATTTAAAATTAAAATATTTAAACGTATTCTTTATTTATTTATCTTTCACGAGGATCAGCAGGCTCTCATTACCTTTGTAATTGTTTGCTCAACGCATTAAATTCAGTTAAAACTACAGTCGACTCTTTATCATTTTAACCTGCTTACCCTGAAGTCTATGACCGAAGAAAGTACGCCTGAACAAGCTGAAGGTGGCTGAAGGCAGTGACTCAGTGGAGATTAAAATGTATAACCATATTTGCACAGAGCACATTGACAGTTCTGCTCTCCTGGCCGCTCATAATCGTTTGAATTTAAAATGTAATATTTTTTTAAACATAAGAAAGTCAATCATGAATTAAAAAAGAATTGACGAGAAATTGCGAGTCAATGGTTTTTTTTATCACAAGTTGAATTTCGTCGTCCGTAGCAAAAATAGAATTTAAGCGAAAAGATTTAAGGCCAATGTCTCCTTATGATTTTAAAACTACACTGTCTCTGTAAGACTTACGGAGTCGTTTTCAAAATGCTTTTGGGAGGGAAGCACCTCATTGTAGCTCGTAAAGGCGTTGGTACTCAGAATTTGTACCTCCATTTTTAAATTCGTAAATGTCGGCCCTCAACCGCGATTACAAGAGAAAATGTGGCTACTGTCAGGCTACTAATTGAAGCAAAGCGGCGTCTCACCTGTTAGGAGATTCAAGGACATTTGTGGGAGATTCAAGGACATATTTTTTTGTTGTTGTATGTTCATATTACTAGATGCCTCATGAACTCACCCCAGAATAAAAACGGACGAAGTATTTAGATGTAAAAATATTGGTTGAAAAATGAATACGATTACAGTCACATGCTGTGCATGACTTTGTGAATTTGTGACAGGAGATAAAACATGAATATTTATTTACATTCCGGAAAGAAAGCAACGTCTTCTGTATGATTATTCGACGGCGACAGCAAACCAATAAAACACTTACTGTCTACCGAACGGGTCCTGCCTGTCTGCACGACACCACTTGAAAAACAAAAGACAGGTAATGCTATGTGGTACAGTACCATTTGTTTGCCCATTGTCTTAAGTTAGGGAAAAATTATCAAGAAGTCGCATCCTATTACACCATGACAATGCTTCGGCGCACACTGCGAACAAAACAAAGACATTTTTAGCTTCTCAAATGGTAGAGCTAGTGACCCATCCCGCACATAGTCTAGACCTGGCACCATGCAATTTCTTTATTTCCCCAAAATCGAAGGTTTGATGAAAGGTTTGACATTTACAGGGCCGGAAGATGCCACGATAGCTTTCAACCAGCTCGTGAAGAAAATGCCCTCAGACCGAAGAGACAAAATTTTTTTTTATTCTGGTAATGTAGAATACTTCGAAAAGCAGTAAAGATATTACTGTATATGTAAATTATTTTATTAATGGGTCACGCAAAACTTTCAGTGTAAACCACATATTGCAACGTACTCGAATTTAGCCTTATCAGTTTTTTGCTAGTGTAGTTACATCGGATGTATGTATACCATCATTGGCATTGAAATAGTTAGTTCTACCACACATAATATTTAATGTTCTACGTACCTACCATGTTCTACTTTTTTATGTTCCTAGGTAATTCTTTATTACCTGACAGTAACATGAGGAGAAATAAAATGTGTAGGTATTCGTAGTTGTTCGTAGCATGTGTTTTATTAAGAACGTCCCCTAGTTATCTATGTGGAACCGTGCAATGCAAAGAAAAACTCTTCTCCGCTGGTTCTGCTAGTAAGGAGGAAGGAGACAGTTGTTCGTATTTTCCTTGGCTCCGTCTAATTATTTTTACACCAACGCCCATCTCTGAACGCGAATTATGACTCTGCTAAATCCGGACCAATTTTCGTAATCCTTCGCTTAATGAAGCCAGTATCATTATCCCAGGTAGGGTCACGTATCCCACTGAAGCCGACTTTACGGCAAAGACGGTCTACCGCTACTTTAAGTTCTCCGTCAGACACAAGTAATCGCTTCTAAAGAATTATCGCTGGTACCTTCACAAAGAGTCATGGCCGGGGTAATTTATTTATTTATTAAAGCTTTATGCACAAAAGTACAGTGGCGGACTTAAAGCTAAAATAGCCTTATCTACCAGTCAACCGGGATAATCTAAGCCTGAGAAAGGTAGGCGGTGCAGGAAAAGAAAGACAAAAAAATACAAAACTACTTGAGTAAAAAGGAGGAGGGATATACATTTATGCAACTATAGTCCGGAAGCACATACTAAATACATATACAAAACCATAAAATAAACATATGAAGTTAAAACTGAATACAATATATAAGTAAAACCAAAGATAAAATAATATTTTAATTGAACAAAGTAAAGAGACGAGAGAAAAGTGAAGTGGGTCGAACAGGGAGGGAGAACGAGTATTATGGAGCATTCAAGTAATGACCATGCACCGCTTTCTTAAAAGAACATTTGTTAGGTAATAGTCTTATGTCAGAGGGAAGATCGTTCCAGAGCCTTATGGTCTTAACTGCAAAAGAGTTAGAGGTAAAGCCGGTGCGGAGTTAGAGGTAATGTTCAGAAGATCTGCTAATAGCTTCCTTAGTACTTCATTTAGGATCTCCGGTTCAAGGATCTCCGTGAAAGGTTCCTGGGTGCGAAGTTTGTATATACAGAAGAGCGCAGACCTGTATGGACGGCCCTGAGTCCCGACTGAGATCCCCCTACAACTCCTTCAAAACTTGCGCCTTGTTCCGGCTAATGGCTGCCGAGCATTCCTTACTACGCTGTACGCGGAATTCATCCGCCATCTCATCCGCAGTACTACGAAGGTGATTACGCTGATAAGCCCTTCTTGTATTCGCTTGGGAATCCTAACAAAATGTCAACATCTATCTATACATAGTATAAAACGAAGGCACTTCTCGCCTTCTGACCTTATGTATGTATGTAGATCTTTTAAACTACGCAATGAATTTTCAAGAGGAAAGTTTATAAGCAAGATAAAAAGGTAGGTGTAAGCGAACGAAGTTGCATCGGGTCCATTACCTATAATAAATCATAGTTCCATGCGAGTTCAATATTTTTATTAACTAGCCTTTGTGTTCCAACGCTTTTCTTACTCATGTGGAAAACTACGACAAAAATAACTTTATGCCGCTAACAAGCCCCTGTTGTTACATAACATAACCACTACACAAGGCAAGCAAGTTTGTGAGTTAATCGATAAGTGGCGTCATTGAACGGAGGTATTTTGGGCTGATTTCATTTCACTCCGAATTGGTGTATTTCGTTGGTCTTGCCACGTTATTATCATACTATATTTGACTAAAGAGACTCTTTTATTAAGTGTGCTAAAATACGCACGTAAACTAATTAAGTACCTCTATCAGTTATTATCTACTGGACTTCAAAGCGTATTATTTACGCTTATTTACCTAATGTAAATTACGACTAGCATTTTCCAAGACGTAGATATTTGAATTCTAAAATGATATATTTTATCTACTCATTAATAGGTAGTAAAACAATTTTATTTATCTGTTTGATATTCGCCTGATTGCCTGATTGGAATTTCGCCTCTCAATTCAATCTACAACAGTATTCGTTTTGGGAAATCCACCACACAATTGCTTCAATTGATCGGCAGTGGCACTCGTACTACCTAAATTGATGTCAATGTGCTGTGATCACAGACAGAAATAATAAGTACCTATTCAAATGTTAAGGCGCAACGATTCCACAATAAAAACTTATAACATTTTGTAATAGTTATTAAGATAAATAAAACAAAGCATTAGCCGTTTCGTTCATATATTTGACCAAAATAGTTTCCATGTTTGAAACATGTGAGTGCACTAAATGCACCCGGCTCCATTCTAAAATGGAACAACTATTTCTTAATTTCATGCCCGAGCATATCCGCAGTGCCGTCTGCTAGAAAGGGATTGCGCGCGAAAGAGAGCACGCAAATGTCCGAATCGATGTTGGAACGGCGCGGATGTATAGCGGCGTCTCGCTCTCCACGGGTACGCGCGCACTAGAAATGCACCGAACCACCCCCAAAGAGAGTACACGCAGTTCGAATGTACGTGATTGCTGTGCGAGTATGCACGATCACGACGTTTCTAATGGTTTTGACGTACATTTTAAAAGCATTGCATATTGATAAGTAAAAGGACTACCTTTCGTTTTTTGTATGCCCTGTCTAGGTTCGGAAAGGTGGTAAAATGTATGCACTAGCACACACAGCGCACAAAATATTTGCCGAGAGCTAAGTCTGGTTTGGAAGGCTCGTAAAATTTTGTCAACAAAGAATATGTTGTGTATCATTATAATTTTCTCTTAATGTACAGACTCACAATACAGAAGAAGGCATATAAATTATTCATAAAGGTATATATCGTCTTACATAACAAAACAAAAGAAACTTGACAAATAAGCAATAGAAAAGTAAGGATACGTCAACAATGATTAGATTTACTAAAATTAATGCAAATAAATAAGACGTGTCTACGCAGATAGGTGTGTAGGTAGGTATAAATATGTACCGTAGACGACATCCTGTCTGGTAGATTGTACCTACGGCTCAGTCTGTGTTGTCTAACGAATTTATTACGTAGTATGCATTTATTACTTTAAAATCCCTTTCTGATAATATTCCTGTATTATAAATGAAGGTAATTGTAAATTGTAATTGTTGTTGAAATCAACTTGTTAAATTAGTTGATCAGCTATATTATAGTAGAGCTTGTCTTAACTGAAATGACGCGCTATTATCTTTTATCCATTCATCATCATCATGCATGAGTAGATAATACTAAAGTACAAAATTAAAAAAAAGACAAAAGTAGATAACGATAATGATAATTATTAGAGTCTAAATCAATATAAATTTACTTATTTAAATAAAAATAGAATTTTTCTTCGATTCTTCTTCAGATATAACTCACTTTATTTAGATTTCTATAGACTCTACTTTTGCCTTTGTCTATTGAAGCGTACTTTAGACAGTCCACGGCTGGACTGTAATTAGTAAGTACTAATGCTTTACTAGGGCCGCAGTAGTTCGAGGCGATGCAATAACGACGACCAACTATCACGCTGTCCAATTAATCCGTCGAAGACAATGCCAGAGTTACGTCAGGGCGTTTGAATCGATTGCCAATGGGTCGGGTTCACATCACAAACATTAAACAGCTGTGGAGTTGCGATCGGTGCGCCTTTGTTCGGTGCACACACGAGCGGCCGCGCACACTATACTCACCAACACAGGCAGCGTCGGGGAACCCATTTCGAGCCGAGCGAGAGTTCGTTGGTCGTTCAGTTCGTTTCGGCCGGTGACAGTCAGTAGCACACCAGCCAATAAGCGGGCCGGTTGTCTCGCGTCGCGTCGATCGAACGCACCTTGTTACAATATTCCAATTTCAAAACAACAAATTGCAGTGCAATAGACTAATTAAGTGTTGGTTCTGTGCACCCGTCCAGTCTGGAATTACTTTCATCGGTTGTCATTCAGGTGAGTGTGCTGGATGATTTGATTTGTTTTTGACATTTTGTTTGTTCGCAATTTCAGCCTCAAACAAGTTGTACGATTGCTCTTTGATTTGTTTTGGTTTTTATTATGTTGTTTCAAATTTGACCATTAAATAACTAATAAAAAATTTACCATTACTTACCTATCGTAAAGATTATGTTGTTAAGAAATCGTGAATTACATTTTTATTTTCAATCTTGTTCTACAGTTCTATGCATATAATGTTGTTTACAGCGCTGAGTTTCAGCGTCGTAGTTTACCTAAGAAGTTTATATTTTGTAAATAAACTAACAGTGGTATGACCTACATCCCTAATTACCGATGGTCGATAACTTTTGAGCTCCCTCATAAAAGTTTGTATTAATGTTATAATATTCCTTGTCTTGAGTATGAGATAGAAAAAGTGCCCAGACAATAAAAGCTGTAACTTTCTAGATATGTTACACTTTATAAGTTGGTTTACTACTCGTTACCTTGAAGAGTACTTCGCTCTAATAATTTTCCCTCTAACTTCGAACTATTATCAAGGGTCTTTATTTTTTAAATGCTCGCCTCGAGCCGAACGGTTTTCAAATTTGATTGACGGCATTAAAAAATCAATATTTTGATCCATGACGCTCATTTTTCCTCTTTCTGAATTTTTCGCTATACTTTAATTAAAAAAAAATATTCGGTTCGAAAACCAAAATTGAAAACAGTTTGCCTCGACGCAATCGGTTCAAGAATAGGGTTACTGAAAACTTTACATATATCAAAATATTAAGGTTTGGAGATGGGGGTAGAACCAAACATACGCTAAAAATGAAGTTTCTATGCTACCAAAATTGGATGAAAAATGAATGAAAAATGATGGATGACGGATGGATTGCGTAAATGATGCTGATAGGTGAAGATGTAAGTGTCGAGATGACGAGTGATATGACTAAATGAAAGAAAGAGGCATGTTGCGCCGACCCTATCTAGTTGGATAATCTATATAGTTGGCAGGTAGATGATGATGCTGCCAAAAATCTATTTAGTTTTTGTGTTTTTTTTATTTTCCAGCGAGTGTCTACCGTTTTACGTATACAAGTATACTAATCAAGGCAGACATTTTTCACACTACAAAATTATCATTTCAACTATAGGTACTCCAAAGTATCCAAGTAGTCAACAGTCTGTGTTACAAAGCAGCGTTTACAAATCAAGGCATAATTTTTTTTTCTCCCAAATTATCTTTACAATAACTATACTCCAAAGTATCCATGGTCAACAATCGGATCGTTACAAATCGGACATTATAAACCCATCAGTAACTTCTGGAAAGATAAAAAATTACGAACAACTTGTTACAAAAAATACACAATGAATGTGATAGAACTTGTTGATTTAGTAGGTAATATACACTATTTATTATTATATACACTAAAATCCGTGGCCGTTGGCCGTGTGGTGTCCGGCAGAGTAGAACAGCACCAACCCTTACACTCATGGGTGTCGTACAAGGCGACTAATGTTTTCGAGGCAAAAGATCAAGAGTCTCCGTAGTCTGGAAAATGGGCAGCAGCATTTACCATAGTTATATTTAAACACTGCGATCTCCAACCCGCCTGCCAAGCGTGGAGATTATGGCAATAACCTCCTCTTTCGTGATAGAGGCCCTAAGTCCTGCAGTGGACTGTCACGGGCTGTGATGATGATACACTAAAATCAGGATGCTCCATATAATACTGGTTCTTTTTGACCTAATTTCAGAACTGGTTTAATTTACGATAAACGAAACATAGTTGACACCACATTTTTTTTAAACACAGGTATTCATATCAAAGTAATATCTTGAAAGATACACGGCGTAGACAATGAAATTATACTGGGCGCTCATCTACTTAATTATAGTTGGATACAGGGACCTGTAAATATTCCATGCGTCACCCAGGTGGAGAACCTAGATAGAGCACGGACCAGGACAAAGAAAAACGTATAGAGTTTGCGAGGAGCGCTTCAATCGGCTTTTTTATCCCTTTTTTTCTGTCGGACGGAGGGCATTCAACTCATCAATTTGTCTAGCTTTGAGATGTAGAATATAGACTTATAGACCTGCTTTTTTAATAATATTCTTAGGTCTAACATAGACTACTTAATATGTTGTGTTACACATTAAACAATGACTTGGTTGCACTCCAAATTGAGAACAATGCTGCGTCAATTTTTTTAAATCTTTTTTAAAATTTAGGGTTTGACATTCCAGTTTTAGACATATTTTCAATCTTAATAATTCTTTGTCCAATAAGTGACAATTTTGAGAGTCAATTTTTTTTTATACCACTAAGGTGACAAACAAGCTTACTGCCTGCCTGATGGTAAGCAGTCACCGCAGCCTATAGACGTTTGCAATACCAGGGGCATCACCCACGCGTTGCCGACCCCGTAAAAACCTTTTAACCCCTTTCTTGAAGAACTCCATGTTGTACTCTCCAGGGAAAACCTCTCCAGGTAGTTCATTCCACAACCTTAGTGTGCGTGGGAGAAAGTTCCTTTGGAACCGCACCGTATAGTTAGTATAGTTTTTATCATATTGGACATTATTCATAGTGCCCGAGCATTATAAACAATGCCCTATTAATCACATTTCCCATAACGTATACACGCCAACAACTGCCTGTGAATTCTCAGTGAAGTAGGCTTAAGCACGCTTGAGTTGTCTCTATATCATTAAAGATTTTGTTTTACCAGTGATGAACAATGAATTATTCGAAATATATACTAAATAAATATGGATACTTCGAGAAGTTTTAGAAATGGCAATATGTGATAGACTCACAATTACGTAAACTGTAACATATAATAAAAATGCTGGGAATCTACCAGCTATTGACACAAGCATGGTATAATAATTGTTTTATGTATAGAATTATTAAATTGCTGATATATTAAGAGAGGTAGGGCATAGCGGGGTATCTCGTTAGAATTGGAGCCGCCCGACTGGGGAAGTACCTCCACCTTACAGAATATCGTAGCTAAATAATATTATTTTAAATAGTATTGTGTTTCTGCCGGTGAGTAAGGTATCCAGTGCTCCATGGGGTGGGGATTTGGCGAACCGTGGCTTTGGCAGTGGAGTGGCATTTGCCTTTTTGCTGCCAGAGCAACGTGTTATAGAGGTGGGCAACGCATTAGCGATACTCTTGGTGTTGTTTGTGTTTATAGGCAGTGGTGACCATTTTCCATCAGGTGGCCCGCTTGCCTGTTTGCCTGCCGTAAAACACATCAAAAACAATTATTTGTGTTTTCATACATCCATCAGTACAATTATTTGTTAAGTAATTGAGATTCTGACTTCCACAAACAAAGTATGTTTTGCGCCGGTTGCGTGATTAAATCTGTGTGAATCACTATGAGTCATTGACCGTCATTGTGCTA
Organism: Blastobasis lacticolella; assembly: GCA_905147135.1. Taxonomy (NCBI): domain Eukaryota; kingdom Metazoa; phylum Arthropoda; class Insecta; order Lepidoptera; family Blastobasidae; genus Blastobasis; species Blastobasis lacticolella. The sequence goes on from LR990041.1 coordinate 20,178,736, forward strand.
ATGAAGTGAAGCGCAGATACCGATCTCCGGTTGGTTACTGTTGCAGTCTTTCTCTTTCTTCTTTTTAAATTTTTCTATAGGTACGTTCAAATTTGTGAAATTATTTTTATTAAATTCCTTTTCAAATTAGTGTTATTATTGCTGTTTTACAGCAGCTTCAACATCCTACAACTTAATTGGCACAATTGAAAACGTCCTATGGCTGCAGATGTTTTGCTTCAATTTCAAACCGGAAATTAAAGCCTCAAGATCGAATCTAATAAATGTTTAAATATATTTTGACGTTTAAATTCTAATGTCGCAAACAGATGATCAAGGTAACTTACCTTCCACTAAAGAGCCAACTCAACTCGACAACTAAGAACAAAAATAAATTATTATATTTTTGTTAACTATTTGAAAATGATGAAAATAAATGTATGAATCGTAGATGTTACTGGCGTCTGTTACCGCTTACCATCAGGTGCACAGTCTGCTCGTTTGTTACTAACATGAAAAGGTCAAACTCACGAGAGAACTTTCCGAATTGACGAAAATATAAAATCTATTTGGCAACCGTAGAATTAGATTTTTGACATTTAAAAGATGAGTTTCCTCTAGGTTTTGTCTATCAATCTCAGCCTTCAATAAAACCTCTTCTAAGTTTAGCAGTAACTATTTTTAAAAGACATACGTTTGTATTAAACTGTCATTGTCCTAATCAGACGTTATTTCTATTTATCTTATTTAATTCACACTAACATTTAGTATACAAATAGACAACAAATTGTCGCCCTCTGTTTATTTACACTGTTATCTTATCTCTTTGTCTGTACGTCTGCACAACATATTTGTTTTGAAATGTATTATTCGAAATATCAGATAGTATTATAGGTAGACGGGTAAAAATGAAAGTTAAATAGAATAGCCGCTGCTTAGAGGCTGCTTCATTTGTAGTGTCATTATCCTCCAGCTCTGGCGTTTCTTCAAAATCATATAATATCAAAGTCTTATCGCTATCGGCCTTTGCAGCGGTTTAAAGTACAAACAAGAAGATCTTCTTTGCCTATAAAGTCATAGATTAAATTCCCTACTTACTTTAATAACGCCTCTATTATACCTATATGATTATATCTCCAATCGCTGGGACTTGTTGGAGAGTGCTTTTGTAAAATTTGCAGAACTTCATTCAATAGCGAGTTGGTTTTTTGCATTTTTGGTTTTATGTGTCAAAGAGATCTGGCCGATAGCAAATTAGGAATTTATTTAGACGAAAATATTTAGAAGACAAATTTTAAGTACTTACTGTAGTAATTTGATAAGTTGGTTGCTGATTTTGTAGTTCAGAAAGTGATGTATTAATTAAAAGACCATGTTATAATAGTCGGTGTTTGTATGGTAATGCTGACGTTAGAATATTCAATTAGGCTTCTAAAGAAGATGAATATTTCCCGTTGCTTGTACAAAATAAGACGTTCGACGTTCCACGAAATCAAACTACAGCCAGAAGAAAAATTGTTCCTTTTATGAAACTCATAAGCATTGGTATTCAATTTATTACACACACTGCAGCAATAGATACGGAGCAATCGCGCCTCTGCGCAGTGGCCAATTTAGTTCACTTATATTTATGATACGCAATGTAGGTACCTACTATCAACATTACAGAGATAGAACATCTAAATTAATTTTTTATTTATTTAAGCAGATGTATGACAAAAGTTGTGGATACATACGAGGCGAGGGAGTTGTGTCAGGACAGAGCACAGTGGCGGTCCATAGTCTTCGCCTACCCCACCTGTAAAATACTGGCGTGAGCTTTATGTATACAAGTAGAATATTTAAATTCAAAGTTATTCAAACTTTTTAGTTTGAATTTGGTCGGTGTCTCCCGCAGATCTCCTTCGGCAATCATCATATAAATTAGCATTGATATTTGATAATGACAGGTATAACGCGAAATTACCTAGTCTATATTGTTGCCATGTAATTACGTAAACCGTCAGGTACTTCTTCAGTGATAACGTCCGATATCATTACTAATCCCTAATTAACAAAATTCAGTACTTACTTGTAAATGTGCGATCGGTGGACGTTATAAATGCAATGAATCGCTAATTTATTCAACAAAAGTATTTTAAAACATTCTAAACTATTGTTTGCCAGACAGTGAAACTACATACTACTTATACTTATACGTTATACTTATATATACGTTATACGTTATACTTATATAATGTTATACTTATAACATTATATAAGTATTGTCATTATTATAGTGGTGTGAAATTTGAAATGGTCGTACTAGGAAACGTCAATGGGAGTTTTACATCGGTAAGTACTTACCTAAATTACTAGACATATTTACATATTTGTTGCTTGCAAATAGACTGCTATATGGCACGAGGGTCTTTCTTTCTCATTATGTAACAATCAAATCACAAACAGAATGTAACAGTACCTAAATGCATTATACAAGGTGACAAAAATGTGTGTAACGTCATGAGCGGCATATTGGACCCTGAGCGTAGCGTAGGACTAAGTTAACGAGCATAACGAAGGATTTCAAAATATATCCTCTAGAAGTCCTGGGGGAAGTGAGGGCTTCAAGCTGCTTACGACTAACTTTATCTCTACTTTCACACCTTCAGTTAGACAATACAAAGTCAGGTATAAAATCAAAGGTATCAATTCCTTATTTATAAATTAGAAGTTAATAGTGATATTAGATACACTAGTTTTGATTTCAATCATGATTTGGTTTTGTGATCACGGTTTTTTGTTTCACGTCCTTTGCTGCGTAACCTTTTGTATTCTGCGGTATTCTAAGAGCACAACCAGGATATTGACGCCAAGATGGTGATATGGTAGAATGGCCAGCAAAGAGTTTTATGTACTTTAGTACGAACAAATATAAGGCAATACAGATAAAACGACGCGTTTTGCTAAAGCCCAATTAGAGCCTCTGTGTAGTTTTATCGTTTTGTCGACTGTATGTAAACTCTTTGCTGGACAGTTGCTATATCGAATGAGTTCTCATTCCAATGTACTCTTTCGAGTTTTCATGTACGTGTTTATTGTTTCAATCTAAACTCACGTACTTTACACATTGTTACATTTATCGGGACACGCGACGTAGCTTGCGATTTGTTGTGGATTACATCCACCGTGGTCACAAGAAGACTGCAGTAGAGAAGTGACAGCTGCGGTGATGTGCGGGTAGACTTATTTTCACATGAATGCGGGTTGGCTTCCCACACTCACATTGAATTATCCGTTTGTTATTGATTCGGAACTTCACAATTCAAAACACTCACGAGGATACGTCTGACGTTTAAGTTTTAAAGTTATATGTTTTGCAGATCACCACAAAATATAAATACTAACGTACACCACTGGGGTCCATGACCCAATCGAATTTTAACGTTCCAAATTCTAATCACTTTAATCCCTTGTTTTATATTCTTTTTGTATTGATTCAATATTATCTACGTAGCCCTCGATTTACGTTGACATTTCGTGACGTTAGACATTGTCGAGCAAGAAGTGTGAAAAATCATATGTTTAAATTTTAATTTGAACATCGAATGGCAGGTCACAGCTGTCGGGCATCTAACAGCCCAATAAATTGGTTTGAAAAAGGATTCCTGCCTTGCAAAAGGTCAGGTACGAGCGATTTATAAATATGTAGAGACTTTCATTAAAAATCCAAGTTTTTGACTTTGGCTCAGCATTGTCCATAAAACGCTGAAAATTACGACGTTTTTTTGCATCACTCAATAATATCTCCAAAACGGTGCGTCGTAGAGAAAAGTGTTCTTCTACCGAACTTTTTCCATAACACTTTTCAAATGCCCAACCGTTTACGAGCAATACAGTCGTTTGTGGCGGCAGCTAATGCACTCATATCTTTGGGAACTGTATGAAAAATTTAGCACAATTTGTACATGTATTTTTTTTATTTATATGTACAAATAAACGATTCGTTTTCCCCTTCTTTTTCCAAGTTTCCTGATTCTAGGTTATCGGTAAATGCCCTATATGTTGTGATAAAGTTCGCTTTATTAGTATGACATCAAACGAACTAAAGTAACTTTATCATACCGTTTATCATTATCCCAGGCTTTGATATTGGCTTGTATAGTTCGCTGGCCTCCGCAGAGCCCTATCACAGTTACCGAAATGTTTAGATATATGGAAAGAGGGTTTTGTCAATAATCCACAGGCAACTATTGTCAATAATACTACGTGTATATGGGTAGCTCATGAATCACACATTAGATTTTACCACGTCTTACAAAACCTCAAAGAATTGCGTTGTTTCTATGATGACCACCTTGTCTAAAACAATAAAGTAAAGTAGCGTTACCAGGCTATCTCAGTGTTTGCACTACCAGGGCCGTTTTTTATTTTGTGGCACTGCGTTTAATACGGCTGCGGTGACTGCTTTCCATCAGGCAGGCCGTAAGCTTATTTGCCACTTTAGTGGTATAAAAAAAAAATGCTGCTCTATGATTGGTCGATCATTTAGATTTTGGACGATCCATACAATCATCCACGTGAAGAATTTGGATATAAAGTTGTAGGTTTAATGTTCATTAATAATAGTTTATAATTGGCGACTCGGCTACTAATGCCATATGAATAAATACATAATTTTGACGAACGCATAGTAGATCGGTACTGAAGTATAATCATTTGGAACCCTGTGCGTACGCGCCTACTACGAGTCCTCAAAGTAACGCCTCTGACTACAGGAGTAAGCTGCCTATCTAGTCTGTTGCGTGACATGTCTAACGTGTAGTTGAAGCTCTTGGTGAAGAACTTGTGCTCGCAAATATTTGCAGCATTTGATTTTATCATCATCAAATCAGCCAAAAGACGCTTACTACTGGCATTCCCAAAGATATCTACAAAAGCCGGAACAGTCCTGTATCCAGTCCACATCGGCCCACCTTACGATTTTCCTGCCCACGCTTCATTTGATTTATTTAATATTGTATTAAGTAATCAGTTTTTTATGTGTGATTGTGATTGTAATATTGTTGGGCTATCTTTGTAATACGTTAACCTATCTATTACGTCAAATAATTATTATCAGACCAAAATCTCGACAGAGTTGTTACAAGGAATTGATATGAATGGACATACTCTTGTGCCAAGTTGTTGAGCCGGATGTTCTTTCTTCTTTGAAGAAGATTATGGTGATGAGGAAGATAAGATGGTTCGTGAATAAAAAAATCGTCAACCTTACTCTTCCATTCGCTCTGATAAAAGATTTCTGGTCACAATAGGTATTATAAATAAATAAATACCTACAGTGCTTAGATTGATCAATGTAGATATAGATATAATATACAATATCGATAAATTGTCGGGTGGTGATTCAATACCCCAATGAAATAATGTAATTTGAGTGAAACATAAAAATAAACCTGTGGTGACTGGCAGAATCCCACCACCAGTATAAAATGAACTAGCATCACTATGGATGCGCGTACAAGCCGGGGAGAGTCCAAAGTCTAAACAAGATTGATTGAGAATTTAAGATTCTATCGTGCATACAAAGCGACTAAACAGATAGACAAAGAATGTCAGCAGACTTTTTGTTGAATATTTTAATACACTGCGATCCCTAACCTCTTTGCCAAACATGGAGATTATGGCAATGATAATTAGGTCTTCATATTAACTATATTACCTTTCTATATTCAACAGTCATGGGCTTTCCGCAGGACTGTTGAATACAGAAAGGTAGTCTCGGTGTAACTCAATAGCAGAGGAAGTTTTTCGAGTCACTACGTATTGGTATATTAAGCCTACTATATTTCCACATTTCTGGTTATTGTCCGCTATGTGGTCTCCACTCCAGCAAGCCTCCTACCCCTTCATTAGTCTATGGTTACTGTTCGATATGTAAGTAGGTAACTATCAGTAAGCTTGCTTGTTTCGTGTTCGATCTCGAAGAGAACAGACCAAATAGATCTCTCCCAGAGCTGGGCACTGTTAATTTATTTAGTTAACTTTGTTACTAATTTTTACTTTGCAAAAGCGTTACATTTAGTAAGATTTAACGGGAGTTAACGTTAACTGTTAACACGTGATAAAATTGCATATTTTATGACGTTGCGTTACTGATTTTCTTATAAAAACGGTTTGTTTACATTTTGGAAGATAACAGGTTATGAACAAAAAAAAGAAGCGTGTAGGTATGTCATCATTTGGCATAATTTGGATATTCTCCTTCGTTAATATGATAAAGTATTATTATCATTTCAAATATCTAATGTCTTTTAGCAACATTTGTTGTTCAAGATACAGCTTATTTTCGTTGTATTTCTATAGTAAATTTAACAGAATAGGTATTTCAAATGTGTAGTAGACACACAAAAATCGCGGGTAATCACAGTTATAAATCACTGTGGCGATTGGTCGTCGCGAATTAGGGGTTGTCGCGTTGCAGTAACCACAGATACATTTTTGATAAATAGTTGGTAGATACTGGAAAACCCTGCCAAATCCTGGATCATGGTGAAGGCGGACCCCGGGCCCGCATGAGCGACAGCACAACCGGGACATAAACGCCAAGATTATGATGAGTAGGTAGATACTGGATTAACAATTAACGAACTTTAGGAAAGTTAACGAAAGTTAACAAGTCCGTTGACATTTATTAAGGCAACTTAAGAGTTTATCCGGTAGTCGATATGTTAACTTCGTTAATTAATAATTTACAGTGTTGGGCCCAGCTCTGCTCTCTTCACAGCTCACTGGGTGGCTTGCAGTTGGTGCAGGATTTGCTCAGTGAGCTCCATAGACTATGACGAGCATGCACAGATCAGCCAGGACACATTGATTGCTCAATACATATGCTGCGTTTAAGTTTATGTGGTACCTTTCTTTCAAGCATATTTGACATCTTGCTGAAAGCTCCACACTCACTTTGGATGCGTCGTTTGTTTCATGATCTTGAAATTTTACATCAGGCAGCTCGTAAGCTTGAATACCACCATAGTGGTTTAAAAAGATTTACTCTCCTTAGCTGCACACACTTAAGCTGCTGGATATGGTTATTGACCGTTATGTGATCGTCGAGGTCGGTATCACAGCACATTCTGTTGGTTTTGCTTTCGAGGCGAGTATTAGGTTAAACAGCCGAGTAAGTTATTAAGGTTTATACACTTTTCAATTAGGTATGTTTTAAAAATGTATAAATCTACTTAAACCCTTGTTTAATACCTAGCACAGATGGTCTAGAACGCAATATACCTACTCCTTAAAAAAAAACGATTGCCATATATGTGTTGGTAGGCACTAGTCGCTGTAGCTTATTTCAGTTGGTATTTGGAAATGCTCCAAGGAGCTTTCAATTATACTTTTTATTTCTTTGTAAGTTATGGCCTGAATTGGGGATATTGGGCGTAAACCAGACTTTCCCGTAATCCAGAGATTCAAGCAGGATTCACTATTCTACTCTGTAAGAATAGAAATCCACAAATTCGAATGAAAGTCTATTTAATTTGCCCTAAAAGCATTTAGACAAACTATTAATAGATACGTTATACCTACTTTTATCGATTAGGTAACCTAATTATGAACAACATTTACATTTAAGATAAAGCAGACCCAAACGTCCCATCTTTGATGTAGACCGAATGCAAACCTATTTGACCGAATGCTGTTCCGGTCGTTCCACATGAATCGTGGTTTGAATTAATTTGTCATTCAATGTCGTCTTCATTTTTGGTCACAGAGTTAGGTACAAAAGTTTCCTTGGGACATGGGACATATATTTGAACGACTGAACGACAAAACCCATACAGCTACCTATTTATTTTTTAATTAATAAATGTTTGTTGAGAACTTCGTTAACCATAATGTCAATCAAACGGTAAGGCAGATTTAAGTTTCAAAAAGCTCTAATCTTTCTTTATAACAGCTTCTTTTAAGTTTCAGAGAATAGCACCTTATTTTACGGACTTAGACTGACAACTTTCAAGAAAGGGATGAAAAAAATTTTTCGGGGTCTACAACGCGTGGTGTTTGGTATTGCAAACGTCCATAGGCTGCGGTGACAGCTTATCATCAGGCAGGCCGTAAGCTTGTTTGCCACCTTTGTGGTATAAAAAACCTACATAGAATACACAGAGCAATTAAAAAAGTATAGTCTATGTCAATTTACTAAAGAACCTTGCAATCTGTCGCACGCAAGCAAGTTCTAATTATTTATTTAATAGTTCATCAAATACAATCATGGTGCTCTGGCATCAACATTTTGTTATTACGAGTTAGACTCGCATTTGGGTGCTACTAACACTACTAGTGTCTATGTCCTAAAAGCCCCCTTCTATAATGTATAATCATAAATAATTATCTTAATTATTATTAAAATGGGTAACAGACGTAATTACCTTAATTAATTAATTGCAGTCTGACATTCTGTCATAAGCAATTTATCAATCACTGAGATACATTCAGTTATGAGTAACGAATTTATTGATAAATTGAGCAATGATATTATTTATATTCTTGAAAGTATAATTGTTTTGATAATTCATGAATCGTGAATAGTATTTGAATAGACTACTGTTGATGACGGAGTCAATGCTAACATTAAAACCACAAGATGTTAATAAATTAAATATCAAAGCCCTTAAAAAATAGAGTTGTTATAAATTTGAAATGTCTCTTTGTCTGTCGGTGGCATCGCAGCTCGCGAATGCATACATCGATTTTGGTGCGGATTTCTTTATTTGGCAACGAGTTTATTCTAGAAGGTTCTTGGTTTGTCTCAATTTTTTTTTTTATTAAATCTTGTGGAATACATTTCAATTTTAGAGTTAAAAAAATCGGAGTTAAAAAAATTAAATCGGTTCAGTTTTTTGGGAAATATACATCGATCTAATTTAATACTCGTATACCGATCTGGCGAGATTAGTGTTCATGATTCCGTTCTGAAAAGAGACCTGTGTTCTGTGGCCAAACAGTTTAAATCAACAGACCATAACAGTCCACTGTTGGACATAAGCCTTCTCCACACCATTACAAGGTTTTGCCATAATCTCAGAGCCCGCTGGCGTATTGAAGATCCTCAATCAAGAAAGCTGCTGCCCATTTTCTTCTGATCTATGGATTTCCTAGCCAGTTAGCTTCTCAGACATTAGTCGCCTTGCACGAAACTGTAAATTGAAGAGGTTGGTGCTAGGTATTCTCCTCTACTGGACACCACACGGCAATTTTGAAGCTTCCTACTTTTAATTGTGTTGAGAACGTCATGATTTTTGCTGTAATTCCGCAGTCTATCAGTCGATGATATCTTGAGCATGTGTTGCAGGCTTCGATACGCCATCTCATGCAACGTAAGCAAGTTTGTATGAAACGTTACTCTGTCTAACATTAATTCTGTTTTGCAATCTTTGTATTTGCTGTGTGGTGTCCGGCAGAGTAGAATAGCACCAACCCCTTACGCTCATGGGTGTCGTAAAAGGCGACTAATGTTTTCGAGGCAAAATATCAAGAGTCTCCGTAGTCTGGAAAAGGGGCAATAGCATTTTCCATTGTTATATTTAAACACTGCGATCTCCAACCCGCCTGCCAAGCGTGGAGATTATGGCAATAACCTCCCCTTTCGTGGGAGAGGCCCTAAGTCCTGCAGTGGACTGTTACGGGCTGTGATGATGAATCTTTGTATACCGATTTTCATAAGTTTCGTTCGTTTTTAGGCCTGTTACATAAATCGACTTCGTATTATGTTATTCTTCCAGTTTATTTGTCTATCGAATTAAATCGCAATAGGTTGCCGCAAATGCGTAGTTGCAGAAAGTTGCTGAACTACAAATTCGCGACGCGTTCACGAGATTTGGACGAACCCTTAAAACTCATCTGAAAGTAGATATAACATGCGTACCGCAAACTGCAGCGCGTTTCGAAATTGTATGACTTTTATATTGCGGCGGCTAATGCATAGAATTCAATAAATTTTTAAGAGCATCCAATACCTAGACAGCGTTCTGTGCGCCCGCCCACAGAACTCAAAAGCGCCTTAGGACCTTGTAATAACTTTACAAGTCCCTAACCGCAACAAATTTCAAACATTCTACCCGATATTATAATTATCTCCACAGAGCTTCGATTCTATCAGTAATTTTAAATGTTTTCTTCATCAAAATTTCATAAAATTCCGATCAGTAGTTTTTTACTTCAAAAAGATTTTTGCTTCAAAGTTAGCTACCTTTTTTATATGTAATTAAACTAGCCAAATATATACCTCCGCGGTGTAAGCATAATTAATCCATACACAACCTTTCGCCTTCAAAAATCAGTAGGAACATTCAGTAGGATCGTCTGAAACCGAATCACCATTCCTACGTAATACAATTTGTAGTAGTATAATGAGGGCAAGCAGTCCAGCCGTGTTGGAATCGCTTCAGTGCTGTCGGTGCGTTTCTTGGCTCGACTCCGCGCATGCGCGAGTGACTGGCCGAGTGCGAGTTCGGTGCACGCGTACTGGCCGCACCGACTGGGTTTCCAAGTTTACCAGTTTCGAAGGTTCGCTGACTATGCGAACGGATTGAGACATTCATATTGTTCCCTTGAACAGCTATGTCAAAGTACGAGTAGTTATTTAATTTGTAAAGGTGTGAGATCGGTATCTATTTTGGTTACGGATGAGCCAATGACCGGTTATGGATGTGATGTAATGTGCATTAATAATAATTATTATGTATAGTAATATACCACAATGATGAAAGTAAAGATACTGTCAAATAATGCAACATGCCGACAGAAAATGGCCGACGGATGAATTCCCTAGTATTAAGCGCGACAAATTGGCGAATCGACTAGACTAGATTGTGGCCGTTTTTATACACAATGTTCGCAGTTCCACGAACCTTGTAATATTAAAATAAATAAATAACAAGGACAGATTTTTCTTGTAGGTAACGTATTTTTCGCGTAAAGTCCATAGACGTTATATAAAATGATAAAGAAGTTATACAAACATCAACAATCAACATCACGAACGTGGTCGCGTGTACTCGTAGATGACTACATAAGTAAGAGAGTATCTATTGAAGTAATTGCTATTGTTATGTTTACGATAATTTTATACCATCTTTTGCACGCGACCTCGTCACGTCGCTTTGCCAACGGCACACGTAATTCGTTAATGTGCTGAAGTTCGATTAGCCTCAAAGTAAAAAAAGGGTCACACATCTAGCTCAAGCACTCTGCGTGCGTTTCTTAACTTTGGTTATAGATCTTGCGAGCAGCTCTGCCACTAGACCAGGGTCCCTATTTTTGAACCGCTGCAACCTGACTGTTTCAAATTCGTGGTAAATTGCTAGGGATAGAAAAGACAGGCGTTAGAAAGCGAGCGTAGATGCGAACAGTTCAAATATAGGGTGCCAGGTAGAGTTGCCACCCGTACTATAATATATAGTATCGTACTATATTTGAGTGATTTGTACTATATATTATAGAAAAATAATATAGTACGAAAAATACTATATTTTCATCGATAATACAACTGTGGACGTTTTTTATTTTATTTTGTAACAGGAACGCATGCCCATTGCCAACAAATTGAAAATTTAAATTAAATATTAATAAATATTGTTTTCTGTAGATATTGGATAAATTAACTGATGGACTAAATGGAACTATCGTTTTGTTTACACATGAAACTAGGTTATTGTATAGAAGTATACAGAATTTTTGATTTTTAGAAGCACAAGTTTCCTTGCTCGTAATTTCTTTTCTTCTCTCCATTCCTGCAACTTCCTACAAACTACAACATTTATGGGAAGTATTTTTTCTGTAATCAATATAAAATCAAGAGAAGAGAGGATTAGAGCATCGACTAATTTAATAAAAATTTCGATAGATAATAAATAATAGTTGATTGTAGGCTAAAGCCAAAATAACTAAAAATAAAATAGGTAAAAATAAATAGATAATGTAAATGAATGTGTACTTTTTATTTAGCAATATTTCCCAATAGTACTATATTTTTTGCTATTAGATAAGAAAAATACTATATTTCTCCAAAAAAAAGGTGGCAACCCTAGTGCCAGGGCTTGTCTATCTGTGGTAAGGTGCATAATAAAGTTAGCCAGACTAATACAGGCGTCTATTGGAGCTGACTAAACCGAAAGCAATGTTAGACAAGCGTGTTGATGTTGAAATCACGTGAATTCTTTGCTTACGTTATGTTAGTTACGTTTTATTTCGCGAAAGCGGTGAGCTAAAAATAGCAGTTGAAATCAGTCGAATACACACAAAGTATACCGTTCACGCGATGCTAAGACATTCCAAAGAAACTTTTGTCGAGTTAATCGTTGGCTTTGTATTTACCATTTTATCCTGACATTTGGTGGTTAGGGGCAAGCCAAGCTTACCTTTGTTTTGCTCGTAGTCCCCCGCTGACAGACGGGCGAGGTTCTCGCGAACCTATTTTTTATTTTGTTTTTCCCTAACGGGTTGTGCAAGTCACCGCACATAAAAAGGCAAAAAACCACAATTTTATTTTTTTATTAGGAGTTTTGGTATTAAACAGTTTTCAGTAAATCTTGTAAAAAAACAACATTATGGTAGAAAACAATGCAAGCATTGTACGGCGGACTCCTGAGGCTTGACACAATTTTACCACCTGATAAAATCAGTCAAAAACTGAGACTAATACGCCAATATTTTGTAATTTTGAGATAATAATCAATTAACTAATATTTACGACTTAAAGAATTTTATTGATACAACATCATACATTCTTAATTATTTCTTTGATATCCATATTTCTTCTCCACGTACATAGAGAAAAAAATTACCAAAGTAAGTTCACGTATACGTAAAATGTTGTAGAGTATTTAGTTTATACCTTGACAATTAAATAGGTAAAAAGTGCAGGTAAATTAGACATTGACCCGGACATTTCAAATAAAATATTTGATACCCCACCCGATAGGTATCAGCGAAAAAATAACACTTTTTTTATCTTACGTCCTCCATCTGGAATTCTGAGATCCCGGTCCAAAATCGGGATTGCTTATGTCAAAATTAGTGTTCAGCAGGTCCCAATTGGTAAAAAAAGTTTTTGGGGCTTTTGAGATATGTGATATATTCTCTACATTTCCACCAATTTTCAGCTTATTATTTCAAATGTCCGGGATGGACAATTTCTTGTCAAATGTTCCTGTATTAAAAAACTATATTTTAAATTAGCAACACAGGCGAAGTCGCGGCTAAAAGCTAGTTTCTGACACTTATTATTAGCAGTACTACAAAACTAACCATTACCGGTTTACCGGTACTAGGACCTACTTACGAAAAATTGCGTAAATAGGGTAGAAAATAAACCATTATCCAATTTAAATGATCTCAGAGGGGTTTCCTAAAATAGAACACAATTAACGTTCCACATTTAGAACAACCACCCCGAAATGGAAATTCATAATAGCATGAAGCCTATTTACACTTTTTTATTATCAAAGTTTCAGCTATTTCCAATGTTTTTGTAATAGTTACGATCCTTATGGCAGCCATTAGTATTATTTTGTCTAATAAAGCATTATGCACTAAGCGTGTAATGGCCCTTTGTGACAGGTTATTTCATTTTGGTTTTGAGACCATTTCAATGAAAGTCGTGTAGAGCTCGTCTAGTCTAAGATGACGCGCCCCACTACTTAGTTAGTTGATTTCGATGTGTGAGTGCAAATATTGATAACGACACTTCATCTGTGTGGGAGCCAATGAACGACGCGTGTTCCTACGTTTGAATCTCACCGGCAACTGAATGACCAATTACAACGGCATTTTTATATGTATTGCGTCCATATTTTAAACTTGCTTGTGTGCGGTAATGCGATAGTGGGGCGCGTCATTTTAGATTAGACGAGCTTTACTGGAGTTTTTTATACCACTAAGATGGTAAACTGCTGCTGGATGCTGCTGCCTGCCTGATGGATTTGTTATCTTCTATAGCTCATGATTTATGGTGTTAGATAGCATTATAATCAGTCAACCGGGAGAATGTGTAATCGAGAAAGACTTCTTTTAAAATACAGCCCTCTATATGGTTCATATTATATAGGTTAGGGTGGCATACACCTGTTATTTTAAAATTTTATCAAACGATATAGTGACAACGAAAGTCTCATAATCTGCTGTGTAGTGTTAATATACGATAACTTCACTAGTAATTCAATAGCTGGATGCTTGATAAACAATTCTATCTAGGGTAATTGGCATTGTTAGTTAACCTTGACTCCTCTGTAGAATTTTGTACCTATGTAGTTACAGTGTGTGCCCTATTTTTGATCAAGGACAGTGACGAGTGGCGAGTATAAGTACAATGGCAAGCGCCCAGACAGTGACTGTTTCACTATAGCGAGTCCAGTGCCATTTCTCTGTTGAAATGGATGAGCAACATATAAAAATACGTACGATTTTGCACTACACCCACACTGTAGGCACTTTTGATAGTATAAACTACGCCAGGAAATCAAATCAAATCAAATCAAATTATTTATTTTCCACACACAACTTAATAAAAAAAAAATACAAAGTGTTCCTTATAAATTACTTAAACTCTAGATACATTCAACATTAAGAAAACTACAAAAACAATTGGCGTGTGGAGGGTACCAATCTCAGTATAAGCTGAGCTGACTAAAGACTACTCACCACTGATTTTCAGATGGCCCCTTCATTTAGTTTGACCTTTCGCTCTGGCACTAGGCCACAAGTAAACAATAAACAATTAAAAATATACATTACAAATTACAACCTCTTTATAATAAGTAAGTGCGTTATCGTGCACGTGGAAAGCAGTGTCCCGCGGGGATGCACTTGCCTTTCTATTTGGATCTAGTTGCTTGCATGTCAGTTGCAAGGCAGCTTGCAAGCCAAGTTGACTTGCTTGTATCCGATTGTCCGATTGATTTACACCAATGTACTTACTTACTGTACTTATTAGCTTTGCTAAACAATTGACGAATGTAAATTGGGCTACTAACTTATCTAACTCGGTAGCCAATACTAGAACTAAGTGTTGCCAACTTGAAATGAAAATTTTATTGTTATGCTGTCAACAACAACTACCGTTGTGCAGTCGAGGAAATTAAATTTTTAGCTGGTTGATATAGTTCCGTGTTACTATTTGCCGACGTTACACGAATGATGAACCTTGGCATGTCTATATTCTTAGAATTGAAGGAGGCAACATATTTCTAACTTTGTCTCGCCGAGCCATTGACGTCAGTCAATGTTTACTATTTTTTTGTCAAAGCTAACTAACTCCTTCGTCTTACAAGCCTTGCGCATGTTTGGCAACGTCGCATTTTTTGTTCTAAGTGAACCTGAAAATGAAAGTCTACAGCGCGTGCACGATAACTTTGCGTGCGGATAAAAATAAAACTAAAAATAAACAGCCTAAACAACTAAACTCAGAAGAACTTCCAACAGAAACAATGACAGGTGCGCCATGCATAAGTGCCGGTTATCTATCACACACTATACTACCTATCGCCGACGTTTATTAAAATTGAATAAATTAATATCTAACGTTCTACTATCGTTTAAAATTTTACAAAACAAATATCTAAACGTAATAAATAGCGGAAAATCCCTTGGAACACCTATAATTTAGCACTAAATACCTCTTAGTCCTAAAGTTTCAACCCCAAATGGCTTGAATAAAAACCCTCATCAAGGAATTCATATTGGTCCTCCGCCGGAATATTGTTACGAATTAACAGGTTGTTTTGATTGATATAGCCTGACAACGTCATCTAAACTTTATTGCACTTGCAAGAATGTTGACTACGCAAAAACACAAGGAATGCATAGATGAAACTTTATTGAACTGGATAAAACCTCAACTACACTCAAACACAAAGAATGCATGTATGTATCGCATCAGTTACTAGTCCAACGCGTTTTAGCGGCACTTCTTCAACAACGGCCATCGCCGTAATGTATTCGGATAACTCGAAAATGTTTGCTGCAAAAGATCCCACGGTGGGTATCCAGTTCGCGCGAGGAATAGCGGAACTTCATTTTTTCAGTTCAATTTCATCTTTTGGTAAATAACTCGCCGCCACAGCTTATTCTCCGGTCACGGTCTAATACCTCGCCTTCTTTCCCGTTCTTTCTGACCCATGAACTGTATTTCGCGAAGTAAAAAAGTGTCTTGATATAACACTAGTACACTGGCCTTATTGATTGACAGCTTGATTCTTGTTTCTTGATTGATTCAGCTTCTTGATTATTCTATAGTGATCATCTAAATAATATAGAGATCTACAATATTATGAGGTTAAGTACCGCCTTGTCTTTTCCTTAACTAAGTAGATACTAATGTTTTTATTGTTGTGTCTGCGCCACCCTTGATGTGGAAGTGCAAGGCAGCCATTCTAATTTCAAACGCAATGTTTAACACGTAAGGTTCGTTTTGGTGTATTTGGTGTGAAATAAAGCGTGAATAAGTAACTTTATAAATTGCCACTATCGAAACGACGCACTCGACGCCGGAAAGATATGAGCAGTCATTCCTACATAGAGGGGCATGATCCGCCCTCGCCTGCACCAGTTTCCTTAGTAGGGAACTACCTAACTTTTCTGAATCTCTTCTTATATTTTTAAACCTTTCGGTCTAAATAATACTCCATAGTCTTTGTGTAGTTATAAATCTATATAAATTTCTTAGACATGTTATCAATATTTTTAGGGTAGGTTCTTGCTGAGACTGAAGGTACATGAACTATACATAGAATTACAACATTTCAGTGAAGAAGTGTGTTTCCATAAGGGCCCAGATCGGCGTTTTGGACAAGCACCGTTGTTGCAGTCATTTAAAAAAACTGTCCAAAAGGCCAGCAAATATGACCCACCACCACAGATCCACAAACCTTGGTATGTTAACCCTGATTACTTCTGACGAGGTGGAGGGGTCATGGCCGCGTGGAGAACGGAAAAGCTATCGGCCTTGCTGAAATACCTGAAAAAACAAAGGGCACCTGAAGCGCACTCCGACTCACTAAAATATTCAACAAAATCGTATTCACCGGGATTATACCTGACCCGTTGCGCGTAAATATAATTACGCCAGTCTATAAAAGAAAGGGCAGTGTACTGGAGTGCGTCCAACTATAGAGATATTAAACTTATGGGCCATACAATGAAGCTATTCGAACGTATCATAGATTAAAGACTCCGCCAGGAATGCTCCCTGTCGGAATGCCAATACGGCTTCAGGCCGCGCTGCAGTACCGAACTGCTGACTGAATTTTTGCCCTAAGAATTCTCCAGGAGGCCCACTGTATTTCGTATTTCTCGACCTGCAGAGAAGTTTTGGCAGTATTCCTCGAGAGGTAATCTAGACCACATCTGTACCCAAAGCTTACGTAAATTGAAATTATTAAGGACATGTACGCTAATACTGGGGCGTTGTCAATGCCATCGTAGGCCATATTAATCCCTGCTCGAGTACCTTGGGTGTTCACCAGGGTTCTGTTCTTAGCCCATTCCTCAGCCGAAATTTCGGATATGCCTCCTTGGCTCATGAAAGATGCTGATGAGACCGCACTGGTGATCGACTAGTGATCGATACCATTTGTTTGACATAGAACATTTTGTAAAATTTTTACTTTTGATGCCATTTGTCTTTACAAACTACTTTCAAATTTTTAAGATACATTTATTTTTTTAATCAGCTCTTTAAGCCATTTATTTGAATACCCTACTCAATGGGTATCGAAAATTTCTTACGAAACTCACCTCTTTATTTTTTTAAAGCACCTATCTAACAACACTTAGGAACAGCTGTTTGAAAGGCCAGAAAGAAATTACAAGGGTTACGTTATTTGGCTAATAGATACTGAACCCCAACAGCAGCGTGTATTCGCAGTTTGCTAATTGACCACTAAGATGTTACCACTTCACTTCTAATTTTATTTTGTGGGCCATACAACTGCAATAGGCAATAGCAGGATCTACTTTATCCAATTAACAACGACAGTCTAACAATACTTCGTAAGTATCTAAAGGTAAACAGATCTATTACATATGATAGAACAGTATAAAAGTGTGTATGTACATTGAATGTCCCAAAAAAATAATTTAGGGCGATGAAGAAATAGTAATAGAGTAAGAATTTTAAAATTGTTGCCCGTTTGTAAAAGCTAATCTCCTTTGAATAATTTTTTTTTGTTTTTTAGCTATAAATCCTGGGTAAACATATAGGGTATAATTGATTTTGGAAACTGGAACACCTGATGTAAAACTTTTCATTTTTTTGAGGTTTTTGATTAGGTTTTCACAATTTGGTAGTTTGGGGTCCAACTTAAAATTCAGGCCATGTTTCATCTAATTCGGTTGGTTAGAACCAGAAATACAGCTTGACCTCTCTGTAGTATTAGCTTTCAGACATTAGGGAAGTCAATTAAAATGAACGTATGGGAATAAGATAATCTGACTTAAAAACAAATTCCACGTGGACGAAGTCCGAAGAAAAATAAACAAAAATATAGAGACGTGACGAAATAAGAACCTCCTCTCCTTTCATTTTAGTCGGGTAAAAACTGCCAATCTGCATTTGGCCGTATAGTCGCGAAACTTGTTAACTATTGGGCGGACTTTTAATGAGGTATCCTATCTACTTTTTCTTGCGAAGGATCGCAAGAAAACGTTAAATATATATTTTTTATTTCGAAGTGGGCCCTTTAGCCTTAGTCAAGTTATGGAAGTTGTTAAACAGATAAAACAAAATAATCATCTTGGCGTTAATAGAATAGGATAGGATAGAATATCGTTTTATTGTTGAACTGTGTATATGTGTAATGTCTCAGTTATGTTCTCGAGCACGAGAGCCGAGTGTCGTGGGCCAAGATTGTGTCGCGCCAGGTAGGTATAGAGCGCCCTGCGTGCGCTTGGGCACTTGTTATAACTAGTCCCTTAGGACATAATATATTATGGAAATTAGGTTAAGTGAATGTTTGTAAATATCAAATCGATAGTGTCTGTCTTCCCCTGTGGGATATGGGCGTAAGTCCTTTTCCAGCAACAGGTATGGGCGCGCCCTCCTGAGTACAACGATGGGAGGGAGGTAGTGAATGCTCTAGGCATACCAACACGGCCCATCGATTGGTAATGTGGAACCCACAATGCAAGCCTATACGCCTACCCACTAAATACAACCTGGGGGTTGCCAATATCCGAGAAAGGTTTCATCGGACGCTGTACCCCATGGGGATTTGTGTATGTAATTGTGTGTATGTGAATGTCTTCCTGTCACCTGACCCTATCCCAATAAGTGGGATCCTCACAATATGAACGTTATTCAATACTGTATTTGTAATTATAACAAACATAACAGACCCTGTTCTGAAACACATGTTTATAAGAATGAGTAAATGGCATAACTAATCTAGTCAACTACGTAGAACCTCTAGTGGTGTCCACGCGACGGTTCGAAAGAACGTTTCGCACTCGTACGATTCGGATGTGGCATGGCCCCCAGCCACGGTGTTTCCTTTGGACTATGACATGGGATTGTTCAAGAGCTATATTTGAAGTCTCTTTAGAGAAGGGCAACGCATTGGTAACGCCCCTGGTGTTGCTGATGCTCAAAGGCGGCAGTGACCACTTTCCATCAGGTGACCCGCTTGCCTGATAACACAAAAACACAAAAAAGACAAAGTTTTACGGAAAACAGGTGTTACTAGTTTCTTTATCGATTTCGGTAAAACTAGGTACGTAGCTAACTCTTTATGCTATCGATTAGGCTGACCTTCCTAGTCACGCCTTGTTGCCTTGCCGTGTGAGATGACGTCACACGTAAAAAGAAACTACCGTATTAGTGCCTTGTCATATAACCTCCGTATTAATAAACGTAGCGTATCTTTACACCTAGGATTAGCAATAGAAACTTTTATGGCAATTCCTACTTGTCAAGTAATACCATGTTTATTAATAGGGCCGTAATGTTTAAAGCAGAAGTTTATCACTACATAATATGTTGCTATTTTGAGCACCTTAAAATGGATCAATCCATTTATTTTTACAGAATAAAATGTGCTTCATAAATGGCAACACCAATCATCAAGTTTGACAGGTAATTGTTTAATTATTAACAATCGAGTAGATTGATGATTGCTTCAATTTAAATACAGCAGTAAAACAATTGCAAGTATCGGATCAGCTGTTAAAATATTATAGTTCATCGTCAAATATCAGTGCTTGAAGTTATTTGTTAATGTTTGTCTTATTTTTATTACTAAACTAGTGGACCCGGCGCGACTTCGTTCGCGTAGCGTTCTAACCCTACACCACCCTACGTCTAGTTCTACCCTTCCCTACACCTACCGTACACTTACCCTACACCTACCCTACACCTACCCTACACCTACCCTACACCTACCCTACACCTACCCTACACCTACCCTACACCTACCCTACACCTACCCTACACCTACCCTACACCTACCCTACACCTACCCTACACCTACCCTACACCTACCCTACACCTACCCTACACCTACCCTACACCTACCCTACACCTACCCTACACCTACCCTACACCTACCCTACACCTACCCTACACCTACCCTACACCTACCCTACACCTACCCTACACCTACCCTACACCTACCCTACACCTACCCTACACCTACCCTACACGATTTTCCCGCTTTTCTTTTCAAATTTTTCCAGAATTTTCTTTGCTAAAACCTCACGGAGCCCGGGACCTTTCCAACGAATGTTGTGGAAATCGGTTCGTGCGTTCTGGAGTTATAGCGTCAGGAAGGAAAACCCGACTTATTTTTATATAGTAGAGATTAGTAGAAGCTCAAAGTGCGTCATCTTCCATACAGCCTTAAAGTTCGATTATTCAATATTCTCAACGTTATATATAGGAAAAATGCAAAGCCTGAAAATAGAATACAATGCGAGATCCCTTTTGATAGTTCACTTTCCTTTGATAGTTTAGTCGTCTTTGTAACTGTAAGCTGGCAAGAGAATTACCTCGGCCTTAGCTTTGACCACATAAATATAGGTTCTTGAAGAATAATCTAAGCTTCAGTACTTTATCGAGTTCAAAGCAAGCTTCACTTTTATTTATTATACTTACTTGAGGAAAACCAATAGTAGCATACCGAACAGTCTATAAGACTCCAATTTCAAGTTTAAACTAAAATATACCTACAATACCCGAAAGTAATAAAACAATTGACAATTTAATAATATGGTCAGAAAACGTGTCGAAGTACGTAATAATATGCGTATTACGTAGTAATATGCGTATGTGGTTTCTCGCCGACTTAAATAAATCAAAATCAGTTCTCCTCGATAAACCATTAAAATTATTAGTTGCTCATAAAAAAAAGTTGGCCCTTGCAATTTTAAAATAAACATAAGTAGAACCTACGCGAATTTCAACGAAATGAAATTGCTGCGACGCATGTGCAGTGTTGCATGACTCCACTGAGTCCATAAAGAGTACAATAGGTACCTACATCCGTAGTAGCGTTTGTGTCAGAGATATCATAAGGTGTGTACGAATTAGAGGCAGCCTCAGGTTGAGGCACGCACGGCTCGCCCATTTGCTCAAATTCGTACGTGCCTCACGCGCTGCTCGCGGCGCACCGCGAGCGTGTGCGCCGCGAGCCGCCGATTGTCGGTTTTCTGTCCATGCTCAAAGGTGCCTCGGCGTGCGCGCCTCGCGAGTTTGGACGTGTATCGGAGCCTCGAAATAAAACTACGAATGCGCGCGTATTGTTTATTGACACTTGACAACTTTAATATTTTCTTTTGGGATTTAAAACTTAATAATCACAATCGTCAGTGACGTGACGAAAGGTCAATTAAACTGTTGGTCTACCTAATAAATAAAATAAAATAAATGAAATAAATAATATAAATAAAAAAAATTAAAAAAAAAAAAATTTGGAAACCATACTAAACAACATGATGCAGATCAAGGACAAATGTATTTTATATGAGCAGAAAAAAGTGCATGGGATCGAAAAAACTAAAATCCGATCACTTATGATAAAAGCAGCATCAGTGTTTTTTTGTGCGGCGCATATGTGGCTCGCCGCATGCACGTTGCCTCAACGCACAAACAAATGCGAACTGAGCAGCTTCGCCGCGCGCGGTGAGCATCTCGTGGCGCGCGGCGAGCATGCCTCGAGCTGAGCCGCTCTAATTCGTACGCACCTATAGATATACATACTTACATGACTGACGAGCCTCGCCTGCGCTGAATGGTCACGTGCTGCGATGGCAGGCAGGATTATATTTTTAAATACCTATATAATTCTGTCGCTGTTAAGAAACAGGTTCCGCGGGAGGTCCAAGAACAGATGCGTTGACATCACAGAATCCAGTACGAGAGCCAACGGACTATAGCGAGAGAATGCTAAAGATCGAACCAAGTGGAGAAGATAGAGTAAGAGCTTGGCAGAAGCTGGATGGAATGATGATGAGGAAATTATATTTAAGTATGGCAAATAATTTAACTTTACAAGAAAAGTCCTATCGATTAAAAAAACAATACCTAGTTATTTACAGCGTTAATTCTGATGTAAAAATAAATGTTTGGTGGCAAAAATGAACTTGTAAATGATATATCTTTCACAGTATTGGATTTTTGCGAGGGCATCCAATCTATTACGTTTTACGCATGAGTGGTTGTAACTAGATTATGCGAAAATTATACGAAAACATGTTAATATTTTGTTTCGGACTGCAAAATATGCGGTAGAAAATTTTGTTACTAGGCAGTAATCGTTCTTATTTTGGTTGGTATTTTTTTAAGTTTTACGTTTGCCATACAGGCAAGCTGGTTATCAGATGAAAAGTGGTCACCGCCTATGGACACCGGAAATACCAATGGCGTTACCAGTACGTTGCACCCCATATAAGTACCCCAATGTAATAAAGTGAACACCAACAAAGGGTCTATGTAATGCGCAGCTCGCGGCTGGTGGTGCGATGACGGGAATTCATTAATTTATCAATGCAGAACCGCACATGCGTAATTATTCACAGTATCTCAAATCTAAATTCTTTCAGATAAGCTATCTGGTCGTTTGACACCAATACACCATAATACAAGTTTTGCTGAGTTTGAGACTAGATGTTGCTGTTTCTTTAGCAACCTAAACGGTGCCGACTGGCCTTTGAGATTGGTACCTGTAGAAATGCTTTTAAAGAACCTCAAGTTACAGCCCAAAGGAAACACTTCGGGGGGACATCATTCTATTTACTCTAAGTTATAACCTAGACTAACCGACAGAAAAGGTCAGATAACCCCTGACCAAGTTTACATATACTTAATGTTCTAAAACTACTGGACCGATTTTAAAGAATCAAAACTAAGAACCATCTCAAATAAACTGGCTTTCAAACAGAGAAAACCGCATTCAAATCGGTCCATCCGTTCAGGAGCTACAATGCCACAGACAGATACACACGTCCAACTTTTATTTAAACTGTTAAATTGAATTTGCAAGGCATCTAAACGTCGTATTATCTTGATTTCAGGCTCGCCATGATGGTCCTGCAGCGATGACGTCGACCCTCAAGATGGAGTCGCGCGGCACTCAGATCCACCTGCCGCTGGTCGGCCGCGGCAGCCGCGGCGAGCTTGGGGACAAGGTGCTCTTCTCCCAGGTGAAGAGCCCACCGGAACAGCTCAACAATGGACAGCTACTAGGGTGAGTTCACTCCCTGTTTTTGTTGTAAAGCTTGGCCAGGATACCTGAGGTCAGTCAAGACATCAAATTATACAGAAGAGGCGGAGACGTATGGTAGACGTCTAACCATCTCGTACTCAGCGTTTTGCATCCACTTTTCTTATGCGCTATGCAAAGGACTGGAACTCTCTGCCTGAGTCGCGGTTCCCCGATGAGTATAACCTTGGGGTCTTCAAGTCAAGAGTGAATTGGTATCTACTAGGCACGCATGCTACATCTTCGACCTTATCTTCGCTTTGATGAGGTGAGTTGAGGTAAATTGCAGGCATATTGACAATTAAAATAAAGTCGTGCGACGCGACGAGAGGGCGCATAGCCGAGGCGTGTATTCGAAGAAACCTAAAATAGAAAGAAAATTTATTTACACAAACAACAACACCACAACATAAAAAACAAACAATAAACCAAAAAGACATAAAAAGAACACAATTATTATAACATAAAATACACGGAAAGACTACATAGTGCCGATGTATATACCTACTTGATCTTTGTATTTGTTGTGAAGTGTAATTGATAACGTGTTGTGGTGGTGTGTTTGTGCAAAAAGGATCTCACTCAGCATTATGCTCCGGCGTGAACCGGAGCGCTGGTTTTCAGTGAGACCTGCTAAATAAACCTTATAGTTATGTCACATAGCGTCGTTTTTATCGTAAGCAGAATTTGGCCCGCGCCTCCAGGCGCCTCCGCCGCATCTCTTCTTAAAAAACCGCAATATGGCGGCACCTCCGGTATTAAAATAATCGCGTCCGGTAAAAAAATGCTACCTTCAAAATATTTTGGAAACGGATAACTTAATCCAGAACCGTTCTTGAGATGCTATAAATAGACCTATCCAACTTTCAAAAGACCTATCCAACGACACCCTACACAACAACAACTACACTATAGATGAAAAAAAATTCATCGCCCTCTTTACGTGGGAGCCTCCCACGTAAAGCGGGGAAGTAAACGTCCCTCTGGGAGATACCCCAATAAGAGTATTTATAAAATATTTTATTTTACAACTTTGTGGGCGTTAATAATATATATAACTATACAAAATGTCCACTCTCTAGTATAAAGTTTTTGGGATAAAGCGCGGACGGACTGACAGACAGACGGACTTGGCGAAACTGTAAATGTTCCTTGGTTTACTACGGAACCCTAAAAACGCAGCAGATGTGGATCCGCTAATAACTCCTTTGTTGAATAAACCAGCTTGGGGTTAATGTCCCGCGCTCTCGCGCGTGAGGGTACCGGGTCCTCCTTTACTCTGGTAACCTTTTCTGCCCTGGTAACCTTTTTAAATTACCTAGATCAAAATCCAGGATTTGGCAGATCAGGTAATTGCTTTTTACAATGTAGTTTAGTAAACGCAAATAATCAACCGTAAACTTGTGTTAGAATAGAGGCATCATCTTATCACGAAGATTAACTCCGAGTCTATGCTATGCACCAATCTGTTCTTATCGCATTTTGAATTTAAAAATAACTAGCGTTAGCAATAAACGCATAGCAAATTTATTTAGGTTTAATACATCTCAAGTCAACATTGTTCACATTGTGCGAATTGTCGGTGTGGCTTGTCATCACTGCTGCATGTGAATAAGCTCGGTGAGAGATGCTCTCGCTTGTCAAATGTATTGTACTGGTAAGCTATTATTCCTAGTGCCAGCAAGCCATAGTATGCACTAAATTTCGTAAATTAGGCCTTTAACGTCCATTCAAGCGCAAACCTCATCTACCTACGCTACTTACATAACTAATGCAAACTACAAAACCTAATACAAACTATTATTGTTGATTGTAGTTACGTTAGCATTGTGATAATGTATCCATAAACTCCGGCCAATATAGTTCTTTAAAAAAAACGCTGGTCGTTTAATTAACGGGCTGATTTAACTATAAATAAATAAAATAAATTACGACACATACATGGTTTTACATATTCATGTGGATGTAAAACCATGTATGTGGCAGGCAGGCATTCGCCTAGCTTAATGATACCTTCTGTAATGAGGACTGTATTCCCCGTTTATCAGACTGAATAAATGTGAATGACTTCAGTGAATCAGGCTAAACCTTGTTAGCTAAGTTTATAGCTGCCATAATTCACCTACATTTACTGAAGCTGAGATAAAGTACTTTTCAACATACTCGCAACGGGCCATTATTTAACAGATTTTGGTTTACTGTATGACCTGTATACCCGGGCTTTTTGGTTACTTATATTTTTAGTAATTGTTTGAAGAAGGTAATTTTTTTTTATGAAATTACTACATAATATACAACAAAGTCCGTCTGTCTTTCTGTCTGTTCGCGATAAACTCAAAACTTACCGGACGGATTTTCATGATGCATATTATTATTAAACAAAGTCACGCGCCGCTTCTGTTTGTCTGTTCGGGATAAACACAAAAACTACTGGACGGATTATCATGCGGTTTTCACTAAGAGACAGTGATTTATAAGGAAAGTTTAGGTGTATGATTTGTTAATGTGTGGGAAGCCCGGGGAGTCGCTGGTATGCAAATTATCGTTTCATTATAATAAATTATTTACACAGCCCGTACACAATTCTTAATATTTGATAGTTTTTTAGTGTCCAACTTAGGTTAGTTACTGCTCAACTTGTAAGTAAAGCCAGATTAAATACCAATTGACCCACAGAAAAATATTGCCTACATATTGGGTGGAAATTATGCCATAATTTAAATACCTATTCGAGGAATTTATGATAATTTTATATTATTTATATTAGACGGGACTTACACGACGGGATGTGAAAAGGTCAGTCGCGCGTAACTCCCGCCCAATATAATAATAATATAGAATTTCTACCATGTGCTGGGGCTGAGTAGAATAGCACATACGTCTTAAACTCGTGGGTGTCGTACGAGGCGATCAATGTTTTCGAGGCAAAAGATCTAGAGTCACCGTAGGCTAGACAATGGGCAGTAGCGTTTTCCATTGCTTTATTTATAACACTGCGATCTTCAACCCGCCTGCCAAGCGTGGAGATTATGGCAACAACCTCTTCTTTCGTGGGAGAGGCCTTAAGACCTGCAGTGGATTGTTTTGGGCTGTGATGATGATGTTTACTAGGACCAAGAATCAAATACGATGGCAAAATAGCAATATTTCCATTCGTTCCGAATTAATGGAAATGATTGAGGTGTACGATGGCATAATAGCAAAACCGTAGGATTTTTTCCCAAAATCTACTTTGTAACTCATAATTTCAATTTCAAAACAAATAGTTGTTTCCACGAACACGAATTCTCGCCGAATTTTAAGCGGACAAAGCTACAAATATTATAAATTGATACGCAAACATGTATCAACTTTTTATATTCCTGAAATTACCTACTGAATAAACAAGTTCTTTCGAAGTGAATTTCCCTAACAGGTACCTTAAGTTTTGGGCCTCCTCGTAGGATCGCACAGCCCTTCGCTCGTTATCCTTCGCTAAAGGTCACCTTTACACTCCAGTTACCTTTCCAAGTATTTCCAAGTAAGTTTGTAGTTTGTGTATGATCCAATCTGTGTCTATGTCAATCTGGTCAAGTTTCCCTGGTAGCAGGAAGATGGAGGTCAGATGGCAGTCGCTCCACTGTAATTAGCTGATCTCCCAAATCCTGGATTATGGTCAAGACAGGCCTTGTGCGCGAGAGCATAACCGGGACATTAAAACCAAGATTAAATTAAGCAATGTATTATAAGTATATGTTAAAATCAATAATGGCCATGTCCAGTCTAACAACCTAACCGAGGGAAAAAGTGATATATTGTCTAAACTACTGAACAATTTTTAATGAAACACAGCTATTAACCATCTCGATTAAACTGTATTTCACATAGAGAAAATCGCATCCAAATCAGTCTATTCGTTCAGGCACTACGATGCCACAGACACACACACACATCTCGTCAGATACACAGACAGACAGATACACAGACATATATGTCAAACTTACGCAAGGAATAACTAGAAATTGCATTGTGCAGATGATATAATTTCTTGCATGATAGGCAATTGAAAAAAAATTGATATGCACAGTGCAGCAAAGATCAGAAGGACGTGGTTTAAAAGGGTTAGGTTAGGTTACCAGTTGTCATAATGGCGACCATTAACCAGGTTCCTTACGATCGTTGTCGTGGTATGATTACAAAGTTTTACCCACGAACAATTAGGTTGGGCAGCTCGCCCACACACAAATACATACATTTAAAACAATCATCTTGGCGTTAATATCCCGGTTGTGCTCCCGCGCATGATCCAGGATTTGGCAGTTCAGGTAATTACAGTGGAGACCTGGCCAGACACGGGAATCTTACTAGATTGTATCATGGTTACACATTCAGTCGTCTGAATGTGCAGGTTTCATCACGATGTTTTCCCTCGAAAGACTATTGGTTAGTATATAACTAATGTACATAACTCAGAAAAGAGTAATTTTTACATAGGCGCAGCGGGATTCAAACCCGGCACTTCTCACTTACGAGTCAGATACCCTAACCGCTTGACATTAAAAACATCAAGTGAAGCAACAAGCAAAGACAGTAAACAATACTTATTTACCTTCATTTTGATAACTGTTTGCTTCAACAGAACGAAAAATATATCTTTCCAATCACTACGATGGGATGGCACTCGAACGACCTTCAAGATGTTTGTATAGGGGTGGCTCGAAACAAACTTGGGGTGTGAACGGAATTTCCCACTAGTTCTGTGAAAGTGTCGTTGCCAACCACTTAATCTAATAGGTGTTCGATATTCGTCCCAAGTTCTTCTAATAATGTTTCAAAAGACAGGAATAAAAAAAAAAGAAAGAAAGAAAGAAATATTTAGGCAAAGGTGTTTTAGTGACACATAAGAAGCGGACCCTGGGCCCTCGCGTGCTGCACGGAGGCGCAACCGGGACATAACGCCAAGATGATGATGATTGTAGGGACACATAGTCCGGACAGGACTCCGGGCCCTCGTGCGCGAGAGCATAACCGGGATATTAACGCCAAGATGACTATTTTTTAATAATTTTTGGGAGACATCACACATGCATACGAGACGCTGACGCATGCTGTCCGCGACGCGGGGCGTGGAGCGGAAATAAACAGTCTTCAATTAGAGCTCTCGCTAGCTAGGTGTGCCGCACGCGCCGAGCACCTGCCGGTTCTTCGTACTTATTTGTAGTGTGGACAGAATAATACGCACATTGTGCCCGGTCAATAAACGATATAGTGAAAATTACCCAAGTGCAGTTATTTCAACACCCTGTCTCATATCGCCTCTGAAGGAATAACATCTACACACTGCCAGCTAAAAGCATTCCAAGGTACTTGTGCAGTATAAACAGAGTTTGATGTGTATCAAGAATACATTTTTGATCAACACACAATACATAATAAGGCATAGTTAAAAATAATATATGAGAAAAGGTGGACCATAAATTGAAATAGATAGAAATAGAAAGGTTTTATTACAACAAAGACGCCACAACGGACACAACAATACAAAAAATCTGGCAAAAAGAAAAAAGAAAGGTAAATCGATCTATTTAACAAACAACACACAAATAATTAATTATTGTGGTCACAGAGAAATAAAAGCATTCATGCAAGTATTCAAAAACTTTAAAAAAATTGCAGCGGCCCGATCCAAACTCATCATTGTATTAGATCACGGCCTCTCTATGCGTTGTCACTGTGTTGACTAAGATGAGATGCTTCCTGGCCACCTTATCCTTCAAACTGGAACACAACAGCGCAAATATTGTTTCTAAGCGAAGTAGATAAGGGGGCCCTCGGGGGGATTCTTGAGGCTTCACAGAGTCCTATAAGAGTACCACCGCATCCTATCTTATGATAGTATAAATATTGCAGCCATTTCAACAAATTCTTGCAAGCTTGCAACAAATAAATACGTAATTGTTAGCTAGGATACTTGTAAGATTGCCCGCGTAAATGAAAACTAGTATAGATTTAAGCACTATGCTTTGCCAATGTACCTTACATTGGCGAACTTGACTGATTATTCAATTGGGTTTTCAACGAATCTGGAGTTCGATTACCATATTTCAATTCTATTGGTGACCCGGTGATTGTCACCGGTGACGCGAACGTGTCATTCTGATATGTAATACCATGAATCATATTAACCTTTGCTGATTCCGTTATGTTTTTTGACGCAAAACGTCTTTAAAATCACACTGAGTGCCAAGTCAGAAAACCGGACCGTAACGAAAAGGTCAATCTATATAGTCTTACCCTAATATCTGCAAAACGATTAGTGTTAGAAACACAAATCTAGTATCATTGTTTAGCGTCTAGGCAGCTCGCTGTTTTGACCTTTTTGCGCCAGGCGGGTGCGGCGGCGTGGGAGGGGCACTGCCTGGAATGAATGAAACGCGCGCCCCCGCATATTTCTATGCGTGTATTTATGGATAGAAATAGGTGTAATTTGGACAATATTAAATATAAAAATTACGAAAATTAAATATCTCGGCCTCAGCCCGTGCAAGAGTTAGCAAGAAATTCGAATCACGGCTATCGTCGGAGAGAGGGGGTCATGGCCATGAACCACACGTGGGTACCCCAATGTCTGGCACTGAGCGAGCGAGAAGAGCGTCTTAAACCTGCCAAGATGGACGTTTCACGTTAATACTAACGGGCGTGTGTTCGGACACAGCCAAACCCGATTTCATTTGCTTTTATTCTGCGCTCTTGGTAGTGGGTTGTGTAACCATACGTAACTAATTCATCATTATCATTCATCTCTGCTAATCGCTCTGGTGTGGTCGGCACAATTAATGTATGACTCTTTCTTTCTCTTAATTCTATCCGTTGTCAACTCGTAATTTGTGTATTATTTTTCTTATACAGAATTTATTGTTCAGTTTCAAGGACTTGATCTGATTGTTAAGTAAATTTTTCTTTACAAATTGAAACACCTTTTCAAAATTGACACTATTCATTATTGATAACACCCTGGTTCTTCAACCTTTATTAGGCTATACATAAAGGGGTACCAGGGAATTAGGTTGCTTTGACAGGTTGCGGAAAAATGAGTATACTAAAGCTATTTTACGAAAGTAAGGAAATATAAGTCGTCGCTATTAAATACTCTATAGCTTTTACCACCGACTTCGTCATTGTATACCTTCTAAACTGAATCGGTTTAGACAGGAAACGGAAGTAATAATTATGGCGACAATGTCACTACGAAGACTACGTACGACATATGTGTTCATAGGGATACAAAGATTACAAAAAGTATCGATATCGATTCGTACGATTTAATTTTAACATTTTTGTCATTACATACTCACTCACGCCCATCCCACGATTAAACATATTATCAAATTACCCTGTAAAATCCACATTCATCACATTAAGTGAATAACATCTTAACCTCTGACGTCCTAGCGACGTGATAACGGGTCGGGACCCCTAGAATACCTAGAAATTATAATTATACTAGTGGACACGGCGCGACTTCGTTCGTGTGGTGTCCTACCTCGACCGTACCCCTACCCTACACATACTCTACACCTACTCTACACCTACCCTACCTACCCTACACTTCCCCTCAACCTAAACTACATCTACTCTACACATGTCCTACAACTACCCTACATCTACTCTACGCCTACCCTACACCTACTTTACCTTTACCTACCTTTTTTCTTGCTTATAAACCTTCCTCTTCAATCACTCTATCTATTGTTGGAAACCGCATTAAAATCCGTTGTGAAGTTTAAAAGATATAATCGTACATAGGGACAGACGGCGGGAAGCGACTTCGTTTGATACTATGTATCGTAGATAAACGATTATTGATTAGGTATTTGGCATTGATAAGTTGCTTTGTGGAATAGTGGGTCACTTTTCACAGGACATTTTAAAACGTAATCTTTACTGACGATGGCATCTTATTTTATGAAAACCTCTAAGACTTTATAAAAGATAATTTACGGAGCTATATAAGATTTCTGATACAAACGTTTCAAAGATTTAATATTTCAATACAAATGCTAAATCCGTATTAACGAAAATCTGACAAACCACAGACACAGATATTGCTTTCTAAATCGCGTTTACAAAATTTCATTGGCTTTGATTGGTTAATGTGGACTTTACGATCTAACTTTGTATGGAGCGCGCTTTCGGTAATAGACCTAACTCATGTCTAGTGAAACGGAAATCCCTGACTGTTTCAGTGGGGCTAGCCTGTTCGTACAATGTATACGACTACGGCTACAAGCTATGTTATAGCGTTCAAAACAAAAAATCTCGAATTCAAAATTCTTTCTAGCCACATTTTTCCATGAAAATGACTATTGCAGCCAAAAAATATTTCTCAAATACCTTAGACAGACCTATATTGTCGAAGATAATTTTCGTGACGTTTTATTTTAATACAGTTATTAGACTAGTGAAATAGTCGAAATTGAAATGGGTGACATTTCGGCCCTGTGTTTTAGCAAGATAACCGACTGCAATTCTGCCGTACAAATGCAATGAGTGCATTTATCTAGTTTTGAGAAAAACGTGTTTGCAGTACAGGTTTTTAATTTTTTGCGACAAATTTTGTTTTGACAAAAAGAACAGAGTAGGAATCAAAAAACGGGTCTCTGATTCGAGTAGATTTCGTTTCCTGGATTCCGAAAGTAGAATAAACCCACAAGTGAAAAAATGCACTCACCGCATTTTAATTTTGTACGGCAGAGTGGATCTACATTACTTTAGCAGTGTTTCAAGTGCAGAACCCTTTGCCGGATTTCGCCAGATAAGATTGATACAATGTTGCTGCATTAATCAACTCTCGATTATTTGGTCACCAGAAGGGCGATAAGACGTAATCGTTCAAGTAGTGATTTACGTCGTCATACGACGATTTCTGATAACGTACACACCAAACTACACTGCTACAGTTATCTCTAGGGCGTCGACTGAATAGCTGTTAATACCACTTAAGTGAATAGTAGCTACTGGATAATCTGATAATTGGTATTTGACACGTTTTCTGGGCACGGTGTTCGGATAGATACAATGAGGGTGAGCCACGATTTTCGTTTAGTGGCTTTTCAATTAGCTTATGATACCACATGTACCATTACCTAATGAAGAACTGTACCACTGTAGAGAAATTGCACCATATCTCTTAAACTAGAGGAGATATATGCGCTAGACCACTCTGATTTTGGCATGTCTGATGACGTCATTCGATACCCGGGTAAACCTTCATCATTATCACAGCCCGTAACAGTCCACTGCAGGACTTAGGGCCTCTCCCACGAAAGGGGAGGTTATTGCCATAATCTCCACGCTTGGCAGGTGGGTTGGAGATCGCAGTGTTTAAATATAACAATGGAAAATGCTGCTGCCCATTTTCCAGACTACGGAGACTCTTGATCTTTTGCCTCGAAAACATTAGTCGCCTTGTACGACACCCATGAGTGTAAGGGGTTGGTGCTATTCTACTCTGCCGGACACCACACGGCACACGGGTAAACCTTACGGGACACCTAATAAAGCACGTATTTAAGTAAGCTTGACATTTCCTTCAAACCCATATAACTCAGGCATTTCAAAATGGACTTCAAAATTTCTTTCACTGGGTTTCATTGCTATGAAAATGCGTTAAGATTTTATCAACAAACCTATAAAATTCTACCATGTGATTGATCTGAGTCTATAGAATAAATTGGTACTGAATTCTAGAGAATATGAAGAATGTATGTATAGGTATATATTAAGTATTTACCTATGCTATAAAGTACTCGTATGTCATAGGTTTTTTCCAATCATGCTTACCCAAGTTTTTGTAGGTTATTTGATCATTAATGTATCCAAATGGGACCTAAGGTCTAGATTTGAGGTACACTATAATATTTGTCGGTGGGCAAGATGGCCTTATATTTATGAGACTTTATCAGCAGGCATATGGAGATCGCCAGCCGCTCCCAAAATATTCTATAAGATATTAGTTATAAGTCACTTGGGTATTATTGTGTCAGTTATATCTATGTTATATCTCTGTATTTCTTTATTGTGTGCAATGAATGGTTAAATAAATAAATACCTTATTTAATACTTATTTTAAGTTACTAAATATTATAGTTCTTTAATTTAATTATTATTACTATTCTTTGACTCGGTACCCCGTGCCAGCCGATCCCTTGGTCTACGTCGTACCTATGTATCTAAGTCTCTCCCGCGCTTTCGGTGCGCCCATAATAAAAAAGCCTTTCATCATCACAGTCCAGTCCAGGACCTAGGGCCCCCCAAACGAAAAGGCAGGGTTATTGCGATAATCTCTACGCTTATCAGCCGGGTTGGAGATCGCAGATACGGTTACACCCACGAGTGTAAGGGGTTGGTGCTATTCTACTCTGCCGGACACCACAAGGCCAAAAAGCCTTTATTAGGTCGATATTTTTGCAGCTGAGGATATGAACAAGCAACGATTTTAAATGTTTGTTACGCGTATAATACTTATTGTCTATTATTTGAATAGTAAACTACTCATTTACCAAAAATATATACAATACAATAGTTTTGTTTACGATGATGTCAAGAACGATACCTACCGATCCATAGCTAATAAAATAATAAAAAATCCCTCTGACTCACGCTTCAACGGTTTTTAGTGACATAGTGTTAGCACTATACCTAATCATACAACGTTTGGTGCTTTAAGTATTGCCGTTACTACGATAGAGAAGTAATAATAAACCTCTGCATATATAACAAAAAGCATTTTTCTTGTATAGGGCCTGCCATAATTATAAATATTTGTAATTTTTTATTATTTATTGTAATTATCGGCCATAGAAACACACATGCCCCAGATAATACAGAAGGTATTTCCATTTATATGACTAATGTTGCTATCTTGACGTTTGACCGGAAGGTTTCATAGTTCGTGGAATTAGTTATCTTAATACGTACTTATATTTTGATAGATACCTAATACTTTACAATTGGTTACGTAAACCTGTCTGATATGTTATTTATCACAAGGATAATTACAACGTATCTGAACGCAGCTGGTTGTTGAGCCGCCAAATCTGAGCTAAGATACGCATACTGCGTCTATCAGTAATCCTTATTTAGCACCTGTCTTGAGAGCCGATTGGAAACCCGTGACAGTATATATGTCGCAGCCGGATGGTTAAATTAGCCAGTTAATGAAACGGCTAGCTTCTTATGCTATTATTTAATTGAAAATTTGCCAATTTCAAGAATTTTTAAAGTAATGTTTAAAGAAAGAAATTGACCCCGAGTTTACGGAGCTCCTCCAAATATTGTCACAATGATAACTTAATCACAATAATCTCAAACAATAACAATAGTTTGCATTAGGTTTTAATTCGGTTGGGTTAGGTTAATGTTATGACAATGCATGGACGACCTCCGTAAACTCGGGGCAATATCGTTCGTTAGACATAACTTTCAAAGTTCATGAATTTGGCAAATATTCAATAAAATAATTGCTTAAAAAGCTAGCCATTTAATTAACCGGCTAATTTAACCACCCGGCTGCGACATATACAAAGAATATTATCATACATGTGGTGCGGAAATATAAACTAATAGTATTATTAATTAAAGTTATTATCTTGGCGTTAATGTCCCGGTTGTGTTCTCGCGCACGAGTGCCCGGGTTTCGCCTTGACCCCTTTAGGATTTGGCAGATCAGATAATTACAGCGGAGTTTCTGCCATCTGACCTCCGTGACCCTGCTAAGGGGAACTTGACCAGATTGGATCATGGTTACACTTCGGTTGCCTAAATGCGCAGGTTTCATCACGATGTTTTCCCTCAACGTAAGAGCAACGGTTAGCATGCAACTAATATACTCTGAAAAGAGTCTTTGGTACATGGCCGCAATGGGATTCGAACTCGGTACTTCTTGCTTAGGAGTCGGATACCCTAAATGATTTATTAAACCAATTTTAGCTGCTAAAATATGTTTTGTCAGTTTCTTTTAAATTTTATCATTTCAGTTACAGACATGAATGTCTGTAGATCATATAAAAAAAAGGTTGAAGGTTTTTATCAAAATAGTTTTAATAAACGTCATCTAACTTTTATAAAAAAGACGGTAAGACTAAAAATCAATATCTCAGGAATGGTGATCTGTACTTAGTACGACTTGTGTATCGTTTCAAACTTGCATTGGATTTAAAATTTGTACTGGGAATATGAAATCCCGTGTAACTTTGAAACGGTATATTTTAACGGAAATCTGACAAACCACAGACATAGATATTGATTTCTGGATCACGTCTACAAAACATTAGCTTTGATTGTATAATATTGAAAATAAGATCTAACTCATTTGTATGGAGAGCGCTCGAGAAACGCTCCCGTTAAGTCGAAGGGGTAGGTGCTACATACTAATGACTACTACTCTGTTGGACATAAAATGCACAAACTGTCTCCTCATCGCATAGGTACGTGCTGACGCAAAATGCTTTCATATATTTTTTTACATCTTGAAGCTGCTCAGTAAGTATAATGCTCGTTGTTTATTCTCCATTTCAATAACGTCCATATAAATGTTATAACATTCCCTTTGTATTCGTTTTAGGTAACACTAACACCAGATGTTTTAATATTACGTAGTATCTTTATAGCGACTACAAATCACCAGTTCAGGTGTCTTGATGTTAATCTTACTATTTTATCTTGACTTACCACGCATTGGCACAATCACTGAGATACTTTGAAGGTAAAAAAATATATTTGTTTAGTTGTTCTGTATATTGGTTCAATATGTGAGAACTACCCATGTACATGTAACATCTTAATGTGTACATGCCATATTTTTAACAAAAAACTTGTAACGTGCAATATCTGTGCACTTTTCGTAAAACTCCAAATCTGTAGGACTTTGTGTTAAAATGTGCATTTTAAGTCTTCGAAACCCCTTTCACACCTATGATAGGTATGTCGCACGATGCCGTAGGTACCTATGGGAACTTTGTTTTTCTGACTATGATATGTCACACGATGCAGTTTACATTTTTTTTTGTCCAGCTTGCTTCCAAAAGTTGTCCCCATATTCCAAATTCGTCAATTTACGTTATACCTCCTCGTTTGGTTCACAGAAAATGATATGTGTAAATTTAGGTTCAGTAGTTTCGGAGATTGGCTGTGACTAGTCAGTCGCCTTCAGTCAGCAGACAGACGCACGAACAGTATCTAAGAATAACTGGAAGGACACCAATATGTATTCAAATTAAATTTGAGGCAAAGTGAAGCGGCAAGAGTAATTTCCATGTGCCTTTTTTGGTTTGATCTAAGGTTTTAATATACCCATTTCTAAAGAGGCTTCTGAACTGGCAATATTTTTAATGCAATATTGTCATTTCGTGAATGCTGGTCACTGTGTTGCAGCCACCTATTGCAGTAACATATTAATAATAATAATAAATATTAGTGGACAAATTCACACAGCGCCATCTAGCCCCAAACTAAGCAAAGCTTGTACTATGGGTGCTAGATAACTGATATACTAATTAAATACTTTTCTTTTTTAAATACATACTTATTATACATAGAACACCCAGACCCGTAACAGAAATTAAAATTAATCATTTCAATTTCTGCCCGGGCGGGTATCGAACCCGGGACCTCTTGCGTGGCCATTGAACCACTCAGGTCGTATTGCCCGCATAGAAGCCTATTTCAATAAACCAAAACACTGACGTCAGATACATTTCAGCAAATGATGGATTGCTATCCATAATAGGTTAGGTTCTCACGTAACACAACATTTCAAACAGTATGAATCAAAATTTAAAAACTTGCCATATAGAAGTAAAGCTACGTGCCAGAATATGTTATAAAATAGCTACAACCACTTAGCTACTGGTACTACCTACCAATAGGTAGTTGTGATAGGTATGTTTTTGAACGATTTTATAGTTTTTCTTCTTACTTAGTATATATATTCTGTGCCTAAACCTTGGAATGGTAATACCATTAAAAAGAACATTAGTAATGTAAACGCGATAGACACAGAGTAATTTTGTCTAAAATCTAAAAGCGACTTTAGGGCACGTCCTAAGATCGTAAGTCATTTGAAAACCTACACACGATTTTCAACTTTATAGAAACACACGTAGGCGAAATTGAATCATTCATGAAGCTATTTACCGAAGAAATGTTTTAGGGAGTGGATTCTAAGCTTTGTATTTTCGTTTTGGTGTTTTACTTAAGAAAAGTCTTGGTAACTCCACGTTCAAGTTATAGCTAAAGAATTTCCTGGTTCCATAAGTAAACTTTGTAACAATATTAGTATTATCTCAACATTTACAAGAGATCGTAAAAAATGCAATAAATCGAGCTGGTAACAGATTTTCTCGTTACAATCTCTATGGCCATGGATGCCATTATGTAAGTAAAATAAATTTTTAATGGTTTAATTTTATTATATGATATTTAACATTACCTACTAGCCTGCAGTCCTGTGGGGACTGCTTTGAATTTCGAACGAAATTGTAGAATAATAGTACGCGTTTTCTGCTCGCGTTGTCCCAATCATCATAATCATCACAGCCCATAACAGTCCACTGCAGGACTTAGGGCCTCTCCCACGAAAGGGGACGTTATTGCCATAACCTCCACGCTTGGCAGGCGGGTTGGAGATCGCAGTGTTTAAATAATACAATGGAAAATGCTGCTGCCCATTTTCCAGACTACGGAGACTCTTGATCTTTTGCGTCGAAAACATTAGTCGCCTTGTACGACACCCATGAGTGTAAGGGGTTGGTGCTAGTCTACTCTGCCGGACACCACACGGCCAATCGGTTGTCCCAATTGCTCATGCCATTTGGGTTGGGTTCTGTACTAACGACAAAAAACATATTTTATAATTTTGACTAAATTGCGTATGCGCAGCATCCGCCTAGTAACCACGTAGCGTCCAAACAGCGTACGCGCAGCGTGATTTGGTCACCGCGTAGCGTTCGAACAGGAATGCGCAGCGTTCTAGCAGTCACCACGTAGTGTCCAAACAGTGAACGCGCAGCGTCCGCTCAGTCACCGCGTAGCGTCCGAACAGCGCACGCGCAGCGTCCGCAGAGTCACCGCGTAGCGTCCGAACAGCGAACGCGCAGCGTCCACTCAGTCACCGCGTAGCATCCGAACGTCCGCCCAGTCACCGCGTAGCTTCCGAACAGCGATGGCGTAGCATTAGCACAGTCAGTGAGCGTATACGCGGTTATAACCGTAGACATATTATAAACAGCCTTGACGCTTTAACAAAACCAGTTTAGTATTTTTACGTGAGGGTGTAGCAAACATTGGTAGGTACATACATCTTTACAAACTTCCGCATTTATAAAATTAATAAGATTAGTAACATTTCGCGCATTCCAATTGCTTGTCTTGATTTCATATGCAATCATAAACTGTAGGTATATTCGGCGTGCCTACACTGTGGGCTGTATTTAAGGATAGCAACATGTATTATCAATGTGTGATAGTAATATTAGCAGCCCAAGAATAATATAGCGGGCGTATTTCCCTGTCGCGAAATTGTAAACATTCCTCAAAACGCAAAACATTTAGGTACTTACTCATTTCGCCGAGCGTCTCGAAACTCTGTTCAGTTGGAGCTCTGCCAACTCCGTCGTACAATAACAAATACACATATAGTAGTTGAATGTGACCTACATGATAGTGATCTACGTACGTACAGGTTACAGGATGATAACAATGGCGATGATGATTTCTCAACGTTCGATAGTAGGTTATACACCAAGGGAAATGCAGTGTCTTCCCTCATGGACGTCATATTGAATCCTGGCTCAGGAGTTAAAACTTAACTCCTGAGCGAAGCGCGGGAGCTATGTAGAGTTTTAAGTGAAGCGAGGGGTTCCAGCCGCCCAAGACTAAAACACCTTTATTCCAGGGGTGAATAGTCTACTTTTCACACCATTTGTGAGACAAAAAATAAAGATTATAACTATTATAAAGCATCCACTAAGATCACCCGATGGCGTCTGATTTCGCAAAATCAGTATCGCTGCACATTTTCGTAAAAATATAATTTGGCACTGAAAATTATAGGTAGACACATTTTTAATGTTAAATTCTTTTTGGATTACACATAGATCGCTTGTAGTCAAGCTTACTGGACTGTGTCTGCTTTGAATTTAAATAGTCTGCGCTTACTGGGAACTAATAGTTGGTATAGAGTTCTTAATTAAATTTCCAGATAGTATTCCCAGTTTCTTTCGGTATAGCCTGAGTTTCAAAACATTATCCCACAGTAGAAAGAGATAATTATGATGTATCGAACCTAAAATTTTATTATATATGTGAATATGTACAAGCTCCCAATGTCAAAGCGTTCATTTATAACTTATTTCGTATTTTGTACCGAATAAACACTTCGTCGAAATTCGTTCGTTTTGTGACAAAGCGTAGAGGAACCGACTACGTTGACTTGGGGAAGTTTTGACTTGCCTACGGAAACTTTCGGATATAATGACTTGGTAGGTCTTCTGTATAATAAAAGGTCCATCTTCCCAAGTGTAAATTCTCTAGAGCAGGGCTTCCCAAACTTTTCTTTTTTACTTACAGCTGAAAATAAAAATAGGTTTAAAAATCTTACGAACAAATATGCTCTACAACGCAACTGTTCCAGGGTACTAAACATAAATTTCTCTTTTCTAGGGGATCACAGATAAACCTTTGCAACGGCGGTGCTGGCGCGTCTATCACCGGATTGGTACCGAAGGTTCCTAACGGACTCGGAGACCAGAAAAAGCCCATGGCAGCGCTGACTCACCTCCCTTCAAGGCCTCCAGTGGACATCGAATTCTCAGAACTCTCATACTCAGTAAGCGAAGGGCGAAAGCGAGGGTACAAGGCCCTTCTCAAGGGCATCAATGGCACGTTCAAATCTGGCGAGCTGACAGCCATTATGGGCCCTTCTGGAGCAGGGAAGAGCACACTGATGAACATATTAGCTGGTTACAAGTGAGTTTAGAAGATTATTTTAATTTTATTAACAAATCGTAATATTGCAGTTAATATTGTAAATGCGAAAGTTTTTGAGGAGGGATGGAGGTATAGACGGGTGTATGTATTTTGTATGTTTCACACAAAAAGTACTGAAAGAATTTTCCAAGAATAATAACTAGGTTATAATTTAACCTGATTTTCCATTGACATTCTACGGAAATCGGCATAGGTATCAGAATTTGAGGCGGACGAAGTCCCGTTGACATAAATAATTTACATGAATTATGTACATGTGATTTCATCCGGATAATATTTACAATCAACAAGTACCTAAACATTACATAACCATTAGCAATATTTAGGTACTTGTTGATGTAAAGAGAAATGCCGAAGC
Source organism: Blastobasis lacticolella (assembly GCA_905147135.1). Taxonomy (NCBI): domain Eukaryota; kingdom Metazoa; phylum Arthropoda; class Insecta; order Lepidoptera; family Blastobasidae; genus Blastobasis; species Blastobasis lacticolella. The sequence goes on from LR990041.1 coordinate 20,219,833, forward strand.
ATGTCACGTTTTTAATTGACCGACTCGAAGACTATCATGCATCTCGCCACCTTACAAAAAGGTTTTTCAACCTTTTTGTAAGATGGCAAGATGGTCAATACCTGTTTAACCTTTAGGTAATTATTTTAGTATTCGTACATTATCGTATTTATTACTTGTTAGTTTATTATTTAGGCCTAAGTTATATCAAGTAACGGCGACGCGCGCTGTAGTGTCACCAAATGCCACGTCAAAATTGTATGAATTTCTAATGCGCGCGCCGATACGCTTGATATACCTTGGGCCTAATATTTTAAATTTATTACCTTTTTATTTTTCAACGCATCGGGAAAATAAAAAAAATACTACAAGCAAACATTTATAAGGTTTTAATACCTGATAATTTGGGTCCCATATATCTAAACGGTTTGTGTGTATACAATCTTTCATAATTATTTACAGGACATCCAACGTCAGCGGATCGATACTAATAAATGGAAAGGAGAGAAATTTGCGGCGATTCAGGAAACTTTCTTGTTACATAATGCAGGACGACTGTCTGTTACCCCATCTGACGGTCAGAGAAGCCATGTTCGTCGCCGCCAATCTAAAGCTAGGCAAAGACATGACTATGCCCGCAAAGAAGATAGTCATAGACGAAATACTCGAAATGCTGGGATTGGTTGAAGCATCAGACACGAGAACGTTAAACCTATCCGGAGGGCAGAAGAAGCGTTTGTCAATAGCTTTAGAATTAGTTAACAATCCGCCTGTGATGTTTTTCGACGAGCCAACCAGTGGGCTGGACAGTTCCTCGTGTTTCCAATGCATATCCTTGCTGAAGTCCCTAGCGAGAGGCGGGAGAACAATCATTTGCACCATCCATCAGCCGTCCGCCAGACTTTTCGAGATGTTCGACTTCTTGTACACGCTCAGCGAAGGGCAGTGCATATATCAGGGGAAAGTGAAGGCGTTAGTGCCGTTCCTGTCATCCATGGACCTGCACTGCCCCGGATATCACAACCCCGCTGATTATGGTGAGCTCCATTTATTTAAATAGTATGTTTATAAAATTTCTTAGAATAAGTAGTTTTTAGTAAATTACCTAGGGTAGAGTGAGAAGTCATGCTACGAATGATCTGATAGGAGGTCTCGATGTATGATAATATTTCAGTAAGGGCTCTTTTACACGGGCTCGGTTGCTGGGACTGGGCCAATCCATTTGAACATAGATATAAAACATGGGGTGAAGTAAATTATTATCTACTAATAAGATGATCAAAGACATTTTAAGACGAGAGTAGTCCCAAAGTATCCGACCTACCTTCATTCCTCCGCTCTAGTATTATTTTTGTACATCCGACATTTGCAACCTTGATGATGTGATGTGTGATTTATCCCATCACTAGAAAATTGCCACATCAACCTGTCGCGGCCTCTGTCACAATATTATTATGAGAAGGAAAACTCGGACAAATAGTAAAAAGAAATATTGACATCGGTTATCGGGTGATGTCGCATCACTAAAAAATTGCCATGTCGACTACTTCAAATTCACCCGGTTACATCTAAATTTGTATTTTTTGTATAACCAACTTACAAAATGTCTTAAACGTAACAATATCGGGTTTTAAAATGTATGGATGGGGAATTCCGTTCTTATAAGTATGGATTTTCGTTTCCGACCTAGTATGTATGAATGAGGTGCACTCACGTCAATGCATTAATATCCCATGCAAAGGCATTTAAGCAAAAACGTACTGTTGCTATATCGACGTTATCATAACATACAATCTTATTGATGAATTCATGCACGTCTACTCGTACGGTACTCATAATTTACATGCATTGTTAAGCATTAGCATGTATTGTAATACCTACTTAAACGATTGTCTCTTCGTGAACGATCTTTCACTTCTGCCATAGTAGTTATTTTTATGTCTCTTGCATAATCTCGATAAGCAGCAGAGATTGCAAGTCCTTGAGATACCTTTTACCATATTGGTATAAATTGCAAACTAAGGGTTATCTTGGAAGGAAAGTTCTTTGTTACAAAATAAATGGAGTTCATACCTTAATTGTAAATACACTTGGGTAATACTTTGCATTCCTATCTTAGCGCTTAATAGTGTTTTCTTTACTAGCCATTTCTGACGCTATTATGATGTGTAGAGTCCCTTATTTAGCTTTTTATTTAGTTTCCAAGGCTCTGTTTCTGATTGAATGTTATTATGCCAAAAACTTCTTTTTACTCTAACTTACTTCGCAAATCTCTTTGTCTATGAATTGCCATCATGTGCCGACGGTCTGCCGATCTCCTCCTCTTCTTGGTTTATCAAAGGCCTAATTGCGTTTATTATGCATTTATTTATAAAAGCGAAAGCTTGTTAACATATTTGGATGTTTATTACTCTTGCATGCAAAATTAATCGTGACGATATTGATAGTAATATGGCGTGATGACCTTGGATATCGGACTCGAAATGCCAATGGACCGGTTCCGCTTCCTTTAAAGAAAATAAAAGATTCATCATTTGCAATCCCGCAAATCCTACTGATCCGCGGAATTTTAGACCTCGATCCCGGAGACTGGAGGGATGGAATTCCCTAAAAGGATTACTTGTACCGTCACTGGGTGCCAAGCGGCTCCAGCACGGTTATCACAAGTGTGTCCGCGACACAGCTCGCGCCACGTGAGAGCGTTTGTTTCCTTCTCTCTATACTAAGATGAAAGAGATAGCAGTATCTATGTCGCGCCTTTTCTCACTTATCACGCGCGGGAGCAATTTGTGCTAGCCGAACAGGTATCAAGACAGGAAGAGAAAACTGAACATATAGAGAACAATAGGCTAACTAAACATTATGCAATGTGACGTGTCAATTGTTATTAGTATCTATTTCCGTGACCTCGTATGAGATTTTACCTTCAACCTTGTAACTGTTTTCCTCAAGCATGTTTGCGGGACCAAGTACCCGATTATTATGAAGACATAGACTAATTTATTTTGATATTACAATACTCGTAATACTTACATTGAATAAGTTATAATTCTTAATCTAAACTTTACTTATATCTATTTAAAACCTACTTAAATAGAGCTATACGAATATGAAGTAATGCGATGTCAAAAAGGGCCCCGACTCAGCATTAGCTGCAGCACAACGTTTTCAGCCGGACCTAGAACAAAACTAGATACAGATTCTCTTTGATTGCGGAGTTATTGACATCAGGACTAACTGCTAATTTGGTTGCTTTGTTGAGCTGGGACAAAATCTTCGAATTTTCCTTTATTTCATAATTGATAGGAATTTTTCTACCTATCATCATACTAGATGTTAGGTGTACCTACTCTCCGCGACAGGTCGACATGGCAATTTTTTTCAGTAGCTGATGCTGTCTATGTTAGAGCTATCTGACTATTAGAATAGGGTTGTGGCTGACAGAATCTTCTTCAAGTTAATTGTTTAGACAATATTTCTAAGATATTTTTTGTTCTTTTGACATGGATTCGATGAACGTCTTCCTCGTTGTTCCAACAAGCATTTCAGAATAATTGTGTCACGACAAATGTGTACTTTTAAAGAAAAGCTAGGTATAGCATACTGACTTTAGGCCACCCCAATTTTTTTAGAGATTATATTTGTAAAATTAGAGTATTTGCTACATGGGTATACTACCTACACAGCGATCCTTACTTCGCATTCTGTACACACTTCTTTTCATACTCATTCAAGTACATCTCCTTCCAACACATAGATAAATAAATTAGCAAACAGTTGCAGAACAAAAATAATTCTCCACAAGGTCAATTGATCCCTCCAGCCATTTTAGCCCGACGGCGCAGTTGACCATTTTCGGTTTTTCTGCATGTCTCGATCCATAATTAGCTAGCTCAACCCGCGGGCCCCAAATAATTAAATTTGATGAGTAAATCGATACGATATTTTCGTTTAAAGCCTATGTCTCAATATTCCTTTATTTTGAATACATTTCCCTGAATTTTGAATGTCAAAATAGCGATTATCAGTCAATGACATTTCATTATCATCAATATTATCAATAGGTACATGAATTCCATCGTTTCCGGTCTATGAATAATCTGTAACTTCGATAGAACAAATACTATAACAACAATAGATAGAAGTAGGTATTAAACACCCTAGCTTTTGAAAAAATATATTGTCTATAAGAACGTTCCAAAAAGAGGCCCAGGACCCGGGTTCGAACCCCAGCGGCTCCATGTACCAATGACTCTTGTCTGAGTTATGTACATTAGTTGAACACTAACCTATGCTCTTTTGGCGAGGGAAAACATTGTGATGAAATCGGTACTTTCAGATGACTGAATGTGTAACCATGATCCAGTCTGGTCAAGTTCACGGTCATGGAGATCAGATGGCAGTCGCTCTACTGTAATTTCCTGATCTGCCAAATCCAGAATCATGGTCTCCTTGATCTGCCAAATAATCATGGTCAAGGTGGAGCCTGAGTCCTCGTGCGCGAGAGCACAACCGGGATATTAACGCCAAGATGGCCACATTTTCTACTTAATGTTAACCAAACCCGGACAACATTTTCTCCCATAGATTAAAACACTTTTATTTCACTAGTTACACTTTCACTATTCACTAGTTCCACTGAATATAGTGCATAAAATGCACAACACAATGTGTTTACTATTTTTCACCCATTCAAGCTGTTATAGGGTTCAAGTTAAGTTAGTTTCAAGGGTTTCTTGCCGTTTCTTTCCCCCACAGAGAACCACCTTGGAAGCGGCGTTAATTTTCCTTCCTCTCCCACACATGGTGTCTCCTGTCTGCGCTAGGGTAGGGGTAGGGTAGGGTAGGAGTAAGGTAGCGGTAAGGTAGTATAGGGTGGGGTAGGGGTAAGATAGTGGTAGGGTCGGGGTAAGATAGTGGTGGGGTAGGGGTAAGGTAGTGGTAGGGTAGGGTTAAGGCAATGGTAGGATAGGGTAGGGGTAAGGTAGCGATAGGGTAGGGATAGGATAGAGTAGGGTGGGAGCAACTACCAATCACATGCAGCATGTGTGATGCACGCTCACTTAAAAGTCTGTCTGGCGGTGGCGTGGGGGCCGGGTCGCTCTTTTCCCTCAAATATGGTTGAATTGGACGACGGCTGGGCCCTGCGTTATACTCGTGAACGGGTGCTGCCTTGGTGGACTGGCTTACGCTTGCTGTAGTTTTAGGTGGTTTTTCTTAATTATACTAGACATACCTACGAGTATATAATAAAATATAGCGTTCCGGCTCTGTCTGGCATTGTCGAGCCCGGTTCGGTTGTGGTTGGCGAGGGATACGTTTATCTACAGACATAGGGCGGTCAGCGTGTCACTGTGTGTTTCCTTCCTACTTTCCTACCCCCTCCTTTTTGACGATTGAAAGAGATATTTAATGTCCTAATCAATAAAGAAATTTTGATTTTGATTTTGATTTTTATATCCTTACTTAATTTCGTCTTCAAACCATCCCCAGTAATGGAAGTGGCGACTGGCGAGCACGGAGACTTCGTTCACAAACTGGTGATGGCTGTAAACAAGGGCTATTGCGGTCGCGGGAAGACCTCGACGTCATCCTCGTCAACCTCCGTGCCACAGAACTATAACCTCAACAACCAGGCTGATAAGAACAACGACAAAAGGAACGAAACACTTGAAATTGTTATAGGTGAGTCCGGTGTTCTTCTCTGGTGTCTTACGAAAATTTTTTACAGCCTTTTTACAAGCTTTTATTATTTTCTTTTACATGTCGCCATGTATGTTTGTAAAATCTTAAATTTAAATTTGACAAGTTAAATTTGACCCGTTTCCTGATTTTCGATCGAGCTGAAATTTTGCATACTTATGTAAGTTCGGTGACAATGCAATATATTATAGCATCGAGTTGATCTGATGATGGAGATGGAAGGTGGCCAAAGGAACTCCTAAACTACGCATGGTAAACCCATCGACTTTGGGCTCGTTTGATTAGTCAAAAGTAGAATCAGTCAAATGTACACTAAACGCTCTGGCTGCCCATAGTGATCGCGCGATAAAATGTTGCTACGTAAACATATTTTTCCATTAGAGAACTTGTTTGTATTACTCTACTGCTCTATTAGTACTAAGGTAGCAAACAAATGCACAGACTGATGGTAGGTAATCAGTTACCATAGCCCATGGACGTTTGCAATACCAGGGGTACCAGTACATACTTAATGAACTCCCATATTTTACTCACTTAGGAAACCCTCGAAGGGAGCGTCTGGATACCGGTATATTTAACTTGGCCAAGATTTTATGTAGCTTGCTTGAATTTTAAACTCTGTTTGAGCTGTATTATAGACTAAAGTCCAACAGTAAACTGTTATTGTCTATTGATGTGGTGATAATATGTTATGGCGTCATAATATTAAAATATGACATCGTTAAAACGTGAATACAGACCGTGAATCCTGATAACCGAATTGTTTGCCCTTAAAAGATAATATTAATTGGGTTTACATGTCAAAGTCAGTGTCAAATGAATTTGATACAGAGTAGTGACTAGGAGAATGATTACATTGAAGTAATCGACGTTTATTTTTTGCAATTCGTACCTAATTAAATATTTAATACATGATCTAAGCTTCTGTTATGGAGTAGCTTTATACGTATACTTGAATAAAGTAGCTGGCATTCGTAAAGGCGCGGCGCCTACGGTTGCCGTGATCGAAACTGTGGGAGCTACTCTTAAATTAGAAATTCGACCTCTCTCTTGCTCCTCTCTCACTTTCCTTTTAAACACAATTAGCGTGAGCAGGACGGCACGATACGAAATTCGAATTTGTAACTTCGGAACAGGGCACCTGTTCTATAGAGTTCGCTAAATCAACTTTGATCTATAAATCTCTCAATCTATTTATGCTGCCGGGTAACAACTTCTGCACGAAAATACTGAAATCGATAGTTAGCAGTTTCGGCCGCCTGCCCTGTATTTTAACCTACCTGTCTGTAGTTATGAACTAGTCACCACAATGCCGCCGACTCGCCAACGTAGCTGTTAAACGTGTCGACGGCATGTGCACTTAAAGTTCAAATTGAAAAAAATGCCTTCAAATGTAAACATTGTACTTAACTCTTTACTTAACCTTATTTGAAGCTTTTTGTCGGACATTCTACACGTGCAGTCTGTAGGTTAAGTACACGAAAAAATGTTATAAAGAGAGCGTAATACAACAACGCACTGAGGATGCTGTTGATGCACCCCCGTTTCTGTAGCGCCTCGAAAATGATGGCGGATGCACGAATTAATTACTTCCAAGCAATAATTTGTAAAAGATCCGCGTCTCTGCTAAACCGAGTGCGGGGGAGCGCCAAATCAATCCTCCAACCGATAGCGGAGCGGTTTCAGTGTCCTGTAATGGGACACTGGAACAATGTCCATACTGGAAGCCGACCCCTCATTTTTAATGTAAATAAAATACTGTCATTTGTTACTAACATTAGATATAAGTATTATTTTTGTAACAAACTATGGACCATGGTCTGAAATAAATGTTTATTTATTTATTTATTATTTTCCAGATAAACCAACCTGCACTGTGATAGACATGTCGGAGCCAACATTGCAGACCGCAGAGAAGCAGTTGGCCTTACCAAATACATCGAACCTGGCCCCAGTAACCTGCACCACGTCCCTCCTAGATTCCAGCGAGAGCTTCACCAAGAAACCAGTTAAAACCGGCTTCCCAACCTCAGGGTGGAAGCAATTCTGGATATTACTGAAGAGGACATTCCGCAGTATACTCAGGGATCAGACTTTAACGCATTTGAGGCTTTGTTCGCACACCATCGTCGGGCTATTGATTGGATTCTTGTATTACAATATTGGACATGATGCCGCTAAGGTGACCAGCAACGTTGGGTGTATATTCTTCACTGTCATGTTCACCATGTTCACGGCGATGATGCCCACTATACTTACATGTGAGTACTATTCTTTTGCCTAGAGTTCAAGCATCAAATTACTTGCGAACCGGATTTTTGCGTTCGCATAGGTTCTTTATAATATTTTTCTTCATTTTCGTGATATATTAATACTACTAAAGTGTAATTAAATCATAAAATTATTGAGTCTTTTTTTACTTGAATACATGAATTGAAATTGAAACTGAATATTTGAAAGGGGTTCGTCCTGAGCTTTTAGTATGAACCTTATGATAATGAAAAGTAAAACTTCTACTTATAGTAGCTACCTTTGGGTATGGTCGAAAATTATCCTCACTAGGGTTGTATAAAAATATTTTAATGACTTCAATTATAAGCAAATGTTTGTTTTGTTTCAGTCCCTACCGAGATGAGCGTGTTTGTGAGAGAGCATTTAAACTACTGGTACTCACTAAAGGCGTTCTACTTCGCGAAAACTGTAGCAGACTTACCATTCCAGGTAACTATATATTTTTAACTATATATGATTGTCGATCAGGATGGAAGAAGCTGGGGGAGGCATATGTCCAAAGTTGGACGGAGAAATGCTGATGAAAAAGAAGAGACAATAATATCTGTCATCAACATCGGAGCATCGGTGGCCCAATGGTTAAGGAGTCCGACTCGAATGCAAGAGGTAGTGACTTATATCTCCAATGCCGTCATTCACCTCCCTACAAATTTTTCATTCTTTTTTTCAACTTTTCTTGACTTTGCTGTGTCATTACACTAACCGATGATCTTACGGTGAGAGAAAACATAGTGGTGAAACCAGCATATTTACACAATCACAGCTTTTGCCAGGGTTCGATTTCCTACTCTTTTCCCCTAGAACGCCCGGTCTTCAGCATCCTCACTTCGTAGGCCGTTGGCTCTCGCATCCGACTTGACGATGTCATTCCATGGCTTATAATCCAAGGTGGCCAGGGCAATTACAGGCATGAGGCATTTCATCTTTGACATCACACTGTCAAATTTTGGCACATTAAAGAAAGTACCCTAAACCGACGTCTATGCATAAAAAAATAATTCATGTGAAAGAAACGAGTGAGATCTGCCTTGACCGTAGCAAGTGGATAAATGTGGTTATCTGCCAGTTGCTAGTGACTACTCATTGGAGTAGTATAAAAGAAACCAGACACCATAGAAAACGCCATCCTTTCAATTCCAGATCGTCTTCAGCGGCGTCTACGTCATCATAGTGTACTTCATGACTGGCCAGCCTATGCAGGCCGACAGGGTGCTGATGTTCACCACCATCAACATCCTGACTGCACTTGTGGCCCAAAGTCTCGGCCTGCTCATAGGAGCGGCCATGAAGATCGAAACCGGGGTCTACCTCGGCCCTGTGACGACGATACCCGTGGTACTGTTCTCCGGGTTCTTCGTGAAGTTCAACGCCATACCCAGCTACCTGAGGTGGCTGACGTACTTGAGTTACGTAAGATATGGTTTCGAAGGCGCCATGTTGTCAGTCTACGGCTTCAATAGGGAGAAGCTGTACTGCTCGGAAGCGTACTGCCACTTCCGCGTTCCATCCAAGTTCTTAGCAGAAATGTCCATGGAGGAAGCGAACTTTTGGGTGGACGCTGGCGCGCTCTGCGCCTTGTTCGTCATCATCAGAGTAATCTCCTATTTCGTGCTAAGGTTCAAGTTGAAAATGATGCAGTAGTAGCACAAATATATTTGTAATCGCCGAAAGGTAGATGTTGTGGATGTTGTAATTGTTGAGGGGTTTTCGTGCGAGCTGGACGCTACAAACTGCTGAGTGTTATGTGTGAAACACGCGAACTTCGCTTGACAGTTTTGTTCAGTAATTTTCATTGGAACTGCTTGTTCTTTCTTTTGCCTGTCGTACTTAATAATTCCGCCTGTTACCCAAAAATATGCTCAATAATAAGTAGCTAAAAGATCTCGCTCGTACGGAGATACCCCAGAAAATTTATATGACAGCTTCTTTAAGCCGATTATTTAATAATTAAATATGGTCTGATAGTATAACACAGAGTGTTAGTGTATGGAATGCCTATTTAGAACAATAAAGGACAAAGATGTACGATAAATGTGACAGGAAACTTTACTTGTAGCAAAAATCCAAGTAAGAATTTAATGACATGAGCAAGTACTTACCGCTATTATAATCGAAGCTACATCTTAGCCTCAGGATAAAGGGCCAATGTATGGGAATACAGGTTCACTATTTCTGGGGTCACGGCCATCTCTGGCCTCTCTACCACTTGGCCGCTAAATATAACTAGGTATTTCGATCTCGATTTCAATAACAAAATCCAATGATAAATATAGAATTTTAATAGTAAATTCTGCGGAATAAAATAATCGTATTTCTTGTGAAAGTACAAGAATATATAAATTCGTGTCCGTTTAGGCGTCATTTGTAAGAATTGTTTACATTTCATGAGATCAGAACATGATACGCCTAAAATTAGACGAATCAGCTTGTTTGGTACGGGGTCTTTGAAATTTAACGCAACGCATCGAAGCCAGCAACGCGACCTGTCGGCCAATACGGATATGCCTGTCAGGCCGGCTGGAGTTTAAAATACTTAAATAAGAGAAAACGCTCCTGCCAACAATGACAACCGTAACTCGAAGGGTTGGTGCAATTCTACTTTACCTGCCGATAGAGTACTCATTGGTTTGAAGTTGATTGTATTTTGTAAATATCATAATTTATGTGTGTGTGTGAAATTATTATGAAACACTTTAATTTTAAAATATGGGGCAGGTGAAATAAAGCCGCTATAGGTATGGCAACTTAAAAAGTACGCAATTATTGTTCGTATGGTAAAATGCTTTTCTATATTTAATGTTACATAGGTGTTTCTCGGTTAACTTCGAGAGATAATTTGAAGGGATTATTTGAATGTTAGCGGATACCTGGTGAATATATTTTATGTTTATTGGAACGCAACATAAAGTAAAGAAAGTAGCGCCGTTGGCAACAAGGTGCGACCGCCTATCGAATTGAACATCGCCATCTTGAAACGGTGTATCGTACTAGTGACGTCACAGAGAATAGTTCCATGGTCACACTCGAGCGTTGGGTTGAAGCACACCCAAGATGGCAGATTGGCTACGAATAGATAAAGTGACCATGAAGTTGGTTATTCTTCAACCTCATAGGAGTATTACTCACATGTGATAGGGCGGTGATTCTTGCATGTATTTCTTGAGTTTGTCTTAAAGAATCTATCCATGTGAATGACATGTAAATGCAAATACGCAATTCACAAAGATTTGTCCTGCGTCTGCACTAGGTACTTGCTTATTGTTTAATGCTTTGTGCAAATATGTGTTTTAATGTAAGTGGGTAAAAAATGCCCTTTTAATGTGGTTGAAGGTCGGAGCGTCGGTGGCCTAATTGTTATAGTCCAAGGTACCGGGTTCGCCACGCACCAATGAACTTTTCTGAGTTATGTACATGAGTTGAACACTAACCGACGCTCTTACGGTGAGGGAAAACATCGTGATGAAACCTGCACATTTAGGTGACTGAATGTGTAACCATGATCCAATCTGGTCAGGTTACCCTATTCACAAGGTCACGGAGGTCAGATGGCAGTCGCTCCACTGTAATTACCTGATCTGCCAAATCTTTGATCATGGTCTAGGTAGACATGGGCTCTTGCTCGGGAGGGCACAACCGGGACATTGGCGCCAAGATGACCAATCTGATTTAATCTGGCCTGTTAAGGTGGAAATATGACGGAAAATAAAAAATGTATATTGTAGTTAGAGATAGATATTTGTAGTTTGGAGCGAACTTTCTTTGGGAACCCTGTTGGACAAGGTTTCCATATTGAGTCGGTACTTATATTATAATAAAAAACGTGTCCTAATTTGGTGGCATAATAATTAACAATGGTGAGAGTTGTATGGTGATATTGATAGTTAGGTTTATTTATAGGTTACACATGAAATTCGTTTTTGTATAGGTATATGGAACATCACAGAGGATACCAAATATGAATGATATGTAGGTATGTAGATGGTTGGCTAAATTGTTACTTGTAGGTATTTCCCTGAACATAGTTTACAACATTTTTGTATTGTTCAAATTAAAATACATCGCTTGAATGTTAATAATAGCTAATGCCTAAAATTATTTAATTATTTTACGAAATTATTATGTGAATTCCCTTGTTACATAGATTATTTATAGCCATGGACTGATTTAACCAATGCAGAGTCAATCATAACCTCCGACGATAAAATAGAGGCGTAAGTTTGACGTGTGTATCTGTGTGTATCTCCCGAACGGATAGACCGGATATAATTACTTTGTACCATATAAAATGTACAATTATATGTCATGAAATGTCAACGTAAAGCACGGCTTTGTTACCCGCAGGGAAATAATGTTGTATGTAATTCCCACGGGAAATAATGTGATTTGAATTTGAAGAGGTTTTATTCCAAAAAAAACGCAACTTATTTCTTTACCCATAGTACAAGCTTTGCTTAGTTTGGGGCTAGATGGCGCTGTGTGAATTTGTCCACGAATATTTATTATATTATATAACAACAAAAAAGAAAAGCGCGTGAATGCAAATACTGTTATTTACCTATTGTCTCACAGATGGTGTAAAAAGTTGAGTATTCATCTCTGGAATAAAGCTGTCTTAGTCTGGCTTGCTTAGTGGCTTGAACCCCTCACTTCACTTAGGACTCCAAATAACTCCCTTCGCTCAGGAGTTAAGTTTTAATTATAGAGTCCAATAATCCGCCCGTGACACAAGATACTGCTTTATCCCCTTGGTGTATAATCTAGACATAGACATAGACGTACTATTAGCTCCACTGGTTTTATTGGTCCATGTCTAACCTATTTCGATACAAGGCTCTTGATACAAGGTCAGCAGAACTTATTTTCGTTCCACGCAGCAGACGCTGACGGACGACGAGCAGATGTTATGGGCAATATGTACGGCTTTATGGATTTGTAATTGGATTGCAAGAGCAGCTCAATGGCAGTTTTACGCGATTTCGGCATTCTGCTACTGTTACTCATACCCGATAGAATCGTAATTGGATCGCCAGAGTAGCTCAATGGCAGTAAGCTATTGCGATCCAATTTCAATTCAATCGAATAAGTAAATTAGAGGACTTAAGGCCCGGGTGGGCCTGTCTGTTCTTTTGTTGCCGAGTAACAAAGAAAAATCAATACGGGCACCAAACTGAAAATGTAAACAGATTCCGCTGACAATGTACCAAGAGAAGCTTTATTAAATACACTTCGCTTTGATATAGTCTATTTAAGTCTTACGATATTAAGTATTCCATTTTCGCAGAAATCGCAATGTTTCAGGATTATCGAGAAATATACTGTTGGAAAAGATAATTTTCATTTGTAACGGTCGTATCACATTGACGCTCTGTGTTTTAGGTTAAAAATAGTAGGTTTCGAATGATTTAGCTTTATAGGAGACAGGACTTTATTACTAGATTGTTTATACATACATTAGGGGATAGATTTTAAGGTTTTATAGATCGGGCCCATGACTTAATGTTAAGTTCCTTGATTTGTAATTTAGTGATATTATTGTTAGGTTCTATTCTGTATTTTGGTTACACTTGTGCTTCATCGGAAAATATAATGACTGTTTATTTTACGCGAAAACATATCTCTACTACTAATATCTATTGAAGAGCGAATGGTTTAAGCATTATCGTGAACATTGATGTTTGTGTTAAGTTTCATACGCATAGTTTCATACAGTTGATGATTCGCACAGTAAATGGAACAAATACAATATGAAATAGTTTTTTAGTGTTGAAAGAGGTTTTATAGGATTATAAGCAAATAGGTAGGTACTTATAAACTTTCTATAAGAAATCTGCAAAAAAAAATTGTTCCACTTGAAATAATGTAATCCGTTTCGTACGAAATGGTTAGAGATTAAAGTCCATCTTTGCGATCTGCATAAACAAAATAAATAAATAATATATCTCTAATTTTTTCGATTTAAGGTTTGTTTAGGGAGGTTATTCATGTGTAAACAATTTTAAAGTGAGCAAGATTGTTTGATCTGTGAAAAATAAAAAAAAAACACATTCCTACATAAATTCGCACAAGTGTACACACCTCCTTACTCACAATATAGGCAATTGTACTGATACTACTCGTTAACGTACTCAATGTAATAATTATCTAGTATTTTAATTACTTAATTACGATCCGGTATCTTTTATTATTCTAAATATTTTTTGGTAAATCTCTATATTATGACTATCCTAATTACCAGTATTTATTGATTAATAAATAAACGACTGTGATTTTTATATAAAACTGTTTGTTTTATTTTATGGAAACCTTTTTTTTACTAATTGGCGACTGGATTCCATCATCATCCGGGCGATCAATCCCCGCTTCTGTCAGGGTCCGTATTCCTACTTTGTTTTCTCCACTTTGCCCGATCTTCGATATCCTCACGTCATATACCGTTGGCTCGCGCTAATTGACTACTGGACTAAAAATGTTTGATATTTTAAATGAAGGATTTTTACTTAACGAATAGTTTGGTAGCAAAAAAAAGAATAGCTTTAAAATCAAGTAAGATTTGTTTAAATTTGTAACACGGCCGTATCGCCATTTACTGGGTGGTCGGCGGTACGACGCTGGTAAGTCGGTGGTTCTTCCCTGGCTTGCAGGACTATGAGTTTCAGCGTCTTCCAAATTGCACGCTTAACGCGCTAGAAATACCAAGGGTCTCTCAGCTCGTAGCTTTCAGCAAAAAGCAAATGTCCCACAACTGCCAAGGCCACGGTTTCGTAAATCCCCTCCCCACGGAGCATCAGTGACCTTACTTATCAGCAGGCACAGAATTATTTATTAATAATAATTATGAGCCTTTATTTCCAATACTTGAGATGTCAAACCATCGAAGGCGGCACTCTTGTAGCTTTCGCCAACAAATAATCCAATTATAAAACAATTTCAAACTCATTTTCCGGAATCGACTTGAGTTCTCGCCGCGAATTCTCTTATTTATTTATTTAACCACTTATTGTACACAAGATTGTTACAAAAGTATATAATCTTTTGTATGTCTTCTGTCGACTTAAAACGCCATTCCGAAGCTGGTTGACAGGTTGCATGTCAAACTCGTAAACCCATGTCTCATCACCAATAACAATGCGTTTGAGGAATGTAGAGGGTCGGAATCAGGCGCGGTTCAGGATTTGATTGAGGGGGGGGGGGGGGCAAAAGTCAAAATTATAGGTATCTTCTAATTACGGGTATTCTCTAAAATTGCCCTTGTTAGTGGGGTGAATAATAAATGAATGAGCGAGTGGAGCGAGTTTGGAAATTTGAGGTTTTGAACCCTAGGGGAGAACAACGAATGTGTGAGCGAGTGGAGCGAGCTAAATTTTTTTGACATTTTAGGTCTTTAAAGCTACGGTGATCAATGTATGAGGGACCGGAGCGAGCTTGACATTTTTTACGTTTGAGTGAATGAATGAGCGAGCGGAGTGTGCTTGTGATTTGTGATATTTTGTGTTTTAAAAGCTTAAGGTGATCATTAAATTAATGAGCGAGCGAAGCGAGCCCGCTATTTTAGATCTAAGCGCCTCCGTAGACCTGAAAATGGGCAGCAGCATTTTCCATTGTTATATTATAACATTGCGATCTCCAACCCGCCTGCCGAGCGTGGAGATTATGGCAATAACTTCCCTTTTTGTGGGAGAGGCCCAAAGTCCTGCAGTGGACAGTTATGGGCTGTGATGATGTATGAGAAAAAGAAAATCCCATTATTTATGTTTTAAACCACATAAAACGTTAAAAAGTGCCCATTTGACAGTGAGCTCAAAAGTCTGTATTGCATACAAATTCTGTATCTTGTCAGGTGTTTAAAACTGCTGATTTGACCTGCAACTACATACAGTAATGACCTGTTATATGGACTCAACTAGAATGTTTGCACACTGAAGGCTTGCTTTGGACTTTTACAGCTCCATATACAGCAAACATCACCATTCAGATTGTAACACCATCATCTCTGATATGATGTCCAGATGTCTAACGCTGCAACTGTGGTAAGTGTGTTACTGGGTTCTTGTGGAGACTTGCTGTTCTGTTATTTATAGCGCGTTCCAAATATCTCAAATAACGCTTGAAATGGCATCGACCTCCTCTCTCTGGGTCTGCCCTGTCTAAAGACTTCAGAAAGACCTGGGTCCGACGACAATGTAAGCACCCTTGGAATAGTTAGGTTTGCTAAATATAAAAAATGTATCCCTAGATTGTACCTCTAATATATCCTATCCTTATCACTGTATTGTGTACAGGTTGAGGTAGAGCCCCAGGTATTCTAGCTCCAGGACTGGTTCAGAAAATGAGTTCTTAATTTGCCATTGTGTCTGGTTTTCCAGTGTCACCCTATTCTGGTGGGCTATTAGAATATCAGCAAAATAGACCACCGATGAGACAGTGAGATGCATCTCTACCTCTCTATCATCCAACTGGTGACCGCTGCAAACAGTCGGAGTTCAACCCTCAGGGGGTCGGCCCTCATTAGGCCACATTATCTCCTAGTAATCATTATTACCACATTAAATATTTATTGGGATATGGAAGTAAGCATACATTACTGACTGACTGACTTATCAGTTTAAAATGTTTTTACTGTTTTTTTTTTTTTTTTTTATAATGATTTGTTGTTCCTACCGTACCCAGACTCACTTTGGCGCCATCTCCACGAGCGAGAGAATCGCGGCGATATTATCGTCGTGCCACGTATTTCAATTATTTCAAATGTACGCGTCTCCACACGGCGATGTTATCGCGGCCATGCGACGAGTGGCAATGTGCGCGCGTAACGTCGACGTATCGCCGCGGTATCGTCGCTACTGGTGGCGCGCCCGCCGCGCGCTCGCCGCTTAACGTGGCGCTCTCGCAGCGAGCGCGCGGCGGGCGCGCGCGTGGCAACACTGGCGATGTGAAATTACTATTGCACAAAATGCCTCGTCGCGATAACACGGCGCTTCCGTTACGAGTCGTCGCGGGCACGCGGCGATTCCGTTACCAGTCGTGACGATACGCTGGCGGAATAATCGCTCGTACGTGGAGATTCTCCGACGATAGAAGCGCGGATACGTCACGATTCTCTCGCTCGTGGAGATGGCGCCTTTGGGTTACTGTACCATCATAGTAAGTAAATAGTAATTATTCCACAAATGGGAAATTGCAATGGTTTGATTTATAGGGAAAATTACATAGATTACCCGTTATTATCTTCCATATAAATGGATTGCTTCTAAATGGATCTGTATTTGCCTGCACATGTTCCTTATTTTTTTTTTTTTTTTTACTGAGTTTTAATCAGTAGGTACTTACACTTAACTATAATTATTATTGTTTTTAATCTGAATATCCTATGGAATTTACAAGGAAGTTGTCTGTCGTTCTCTCTCATGTTATTTACTACTAGCTCCAGGAAAGCTTTTTTTTACACTGACTAAGAGTCAAAAGTCCTCTTCTGTGTAACATTTTGTACGTATATTTTATTTTATATTATTTGGATGTCTAACACCTTGTAACAATAATATAAGTACAAAAGCCTAACTTCCCTAATTTACTTTTACGAGACACCACAGATAAATTTCACAAATAAGAGGTAACTGTACAAGATGTATGTAACTAACCTGTCTTGTTAGTGGCAAGTATACACGGACGCTGCGGTGCGCGGAAGCTACACCTTCATCCTACGAGGATGTTGAGCTCCCACCATCCGCCTTATCATTGGCTAAAAGACGATGAGGGATGCCCAGCAATACAGCTTCGTCCGGAGCACCCGCCCGGCATCAGTATTTACGGCCTCGACTTAAGTAAGTAAGTAAGTAAGTTCTTTATTGCAACAACATAGCCTTTGGGCCAGTTTATCCTTTTCGGATATACAATAGTTAGATATAGGTACTTAACAACATATACACAGTCAACTTAATTAGTTAAATAAACTATGATAATGTACAAAAGTTAACAAAACACCATTTACAACTATAGGTATGCATCTAAACAAAAACATATCATACCTATGTAACAACAAAGAGAAAGATAAAAGAAAAAATATACTATACTAAAAAATACTATGTGCAAGTATTATCCAAGAGATATCAAAACACCACTAAATTGACACTAAGGTCTAAAATATTATGACTAACAAGTTAAAAATAAAAATGTAGTTAAGTAGGTAAGTACCTACTTATTTTGTTAATATTAGATGTTATTTGTCAAAATATTCTGTTAAACTGTAAAAAGTTTTAAGATTGAGCTATGTTTTTAAATTATTTTTAAATTTATTACCCTCTAACATTTTTATTTCTAGTGGTAGATTATTAAAAAATTTTATGGCACTTATGTATGTACTTTTTTCGAAAATTCTATTATTTATCTGTTCAATGCATAAATAGTATTTGTATATATCTCGACTATTTATTCGTGTATCAATTTTATTTTTGAAATTATGTCTATTTTTCTTAATAAACATACAAATTTCCAGTATGTAAATACAAGTAAGTGTTAGGATATTATTATTTTTGAAAGTATCTCTTAAGGATTCCTTGCCATATTTATTATAAATTATTCGTAGACATCGCTTTTGCATGATAAAGGTCCTCTCGATTTCCACCGAGTTGCCCCAGAAAATTACCCCATAAGTAAGTACCGGATACACATATCCGTAGTAAGCATTTAGTGCAACTTTTATCGAAGTAGTGAATCAGCATAGATAATAAATAACAATAGCTGGATAATTTACTATTTATACTATTTATTTGAATTTTCCAGTTTAAATTTGAGTCGATACTGATGCCTAAGAATTTAATCCAGTTTACTTCTTCTATTGATTTACCTGAATTATGGATGTTTAATTTAATAGGTGTTCTTTTGTAGTTATTAAATTGCATTATTTTGGTTTTGGTAATATTAACTTTCAGATTTAGTGTTGATAGCCATGTGATTATATTTTGTAATGTGTTATTTATTTCGTGTTCATATTCTACGTCAGTTAATTTGTCTTTTGAAATGAAAATATTAGCATCATCGGCAAACATGACACATAAATGTGTTGTTAACAGTGGCAGCTCATTTACATACACTAAGAATAGTAGCGGTCCAAGCAAACTTCCTTGTGGAACACCTAATTTGACGGTCATTGTGTTGGAATATATCTGTTCGATAGTTTTTGTGCTTTTATTGTATGTATCTATCACTGTTGACTGAGTTCTGCCCTCTAGATAGGTCTTTATTAGGCTTAATGTATTTCCTCTAATACCTAGATTTTCTAGTTGAGTTAATAGTATGCTATGACTGACACAATCAAAGGCTTTGCTTAGATCTAGATATAGTCCTACGCAATGTCGTTTGTTGTTTATGTCATCCCATATTGATTTTAATGTTTTGTACGTTGCCATTGTGGTATTTTTAGCTTTGCGAAATCCAAATTGATTATTGTTAAATATGTTAAAGCTGTCAAAAAATGATAGAAGTCTATTATAGATTGCCCTTTCAAATATTTTAGATATGCAAGGTAGTAATGCGATAGGTCGATAATTGTTCATGTCATATTTGGATCCTTTTTTGTGTATTGGTTTGATTATTGCTTTTTTTAATTCCATAGGGAAGCATCCATTTTCAATGGAAAGATTAATGATATATACTAAGGGTTGAACTATATATTCAATGGAAGACTTTATAAGTCGTATGTTTATTCCGTCATGACCGGTACTGTTTTTATCTTTTAGTTCTTTAACAATCTTTTTAATTTCGTTTGCGTCAACAGGTTTCATAAATATACTTTTACAATTTTTATCTGTTGACGGTTTGTAGGTGTTTCTAGGCATATTATTATTATCGGTTTTATTAAAATTTATGTAATGATCATTCAATGTTGACGCTATTTGAAAGGGGTCAGATATAATCTGGTCATCCTTATTTATTTGCTCTATGCTTGTTTTTATATAGTTCGTATTTCGTGAATGTTTTTTTATTACTCCCCATGTTGCTTTGGTTTTATTAGAGCTTTTATTTATGCAATTTATGTTTTCATTTCTTTTAGATATGTTAATTACTTTTTTATATATTTTACAATAGTTTTTACATTTCTTTATACTATTTTCACATCTGCTTTTTTGTATTTGTAGATGCATTCGTCTTTTGTTTTTATTTGCTACAGTAATGCCTTTTGTTTTCCAACTTGTTTTTTTTTTATACGTTATCTTATATCTTTTTAAAGGAATGCATAGATTATATATTAGCGTGTATAAATCCATAAATACCTTGTATGCCTCATTAACATCTGTTTGTTGATATACTGTACTAAAGTTAATTTGTTTTAAATATTTGATAAATATTTCTAAGTTTTCATCGATTTTTCTTCTATAGGTATACCAGTATTTTTCATTATAGCTCTGTGTAGTTTGAACTTTTAGTATTTGCGCCGTGTGATCAGATATGCCTAAATCAAGTACCTCCGATTCATAATTCTTTAAGTTAGTGAGAATATTATCAATACATGTTTGTGAGTGGGATGTTATCCTAGTAGGTTGTTGGATAGTTGCTGTAACTTTGTGCGAATTGAGTATGTTAGTAAATTCCTGACATTTTTGGTCGGTTTCTAATAAATTTATGTTGAAGTCACCGCATATTATTAGTTTTTTACGTGCATTTCTAGGCCTTATTAACAATTTATATAATAGTGTTTCCAAACTCCTAAAGAATAGATCAATATTACCATTTGGTGTTCTATATAAACATATTACGTTAAGATCTAAGTCAGGTATTCTTGTACCACAGCATTCAAAATGATGTTCTATTGACATATCCGAAATCCAGTTGATTTTATGAGAAGTAATGCCATTTTTAACATATATTCCCACTCCACCACGGGATTTTTTTCTTCGTGAAAAGTATGAACTAAGGGAATATCCATCTATTTGGAGAAATTTTACGTCATCTCCCTTTGCAAAAGTTTTACTAAAACAACAAATAGCAACATTTTTTTCGCTACATAATAGTTCGAGTTGATCTAATTTTGACCTTAGACTTTGTACATTTAGATGTAAAACTTGGAATACATTTTTATTAGATAAGAAAAAACTGTTCAGAGGGCTTCGTTAGTACGTTTTCATTAGACTGCGTATTAATGGAGGGCAGTGTTGTCATTTGCTTATCTTTAATTTTGTTGAAGTAATATTCTATGGTTCCCCGTTTATACTGTCCGCCATCATCTACTATTTTGTAGTGAGTTGTGTCTGTCGATTTGGACAATTTAATTGTGTTTTGTTTTATTTTATCAAAATAAAATGGTATGGTACCAGGTTTGGGACCCTTTACGGTTTTGCACGTACCGTCTAAGAAACATGTTTTATAATCATGCGTGTTTATGTGTAGATTTACCAATTTAGTTACATATTTACTGGAAACGATAGTCTTAAAAGTAGGAATATAAAGGAATGTACAATTTTTGAAGCATTTCACTGTGGCTTCTATTTCTTGGTTCAGTTTTGCTTCATTTAGGTAACGATTACAACTAACGGCTGTTACTATTATTCTAGGTTTAGGTACGTTTTTCAGAATTGATGACAGTTCCATACAAAATTTGGTAGGGTTTGTCTCATTACAGCCCACAGATATAACCAGCCAATCGTCTTCATTTAAGTTCATTTCTTGGAGTTTGATATTCTTTGACATGTATTCTATCGGCGCATCCGTGAAAACATTTCCAGTTATGTGGTAGTCTCTGGCATTTTTTTCTTTTGATCGTAGTCTTCTAAGAAGCACAGCCATGTTGTTACATTGTTGATCACCTATGATGCACATTTGCGGAGTTTTTTTAGACGCTCTGTTTATAGCAGGTTGTATATTTGTGGTTCTAGAACTTTCCGATTTCGATTGTGATGGTCCTATCAAGACTTTGCAGGGTGTAGTGTTCGCGCCCAGTGGCTTCGGCGATTTATATGGCGAAGGCGTTTCTACGGCGGTGATGATATCGTCTACCTTCTCAGCAGGCATCGTATTTTTCGACAGTGAACATCCTACTACATTGTGGATTTGCTTATTATTGTATGTCTGTATTTGGTTTTCATAATTGAGAACTTTTTCCTTGAGTTTGAAGTTTTCTTTATATAGGTCGATGATTTCCATACGTGCTTTAGCTAGTTTGTTTATTAATTCGTTCACGTCCTCCTGCGAATGTTGTTGAGAAGAACCCACATTACTCATGGGACTGGCATCGCTGCTTAACGACAAATCTTGCTCGCAATCGATTAGCGTGTCGTCTAATGAGTCAACATTTATTTGCTTTCCGTGGTTTCTTTTACGAAAGGTTACGTTATTTGCATCGTCTATACTTAAATGTTCTGCAAAATGATGTTTGCCTACAGGTGTGTTAGAATTATCTCCCTTTCTCCGCTTGCATCGACATATTTGACAGTGTGCTTTTTTTCTCTTCGTTGAGAAAATAAAACGAGTAATAGCGTTTACTATTAACGTTGGCACAGTTTAAGTCAAACGTTAGGTTGCAAAGGCAACATTGCAAGTACTCTCTATTTGTTATTTTTTCTGGGCATCCCCCGCAATTTTTAATATTAATTTCCATTTTTCTGTCGTGATATTTTACGTTAGCAGAATACACACGGCTATGTCTAGTGACTATTTCTTTTGATTGTTAAACTGAGTGGCTGAATACACAAAACGACATCTAGTGACTGTTTTCTTTTTTCGAATAATAAACGCAATAGTGAATCACAACGACATCTAGTAGTAGTCAGACGAAGCACTGTTGGTAACGCTACTCGTCGATAGATGGCGCCGTTCGTAAGGATTACGTAAGCGGGAACAGCGGAGAAAAATATCGTTAATTTTCACAATTTTCAAATATGAATTTGTTGGCGTCGTTTTCAAATATGTCACTGAATGCAATAGAACTGCATTTTAAACAAGTTTATGCACTGTATCACTTTGTTTTAAAAGCATTTTTACTAAAAAAATAGTTTTTGTCGCCTGAAATATCTTAATGAACTAGTACGAAGAGAGTTTTTAAATGCAACTTTTACAGCTGATAGGTATAAAATAGATTGGAGCATTCACTAGAGTTTCACGAATACACCATTTCAATTACTCGTTGAGTCAATTTGTTTAATAATATTCTGTTTACAAACACTTTTTTACTTTTAAGTCTTGAGTTAGGTTAGGTTAGTATTTGAATTGTTCTTATTTCTGTTTAAATTGAATACTTTGAATAAGAATAACACTCTTGCGTAATATACTACAAATACTAATGAAGTTTTAACACTTTTTGTTTAGATATAATAACAACTTATATTTTTAATTAATAAAATAGCACGGAAGTATTTGTTTATGTAGTGAATGAACGATTTTGCACGCTTATTGCACAAAAATACATCAAAAACGCAGTTACCAAATTACACAACACCACTAATACATATTTCGCACCGAAATAAGTAATAAAAAACTATTTTTCAAACAAATATAAGATTTTGCATTCATTGCCGGCAAAATCTGTAGACGCTGTGAGGTAAACATGTTATGACAAGTTTCAGCGCGCTTCAATGGAAGTAGTAAAGCCGCACTGCTGCTGGAATGAGCAACAAGGAGGTAATATGCGGATTGATGGCATTAGGTATTGTTAGGTAGGATTGGTATGTTTGCATCGTTTATTAAGGTAAAATCTTAGACAGCTTCTTCACTCAACGCTGTGTGTTTCGAAGAAACATAATATTAGTATTTTGACTTTCGAAAAATCACTTTTAGACTATGATTATTTTTTAAAGTTCGTTTTATTAATACTATAGGAATCTAAATATATTGACTTATCTAAAGAAAACATACATTCTTTTAGATTTTTGCAGTACTTATATTTATCGTACGTACTCTTCTCTTCTTTTTATTATTATTATTGTTTAACAGGCAGGTAGTTGTCAACAACTGTTGGGTTGCCTGTATCCGGGTAGTTTGTTTTATATTGAAAGGTACTTTAAATCAATACTGACCAGTTTATCTAAAACAAAACAATAAAAATACTAAGTGCCTCGGTATCATCTAGCGGACTATTTCTTTAGCCTAGTGCTGAGAACGACTAGTCAATACAACCGAGCCCTATTTTTAAAACCGTTCGCATCTATAGGAGCGCTCGCATCCTATTGTCTGTCATTTCTATCTCTAGAAACTTACCACGACTGTGAAAGAAATAGGCAGGCATTCCTATCAAGAAACGTATTCGATGCCGTCGTAAAAAGGAGAAAAATAGTAGTATGGGGAATGAAGCTATTGGATGATGTAGATAGTTTTCATGATTATCTACAACTCGTTTGCTGTTTTGCATGGCTACCTTATAGTAAATAGTTTTATATTTTAGTTCCGATTTCGCTCGTCAACAAACGTAGACAGTTATCTCAGGGACGACGGCGACCTAATCCTTAAAATCTGAATGCACAAATTGTTGTTTGAGGGGGTGGTACTCACCTTAATGGACTACGCAGGGTTGACGGAGTCCTTCCACCTTGAATGATTTTTTCTTGGATTTTACAATAACAAGCTATTTTCCCACTAAATACTTTTTTCTTTGTTTTATTAAAAGTTCTTCTCCTCTAAAAACACCCTTAGGATAGCAGGTTGCAATTATCTACTATGATGCGTCCGTTTCGAAAAGAAACTGTCATCACATTTATTTATTTCATCTATTTTATTTATTTATTTAACAGTTTATTGTGCACAATAATTAGTATACACAATTAATATACAGATAACATCACAACATGTACAGCTTATTAGACTTTTGTGATACTAATAGATACTTGTCGCAAAGCTCTTACGCTCTACCCTCGTTCCTGCCAGAAAAAATGTAGCTTTGGTAGAGCTCGTCTAGTCTAAGATGACGCGCCCCACTACTTAGTTAGTTGATTTCGATGTGTTAGTGCAAATATTAATAACGACACTTCATCTGTGTGGGAGCCAATGAACGGCGCGTGCTCCGACGTTTGAATCTTACCGGCAACTGAATGACCAATTACAACGGCATTTGTATATGTATTGCGTCCATATTTTAAACTTGCTTGTGTGCGTTAATGCGATAGTGGGGCGCGTCATTTTAAATTAGACGAGCTCTACCTTTAAAATTGAAGGTACACGTTGCTTCCAAACGCGATCGCCTTTTCGCACTCCCGTGAATTTGACAGGTAGTGAACGTAATTTGCATTCCGATTGGAGCCAATCCAACCTACCGATTGAATACGCTTTGATTTCTTACCCATGTACGACACGTATTAGTTTGATTAAATATAGAATGTTAGATAATGAATAACATTTAATTTCTATTGAAATAAGCAGCGCCTCATAATCATCTTGGCGTTAATGTCACGGTTGTGCTCTCGAGAACGAGAGCCCGGGGTCCGTCTTGACCATGATCCAGGATTTGGCGATCAGGTAATTACAGTAGAGCGACTACTATCTGACCTGCAACTAGGGGAACTTGATCAGATTGGATCATGGTTACAAATCTAGTTGCCTGAATTTGCTTGTTTCATCACCGTAAGAGCATCGGTTAGTGTTCAACTAATGTACATAACTCAGAAAAGAGTCATTGGTACATGGCTGTAGCGGGAATGGAACCCGGTACCTCTTGCTTACGAGTTGGATACTCAACCGCCCGGCTACTGACGCTCTCAATGAAATAAGCAGCGCCTGTTGTGCTTATTTTGTTAACCATTATGACAATGGAGGACTACCAAAGAAAACAGAAAATTGTAATGGTATAATAGCATATCTACATATTTGTCACAGGATTTGGCTCCTCATAATCCATCTCATTTCCTTCATTTTCATGTATGGACATTCGTACAAAGTAATTTATTCCTAACGCAGGAAAATATTTCCCTATCTCAGTGTAACCCCAAACCGTGGTCATACAAATTTTTGTTGTAGAAACTTACAAAAATAAATTTTAATCATCATCATCATCATCACAGCCCATAACAGTCCACTGCAGGACTTCGGGCCTCTCCCACGAAAGGGGAGGTCATTGCCATAATCTCCACGCTTGGCAGGCGGGTTGGAGATCGCAGTGCAGTTGATGTGAATCTACCCAGAAAGATGCTGCTGCCCACCTTTCGGATTTGTCCCTTAGTCGCCTCTTACGACACCCACGGGAAGAGATTGGGTGGTGCTATTCTTTGAGGTGGCGGCACCACACACCACATTTTACTAATGAAAACTTAATCTAACATCGTCGACATTTATAACTTACTATTGACCCGCTCCGTCTTCTCACGGGTGGTTTCCCACGTAGATAGATAGATGAACTCCGGCATTTACCGTAATTCTACGACCTAGCGTCTCTTTTACGTGTGGAAATTATACTTTGTGTAACACTAAAGCCGTGTGGTGTCCGGCAGAGTAGAATAGCACCAACCCCTTACATTCGTGGGTGTCACACAAGGCGATTATGTTTTCGAGGCAAAAGATCTAGAGTCTCTACAGATCGGAAAACGGGCAGCAGCGTTTTCCATTGTTATATTTATAACAATACGCTCTCCAACTCGCCTGTCGAGCGTGGAGATTATGAGAGGCGTTAAGTTCTGCAGTTGACTGATATGGGCTGTGATGATGAACACTAATGTTCCTGCCAACCCAATTCCTCAAGAAAATTCAAGAGACCCTTCGGCCTCCTTTAGATCTCAGAGAGGGTGGTTGGTTTTCCTAAATACTTAGACATATAACAAGCCAAGTCACTGCATTATAGCAGGACACGGGGCTATCCGTCAGACCTTTGGCAAAAAGATGTTTATTATACAGGCCGTGTCTTGTTAGTGCCCCGGTTACCATTCGGAGTTGTTTTTTTGTTAGTTTTATTAGTTTGTTAAATAGAAAGGGGAATATCATGGGAAGGGCATTCCTTGTATGTCTGCAATCATTAAATAATAATAAGTAATCATAAATAAATAATAATTCTGTGAAGACCATGTTTATTTGTATATTACCTTGGTTTTCTCCAGTAGGTTTTCTCCACGCTAATGATATAGGCGCAATCGGTTCCGAACCATCGGCATTGTGTCGGATCCTCGTCTAGCCAGTGGTGGCCCGCTTGCCTGTTTGCCTACCGTATGACATAAAAAAAAAAGTTCGTCAGCCGCGTCATTTTCCCGAGAGCCGTTGTGCCCCTTTATCCATTGCAGTGTAATGGGATTGCTTTTACATACCTCGTTTAGGCGGCAGTCGAGTAAAACGTTACCTACGTAATTCTGATAGCCGTTTGATCGATTTTCATTTGACTACTAATCGATCACTCAATTGTACGATGCCTTGTTAATTACTACGAAGCTTTAATAAACCGATGTAACGAATAATCGATAAACCGATTTCCGAAATTAATTTCACCGACCATACATAAATTTATTTATTCGTATGGCAAACATACAGTATACCTACGAGAAACACATTAAATCAAGCGAAGTGAGTAATTTAATTGCTTCGTCACTAAGGGTGATTACATATTATTACCGACAACCGGTAACCGACATATTATTTATTCGTTGTAACGTTTCATCGAATTTTAAGTGTAGGGGCTTCAGGAATGTCTATCACTCATAATATACATATTTGTAATTAAATAAAACGGGCGAAATCAAATATTGACCCTGTGCACAAACAATATCTCTCGGTTGCCGGGAAAGACCTGTAACGGTTTTTCCTGGTAAATTGACTTTTTATGCAGTATCGGTACTGAGAAATTATTTCCCGGACGAGTTCCAACGGAATAAAGTTGCATAAAATCCGTTGCGTGGTTTAATATGAGTTAGCAGATTACAGACATATAGACATATAGACATATACAGATATACAGACAGACAGACTCGGAATGAGATTTCATTTTATACTAGCCTGCAGATATACTGGACAACAATGGCCGCTTTCCATCAGGTGTACTATGTAAAAGTAAATATGTAGTACTATGTAATCGTACGATTTCCTAATCCTTACGATTAGGAAATCCATTGACTAAACGGTATCACACTCCTAAAATTCAACTCCGAAGCTTTCCACTGCAAGTGAACCAAAATAAAATGTTTCAAATTGAAAACTGATGTAGTTAGAAAAGTACGTTCACGTAGCGCGGGCTCGGGGCGCCAATTACCACAGTCCCGTTGAAGGGCTGTGATTGCCGGTGAATTGGAAATCGAGTCAAACGGATCGCCTCTCGCCCTCCCGTGTTAGCCTGGTCCGGGTCGCGGGCATTTTTTTAAATTATCAGTTAAGTCAGGTATACAGCCATAGATGAAATGGACGTTAGGCGCCCTTAGTGGTTCAGTTGGTTGGTTGGTCCAGGTTCGATTTCCGGCCGAGCAGAAATTGAAAGGATGAATTTTAATTTCTGTTACGGGTCTGGATGTTATACCTGTAATAAG
Source organism: Blastobasis lacticolella (assembly GCA_905147135.1). Taxonomy (NCBI): domain Eukaryota; kingdom Metazoa; phylum Arthropoda; class Insecta; order Lepidoptera; family Blastobasidae; genus Blastobasis; species Blastobasis lacticolella. The sequence goes on from LR990041.1 coordinate 20,248,218, forward strand.
TATGATTTAAAAGTATATAAGTAGTAGCAGTTATCTAGTACCCATTACAGAAGCTTTGCTTACTTTAGGGCTAGATGGCGCTGTGTGAATTGTCCAAGCAAATTTATTAATTTCAAAATCGGGGGACCTGGGTCTCCTTTTTTATCTATAGGTTAGTTATAAAGGTTTATTGGTTAGGTAATTTTTTTAATTATAACTTTAAGGTGCTGTTCAATAAATTTATGGCACTTTATTTTCACAATTTAATGAATAATTTTAGACATAAATCAGTTATTATTACCATCTCCTAATTTCCTCTTTTTGTAGTCCAAGTAACAGCCCATAGGGTATTCTGGAACCACGATCTGTAAGGAGCACTGTATATACGGCGTAGCAATTACAGCGTTGGTTTGTTAAATATTAACTCATTTTGTAGGAGCAATGCGCTCGGAGTTTCTCTACGTGTTAGGATCAGAAATGAAGATATCCGTAGCATAACTAAGGTCTTCGATATAGGTTTAGGAATCGCATAACTGAAGTACTAATGGGCAGGCAACGTTGCTCGCAGATTAGATGGCCAATTCTCGAATAAATTGTTCGCATGTAACCATTATCCAAACCAAAAACCATTATCAAATTGTGGGCAAAGACTACCTCATCGCTGCAAGCGATATCTACCAGGCAACATTTGTGTAGAGAACCGTTTAATACAGGAAACTCAACATTAATCTTACAAGACTAAATTATAGGTACACTAGCAAAATTCGGTTAAACCGTTCCAGATCCGTTTTCGCAGGGATTATATTGGATTTCGGGATAAATTATAACCCATATGCCATTCAGGGCTATAAGCTATATTGCTGCCTATCATCAAAATCCATTTACTACTTTTGCGAAGAGTTGTAATAAACATCAAAACGGAAAAATTCGCATTTATAATAATTAGGAAGGATAGAATCCTACATAAAATGCTTATAAATGGTTGATAAAACACATAAATATTTATTTGCAAACCGAGCGCACAGCTGTGTCCACAATCGTCTGTAATCCACTATGTTTAATTATCCGTTAAACTAGTTGAACATATTGGATAACTTCCTGCGAGAGCTGTCATTCGATTTACTTTGACAAATCAAATCAGGTCGGTAAAAACTTGACTAATTAAAATCCAAACCAAAAAAATATAGGTGGACCACACAACTGATATATCATCGAGGGTGAGGTATTGGTAGGCGGGAGGGGGAAGTTTTGTGGTTGTTTCGGGACAGAACGCGAGGGCGTGGGGCAGGGAGCTCGGGTGTTTTTCCAAATCTCATCAAGTGTCCCATCACAGAAACTCTTTGATTATCTCATAGAGTGTGTCTCATCTACATTCATCATCATCGTCCCAGCGCTTTTCCCGGCCTCTGCCAGGGTCCACTTTCCTGCAAGTTCCTCTCCACTTTTCCCGGTCTTCGGCATCTTCGCGTCGTAAGCCGTTGGCTCTCGCATCCGACTCAGCGATGTCACTCCATCGCTTCTTGGGTCGCCCACGGGGCGATATCCCTCACACCAAGGCTGCCGCGGATGTACTCGTTACGTACTCGATCGAGTCGCGTAACTCCGCTCATCCAGCGCAGCATTTTCAGCATTTCGTTGGCGAGGGGTTCGCGAACGTGTTTCGTCATCGCTGGCCATGTCTCGCAGCCATAAAGCATCATCGGTCTAATTATACTCTTGTATATAAGCCCTTTAAGCTATACAGGGATTTTAGTTCCCACCATTTGGCCCAAGCCGCAGAGATTTGGGATTTGACATCGGGGCTGATATCGCCGGACTCGTGCATCACGGATCCGAGGTATTTGAATTTATCTGTTCTATTGACAGCTTCGTTACCTATGCGGATGGTGTCGGGATCCGCGCTGCAGCTGGCCATATACTCTGTTATGACGATATTCATCTTCAAACCACCGTTTTCTAGCACATCCTTCCACGTGTTTACTCTGGTCTCAAGATCTTGCCTAAGCTTGCTCACCAGTACAATATCGTCAGCGTACTTCATAAGCCAAGGAGGCATGTCCTGAATTTCCGCTGAGAGGGCATCGAGCACAATGCAAAACAAGTAAGGACTCAGCACAGAGCCCTGGTGAATACCTACAGTAATCGGGAAGGAATTAGTATGACCTACGATGGTTTTGACTACAGCTCCAGTATTGACATACATGTCCTGTATAATACAGATGTACGCATCTGGCACAGACTTTGCTCTCAGAGCCCACCAAATTATCTCCCGGGGGACACTGTCGAAAGCCCTCTGCAGGTCGAGAAATGCGTAATGCAACGGTTGATTTCTACTGCAATGAGACCCCTGGAGGACCCTGAGAGCAAAAATTGGATCCATGGTGCTGCAGCCCGGCCTGATGCCGTATATGCATTTCGACAAGGCGCATTCCTGGCGAAGTCTCTGGTCAATAATCCGTTCTAATAGCTTATTTGTGTGGCTCATAAGTTTGATACCTCGATAGCTGCCGCACTCATGCACACTGCCTTTTCCTTTATAGATTGGCGTGATAATATTTACGCGCCTCGCGTCAGGTATAAGCCCCGTAGCTGTTGAAAAGTTGAAAATCCTGTTGAAAAGCTCAGTGAGCCAGAGTACGCCCCGGGTCCCCATTGTTTTCCAGGTTTCTATGGGTATTCCGTCATGGCCAATAGCTTTTCCGTTCTTCATACGTACCAGAGACCTCTCCACCTCATCAGGGGTAATCGTACTTATCATGTCAAGGTTAGTCGTGTGGTGACCGGTAGAGTAGAATAGCACCAACCTCTTACACTCGTGGGTGTCGTACAAGGCGACTAACGTTTAGAGGCAAAATATCTAGTCTCCATAAACTGGAAAATGGGCAGCAGTGTTTTTCATTATTATGTTTGCAACACTGCGATCTCCAACCCGCCTGCCAAGCGTGGAGATTATGGCAATAACCTCCCCTTTTGCGGGAGAGGCCTAAAGTCCTGTAGTGGACTGTTTTGGGCTGTGATGATGATGTCAAGGTTTGCAGGAAGCTGTGGTGGTCGCACGTAGTTGTTGGTTACGTTAGACAGTTCCTTGAAATGACAGCACCACCGGTCTTTAATAGAGTTTGCGCTTGTGAGCAAAACGCCGTTCGTACACTTTATGGCAACACACTTTGTCACATCCAGACTGGCTCGCTCGGCTCAGCTGGCATCGCATCGTAGAGCGGAGCCCGCTGGGCCGACCGCGCTTTTGCCACCGCCATTTTATATCGCCGCTTTGCTCCCAAGTACACTTCCTTATCCGATAGTGAATTACTGTGCTGCCATTTCTTATAACATGCTTTTTGTCCCTAACTGTTTCCTGCACCTCACCATTCCACCATCCCGGATCCTTGTCAATTCGTCGGCCGCCCTTCGACGTGCCGAGTACTGTTCGTTCGAGTTTGAGGATTGATTTCTGGTAATGACACCAGAGCTCATTGGAGGTTTCGCCCTTTGCGCTCCAATCGAGGCCTTCGGCTGCCTCCATGAACTTTCTTGCTGCTCAGAGTCCACCACTTAATAGACAGTACGCACCGTTCTGCCATAGGCCGTCTACTAATTACCCGGACGTCCATGACAAGGATTCGGTGCGGTGCTGTGGCATTTCCCCTGGATGATCTTGCACTGGGATACGTAGCCAATATCACTAGCAATAGCCATTGGTGCGGGCCACTTTTATAGGAGATGAGGTGTTGAGGTCTTTTCTGGAAAAAAGTGTTGACTACGGCCAAGTCAGCGGCCAGTGAGGTTCGGAGAATATCTTCTACCTCACTGTTTCGCTGGCCGTAGCCAAAGCCACCGTGCACCCGACCGAACTCCTCGCTCCTCTGGCCCACATGACCGTCGAGGTCCGCACCAACCACGATCTGTTCGGAGGATGGTATACGTCGCAGGGTATTTTCGAAACTGTTCCAGAAGGCAGTCTTTTCGGTGTCCGCGCAGCCGGACTGGGGAGCATAGGCGCTAATGTGGTTGGTTGTTATACCCTCAATTTGCGCCTTGATTACCATAGTCGATCACTCACTCTGTTCACCTCCAGAATGCCGTTCCGGAACTCGTCGCCCACCACAATAGCGACCCCATTCCTCCCTTCTGCGGATCCGGTGTACAAGAGCTTGTATCACTGCCCGATTTCCCTAGACTTGGGGCCACGCCACCTCGTCTCTTGCAGAAATGCCACCTGAACGCGGCGCCTATGCAACAAGTCGGCCAGCTCCCGAGACCGGCCCATCAGAGAACCAACGTTCAGGGTGGCGAATCGGCGCTTCCTACTACTTGGCGCTAACTTCTTTAACCCTGCCCGTGCGTGACAGGGTAGCCCTAGCCCACTTATCGCAGGTGCAGGGCGATATGCCTGCGCGTCGTTCAGCGGCGACGCCCTAACATGTTATTCATTTCGTGTAGCGAATCTTTTAATGCGTTTATTTAGCGGTGTTTTGGCATTTTGTGTAAATAAAAAGGTCTTTTTTGAATTATTCTTCAAGTTATTATAATATTGTTATGTGAGCAGCGGCGTTTTCTGTTACGTATTTTGACACTACGACTTAGAACTCTCCTACCAAGTGTCAAGGTTATAGACTAATCCTCCATCACGCTCCACTAAAGTGGAGGATGCTTTTAAGTCCAGCTGTGGACTGATATGGGCTGTTGATGATGATCTGTGATGCAGGAAGATTGAAATAGTGTTTCTCTCTGTTAAGAATAAGCGCAATTTTTTTTTTAAAAAACTTGAAATTCCCACCCCCCGCCGGCGATGTATCACTTCTGTGGTCGACCTATTAACCTTTATACTTCTTCTTAGTCGGACACTCTTGTCAGAGTGGTCGAGGTTGCGTAGACGAAGTACCCGGAGAGATGTCCACTGCGTCGCAGACTTTCCCGAGGATTGCTTTCTCAGCTATTTGCTTCGATTTCTGTCGGTTACAGACGTTGCGAGTACATTGGACCATGGTGGATTTTGTAGTTTGCTTTATCAGATCAGTCCACCGAGTTAGTGATCGACTAGGTATAAATTTTCATACAAAACCCCCGCTTTCAATGAAGCAAAGGCAACCAGATAATCATTCCAAATGCGAGGGTTATAAATCAAATCGCTAACATATGCACGTTAGTAAGTAGGTCATTTCCGCGGTTCCTTCTCGCGAATCAATCATGTGAGAACGGAACCAATTAGGGCTGCCCCCAACCGTGGAATGAGGTGTTTGAACTTTGTAAAGGTATTGATTTGCAGGGGCGGTTGTATTTGTAATGCAGCTTTCGTAAATTGAAAATTAGAAACGGATGTTTGTTTACAAGTGCTACAGGCACTTGTATTTATATAAACGTAAATTTTCTAATTTTCACAGATAACAGAGTAGTTACCGTGTAAGTGACGACATGAGTGGTTTAGTGACTAAAATGCCGATCTGCCACGCAGTGGTCCTGGATTCGTTTCCCGGTCGAGCAGAAATTGAAATAATGAATTTTATTTACAATTTCACTACACATATTTTGTTACCACGGTTAGTAATGTATTTAACTCGATATTTCGACCCAGCGTGTTGTGGTTACCGAGAACTGTTTTTTTTCCTAAAGTGGCTGCAGCACTTTCAGCCCTCTTAGCGCCTTATGACATTCCTTAGCATTTAGGCGTCACAAAGTTCAGTTTAGTGCAATCGAGCCAATACCTACTGCCTATGTTAATATGCCTACTGTAAATTAGGCTGAAGCATCTATGCGAATGTCTACATCACCGGCACACCTAGCATAAGTGTGAGATAAATACTAACATGAAAGAGATAGCATATCTGTCGCGTCTTTTCTCGCTTGTCGCGCGCCAGCACACTTGTGATAGTAGTGCGGAATTGTTCCACAGTCACCATTGTGTTCGGCTTACAGTATGTGTAATGTAATATAAACTATGTTCGGATAATTTCGCCCTCCGGCGACTGTAATATGAATATTTGGACGCCGAAATGTAGTAATATTAACGAAGTATATATTTACACCACAAAATAGAATGTTAAATTACAATATAGGTAACTTTTGATAACAGTGTTTAGTGGAGAGAGAGGTCTAATGATCGAAATATAGTTCTGTTTGTGGTGCTAATTTTCACAACAAAAATAAACAATAGATTTCAACCTTTTTTTTTTCTCTATGGTGGCAAACATGCTTACGGCCAGCCTGATGGTAATAACTTTATCATTATTGATAAATGTACGACTAAATTACGTTTATCATGCATGTATCTGCTTTACCTTTGGAGCTAGAGCTAGTCGGGGAAGCACCTGTAGGCGGAAGCGTAAACCAGAAGGTGCGAGCTGGAATTAGCACTCACTTTATGGGTTGCCTGCTAGGGGTTTCCTACGTAACTCCGAGAGCCGTTTGATCGATTTTCATTTAACGAAAACTATTAATCGATCACTCAATCTTATGATGACTCAAATTTATACGAAATGTCCCAAGTTAGAAGGATAGTCAAATCTTGATTAACAGCGTCTCACGAGCATAAAGAGCTGATTAAAATTATTTTTGAGTGCTTAGTGTCAAAACGAAATTTGAGCATAGATGACACGCAATTTGGCTTTCGGGTACCTCATCATCATCATCATCACAGCCCATAACAATCCACTGCAAGACTTCGGGCCTCTCCCACGAAAGGGGAGGCCATTGCCATAATCTCCACGCTTGGCAGGCGGGTTGAAGATCGCAGTGCAGTTGATGTAAGTCCACCCAGAAAGATGCTGCTGCCCACCTTTCGGATTTGTCCCTTAGTCGCCTTTTACGACACCCACGGGAAGAGATGGGGTGGTGCTATTCTTTGAGGTACCCCACACACCAAAACCTTTAAATGTTTTTAATTAAGTATCAGGTACGTAGGTATGAGTACTCAGTAAACATTAAAACAAAATAAACCCACGTACATACACGCAGTTCGCAAACAAATCTAACTTTATATTCGTGGGCTTTGAGTTTAGTCTACGCAGCTGTTAGGTAGTTTCTATGCCACTTCTATACATTTCTAGACAACACCATTTTAGTCGAGTTTGTCGATCCACAGAATATAATATCTCTACATCTTGTCTACGTTTAAAGAGCTAGCATAGATGACATACATACAAATTCATATATGTATACAAATATGGTATGCTTCGAAGTGTCTAAAGTACAGAAAATTCGGATGTCGAGAATAGCGATGTTGTCTTCAAGTGACATTGTCGGATGCGCCATGTGTCGTCTAGCGCGGACCTCCTCGTAGAGTATTTAGCTGTGACGTCATTTTCGAGACATAGACAAATACATCAACAAATCATAGTTCATAAATGAAATTACACACTAATCTTGGGGTCTAACAAGGCCACATTAGCGTTTTATATTGTGATTCATATTAATTTGCCACAAACTTATGCACAACGTCGCAGTTGTTGACATTGACATTACAATTCAAATGGAGTCAGTTAGTTCCAGTTTTGGCTACCGGAACAGATAAGTTTGTGTGAGTGAATCATAATATGAAACGGTAATATGGCCTTTTTAGATCCCCTTGTCTACCGTCCTCATGCAACCCGTGCAGAAAGCTAAAGCACTATTCCGGAGTGTCACAGTTTGATCCTGGAAAAATAATCCTCAATTAAGTAGATGAATTGAAATGTTTATGGAGATACGAACTTGTCGCGGGTGACAACTGCAAGGGCGGCGTTATAAAATGTACATGTACTTAGAAATAAGATCAAATGAAAAATATTTTCACCAAACAAGCTTTTATGCGCGTTATCTACTATTAGTCAATCAAACGAGTTCGAACTCGATGGGTTTACCATGCGAAGTTTAGGATGGCCTATGGCCACCTTCCATCTCCATCATAAGATCAGCTCGATGGTATCATAAAATTGCATTGTCACCGAACTTACATGAGTGTACAAAATTTCAGCTCAATCGGAAACCGGGAAATGGGTTAAAAACTTGCAAGATTTTATTACGAACAGACATAGGAACTTGTAAAAGTTCTGAAATTAAAAATATTTTTGCATAACAAACTTTTATCGCACGGTATAGTAGTTACTCATCAAGACCATTCCAAAGAGCTTAAACACGATGGGGTTATCTTATTGCGTTCATTAGGTCTAATGAACACCTTCCGACTCCATTATCAGACTAGCTCCATGGTACCACATTAAAAGCATTGTCATCCAAGTTACACCCCTATACCAAATTTCAGCTCAACCGGGATACCAATAAATGCTCGAAAATTATTTATAAATTTTGACATACAACTTACAGATATACGAACAGTGCAAGTTAAATAAAAGCTCACAAACTTTTAAGTGTCTAATATTTACAGCTTCATCATCATCATCACAGCCCATAACAGTCCACTGCAGGACTTAGGGCCTCTCCCACGAAAGTGGAGGTTATTGCCATAATCTCCACGCTTGGCGCTTGGCGGGTTGGAGATCGCAGTGTAATATATAAACAATGGAAAACGCTGCTGCCCATTTTCGAGGCTACGGAGACTAGATCTTTTGCCTCGAAAACATTATTCGCCTTGTACTATACCTACTTACAAGGATTTGGTACTATTCTACTCTGTCGGACACCACACGTTCAATTTACAACTTACATCACACAAATTGAATTATGAGAAATACATAACAAAAAAAAAAGAGGGAATTAGTCATTGTAACATCTGTCAATACAAACGAATTTACAAAATGCTTCATCGAAATTGAGGGACACTCCAACAAAAAAACCAAAAAAAAGCTTGTAAAGATGATCCTATAACACCATATAAAACGTCGACAGCCCTGAATCCTCGATTTCGCGGTGTCTGTGTCATCGCTTGAACTCTCTTCCAGGATAAATAGGCGGCCGTGTCGAGATAGCGCTGCTTGAGCGTTATTGATCATGAAACGAACCGATGGATTTAGAGAAGCGGCGATTGAATTACTGCAAGCTTCAATGCTGGCTTTTCTCCATTAAATGTGAGTGTTTCTCTTTACTAATGCAGCTATGAGTGAATCACAAAATAAAGTAATTTTTGTAATAAAAATATATAAATATCATCGACCTTTTGTATAGACTTCCAAACTGAGAAAGGCCTAGATCTAATTTTGCTTAGTTTCAAATACTACTACTACTATACTAGCGTTCAAAATTCAAAATGTTTTATTCAATGTAGGTACATTCACGATACACTTATTGAAAGTCATCATCAAGAAATAATCAACATAGGGTACTTATGTAAAAATGCGCCGCGCGCAGCACCATGGACCCGGCTTAATTCGCCCTAACGGACACCACCACGCTAAGACTATGCTTGATCAGACATGTGTTATAGGTATGCACTTAAATCCACAGCCCTGAAATATTATCAAGAATAAAACTATATCACCGACCACCACATATTTTTAGAGGTCAGTAGATCAAATCGATCGATGCGTGAGTGTTATTCGTCGGTGGTCATGCCTCCCATCACCATAACAGAACGACAAAAGAAAAAAATAATTGTCAATCTGAGGTGTCAATGATGCCGCTCACGAAAACATTAAATACATACAAATTCAAACAGTTTCATTGTATCATAATCTTATTAATACTATTAGGCAGTACACCAATAGGTGGGTCAACCATAAAACGTTGCGTGACGCATTTCCAATAAGCACATGATATCACTTACATTTAATATTTGTGCAACACTAAGGTGCAACAGTGCTAACATTATAATGTAGTAATCAGTGTTTACTCTTTACCAGTGGAAAAAACAACAATAGCAGCTTCTATGTGTGCTGCTGCATGATTTAGGATGTCACTTAAAACCAAGTAGACTAAACATATCACACACGGCAGAGATCCATAGAAACATACTTATACAAATACAAATTATGAGTTAGTACTCAATTTACCAATAAAAATTATTATACTGGTATTATTTTAAGAGAGGTAGGGCATAGCGGGGTATCTCGTTCGAATTGGAGCCGCCCGACTGGGGAAGTACCTCCATCTTACAGAATATCGCAGCTAAATAATACTCTTTTAAATAGTATTGTGTTTCTGCCGGTGAGTAAGGTTTCCAGTGCTCCATGGGGTGGGGATTTGGGGAACCGTGGCTTTGGCAGTGGAGTGGCATTTGCTTTTTGCTGCCAGAGCAACGTGTTATAGAGGTGGGCAACGCATTAGCGATACTCTTGGTGTTGCTAATGTCTATAGGCAGTGGTGACCACTTTCCATCAGGTGGCCCGCTTGCCTGTTTGCCTACCGTATGACATAAAAAAAAAATATATATATATATACAGACAGACTTCGGGAAGGTTCAGGCACCTATTTCCCACTTACCTACTCCTGGGGCTTATGCAACACATGACCAAACCAGCGAAGGTGAGCCTTTTGTAGTCTTCCACATTCATACATTTAATTAAGTAGTTACGCCGGTTGATCTGCCCTTTTCGGAGGTCTTATTTTTTTCTATCTACAAAGTTAAAGGATGTACTCAGTGACAACGAGGCAACCAGGAAACAGCCCACTTCATGGAGAGCGGTTACAATTCGGGGGGGGGGGGTTCAATACCAATTCATTTTTCTTTTGTAACTTTACTACAGCTCTTTTTTACTAAATGTTGAATAATTTGGAGCTCACTGCGCTCGCTTTTTTATTAAATATTCACACCAATCCTAACTTCGTTCGGATTTTAAAAGTCAAAATGTAGATATTTAAAAAAAAGTCTGTTGTGTGTTGCTGCGCACACTCAGTCAGTGGTTTTTGTTATATTTAGGTATCATGTTCTACTCGGGTCAATTAAGCCAAAATTGGAAAAATTTCGTGCGTACTACGCTCGCTTATTTTTGTTACTTTTATTACGATTACTCCATATTTTAGAAGGGGGCGTACGGATTTCTAAGTTTTGATCTTGAACCCCCATAAACCAAAATCTGGCTACGCCCTTAAGCGAGAGCTACCGGGTTCGAATCCCACTGCAGCCATATACCAATGACTCATTTCTGAGTTATGTACATTAGTAGAAGAATGCTAACCGATGCTATTACGGTGATGGAAAACATCGTGACGAAACCTGGACATTCAGACGACTGAATGTGTAACCATGATCTAATCTGGTCTTGTTACAGGGTCATGGAGATCAGATGGCAGTCGCTCCACTGTAATTATCTGATCTGCCAAATCCTGAATCATAGTCAAGGCGACGCGAGCGCTCGCGTGTGCTACTTATCTCTTTCACACTCGTAGTCAGCTGCTAGAGATAGAAAAGACAAGCATTAGAAGGCTAGTGCTTCAAAAATAGGGCCCCTGTAGATGGAAATTCGTACATTGACCTGCAATCTGTCCCTGTTGCTTCCACGAAAATATATTAGCATCACGCTCGAGCGATCCAAGGACGCGACCCTGTGCGAACGTGACGCAAATTTATTTACGCGAGAGCAACAGAGACAGGTAGTTACAGGTCAATGTACGAATGTCCATCTACAGGACGTCTTTAGAGTTAGTTACACGGCGTGTAACTAACTCTAAAAAATTTACTGTTGCAAACTTATCTAGTCCTACTCCTACTGACGGCATCGCTGTTGTTGAATTTAGTAGTGCCGCTAAATGATATTTCAATTGGCGACACTTAGTTCCAGGTTTGGTCACCTGGTCACATAAGCGTGTCTAGTTAGTATGTAGAAGAGTGACATGTGTGTAACGGGTTTGTAACACGACACAAGCCTTGTATAGTTCGTCATTTTGTGGTTAATGTCCCGGTTGTGCTCTCGTGCACGAGGGCACAGGGCCCGCCTTGCTACAAGCCTTGTATAGTGCCACAAACTTATCTGACCCGGTTGCCAAAGCTGGAACTATGTGTTACTATTTTAAAAACAACAACGACGCTTACACCGGGTCAGATAAATCTGTTGCACTATATAAGGCTTACCTATGTCAAAAATATTTATTACGCATTAAACGCAAGATCAACGTATGAACAATTTTTATTAGTAAGATGGACAGAATCGAAAATAAACATCACCTTTGGAAATTTTATTAAAATTTTAGTAAAATCGCTCGTATATTCTGGACACGTATTCGCATGAAACATATTTCATATTTCGGGATACCTATATTATCCTATGCCCCATGGCCCTATGGCCTATGTCATGCTGCCAAATTATATATTACTGCCAAAAATCATCAAAACCCGCTCAGTAGTTTTTGCGTAGTAGTAGAAGGAGTAACAAACATCCAATCATCCATACTCAGAAACATTTTTCATATCCACACTCCTCTCGTTATTTAACTCGGTACCTTCACGCCTGCACTCGTGCTACGGTAAAACACCCCCGACGTAGAGAGCAACGTCTCTTATGAAGCTATAAAATTTTATCGTATCAGACGGCTCGGTGGAAAAAGTAGTTTTCGTTCATAGCTTAAAACTGGTCACGTGTTGCGCATCCTCACGAGTAGAAATTCGCAGGTGCAATGTACGTTTTGAATTGCATGTAAAAATAACTGAGTAGGTAGTGTCCAGAGTGGATGGTGCTGACGCAAGACAATCACACTGACACTTGCGTTTCTTTTAAACCTCTCCTGATATATAGATTTGTCTATTATTTTTGGTGGTAGTATGTCATACGTTTTGCTGGTGCTGACGCTAAATTTAATGAATAAATAAATAATAAAAAGCATTTATTACACTAAATCAAATGGCACAGCAGAAACATAAATATAAATTTAAGGAAATAATTATGACAGCAATAACATATAATATAGTGTCGTATGGTTACTCGTGCCATGAGAAGTCTTGCAACCTGGTCACACTTAGCATAAGCCATGACTGCTGCCATAGCGCTGGTTTTCAGTTAGAAATAACGTTTTTCGCTGGTCTATTAATGAAACTATTTATTTATTTATTTATTTAACAGTTCATTGCACACAGTAAAATACATAGAAGAACATCATACATAAAGACGGCACAACAAGCACTACTTATTTCTAAAAGAAATTTCTTCCAGCAGGTCTACAGAAGAGAGATGTGATAAGTAAAGCAGATCGACGTGCGCGATATAGAATACGTACTAAGTTACTTAAACATAATTATCTTCTCAAATAAAATATAATAAATATAACATAAACTTATAATAATAATACGATACTATACATACATATCTATGTACAACTAAACAGAGATAGATAATTGTCCTTGACACGTTTTTTAATAGTCTGTAGTGACGGACTGTCCCGCACCTCATGTGGAAGAGAGTTCCAAAGTCTCGCAGTATGAACACTAATGAACAGTAAAGGAGTGGGAAAAGAAATCTACCTAATACCTATTTTAAATGACGATGTATGATTATTACTATGAATAAATTAATATAAATATGAATATATGAATATGTGAAATGAGCTATAGTGAGCCACAGCGTTTCCTTTCGTCTATGGCATAGCATTGTTTATGAGTTATTAGATATCTCTATAAAGGTGGGCAACGCATTGGTTGCTACTGTTGCTGATGTCCATAGGCGGCAGTGATTACTTTCCGTCAGGTGGCCCGCTATCCTGTATATCTAAACATAAAAAAAATCACTAACAAGATTTAAAACAAGTTATGCTAATTTATCCTAATAATTTTTAACGCTAACTTTTCAAATGTTCAATCGTCAATCCTTCTACTAATTTACTTATGAACATACAAAGGTTTATCCGACCATTGTATGTTTAGTCACTCTTTAAAACAACAAAAGTTAAATTAGCTGACCATATAGTCCATATTGTCTCATAGACAGGATGTTTATTATTTGTGTCCCTTTTGTATATAAGTAAAATAATTTATTGAAACTGTGGACGTACATTGTTATAAATGTCATCGTCTACTATACAAAGTACCTATGCAGTTACGAATTTTGCGCATGAAAAGTTGTGATCGGCAGCATGAACCAACTAGGAACGAATAGAAGAAATACAAAGTCTTTAAGCAATAGTAGGTACCCTACATTATTTCGGTGAAAGAAAAAAAATTAGACACTAATGCTCCTATTGTCTGTAATACTGGGCCACTCAGTCACTAGGGGCTCTGGGCGACAGGGGCGGCGCCAGGGCACGAAATCATAGGGCCATTACTTTTATTTTTAGTAACAAAAGATGCTCTTCATAATTTCTCGTCTTGTGGTCCCCCTGAAAATGGACTAACGAGGCTCTGGCAAATCGGCATTTCTTGAACGTGTTTGTCGCCGCATGTGAGAAGTCAAAAGACCGCAATATAAAAATGAAAATATGACTTTTCTGAGTTATGTACATTAGTAGAACACTAACTGATGAAGCGATTGAATGTATAACCATAATCCAATCTGGTCAGGTTCCGAAGGAAAGATGGCAGTCGCTCTATTGTAAAATCCTGGATTATGAACATAAAGAAGATTTATATAATTATAAAAATGAAAATGTCCGGTGCGAAAGCATCCAGAGATACTATAAGTATATACCGAATACTGAGTGAAGTGGAAGAGCACTAGGAATAGAAAAGCGGACCCTGCCTGAAACTTATTATAATCAATACCCAACTTAACATTAACTTTCTTAGGGGAGGAAACTATATTTATATTGTAAATAGGAAACGTTTGTGTAAGTTTGTATGCATTTTTTCATTATTCATTTTTTTGATACGTCTTTATAAATTACAAACCAATAACAGTATATGACAAATTATAAAAAATAACAATACATTTTCACTAAATATTCAATACATTTTCACTAAATATTCAATACATTAAGATTTCATAATAATCATGATTAATAAAATAATTTTAAAAATTACATATCGAGCGTCGGTGGCCGGGCGGTTAGAGTAACTGACTCGTAAGCCAGAGGTCCCGGGTTCGAATCTCGCTCCAGCCATGTACTAATGACTGTTTTCTGAGTTATATACTTTAGTTGAATAATAACCCACGCTCTTACGGTGAGGGAAAACATCGTGATAAAACCTGCACATTCAGGCGAATGGATGTGTAACCATGATCCAATCTGGTCAGGTTCCCCTGGTGGCAGAATCTTGGATGTCAGATGGCAGTCGCTCCTCTGTAATTACCTGACCTGCCAAATCCTGGATCATGGTCAAGGCAGACCTCGGGCCCTCGTGCGCGAGAGCACAACCAGGACATTAACGCCAAGATGATTATTATTATTATATATTGATGTCAATATCTTTAGTTCCATGAATTGACTATAACTATAAAGTGCCTGCTTGATAAGCTTGGGTGGCGCTTGTTGAGGGTAGTTACCATACCTAAACTACTGAACTGATTCTGGGTAGGTATGGGGCCTAATCACCATCTCAGGCTCTGGCCAATCGGCTTTTCCCTAAAAGGTTGTGCGGGTCGGATGGTAGTGGTCTTGCCGCTACTACATAAAAAGAAAAAACACCACTAAATTGTATGGAAAGGTCAGGTAAGAAAGCGGACCCTGGCAGATACTGGAATAAGCGCTAGGACGATGATGATGACGACTGAACTGATTCTGATATCTCCTTATATAGTACTTTTTATCCCGGAAAATTAATAGGACTGCGATTTTCACCGCGTGTGAAAGTCAAGACCTAACGGGAACTTTAAAGCCCGCTTGTTTACTCGAGATTTGAAATTAATACTTCTAGGCTGAATGTCGAATAAATAATTGTTTTGTAGAGCTACAATACATACAATTCCCTAAAATATTATTACCATTACGAAATTTGTTGAGAGTAATATCTAAAAATAGGTTACCCGGCGTGAAAAATATTCCACGCCCCAAAGACTTATGAAGATATATATAATGCCACCCCCACGTGAAATAGGCGCTAGGTTCGCCGAATTTCGGAGAATGGCAGGGTTATCTATCATGCTTTAGCATTGTATAAAGAACGTTTTAATCTAGCTGAAAAGATTGTGCTCTTAAAAACTTAAACTTTAAATATGTGTTTCAATAATGATGTTTAAGATAACTCGTAATAATAAAAGTTTAAATTGTGTTTAAACCAGCCAAGGGCGAGTTGTTCTCACATACTAAAGGTTCAATACTTTGAATCTGAAACTGTTGTCCAACAGTCGATAGATCCCTAAGTATAATTGAGACGAAACAAAAATTCAATTACCTACGTCTTCCAAAGCCAAATCTTTCTTTTGTCGGTCGTTTTGCTACGGCTATAATAAGCTGCTCAATATCGTAATTTTTGCTCATTGTGCATATCACAACGATTCGCCCGTTTCGTGTAAACGTTAGAATTAACTGGCAAGTCGGAGAGGGAACAGAACGTATATTTTGTCTCTGTCTAGAAGTATGCAGGCCGCGCCTTCAGACATTTGGACCGACAATAAAACCATAAACGCCTCGTGCATGTTTCCGACTCGGACGTCCGATTATCGGATCGGACGTGTGTTGAATGTTCAAACAATATAATGTTTCCAACGCCTTTCGACAACAGCATCAGACAATCTGATAAAAAAATCAAAAAATATGGACATCTGTAACACTTGAGGGGACGAGCAAGCAGGTCACCTGATGGTGAGTGATCACCGCCACCCATGGATATCTGGAATACCTGTGGGGATGAGCAAGCAGTTCACCTGATCGTAAGTGATCAACGCCACCCACGGATGGCTTTTGAGAAAAACCAAACCATCTTAAAAATAGTATTCAAGAGCATGAATTTCAAGTATTCAGTAAAATATTTTTTACCCTATTTTCACACTTGAGTGACAAATTTACAAAAACCAAGCCACTCAAACCTAGCCAACAACAAAAATTTTCACGGGCTGTGGCCCCCACAAAATGTTCCTAACTCCATCCCCGGCCAGCGTTTTGTCTCGGTAGATAAAGCACGATATCCAAACCGGCACGGTTCCGATGTTCTACATTCATTTCCTCTTCGTTTTTACTCCGAGCCGGAAACAGAGAGCGAAATTGGGCTATCCAGGTGGAATAGTCATTTCAGCGCAAAAGGATGCCTCGATATGGCTATTTTTAAGAGAAATCCCGTCAAAGCGATTTGTGATTTGTTGAAGAGCCTCTCGACGTTGTCATTCTAGGAATATTTTTGGACTCGGCTAGTTTGCGCAATTTAATGACGTTTGAATCTAAATTTTTATAATTTGTTACCGCGGACCTCGCGCTGCTCGAAAACAAACTTGAGCACTACGGCATCCGGGGCCCGGCGCTCCAGTTGTTGGTGTCATTTATGTGCAACAAGTAATGGTCGGGGAGGGAGGCCGACTTAAGTCTTACGAAGCGACGTGCGTGATAAGGGTACCACAGGGCTCATGCCTCTCGAATAACCTGTTCACGTTGCTGCTGAATGACCTACCTCATTACCTCCCTGGCTGTGAGGTGTTAATGTACGCCGATGACGTTGTGGTCGTGGTGACGGATGACTCGCGCAACGAACTGGAGGCGAATCTAAATGCAGTGGCTCAACAGCTGTCACAATGGTTTTACGCGAACGGATTAGCCTTAAATCTAGACAAGACCCTATTTATGCCCTTTAATCTCGCTGGACGGTCACCGCCTGAAATGAAGGTGCAGGTCGTAGGTGTGATTATTAGACAGGTAGCGTCAACTAAACTGTTGGGATTTGAGCTGGATTTTGCTCTTAAATGGGAAAAACATATCGATAATGTGTGTGGCAGGTTAAGGCGGCTAGCGCTCGCTGCGCACACCAGCGTGGTCCGCTCGTGCTGCTTCGCGACGGTGCACTCGGTGCTGGGCTACGGCACGGAGCTGTGGGCGGGCGCGGCCGACGCGCACCGCGCTTTTGTCATGCGGTGCGCGCGATCGCGGCCGTTGCGGATGACGTATCTGCTCGCGAACATTTCCGCAAATACAAAATACTGACCCTGCCGTCGATGATTATCTTTCAGACGGCGCTATTTGTGCATCAAAATATCGGCTTATTCAATATTAATGGTAGGTCACACAAATACAAAACAAGAAACAAGGACAAACTCTGTTCCATACCACACAAAACCTCTAAGTTGGAAAAAGTGTTTACGTGCTGGGTCCGCTAGTGTCCGATGATGTAAGGAATGCACCTTCTATCGCGTCGTTTAAGTGCCGCTTAAAACAGTGGCTACACAGAATGAATTGTTATTCTTTGAAGGATTTTATCCCGTAATTCATATACTTTTTATGTATTATTTATTACCTTTATACTAATTTTAAACAATTATTCTTTTGACATAAGCAAAATTATTATGGCATGTATTGACATTTACATAAGGAATGATATTAATTATGAATATTTGTGTAAATTTTGACATGTTTTTATATCAATTGTGTATTTTATATGTATAACAATTGTTATACATATAAAATACACAATTGTGTATCAACATGTGTGTATCAATTGTGTATCAATCAATTTTGACTCCCCGGGTGTTGCTGTCCATAGGCGGCGGTGACCACTTTCCATCAGGTGGCCCGCTTGCCTGTTTGTCTGCCGTATAACATAAAAAAAAAAAATGTAACAATGGTTACCAATAAATAAACTTGAACTTGAACTTGAACTTGATCATAGTGGTTACCTTTTTAATATGCTTGGACATAGCCCTGTGGTGTCTGGCAACAGCATCAACTGCTTCCACTCATGGGTGTTGTACAAGGGGACTAATGTTTTCGAGGCATAAGATTTAAAGTCTCCGTAGGCTGAAAATGAACAGCAGCATTCCCCATTGTTATATTTATAACACTGCGATCTCCAATCTGCCTGCCGAGCGTGGAGATTATATCAATAATCTCCTCTTTCGTGGGAGAGGCCCTAAGTTCTGCAGTGGACTGATATGAGCTGTGATGATTTTCTAGGACCAATAGTTTCAGAGTTATTACAGTTTAATTATTACAGTTATTTCAAGTTTGACAGCTGCCATCCGAAATGCAGATCTCGACGAGCACTATAATTTTTCTTTAGGAACTAGTATTCTAGTGTTCTAGGACCAATAGTTTCAGAGGTACTACAGTTTCAAGTTTGACAACTGTCATCCAAAATGTAGATCTCGACGATCACTATCATTTCTCTTTAGGAACTAGTGTTCAAGGACCAATAGTCTCAGAGTTATTACAGTTTTAGCAGTAGCGGCATCGTTACGGAGTATAGGTTAAGCACCTTCAACTATGTTCTTATGCCACACGACATCAAAATCGGACCCGGCAGTTTTGAGAAACGAAAGACACGTTCCTCTCAATTCCAGCAATGGACTGATTTAGCTGCCGGTGACTTTAACAAATAAATGTTCTGATTACTTACCAATGACGATTACACTACTAGAATACTACTCCTACTAGAATATCTGTACTTGGCCTATCTTCGAATTCTTGGTTGAAAATCAATTAAAATAACTGCGTGTGTCACAATCATTTATTTTATAGACAGAGAAACTCAAAAAACATCAACCAAATATGCCGCACTCTGTATTAAAACTAACACCATTGTAAAATATAAGAAACCATACGTTATAAAATCAAACAATGACATTGAATGTTACGGTGTACTCATAAATCTTAAATTAATTTACGAAGTTGTACACTTGTATGATTATTATAGCAGCGGTAACACAGGCGGATATGAAACCAAAGAGTAGCTCGATGTTGATGGGGAACAAACGGTACACCTTGATAACAGGGTGGCGGACTTCGATGTAATCGCATATCTCGTAAATAGCTGCACGCACTGCGGTATCTATTGAACAGTTAGCCATTATTTAACTGATTATAATATAAAGTAAAATCTATGTTACCGGAAATGTGTGAAATCTGGGAATTGTATACACTGGACAGCCAATTTTAGAAATGTGTAAAATGATTTGTCGAAGCTTACATTTCCTAGAAAATGTTTACAATTCGTAAATGGTAGCCGGAAATGTATGTTTTGAGATAATGCTGGAAATAAACCAGAAAATTCCACTACTCTGGCGCTCGAAAAACAATCGAGTTGTTGGTGCATGTAATTTTTAAAATATATTTCTAAAAATCATTAGATTTGGTTCGCCTCGCTTCTCGCAAACTTGCCTTCAGTGCAAGATGTAATTATTGATAGCGTCGGTGTTTTAGGACAATGAAATTGACACATTTCCGATTCCTGTTCAGGATATGTATGAAATTTCTAGGAAATGTGTATAATAACATTTATTTCACACATTTCCGGTTGATTTTAGGCACTGAGTACATTTCCTAGGAATTGTAGGTATATAATCTGTAACATATACATAAATTCTGACGAAAATTGCATCTTTGCTATAAACTTATTATTTAGACATAGAGGAAATGTACTTTATGTTTAGTGTTACCTTTGTACCGCATTATTTCTTTCGCCAATGTAACTTTTATGTCATCGACTTCGCAAACTGCGGCCTCAGCATAGTATATCGTAACGATAAATTGCAGAAACGACGTACAAAGCTGAATCACTTTTAACATTATAAGTGAATATGATACTCGTAAACTGTTCTGTAATAATAATTTGGAGTAAATTACAAAGAATTGGCTTGCCTTATCAGTAGACCTTCAATAGATCATTAATCATTTTAAAATACCTAACTTTATTATTTACACAACATTATTACTTACGCTGTTGTTTATATTTAACCATATGTATATTGCCATAATGCAGAAATCAGTACCTAGACTCAACAGTATCTGTAAAAAGCAAGTTACTATAAAGAAATAAAATTTTAATACCAATAAGTGACTGGATTTTTTAGTCCGTCAAAAAGATTTTCAAAAAATATTGAACACGCACGTTTTATTTTGTGAAGTAAACAAAAAAAAGATGACGACGGTGTGTTTTTAATATTGCATTGCGTCACGGCTTTTACAATAGAACAATTCTAATATGTATGTAATTAGGGCTTTTTTACCACTAAGGTAAACATGCTTATGGCATGCCTGATGGTAAGCAGTCACTACCAAACTTTAAAGCGCTGTACCTTTGTCAATGTGTATTACTTTGAAAATATTATTGACGAATCCCTATTGCCTTTTGTGGTCCATTATAAAGGTCATCATCATCATCGTCCTAGCGCCTATCCCGGCCTCTGCCCGGGTCCGCTTTCCTACAAATTCTTCTCCACTGCGCCCGGTCTTCGGCATCCTCGTCTCTCGCATCCGACTCAGTGATGTCAGTCCATCGCTTCTTGGGCCGCCCACGGGGCCTCTTTCCTGATATCGGCAGGTTTAGGCACCTTTTTCCAACGTATCCCTGAGGCTTACGCAACACGTGACCAAACCAGCGCAGGCGAGCCTCCTCGATCTTGTCCGCGATATCCCTCACGCCCAGTCTGCCACGAATGTATTCATTACGTACTTGATCGAGCGGTGTCACTCCGCACATCCAGCACAACACAGAGTCCATTTTAAGGATATCGTAGCGTAATTACAGGCAAGATAAATCTTGACTATAATTAGATAGACATTTTCTATAAATATAAACGTGCCGATTTTTATGCTTTCTGTTTAAAACTGTTACACATGTCAAGTTTAATAATTTATTTCGAATATAAAACTTCTTTATATTTGTAGTCCACCACCAATAATAGAATATTAAAAAGAATGTGGATTGCGAAACTGCGTTGAATAAAACACGAACTGGAAATCCAATACACATCATAATCATTATTTATACAAACCGGAAATGATATATACTTCATCATTTTGTCCATATTATCCAAAATATTCTTATAACAGAATAACGCCTTCGTAATAATGTGGATTTTCATTTCTTCTTGTACACCAATTACACTAAGGTGAGTTTCGAGATACTCTCGTAGTCTACGCAAGCTTTTCCAATATATGTACATTATTATATTTTTCATAGAGCTGGTAGAGTCTTTTTTTATGATAATTAATAAAGAAATCAATACAATAACGGAAAATCCTTCTAAGGCGTAAATTAATAAGCTCGTAATCATTCTGATCACTGTGATACTAAGCATAATTATTGATAATGATTTGAAAAGTAAAAATTTCGCATTTGTTTCCATTGACGTATATATGACTTGCATTGTATTAATATATTGAAAGAGGAATTTTTGCTTTGTTACCAGACAGAGCATTGTGACAAATAAATCAGGTGTGTTGAGAATTACGATAGAACCCTTATATATTACAGAAAGATCTGTCATTGATATTATTATTATCCATATGATAATCAAAAACGACAAACAATATAACTTTACAGAAAGCTGGGTCATTTTGCTCGAAGACACATCAAAATAATGGCCCAAAAGCAATCGCGCCCACATTAAAGCTTTGAAATAATTCACCATGTTCTAGTCTGATACAGTATTCACTTTAGCTGTTGACTGTCTTCACTGTAGCTGTTTAAATATATTAAATTTATTTGATAGTTTTAATTTATTTATTTAAAAAATTTTAATCCTGCAGTTTATTTTTCTTTAGAATTGTAGTTGTGCCAATCAAAATTAAACAAATGTATTCGGCAAATGAATAGTACCCTCAAAATGAGAGTCACAAAAAGAATGACGAACTTTCCAGCTCATGCCTTTAAACAAAAATAAATTGTGTCAATTTTAATAATATGACCGATCGATTGCTTAATATGCCTAATATAAGTATTTTCATTGAAAGCATTGGCTACATATTGTATATTTTTACGGTTCAATAGCTTAATTGTTGCCATAGATGGTTCTAGTATGTTAGTTATTTTTATAGTTACTGCAATCAACCTTTAAATAACCGAAACGAATGCATTACAGTGAAGCTTCAATTATTTGAATAATACAAGGGTACTTACCTCTTTAAAATGTGCTTCACATTGGAATATTATTAAATGTTAATGTGTGTAATCAGTAGGTACAGTCGAGGAAACTGTGTAATTTGGCAGTTTAGGTGTCTTCTTAATTTGTTCGTATTATTATGAGAAACAATATCTTTAGACTGGTTATATTTTTTAGGAAGTGTTGATGTCACTTTATTTATTGGATAGTGTTTGGCAAAATCACTACAGTTTAGCGAAACCCACATTTTACAAAAGTTTAAGTAGCAGATGGCTAGAGAATTTGGGAGCAAAAATACCTTTTTATAATATGTAATTTATATTATAAAAATATTGTTAAGGATTAACTACCGTTTATTTTGTTTATAAAAACGTTTATACCGTTTATTTAACTACCTATTTTGCGGGAGTCGCGTTGTGCGGACCACAGGTTATCGGCGTACGGTGTGATCTGGACTTTGGTATCGTTGCTTTTGATCTTGATTGTCATTTTCTTGGTGTGTTTGTGGTGATTTTCTTATTTGGCTTAATTTGTTAAAAATCTAAATTGTAAATACCTAAACTTTAAATTTGTAAGTAATTTGTTTTGATTTTAATTAAAATTCCACGTCTGATCCAATATTAGAAGTTGGGATATTATTTTTTTGTGAATATTGTATCCAAATTTGCCTTGTGAATATTGTTTCGCCATCCGTAGAATTTTCAAAATAAGGAAATACCACACCCACATTTTTGTTTTTTCCTCCCATTCTGCATTTAGTTTTGATTTATTGTTTGCGTGATTAAATCATACCTAAAAAGCGTTGTACGCGAAGTAAATCACGAGACAGATCGCATCGACGTTGTCGAGCGCGTTCTAGAAGCCGTAGTCGGTCGCGCACTAAAACACGTGATCGATCGCGGACACGTGAGACGTCTCGTATGAGGTCCCATAGACATAGGCGTTCTGAATCGCGATCGCCTCCACGAAATAGATCGACTCCGCCACCAACGGCAACCTCGTCGCGGCCACGTGCAACGTCACGATATCGGACTGAATGGCGAACGCCGAGTCCCCGTGCGGTTTGCGGTAGTACGCTAGACACAATCTTGTCGCTTAGAGGTGATCGAAAATAATTTCACGACTACCCGCAGTAGCTCAGACGCCGCGACGCCGTTGGCCGCTAAAGCTATTGTTGACGCAATTCAATCTATAAACCCGGGATGGCTCAACTATTACGGTTCGAAATTTGATCTGACTAAACATTACATAGACGTGTGGTGTGAGGAAGTAGATCGCGCGCAAAAGACCAATCATTGGTCGGACAAAGAGCACTTGTTACGTGTTGCAGGTTGTTTGAGGGGAGATGGAAGGACCTGGTTAAACGAATGGATTTCCAACGATAGGTCGTGGACCAATTTAAACGCGAGTTCAAGCCTCTATGCCCCCGAAAACTGGATTACGCCAATATTTTGTTTGAGGCCATGATCACAACATCTGACAAGTACTCTAGGTTTGCCGAATATGCGCGGCGGACAATTCTGCGTCTGCGCATAGTTAACGGACTTAGCGATGAGCTGTAAACGCTAATAGTGATCCGCGGCATAAATGACGCACAAGTTCGTGCCGCAGCCGCAAACGCAGAATTTACCCCCAAAACGTTGGTCTCGTTTTTGTCGATTTACGCAAAACCTAGTCAGCTTACTCACGCAAAAACGACTTCAAAGGCCACGTATACTTCCTAGCCTCACTTTAAGAGAAAGTTTCCTGATAGGTCAACTTCATCGCAGTTGAAGTGTTTTATCTGTAGTCAGACCAGTCATAAGAGCTTCAGCTGTCCTAAGAAAACGAAACCGTCAGAGCCTAACGTAATCACGTGCACGTTTTGTAAAAAGATAGGGCACTCGGAAGGTAAGCTTTGCAAAAGAGAGGTCCGTGTCGCGAAACATGCATAACGTGAATTTTTGCAACGATCTCACGGGAAACGACAGAAGGATAGTCCCTTCCCTTAACTGAAAAAGGTTCACTTCTGGAAACCAGCACTATCTTTTAGTATGTTGTTAAATATGTTATTCTGAATAAAAAACAACCGAGAGACAATCTCCAAAGTGCTTGGTTTTTTAGCTGTAACGTCATCAACATGGCCGGCGACACGTTTTGAAATTTGCATTTAAAATCGAATGTATTGCACTTGGAATGATGTGTGGAATATCAAACTACGTAGAATAAAGAGCACTACAATATTATCCATACATACATACAACCGTGTAAATATGATGGTTTCAGAGATATTTAAGATTATATAAAAATTTTACAAAATATATTACTGTTTTTATTTTTTAACAACTTAACCGACAACTTTAGAGCAAAATAACATACTAAGAAAATAAAGGCACATTATTAAACTATACAAAAATATTTTTATAATGCCAATCAGTTAATAAAGAAGCGAGATATTGTAATTTTTCCCTAGCAACGGGCACCATTTGAAGCGAATACGATTGTTTTAATTTGCGTAATTTGCGTGAATTAATGACTTGAAATAAAAAAGAAATGAGTTTAGGTAATGTGTATGTAAAATAAACATATTATAAAAAATCATCTTGGCGTTAATGTCCAGTTTGTGATCTCGAGAATGAGGGCCCGGGGTCCGCCTTAACCATGATCCAGGATTTGGCGATCAGATAATTACAATGGAGCGACTACCATCTGACCTCCGTGCCCCCACTACCAGGGGAACCTGACTAGATTGGATTGGAGTTGATTTGTGTTACAAATTCAGTTGCCCGAATTTGCAGGTTTCATCACGACGTTTTCGCTTACCATAAGAGCATCGATTAGAATTTTAATAATGTATATAACTCAGAAAAGAGTCATTGGTACATTTGTACGTTGCCGCTGCGGGGTTCGAACCCAACTCGTAAGAGAGGTACCTCGCTTACGAGTGGGATACTCAACCGCCCGGCTACCGATGCTCATATGTTGAATAAACGTATTATTATGTTATATATAATAAATCAACGTATTATATTACATTAAGTATAGTTCGAATTTATCCTTGCACGTGCAAGAAGTGTTGAGTTTAGTTCGTATTTCACGCACCGACATTTTGTGCACCACTCTTTGCACTTGCAAGACAGTTCTTTGGAATTGACGCTAGCATCAGGTAGTGCCTTCCATAACCGTTGTTATTTTTTTGCCATCTTCAAGTGCATGGATCCAGTACTTTGGGGTCTTTATTCAGACAGTGGGTCCAAATTTGTGTCTGGTTTGCCGCTCTGTTTACATGTTAGAGTGCGTCTTGCGTTAGACTTGATGAACGCTGTAACAGGACGCATCAGGAACATTGCCTGCCAGCTTCTTTCTGCCTCCGGCCAGCCAATACCCGTACTAGAGGAGATGTCAGTCACGATGTATGTATGCGTGTCAGCGTACATTTAAAAAGGTCACTGTGGCTGAAATTATGGACAACTGCATCTTGGGACTAGACTTCATAAAGAAACTTACACACTGATGGAATTTTTAAGTGTGGTAATGAGGAGATACTTGACACTTCACATTTAGAGGAACCACTGGGAAAGTAACTTGCCTGAACAAAATTATAGTACCTACACGAGCACAGGCTCAAGTAAAGGTGAAATTGCAATCGGCTAGTAAGAACGAGCCGAATAGATGTGTACTGGTGAAGGATACGCCGCGCGCCTACAAAATAACGACTCGAAAACAAATAACAGCAAAAACCCTTGTCAATGGAAGCACAATTGCAGTGGTGAGGGTTGTAAATCTGCACGACCACGACGTTTGCTTGCATGAAGGCGATGTTGTTGGAAACAGCGAGGAAGTTGTCTAGATGAAAAAGTGCCAATCAACACCTACCTCAGATGAGACGAACGCTAAAAATAGTAGTGCTATTACCAAACTTATTGATAGATGCAAAGGAACACTAAGTTCACAGATCATGATCGCCAAGAGATCTGCTAGATCGTGGATATCTGCTCTTCCTAAGATGGAAGTCTTGGAAGGACTTCGCAGTTCAACGCAGGATCAAGTCCATGGTGTTCAACAGTAGTCTTAGTCAAGAAGAAAGATGGCGGCATTTATTTTTGCGTGGACTACCGACGATTGAATGAAATTACAAAGAAGGACAGCTATTTATTGCCTCGTATCGACGACACTTTGGAAACCCTGAGTGGCATGCACTGGTTCTCAACCATGGATCTTAAGTCTGACTATTGGCATCCTCATCCAAAGAATAAGGATGAGACAGCTTTTTCCACAGGAAAAGGACTATGGCAGTTCAATGTTATGCCTTTCGGACTGTGCAACGCACCTGCCACTTTCGAAAGACTCAAATAATATGTACGAACAGGATTATTGTAACATGCCTGCCTTGTCTATTTGGATGATTTCATTATCATGGGTCGCGATTTTGAGGATCATTTACGTAACTTCGAACAAGTCTTAAGGAAAATTGAGTACCTACCTACCTCGATCATATCGACACCAGTGACCAAACAGACCCAGAAAAAGTTGAAGCACTACAGCTTACTCCAAAGGACTAAATGGAAGTTCGGGCATTTTTCGAGCTGTGCTCATACTGACGGTTTGTTACAGGATTCTCTTGCAAAGCCACTACATCGTCTGACTGAAGACAACTAACCATTCCGCTGGGATGAGCTCTGCGAGGATTCCCTTCAAAGACTGATAAAATGCCTTTGCGAATATCCTATATTAAGATGTACCCACAACACAGCGGTCAGTTTATTGTGAACACAGATGCAAGCAACACGGCGATCGGACAAGTTTTGTCGCAGAACTATTAGTTCGTGACTATTACTAAACGTAGTATTTACTTATAACGTAATCTGTGACTATTACTATGTCACAGAACACCTTAGTGGGAAGGCTCATGGATGCTTTATCGAGGAGGCCTTACTCGGAGGAATGTAAGCACTGCATTAAACAGAAATTAAAGGAATTTCCAGTAAGGCTTACAAGGGAATGCCCTTCACGACACTGGGAGAATGAAGCTATGACAGAATTTCAAGAAGATGATGAAGATATCTGGCTAATCACCGCATGGAAGGAAGGTGGTGTGGAGAAACCAAGATGGGCTAAAGTGGCATCTACAAGCGCTATCACTAAAGTGTATTGGGCTCAATGGGACAGCTGCAGAGCGGTATACTTTACCGAAAATGGGAAAAGCCTTACGGCAGAGAGTATCACCTTTAGATAGTTGTTCCACCGGTTACGGTTTAAGACGTTCTCCAGGAGATACATGATAGTGTAGCAGGTGGACATCTAGGGGTAAAAAGAACACTGACCAAAGTATGAGAAAGGTTTACTGGCTTCATTATTAGGAAGACGTGCAGATTTGCTGTTTACGCTGCTGCACACAACGGTAGGTACCTATGCGGGTACGCTGCGGCTGGGGCTAACTTCGCCCAGCTATCCACCAGCATACCAGCATCCAAGCTCCCTTGTAAATTGCTTTCTATAAGTAAAGCCTGATAGGTAATACCTACATATTTATCTTTGCTAGAAAGTTATCTACTTATTATTATAGTAAAAAAAATAGGTATCTATCGAAAAACGATATCTAATATTACCATTCCCTAAATCAACATTATTAGTCCCTTCCCTTAGCTTCAAATATGGCCCGGATAGTTCACTTCCGGAAACCAGCACCATCTTTTAGTATGTTATTCTGAATAAAAAACAGCCAGGAGACAATCTCTATAGTGCTTGGTTCTCCAGTGGTGACGTCACCAAGATGGCCGCCGCCGCGTTTTGAAATCTGCCTTTAAAACAAACTGTATTGTACTTAGAAGTATGTGTGGGGCATCAAATGAAGCAGAATAAAATGTGCTACAATATTGTCCATACATTCAACGATGTGAAAATTATAGATTGAGAGATATTCAAGTTAAAATGAAAATTTTGCAAAAAATAAATCCGTTTGTATTTTCTAACAACTAAACCGATAGTTTTAGAGCAAAATAATGTACAAAGAAAATAAAGGCACATTATGAAGCTATACAAAACTATTTTTATATTTATTTATTTAACTGTTTATTGTACACAATAATGATATTCAGAGAAATATAAAAGAACATAAGACACAACAGGCACTGCTTATTTCTAAAAATAAATTTCCTCCAGCATGCCTACAGAAGAGAGATGTTAGACTAAAGTAACGCAGATACGACGTGCACAATAATTGAATATTTAAATACATAAATATATTATATTATAATATATATGTATATAAAGCTAATATAGACATATCATTAAAACAAGCGATATAAAATACATAAATATATAAGTTATGGACTAGACAGGGAAAGATAATATTCCTTGTCTCTCTTTTTAAATATAGACAGTGACTGACTGTTACGCACATTATGTGGCAGTGAGTTCCATAGTCTCGCTGCATGGACGGTGAAGGAATAGGAGAAGAAATCGGAATGATGGATAGGGATGGATAACAATGATTTTACATTGGACCGACAAGGCTTGTCTTGGGCCCGGGAGAAGTGGAAGGAGTTGCGGAGATATGAGGGAGCAGAGGGATTGTTGAGGATATTGTAGAGCATAGAAAGGACATGAGCGTTCTTGCGATAACGAATTGGTAGCCAATTGAGCTGCGATCGATAAAGAGAGATATGACCAAAAATAAACCTTATGCAGACATTTTGCAAACGCTCAATAATCCCAATCGGTAAATAAATAAGCGAGATATTGTAATTTTTCCCTAGCAACGGGCACCACTTGAAGCGCCTTACGATTGTTTTAATTTGCGTGAATTGCGTGAATTAATGACTTTAAATAAAAAAAGTAATAAGTTTAAGTAATGTATATGTAAAATAATCGTATTATTATGTTTTGTTTTCAAGTACAAAAAATAAATCTGTTTGTAAATTTTAACAACTTTACGAGTAACTTTAGAACAGAAAAATGTACTAAGATAATAAAGGCACATTATTAAGCTATACAAAACAATTTTTATAATTGCAATCAAATAAAAAACTTGTGAGATATTTCAATTTTTCTACGTCACTGATTTGAAATCATTATAAATACTTACCTAGAATAGTAGCGACTTAGCGTGTAAATACATGTTGATTTAGGGAATGGTAACATGGGGTATGTGTTTATAATTGCTACTGTTTTAGATTACTGTCTAGCAAAGATAAATATTTAGGCATTTCCTATCAAGCTTTACTTACAGATACAATTTAAAAGGGAGCTTTATGCTGGTATGCTGGTGGAGCTATCGCGGGCGCAGTCAGCCCCAGCCGCAGCGAACCCGCTTAGGTACCTATCGTTGTGCATAACAGCCAGCGCGCATGCCCGAGTGGCCGCGCTAACCGATGACCCGTGACCCGCGATCGCGAGAGACAATACAGCAGGAGCCCCCAATGAGGTTATTGCAAATGCCGTACCCCTGCCTGTTTTTTGACAGCCGCGCAAATACTGCATTTGCGACACCAATTCTGAACATCTTTCCGATAATGATGCCAGTGAACCTTTCTCTGACCAAAGTCAGTGTTCGTTTTACCCCTAGATGTCCACCTGTTACACCATTATGTATCTCCTAGAGAACGTCTTGCACCTTAACCCGAGGAACAACTACCTAAAGGTGGTACCCTTTGCCGTTAGGCTTTTCCCATTTTCGGTAAAGTATACCGTTCCGCTCTCCCAGCGCTTGTACTCGTAGGTGCCACTTAAGTCCATCTTGGTTTCTCTGCACCACGTTCCTTCCACGCGGTGATTGGTCAGATATCTTCATTATATTCTTAAACTTCCCTCATAGATTCATTCTCCCAGAGTCGTGAAGGGCTTGCCTTTGTAAGACTAACTGGAAATTCTTTCAATTCCTGTCTAACACAGTCCTTACATTCTGTTATGTATTGTGGGTATTTGTGTTAGTTTTTAAGCACATTCCTCCGAGCAAGGCCTCCTTAATAGAGCATCAGCATTTCCATGAGCCTTCCCGCTGCTGTGTTCAGTGACGTAGTTAAACTCCTGCAGTTGCTCGATCCGTCGGGCAACCTGTTCTAATAGGTTTTTAAAATGTAATAGCCACTTCAAGACAGCGTGATCATTACGGGTACGAACTGCCTGCCGATAATATACTCTTTGAGATGTTGTTGTGTTTTTACCACAGCCAAGAGTTTTCTTTTAGTTACACAGTGGTTCCTCTCTGGGCCGACTGCAACGACTTACTGAAGTAAGTAAACACGACTTCTGCGTTGCCCTGTTTCTATGAAAACACTCCTCTGATCGCCGTGTTGCTTGCATCTGTGTTGACGATAAACAGACCGCTGGGTTGTGGGTATCTTATCTTAATAGAGGAGTTTCGCATAGGCATTTTAACAGTCTTTGAAAGGAATCCTTGCAGAGCTCATCCCAGCGGAATGGTTGTTTTCAGTCAGACGATGAAGTGGCATTGCAAGAGAATACTTTAACAAACCATCTGTAGTATGAGCACAGCCCTAGGAATGCCCGAACTTCCTTTTTGTCCTTAGGAGTAGGCCACTTCTGTAGTACTTAAACTTTCCTGGTTTGGACACCCTCACTGGTGTCTCTTGTTTTGGTTACTCAGTTGAGTTTGCTCGTAAATATATGACATTATCGGGATGGCATCGGGTTTAACGTAAGGTCAACATCCTTTACTTTCCTTAAGACTTGTTCCAAGTCGCGCAAATTATCCTCAAAATCGCGACCACTGATAATGACATCATCCAAATAGCCCAGGCATCTTGAACTCATCCTGCCCATATATCTATGAGTCTTTTGAAAGTGGCAGGCGTGTTGCACAGTCCGAAAGGCATAACATTGAAATTCCATAGTTCTTTTCCTGATGGAAACGCTGTCTTATCCTTATTCTCTGGATGAGAATGCCATTAGCCAGACTTAAGATCCCAGGTTGAGAACCTCAGGGTATTGTAACGATAACTATGTACCATGAGCTCGTCACCGTAGTTGATGGACTTGGAAATGAATACGCATATCATACGCAGAGCAGTGTGTGGTTAAAATATGGTTTGCTTAATATGATTTCTTTTAACAAATTCTCTCAAATACTTAACCAAAACTTGGTTTTGTAATAAACTTAAACAATTTATTTGACGATAAGAGAAATATTTTACTTCAAAAGCCCGTAATAATTTACGCTGTTGATTGGTTGGACGACAGGCAAAATATCGTGAATATCTTAAATGTATGGCGTCAAGTTATGAGACTCAAGAAAAAATACTCACAAGTGATAGTGATGTGAAATTCATACAAATACGTTCCAACGAAATATCGAAATAAATAATTGAATGAAAGTACACCTACATATTAAACGAGTCTAGAATTAAATTTTAATCTACTTGTTTGATGAATCAAATTGATTTGCTTCATAGGAATTAAATTTCTCTATACTCAGTCTGATGAAAAATAACATCGAGTTTATAGTAAGTACCTGAAATGTCTTTATATTGTTTACATTATAAATTTTGGTCTAAAGAAATTACACATCGAATCCATTTGCTTACGTGTTTTTGTTTGCGTTGTTTATATTTAATCGACTCGGTAAGTAAATAAAACGTCGTATGCACAAATCCCTATATCCCTAGCTGTGGTAACATATAACTATTTTCGGTTTATCAAGAACATTTTGTAAAATTTATGGATGTGCGGACGTTATAAGAGCAGTCGCTTTAGACCTCATAAACTTAGAAATATTTCATTTTTTGTTTGTTTGAAATATTGAACTGTGGGAATTTTGACGATTACGATTTAAAGCAAGGTGGCGAGAGTAGGAGAAACATGACAGTCAGCCCTTGGGTCGCGTCGCGTGAACATCATCGTATCCATTTCCGTAACTAAGGAACCCCAGGCTTTTTCCAAATTTCCTCGAAAAATTCATTACAACTCGCGTGTAGTTTGTTAAATTAATTAGTGCTTCATTATTTTGTGTTATCTTTCAGCTTTGTGTCGTTTCTTTCGTTCTCTATATCTATTTCTTAATCTACGTAGTGTCAGTGATTTGGTTTGTTTTACATTTGTCTTTGTTTCTAAGTTTCGAAAGCGTAAGTTACATTCTCATTACTTTTAAGGTAGTTAAGAGTATTTATCAGGGCTCTTAGAGATTTAAACATAAGTGTGAAAGGTGATTAAAACACAAATTTTGAGGAAAATATTACCAAATTGAATATCATCAGTACTCACCCTCACTGAATAAAAAACTATAAAACTAACCTGGGACACAGTTTCGGATGTGACATCGAATACACTCTAAGAGAATGAGTCCGGCACCAATCCCGACTTAGTCTTCGATGGCCTAGGCGCTCTAACTAAGTCTACGCCTAGGTTTGCCGCCGAATTCTGGTACGATATTGGCCCATGTTCCGTTTAATACACTTTGTGCTTTTAAAGCTTAAATGACATTTTCCTACGGACATAAATCTCGAGTTTTGATCGAAACCTGGCCCGAGTCGTTATCGTCCCTCACACTAGGCACACAACTTACACACGCGAAGTAAATAAAATTCTAATAATAGTCTCTCCTTTGACTCGTGAGTCGATAGGTAGGACCATAATAATGCCTGACGAGATGATTGGAATATGTGTGACAGTTTGAGCGAAGTAGACAATAGGTCACTGGTTCGTTTGATGTCGAAGACTTTGCTGGTTGGCTGAGATATAAGGTGTGATGGGAGTCTCAGTTCCTTATCGATTAGGTAGGTTCTCCGAGACCTTAAGGCCTCTATTCTTCCGGATATTCGTGCGGTTGAATTACAGAGTATTGCTATAAACTTACATATTCCTTGTGAAGTTTTTCAAAATGTGTACACAACGTAATGGGTCTGAAAATTTAATCAATAACTAGACGATCATTCGCTTACGACCAAATCACAATATGTGAAATGATATTTATCATGTTGTGATAAATATCATTTCACTCTTTATATCTACTCTTTATAGGTAGATACTCGTATGTGTGTATTTATACAGACATATAGGTATTAGGGTGACTGAGAAGTTACAGTATCCAATGTGTCGTCGATACGATTCTAGGGATAGTTGTTCTTTTTTGTGATTCCATTTAGTTGACGGTAGTCCACGCAAAATCGTGTGCTGCCATATTTCTTCTCGACTAAGACGACTGGTGAACGCCATGGACTTGAGACGGTTCTATGACCATATTGCTTCTCATGTCTTCTAATAACTCCTGAACTTATTTTTCTTTTGCAATCGGTTTTTGCCTTGCTCGCTGACTGATAGATCTTTCGCTTCAAGTGTCGATCCTGTGTTGTACTAGCGAATTCCTACCAAGATTTTCACCTTGGGAAGAGAAGATATTAACGAAGCGTACTAGATCTCTTGCCGATTTTGCTCTGCGAATATCTACGATTTTCTTTGCATCCATTAAGAAGTTCGGTAATAGCAGATCTATTAGCGTATCCTTCGACAGTACACACCTATTCGGCTCGTTCTTACTAGCCGATGGAAACTTTACCTCTACTTGAGCCTGTGCTCGTGCAGGTACTAGGTATAATTTAATTCAGATAAGTTACTTTCCCAGTGGTTCCTCAAAGTGTGAAGTGTCAAGTATCTAATCATTACCACACTTAAAAATTCCATCAGTGACATCGATTTTGCAGTTACGTTTCTTCATGAAGTCTAGGCCCAAGATGCAGTTGTCCATAATTTCAGCCACGATGACCTTTCGAATGTACGTTGACGCGCCTACATACATTGTATCTGTCATCTCCCCTAGGACGGGTATTGGCTGGCCGGTGGCAGAAAGAAGCTGGCAGGCAAAGTTCTTGATGAGTCCTGTAACGGCGTTCACCAAGTCCCGCTTCACTATTGGCCTGACTAAGAGGCTCCTGTATCAATCGTCATCTTGCAGTTTGCTATAAGTTTTACTTGCATCCAAGCATACTCTGATGGGATGAAACCATGTCAAACTAGTCACGCATTCACTTTAATTGAAGAATTTGTGGTTTACAAGTGACACAATTGGCTCTGTGGTATCCGGCAAAGTAGAATAGCAACAACCCGTTACACTTGTGGGTGTCGTACAAGGCGACTAATGTTTCCGAGGCATAAGATCTAGAGTATCCGTAAGTTGGAAAATGAACAATACTGCGTTCTTCAACCCGCCTGCCAAGCCAAAAACCTTCCCTTTCGTGGAAGAGGTCTTAAGTCATGCAGTGGACTAATATGGGCTGTGATGATGAAGTGCCATAATGGATAAATATTCCTCTAATAATAAAAAGAGCGGCATCATCATCACAGCCCATAACAATCCACTGCAGGACTTCGGGCTTCTTCCACGAAAGGGAAGGCCATTGCCATAATCTCCACGCTTGGCAGGCGGGTTGGAGATCGCAGTGCAGTTGATGTAAATCTACCCAGAAATATGCTGCTGCCCAACTTTCGAATTTGTCCCTTAGTCGCCTCTTACGACACCCACGGAAAGAGATGTGCTGGTGCTATTCTGTGAGGTAGCAGCACCACACACGACAGCGGCTCCACACACACAAAAGAGCGGCATGCCAGGCCAAAATTTGGACCTACTGTCTGAATAAAGGTCTCGAAGTACTGGATCCATGCAGTTGGGGATGGCAAAATAATAGCAACGGTTATAGAAGACACTACCTGGTGCTAGCGTCAATTGCAAAGAACTGTCTTGCAAGTACAAAGAGCGGTGCACAAAATGTCGGTGGGTGAAATACGAACTAAACTCAGCACTTCTTACGCACGCAAGGATAAATCCGAACTATATTTAATGTAATATAATACGATGATTGTTATATATAACATAATAATACGTTTATTTTACATATACATTACTTAAACTATTGCTTTTTTTATTTAAAGTCATTAATTCACGCAATTTACGCAAATTGAAACAATCGTATGGCGCTTCAAGTGGTGCCCGTTGCTAGGGAAAAATTACAATATCTCGCTTATTTATTTACCGATTGGGATTATAAAAATAGTTTTATATAGCTTTATAATGTGCCTATATTTTCTTTGTACATTATTTTGCTCTAAAGTTATAGGTTTAGTTGTTAGAAAATATAAACGGATTTATTTTTTGCAAATTTTTCATATTAACTTGAATATCTCTCAAACTATATTTTTCACATAGTTGAATGTATGGACAATATTGTAGCACATTTTATTCTGCTTCATTTGATATCCCATACATACTTCTAAATGCAATACAATCTTAAAGTAAATTTCAAAACGCAGCGGCGGCGGCCATCTTGATGACGTCACAGCTGGAGAACCAAGTACTTTAGATATTGTCTCCCGGCTGTTAATGCGCTTTTTTACATACACATTACCTAAACTCATTGCTTTTTTATTTAAAGTCTTTAATTCACGTAATTTAAGTAAATTAAAACAATCGTATGGCGCTTCAAATGGTACCCTTTGCTAGGGAAAACTTACAATATCTCGCTTCTTTATGATTCGATTGGGATTATTAAAATAGTTTTGTATAGCCGCATAATGTGCCTTTATTTTCTTAGGATTTTATTTTGCTCTAAAGTTATCGGTTAAGTTGTTAAAAAAATTAAAACGTAATTATTATTTGTAATTTTTTTATATAATCTTGAATATCTTTGAAACCATCATCTTTACACGGTTGTGCGCAAGAATAAAATTGTAGTACTCTTTATTTTTCGTAGTTTGATACCCTACACATCATTCCAAGTGCGATACACTCGGTTTCAAATACAAATTTCAAAACGAGGTGGCGGCCATGTTAATGACGTCACAGCTGGAGAACCAAGTAGGTACTTGAGAAATTGTCTCCCGACTGTTTTTTATTCAAATAACATACTTAACAATATACTAAAGGATGGTGCTGGCTTCCGGAAGTGAACTATCAGGACCATATTTGAAGCTAAGGGAAGGGACTAGGACGGACATCACGACGCTGTAGTGCAGGACATTCCGGTTGACGTGCTCATTGACAGCGGAGCCCACAACGTCTTGTTGGTATCCTCAGACATTGTCAAAGATTTCACATGCACTAACAAGCCCATTATCTGTACCCTAAAGGGTTTAGGAAATAACGAGATAGAAGGGAAGTCGTATGTCATTCGTACTGTCGAACTTAAAGACATATAGATCGAGGCTGATTTCGTGGTAGTAAATGTATGTCAACATCTATAATTATCGGCACTGATAATTTGAATAGGGACGGCATTACGTACGTTAGGACCAACAATAGCCACACCATCACGCATACGGCTAGCAAGCCTACGGAAGTCTTCACGGTTAGAGCTGCGGCAAACACGGATATCAGTACACCCTTCCAGAGTGCAGAACGCGAATCCTTAACGGACGTGATAAACGATTTTTCCCAATTTTTTATTGAAGGTACGGTCACCACAACCGTTACCACAGGCGAAATGCACGTCAGTGTGACTAGTGAGGTGCCGGTAGCGTATCGACCGTATAAGCTTTCCCACGCCGAAATGTTAAAGTTTCGCGAGATCGTGAATGACCTTTTAGTCAAGGGCATCATTAGGGAATCGGAGTCAGAATATTCCAGTCCGATCATTCCGGTCAAGAAGAAGGACGGGTCCGACAGGATGTGCGTCGATTATCGCGCTCTTAACCGTATAATAGTCAAGGACCGGTACCCGCTCCCTTTCATCGACGACCACATTGATCGGCTTGGTGATAAAAACATAACGAGGTTCTCTTCGCTGGATATGGCATCTGCGTTTCACCAACTAAAGATAACTACAGATTCTATTCATCGTACGGCCTTTGTTACATCTGCCGAATTCGCCGGTTGTCTACAAGATGATCATGAATAAGACATTGAGGAAGTTCATAGAGTCGGGGAAACTGTTAGTCTACATCGACGACGTGCTCCTGATGAGCAGCTCGGTCCAGGAAGGCATTGAACTCCTGCGCAACGACGACGTTAACGGAAGCGGGCTTTTTGATTAACTTGCGTAAGTGCGTTTTCATAGTTACAGAAGTAGTACTTAGGCAGAAGTCAGGGTCAGATTAAGCCGAGCCCTCATAAAATTATAGCTTTAGTATAGTCACCTGTCCGGCAAAATGTAAAATAAGTCAGGCAGTTTCTAGGGCTAGCGTTACATTAACCCTAGAGTGCTCGCGCTATGAGCATTTTGCCACCCGCGACAAAAATATCCCGTTATATTTGAAACGAAGCGTTTGTCAAGGTTAAGTATCCTGGTAGCTGCCCCCCTAGACCTCACCTCCTTGTTTTAGAAATTAGAAGAAATTCAGTGCGGGAGTTACCGCAGTAGGCAACAGTTGTAGTCTGTGTGCAGCGTTGGGCGGCATTTTGCTCACTGCGCGTAAGTAAAATTTGTGTATCTAGTTTTTACTGTTGTTGAAATATTATTAGTTTTCAATGCGTATAATATTGTTTTGATGTAAATATCATAATAATGTTGATATTTAGTTTGTTTTGATTAATCTATAATTAATCAAAACAAACCAAATATTTTTTTGCTTAGTTTATTTTATATCTTTTTACGACGAATGTTTTTGAAATAAATTGCTCTGGCTATGTCTAGACCACATATAATTAGAAGATCCGACATAAACACTTTGCAGAAACAGCTGAAAAGCCAAATCGCGCGATTTGTACCATCGGAACATCAAAATATACCCTCAGGTAGAGAAGGTATATAATAATATATAATAAAATGTTTATTGCAGGCATAAAAAGCCCATATACAATTTAAAATAAAATATTACAATAAAATAAAATAAGTATAAAGAATAAAAATAGGTACACAATAATGAATTAACCTACTTAGATATTAAGGGCTCACAGAAATTCCCGCACAGCCCAAGAGTCACTTCCGGTTCGCAGCCATATGAGTATCCACCCAACGTTTAAAGATGGGTCCAGTACAGTTCTCACCGACCACTCTAAGTATGGCATTGTCAGAAGAACGGAGCCTCTCCCAAAAGGAAGCCACTCGCGCTCGTAGGATAGCGAAGAAGTCGGGCACCCTCGCGTCGGCGAACATACCTGATGCACTACAATATCTTGGCAGTCTCATGAGCGTGCGAAACGCATCATTGTATTGCACTCTCATGGTACTCAGTGCTTTTTGCGTATGGTTTACCCAAAGTTGGCAGGTGTAGAGACATTGGCAGTAGGTGTTAAAAAGAGTTAATTTAACTTCCTTGCTACACCCACCAAACCTACGGGCTAGCATGTTACACCTGACACTGAGCGCCCGTCGCTCTCGCTCTATATCCATATCATCTCTTAGGTGTTCGGTGAGAAGATGGCCCAGGTACCTAAATCTCTGCACAGCCCGAACCACCAACCCATTCAGTTTAACCTCAGGTACTCTCTCCGGACCAACCCCTGCCCTAAACACCATAAACTCTGTTTTGAGTACGTTGTATTTCAGACCGTGCGCGTCCGCATAACGCTCACAAATCGAAAGCAACTTCCTCAGGCCATTAATTGAGGGACTGAGAAGCACCATATCATCGGCGTAACTGAGGTTGTTCACACAAACCCCACCCACGTGACATCCGAACCCGGCGCCTCTCAGTTCCACAATCAAGTCGTTTATGTAGAGGTTGATAAGGTCCGGAGAGGTAAGACCACCTTGACGTACTCCGCAGTCTAACCTATAACTGTTAGACGCCGCGTCGCCCCATTTTACATAGTTGGTTTGGCCTCCATACCAGAACTCCAGCAACTTTATCAGTTGATCTGGTACATTTGACCTTCGCAGTTTATGCCAGAGGATTCCATAATCCACTAGGTCAAATGCACTACTCAGATCAAGAAAGCAAGCGTATATTGAGGTGTTACGTTTCAAATAATAGCTTACAGTATGTTTTAAGCTCAATATAGCTGAGTCGGTGGAGAGTCCAGGCTGGAACCCAAACTGCGCATCATCAATCTGCAGATGTTTCAGTAGTTCGGGCTGCAACAGACGCTCCAGCACTTTTCCTATTACGGTGCCCAACGAGATCGGGCGATAGTTGCTGATTTTACTCTGATCGCCGGTCTTATTTTTTGCGATTGGCACCACCTTAGTAAGCAACAGATCATGAGGCAAGTGAGTATATATGCGCAGTATGTCCGTCCAAGTAAAATAGAAGAACCAAAAAAGGGTGCAATAGATGCGCAAAGTTACTATGCAACAAACATTGTATGTACATGTGTCAAGACTGTTTTAATTAAATACATGTCGTAGATGATGAAAATGATTAATTTTGTTATTAAGTTTAATTTTTCTTTTTTTATGTTGGTTAATATATAAAGATGATGTTACAATTAAAAAAAAATACCTAAGATTTCCCAAAGCATTTTTATGTAAGACTAAGTATAAAACGTAAATAAATATTACTTTTTCTGCTAGTTTATGTTTCATTCTATCCTTTTATATCATTGTCAAATTTATTTAACTATTATTTGCAAAAAAAAAACATTTTAAGTATGAGCGGCAAAATGCTCCCCACGCGATCACTCATGTTTCACGGAAAGGCGCGACAATTCTAGGTTTAAGGGTAATGCAACAAAAATGTTCTGCATCTCTCAGCTTCTTAATAACGGAACTCCATTCAAATGGGGGCCTAGACATCCAGCTCGAGTGTTTAATATCGATGATCTCGTTTTGGTGATTAAATTTTCACAATACCCTGGAAAGCTGGATCCGGGCATGCGAAGCCCCTACATGGTCGTGCGTGTGCTGCCAAGCGGGCGCTATGAACTGCGTCTGCTGAGCGGGTCCTATGGGAAGACCACGCAGGCAGCGGCCCAGTATATGGTGCCCCGAGACTTGCGCTGCATTCTTTGAGCGTGAATACTATGCAGAACGCCCTTCGTCTATTCTATGGATGTTGGAGTGCGTTACCGGAGCCGCCTGCTATGCGGGTGGCTCTGCGTCGACACACTACGGGGTGTCTGTCATGGTTTTTCCCGTAGAGGGCGTACTGCAGGACGTTTCTATCGGTAACATACTGCGGGATGCTTACCCTACGTGACGAATCATGTACGTAACATGCATCCATGGTGTATGAATTGATGATGTATGCTATGAGATGAATGAGTTTTGACAATGATTAATGAATGTTGAGGTAATTTTCGTGTTCATGAAATTGTGAGAATTAACTGAGGTTTTCTTAACGTTTTATGAAACATTGATAGGTCTTATTTTCCGAATGTATGAGATCTTGGTTTGATTCTTGAAAGATTGACATATGCGAGATTAGAAAGAAAGAAAGAAAGAGAAAGAAAATATATCTTAATTAAGACAATATATTGTAGTCTCCCATGACACTGTCGGTGCCGCAGCGGCTAGCGCAAATGGCACTCAGCATGTGCTGTGAGGCGCAAGAAACGACTCACAGCGCTGGTACTCTGTGGGCCCATTGTTTGGGTACGTCACGGGCGTTATACTACCTAAATAAATACATAAAAAAAATAAAAAATATGCAGGTATGGTAGATAAAATAAATATTATTTTAAACAGCACGGCACATCTGCTGGCCGTTGCGCAATCCACCCGTTCCTGCGGCCTCGCTATGCCATGGTGCTGGCGGCAGGGCAGAATGGGAGGGGACGCCGTCTCGCCCCGCACCCCGCCCAGCCTATCCAGCCACCACCCGCTGCCTAGACGCAACTAGATCCCACCCAGCCCAGCCAGTCTCCGCCTACTCGCCGGCGCATACGTATCTGTCCGGATATGACGTAGGCCCAACTCACGTGGTTACGGAAAGCCGGGTCGGGTCGCGACAAATTTTAAAGATTAGGAATCGTTGTTGCGAATTTGATGTGATCATAATCTGGAGCCCGTGTGTTCTCTTATAGATGACAACGACTACGAGGACACAACTACCCCCACGGACGCATCAGGGCCCAGCATGCTGTCCACTTCTGACACGCCTGGCGCGGGCACTCCCGTCGCCGGTGATGCGGCCCTGCAGTCAGGCCTGTCGGACATATCCGATGCCGTCGAGGGCGACGCATCAGGAGAGGCCGTGTTAAGGATTAACTACTCTGCTTAGGGCTGTGGTGGGGCTAGTCTATAAAAACGCGCCGAAGGCAAAAGGGAGCATATAACCCCTCACCTGGTTTCTAGGGGAATTATGAGTATGGAGTGCCGGAGATCGTGAAATATGCTTCCTTTATCCATTCGCTTGTACGCAACGGGCAGCCGGTCTATCTAATTGACAAATTAATATGGAAGCGTTTCGACGGTCTTCGGCTTCGCGATAGAGGTCCTCAATTGGTACTACCTTTGTGCTCCCTATCACGCACAAGGGGCTGTTTCAAATATGCAGCAGCCAAGATTTGGAACGACCTGCCTCCACCTATACGGAGGCTAGTCAGAGTCACTAAAAGTACATTTATTAAACATTGTAAATCTTGGCTGCTGTCGAAGCAGGCTCTGGTGTGTGGGGTGTGACGCTGCGCAGTAAGGTGCCTGGCTATGTGCTTTGGTGGCTTGTGTGCTTTTTATTTGTGTTTCTTATTTTTTCCTTCTTCAACTTCGTGTGTGTGTAAATAGATATATGTTGAAGGGAGTGGCACAATAGCAGGGGGTGGGACTTGTGTCATGCTCCCCTGAACCATAAGCCCATTATCATTAGGTATATTTTGAATTAGTTTTTTCTTTGTTATTTATTTATATATTTGTTTTGTTTTTTTTTATTCTAAAATGTTTATTTTGTAACTTTTTTGTAAGATGATAAATAAAAATATTTTAATATAAGGAAAGAGTCGGGCTGATTCCTTTTACGGGAGTCGCGTTGTGCGGACTTTGGTATCGTTGCTTTTGATTTTGATTGTCATTTTCTTTGTGTAAAAATTCTAAATTGTAATAAACTTTAGGTTAGTAAGTAATTTTTTTTTTTTTTTTAAATTAAAATTCCACGTCTTATCCAATAATATATTATTTATTTAAATCATCTTTAACTGATAAAGATAACTCCTGACCAAAATGCAGCATTGTAGAGTTAGGCTTTGTAATGGCTGTTCTTGAAGTTTGATAACCATTTAACAGTTGAATGCGTTGAATCTCTAAATATCCCATTTTCTAGCACACCTAAACTTTGCCTATTATTTTCCTTATTAATTATTATTGTTTATAATAAGAGATAAACCATGGCGGTATCTATGTCGTACAATAATCTGATAATAAATATTTTCGCGAAAATTCTAGGACGATTGCAATAACAGGATAATTGGAATCTGTGTACAAATTTCGCGGAATCCTACGACGTTTGTAAAAAAACAGGATAATTGGAATCTGAGAATAAATTATATCTGATATATTTTTAGAATGATCGCGTATAACGGGCTCATATGCGCTGATTAACTAACGGTTACATTCCTTCGAATTTTATTTATTTATTCTTATTAGCACTATAATTATAGGTTTAACCTAATGTGAGACTACAAACTTATTTATTATGAGTATTTAGATTTAAATATAAATTACGTAACTGATATTATGCATTGCTACCCTTATGACTTCACTCAGAGGACAGGAAAATATGTTAATTTCCTTCGCAAGGAAGAGCATGGTTGAGCATGATATGAAGGTATAGCTTGTGTTAATGGCACTTTATTGAGCAGGTTAGTCTGCCCGTGCGGCTCGATCGATATCGGTCCTGCACACAGAAAGCCAACCTCTCCAATAATGTATAATCACATTCATTTAATATTATCATCTGTTACTCAGATAGTTTCGACCAAAGATTATAGATAATGATCGCAACAAACGCACATTTCAGGACATGGAATAAAATGATTTACGATGTATGCCACTTCTTTAGGTTTTTATCTCTTTTCCCCCATGAAGACCAACTTGAAAAAATATGTTATAAATTTACTCATAGATAAGCTAATCAGCCTTCAAATTTCCAACTGTCCTAAACAGACTAGGATTTTTGCAAAGATCCTGAAAACAGTTCAGATGATAAGAAATTCATTCTTAGTTTCCAAATCCGAGTTTTTGAAAACGTCCTAAGATTTTCGCGAAAATACAAACTTATCAATTATTCTACGATATACACATTTATGACATTGCAAAAAGGAGAATGACTGGAACTTTAAATTCTGCACACAAACACAGGCAGCACTATAAATATTGCCATACAAACAAATTCAAAAGTGACATCAGTGTATTATTTTTAAAGCTTATTATGAAAAAGGCATTGGCCGCGCCGCACGCATCGCATTTGACTTATGTATATGAAGTTATAATTCGCATTATCTTTAGATGTAGGTATCAAAAAGACATTAGCACAAACTACAAAGCATTTTATAGCGGCGCCTCTCGTCGCGTATTTTGTTGCAATATCTAGTGACGCATACAAGTTCGCTTTTTTGCCATGTGATATTTTGCCACGGAGGTTAGATAGCAGTCACTCTACTGTGGGTAATTACCTGATCTGCCTAAACCTAGGTAATGATCCAGGTGAATCCTACACTCTCGCGCGCGTGTGTACGACCGGGATACGACGTGAGAGCGTCGGTGGCCGAGCGGTTAGAGTATACGACTTGTAAGCCAGAGGTACCGGGATCGAATCACACTCCGGCCATGTACCAATGACTGTTTTCTGAGTTATGTACATTAGTTGAATACTAACCGATGCTCTTACGGTGAGGGAAAACATTGTGATGAAACCTGCACATTCAGGCGACTGGATGTGTAACCATGAT
This sequence comes from Blastobasis lacticolella, assembly GCA_905147135.1. Classification (NCBI taxonomy): domain Eukaryota; kingdom Metazoa; phylum Arthropoda; class Insecta; order Lepidoptera; family Blastobasidae; genus Blastobasis; species Blastobasis lacticolella. The sequence continues at coordinate 20,292,639 of LR990041.1, forward strand.
CCAATCTGAAGAGGTATTTGACTATCTCAGTGGACAACTTTATTGGACATAAAAACATATTACATTACTCTAAATTAGTAGACGAAATTAAAAGTGGCTAACGTATCAAGTGGTAAACGCGTCAAATTAAGTTACCAACTGAGTTAGTCCGGCTGGTCGTTCCTAGACATGCTCCATTTCCGGCCACATCGTCAATTACCACCAAGTGAGATATCAGTATAATGCTTAGCTAGCCTATTTATTTAATATAATATATTTCTTGTACATGTGATATAAAAAATGTTTTTTGGCTTTTTGTCATTTTAATCTGACTTATTGAGAAACTGTCTTTGCAGCATCTGGACATATTAAAAATCGGCTATTCAAAATTTGGGACAGGAGAGATAAAATTCAATCATTCAAAGAAATGTTTGGAATGATATGTCTGCCCGCGTCTGTGCCCCCACTGTGAATAGAGCCAGTTTTGATCTACCCGATCAGACAGTTATCTCTTGAACTTTAGCCTTCTCCAAATTGCACTGCTCATTCTCTGACAGACTAAGTCGAGTTTCGCTGCTATATATAATAATAAGCTTCGTCCAAAATGAGGGTAGATTTCAGCGTCAAAGAAGAGGATAAAAAAGAAACGTGATTGTGCATACGGTACTGTCAACTGTAATTATTGAAACACACCTCAATTAGCACCATGTTCAAACGTACTGTGGCGTAATATTTTCTCTATGCTTTGAACTGACAATTGAACTCGGTGATTGATTTGGTAACCTAGTGATGTAAAATAACAAATTCCTTCTTCAACTTCTTTAAAGCTATATTATTTTTATTTAGTAGGATCGTCAACGATACTTCCCTACATTGGCGACCCCCGAGAAGCCAAGTAATTGGTGGTTTGAACAACGCTGCGCAATAGAAAGGATTGTAGTGATCAAGATTCAACAATCGTCGCTGAGAGACGTCGTCGCTGAAAGAAGTCGGAATTTGCATGCTACGAGTATAAGTATAGTGCAAAACCGGTGAGCATTTTTAATTATCAATAATTATGAATGAAAGTAATGCTACTAACGTTGCTGGATAGGTTTCAAGAGTAGGTGTGAGAGTACCTGCATTTTATCCAGCGGATCCAACTATGTGGTTTTCGCAAATGGAGGGTCAATTTGCACTCGCGAAAATTACATCTGATGAAACTAGTTTTATTATGTCACCGGACAACTCGAGCCGCGATTTTCATTAGAGGTCAGAGATATAATCATCAATCCTCCCAAGACTGACAAATATAAAATTCTTAAGAAGGAGCTGATTAAACGCCTTTCAGCATCACAAGAAAAGCGACTTAAGCAACTGCTAGATCATGAAGAATTGGGTGATCGTAAACCGTCACAATTATTGCGACACCTACAGACTCTCGCTTGTCCAACTGGAGCTTTGGAATTTATTAAAACTATCTGGACTAACCGCTTACCTCCAAATATTCAAATAGTAATTGCTACGCAGATGTCAGACCTGTCCTTAGAAAAATTGGCAGATCTTGCTGACAAAGTGCATGATATTGTGCCAAGCACGCCTCAGATCGCCAGTACCTCTGCCGCAACGCTGCCTGTGGATCCTGTACAGCAAGGAATGGCTCAGCAGATAAGCGAACTTTCACGTCAAGTAGCTGCACTTACCTCACACTTGAACATAAACGGACGCAATGCTGGTCGCTCACGAGCTCGCTCGCGCTCTCGGTCCGAATTCAGGAGGAACTCAAGTAGGCCCAGGCAGCCACCGCTGAACCACCCACACTGTTTCCACCATTATACTTTTGGAACAAAAGCCAATAAATGTAAGCAGCTTTGCACTTTCAATACGGAAAACTTCAAGGGCGGTCGCAACTAGCGGCCAACGACTGCCCTTCATCAGCAGGCCGTCTATTTGTCACAGATCGGAATACAAAAATGCAGTTTCTTGTAGACACTGGCTCTGACTTGTGCGTTTTTCCCCGATCAGCTACTAGGACGCCTTGTATAAAATTAAAATACGATCTCATTGCTGCGAATAATACCATTATTCATACTTACGGACCAGCTGAGCTAAATTTGGATCTTGGTTTAAGAAGGATATTTTCTTGGAGATTTACGATTGCAGATGTGTCACGCCCAATAGTAGGAGTAGACTTCCTCAGCTACTACAATTTGCTCGTGGATTGTCGAAACCAGAGCTTAATTGACAACACTACTACACTCTCAGTAGCTGCATTAGTCACAATGGATTCGGAAGAGAACGCGTCAGTGAAGGTTATCACTGGAGATTCCGAATTTTATGCTATACTTCGCGATTATCCCGAGATAACACGCCCCCCAGGAGTACACAGCATACTGCACCACATTAGGACGACGCCTGGTCCTCCAGTTTCCAGCAAACCCCGCCGTCTCGACCCGTCTCGGATGATAGCTGCAAGAAAAGAATTCGAAGATACGTTGTCCACTGGTATAGCTAAACGTTCGGAGAGTGCTTGGTCCTCTCCAGTCCACATGGTGAAGAAGAAGGACGGAAACTGGAGATCCTGTGGAGATGATCGCGCCTTAAATTCAAGAACGATACCGGATAGGTATCCCATCCGTCACATTCATGATTTTTCTTACAAACTGTCAGGCTGTCACCAAATTGCTGTCAACCCCGAGGACATACAGAAAACCACTATTACTACACCTTTAGGTTTGTACGAGTTTGAATATATGACCTTTGGCCTTAGGAATGCGGCGCAAACATTCCAGGGCTTTATGGATGAGGTTTTACTAGGTCTTAATTTTTGCTACGGATATATAGATGATATTCTGGTGTTTTCTTCGTCAATTGAAGAGCACAAACAACAATTACGACTACTTTTCGATCGCCACAAGCAGTACGGATTGGTCGTGAACACTAGTGGCATACTTGGCCAACCCGAGGTGGCCTTTCTTGGATATCGCGTGTCAGGTGCTGGAACTAAACCACTTGATGCTAAATTCCAATCTATTCAAGAATTTCCCGTGCCAAGAACTGTCAAGCAGCTACGACGTTTCCTTGGTATGATAAACTTCTATCGTCGCTTCATACCGAATGCTGCTCAAATCCAAGCACCTCTAAACGCGATTTTGACTGGCCCCAAAATTAGAGGATCACATCCAGTAAAAATGACGCTAGATTTACAGCCAACTTTTGACGATTGTAAAAAATCACTATCTACAACTACACTTCTTGCTCATCCTAATTCAGATTTAGAATTGGCTATTGTAACGGATGCTTCAGATTAAGCTATTGGAGCTGTACTACAGCAGCGGATGGAAAACGATTGGGAACCGTTAGCCTTTTATTCACACAAAATCAAGCCTTCGCAAGGAAAATACAGCCCCTATGATCAAGACCTTTTGGCTGTCTATGAAGCCATTAAGTACTTTCGCCATATGGTCAAAGCAAGAACTTTTACAATCTTCACCGATCACAAGCCTCTCACATATGCATTTCCTTTGAGTAAAGAAAAGTGCACTCCACGCCAGTTTAGACACTTAGACTACATTGCGAAATTTACCACAGACCTGCGATACTTACCCGGAAAAGAAAATGTCGTAGCTGATGCTCTTTCCCGCATTGAAGAGATAACATTGTCCATCTACTACAAAGAACTTGCACGATCTCAGGAACAGGATCCAGAGCTGCAAGCCTTAATACGAGATGGTTCGACGCTAAAGTTTAAAAAAATTACTACTATGGAAAGTCACTTGCCTGTCTACTGTGATATCTCCATGCATTCGCCTCGTCCGTATGTAACTTCACAATTCCGGAAGAAAGTCTTCGACATGTTGCATAATCTTCACCATCCCGAAGTTCTGCTACTGTGCGCCTGGTTACACAGAGATTTGTGTGGCCGATACTTCCCTATAGTACCCATTATTGATGCCACATAAGCTGTGGCATCAATAAAGTATTCCAGAAATTTGGCGAACTGTGGCGATACAGTTAGCCAAATCTCTAGAATATATGTATAATAGTAAGACGCCCGTGACGCATATTTCACTTTATCTTAGATTTATTCCATGTCGATAAGAGTCGGACGCGAGAGCCAACATCGGGCAATGTGGAGAAAAGTGGGAAAGCGGACCCTGGCAAAAGCCGGGATTGACCGCTCGGATGATTATAATGATGATGTTTCATGTCGATGCGATGCTTTAAAGTTAAAAAGTTGAATATTTGCATCCACAATCGCATTTGTTAATATTAAGAAAGTTGTATTCGTTACATCACCTACCTACTGTATAAAATAATAACTTTATAAATTATCATGCCTGCCTATTTTAGGGCATGTATTATTAGCTCTCCAGCTAAGCTCGTAATGAAATAAGTTGCAGATATGTATTTTATATGCAAAGCAGGTGAGATGTGCAAGTTTCCGTCATGCATGATAATTACTTTGCAGCTACATACCTATATAGCTTAACTTTAAACTACATATTCTAGTTTAAAGTTGACTCCTAACCAAGTGTTGCGTATTGCACTCTAGTTTTGTACAATAAACAAAGTACATTATGTTGTTATAGTTTTTCAACGCACTTGCATGTTTATACCGAATTACGTAGAATATGAAACATGCATGCTTTTTATTACAGAAACGTGAGATTTAAGTCACACTTAATAATACCTACTTATAATATAAGTAAGTGTTCTTATGTAAAACCAAGAATGTCATACGACGAGTGTTATACGACGTTATTCAATACCATGCTAGTAAAAACGATGTAATGATGGAAGTTGAGAGGAAGGTGGTGAATAACGATTCCCCTAACTAAGAGCAAACCGCTGAATAATTTCATTATGATATATTTCTTAAAATTTTGGTATTTTATACATAGTTTATTTAATGCCCTACGTTATTGTAAACCTAAAATTAGCAAACTATTCAAAGTTTAAAATGATCCCCAGTGTATAAGTAAAGAAACCAGCGGAGCGAGTCAGTAGTCGATCAGCACGTGGGGTGGTTGACCTTGCCTCATTTACACCGTAGTAGCGCGGAATACCTTTTTCAATTTACTAGATTTTAACAGTATTTTTAAAAATATGACCTGGGAAAGACAGACTTTCTTAAATACTTTATTTAGGAAATTTGTTTGGAATGACGAGTACAAGCTTATTCTACTTAACTAATGTAAAATCATGCTGTATAGTGTTTTTGTGGTAATTATAATAAAAAACGAAGTTTAGTGGGTATCATGATGGGATTGTTTTCCCTACAGGTGAAAGCATCAATTTTGGTCAAACACGGCAATAGAATATGGTCGATTACACAGCTTAACTACATTGAAAGCAGATACAAATACTAAAATCATGAAGTATCTACAAACAACAAATCCATAAAACATAGATTGAGATCTACCCTAGCTTAGCTTAGATAAAAAATGGTAATTTTGAATTTTCAGTATAAAAATTACAAAAGCTCACGACGCCATGATATTTTGAAAGAGGTTGCGCAAGTGCCCAAAGATCGGTAATTTCGCTACAATAACCTAGATGGTGCTGTTTAAGTCGATAAAACAGTCGGTGATCGTTTTACCTACAAAGATCATTATTACCACCTTCCCCTAATCAATCAACGCGAAGTCAAAGATGATGCGACGCGATGACTCTTCAAAAATACACATCATCATGCTTCTGGCAGCGTTGCGATGAATTGCTTTCAATTTTCATAAAAGTCTAGTTTGACACAAAAATAAATCACATCGGTCTCACTGTAAAGCCTAAAAACTATATTTATACGGCTTATCCCTTGCATGGATTTAGCGCACGACTGCCGAGTAGCGTTGCCGCTCATGCACTAATTTCATACCAGCAATGCACTAATTTGAGCTGCTGGTAACTTTAACAAAAATTGTTTGACTGTTTAACAATGATGACTACTCCTACAGCATATATATACAAGTATATACCTATAGTCAAGACCTATCTTTGAATTCATGGTTGTAAATCAAATAAAATAACTGCATGTTTCACAATAATTTATTTTACACACAGTGAAAATCAAAAACATCAACCAAATATGCTGCACTCTATATTAAAACTAACACCATTGTGAAATATAAGAAATCTCACTTTTTAAAATCGAACAATGAATGAACATAAGTAATTGATGTAGTTGTAACAAAAAATTTTTGACTGTTTAACAATGACGACTACTCCTACAGCATATATAAACAAGTATATACCAATAGTCAAGACCTATCTTCGAATTCTTGGTTGTAAATCAATTAAAATAACTGCGTGTCTCACAATTATTTATTTTACAGACAGTGAAAATCAAAAACATCAACCAAATATGCCACACTATATTGTGAAATATAAGAAATCACACGTTATAAAATCGAACAATGACATAGAACATTTCGGTGCACTCACAAATCTTAAATTAATTTACATAGTTGTACACTTGCATGATTATTATAGCAATGGTAACACAGGCGGATATGAAACCAAAGAGTAGATTGATGTTGATGGGAAACAAGCGGTACACCTTGAAAACAGGGCGGCGGACTTCGATGTAGTCGCATATCTCGTAAATAGCTGCACGCACTGCGGTATCTATTGAACAGTTAGCTATTATTGAACTGATTATAATATATATATTACCGGAAATGAGCGAAATCTAGGAATTGTGTACACTGGCCAGCTAATTTTGGAAATGTGAAAAATGTATACAATTCGTAAATGGTAGCCGGAAATGTATCTTTTGAGATTATGTTCGCTTCTCGCAACCTAGCCCTCAGTGGCAAGATGTAATTTTTGAACGCGTCGTTATTTTAAGTTTCCAAATAAAACAATGAAATTGACACATTTCCGATGCCTGTTCAGGATATGTATGAAATTCCTAGGAAATGTGTATAATAACAATAATTTCACATAATTCCGGTTGATTTTAGGCATTGTTTACATTTCCTAGAATTTGTAGGTATATATTCTGTAACATGTACAATAAATTCAGACGAAAATGGCATCTTTGCTTTAATCTTATTATTTAGACACGGAGGAAATGTATTTGAAGTTTAGTGTTACCATTGTACCGCATTATTTCTTTCGCCAGTGTAACTTTTATGTCATCGATTTCGCAAGCCGCGGCCTCAGCATAGTATATCGTAACGATAAATTGCAGAAATTTCAAACAAAGCTGAATCGCTTTTAACATCGTAAGTGAATATGATACTCGGAAATTGTTCTGTAATAATAATTAAATCGAGATAATTTGGAGTAAATTACAAAGAATTAGCTTCTCTTATCAGTAGACCTTTAATAGATCATTAAACATTAAAAAGTACCTAAAATTATTATTTTCAGTTTATACATATACAACATTATTACTTACGCTGTTGTTTATATTAAAGTATATATATATTGCCGTACCGCAGAAATCAGAACCCAGACTCAACAGTATCTGTAAAAAGCAAGTTAGTTATTTAAAGTAAAATTAGGTATTTAATTGTATGTGACTGGATTTTTTTAGTTTTACAACAAAAGAATTCTAATATGTATGTAATTAAGGCTTTTATACCGCTAAGGTGACAAACAAGCTTATGGCATGCCTGATAGTAAACAGTCACCGCAACCAATAGACATTTGCATTACCAAAACCATCATCCAAGCGCTGTCGACCCCGTAAAAACCCCTTTAAGAACTCTACGTTGCACTCTCCAGGGAAAACCTCTCTAGGGAGCTCATTCCACAACCTTTGAAAAAATTATTGACGCATCCCTATTGCCTTTTGTGGTCCATTTTAAGGGTCATCATCATCATCATCATCATCGTCCTAGCGCTTATCCCGGCCTCTGCCAGGGTCCAATTTCCTACAAATTCTTCTCCACTTCGCCCGGTCTTCGGCATCTTCGCGTTGTAAGCCGCTGGCTCTCGCATCCGACTCAGCGATGTGAATCCATCGCTTCTTGAGTCGCCCATGGAGCCTCCTATCTAATATCGGCAGGTCCAGGCACCTATTTCCCACGTAACCCTGAGGCTTATGCAACACGTGACCAAACCAGCGCAAGCGAGCCTCCTTGATCTTGTCTGCGATATCCCTCACGCCAAGTCTGCCACGGATCTATTCATGACGTACTTGATCGAACCGTGTAACTTCGCGCATCTAGCACAACACAGAGTCCATTTTAAGGATATGGTAGCGTAATTACAGGCATTATGCACACACACATACACACATTTACACATGTCAAATTTAATAATTGATTCTTAATAAAAAACTTCTTTATATTTGTAGTCCACCACCAATAATTGAATATTGGAAAGCATGTGGACGGCGAAACTACGTTGAATAAAACACGAACTGGAAATCCAATACACATCAAAATGAGATAGGTACATTATTTATACAAACCGGACATGATATATACTTCATCATTTTATCCATATTATCCAAAATATTCTTATAACAGAAAAATGCCTTCGTAATAATGTAGATTTTCATTTCTTCTTGTACACCAATTACACTAAGGTGACTTTCGAAATACTCTCGTAGTCTACGCAAGCTTTTCCAATATATGTACAGTATTATATTTTTCATAGAGTTGGCAAAGTCTGTTTTTATGATAATGACTAAATAAAACAATACAGAAACTCGAAATCCTTCTAAGGCGAAAATTAATAAGCACGTTATCATTCTGATCACTGGGATACTAACTATAATTAATGATAATGATTTGAATAATAACAATTTCGCATTTTTTCCCATTGACGTATATATGACTCGCATTGTGTTAATATATTGAAAGAGGAATTTTTGCTTTGTTACCAGACAGAGCATTGTGACAAATAAATCAGGTGTGATGATAATTACGATAGAACCCTTATATATTACAGAAATATCTGTCATTGATATTACTGTGATCCATATGATACTCAAGAACGACAAACAATATAATTTTACAAAAAGCTGGGTCATTTTGCTCGAAGACACATCAAAATAATAGCCCAAAAGCAATCGCGCCCACATTAAAGCTTTGAAATAATTCACCATGTTCTAGTCTGATACAGTATTCTGTTTAAAAAATATATTAAATTTATTTGATGTTTTAATCAATTAAATAAATAAAAATGACTACTACAGTTTATTTGTCTTTTAAAATTAAACAAATGTATTCGACACATTAAAAGTGCCCTCAAAACGAGAGTCACAGAATGAATGAAGTATTTTCCAACCCATGCCTTTAAACAAAAACGAATAAGGTCAATTTTAAAAATATGACCGATCGATTGCTTCATATACCTAACATAAGTATTTTCATTAAAAGCATTGGCTACATATTGTTTATTTGTACGGTACAACAGCTTAATTGTTGCCATAAATAGTTCTAGTATGTTCGTTATTTTTATAATTACTGCAATCAAACTTTAAATAACCGAAACCAATACATTACAGTGCCGCTTCAATTATTTGTATAATACAAGGACTTCTATTTTATATTAATAATACCTGGCTTCTTAAACCCTAAAACTATATTATTATGTTAATGTATGCGATCAGTCGAGGAAAACGAATGTTTAGCAGTTTAGGTGTCTTCTTAATGTGTTCGTATTATTATGAGAAACCTTCTCTTTAGGCTGGTTATATTTTGTAGGAAGTGTTGATGTCACTTTATTTATTGGATAGTGTTTGGCAAAATCGCCACAGTTTAGCGAAAGCCACATTTTACAAAAGATTAAGAAGCAGATAGCTAGAGAAATTAAGAGCATCTATACCTTTTTATAATATGTAATTTACACAATAAAAATATGTTATTTATTTAAATCATCTTTATACAGGGTGTAAAACGACCGCTAGCATTAATTGAAATCCCATATTCTACCCATGAAACTGAACAACTTTCCCCAAGAATATACCCGCGGAAATGACTTCAAAATTTCGTTACCTTTAATAAATAATTACATTGCGTGCTTTTATTTAAAGTGCATTTATTACAACTAAAATTTAAACTTTGAGTGTCTAAATTATTTGTGAATGATGTAGTTATCGATACTTGATATTTTTTAGTACAAAAATACAACTTTTTTTTAAAGAATCTTGATTTCTGCCTAAGCTATGAGTTTCCGCGGGTACGATTCTTGGGAAAAGGTGTTCAGTGTCATAGGTAGAATATGAGGTTTCAATTAATGCTAGCTGTCTTTTTACACCCTGTATAAGCAAACGTGATAATGATAACTTCTGACCAAAATGTAGCATTGTAGAGTTAGACTTTGCAATGGCTCTTCATGTAGTCTGATAACCATTGATCGGCTAAATATCCCACCTTTGTAGCTCACCTAAGATTTGTCCATTATTTTCCTTTTTAATTATTATTTATAATATTTTTTTTTATAAGAGATATATCATGGCGGTATCTATGTCGTAGAATAATCGGGTAATTAGTATTTTCGCGAAAATTCTAAGACGTTTGCAAAAACAGAATGATTGGAATCTGTGAAAAAATTTCACCGAATCCTAGGACATTTGTGAAAAAACAGGATAATTGGAATGTGAAAATGAATTTTATCCGACCTATTTTCAAACAGCCGTATATTTATAGAATGATCGCGTATAACGGGCTCATATGCGCTGATTAACTAACGGCTACATTCCTTCGCATTTCATTTATTTATTCTTATGAGCACTATAATTTAGGTTTAACCTAATGTAAGACTACCAACTTATTTATTATAAGTAATTCGATTTATATATTAATTACGTTACTGATATTATGCTTTGCTACCCTTATGATTTCACTGAGAGGACAGGAAAATAGGTTGTGCATAATATGTAGGTATAGCTCGTGTTAAGGGCGCTTTATTGAGCAAGCTAGTCTGCCCGTGCGGCTCGACGAGTAGCAGGTTCGGCCGTCACTGTACCCACATAAATCGGTCCTGCACACAGAAAACCAACCTCTCCAATAATGCATAATCACAATCATTTAATACTATTATCTGTAATTCAGATAGTTTCGAGCAATGATTATAGATAGTGATCGGCACAAACATACATATCAGGACTCCATGTCTTGATATGCAGATAGCCGAGATAAAATTATTTACGAAGTATGCCACTTCTTTAGGTTTTTATCTCTATTTCCCCATTAAGCCTTGTACTCATTGATAAGCTAATCAGCCTTCAAATTTCCAATTGTGCTAAACAAACTCGGATTTTTGCGAAGATCCTGAAAACAGTTCAGATGATAAGAAATTCGTTCTTAGTTTCCAAATCCGGGTTTTCAAAACGTCGTAGGAATTTCGCTAAAATACGAACTTATCAATTATTCTACGATATATACATTTATGACATTGCAAAAAGGAGAACCACTGGAACTTTAGATTCTGAACACAAACTCAGGCAGCACTATAAACATTGCCATACAAACAAATTCAAAAGTGACATAAGTGTATTATTTTTAAAGCTTATTATGAAAAAGGCATTGGCCGCGCTGCATGCATCGCATTTGACTTATTTGTATGAAGTTATAATTCGCCTTATCATTAGATGTAGGTATAAAAAAGACATTATCACAAACTACAAAGCATTTTATAGCGGCGCCTCTCGTCGTCTCGTATTTTGTTGCAATATCTAGTGACGCTTACAACTTCGCTTTTTTGCCATGTGATACAAGCTCTTTGCTAATGTCACTTTGTTGCATCTAGTGAAAAAGCGAACTTTCAGGAATCCAATCTTGCAAGCCCAGTCGGACTTACACGCGGTCAAGGCGAGTGAATGTGGGTGTAAATGTAACCGTGATACAATCGGGCAGATTCTCCTATTGAATGTTGGACGCCCGAACCCCCCCAGATTGGCTACCTGGCCCTCCCAACCGGCAAGGTAGAGCAATCTGGGAATTTTCGTAAGATGGCGGGGCAGCCGTTCACTGGTGGCTAACCAGCTACTTGGGCTTCCACGTGTTTCGCATCCTGCTTCCCTCCGAAGCTAGGCACTCGGTACAGAAGTGGTGAGCATCAAGAAAAAGACGGTTACGCAGAGCGACCACAACTATCCAGACCCATCCTCCTAGACGGCTACTTCAGTCATCGCAACGAAACACGGCTTAACGACGCGTTCGCCTGGAGGGTGGTGACCAGCCACGGCCGAAGCCTACCACCGGAGAGAGTGCTGTCCATTTTGCACTACCCGGGGATCACGTGCGAGATATCGAGAGTCATGAAGCCCAAAGTGGGCTTCGACGCGGACAGCATTGATCCCCAAAAGATGTGTAGGTGATTAGGCCCCATACCTACCCAGAATCAGTTCAGTGGTTTCGGTCATTTGGTAACTACCCTCAACAAGCGCCACCCAAGCTTATCATGCAGGCATATTATAGTTCTAGTCAATTCATGAAACTGAAGATATTCATATCAATATGTTATAATAATAATCATCTTGGCGTTAATGTCCGTGGACCACCTGATGGAAAGTACCACTGTCTATGGACATTGACAACACTAAACGTTGTCTACCTTTAAATTCTAGCGGCAGCAAAAAGGCAAATGCTCTTCCACGTCACCACTCCATGGAGCACTGGTGATGTTACTCACCGGCAGGAATATAAACAATACACAATATACTGCAGTATTCTGTAAGTTAAAGGTACATTCCCAGTTTGACATCTCCAATTTAAACGGGATAAGTATCCCGCTACGCTCTACCTCTCAAAGAACCTAATACATTTTTATATAATTTAAAGAAAATTTGCCGTGAGGTGTCCGGGCAATGTAGAATATTGCACCAACCTCAACTTTATGGGTTCCGTATGGTCTTGGCGTTAATGTCCCGGTTGTGCTCTCGCACGCGAGGGCCCGAGGTCCGCCTTGACCATGATCCAGGATTTGGCAGATCAGGTAATTACAGTGGAGCGACTACGGAGATTGGATCATGGTTAAACATTAAGTTGCATGAATATGCACTGTTCAGGATCCATCTCGATGGTTTACTCTCACCGTAAGAGCGTCAGTTAGTGTCCATCTAATGTACATAACGCAGTAAAGAGTAATTTGTACATGGCGGCATTGAGGTTCTACCCTGATACCTCGTACTAATCGGCCCCTTAACCATTAGACCACCGCGCTCCATATTTATGGCTGCCGTATAAGGCGCCCAAGGTCTGCTGAACTCTGTGAACCAGACAATGTACAGCAGAATTTCCTCCCAAACTCGTCCGCCATTGAGGGGTACAACACGAACATAAACGGAAATAATTTCAAAACAGAAGAAAACCGCAATCTGATGGCCCATTTTTCGAGACACCTAAAGTAACAAGACGTTCCCGACACCGCAAATGAAAATCTCAGTGCAGGTTGAAGGTCGCTGACAAAACATCGTTTGTGGCTAATTAGCAGAATGAGCAAGAAGTCTACGGCCGTGGGTAATAAGGCACGCGGGCGACCCAAACAGTCGCTTGACAAATGAGGATGGATCTTGGCGTAATTATATAATGATTCGCCTCCTCCACCAAGGAGGGATTCGATTTGCAAGGCTGGGAGTATTCCCTTACATTATTTCTTGATTAGGTTTCTATGTACCGACTTCCCTGGCCATCCTATTTAACACACTTACACTTGACATTTACAATTATAGCTGCTATTATTTTCCCTTTTTGTGACAACACTCGAGACTCGATGGTGGTGCTAAAGTCTACCACACACGTAAAGGTGCGCCATTAAGTCCTAAGTTTGCTAACTTTCAAAATTTCTTTGAAAGGGGAGACTTGGCTCGAAAATTACGATTCGTCTTATCAAACTTTCACCGTATTGTAAAGCGTTTTTAACGATATATTTTAACTTTGGAACCTAATTTTATCTCACCAATTACAAAGTAGGTAATCATTTTAAAATTACAGAGTAAATAAATTAAGCGTAATTTTGACAACGAACATGTGGAACCCAAATGGATTACAGAAATTGGATTAACTATAATGTGTTCCCGTTTACCGACTTCGCCAAGAAATGGCTCGCAAGAAATACCTATGAACAACAAAGTAAATCCGTTTAAGTTAAGCGACAAACGATCTCTGAATGCCAATGCAAACCTGTAAGGAAAAGCCGTTTTGCCAGAGCCTCTTCCCTCTGTCAGCAAGGGGCCACGAGCTGCGTAGTAGAGCCCTACTATCCTCCCATAATCTATTGAACTGTAATTATGTGATTATTACAGTATGTAAAACCTTAGATGAATAAATGGAGCATATTTAGACAAACATACTATAATGGATTCTAAAATACTAGACTATATTCCCGAATTAGGTGCCGAGTTTGCCAGAAATTAATTAAGAGGAAACAATGTTTGCAATACTTTTATGTAAGGACATAGAAATCCCTACTGACAATTCCAGAAATCCATAACGATGCATTACGGATCAACTTCATCTGATGGGGATTATTCGCCATTTTGTCAGAAAATTCTACTAGCCTGTTTCAGTGGGGATTACTGAAATCAGTTGGGATTTGCTAATGGACATTCCTGGAATGAATGGAACTTTGACATTCACATTTAAAAAATAATCTATATACTCGTACATAATAATCTATACACTCGATGGCCGTGTGGTGGCCGGCAGAGTAGAATAGCACCAACCCCTTACACTCGTGAGTGTCGTACAAGGCGACTAATGTTTTCGAGGCAAACAATCAAAAGTCTCCGTAGTCTGGAAAATGGGCAGCACATTTTCCATTGTTATATTTAAACGCTGCGATCTCCAACCCGCCTGCCAAGCGTGGAGATTATGGCAATAACCTCCTCTTTCGTGGGAGAGGCCCTAAGTCCTGCAGTGGACTGTGACGGGCTGTAATGATGATGATGACTCGTACATAGTATAAAACAAAGTCACTTCCTGCTATTTGTCCCTATGTGTCCATGTATGTAAATATCTATGTGTGTATGTATGTACGCTTAGATCTTTTATATTACTCATTGAAATTTATTGCGGTTTTCAACAATAGATAGAAATATTCAAGAGAAAGGTTTTAAGCAAGAAGAGAAGTTAGGGATAAAGTAGGTGTACGCGAACGAAGTCACGTAAGGTCCACCAGTGTACTAGTCCATATTATGTAAATTATTGTAGCTTCATTACTCGAGTTCATAAAACTGATAACAATGCGAAGTGAAGTGCAGACTCGTTTCCGTAGAATCATGACCCCCAACTTTGCGATTCGGTGTCGCGATCCATCCATTCATTATTTATAATTAGCTGCTCTCCGCGACTGCGCTGGAGAGCATTAATCATTTCAATTAGCCGAGTATTCGCCAGACGGACATGGAAACATTGTGGTGAACAATTTGTTACTTGTTTTTAAACAACGGCCCGTCTTCGCACTGAGACGGTTTCGATTTGACAGCTAAAAATGAAGAAACAAGTTTTGTCTCGTTGTAAATAGATGGCGCTGTACGGAACTCTTATGTCAAGTTTTCCCTTCAGAGAGTCAGAGAGTACTAAAGTCACGCCGTAAACTGATAAAGTCACGCCGGAAATGTTGCTAAATGATTAAAACTTGTCCGATTAAAAAATCCGAACAGTCAATAATTCAAAATGATTGGTCCTTGAGTGTATGTTTGACATATTAGCATTGAACTGTGCCATCTATTGTCGATAAGAAAAACTATTTTATTAATGTCATCTTGAAAAGCTCTTCTTGAAATAAGTTGGTGATCTCGTAATCAAAGTTATCGTGCTTACAACGACGACACCGCTTCAATGGACTTGTTCGAACAGTAATGGAGCGAGGTGTTGCTTTTATTGTAAACTAAGTTCGCCTCAGTATTCGTCTGAGTAAATTTACATAAAAACTTCCAATCACGGACAATACTAGATATACTAGAGATTTGGCGATACAGTTCGGCAATGTGGTTTCAATAATAGGACGAAGCTTATTATGCTATATAACAGCGAAACTCGACTTAGTCTGTCAGAGAATGAGCAGTGCAATTTGGTGAAGGCTAAAGTTCAAGAGAAAACTGTATCGGGTTGATCAAAACTGGCCCCTATTCGGAGTCGGGGTACAAGACGCAGGCAGACATACCATTCCAAACATATATTTATAAATTCTTTACACTAATCAGCAATCATGTTATATACAAATGCTTGGCTAGTCTATACTAGCCAAGACTGACGTGTCACTAGGTCACCTGGGTACCGATTCTGGTGTGCAATGCGGTTGTTATTATGTTGCAATGTAACTGTGATGTTACTATAACTACGTCGAGGTATCGAGTCAGTCCCAGCATCATCCCAGTTAAATCATTTATTTATTTAACATTTATTGTACACAATAAATAGTATACAAAATAGACATACAGAAATAAATCACAACAGGTACAGCTTATTTCTAAAGAAATATCTTCCAGCCGACCAACGGAAGAGAGAGGGCAAAATCGAGAGGCAGATGGCGTGCATCATTGTTCGACCGTTGACACGTTTTCATTGACAGAATTGAAGGCAGTTTGACAACTAAGAAAGATGCAACTTAGTAATTTTATATTTATTGGAGTACCAACAGCCATATAAAACCATAATGCACTAAAGTACCAGAATACGAATTGTGGAAAAGTTCTAACTCATGAAAGTTGCAACTCAACATCTGTCATTTGAATAACAATCACACGTTTGACGTGCGATGCAATTGTAATGTTACTGCAACTGAGACGATTTCCGTTCCAGAATTGAAGCCCTGGTGGTAAATGACGATGTGACCGAAAATGGAGCACGCCTCGCTAGGAACAGCCTAGCCTATTCACTCTAGCCACCTAATAAAAAATCCTCCTCATTGTATCCGACGACAGTTTAGTTGGGAATTAACTTCTTAATTATAATGTCTATTATCTTAAAATGAATTTCATTACCTAAAATACTTCAATGAAAACTACACAAGTGTTTCCAAGCCTATTGCAGCGTAACATTTCACCAAGCCGTAGAGTTGAATAAACCATAAAATAAAAGCAGCCCGTTTGCAGATTAGACTGTTCCCGGGCGCCTTTTAAACCGGCTATCACGGGTATAATAGTAAAATGAAACCGGTTCATGCTGGCTAGAGCCGGAACTTACAAGTAATAATGTGCTATCCCGGTGGAACGGCCATGAACAGAAGAGGGTAGTTATAAATTTTTCATAGAACCGACGGCGGGTACTTTTGACGAGAGATCTCAAATATTATATGCAGCTAGTCTTTTACAATTTACTGAGGCACGCAAAACTATGCCATGATGTGTGTACGTACACGGTCACATACACACATAAAACAACCAAACTCCGCCATGGCACCCATGTTTACGAAACCGGCCTCTCGTCGCTGTTGACAGCGCGCTATCTTTTTATCTTATTTGATCTGAGGTCTTTTCATGCATTCTTGGTAACGAGTTAGGTAGCTTTTATGAAAATAACACACTGAAAAATGTACGAGTCCGGGGGGATGCCGGGACTCGCTCCTTGTTTTAAAAGGCGAAGTGTGAAGTTTTCACATGGACAAATGCACGACATGCGGTAAATTTATGGCATTAAATGATACTGCAAATTGCAAAAAATGTGGAAATTGTTATGACCGCACTTGTTCGAAGATAGGAAAAACTGCAGGGGCAGGCTACTCCAGTAAAGGTGAATCCAATGACGGTGTTCAGCAAACAGATGCTGATAACCCTACTCTAGGAAATGCCAGCCCCGACATGTCTATTGAAAAAGAGAAAGCCAGTGCTGTTAATTTGGTGGTCGGTGTTGGTAACTCTCAACCTATAGTGGAAGATGGCACATCCTATGTCCTTGATAAAGGGGAATGTTATATGTAATAGTGTTGGTCAATACGAGGACTCTACTTTGATAGTGGAGATGCGACTTTTCCGGAGCGAAATAGCGGCGATGCGTCTTGAACTATCTTCCATTGGAACGCGGATCCCTACTCTCATTGACCGAATCGAGAGTATGGAGACGCGAGTTGGCTCTGTGGAGATGAATGTGGCTGAGTTACAAAAACGGGCGGAAAGAGATTCGGTGGCATCGGTTACTGAGGTTACGGACATCATTGCGCAGCTGAAGATGGAGCTCAATGATCGCGATCAAGAGTTGCTCTTAAATGATTTGGATATAACTGAAATTCCTGATGTCAGAGGAGAAAATCCGGTTCACTTGGTCAATCTGGTATGCGAGAACCTGGGGGTTCCGCTGGAGGAACGCGACGTGGTGTACGCAGAGCACGTTGGGCCTCGCCGCGCGCACGTGGAGGGCGAGGATGCCCCGAAGTCGTGGCCGATCGTGCGGCTCACACGTGCCAACCGGCTCTTCTACATGCAAAACTCAAATGGAAGTATGTATGGATGTGAGCCGGCCGCGTTGGCGGACGCCCACCGAATCCGATGTGAAATCGACGTCGAGAAGGTATTTCACATATGTTAAATTTGCTAATTTTATTTATTTTCTGTTAAGTCTCCATTTAATTTATATTATGGTAAGTATATTGTGGTGTGTGGTGCCGCCACCTCGAAGGTGGTGTGTGGTGCCGCCACCTCGAAGAATAGCACCATCCCATCTCTTCCCGTGGGTGTCGTAAGAGGCGACTAAGGGACAAATCCGAAAGATGGGCAGCAGCATCTTTCTGGGTAAATTTACGTCAACTGCACTGCGATCTCCAACCCGCCTGCCAAGCGTGGAGATTATGGCAATGACCTCCCCTTTGGGAGAGGCCCGAAGTCCTGCAGTGGATTGTTATGGGCTGTGATGATGATGATGATGGTAAGTATGTATGTATGTATGTAAACTCTTTATTGCATCGAATACCTAAGAACTAAGTAAGTTATATTAATACGTATATTTAAACTTTATTTTACCTCTATATCTGTGCAAATGTTGCTTATGGCTATTTATATTGCGAGTATATATCGAGTATATAGTAATGCGCTTATAAACACAGCTTTAAATTGCTATTTTAATGTAATTAGAATTTGGGACTTGTGCAAGATATTTATTACATATTTTTTATTCTTATTTACACGTTATACACATTTAGTTTATCTACAACTTATTACATTTTACTAGTCTTGTATATTTTCCATACACCACACTATTCATTTTTCGTTAGCTTGAATTTGCTTTGCTTAAATATCTCTGTTTTTGCATGGCTTGCTTTATAAGATTATTTGCAATAATTCGGTATGAAACGGCTTAAGATTGGATTTTTAAACGCGGACTCTCTGGGAACAAACCATGAGGAATTCATAGTAGCAATGGAGCGACAATCTGTCGATATCATGGCAATAAACGAGACCGGACTCAGGCCTGGCGAGGGGGGGCGAGCGACCGTTGTGCGTGACTATCGGCTGCGACACGTGCCGCGGGCCGCGGGGGTGCGCGCACGCGGCGGCGGGGTCGGGTTCTACCTGCGCCGGGGAGTGGCTTCGCGAGTCATGCGACTGCCCGACAGCTCTCCAGTGGAACAGATGTGGCTCAGAGTTGCTATGAATGGCAGAAAATTAGATATTGGTAGAGCTCGTCTAATTTAAAATGACGCGCCCCACTATCGCATTAACGCACACAAGCAAGTTTAAAATATGGACGCAATACATATACAAATGCCGTTGTAATTAGTCATTCAGTTGCCGGTAAGATTCGAGACGCGTCGTTCATTGGCTCCCACACAGATGAAGTGTCGTTATTAATATTTGCACTCACACATCGAAATCAACTAACTAAGTAGTGGGGCGCGTCATCTTAGACTAGACGAGCTCTACTGCTTACCGACATCCATGGCTTGATGTGGATACATTCTTGGACACAATAACCGACCCGATTACTTCATTCTCAGGTATTGACCACATTATACTATTAGATGATTTTAATATTAATATTCTATGCAGTGACTAACACTATAAAGTTGACAATCTTTCTACGATGCCTAAACTTGATGCAGTATGTACGTGAACCGACCCACTTCACTGATCACAGTGAAACGCTAATCGACATGATATGCAGTGACATTCCTATAGCGAACTTGTGTGTTTCATATATTCCAACTTTGGGGTACCACGCTTTTTCAATGCTGTGGTTAGTGCTATTGATTGGAATGCTACAGTTGCACACCCCGATGTGAATGTTACGGTTACCAACTTTACGTCCACACTGTTGGCACTTTTTGATAGATTTGCGCCTATTCGAACTAGTTACCCCTGGGTAACATACACAATAAAGCAAATGATGCGATTCGAATCTCATAAGCGGTATTACAAGGAACTGAAGGGTTGCGTTAACCGCGCATTGTTTCATGAAAAACGTGCTTACTTCACGCAGTATGTGAACAATAATGCTGACAATTCCCGTGCTCTTTGGTAAAATATAAAGAGAAGTATTAGCTTGTCTGACAGTAGCCAGAATTTCGAGATTCCAGGTCATTTATTAAATGCCGACCTTATTACCTCTCATTTTCTTGATGTGCCTGGGGACGGTAATGTCAACAAAATTCAAAAATTCATATTCAAAATTTATTTATTGATTAGTTCATTAAATATCTCTTTCAATCGTCAAAAAGGAGGGGGGTAGGAAAGTAGGAAGGAAGCACACAGTGACATGCTGGCCGCCCCATGGCAGCAGCAAACTTACCCCACGCCAGTCACGACCGGACCGTGCCCGGCAATGCCAGGCAAAGCCGGACCGCGCTCAATATATTATATAAATATGTCTAGTAAAATTAAGAAAAACCACCTAAAACTACAGCAAGAGTAAGCCAGTCTACCAAGGCAGCTCCCGTTCACGAGTATAACGCAGGGCCCAGCCATCGTCCAATTCAACCATATTTGAGGGAAAAGAGCGACCCGGCCCCCTAGCCACCGCCAGACAGACTTTTAAGTGAGCGTGCATTACACATGCTGCATGTGATAGGTAGCTGCTCCCACCCTACTCTATCCTATCCCTACCCTACCCCTAGCTTACCCCTACCATATTCTCCTACTGCCTTAACCCTACCCTACCGCTACCTTACCCCTACCCTACCACTATCTTACCCCTACCCTACCACTATCGTACCCCTACCCTACCACTATCTTACCCCTACCCTACCCCTACTTTAACTACTACCCTACCCCTACCCAACCGCAGGCAGAAGTCACTATGTGTGGGAAAGGAAGGAAATTTAACGCCGCTTTCAAGGTGGTTCTCCGTGGGGGAAAGAAACGGCAAGAAACCCACAGAGCCTACGTTAATTAATTTTTTTTTTTACATTTCTTATGTACTAATACATTATTTGTCCTATATATTATCTTAAAAGTAAATATCTGTATAGAACAGCAGTTCAGTCCCATGGACTTTTGTCATTTTCATATTCAGATATACTATAATAACTTTTATGACATAATTTGATTTTTAGAGTGGCTTTAAATTTATTCAATGATAAATTCTGTATATCTGTTGGAACCTTATTACAAAAGCGTACACATTGACCCACAAATGATTTGTGGACTTTGGCCAGACGACAAGAACCAGTAACAAGTTTATCTTTATTTCTAGTATTTCTACTATGAACATCACTGTTCTTCATAAACAAGTGTATATTTTTATGAACATAGATCAAGTTCTCATATATGTATTGTGATGGCATTGTCATAATGTCAACATTCTTGAATTTATCTCTAAGTGAAGTTCTAGGTCCCAATTGGTAAATCGCGCGAATAGCCCTTTTCTGCAGTACAAATACATTATGCCAGTCGGCAGCGTGTCCCCACAGCAGTATGCCATAAGTCATAATGCTGTGGAAATAACTAAAGTAAACTTATCTTGCTGTAGCCTCATCAGAATAACCTCGTATCTTTTTTACAGCATATGCTGCAGAACTTAGCCTTTTCGCCAATTTATCAATGTGTGGACCCCATTGTAATCTACTATCTAGAGTAAAGCCTAAAAATACTGTGGAATCAACAAGATCCAAATTTTTGCCTCTTACTTGTATATTTGTAGGTACTGATCTAACATTGGGCAAGGAGAATTTTAAACATTTTGTCTTTTTGCCATTCAGTAATAAATTATTAACCGTAGACCAGTTTACCACTTCTGAAATAGCTTTGTGTCGTGTCTGAAATAGCAACGTGTCAGATATCTCTCATTTCGAGGGCAATCGTTATGGTCCGTCGACGTTTGCACTGAGTCCGTTGAGCGAGGATGCCGTGCTAAAGATCATAATGTCCCTAAAATCAAAGGCAATCGGAAATGATGGTATATCGCTTGATATGTTGCTTTTAACGCTGCCGCATACTCTAACAGCCATTATAGCTATTGTTAACACTTCCATCGTGTTAGGATCTTTCCCGAAAGCCTGGAAGATAGCTTCAGTGTGCCCTCTTCCCTAGTCGAGTACAGTAAATGAATTAAAGGACCTGCGTCCTAAAAGTATAATGCCGTGCCTTTCTAAAATTAGAGAAAGCTACCGAATATCTCAAAAGTAATAAAATATTACCTACTTACCAGTCGGGGTTTAGAAAGTCAAGAGGAACGGCTGTAGCTTTAGCGGACGTTGTTGACAATATACTTGCTGCATAGGACGAGGGCATGGGTACAATCATGACGTTGTTGGACTTCTCGCGGGCCTTCGACTCTATCAATATCCCTTTGTTATTGGCTAAAATGGCGTTTTATGGGTTCGAAACAACAACAATACGTTGGTTCCTAGCTACCTAACTGATCGTTATCAGGTAGTGAAATTAAACGACGACAGTGGGCAAATATTTATCTCTAGTCCCAAGCGTCTGCATAGGGGTCAATTCTGGGTCCAATTTTGTTTATTTTGTACACCGCAGATATGGGCAACGTCAGTAAGCACTGCGGAGCTCATGTTTATGCTGATGACACGCAAGTTTATCTGTCGTTTGAGCCAGTCGAAACTGACATAGCGGTGGATATGTTGAGTGCCGATTTACAGAGGTTAGCTGATTGGGCTGATAGAAACTGTTTGGTATTAAATCCTATTAAAACCAAGTACATGATGCTCGGATCTAGGCAACAGGTTGGACGCATGGAAAATCGAAATCCCGTAATTAGTCTTCAAGGGGTCCAAATAGATAGAGTTAAAGAGGCACCTTGGGCTAAAAGTAGACGAAGATTTACGGTTAGAAAGGCATGTGCTTGACGTAACTGTTTGTATCGTTTGAAAGTTCTATATAGCATTCGTAATTTTTTATCAGTCGAATTGCGTATAAAATTATGTGAAGTGTTGTCCAAGTTGGTTTATGGGGACATTGTGTATGGACCTCAGCTGTTGGCGCGGACGAATAAGGCTGAACAAAGGGTGCAAAACGCCTGTGCTCGTTTTAGCATTCCTCCTAGAGGCCATGTAACTATTTTTCTAAACAATGCCAATGTTTTAAAAATGGCATTCCGCTTGGCCACGTTGGTGTTTGGCGTACTGAATTCTGGCCTACCGGAATACCTTTTTAAAAAGCTCGAATGGTTGAGGGGCGGTGGTTCGCGAAGAACGCGCGTTGCCAGGGAGGTATAGAGCGTGCCGCGCCACCGCTCTGCCGCTTTTCGTGGCAGTTTCCAGTATGCGGCCACCAAGTGTTGGGATAATTTACCACCTCCTCCACAATCATGCCGTACATGTACTACATTTAAAGTTAGACTAAAGACGTTGCTCTCAGTTTACCAAAAAAGTATTCCCCTTAGTGGTCGCGCTATTGCGTGTTATTTGACCATGTGCACGGCAAATGAAAAGTCTACTCAATAACATTATTATTTATAATATCTTGTGTTATCTTACTACTATTTATTTATTTAATTTACTTAATCTGTAGCATTACGCTCACCTTTCTTTTTATTTATCTTACACACGTATGTATTATAATTATTACTATATATTTGTTACTATTCCACTATTATTATCTTTTAATATATAACTTGCTAGTTGTGTGCTTCATGCAGGTCTCCACACCGTTAAGGTCCGGCTGAAAACCAGCGCTGCATCATTCTGCTGCAGCTAATGCTGAGTCCGGGCCCTTTTTGACATCGTATCTCCATATTTGAATTGCTTTATTTAAATAGGTTTTAAATATATATATACTTATGTTAAATTTAGATTAAATGTAACTTGCAAAATAAATAATGTCTATGTCTATGTCTAAAAACAGTATTAAAGACATAAAGAAGACTGGGCAAAAGTGGTCTATGAACCAGCAGCATTACGGTGATGATCTATGGGTTAGGGTGCCTCAGCTGCATATTTGTACTAGATGGCATCAAAATCGATCCCGGTAGTTTCGAGAAAAAAGCATTTATTTGTCACACTTGTATGACAAGTGCGGTATTCTTTGAACCAGCAGCGACATGGTTACGGAGTATAGGTTGAGCACCTTCAGATATGTTCTTATGCCGCACAACATCGAAATCGGTCCCGGCAGTTCAGAGGAAAAAGCATTTAACTGTCACATGTTTGCATGGCAATTTCCGTATTCTTTGAACCAGCAGCGAAAGGGTTACGGAGTGTAGGTTAAGGTCAGGTATATTCTTATGCCGCACGACATTAAAATCGAAACCGGCAGTTTAGAGAAAAATGCATGTCTTTCGCACAGTTATATGACAAGTAGCCTTCCTTCCCCACCATACTACTAAGCCGCACTACTGGTAGTGTCGTGGGTATTTGTAAAATACATATGTATACGTTGCCCATTACACTACCTAATTTTATAACTCCTGTAACTAAAAATCAAAATTCCTATTTTTATCCGTTTATTTAACACCACTCTACGCCATAGGTAATTACAGTGTGAAGGTAAAAATTATAAATTAATTAATTGTTAATTAATTAACTATTATTAATTGTAGCAGACCTACGGTGGCAGAGGTTGGTTTTATAAATTTATCACATTGAAATAAGCCTAAAAAAATTTTTTCATTTATTTAACAGATTAGGGTATATTTTTATAATCCCAGATCTTAGACTAAGAGTCTCCATTGGCTGAAAAATTAGCAGCAGCATTTCCCATTGCTATATTTATAACACTGCGATCTCCAATTCATCTGCCAAGCGTGGAGATTATGGCAATGACCTCCCCTTTCGTGGGAGAGGCCCTAAATTTTGCAGTGTTATGTGACTGTTATGGGCTATAATGATGATGCTTGGACAAATTCACACAGCGTCATCTAGCCCTAAAATAAGCAAAGCTTGTGATATGGGTGATAGATATTATACTTATCATAATATAACAGACTTATTATATTATACTACAGCTAGACCCGTAACAGAAATTATCAGAAATTGAAATTCATAATTTCACCTCCCATTTTCTTATGAAAATTGCGTGGCAAACGTTAACCACCAAACTGAACCACACAGGTCGTCAAAATCGGTAGTTTAAATTAAGAGTGTTTCATAGACAACACTTCAAAGACGAAAGGCAATTTTTGATCTTGTCTGTCTCTGCATCGTCAGGGCCGTAATCTAAGGATAGTCCACGGAGCTTGCAATGGAACTCTCAACTCTTTTACAGGCGAAGTTGGAACCCCAGGCATTGCCAGTATTGAACTTGCGTTAGTTTTATACACCTTTGTTCCTGTTCTTGTTAACCTTTGCAACTGGTTGCGATGGCAGGAGGGTTAGTTTCTTAAATAAATCCTCTGTCCTGTGTAATAAATAAATATGCATATTTATCAGAACAGTATGCCATAGATAGTCCTTACTAGTCCACGACCACCACCTCCCACCACCCTGCGGTGGTGGGAGGTGGTGGTATGTGGTAGCTATGGATGTGATGTATTTATAAATCTACTCTATAATAGGTATGACGTAAAACGTAAACCGTACTTATTACGAGACAATATAACATACCTGTGTAGGGCAGTGTAGTGATTGGCGAATATTCGCTTTTTTCTGGATGTTCGCATTTACATTATTTTTCGTAAATATATTGGGAATATTATTTATTTATTTATTTTGGTTCACCAACAGTTTGTACACAAGATACATAGGTATATTCTATAAAAATTACATTTTTTGTCTAGTTTTAGGTGTAAAACCAATTAAAGGTAAACACATCTTGTATCGTTAATCATTGATAACTAACTGGACATCATAACAACAGCAGTGAGTACTTTTATATTAAGGTAAGTTAAAACATATATAACAAAAATAACGAGTTACAGGTTAGTGTAGGTTATTATTATAAAACAAAAATAATGTGAAATTCAAATATGTGATATGTAAACTGGAACTTAACTATGTCAATTTACAGCGCTTCTTCGCGATCTAAGGCGCATTTGCGTCGATAGCATGCCTGAACAAAGTGGTCTAAAACTCATACTCTTGATGTGGACCAGACTATTGGCGATTTTGTGCAATAACATCAAATCAGCAATCCAACGTCGCTTCCTAAGTGGTATCACTTTAAAAACACACACAGGCACAGCGTTCTGTGTAGGAAGATAGATAATGTTTTTTTCCTTGGTGGATTGACAAATAATAAAGAAATCTTCTCTGTACTGTTTCGATCCTATCTATATTGCATCTGTACTGAGGACTCCATACACTAGAGCAATATTCCAAGTTACTTTGAAGTATGGAAAAGTAGGCCATTTTTAAAGCAGATACTGTTCGAAATTTCTTACAATTACGCCACACGAAACCTAGCATATTATAAGATTTTTAACTATTTCATCCAAATGAAGATTGAAAGAAAGCCTACTGGCGAAGATAACCCCAAGATCTTTAATACTTTTTACTTCATCCAGTACCTTGTTTCCGATTTTATATGTCGTCAAAATGGGCAAAGTTTTCTTTGTAAATTTTATATGCATGCATTTCTTGATATTTAAATGTAGTTGATTAATTTCACACCATTCATACACATTATCAAGATCTTGCTGGAGTAAGAGTGAGTCTGAAGATTCCTCGATAACCATGTACAGTTTTAAATCATCAGCAAAAAATAAAAATTTTGAATGGGTGATCCGAGATGCCAAATCGTTGATAAATATGAGGAACAGTAGCGGACCCAAATGCGATCCTTGGGGAACCCCGGAAGTGGTCTCAAATGTGTCCGACACGTACCCACAAACCTTTTGTGAGCGAGATGACAAGTATGATTTCATCCAACAAATTACACTACCACAAACTCCCACTCTGGACAATTTCAAAATAAGCAAATCGTGATTAACTCTATCGAACGCCTTGCTTATATCAGTGTATACTGCATCGATCTGACGCCCTTGGTCTACAGATTCAGCTAAATCACTGAAGTATTGAGTAAGATTGGTGGTCGTGGACATTCAATTACGGAACCCATGTTGACTTGGTACTAAAATTGCACTTACAAGATCCGAAATGAGTAGATACACTAAGGATTCGAAGGTTTGTAATTTTCGACATCATTAATGTTACCGGTCTTAGCAATAGGCACAACGTGAGCCATCTTCCATAAATTTGGAAATGTTTCAGTGTTTAACGACTTGTTGTATATAATATACAGAGGCTGGCACAAATAAGACGCACACTCACGATAAAAAATAGGTGGAATTCCGTCAGGCCATGGTCCTTTCTCAACACACTAATGCATTATTGCTGGCAGTAAAGTCAAGGCAATTGAAACGCAGCAAATTTGATTCCCTAACTGTGTATACCGAGGAAAAATGTTTGGCATAAGCGTTACAAACGGATTTTGGAGATCAAAGTTTGGTGTCATTCAAAACCATTTCTCCGGGAATGTTACTATAGATTTTTCGTTTCGACTTGACGAATGAGCAGAAAGATTTCATATGTTTTCTGTTAATGTTGTCCTCAATCATATTTTTGAAAGTTTTGTAACAATTTTTAATTTGAGCGTGACATCTGGCTCGTGCCAGTGAGAATTCGTATTCATCTAGTGGGTTGTTAATCTTTTAAATCTGAGACGGTATTTTTCTTTTTCCTTAATAAGTTTTATTAGGTCCTTAGTATACAACGATCGAAATCGATTATTTTTGGGTACATGACGCTGCATTATTTGGTTTACTTTATAGAAATAAATGTCGACCATGTCATTAACATTAGAAATAGAGCTAAAATTTTGAGTCAAATTTATTTCCTCTAAATCATTTTTTATAAGATAAAGTTGTATTTCGACACATTACATTTTTTGAGAAATGTGTTTAAAAACTCCAACGTGATGTGTATAGGAAGATGGAATGGATCTATTTTAGTCAAAGCATTTAATGCGGGGTTTGACTCGAGTGCTAAGTGGTTATAAAATATTAGGTCTAGAATATTCCGTCTTTATTGGGTATGAAGTTGTAATGTCTGAGATCATGTAATGACATAAAGTCGGAAATTAATTGAATAATGCCAGGACTATGCGACCATGGAATAGGGCTGTGTACAGCATAATTGTCGTTACATGGTTGCCAGTTCAGCTGCCCCACATTGAAATCGCCCAGTACCATAATTGTACTGTTATTAATAGATGACATTGAATTGCTGATACGATCCAACTGAAACTCAATTTTATCAAGTGTAACAGGAGGCGGACTGTAGATAGCACAAATATATAAGCTTTTGCAACCCTTGCTAGATGGAATGTTTACCGACACCCAGATATCTTCAACTTCGCATTCTTAGGCTGTATGCCTAATGGAAACAAATCTATTAGACACCGCAATGAGCAGTCCCCCACCATCGCATTTACTACTATTGATTGGTATTACACCGATCGCGCCTGTATATACAGAAATTGTTGTTCAACACCTCAGCATCTACAACACTATCGTTCAGCCAGGTTTCGGTAATAACTATTACGTCATATTCACAATTTAAGCTAAAGAGATATAAATTTTCAAGTTTACCTCTGATACTTCTAGCATTTTGATAGTAGATATTTCGATTAAACATTAAAAAGCAAAAGTATATTTCTATCTTACTAGACTAAACATACTCTACAAAACTAAGTTTTTCAATGTGTCGCTACTCTTAACCCATATTGCTGGTGTCTTATCAGCCTTCCTTAGCATGACACGACCATTGCGTACCCAAACGAATTGGAATTTATGCTCCTTTTTGAAGATGCGGGCTTTTGCGTGGAGGGCACGGTTTTCAAGCGATAGGTGCTCTGATAAGTAAATTGAATTTTTGTCTCCACCGAGGCCCAGATGTGAAGTATTCAATTTATCAGTAGCGTTGTCCCTGTTGAACTTGATGCACGCCGCCAGCAGGCTATCACAAATTCGAGGAGACGATAATTTAATTATAACAGATTTAGGTCTGTCACTGTCAGGGTTCCTTTTTGCTACTCTGGAGCACGACTTGATGTCCTTGTCTTCCAATGGACATATTAATATTTTACTCATTTGTAACACTGTAGTGACGAAGTTCTCCGTCTTATGCTTTGGAAGATATTGAATATCCAAGTTGCATTCTCTAGACTGTTGATCGATTATAGCAATTCTGAAAGTGAGATCCTTAACGTATTCAGTTAATTTGCCATTCTCCGACCGCAATTGCGACCGTTTCCGAACGTAATGACTGTATTTCTTTTACATCTCATCAAAGTTAGATGACATAAACTCTACCGCCTTAATCAGATCCGGGATTAATTTAATGTCTCGACGAAGTGTGTCAATTTTAGACTTTATTTTCTGATCGATGCTAGACACAATAGACGACTCCAGCACAGCCAGGCGCTTATCTAGGTCTTGAAAGACGTCGACAGAACCCAGTCCTGTGGGCACGGAGCCTTTAATGGGAGTTTCATCTCCTTTCTTCTGCGGTACTTTGCATTCCGGGCACTTCCAGCTGCTCTTCGCATTGGCAATAAAATTTAATAAATTTCCTACTAGCACCCACAAACTGTGAACGTGTTTTATTTTATTATGAGCCACATAAATAATTTGAATGATGCTGTTCCTTCTAGTGGAACTGGCCGTGTGGTATCCGGCAGAGTGGAATAGCACCAACCCTTTACACTCGTGTCGTACAAGGCGACTAATATTTTACCTATGGGAGGTTGGAAAATAGGCAGCAGCGTAGAAATGATACGCAGTGAATAATACAGCCTGATGGGGGATTAGGCGTGCTTCACACTACAATGTGTTGCCATCTTTCTTCGTTTTAGATCATGTTAGTTGGTACTATGGAGCGGCTAAGTAAAACACGGCGTAACGATTGAAAGGTATATTGATAAAATACCCGCCACATACCTTTGGTAGAGGTATATGGCGGCGTCGGCGCGCGGCAGTGACCAGCCGCTGACAGGTCCGCACCGACTTTGCGGAGGCGATGACGAAGGCATAATAATTGGTGGCATCTCGATGGGTTCCTCTTCATCATCATCACTCCCGTGCGTAGGACAACTATCAGTACCACGATGGGAAGATGTATTCACACTCTCCTTTCTGTATCTCAAGAGTTGGTTGACGTGTCTTTTTATTGTTTGCTTGCAACCATCTTCTAATATGCGTACCATGTATATTGAGTTACCCATGATGCTGTCTATCACACCTTGCACCCAATAAGTCTTTAATAGTTTGTACATTTTAACTAACACTAATTCGTTCACATGGAACTTAGTATATCGCTTTCCACCGTAGTAGCTATTCTGTAAGTACTGTTGTTCTTTCACTGCACTGTCGAGGTCAGGGTCTAGTGAAGCTGGTTTATGTATCGTTAATAAGTCTAATATATTTCTTAGTTTATGCCCGAATATAATTTCTGCAGGTGACCTACCGGTTGTACTGTGTTCCGAATTACGATAATGAAATAAAAACTCATTTAGTTTAACACCAATGTCTTTCGAAGCAATTCCAGATAAAATAAACGATTTCAAAGCTCGTTTAACAATTTCAACACTACTCTCGGCTTTCCCGTTGCTACTGGGACTATATAGTTTACAGAAATCTTTGAATTCTGCAGAGACAAACGAGGAGCCCTTATCTGTGCAGATAGTTATAAACAGCCCGAACCTACTCATTACTTCGCACAACTTGCCTATCACTACTTTCGAGCCGTACCCCGTGGAAACGTCAAAACACTCTATCCATTTTGAGTATGCATCCACAATAATAAGGTACATTTTTTTATTAATTTGTCCAAGAAAATCTAAATGCATGCGATACCATGATTCCGGTGCGAAGGGCCAGGGCGTGAGCGGGGCGCGGGGCGGGGCGAGGCGCAGTGCGGTGCACACGCTGCACGCCGCTACGTACCTATCGACGTCAGCTGATAAGCCCAGCCACCAGAACCGGTTGCGCGCCTCGGCTAGCATCTTGTTTGCACTCAAGTGTCCACTATGCAATTCATACATAATGTTTTGACGGCAAGATAACGGAACCACAACCTTAAACCCACGAACAAGGCATGATTTTTCAACAGACAGTCCGTTTTGACACGTGAAGTACGGTCTTAGCACATTATTAGGTATGCTATTTGGCCAGCCCGATTGCACGAATTCATAACATTTGAAAGAGTTGAGTCTAACTGTGTATGCCTGCTAATGTCGTCGATATTTATGACTCGATCACTGCCGTTGAAAACAAAGTAAACATACGTAGCCCTATCCATAGGC
The DNA here is from genome assembly GCA_905147135.1 of Blastobasis lacticolella. Classification (NCBI taxonomy): domain Eukaryota; kingdom Metazoa; phylum Arthropoda; class Insecta; order Lepidoptera; family Blastobasidae; genus Blastobasis; species Blastobasis lacticolella. The sequence goes on from LR990041.1 coordinate 20,324,128, forward strand.
AAGGCGTCGTGAGTCGTTGTATCATTTTGTTGTTGTTTACTTTTAACCGAACGACTTCAAAAATCCACAGCGTCATGTGAACTTGTTACATACTCAAAATATAAGTTGTTCAAAGTTAAAAAAATCGCATATCGCTACAGGCGATTCGTCGTAACTTCAGGTATGCCTCGTCCAGGTTTAAAAATAGATAAGAGGGGCTTGTGGTCAGTTCTCAACACAAATGGGGTCGACCGCCCGTACAAATTATGATGATATTTCCTAACATCGAATATAATAGCCGTGGCCTCTTTTTGGATTTGACTATAGCTAAGTTCCGCTTTAGATAACGATCACGATGCATAGGATACCGGGCGCTCGATGCCGTCCGCACCAACCTGAGCTAAGATCGAGCCGAGCTCGCATGGCGATGCATCTACCGTCAGGATCAACTTAGCCTGCGGATCGTAGTGCGCTAAGGTCAAATCAGATCGCGTTTTATTGGTGAGACGGCGTTGTCCTGTTCATCGCCCCATTACCGTGGAATATTTTTTTGCAATAATCTATGTAATGGGCTTAAAATACTAGATGCATTTTTAACTAAGTTTTGGTAATAGTTAACCATCAAGGACGGACTAAACTCAGAAACATTAGTAGGCAATTTTGCTTGGATGATGGCATCTATTTTATCCTGACATTTGTGCAAACCTTCGCGATCTATTTTAAAGCCTAAATATGACACCAAGTTTTGGAAAATCTGACACTTACTACGTTGCAAGACTAGTCCTGCCTAATCTTTTAAATACCTCATGCATTTTAGACATGTGTTCAGCGTCATTCGAACCAGTTACCAATATGTCATCTTGGAATACCAAATCGTTGACAATACCACTTAAAAATTTTTCCAGGGTCCTCTGGAAAATAGCTAGAGAGCTAGCTAGACAAACCAAATATTAATCTAGTAAATTTAAATAAAGTGAAAGGTTCATCAAAATGTTGTGATGGGATGCTAATAATTTAAATTCATAAAACATAACCCTCGTTTTAGCTGACTGCGACAGAAAGTCGCAGTCAGCTAAAACATTGGCGCCGTTCGAACGGCTAAGAGGCTAAACATTAACATGTAGCACTTACTTAAAATTCCGAAAACCAAAACCAATTTTTTACACGTTATTATGTTAGTTTGGGTGAGCAATATATTCCCACAAACTCATCAAGCTTATTCACAAGTGTCACACTTGTGAATAAGCTTGACACACACAATACCGAGAAAGCAAACAAGCCAGCCTAAGAATAAAAAACTATCATAAGAACAAAGTTTTCAGATACATTTATATAAATCTGTATCCTAAGTCTTACGACTTAAGGATGCTTTTCAAATATGATATTACGCGGCAAACCGTTGACCAATTACAGGAGCGAGCGAACGAGACAAAATCACTCGGTGGTGAAATGGCGCGATCACGTGGAGCGACGGGATTGGTAGATTGAACCTCCCGCCACAAGGGATGATGCGCAGGCGTCGGTTATCATCCATAACAACTAAAGGACACCAAACAACACAATCAATGAAGAACCTTATGTTAATTAGAGTAGATACTAAGGTTGTTATTAGTAATTAATGTCTATTATAATTAACTCAGCTAGACGAATCGAGGGGTAGAGGGTGGACACTTCTTATTTCGGAGCGGAGCTAGGCGGCTGTACGAGCAGTAGAGCATTTATTAAGATCAGACCTTCAAGTCTAATAATGTAAAATTATATTAAACTTTAATTTACTAACAAATTAAAGACAGTGTATGTTAGCAGCGGCGACAAAAGTTAAGTTGATACCTTCTATATTTATGTAAATGGTTTAGGTATTAATTGAATCGATCTGATTAATAACATTTATGAATTTCATCAATTTCCATTAGAATTCTCACTATTAGCACAAAATAAAAAACTAACAGAAGGTCCACTCCCGTCATCTTCGAAAATTATTACCTAAACTTGCCGACTCTCTAGGGTTGCTACTGTATTTATTCTGAATTTTGAAAAGAGTATTTAAAAGATCGAATAGAATTTTAAAGATCGTTCACAATAACATGTCCCTTGCAAAGGACCAATATCTAATCCTTGCCATAATGTGATCATAATTACTTCCCAAGCTGTTCAGATTGTGTTCAAGTGTATTAGATTTCCCATACGAGCTTCAGACATAATGCCTTTAGTAGGCGTAAAAATAATCTACTAATTATTCACTTTTTTTAAATTCAACGTCACCTGATTATATCATCAGACCCTGAGAATAACCTTTCCCTGGCCTGGCATTTGACCCACTTCCCGGTAATCAATAGAATTGAAAATTTCATACACATGTAACTTGATGAATATTATGGTATTAGTCAGTTGATCTGATGATGGAAAAGGAAGGTGGTCAGCGATTTTTTTATATTAAACTAGACAAGCATTTCCGACTAGAAACTATTAAGGTGGCCATTACGGTTTCTTTTTCTGTTAAAAACTGTCACGTGCCTGAAACTGTTCAACTAGTCCTAGGGTCTCTAGTGGAAGACCTTGGTCAACCTCGCTTCATCATCAGCATTAGAACTCGTAGCGGTGCTAAAGTTCGACTAGCCTCAAAGTCTGAAATGGTCACCCATCAGTTCGAGAACTCGCACTCTGCGTGCGTTGTTTGTATGTTATTAAGTAATCTTAGTAACGTACAAGTACTTTTATTTTATCAATAATAATATTGTCCAATTAAATAATATTCAATTAAAGTCGACACTACAACGAATTCTCGCTTTAACAATCGCGACCGAGCACTGCTTGAGAACTGCGTGAGAATGCCTGTAAACGTAACGTCAATGTGTGCGTGACGGAAATGGCGCATTGTTTCCAGTGGACCTTCTGTATGGGCCGTTCTTTATTTTGTACTATTAGAGATTTCTATAACATAGTTTAGCTTAATCATGATGGAAAGCAAAAGTTACCCAATCGATTGATATTTACATATTATTTTAACGTAATTATTAACTACAAATTATCTCTTAGTGACATAATTAGAGTACGGTAAAATTTTAACAAATATACCGAAGCCTATCTTTATCATCATCAAATCAAGTAATTAATAAAATAAAATAAATAAATATTTAGTGGACAAATTCACACAGCGCCATCTAGCCCCAAACTAAGCAAAGCTTGTACTATGGGTGCTAGATAACTGATATACTACTTTAGTACTTTTTTTTTTTAATACATACTTATTATACATAGAACACCCAGACCCGTCACAGAAATTAAAATTCATCATTTCAATTTCTGCCCGGCCGGGAAAACGTAAAAGTCCAATTAGGAAATTATCAGGCGGCCTTCTTACAAGACAGGTCGACCGAGGACCATATGTTTACACTCAGGCGCATACTGGATACCAATTGGAACGCGGACATCAAAACATACGTCGCAGCACTCGATATTGAAAAAACATTTGACACCGTCAAGCTTGAGGCACTGCGGGTTATACTCCTCACCCGCACCGGTACTCACCTAACTAAAAGGATATTAGAGGCTTGCATGAAGGAAAAAACGCTTATTTCCTGGTGCGGTCACAATACCGACATCATAGATAAAGGAAAAGGAGTTAAGCAATTATGCCCACTGTCTCCTAGACTATTCACAATAGTCATGGACGAGGTACTGCGGACACTTGAAGAAGAAGACGAAGAGGTCAGCTTAAACCAGGATCTTAAAATCACGCCTCCGCTCATCTTATCACCACTTATCACCAGATTAATATATAAAATAGTCTTATGTCCAACCATGACATACGGAATGAACGTAACATCCCAAACAAAAGCCAATCGTTCAAAATTACGGAGGTACGAGAGACACATTTTGGGGAGCATGTTAAATCTCTGTAGAGACAAACCCCGCAAAAAAATATGGCAAATCTTAGATGGTAAAACCATCTCAAAAATAATCAAAGTCTATCATAAGACTATCATATTTCGGCCACATAATAAGACGCGACACACCACACATACTGCACGCAGCCAGAGAATACAGAGAAAACAAACGCAAAGACCCAGACCCGTAACATAAATTAAAATTCATCATTTCAATTTCTGCCCGGCCGGGAATCGAACCCGGGACCTCTTGCATGTTGACCATTGAACCACTCAGGTCGTCAATATAATTCTAATTATAATTATACTTTAATTAATTATGTGTCTGATATATCTCTATACGAGATCATTATGTGCTATTGTTTGATTAAATTCAACCAAAGCCTATGTATATGTATGTATTGTGTGTACGTTAACGTTCATCGTCACGTTAACTCGTCCCTGCGTGCAATATCCATAATGTGGTATTATTTGAATAATATGATACCAAACCTACCTATGTCTAATCTGCGACGCTTGGGAGTCTGTAATGTACTTACATTGAAATCATCATCAATAACGAATACTCCAAGATATATATTGTTCGAGTGTATTCTACATAAATGTATGATTAACTATTATTTTATATAGGACTTAACTAGGTTACAGACCCCGATATATTGGCCTTAAAGGTCTAGTCAATATCAATAACGAATATACTTTAGTATTAAATACATCTAATAGACTAAATTAACGGTTTATTCATAATGTTCTTAGACCAAAAGGCGTATGGGCTGTCCCTGCTTATACGACTAGTCGAATTAACGAATATACCTATAATGTATATTATTATTAGGCTAAAAGGCGTGTGAGTTGATCAATCCACATGACTAGCCTAATACTGACTACCTGTTGACATGAACGCGCAGCGTTAATGAGTCGAATACTTCACTAATAAGTTAGCATTTATATCGACTAATTGTTTCACATTAATTGACTTAATTAAGCTTATGTTTGATTATATGTTTTAACTTTGCAAACCAAGTATGACGCTTTGACTTTCAATCATGTAAATAATTGAACGAATAATTGTTAAATTCAGATATTAATTAACTAATTAACAATAATAAGTCTCAATTGGGTGGAATGGTTTTTTCGTACTAAGGACCTTTTTTTCCATTCCAATAGGTATTTGGCCCTAGGAAACGTGTTCTTAGCATCACGGATTTCATAATTATTTTCTAATCTAGAAGTCCCTGGTGAAAATCATAAAATAGTTTTGAATAAATAAACTTTTATCTATACTTTAAACTCTACACGTGACTTTAATTTATACTCCCGCATACCTTGACTAATTTTCAATAAATTACATTCCAAGTTGACTGTAATCATCCAGTTCTAATGATTGAGATGCCTGAGTAACATCTTTCCGAACTAATGGTATTCAATAATTTGCTTTAGAGGAATTCAATAAGAAATATTCACGTAACTTCTTGCAATTTAACGCATGGCATTCGAGTTTTGATACTTAGATTAAAGTAATAATTTTCGCCCTAGTTGCTTCTACATTCAGTAAGACTGAGACACCACAGCTGTTGTTGCGATCCTTCATCTCGTGAAAAGTAGGGAACTAGCTGTACATGACAACCCTACTGGTTTATAATAAATGACAGCAGTATATCTAAGGATATACTTAGTTATCTTGCCAATCCAGGCAAGCTTAGGGAACCTTTGGGATCAGAAAGCTTCGACACCTTCCATCGTGGTACTCCTTGGAGCACATGAAAAGGAAGCAGATACACGTTGAAAGGTCTTAGTCCGGACAAAGGTTCGGCTGGGGGACTGGTTCCTTTGTGACCCACTTCAGGGGGCTCAACTTGCTGCCTTATAATTAAAATATTTTTTTGTATATCACTCGAATCATTGACGTTGTAGAGTTTTATTGCAAGTTTCTGTCATCTCATTTTACATAAACACTAGAGAAGAATAAACATCACAGTTTAAGGCATTTATAAACCAATCATCAAACCCGAATCTCATAAAGTGAAATAGGCTGTCGTTGACGGTCTTTGTACAACCCATTTTATATTGGACTCACACACGACGGTGAGACCGCTTCATGTGACGCGCTAGACTCAATCAACCAACGCTAGGTTTTATGACACGTAATGAGTGACTATAACCAACTCTAGGATCGGGTCATCCATTTTACGTGAATAGCTTGACCATACATTAAGGACCGGACCACCTCATCTGGTGACCGTAAACGAGGATAGCTTTATTGAGGTGGTCGCGGACCACCTCAATGTGGCAATGGGTATTTATCCACAATTAACTGTTTATTTAGCGAAACAGAGTAGTTATCGAATTGTACGTACAAGGCAACATGTGGGTACCCAAAGTATTAATATTGCTGCCATTATAACTTTGCAAAATGGTACTAGTAGGTTTTAACTTTAATGCCTTAAAATAGAGATTGTGTATTTTATCTGAAATTATTGTTACTCCTGAACCCGTGTCAATTTCAAAATTAAGAGTAATACCGCCTATCATGACAGACTCTCGTATAGGTTTCACCTGAGTAGATAAAATATTATATATTATGCGCCTACCATCATCACCGGGGCAATCGGCCTCGACCTCGACAAAGTGCTGCACTTCATTATTACTCTGCACAATAATAGCCGCTCAATATCGTTATTTTTCGCCCATTGTACATACCACAACGATTTGCCCGTGTCATATAAACGCTAGAATCAACTGGCAAGTCGGAGGGAGGAATAGTACGTCTATTTTGTCTCTGTTCAAAAGTATGCAGACCCCGCCTTCAGACAATTGGACCGACAATAAAATCATAAACGCCTCGTGCCTGTTTCCGAGTCGGACGTTCGATCCGACTATCTGATCGGACGTGTATTGAATGTTCAAACAATATAATGTTTCCAACGCCTGCCGACAGACGCATCAGACTATGTAATGAAAAATCTAAAAAGATGGACAACTGTAACGCCTGAGGGGACGAGCAAGCAGGTCCTTGATGGTGAATGATCACCGCCGCCCATGGACATATGGAACACCTGAGGGGACAAGCAATCAGTATACCTGATCGTAGTGATCACCGCCGCCCATGGATGGCTTATGAGAAAAATCAAAACATGTATCTTAAAAATAGTATTCAAAAGCATGAATTTCGTTATTCTGTAAAATATTTTTTCTTTGAAAAAAACCCCCCATTTTCAGACTTGAGTGACAAAGGAGACTGGGCAAAAGTGGTCTATGAACCAGCAGCATTACGGTGACGACCTATGGGTTAGGGTGCCTCAGCTGCATATTTGTACAAGATGGCATCAAAATCGGTCCCGGCAGTTTTGAGAACAAGCATTTATTTGTCACATATGTATGACAAGTGTCGTATTCTTTGAACCAGCAGCGACATGGTTACGGAGTATAGGTTGAGGACCTTCAACTATGTTCTTATGCCACACGACATGAAAATCGGTCACGGCAGTTTCGAGAAAAAAGCATCCTTTTGTCACACTTGTATGACAAGTGACGTATTCGTTAGACGTATTCGTAGACGATAAGGATAGAGTTGAAAGTGTTCAACCCATATATTGTAACGATACCTCCATTGGTTTATAGTATAGGGCATTTCCCATACAAAATAAGCCAAGTAAATATCTACTTTTTTAAGAACTGCCGGTCAGATTTTGATGCCCTTCTCTTTGAGGATGTTAATTTTTGCCAATAGTCCACTTCTATACATTTGAACGAGGCAATGATTCAATTATCGAAATGGTTCTCAGCTAATGGCATGCGCTTAAATGTTGAAAAGTCTAACATATTAAGTTACTAATTAACAATTAAGAAAAACCAGAGGTCACAAATTGCACGTTGTCGTGGACGGTGTACCGGTTCCGCAAGTTGACAATGTTCGTTACTTAGGATTTACCATTGACGCTGGCCTAACGTGGACCCCACACATTGACACTACCTGTGATAAACTGTCATCAGCGTGCTTTACCGCTAAGGTACACTCTCACGACAGAAAACATTAAGACAGTCTACTTCGGTTATTTCCGTTCCATTCCATTCCGTCCGCTGCACAGTGGTACATTTCGCCACATGTCAATGTACTTGCATACAAATTGCTCGGCGAGTAACAAGTTTTGCCTCATCATGCAGTGCCGCGCGGCGCACTGCATGATGGGGCAAAACCCGCAATTCAAGCCCGAAATGTCAGTTCTGTATGAATTTTGTCCACGTTTTTCAATTTAGCCCCATCGTGCAGCGTGCGGCGCGATGTCAGCAGATGTCAACATGAAACGTCACATCTGACTGTTTCTTTTTACCAACAGTTCGAATCTTTCCTCCTTATGTGACACAGTTCACACACATATATCTGTCTACTTTTTTTAGTACAGGTACAACGCGTGTGAATGAAATAGGAAACCGACCTTGTCAAAGAAAGGTTGACCGCTGATGCGTAAGCCCCTCCCCTTTTTCTGATTCTTTAACATTAACGAAGTTGTTTCGCTTTCGTGATCCTGTCGTCATTCTCTTCTCAGTTCATCCCGAATTATAAATAAGGCATGTTTGGTTCTAGAACACTAGTTTTAAAAAGAAATGCTGGTACTCGTAGAGATCTACATTTTGGATGGCACCTGTCAAACTTAAAACTGTAATAACTCTGAAACTATTGGTGCTAGAATACTAGTTCCTGAAGAGAAATTAGAGTGCTCGTCGAGATCTATATTTCAGTTGACAACTGTCAATCTTAAAACTGTAATAACTCTGAAACGATCGCTCCTAGAACACTAGTTCCTGAAGAGAAATGATAGTGCTCATCGAGATCTACATTCCGGATGACAGCTGTCAAACTTAATACTTAATACAAAAACCCCTTTCTCCCGCAAGAGTAGGTAAAGACGACATTGTTCCACTTGCTATGGTCCTAACAAATCTCTGTCGATTCTTCCACGTTTATCAACTTTACATACATAGATTTTTAACTTCATTACCCTCCCTCACCTCCATCGTAGTGGGGTAAAAAGTATCAGTTATAGTATAGTATTCGCGGAAGTTGCATGGTTCAATTTCTTTATATATTACTGATGTTATACTTTTTATTTAAAATTTGGAATGACTTACCACGGTCTATAGATGGTGAATCTATGGTCTACCTGTCAGAAGTAAACATCCAAGGAAAAAATCCGTTTTCAAAGATTTTAAAGTAAAATTATGTCTTCTTCCGAGGATGACGACATGTTGGCCGTACTGCAGATGGTTAATATGCAAACGACCACAGATGTAGACGACCCCGACGTAAATATTGGGTGCACCCTATATGGAATACCGGTGAAAAAAATAGACTTTACCAGTTGATGGTAAACCTGGAAATGTATCCGGACCGTTTTCAGCAGGTTTTCAGGATGTTACCATTATGTTATAAGCAAATATTAACCAGAGCCAGATCAAGGTTACAAAAACAGAACACAAATTGTAGGTCACCCATCAGTCCGGAAGAGAGACTGCTCATTACTTTGAGGTTAGTGAAATAAATATTTAGATGTGATTTTAAATGCCTTTATTACGTAATCAAAATGTTTGTGATCCTAAGATGAAACAGAATGGTGACTATAGAATAATAAGGAGCTCCATCCAATTGCAATGTCAATGTAGCATTGATAATTATATAAATTAAATAATAATCGTAGCGTCATTATGATGATGTTGACTTCATTAAAAAGTTTTATGAGCGGCACCATATGATTATAATCGATCAGATTACTCTAAACGGAACGTGAGAGACAAGATACGAATAATGATAGGGAATTAAACGGCAAATTATGTGGGGACAAAAATGTCTGAACATCCAGCCTGCTAGGCACGGGAAGGAGAGTTCAACCCACGAAGCGATGGCTAGACGTCGATAATAACGACATGCGTGAAAACAAACTCACCACCAAGGATACCGAAGACCGAGCGAAGTGGGCCAAGAGGAGTAGGAAGGGGCGGACTCCGGGCCCTCGCGTGCCGCACGAGAGCGCAACCGAAATTTAACATCAAGACGATGATAATGATGATCTTGGCGTCATTATCATCGTCCTGTTTGTACTCACGCACGCGAGGACCCGGGGTCCGCTTTGACTATAATCCAAGATTTCGCAGATTATAGTAGATTTATTTATTTATTGTTTATGGAAATTAATCTATTGTTATTTACACTTTTGACATTACTTGTATGTTTTTAATTAAATTGAAATTTGATTGTTAATGAAAATTATTATATTATTTATTATTATTATTATACAGTTACAATACATTAATTAATTTATTGCTTTTGACAGTTAATTTTTCATTTGACATTCATTCTTTCGTTGCACGGATATTATACGGCGCACGGTGAAATCCAGTTTCATCTGATTTCATTCATCGATTATGGCATCACACTACACTGCACATCACTACTCAAGTTATTGCACACGTTCGAGGTGGGAATTATGAATGTATGTGGGTATTTTTAAAAGTATATTTTTATTATATGCATGTAATCTGTTTACAAGCGTATTGTGGGGTCAACGATCCGGACTTCACTCGGCGGGACCCACGGAAGACCAGCACCGAGGCCTCGGCCCGGCTCATGCTGAGTGAGGTCCTTTTGTTGACTGGAGGTGCTACAACACGGCAATGCCTAGTCGACAGTGTTATTGTATTGCGTATTCGTAATTATTGAGGTTGTGTGTGTTTAATTAATTGTGAGTATATTATTTTCTAAATTGCTATTTATTGTCTTTATAAATTGATAACCCAATTATGTATATATATATATTATTTTTTCTTTTGTATACATGTATGCTGTGTTGTGCTGTCCAGTCAATAATAAACGATTTATTATTATTATTATCTCTTTCTATAGACTTTCGTCGGTGCTTCGCTGATCCTTCCGCCCCGAAACCCTCAGGGAAGGGGAGGTTCAGGGTTCCTACCAAAATATTGTCGCCTAACACTTTACTTACTATCGTTGCAGTATGGATGGCTGCCTGTTTCTGCATAATATTTATATCTATACGGCTATTTAAAATGTTGCAATATCTGTTTCCTATTACGCCTGTTGCACCTATTATAATTGGAATTATTGTAGTTTGAGTTTTCCATAGTCTGTTTATTACAATTTTTAGTGATTGATACTTGGTTAGTTTTCTACTTCTTTTGGTCCTACGTTATAATCTGATGGTACTGCTATGTCTATAATATAAGTTTTGTTTTCTTTTTTGTCTGTGTAAATTATGTCTGGTTTATTGTTTTGTGTTTCTACATCTGTCTGAACTGGTATTTCCCAAAAGAGCTTCGCTTCTTCATTCTCCCTAACATGCGGATAGTGTCTCTTTCCACCATAACTTCTCTGACTCAAAATGAGGTCCAGAAAATATACTGTACGACGTTATTATGTCTCTTGATATAGTAAGTGCCAGCTAGTTTTTCGCAACCAATCATTATATGATGTATCGTCTCATCTTTGGTTGAATATAACCGAGACTTACCATCGATTGCTTTCTTATGTATATCTCTTTGATGTTGTCTGGTAGCTATTGCTTGGTCTTGTATTGCAAAAATTGACGATTCTAATGCTGTAGATACAGGTTTTGCTTGAGCCATTTAAATGACCCTTCTCTATTTATATTTACCTTTTCCATAACTGCCTTATAAAACTGGTCATGCATTGGTTTAGCTTTCCAATAATCTATTTTCTTATTTATTTCTGCTTCTTTAATTTTTTTGTCTATGTGGTTCAGTTCTATTGCTAATTTTAGTTCTATTGATACTTCTTGTGCTTCCTTGTCCATTGAAAATTTATTTCTCTTTCTGTCATGTTTAATTATTGTTTCTATTAGGTAATCGTTAAGTGCTTTAAAGTATTGCTTATATTTTAAAATTTGAGTTTTATAGACCATTTCTATATTCAACAAACCTCTTCCTCCATCTATCCTAGGTATATACAATCTTTCTTTATCTGCTTTCTGTTGATGTATTTATTGAATAGCTAATATTTTTCTAGTTTTAACATCTAAGTTTGCAAGATCACGCTTTTTGTAATTGACTATACCAAACGAGTACAGTAGCACTGGTACAGCATATGTGTTGATAGCAGTCATCATATTTACGGCGTCTAAATGAGAATTAGCAAGACATTTAATTCTGCGAAAATATTCCTTTGCTATTGTCTCCCTCAGTTCTTTATGGTAAATTTTACCTGATTCATGTATCCCTAAATACTTATATTGCTGGTTTTCCTTTAGTACTTCAAATTCCTCCCCACTTAATAGTATATGCCCCTGGCCCTGAGTTTCGCTTTTCCCACCCTTGTATTAAGTGCAGTATATTACATTTGTTAAGTCCAAAACTCATACCTATATCCCTCGTAAATATTTCCGTATTATCTAACAATATCTGTAAGTTTTTTTTATTATTAGCGTACACTTTCAAATCGTCCATGTACAGTAACACCCGGTTTCTGAAACGCTTGTCAACGAAAAAATTGCGTAACAGCTTGTTAAACACTGATTAAATGCAGTTTGGGTTTCTGAAAGAGCCAATTGACGGCTTGTTAACAACTTGGCCGAGTGTTGTCCGGCAGAGTAGAATAGCACCAACCCCTTACACTCATGGGTGTCGTACAAGGCGACTAATGTTTTCGAGGCAAAAGATCAAAAGTCTCCGTAGTCTGGAAAATGGGCAGCAGCATTTTTCGTTGTTATATTTAAACACTGCGATCTCCAACCCGCCTGCCGAGCGTGGAGATTATGGCAGTCCCCTTTCGTGGGAGAGGCCCAAAGTCCTGCAGTGGACTGTTACGGGCTGTGATAACAGCTTGTTAACGGATTGTCAAATCTCCAATTAACGGCTGATTAATGTAATTTTAGGTTTCCGGAAAGCTTTTTCTCATGTTAACTATATGTTATTGCTTTGTTATTTTAATTGGCGAAAATCGACCAATTAACCGATTGTCAAAAGAAATTATATCCGATTTTCTTGGTCTAGGTCTTGGTCCTGGCCCTGGTCCAGGTCCTAGTTTTGGTCCAAGGCAAAGTCCAGGTCTAGGGTCCAGGATCATGACCAAAACTGCAACCTTGATCACAATTTGAGCTTGAACCAGAACCAGGACCTAGACCAGTGCCAGCACATAGACCATAGACATTAGCTGGACCAGGACCTAGATCGGGGCCAGAACACGGACCTGAACCAGGACCAGGACCTGAACCGCGGACATGTCAGGGTCCAGGACCTGGACCTGAACTAGGAGCTGGTCCGGGGCCAGGGCCTGAACCTGATCCAGGACCTAGTGCGGAGCCAGGACCTGAACCTGAACCACGAAGTGGTCCGGGTCCAGGACCTGGACCTGAACCAGTACCTGGTCCGGGGCAAGGACCTGGACCTGAACCAGGACCTGGTTCGAAGCCAGGACCTGGACCTGAACCAGGACCTGATCCAGGGCCAGGACCTGGACCTGAACCACGAACCGGCCCGTGTCCAGGACTTGAACCAGGATTTAACTAATGGGATTATTGGGAGAAACTCACAGAATCGATAGCCGATGGGGCGGATGTTGTTGAGTGGTTATCTCTGGATGGCCTTCCAAGAGATGGACGGACGACCTGTTAAAAGTCCTAGGGAGCCGATGGATGCAAGATAACAGAGTCGACCACAGTGTAAGTCGTGGGAGGCCTGTATTCAGCAGTGGACCGGGACCCACCTAACTGCCTAAAGATGATGATGATGGGATTACTGATCCACTGGAACCCGTGACCCTATAACATAAATATTATTATAATTTCTCTTTTCTCGCTCTGTATATTTTTTTTGATAATTTTCGATTTTACACGAAAACTATACAATCGCTATCAGTTTCATTTAAAAGTTGAAAATCCCGCCGCTATCAAAAGGCCGCTAGGGACAGAGACAAATCAATGCGTTAGACAGAAACAAAATATATATGAGTGAATGACTTTGTGATGTGACTGATTTTAGCAGGGGTAGCCAGACGAAAAAATTGATCTCTTGTTAATGGTCGATTAGCTAACAATAGATTGATTGGCTCTTTCAGAAACCCACAGGTGATTTAACAGCTTGTTAAATGTGACAGTCTATTAGCTCAAAATCAATGATTTGACAAGCGTTTCAAAAACCGGGCGTAAGTGATTTACCCGAAAACTATCTTTAAGTTTATAACCTTTAGCTATATATTTATTCAAAATTTGTGAGCGGGGGTTAATTGTCATGCAAAACAAAAGAGGCGACAGAGAATCACCCTGGAAAATACCTCTACGTGTCAAAATCGGTTCTGTAGTCACTGAGCCATTCTTACCATAAGCAGTCATTACTACTTTCCATCTGGGCATGACATTTCGAAGGAAACTAGATATAATGATTGGACATTTATATAGGTCTAATATTTTTAAAAGCCATTCATGAGAAACGCTATCAAAAGCTTTCCTGTAATCAATCCATCCCATACTAAGATTTTTCTGAGCCCAATGAGCATCCTCCAGAATAGCTTTATTGACCATCAGGTGATCTTTGCATTCTCTTGTTCTACGCCTACATCCTCGTTGTTCCGGGGCTAATATATTATTGCTGTCACAGTGTTTGTACAACTCGTTTGATAAGATTGACGTCAGCAATTTGTACATTGTTGGCAAACAAGCAATAGATCGCAAATTTTTTGGATCCTGGGTGATACTGTCTTTTGGTATTAGAATTACTTGACCTGTCGTAAACCAGTCTTCATTTATTTCGTTTCCTTCAAGATTTTTATTAAATTCTTTTGCTATAACCACATGTGTGCTTGTGATATGTGTGATATACCTGGTGCTTTCCAGTTGTGTGTTTTTTTAACTGCATACATAACTTTATCTGTATCTATATCTGTGAAACTATGCTCTTCAACTTCATTAACCACTGCCTCTATTTCATTAATCAATGGTGCTTCTTTATTATATGTTATTATCTTTGATAATATTTCTTTCCAGAAATCTTCAATGGTCTCTTTGGATGGTATTTCGTTAGCTGTCTGTTGCTTGTTTTCCAACTTTCTGTAAAATTTGTGTTGATTATCTCTAAATATTTTATTTTGTATTTTCCTATTATTCATGTCATCGTATCTTTTAAGTCTGCCTGCTATTGCTTTAATCCGTTGCTTAATTATTTCCATCATATAACTATGATCTTGATCGTTCAAAATATTGTATTTACTGTATAATTCCGTTTTAATCTTCACCATTCTATTTGTATGAACTCCCTTTTGTATTTCTGTTAATATGCCTAAATCTTTCATGGCGGGTCCCTGTCTCCCCTAACTATGTTAGATGGAGTATACGGTTCTTGGTTATTGCTTAATATTAGTGATTTAGCTGCTGCATAGATGGTATTGTTGAGATCTCGTAATGTTTGTTGTGTAGTTAATAGAGTCGGAAGGTAAGCATTTATAGTCGAAAGGTTTTGAAAGAACTGTTTATTAAATATTGGTTTAGGTAAAGTTTGTCTGTCTTCTATAGGTGTTTCCTTTGTTTCCGATATTATTTGCATTAGTCTAGTAATAAGTGCATCGTGTTCTTCGTTATTATTTAAATTATTGTCTATTTGTTGTGTTGGATATAGGTTATTATCATCTATTGTTATATTTATCGTATCATTTGTGCTTTGTGTAGTTAGTGTATTAGTTGTTGAATTGTACTCCATACTCAATGTATTTGAAACTATGTTATTATCATCAGTTTGTGTAGATTCCGCTCTTTGTTTTATTGTATTTAATACTTCAGTTGGTATTACTTTTCGATTTAAAGTACTTCGTACTTGTATTGCTAGTGTGTTACCTGAAAATTTCAAACATTTTGGATTGTCCGGGTTTCTTTCCTTAAAAATTGTAAGTAGCCTGGCCATATAACCTACGCCATCTAGTCTAGATTTATAATAGCAAAACATTAATTCGTATAGTTATTCTTGAGACCACTTCCATTTTCCATCATTATTATAATTAAAACGTGTAGCGGTCGAGCATAATGAGCCGGCAGAGTTTATCAGGGCAAGCCTAATCTGCAAAGCATCATCATTATCATTATGGTTTTGCTGAACTGTGATCTCAGGTTCACTTCCTCCTCTTGTACACGTGTCATGCTGTCGAGCGTCTATGTTATCGTGTGGTAGATGCGCGGTCTTCACTCCACTTCATACGCACTCTGGGTTTTCCAGCCTTGGTGGACACAGGCTTAAAGGCGTTTGCCTCCTGCGTAACATCCGAGGTTGGGCTTGTAATGTGCGCCTCGTGTTCAATATCTTCATTTGATATTGGCGATACTGTAGATGATCGAGAACATAGTAAGCTCTCGAAAGGATTTGGTGATGAATAAGGCGACTGAAACAAACTGGCGGTAGATGAAACTGGGGATGACAAGCGTGTAACGTTATCTAATGCGTCTTCTTGATTTTCTCATGAGATTCCCACGTGTAGCTAGGGACTAAATATGTCGACTACGGCAGAGCCCTGCGTTCACCATAGCAAGGGTACTTGAAACTGGAGGGCCCTGGTCTCCAGAGTTCGCATGTTATCGACTATACTGCCCTATAGCCACGCAGCCCTCGGCACATCCTGTTTCACCTTGGCTTGGGTTGTATCCCTCTTAGTCTGGACCCTCGCCTTAGACCTGTCCGGCATGAGTGGCTCTACCGGCATAGCTCTAAGGGTCATTGGATCACGCAAGCCCCGCCACGACAACAACGTGGAGAAACGGCGGCGGGGTTATTATTATTATGTCCTTACAAATAAACCAGAATTCTACCTAGTATATAAATAGCTTAGACATTAGTTGCATACAAAGTTATTGTTCCAGCGTAACATAATATCTCGTCTCTAGTAGCATTGAAAACCGCAGGTTATAAGACTCAGTTTTATAATCACTAGTAAGAAACATCCATACAAACATATTCGGACACGCGAAGTAATTGTAATATGTTTGTATCGGCGTACCGAAATTTAATAGAATCTTATTTATAATGATACGGCTGACTAAAACGCGGATAATGCGGGTAGCGAGTTAAAGTTTTGATATAAACAGATAGTAGGCAAAGAGTATCGGTGAATTTTGCTGCGCGATCGTTAATGTCGAGAAAACTGTTTTTTGTCTAATAACGTAAAAACTTTATAATGGTTATATGGATTTATTCTGAAGACAGCTTGATTCAGAGAATTCTATAGTATACGTCAATTACCTAAATTTAATAGCATATTTCGCCTCGTGTTCAACAGCCATTGTGGTGTACTCGTATCTTAGATAACGTTTGAAGTTACAGCGGAGTTGACCGAAGGTCCCGGGTTCGATCCTCAGAGCGGGACACCATAACTGTTAAAATTGTTTATATTAACCTTTTATTTATAAAAATTGTAGCCGCGTCACATTAAATACGGTTATTTATAATCGCTTATTACATAATAGAACCTTAGATTGGTTTATACTAAATAGTCTAAAAGTATCGCGGTAGATGGCTTCTGTTTTGTGCTATGTATAGATAATATATTTATTTATTTATTATTGACATTTTATTTTATATTTTTGTATTTGACATTGACATTACCAATAACCTACCACTGTGTAATTTTGTATAGTGTTTTATTATATTGTCATGTCATTATTATTATTTTTCCTACTAATATAAATTATTTAATTTACTTCCACAGTACTTTCAGTACCTATTGTATATTCTTAAATGATTTTATTATAAAATTGACGATCTCTTTTATAGATTTGTATAATTAATATAATATTGATAAACTTAAGACTGTAAAATGAGATAATAAATAAATCTAATCTAAATCTATAACGGGACTGAAACGGTAACCGTATAAAGCAAAGTAATATAGATGAGAGAGAGAGATAGAGATAACGAGATGGCGCGGCATTATGCTGATATCTCCTCTCTGGCTCTTATCAGGGCCGAAGTCTAGCACCTGGGTAGAGCCACCACTCGCTTTTAAATATTACCCCATCTATACAGACTAATTACCTGGCAAAGTGATTATGTTATCTTAGTGAAATTTTACATTATATTATTATATACTTATGTAATTTAATTTAGCCTTGAGCTGTATAACGATACTGAAAATATATATCATTTAAAGGATTGAATTTTGTACTCGTGAGATGTTTGGCTGTGTGAAAAGTTGGCCGCTTCATTCCTCACATGTAGGTTCCATTTCCGGAGCGGTGGTAGCTTAAAAGATATATCTACACTACCTTACGAACTGACCTATGGGACTTTATCTCTTCCCTATAATTATTAGTAAAATATTGTGACTTTAGCCATTTTAAACGATACCATTGTTCTGTGGAATATATCCATTATTAGACTTAAATAAAACATTATAAACTGAAGACTTTATTATGCATAATCTGCGTTAGTGTATGGGGCACTCTCTCTAGGGCTAACTGCCGATTCGATACTATTCTATATATGGATATAGAGCTCAAATTCGGCAGCATGGATATGCTGCCGAATTTGAGCTCTTTATTCTTGTCAATGGAAGACTGCTGAAGTGTTCGTCTACGTAAGCCTTTGGTGTATTCTGAGACTTGTCATTATGCCCATAAGTAAGCTCTGGTACATGATATACGAATCTACAATATGAAGATGTGGAGATACACGGAGTGAGCTACACGTTTTATTGAATTAATCACATCTACAATTATTATCTGGATATGATCCACAGGCATTGGTTGTTGTTGTTGTGCCCTCTTACAAGATATATTAGGAAATACTACTAGACATGACAAATACCTTAAATATTGTGCCCTCTCTTAAATAAAATATCAGGGTAGGATGAGAACGTCTATGGTTGACTCATATAGTAAGCTGCGGAGTGAAGCATGGGCTACGAGTAGCGAAGTTCATGCTGGAGTCAGTTATCTGGCTTTGAAGCAGCTTACCCCTCCTCTAATTAGGGGGGCCCTGTTTGTTTCCCTTAGACCTAATATATAAATCTCAATTTCTAGGTATAAAACTCTTGGCAAATTAACCTATAATCTAATTAACTCTTGTAATTCTTTTACTATATAATTCCATACCTGTTTAAACTTCTTCACTCTAAAAGCATCGGGGTTACTAACATCATAACGTAGAGTTCTATAGGCAATCACAACTGGCCTAAATTTGTTTCAAAACGTCGCAAGTTGGTTTTTCAGTGTTACGGTTTAGTAGCGGTAGTGATAGAGCTTACGTTTCAGTGTGGATGAGTGTGTGTGTGAAAAGTATGAGAGTTTGTTTGCTCTATGAAAGGGTGAACGTTACAAGCTGCTGGTGACTATGACAAATAAATGTTCTGACTACATAACAATGACTACTACACTACTAGAATACTACTACTTCTGGAATATATATACTTGGCGTATCTTCGAATTCTTGGTTGTAAATCAATTAAAATAACTGCGTGTGTCACAATCATTTATTTTACAAACAGTGAAAATCAAAAACATCAACCAAATATGCCGCACTCTATATTAAAACTAACACCATTGTAAAATATAAGAAATCACACATTTTTAAATCGAACAATGACTAAACATTTCGGTGCACTCACAAATCTTAAATTAATTTACGTAGTTGTACACTTGCATGATTATTATAGCAGCGGTAACACAGGCGGATATGAAACCAAAGAGTAGGTCGATGTTGATGGGGAACAAACGGTACACCTTGAAAACAGGGCGGCGGACTTCGATGTAGTCGCATATCTCGTAAATAGCTGCACGCACTGCGGTATCTATTGAACAGTTAGGTATTATTGAACAGATTATAATATAAAGTAATATCTATGTTATCGGAATTGTGTGAAATCTAGGAATTGTATACACTGGCCAGCCAATTTTAGAAATGTGTAAAAAGTATACAATTCGTAAATGTTGGCCGGAAATGTATGTTTTGAGATTATGTTGAGGTTTTGAGATTAAGGTGCATGGCATTTTTAAAATATAGGTATATTACTAAAAATATTAGATTTGGTTCGCTGTGGTTCATAAAAACTAACATGCTCGTCACTTCGCTCCTCGCAACCTAGCCCTCAGTGGCAAGATGTAATTTTTGATAGAGTCGGTGTTGTTAGGAATTTTTAAATAAAACTATGAAATTGACACATTTCCGATTCCTGTTCAGGAGGTGTATGAAATTCCTAGGAAATGTGTATAATAACATTAATTTCACACATTTCCGATTGATTTTAGGCATTGTGTACATTTCCTAGGAATTGTAAGTATATATTCTATACCATATACAATAAATTCAGACGAAAATGGCTTTGCTTTAATCTTATTATTTAAACACAGAGGAAATGTATTTTAAGTTTAGTGTTACCTTTGTACCGCATTATTTCTTTTGCCAGTGTAACTTTTATGTCATCGACTTCGCAAGCCGCGGCCTCAGCATAGTATATCGTAACAAAAAATTGCAGAAAAGACATACAAAGCAGGATCGTATTTAACATCGTAATCGAATATGGTACTCGTAAAGTATTCTGTAATAATAATTAAATCGGGATAATTTGGAGTAAATTACAAATAATTAGCTTCTCTTATCAATAGACCTTTAATAGATCATTTAAAATTAAAAAGTACCTAACATGATTACTGTCATTTTATACATATACAATATTATTACTTACGCTGTTGTTTATTTTATAATATATATATATTACCATACCGCAGAAATGAGAACCCAGACTCAACAGTATCTGTAAAAAACACGTTACCATAAATAAATAAAAAGGTATTTAATTGTATGTGACTGGAGTTCTCTAGTCTGTCAAGTAGATTATGTTTTTTTTATTGCTTTGCGTCACGCCCTTGTTACACAAGTATTATAATATGTATGTAAGTAGGGCTTTTATACTACTAAGTTGGCAAACAAGCTTATGGCATGCCTGATGGTAAACATTCAAAGCAGCCAATGGACATTACACATTTACAAATTGTCAAAATGTCAAAATTAATAATTGATTTCGAATAAAGAAACCCTTTTTATTTGTTGTTTACCACCAATAATTGAACATTGAAGCATGTCGACTGCGAAACTACGTTGAATAAAACACGAACTGGAATTCCAATACACATCATAATCAGATAGGTACATTATTTATACAAACCGGACATGATATATACTTCATAATTTTGTCCATGTTATCCAAAATATTCTTATAACAGAATAATGCCTTCGTAATAATAGAGATTGTCATTTCCTCTTGTACACCAATTACACTAAGGTGACTTTCGAAATACTCTCGTAGTCTACGCAAGCTTTTCCAATATATGTACAGTATTATATTTTTCATAGAGTTAGCAAAGTCTGTTTTTATAATAGTGACTAAATAAATCAATACAAAAATGCGAAATCCGTCCAAGGCGAAAATTAATAAGCACGTAATCATTCTCACCACTGTGATGCTAACCATAATTATTGATAATGATTTGAAAAGTAAAAATTTCGCATTTTTTCCCATTGACGTATAAATGACTTGCATTGTGTTAATATATTGAAAGAGGAATTTTTGCTTTGTTACCAGACAGAGCATTGTGACAAATAAATCAGGTGTGATGATAATTAAGATAAAGCTTTTAAACGTTACAGAAATATCTGTCAGTGATATTATTGTCATCCATATAAAACTCAAGAAAGACAAACAATATAATTTTACAAAAAGCTGGGTAATTTTGCTCGAAGACACATCATAATAATGCCCCAAAAGCAAGCGCGCCCACATTAACGCTTTGAAATAATTCACCATTATTATATTAAAAGTCACGAAAGTTCCAATGTCGAGACTGAAAAAGTCTTAATTTAGCTTTTGATTGTCTTCACTGTAGATGTTTAAATAAATTAAACTTATTTGATAGTTATAATTATTTCCTTATAAAAAATTTAATACGACAGTTTATTTTTCTTGAAAATAGTGGTTGTTCCAACCAACATTAAACAAATGTATTCGACAAATTAATAGTACCCTCAAAACGAGAGTCACGAAAAGAATGGAGAACCTTTCATCTAATACCTTTAAACAAAAACGAATAAGGTCAATTTTAAAAGTATGACCGATCGATTGCTTCATATAACTTATTTAAGTATTTCCATTAAAAGTATTGGTTGCACATTGTTTATTATTACGATACAATAGCTTAATTGTTGCCATAGATGGTTCTAGTATGTTAGTTATTTTTATAGTTACTGCAATCAACCTTTAAATAACCGAAGCCAATACACTACAGTGTCGCTTCAATTATTTGAATAATACAAGGGTACCCACATGGCTTCTTAAACTCTACAACGTGCTTCCCATTGGAATATTATTCGTCGAGGAAACTGAATGTTTAGCAGTTTAGGTGTCTTCTTAATGGGTTCGTATTATTATGAGAAACCATCTCTATATGCTGGTTATATTTTGTAGGAAGTGTTGATGTCACTTTATTTATTGAATAGAGTTTGGCAAAATCGCTACAGTTTAGCAAAAGCCACATTTTACAAAAGATTAAGATGCAAATAGCTAGGGAAATTGAGAGCATCAATACCTTTTTATAATATGTAATTTATATTATGAAAATATATTATTTATTTCTTCATAATGATAACTTCTTACAAAAATTTAGCATTGTAGAGTAAGGCTTTGCAATGGCTCTTCATGAAGTCTAAATATCCTACTATTGTAGCTCACCTAAGATTTGTCCATTATTTTCCTTTTTAATTATTATTAATAATATATTTTTTTTTTATAAGAGATACATGATGGCGGTATCTATGTCGTAGAATAACCAACTTATCTATTATAAGTAATTAGATTTATATATTAATTACGTTACTTTGCTATATTATACTTTGACTTCACTCAGAGGACAGGAAAATAGGTTGAGCATAATATGTAGGTATAGCTCGTGTTAAGGGCACTTTATAGAGCAAGTTAGTCTGCCCGTGCGGCTCGTCGAGCAGCAGGTTCGGCCGTCACTGTACCCACATGTATCGGACTAGCACACAGAAAGCCAACCTCTCCAATAATGCATTATCACAATCATTTAATATCATCATCCTTGATTCAGATAATTTCGAGCAAAGATTATATATATATATATTTTTTTTTATGACTATGTCCTCTAGAGGGCATCATATTCAATTTATTGTGAAGTCACATAGGCCAACCTGTGGATAATGAAGATACTTCTAACAATAAGTAAGAAAAGTTACTTATAAGTAGGTACCTACTTAGTTTAGAAGTTCTAAGACAACAAATAAACATTTATACTGGTCAAAATCCTCAAAACCCTCCTCCATGCAAAAACAAGCACTGCCGATTCACGGTATGTAGGATCGAGAGATCAAAAAGACGGTGGTAGGTATCAGAGCGTGGGTTTGATTCACTCGACACCTTACCTTTTATTATAATGTCAATATAAAATTATGAGGACACGTTTTTGTTTATATTCATTACGAGTGGAAATTCGTAGCAAAATATAACATTGCAGATGGGCTGTCTTGTTCCGTCCCTGCATTTGCATTAGTGTGTGTATTTTAGAGATGTGTGACATTTTGTCTCGAATTGAAATTCGGTATGTTCTCTCTGCTTCTGTAAATATTTTTTTTTCTCTATGGGTTTTTATCTCTTTTTTCTTCATTAAGCCTTTCTCAGACCAACCCAAAAACATATGTTATGAATTGACTCATAGATCAGCCTTCAAATTCCCAATTGTGCTAAACAAACTCGGATTTTTGCAAATATACTGAAAACCGTTCAGATGATATGAAATTCATTCTTAGTTTCCAAATCCGGGTTTTTTAAAACGTCCTAGGAATTTCGACATTGCAAAAAGGATAACCACTGGAACTTAAAATTCTGCACACAAACACAGACAGCACTATAAATATTGCCATACAAACAAATTCTAAAGTGACATCAGTGTATTATTTTTAAAGCTTATTATGAAAAAGGCATTGGCCGCGCCGCATGCATCGCATTTGACTTATTTGTATGAAGTTATAATTCGCCTTATCATTAGATGTAGGTATCAAAAAGACATTAGCACAAACTACAAAGCATTTTATAGCGGCGCCTCTTGTCGCGTATTTTATTGCAATATCTAGTGACGCATGCAAGTTCGCTTTTTTGCTATGTGATAAAAGCTTTTTGGTTATGTCACTTTGTTGCATCTAGTGAAAAAGCGAATTTTCAGGAATTCAATCTTGCAAGCCCGGTTGCACTTACACGCGGTTCAGGCGAGTGAATGTGGGTGTAAATGTAACCGCGATACAATCGGGCAGATTCCCCTATTGAATGTTGTCCACGGAGGTCAGATAGCAGTCACTCTACTGTGGGTACTTACCTGATCTGCCTAAACCTAGGTAATGATCCAGGTGGATCCTACACTCTCGCGCGCGTCAGTACGACCGGGATACGACGTGAGAGCGTCGGTGGCCGAGCGGTTAGAGTATACGACTCGTAAGCCAGAGGCCCCGGGTTTGAATCCGGCCATGTACCAATAACTGTTTTCTGAGTTATGTACATTAGTTGAATAGTAACCGATGCTCTTACGGTGAGGGAAAACATTGTGATGAAACCTGCACATTCAGGCGACTGAATGTGTAACCATGATCCAATCTGAAGGGGTATTTGGCTATCTCAGTGGACAACTTAATTTGACATAAAAACATATTACACTACTCTTAATTAGTAGACGAAATTGAAAGTGGCTAACGTATCAAGTGGTAAACGTGTCAAATTCAGTTACCAACTGAGTTAGTCAGGCTGGTCGTTCCTAGACAATCATGCTCCATTTCCGGCTACATCGTCAATTACCACCAAGTGGGATATTAGTAAAATGCTTGTCTAGTCTACATATTTAATCAAATAATTTTTTAGTTTATATAATATAAAAAATATTTTTGGCTTTTTGTCATTGTAGCATTTGTACATTTTAATCTGACTTATTGAGAAACTGTCTTCGTAGCATCTGAACATATTGCAAATCGGCTATTCAAAATTTGGGACTAATCATCCCAGGAGAGATAATTATTGAAACACACCTCCCCAATTAGCACCATGTTCAAACGTACCCATTATTGATGCTACATTGGCTGTGGCATCATTAAGTAGGTATTCTAGAGTTTTGGCAAACTGTGGCGATACAGTTCGCCAAATCTCTAGAATATCTAGTATAATAGTAAGACGCCCGTGACGCATATTTAACTCTTTCTTTAAATTTGTTCCATGTCGATAAGAATCGGACGCGAGAGCCAACATCGGGCAATGTGGAGAAAATAAAGTAGGAAAGCGTACCCTGGCAAAAGCCGGGATTGACCGCTCGGATGATTATAATGATGATGTTTCATGTCGATGCGATGCTTTAAAGTTTAAAAATTGAATATTTGCATCCACAATCGCATCCTCGAATATTAAGAAAGTTGTATTCGTTACATCACCTACATCATCATTATCATCATCGTCCTAGCGCTTATCCCGGCCTCTGCCAGGGTCCGCTTTCCTACTCAATCTTCTCCACTTCGCCCGGTCTTCGGCATCCTTTCGTCGTAAGCCGTTGGCTCTCGCATTCGACTCTGCGATGTTGATCCATCGCTTCTTGGGGCGCCCACGGGGCCTCTTTCCTGATACCGGTAGATTCAGGCACCTATATCCCATGTATCCCTGAAGCTTACGCAACACGTACACCAAACCAGCGCAGACAAGTCTCCTCGATCTTATCTGCGATATTCCTCACGCCAAGGCTGCCACAGAAGTCGCGTAACTTCGCACATTCGCCGCAGCATTTTCATTTTGTTGGTGTGGAGTTCGCGAACGTGTTTCGTCAGCGCTGGCCATGTCTCAAAGCCGAAAAGCGTCACCTGTCTAATTATACTCTTGTATATAAGCCCTTTGAACCTTACAGGGATTTTAGCAGAGATAAGGGACTTGACATCGGGGCCGATTTCGCCGGACTCGTGCATCACGGATCCAAGGTATTTGGATTTATTGGTTCTATTGACAGCTTCGTTGCATACAAGGATGGTTTTGGGATCTGCGCTGCAGCTGGCCATATACTCCGTTTTGGTGACATTCAACGTCAAACCACTGTTTTCTAGCACATCCTTCCACGTGTTTACTCTGGTCTCAAGTTCCTGCTTAAGCTTGCTTACCAGTGAAATGTCGTTAGCGTACTTCATAGGCCAAGGAGGCATGTCCTGAATTTCCGCTGAGAGGGCATCGAGCACAATGCAGAACAAGTAAGGGCTCAGCACAGAACCCTCGTGAACACCTACAGTAACCGGGAAGGGATTAGTATGGCCAACGATGGTTTTGACTACGGCTACAGTATTGGCATATATATCCCTAATGTACGCTTCGGGCACAGACTTTGATCTCAGAGCCCACCAGATTATCGCCCGAGGGACACTGTCGAAAGCCCTCTGTAGGGTTGATTCCTACTGCAATGAGACTTCTGGAGGACTCTGAGGGCTAAGATTGGATGCATGGTGCTGCAGCCCGGTCTGAAGCCGTATTGGCATTCCGACATGGAACATTCCTGGCGAGTCTCTGGTCCATAATACGTTCGAGTATTGTGTGGCTCATGAGTTCAATACATTTGTAAATTATATAATTAAATAATTGCCGCACTCCTGCACACTGCCCTTTCTTTTATAGATTGGCGCAATAATATTTACGCGCCACGCGTCAGTTATAAGCCCCGTGGCTACGATCCTATTGAATAGTTCAATGAGCAAGGGAACGTGTACTGTATGTAAGTGCTAATAGAAGGTTGTTTCATTGAGCTCCGATATATCAACTGGCGACGTAGTGTTTACTTACCCGCAATTCGAAATTTAAATATTTTATAATGTCGAATTATATTGGAAACATCGGTAATTTCGATCATTATTCGCAGGACTGGCTAATATTTTATGGCAAGTTTCGACATTTTACCACTATCAACAAAGTGACCGATGACAAGTTGAAAATATCTTTATTGATAACATTATTATGCGATGACTCATACCGGTTGGCACGGAACTTAGTACATCCTAGGAGTTTGGAAGAGATTAAGTTCGAAGAGCTAGTGAAGGAGTTGGATGTACACTTCACGCCGAAGAGGTGCCTCTTCGCCGATAGGGCGAAGTTTTATGAGGCCACCAGGGGCGTCGGCGAGAGCGTCGAGGAGTGGGCGGCGCGGCTGCGCGGGCTAGGCATGTATTGCGAGTGCGGCGCGGCGCTGGACATGCTTCTGAGGGACCGGTTTGTGCTGGGCCTCAGCGCGAGCTCGGAACGAGACCGCCTGTTCGAGATGGACGCGCAGGGGCTGACGTTCGCGCGGGCGATGGAGGTGGCGCAGCAGGCGGCGAGCGCGAGGCAGGCGCGGGCCGCGGCGGCGGCATCGACGGCGGTGACACGCGTCAAGGAGGAGCCCGTGTACCAGGTGCGCGGCTGGCGCGCCGGCGGCCGCGGCCGCGACGGGGACGGACCGGCCGCCGGAGGGCCCGGCGGCGGCGACGACGCCAAGCGATGCACGGTTTGCGGATTGAACGGTCACGTAGCCGGCAAGTGTCGCTATCGGAATTACCGTTGTCAAAACTTGTAAGGAGTGCGAGCTATTTAATTTAAGGTACGTAGACTATTCTCCAATATGTCTAGATGTGGTGGTCGATAATGTTAAAAAAAATTCAAAAAAAAAAAAAAAATTCTTTATTGATTAGGACAATAAATATCTCTTACAATCGTCAAAAAGGAGGGGGATAGGAAAGTAGGAAGGAAACACACAGTGACACGCTGACCGCCCTATGACCGTAGATAAACGTATCCCTCGCCAACCGAACCGTGCTCTACAATGCCAGGCAGAGCCGGAACGCTATATTATATTATATAGGTATGTCTAGTATAATTAAGAAAAAAAAAAAAAATGTAAAATTAAGTATGGAACTCGACTCGGGGTCGGGTACCACAGTTATTTCCAACAAATTGTACGAAAAACACTTCCCTAATAAACAATTACTACCATGTAATCTAAAAATGTGTCTTTACAATGGTCATAAAATCTCACCTCTTGGTGCAAGCAAAATTGTCATTTTTAAAACAATGCCATAATAATAAGATTTTCGTTATTTCGGACGGGGGTCCACCTTTGTTGGGGCGAGATTTTATGAGGGCTTTTAATGTATGTATTACAGTTGGAAACTAAATAAAATACGTGGTGAACGGGAGTCGAGTGAGATTGACCAGATATTACAGGAATACTCAGATTTGTTCGACGGCAAGTTAGGGTATTTCAATAAATTTAAAGTTGAATTAAAATTTAATGAAGGTAGTGTACCAAAATTTTTTAAACCGCGCTCGGTTTGCATTAAAATCAAAAGTAGAACAGGAAATCGATAGACTTGTGAATGTTGGCATACTGGTACCTGTTAGGTATTCCAAATATGCGACACCTATTGTTCCTGTTTTAAAAGAAAAGGGGAAGGTAAAGATTGCTGGTGACTTTTCCGTGTCATTAAATAAAGACATGCACATCGATAAATATCCTATGCCGCGAATGAGGAGGTGTTTGCCAAGCTCACGGGTGGCGAGAAATATACGAAGATAGACTTGAGTAACGCCTATAATCAGTTCGTATTGAGTGATTCTTCCCAAGAATTAACTACGATAAATACCACAAAGGGTCTTTTTAAATATACGCGACTGGTGTATGGTTTGGCAAACGCCCCCGCTATATTCCAACGGGCGATGGAAACGTTATTAGCGGGAATAGACGGTGTCAGTTGTTGGCTTGATGACGTTTGCGTTACGGGTCCGACGAAACAGGTTCACTTGGATCGATTGCGAGAGGTTTTGAATCGTTTGCGCGATGCTGGGCTTAAATTACAGCAAGAAAAATGTTCTTTCCTGCAGGACAGTGTCGTTTATTTGGGATACGTTATTGATAAAAACGGGTTAAAAACGTGTCCAAATAAGGTAGAAGCAATAATTAATGCCCCTCGGCCAAATAGTGTGGTGGAGGTCAAACGATTTTTAGGCGTAGTTAACTACTACCGAAATTTTATTCCAAACGCGTCTTCTATCATGTGTCCACTACACCAATTGCTTCGTAAAGATGCGAAGTGGGTATGGGGTAACGCTCAGCAAGGCGCATTCGATGCAGTGAAACGCGAGCTCGCGTCGGAGCGAGTGTTGGCGCACTTCGACCCCGGGGCGCAGCTGGTGCTGTCGGTTGATGCCAGCCCCGGCGGACTAGGGTCGGTCTTGGCTCAGAGGGTCCCCTCTGGACCTGATTTCGTCGAACGGCCCGTAGCTTACGCTTCGCGTACACTTAACCCAAGCGAAAAAAATTACAGCCAAATTCAAAAGGAGGCCACCGCAATCATATTTGGCGTTTAACACTTCCATCAATACCTATATGGACGTGATACGCCATTTATTTTAAAAACCGACCACCGTCCATTGTTATCAATTTTTGGCAATAAGAACGGTGTCTCCGTTATGGCTGCATCTAGATTACAAAGATACGCTATTATTTTATCCGCTTACAATTACAAGGTCCAATTCATTTCGGGCGAAAGTAACATTGTTGCCGATTATTTTTCACGTGCACCTTTGCCACGCACTGATCCTACCATTTTAAAACCGGGCGAATGTTCATATCTATATTTTCTGAACGACCATATATTACCAGTAACATTCAGTAGTATAAAAGCGGCAACAAATTCTGATAAAACGCTGCAAACCGTTATTAAATATATGAATCATGGCTGGCCGCGGAAAATTAAATGTAGATTTATTTTACCGTATTTTTATTGTAAAACTGATCTAGAAGTGGCTAATGGATGTTTGTTTAAAGGTCATAGAATAGTTATCCCTACGGTGTATCGGCAACGAATGTTATCGGAGTTGCATGCGGGTCATTTTGGCGTAATAAAAACAAAAAGTAACGCGCGTAGTCGAATGTGGTGGCCTAACATAGATAAGGACATCGAGCGATGGATAGGCTCGTGCGACAGGTGCGCAAGCGCACGGTCCGCGGCGCCGCGCGCGCCCCCCGCACCCTGGCCGCGCCCCGCTGCCAGCTGGCAGCGGATACACATTGATTACATGACTTTTCGACAAAAAACTTACTTAGTTGTAATCGACGCGTACAGCAAATGGTTAGAGTGCTTATTGATGAATGCTGGAACCTCTACTCGATTTTTGATCGCTAAATTAAAGGAATTATTTTGTCGATTTGGTGTACCTTACACAATTGTCTCTCATAACGACGTTAAAATAAACTCAAACGAATTTAATCATTTTTGTATGCATAATGGTATTTGTTATGTAACTTCACCTATTTACCATCCCTCCAGCAATGGACAGGCGGAGAATGCGGTAAAGACGTGTAATAAAATGTTGAAATGTATAATTAACGAAAATATGTCAAACGAATTAATTAACGAGAAATTGTTGGGTATGCTATTTCAATATAGGAATACTCCACATTGTACGACTGGCGTATCGCCGGCCAAGTTGATGTTGGGTCGCGAGTTGAGATGTAGGCTCGATCTCGTATTACCTCACTCTCGTAGCACTGACGGCGATGAACAGGCTCCCGTGCCTGCTGGTAGGCAGTTCCAATATGGGGACGTTGTGTGGTTAAAGTGGTTCGTGTCAAGAAAAGACATTTGGGTTTTAGGTATAGTAAAAAAGGTATTAGGCAACAGAATGTACCAAATTTATGTTAAACAGATTGACACGTATTGTAAACGTCATGTAGATCAATTAAATAAATAAACGGGTGATAACGGCACCGTATTCAAGGAGGATGGCGGTGGTGACATATTGGTGGATGCGTCGGCCAGCACCGCGCCGTCGCCACCGGCATCGCCTGCTTCCATACCAACGGGTTCGCTCTTGGGCTCGTCGTTGCTTTCGTCGCCGGTTCAGCCGGAACCAGAACCAGGGCAGAACGTCGGCGCGGAGGGCGAGGATGAATGGGCTCAAGCCTGTGACGAAACCGACAAGGTTCACGGTGGTGGATCATTTTTGTAGCCTTTATTTTATTTGTACCCATTTACTATAAGTAGGTATGTTGTAATTTTTAACTAACTTGTAATTTTAGATTAATTTTATTTGAATAAATAAATTTATTATTATTATTATTATTTATTATTATTGAGCGTGACCCCGGAAAATGTAGTACAATCAACTCCACCGCGACCGAACAACAACGCGACTACTAACGACGTCGTTTCGCCACAGACGTGGCCGCCGCATTTGTCTGAGACCTAGAGATAAGGATTTTAATTTTAAGAAATATTTTTAAGTTTATCTTTTGTTAACAGGATCTCGAAATAGTGATGGGAAAGATGTACTGTATGTATGCGAAGCACCCGCCACCGGCGGGTATGTTTAGTAATAAACTAGCGGTGTCAATAGAAGGTTGTTTCATTGAGCTCCGATATATCAGTACGACCTCGGGTCCCCATTGTTTTACAAGTTTCTATGGGCCGTCTGTCATGGCCAATAGCTTTTCCGGTCTTCATATGGGCGGGAGACCTCTCCACCTCGTCAGGGGTGATCGGGCTTATCAAGCCAAGGTTTGCAGGATGCTGTAGTGGTGGCACGTGGTTGTTGGCCTCGTTAGACAGTTTCTTGAAATGACAGCACCAACGGTCTTTAATAGAGTTTGCACTTGTGAGCAACACGTCTTCTAATAACTCCTGAACTTCTTTTTCTTTTGCAATCGGTTTTTGCCTTGCTCGCTGATTGATAGATCTTTCGCTTCCAGTGTCGATCCTGTGTTGTACTAGCGAAGTCCTTCCAAGACTTCCATATTAGGAAGAGAAGATATTAACGAAGCGTAGCAGATCTCTTGCCGATTATGCTCTGAAAATATCTACGGTTTCCTTTGCATCCATTAAGAAGTTCGATAATAGCAGAACTATTCTTAGCGTATCCTTCACCAGTACACGCCTATTCGGCTCGTTCTTACTAGCCGATGGAAACTTTACCTCTACTTGAGCCTGTACTAATGCAGGTACTAGGTATAATTTTATTCAGGTAATTTATTTTCCCAGTGGTTCCTCAAAGTGTGAAGTGCCAAGTATCTCCTCATCACCACACATAAAAATTCCATCAGTGACATCGATTTTGCAGTTAAGTTGACCATATTTTCAGCCACGATTAGCTTTTGGATGTACGCTGACACGCCTACATACATCGTGTCTGACATTTCCCCTAGGACGTGTATTGGCTGGCCGGAGGCAGAAAGAAGCTGACAGGCAAAGTTCGTGATTCGTCCTGTAACAGCGTTCACCAAGTCCCGCTTGACTATTGTCCTGACCTAGAGGCTCCTGTACCAATCGCCATCTTGCAGTTTGCTTTTAGTTTTACTTGCATCAAACTTGTGGGATGAAACCATGTGAAACTAGTCACGAATTCGCTTTAATTGAAGAATCTGTAGTTTACAAGTGACACAATTTGCTGTGAGGTATCCGGCAAAGTAGAATAGCAAGAACCCGTTACACTAGTGGGTGTCGTACAAGGCGACTAATGTTTCCGAGGCAAAAGACCTAGAGTCTCCGTAAGTTGGAAAATGTAAGAAAATTGCGTTTTCCAACCCGCCCGCCAAACGTGGAGATTATGGCAATAACTCTCCCTTCCGTGGGAGAGGCCTTAGGTCCTGCAGTGGACTGTTATGGGCTGTGATGATGAAGTGACACAATGGATGAATATTCCTCCAACGCAAGACGCACTTCAACATGTAAAAAGAGCTGTGTACCGCAGGCCCAAATTTGGACTCACTGTCTGAGTAAAGGCCTCGAAAAACTGGATCTATGCAGTTAGGTATGGCAAAATAATAACAACGGTAATAGAAGACACTACCTGGTGCTAGCGTCAATTGCAAAGAACTGTCTAGCAAGTGCAAAGAGTGGTGCACAAAATCGGGTGAAATACGAACTTAACTCAGCACTTCTTGCGCACGCAAGGATAAATCCGAACTATATTTAATGTAATTTGATTGTTATGTATAAATAACATAATTTTATCTACACTCATAGCGTAATGTTCCAATTACATATTCGAAAACAGTCGTTTAAGGGTACACTTTTATCACGCCAGACTATAAAATTTTAAAAACTTACTTTTCGATACAGCATTTCCCATACTATTTTCATGACAGCTGTATCGTAAAATAACTTTTAATCATTATGCAACACTTTTATTTTTTATTTTTTTGGCGGGCGCCGGGACACGGCGTAATGTAGGCTGAATACTTAGATGTCTTTAACAAATACAAATTCAAAATTTAAATTTTCATGTTTATATTCTGTGTAATTATTTTCCCGCTAAACAGAATATTTTTTGTAATTGTTGTAATTTGTGTTTGTGAATGTTTTTTCTTATTTTAAGCAAATAAATAGATAATTGTGAAAGTAGTAAAGTGAATTTCCCGCCGCTTGATATCCTCGACACGCGAGACAGAACTGACTCGCAGCTTACTTCCAGCTAAGTTGAGAAAATTATAGGTACGATATTTTAACGTAAAAATATGAATGTAGATAAAGTAGTGTATGCAACTGCATATAATTAGGTATTAAAACGACCTTATGAAAGTTAAGGAGTGGGCAGGCTCCTTTGGTTTTTTGGTAGATCCGTCCAAGTCCCAAGCTATAATAATAGGTAGCAGTAGATTGCGTTGCAGATTAGACCCAAATCTAGCACCCGTACTTTATGACAGTACAGTTATTGAATATTCCCTTAAATCTAAAAAGTTGGGTCTTATCATGGACGGTAACTTATCGTGGGCTCCCCATATAAATAATGTAAGCAGGCGGATGTTCTTCTCCTTCCATTCGCTTAAAAGGCTTCAGTTTTTCTTACCAATAAAAACTAAAATTATGCTTGCACAGACACTATTGCTTCCGATCTTGGACTATGCCGACATATGTTATCTGGATGTAACTGAAGACCTCCTAAATAAGCTCGAACGTTTACAAAATCTCGCGATACGATTTATATTCGGGTTACGAAAGTACGACCACGTATCCGAATATCGTCAGCGCTTAAGGTGGCTACCTATACGTCAGCGTCGTAATGTAAACATATTGACCTTCTTATACAAGACCCTAAGGAATCCTTTTGCGCCCAGCTATCTTCGTTGCAGATTTCAGTTGCTTCCTCCCCCTTCCCGTTCCCGGCGTCCTTGTATCAATAAGACCCTTCAGGTGCCATTATCAAAAACGCATTTCTTTTTCAAGTCATTTTCTGTTCACGCGGTCCGAATGTGGAATGATCTGCCATCTTCTATACGTGACGCTCCATCTGCGTCATCATTTAGAAGTCGATTAAAAGAGCACTATCTCTCTTTACTTACCTGATATTATAGTATATGTATGTATATTATATTTATAAGTATTTATTTTATCTTGTATTATATGTATTTAAATGTTTGTAGATGATATTACATATATTTATCAATTAAAATTTCAATTGCACGTATTACACCCCGACATTATGGTCTCTTCACGGATTGTGAGGTTAGCTGGAAGAGATCTCTTTTAGGGATAAGCTCGCCTTTGTACTTTGTATTGTGACTATGTTTCTAATGTGTTTGGTGCAATAAAGAGAGTTAACATGTTTTAATACCCCCTTTTATATGACAGTTGCATAAACTACTATTACATATACATTACTTAAACTCATTGCTTTTTTTATTTAAAGTCATTTATTCACGCAATTTACGCAAATTAAAACAATCATATGGCGCTTCAAGTGGTGCCCGTTGCTGGGGAAAAATTACAATATCTCGCTTATTTATTAACCGATTGGGATAAAAAAGATAGTTTTGTATAGCTTTATAATGTGCCTTTATTTTCTTATTACATTATTTTGCTCTTAAGTTATCAATTAGGTTTTTAAAAATTAAAAAGGTTTTTTTTTTGCTAAATTTTTATATTAACTTGAATATCGCTCAAACTATAATTTTTACATAGTTAAATGTGTAGACAATATTGTAGCACATTCTATTCTGCTACATTTGATGCCCCACACATACTTGTGAGTGTAATATAGTCTGTTTTAAAGGCAAATTTCAAAACGCAGCGGCGGCCAACTTGATGACGTAACAGCTGAAGAAACAAGCACTTTAGAGATTGTCTCCTGGCTGTTTTTTATTCAGAATAACATACCTAACAACATTCTAAAAGATGGTGCTGGTTTCCGGAAGTTAACCTTTTTTCAGTTAAGGGAAGGGACTACAATGGAACTCTCAACTCTTGTACAGCCCTAGTACTCTCAAGCCCTCTGTTCTGTGTAATAAATAAATATTCATACCTATTAATCAGAACAGTATGTCATAGACAGTCCTTCCACTTCCAGTCCACGACCATCACCTCCCACCACCGCACAGCTATTGATTTGATGTGTTTGTAAATTTACTCTATAATACGTATGACGTAAACTGTTACTGAATACAATGTAACATACTTATGTAGGGATGTGTAGTAATCGGCAAATATTCGCTATATTTCTGGATTTCACATTATTATTCGTATATATATTATAAATACTATGAGCAACATAAATAATTTAAAATATGCTGATCCTTCTAGTGGAACTGGCCGTGTGGTATCCGGCAGAGTAGAATAACATCAACCCATTACACCGTGTCGACTAATGTTTTGCCATAGGTTCGAAAATGGGCAGCAGCGTTTTCCATTTTTATATCTACAACACTGCGATCTCCAACCCGTCTGCCAAGCATAGAGATTACGGTAATAACCTCACCTCTCGCGGGAGAGGCCCTAAATCCTGCAGTGGACTGTTATGGGCTGTGATGATGTTCCATCTAGAGGGGTACTCTTATTTATTCTTGAGAGGTATTTGATTAAGCCTTTTTTCTGAAGTTTTACAAGTTTTGTACAAGTTTTTATAAGTTTTGCTAGCTTAAGCCCGTCTTGAGTAGAATTCGATTGACGAAAATGACCAAATAACTTCGGTATAAATTAATATACATATATTTTAGGGCATCTATAATTAGCTGTCCAGCTAAGCTCGTAATCAAATAAGTTGTAGACATGTATTTAATATGCAAAGTAGGTGAGATGAGCGAGTTTCCGTCATGCATGATAATTACCTTTGGCGCTACAAACCTAGCTCAACTTTAAACTTCATAGTTTCAAGTTGAAAGCTAATGAAATGTTACGTATTATATTGTAGTTTCGTACAGTAAGCGAAGTACATTATGTTATTGCATTTCGCGCACCCAGATTACAACTGTCATATCACACAAAATGTGTTTTTTGGGAAATCGCATTTATAGTTTTTTTATAAATGAAAATCGTAATTACAATTTATTCAAGTGAGCTATTAAAAACCTGATGACACATTCAAGTAGACTATTTATTTGCCTATATTCTTTAAATAAAAATATATAATATATGTGTTGGTTCTTTAATTAAAATGTTTTTTTTTAAATATCCCATAATGTGTCGCTTTTTTAGATTAAATGGAGTTTGTATCTTGAAATAAAACACTTTTTTACCTTATAATTAGTTAAATATTCTAAAATAATCTGATAAATGTTTAACAAAATTATAATTTTATTGTCGTTACTAACAAATTAATGAAATCCTAGTATACGAAATGTAAACATTATGAAATTGAGTACATACTCTTCGAACTATATATTTTTAACTAGTTTTACCCTTACCTACCCTTTTTTTCATACTTAAAACCTTCCTCTTGAATCACTCTATCTATTAAAAAAAACCGCATCAAAATCCGTTGCGTAGTTTCAAAGATTTAAGCATACAAAGGGACATAGGGACAGAGAAAGCGACTTTGTTTTATACTATGTAGTGATATGAAAGGCGTATCGTAATTACTTCGGTTCGTACTGTCAAATTAATGGGACGCATACTAGGTAATATAGTTTGTAATTTCTTCATATTGAGTAGGTTTGGTCGCAAACTTATTAAACCACTGTTAGTTAGTTAATTATCAAGAGTGTCGGTGGCCGGGCGGTTGAGTATCCGACTCGTAAGCGAGAGGTACCGGGTTTGAACCCCGCTGTGGCCATGTACCAATGACTATTTTCTGAGTTATGTACATTAGTTGAATTCTAATGGATGCTCTTATGGTGAGGGAAAACATCGTGATGAAAGCTGCAAATTCAGGCAACTGAATTTGTAACCATGATACAATCTGGTCAGGTTCCGCTGGTAGCAGGGTCACGAAGGTCAGATGGTAGTCGCTCCACTGTAATTACCTGATCGCCAAATCCTAGATCATGGCCAAGGCGGACGAGGGCCCCGTCTTCATGAGCACAACCGGGACATTAACGCTAAGATGATTAATTAGTTAGTTAATTATCACGAATATGCGGCTGTGTGCGAAGGAATAAAGTGTTATTGACTATATAAAACTTAGGCTAGAAATGAATTCATACAATTGGTCGACACCACAAGTGACAGAAGCAAAGAATAAGCCATTTTTTAAATAATGATGATGATGACTAATGAATGATGAGCTTTGTGGTGAACCATCTTAGACCTCCGTGAACCACTGTAGTGTACGTACAGGGTGACCTTAGCCTCTTGGCAAACAATGAAACCCTGTTTAAGACTGCTACTCAGCAGCATCGTAAAATTGGTATTTCTTTAATTAGACAAAAAGACATAAAACTATTTTTTCTAAAAAATTAAATTGTAATTTAATCGGCAACAATAACCAACTGTATCACGACAACATGAAGGAAATGGTCTAGAATTAATTATTGTCATTTATGCCATGACACTTGAGAAGCGAGTGGCGTTATGTCATACTTCAAATTTTTGTTAAATTACAACCATGGACTTACTACCCAAAGGGACTGCGCACTGCTTTGACTAAAACCGGACAGAGCGAGAGTCACCATCGATAGTCCTTTGTCCCTTTCTAACAGTGTAAACACAATGTTATTGGCATAATCACCGTCATTCTAAATTGACAAGTGTCATGTTTGGTGTTGCCATTATTGGAGAAATATATTTACCGTAAATTTGGTATTATTATGAGGTAATCCGTACAATCCGAAATGTAGTTGTCAAAATACCTTTTGATCTACTGAACGTTTCTCCGACAAACGTCGAGTCGACATAATTATTAACCTACGACTTTTTGATCCACAAAACAGATGACGGTTCGAGTTCGGTAACGATCCATCCTAAAACACTAGTTTCTAAAGAGAAGTGATAGTACTCGTCGATATCTACATTTCGGGTGACAGCTGTCAAACTTAAATGTGTTATAACTCGGAACCCATTGGTTCTAGAACACTAGTTTCTATAGAGATATGATAGTACTCGTCGAGATCTACATTTCGTATGACAGCTGTCAAACTTAGAACTGTCATCCAAAATGTAGATCTCGATGAGTACTATCGTATTGATCTAGGAACTAGTGTTCTAAGACCATTGGTCTTGTAACTCGGAAACTATTGAGTTTCCGAGTTACAACAGTTCTAAGTTTGACAGCTGTCATGCGAAATGTAGATCTCGACGAACACTATCATTTTTCTTTAGGAACGAGTGTTATAGCACCAATAGTTTAGGAGTTATTTCAGTTAAAAGTTTGACAGCTGTCATTAGAAATGTAGAGCTCAACAAGCACTATCATTTCTCTCTAGACACTAGTGTTTTAGGACCAATGGGTACCGAGTTATAAAAGATTTAACTTTGACAGCTGTCATACGAAATGATGATCTCGAGGAGTGCTATCATTTCACTCTAGGAACTAGTGTTCTAGGGCCAATAGTTTCCGAGTAGCAGGGTAAGCTTGGGCTGGACTCTGGTGAAAACATGACCTTCAGATTGCACCCGGTCCGACTCTGCCTAGCCCTGAGGTCGGTGTCCGCGCCAAATAATAAAAGTAATTCGGAATTTGCATCAACAATGGTGGCAACACTAGAAAGGGACACAGGACTATCGATGGTGACTCTCGCTCTGCCCGGTTTTAGTCAAAGCAGTGCGCAGTCCCATTGGGTAGTAAGTCCATGATTACAACTAAAATTTTTTTCATTTTATTTTAGCTTTCAACTACCGTGGAGTTTTAATGCAATTCAAAAGAGCTTGCAATATTTAGGGTAGTTCGAAGACCATGCAACTACATACAGGCTGCTCCTGAGTGATAAATATAAAATCATTGATTTTTCGGTAAATACTGGACTGATTGTTGTGATACTTTGCAGTTTTGTTTTAAATACCCTTTTCAACTAGTAGTATTCGGCTTTACCAGAGCGTAAAGACATCCTGTATATGCAAGGTTAGCTTTGAAATGGTACACTATATTGCAGATCGTAGTATTAATGTAGGTTATGTCTTTTATTCTTTAAATAAAACTGTTCCATCTAACCAATTAAACGTGTAAAAGGTCGTCACATCACAGGTTATGACACTATAATTCCCTATCTAGTCAAGACACATTAAGACACATTTTTTATGTCCTGTCTGTACTAACCTGCGATGTAACACGGTTGTTGCCGACGATGCGCGCTAACCCGCTTAATACAAAAGTGACACTTGCGCCATATTTCGGCAACGAACTGCACTATAAATATGAAAAAAATTCAGCAGGTAAAGTTCGCGATCGATGATCGTTTGGATAATTAACTCATTTTTGTCATAAGCTGTGTTATGACAGTTTTTATCTGGGTGCGCGATTTGTTCAACACACTTGCATGTTTGCATCGAATTATGTAGAATATGAAATACGCTGCTTTTTATTAAAGAACACGAGTGCGGAAGCATGTGATTTAAGTCACACTTAATAGGACATTATGATACCAACATGGAATCACGAGTACATGATTATTTTACTTAACTAATGTAAAATCATTCTGCAAAGTTTTTTTGCGGTAATCAGATAAAAAACGATGTTAAGTTGGTAAAAAGATGGGGTCGTTTTTCCTACATGTGGGGGGCTAATTTTACAAATGAATCAGATACAAATACTTAAATCATGATATACCTATCCATTAACAACAAAACCGTAATACTACCTACCTTACCTAACTACCTTAGATCAAAAATAGTGATTTTGAATTTTCAGTATAAAAATTTACAAAAGCTCACAACGCTATCATACTTTGAAAGAGACTGCGTAAGTGCCCAAAGAACAGTAATTTCGCTACTATAATCTAGATGGTGCTGTTTAAGTCGATAAAACAGTCGGTGATCGTTTAACCTACAGGGATCATTATTCACCACATTCCCCTAATCAATCAACCCGAAGAAAAAGATGGTACGTCACAGAATACACGGCATTATGCTTTTGGCAGCGTAGCGGTGAATTGTTTTCAGCCTTAAACTACATTTATTAAGGTCATCACTTTCATGAATTTAGCGCTCGACCGACGAGTAGAGTTGCCTCTCAATTCCAGTAATGGACTAATTTGAGCTGCTGGTGACTATAACAAATAAATGTTCTGACTTGTTAACAATGACGAGTACACTACTAGAACACTACTACTACTAGGATATCTATACAAGGCATAGGCTCGAAGATAGCTTCGAATTCTTGGTTGTCAATCAATTAAAATAACTGCGTGTGTCACAATCATTTATTTTACAATAAGTGGAAATCAAAAACATCAACAACACTCTATATTAAAACTTACACCATTGTGAAATATAGGAAATCACACATTTTAAAATCGAACAATGACTAAACATTTCGGTGCACTCACAAATCTTAAATTAAATGATGTAGTTGTACACTTGCATGATTATTATAGCAGCAGTAACACAGGCTGATATGAAACCAAAGAGAAGGTCGATGTTGATGGGGAACAAACGGTACACCTTGAAAACAGGGCGGCGGACTTCGATGTAGTCGCATATCTCGTAAATAGCTGCACGCACTGCGGTATCTATTGAACAGTTAGGTATTATTGAACAGATTATAATAAAAAGTGATATATATGTTACTGGAAGAGTCCCGGGTTCGAATCCCGCTCCGGCCATGTACCAATGACTGTTTTCTGAGTTATGTACATTAGTTGAATACTAACCGATGCTCTTACGGTGAGGGAAAACATCGTGATGAAACCTGCACATTCAGGCGACTGGATGTGTAACCATGATCCAGTTTGGTCAGGGTTCCCCTGATAGCAGGGTCATGGAGGTCAGATGGCAGTCGCTCCACTATAATTACCTTATCTGCCATATCCTGGATTATGGTCAAGGTGGACCCCGGGCCCTCGTGCGCGAGAGCACAACCGGGACATTAATGTCAAAATGACTACTATTTGTTACCGTAAATGTGTGAAATCTAGGATATGTATGTCACTGGCCAGCTAATTTTAGAAATGTGTAAAATATATACAATTCGTAAATGGTAGCCGAAAATTATGTTAAGCATTATCAACATGAAAGACCTATCTGTCAATGGGACTACCTATAGGGGCACTGATAAGTTTAAATATCTCACAGTGACCGACACCAACCAAAGATAGGAAGAAATCGACCTTCGTATCCAAAACACCCTTAGATGCGCAGCAGTCCTCCATAAAATACTTGCATCTAAGCTTCTCTGCAGAAGAACAAAGATACGTGTCTATAAGACAATCATAAGACCGATCTTGACGTATGCGTGTGAGGCTTGGACGTTAACCCAGAAAGAGGAAAACAAGCTCGTAGTGGCGGAACGGAAGATTTTGCGTCGTACTCTGGGACCCACCAGGGGCGAAGATGGAACCTGGAGGACGAGAAAGAACATAGAAATAGAAGAGCTCGTGTCCGAGCCTAATATCACCGGAGAGATTAAAGCTGCTCGACTTCGCTGGCTCGGACACATTGAGAGAATGAGAGAGGATCGTGCAGCCAAACGTGCCTACCTGGGACGAATAGCAAACGCCCGGTTGGACGGCCCAGGTATCGATGGATAGACGAAGTCCGGAAAGACCTGCGCGAACTCCAGATAACGAACTGGGAACAAGTGGCGCAGGATAGCGACCAATGGCGAGTTCTTGTGTCGGAGGCCAAGATCCACTTCGGGTCGCTGAGCCAGCGAAGAAAGTATTATCAACATAATTTTTAATATAACAATCGAGTTGTAGGTGCATGCCATTTTTTAAATATATTACTGAAAAATATTAGATTTGGTTAGCTGTGGTTCATAAAAACTAACATGCTCGTCGCTTCGCTCCTCGCAACCTAGCCCTGAGTGGCAAGATGTAATTTTAGATAGCGTCGGTGTTTTAGGAAATTTTCAAATAGAACAATGAAATTGACACATTTCCGATTACTGTTCAGGATGTTTATGAAATTCCTAGGAAATGTGTAAAAGAACATTTATTTCACATATTTTCGGTTAATTTTAGACATTGTGTATATTTCCAGGGAATTGTAGTTATATATTCTGTAACATATACAATAAATTCAGACGAAAATGGCATTTTTGCTTTAATCTTATTATTTATACACGGAGGAAATGTATTTTAAGTTGTTACCTTTGTACCGCATTACTTCTTTCGCCAATGTAACTTTTATGTCATCGACTTCGCAAGCCGCGGCCTCAGCATAGTATATCGTAACGAAAAATGGCATTAAAGACATACAAAGCAGAATCGCTTTGAACATCGTAAGTGAATATGACACTTGTAAACTGTTCTGTAATAATAATAAAATCGTGATAATTTGGAGTAAATTTCAAATAATTTGCTTCTCTTATCAGTAGACCTTTAATAGATCAATAAAGATTAAAAAGTATCTAAAATTTTTATTTTCATTTTATACATATATGTACAACATTATTACTTACGCTGTAGTTTATATTATAGTATATATGTGTTACCGTAGTGCAGAAATGAGTACCCAGACTCATCAGTATCTGTAAAAAGTGCGTTACTATAAATAAATAAAAATTAGGTATTTAATTGAATGTGACTGGAGTGTTTTAGTCCGTCAAGTAGATTGTGTTTTTTTATATTACTTTGCGTCACGCCCTTACTACAGAAGAATTCTAATTGTATGTAAGTAGGGCTTTTGTACCACTAAGGTGGCAAACAAGATTATAGCATGCCTGATGGTAAACATTCAAAGCAGCCAATGGACATATGCATTACCAGGAGCACCATCTACGCGCTGTCGACCCCGTAAAAACCTTTACACCCCTTTCTTGAAGAACTCTATATTGTACTCTCTAGGGAAAACCTCTCCAGAGAGCTCATTCCACAACTTCAAGTACGGCATTTTACTGACTAGTGACGTCACGAGCCTCCACTTTCGAACTTTAAAGCGCTGTACCTTTGTCAATGTCTATTAATTTGAAAATACTATATAAAAATATTTATAATGTTAGTGACGAATCCCAATTGCCTATTGTGATTCATTTTAAGGATATCGTAGCGTAACTACAGGTAAAATAAATCTCTAGATTAGAGAGACATTTTCCATAAATATAAACGTGCCGATTTTTAGGCTTTCAGTTTCAAACTTTCGACCTCATCGTCGCTTTCCATCAGGTGAGTTGAGGTCAAATGCAAGCCTATTATTAATAAAAAAAAAAAAAAAAAAAAAAAACTGCTTGCAATTTTTTATGGACACATACACACATTTACACATTTACACATATCAAAATTAATAATTGATTTCGAATAATAAATTCCTTTTTATTTGTAGTCCACCACC
This sequence comes from Blastobasis lacticolella, assembly GCA_905147135.1. Classification (NCBI taxonomy): domain Eukaryota; kingdom Metazoa; phylum Arthropoda; class Insecta; order Lepidoptera; family Blastobasidae; genus Blastobasis; species Blastobasis lacticolella. The sequence continues at coordinate 20,367,675 of LR990041.1, forward strand.
AATAATTGAAAATTAAAGCATGTGGACTGCGAAACTACGTTGATTAAAACACGAACTGGTATTCCAATACACATCATAATCAGATAGGTACATTATTTATACGAACCGAAACTGATATATACTTCATCATTTTGTCCATATTATCCAAAGTATTCTTGTAACAGAATAATGCCTTCGTAATAATGTAGATTTTCATTTCTTCTTGTACACCAATTACACTAAGGTGAGTTTCGAAATACTCTCGTAGTCTACGCAAGCTTTTCCAATATATGTACAGTATTATATTTTTCATAGAGTTGGCAAAGTCTGTTTTTATGATAATGACTAAATAAAACAATACAGAAACTCGAAATCCTTCTAAGGCGAAAATTAATAAGCACGTTATCATTCTGATCACTGTGATACTAACCATAATTAATGATAATGATTTGAATAATAAAAATTTCGCATTTTTTCCCATTGACGTATATATGACTCGCATTGTGTTAATATATTGAAAGAGGAATTTTTGCTTTGTTACCAGACAGAGCATTGTGACAAATAAATCAGGTGCAATTATACTTAATATCAAACTTTTTAACATGACAGAAATATTTGTCACTGATATTATTGTCATCCATATAACACTCAAGAAAGAAAAACAATATAATTTTACAAAAAGCTGGGTAATTTTGCTCGAAGACACATCAAAATAATGCCCCAAAAGAAAGCGCGCCCACATTAACGCTTTGAAATAATTCACCATAATTATACTAAAAGTCACGAAAGTTCCAATGTCAAGACTGAAAAAGTCTTAATTTAGCTGTTGATTGTCTTCACTGTAGATGTTTAAATAAATTAAACTCATTTGATAGTTATAATTATTATCTTTTTAGTTTTAATTTAATTTTAGTTATTTAATTTAATACGACAGTTTATTTTTCTTGAAAATAGTTGTTGTAATTAAATAAATCTATTCGACAAATTAAAAGTACCCTCAAATAGAGAGTCACAAAAAGAATGAAGAACTCTCCATCTCATGCCTTTAAACAAAAATGAATTAGGTCAATTTTAAAAATATGACCGGTCGATCGCTTAATATGCCTAATATAAGTATTTTCATTGAAAGCATTGGCTACATATGTTTATTTTTACGGTACAATAGCTTAATTGTTGCCATAGATAGTTATAGTATGTTAATTATTTTTATAGTTACTGCAATCAACCTTTAAATAACCGAAACCAATACATTACACTGCTGCTTCAATTTATTTTAATAATACTTTTTACTTTTTACCACCTTGAAACGTGCTTCACATTGGAATATGATTACATGTTAATGTGTGTTATCAGGTACAGTCGAGGAAACTGAATGTTTAGCAGTTTAGGTGTCTTCTTAATTTGTTCATATTATTATGATTATTATTTTTTAACAATTTATTGCACACAATATATAGTATACAGAAATTATAAAATTATAGACATTACAAAGTTGAAGAAATCTCTTCCAGCAGGCCTATAGAAGAGAGACATGGTAGTGTATAGGAGATGAGACGTGAGCAATAGTTAAAAAAAGTTTTAATAAACTATATAAATTTTAAATGAGATACTACATACACAATAGCACACATATGCACATACATAATAAAAATATAAAATATACAGGGTGTTTCATAATACATGTATAAAGCCGTGAACTGGATGGAGTGCTAAACGTATTAAAACGATAGGTATAATTATTTTTTTCGTGCGTGGAATAGTAAGCGAGAAAATGACTATCGAACTTTTCCTTTTCAATGACGATAATCGACATTTTGAAAACGAAAGACCGCATCTCTAGAAATCAGTTGTAAAAGGTCACTCAAGTTCATAGTACTAGGCGCAATGGGATATTAAGGAGATCTAAATTAGCCGTTTTGTATTTTTTGGTTTGAGGGTTCTGTACAAAAAAATATTGTAATTTTAATTTAAAAGGTCACTTCATAGTTTTTTCGAAAGTGCACCACCACCTAACTAATAGCAAAGTAGTCTAATTCAAATTACTGTGGCATATTAATGTAGCAAACTCTAATTAATGTAGCATATTTGTCTTTACAAGTTTGCTTTCTCATGTCATGCCTGTCAGTCATGTTTCAGTGTCGCAAACGTAATCGTACCTATCTGCTACACACATATTTTTGTATTAAATAAAACAAATAAAACCAAACCTTAGTGTAATGAATGAAACATAAATAAAACAAAGACAGTAGAGAGTGGAGTTAAGACAGAACCCTCCACTAATGTGGGGAAGGCTTAAACTCTCAGAGGACTGTTATGTTAAAATCCGTACGATTTCACGAATATTTCTCATCAACAAAAATTAACTAAATTAATCTTAGTTGACGGAGCTATACCTGTAACTATCCCATGCTTCACCGAGTTGGAGAATCTAGGCAGGGGCGCAACAACCGCCGTATCAGCCGTATCAATGATACGGGGTCCCAAATCGTTTGTAAGCAAAAATACGTACTGTTATCCTCAATTTCAGTTAAACCCTATTTCCCGGAAAAAAAATATTCTTTAGTGATTTTCAGACCAGTCGGGGCCCCCTCCGCCAAAGATGCAAATGAAATCAAGTGATACAATCCGTTTTCGTTCCCCTTTCGCTTAGAGATAATTAACATTTTTAATAAAAAAGAACAACTTAGAGCCCCTCACGCGCACTCACTCATTACTTCATTGAAATTGTGTAAAAATGCACCTATAGCAAAAATGAGAAAAATCTTGATCTCATGTACAACATGTTCAGCACTATCGGTGAGATCATAAGATTTAAGAAACTCCTTACACTGTTCATTGCTCAACGGGTCAGATGGACCTGGCTCATAATAAAATCGTTTTGGCCCACACGATTTTCGAATTTGACTGTTTTTAAGTTAATCGTGAAAACTTTATAGCCAAAATGTCAGAAATAGAGCTCGCTCGCTCATTAATTAATTGTTTGCGAAGTTAATTTTATTATAAACCAGATGTCAAAAATGTCTACATCGTATAGTCCATTTACTGATTTAATGTTATTCGCGCAAGTATTCTGAAGGGGTAGTTTGTGAAACAATCGAGCTCGCTACGCTCGCTTATTCAACAAATTATGTCATTTTTATATTTATCACGCAAGGTTTTAATATACCAAAGTCAAGGGCCAATTTACTAAAATTCCGATGTCCACCCCGGCCTTTAAGGAGATTCTTGTCATACAAACTACCAACATAAAACATTAACAAATTATACACCTAAATCTTCCTCAATAGACAAAGTGATTCCACTTTGTCAATTGGTGAAAACTGCATGAAAATCCGTTCAGTAGCTTTTGAGTTTATCGAGAACAGGCAGACAGACGCGGTGTGGAACTTTCTTTCATATGTTATTCTTACTATTAAGGTGATTCAACGCCCATACTAAATTTCTCTCGATATTCTTTCATTTGTTTGAGTGTTTAGTGATTGTATTATGATTTCTACTCTTAGTAAATGTATTCAATGGTGCGCAAAGTGGTTTTCTTTTCAAAAGCAGTTAAATCGAAAAAAGCACAAATCGCCGCTTGATGGCGTTGTTTTGTGATTTCATTATTTTTCTTTTTCATTGCTTTTTTTTTACATTATTAACATGTAGAAATCTATTTCGCGCACAATTGAACATATTTTCTAATAGCCAATTGCACAAAAACGTTACATAAAAATTGTATGAAAATCGTACCGCCTTAACACGCGAATGGCTTGGATTTAGGTTACTCATTAGCATCCCTTGTAGCCGTGTGGTGACCGGTAGAGGCGACTAACGTTTAGAGGCAAAATATCTAGTCTCCATAAACTGGAAAATGGGCAGCAGCGTTTTTCATTGTTATGTTTGCAACACTGCGATCTCCAACCCGCCTGCCAAGCGTGGAGATTATGGCAATAACCTCCCCTTTTGCGGGAGAGGCCCAAAGTCCTGTAGTGGACTGTTATGGGCTGTGATGATGATGATGATGATCCCTTGTAGTTGGGGGTACTAACTATGGGGCCCCAGACAGCTATTGATACGGGGCCCCTGGAAGGCAAGCTACGCCACTGAACCTAGGTCACCTAGGTGAAACACGGACCCAAACACAATTTTAGTAATTACTGTCTGTACAAATTACCCGATAAAATAGTGGTAAGCAAATGTATTCTATCACCGACATCATAAGGATTATTATTAGTCCACTGTTGGACTTGTTTGAGCCTCACTTTATTAAATAAACACAATCAACATTACGGTGCATCTACCAGGAGAACATAAGAGGCGAAATAAGTACGACCCCTAACACGCGGATCCCTATTTTTTTTTTTTTTTTTATTACTCTACTTGCCAGGCATTTGACCGCCACCTCACCTGATGGTAAGTGACGATGCGGTCTATGATGGAGCATGCCTGTGTAGGAACAGCCTATTCACTCTAGCCTTGAAGGCATCCAGATTATATTGATCAGGGAACACACTCGCAGGCAACGCATTCCACTCCTTAGCCGTACGCATTATAAAAGTCGAGCCAAAGCGGCTCGTGCGGATAGTTGGAAGATCCACGACATAAGGATGAAGCGCTCGCCCGGATCGCGTCTCCCGATGGCGGAAAGGGGCCGGCGGAATGAGGTCGTGCAACTGCTTCGCACACTCTCCGAAGTGCAACCTGTAGAAAACCGACAAACGCGCAACCCTACGCCGATGCTCGAGGCTCTGCAGCTTAGCCTCAATTAACTGCGGATCACAAATTAGTCTCTTTGCCCGTTTTTCCACCGAATCCAAAGCAGCCAGTTGGTATTTGGTAAAGCGCTGCCTGCTGCCACGCCTCTCGCCGCGTCTCCCGCCACCCGCCGCCCCGTGCGCCGCGCCGAAAGTCGCGGGAAATACCCCGCCACGAGGCCCATGTGTCGACACGCCGGAGTTTTGGCAGTGTGCGTGCTGCACTTGGGTGTGTCGTTTGATTGAACCGACGCTGACGCCGACAGCGTGGCTTCTTGGGTTTAAATGTACCTATTTTCGAGTCATGTTCGTTTATTCGGTTTTTAGCTTTTCGCGTGATCGGTGTGATTGTTTGTTGCGTTGTATGTATAGGATACCTAAGTACTGTGAAAATAACTGTGATAAGACTGTAAACGATATAAATGAATGAACGATTTATTGCTTCAGGTACCAATATTAACGTAGTCTTGTTTGTGTACAATGTTCAACAGTTTAAGTATTGTGATAATCATTATTCTGTGCATGAGTGCAAACAAGCAGTAGGCCAAAGACCATGTTACCTACCTACTTACGTATTGCATAGCAACCAGTGCATGATGTAGTGTTGTGTATCTGTGTGTATGAGTGTATTTACCTATCGGTCATCGAGCCACAAGAAAGCAAGAAAGTGTGGTTAACTGCGCTGGCACCTGACACTGTTTGTATCCATAAAATAACGTTTAAAAGGTACGTACCTACATGCTTTAAAGGTCTAGGTGCTAGCTAGACTAGGAGACGCTACCTACCACCTAATAGTGACGTTAAAAGCGCAACCGCCGCGCTCGGTTCTTTTCCGACGGGAAATAGGTAGAAAAGACAACGCTTTTATCTTTTCATAAAAACATGTAGGTATTTAGTGGAACCTGTCTGTAATGTGTTTCACCAAAACTAGATTCATAAGTGGTTCCCTAGGTACGTAGGTACTTAGATGAGGGAACCGTGTTAGTAGGTACCTAGTACTTACCTATCTGTGTAGAGCCATTTTGTCAATTAAACAAATCCCGTTTTAGTGTAGTAGATATCTACTTTAGTACGTAGCTGACTATGTTTATTTTTATTTAGTTTAAGTACCTGCGGCAGTCCACACCGCGGGTCCGGCTGTCTTCCAGACTGATTAACATATTTTGTTTTTTATTTACGTAGGTTCCTACCTACCTAACCTACTTAGATACTGTTTTTAGGCCTTTAGTTAATAAGTACCTTAGTATTATGAATTTAATTCATATTTTACCATTGTTGTGATGGGGTGGTTTGTTCTGTTAGGTACCTACCTAGTAGAAATCATCTCGGTGTTAATGACCTGGCTCTGCTCTCGCGCACGAGGGCCTGGGGTCCCCCTTGACCATGATCCAAGATTTCGCATTTCAGGTCATTACGTCTGACAGTCCTGAATCCTGCCTGACCCTGCTTGCTACCAGGGGAACCTGATTACCTGACCAGATTAAAATCATGGTTAGACATTCAGTCGCCTAAATGTGCAGGTTTCATCTCGATGTTTTCCGTCAGAAAAGGTCACTGGTACGTGGCGGCAGCGGGTGTCGAACCCGGTACCTCTCGCGTACGACTCGGATACCGTAACCTTAGGCCACCGACGACGCTCCGACTATTTAAGCATACCTACCTATTGAAAATAATTTGTGTAGGTAAGTTCCTAGTTAATTTGGTAGAGTTTATTCATGTAGATAAGTAGGTAACATTTAGTTCGGCGCCTGGTAGCAAGATGTAGGAGGTTCGTTTGTTTTGTTATGAATGGCGCGAGGTTACTAAACTCCTCTTTATGGTGTGTACACACTCAACTTGCGCCAACGAAGCGTTGTCGGCCGAATTCGCCGTTGGTTACAGCACGTTCTTTGGATTTCTAAGGTCCAATAGGTAATTGCATTTCGTGGTCAAGCAAACGATCTTTGGGAGTTTTGGGAACCTATTCGGGCTCGTAATCGCACGTTTGTTCGTTGGCCTTCGGTATCCGCCCAAGCTGCGTTTGGTCGATTGCTTCTATCCGTTTGATGTTACCGCCACGCTGCGCTGCGGATCGCCGGCCGGCACACGCCAACGGTGCGTGTGTACGTAGCATTAGGCTCCTGGTACTAGGCTTAAGGAGGTTGCTCTTTTTTCATAGGGGTCGCACGCGGTTATTAAACTTCTCCTTCTAGGATCATCAACTTGAAATAGAGCTGCGCATCAACGTAGTCGATATGGTTATTTTTCTTTAAAAACTAAGATTTTTTATGAAAATTAAAATTTAATGTCTGGATAATATGAAGTCGCCAGTGTACGTACTCTTTGCAAGCTATACTTTAAGACCCTTTCGGCTTTATACATGTATTAAGTAACACCCTGTATACATATGTTAATAATGTTCCTTAACACGCTTTTTAAATATTGCTATAGACTAACAATCGAATCGGGAGAGAATTCCACGGTCTTGCGGCATGAACAGCGAAGGAGTAGAGTAGAAGTCGGAATGGTGTATGGGGATGTCCAGCAACGATTTAATACTGGAACGACAAGTGCATCTTTTTACTGACCGCATAGACGTGAGACATCCAAGACAAATTGGAATCAAGAATCAAGCCAAGGTACTTTGCTGTTGTACTCAGCGGTATTGGAATACAATCGTAGACAATTGACGATTGTCGTGATTGAGTGACGACCTGAGTGGTTCAGTGGTCGACATGCCAGTCAGCCACGGAAGAGGTCCCGGGTTCGATTCCCGGCCGGGCAGAAATTTAAATGATGAATTTTAATTTCTGTTACGGGTCTGGGTTCTATGTATAATAAGTATGTATTTAAAAAATATATGTTAGTAATATATCAGTTAGCTAGCACCCATCGTACAAGCTTTGCTTAGTTTGGGGCTAGATGGCGCTGTGTGAATTTGTCCACGATTATTTATTTATTTAATTTGGGGGATAGGAGAGACAGAACCAAGCCGCTTACACATGTATGAGCTGCCGATATTCAAAACCTGAGATTTCTTTGGGTTTACTAACAGCCTAAACGACTTTGTTCAAGATGATATTTTATCCAAATCAGCATTAATACAAGCAACAGCATTATCTATATCAGACAATTTAAAATGGTGGTTAATTTGCAAGTCGTCGGCATAGAGATGGAAATTCGAAGAGATAACAGAAGTAACAGTATTGATAAAGATAGAGAATAGGAGAGGGGACAGGATACCACCCTGTGGTACACCAGCAATCATGGCATGCCAGTCCGAGAAGAATTCCCCAGAACGTTCAAACCACGCCACCACAGGAGGATATATGTTAAGAGAGTGAAGAATGGCAAGAAGAACTTCAAAGTCTACAGAATTAAAAGCACTGCTAAAGTCAAGCAGAGTTTAAATCGTCAAGGACTTATCCTTCATCGCGAGGCGGATGTCATCAGTGACTTTTAGCAGTGCTGTCACAGTGCTGTGACCTGGCTGAAAGCCAGATTGAAAAGTGGAAAGTAGACTGTTAGATGATAGATACTGAGTGAGCTGACTGTGGATAATGTGTTCAAGGATCTTGGAAAGCAAAGGTAACAGCGATATTGGAAGGAAATCAGAAAAGGAAGAGGGATTGGAAGTTTTCGGAAGGGGGATAACGTTTGCTAGTTTCCAGGCTGACGGGAAAGAACTCGTAGTCAATGAGTGGTTAAATATGTGAGTGAGAATTGGTACGAGTTCAGGAAGAAGGAGGGAGATAATCCGGGGACAAAGGTTGTCATTGCCCACTGCAGTAGAAGTAATAGAAATAATATGCTTCTTAACATCCTCGTCGATGACAGCTGAAAAAGAAAAAAAAGTACAGAGAGGGAGAGGTTTACTTTCAATTTGTGCTATAGTGCGAGATTTAGTGTTCAGATCCAAAGTTACAGGTGGTAAAGAGAAATGGATATTAGGTGGGTTTAAATCTATCGAGCCATCAAATGACACTGAAGATTTACCTATACCTAAGGACTTGAGGAATGCCCAAACTTTTGCAGGGGAAGAGTTATTAACAGAGTGGTGAATGTGGCGCCTCCTAGCATCCCTACACAGACGACTGCAATAATTTCTTTTGTGCTTATATTGATCAAGATTGGAATCGAAAGGGTACTTTTTATAGCATCGTTTGGCACTCGCCTAGCCATAATACTCTTGATTTCATCCGTTATCCACGGCGCAGGCGCTTGCCTCAACCTAACCTTTTTTATAGGAGCGTGCTTATCGTAAAGCCTTATAACAATCGATTCGAGCTCCCGAACCTTCACGTCAATGTGGTAAGCACTAAGAACAGGACTCTAATCTGTATTTACCGCGTCGCGCCTCAAAGCCCATAATTGCGTAAGTAAGAAAATCTTGGTTTACGCTTAGGGATCCGGATTCTAAGGGAAAGAAATACTAAATCATGATAGGAAAAGGGGGCGGGAAATTGACCATGAATGGCTATCTTATTTAGAGAAGATGTGATCATGAGATCGTGAAGTGAGGGGGTACAATTTGGAGAGTGATGCGTAGCAGAAAGAGGGAGGAAATGCAGGTTGACCGCGGACAAGAGAAACTGCAATTTGTGCGTTCGCCATCGTTCTTGAGCAAGCACGTGTTAAAGCCCCCCAACAGGAGGACGTCCTCGTAGTTAGGGCACAAGTTACAAAGTAAGTTGTCCAGAGAATCAAAATAGTCGATATGTAAAGAGGGACTGTAGAACACGGCCAGCAACATTTTTTTATGACGTAGTGTTACCTCAATGAAGAGATCAGCGGAGAATGAGTACAAGCTTGGCTATATCGCGACACCACCGCCTCCCTTACCCGTCTGGTCTACTGCCCCATCGGCTATATGTTCTTCGAGCTATGTGCCCTGCCCACTGCCAGTTCAGTTTGGCGATCCTTAGAGCTATGTCGGTGGCCTTGGTTCGCTTGCGGTTCTCCTCATTTCTGATTCGATCGCGCAAAGAAACTCCGAGCATAGCTCTTTCCATTGCCCTTTGGGTAACAGTGAGCTTTCTTATAAGGCCCACAGTGAGCGGCCACGTTTCAGTTCCTTAAGTCATCACTGGCAACACACATTGGTCAAAGACCTTCGTCTTGAGACACTGCGGTAATTGGGACGAAAATATGTGGCGTAGCTTCCCGAACGCTGCCCAACCGAGTTGGATTCGTCGATTGACCTCTTTCTCGAAATTGGAGCTACCTAGCTATACTATTTGTCGTAGGTATGTATAGTCGTCAACAACTTCAAGTGGAGTCCCTCCAAATGTCACTGGAGTAGGCACAACATGGACATTCGACATAATTTTCGTCTTGTCCATGTTAATTTTAAGACCTACTTGTTGAGAGGCACTACAGAGGTCATCGAGCATTTTGCCCAACTCTTTCAGTGTTTCAGCCATGACTACGATATCGTCAGAAAATCTGAGGTGAGTGAGGTACTCGCCGTTAATATTGATGCCAAGTCCGTCCATGTCCAGAAGCCTAAAAATATCCTCCAGTGTAGCGGTGAACAACTTCGGTGATATGACATCACCTTGTCTAACACCTCGCTGCAGCTAAATAGATTCTGTGGTCTTATCCTGGAGACGAACTTACATCGTGGCGTTCTCGTACAAACACTTCAGTGCTTCGATATATCGATAGTCAATTTGGCATCGCTGATGAGACCGGAGCACCGCCCAAGTTTCAATCGTATCGTAGGCTTTCTCATGGTCCACAAACGCCAAGCTTAATGGCTGGTTATACTCTGCGGTCTTCTGTATAACCTGCCGCAGCGTATGTATGTGGTCTATGTTACTAAAACGTTTTCGGAATCCAGCTTGTTTGGGAGGCTGGAAGTCATTAAACCTACGTGCGAGACGATTCATAATGACTTTTGAAAACAGCTTATACACATGGGTCAGCAGCGATATTGGTCTGATATTCTTCAAGAGAGCCTTATCACCTTTCTTGAAGAACAATATCACTATGCTTCTGTGCCATGCTTCCGGCGTTTTTCCTCGAGGATGACGGAAATGAACAGCTTCTGAAGGGTCTTAAGCACAGGTTTGCCACCAGCTTTCAGAAGCTCAGCCGTAATTCCATCATCACCTGGCGCCTTGTTGTTCTTAAGCTGTTTGAGAGCCATACTAATCTCGTACAGGCTGATGTCCGGGATATATTCGGTGTAGTGTCAGGTCAACTTTGCTCTAGGGTCTTTTGCCATACTGGTAACAGGTGCCCGTAAATATTACAGGTTATACATCTAAAAATATATTTCTTTTCTTTATTTTGTATTATATATATTGGTATTAATAATTTCTGTGTTAGCGCGTCGTTTGCGTAGTGCGCGCATCGAGCTCTATTATGGGTCAGTCTGAAAACCAGCGCTGTGTTTGGCTGCTGCCATTCATAGCATTAAGCTGAGGCTGGTCCAATTTGGTCCGAGGACGCATCGCCCTGCTTTCCTAATATGTATTTATTATGTTAGTTTTAAGTATTTGAATGTGTTATTGGACCAAATAAAGTTACCTCTATGTCTATGTCTATGTCTACTTGGAGATCTGTCGATTAAGTCGCCTAAATTGAGAGACATCATCAGGGGATTGCAGAGTCATTCCGCGTCTTTCTTCGATGAGTTTAAGGGTATCGTCAGAGATTTTATATGTTCTGTTTGTACGGCAGGCTTTATAAAACTTTGATCCAACCGTATAGACAGTTTCCACGAACCTGTTGTTATAGTCGTCCACGTCGACGCACTCTCGTAGGCACTCGAAGCGATTTTGCAATTCGAGTTGAAAGCTCTCGGGGTTTTGGATTTGGATGGGTATAGGCAGGAGCGTGGACCTCATCAATCTCGATCTTTCCAGCTGGGTATTAACATTCAATGTGCCTCTTACCAAGCGGTGATAACTGCCAATTTTAATGCCATCCGAGACATCATTGAATATATGCCGTTTCGTAGATAGAATGAAGTCAATCTCATTTTTTATGACACCATCGGGACTAAGCCACGTTCATCTGCGAAGATCCGGCTGCCTGAAAAATGAGTTCATCATTAAGAGTCCCTTCTTCTCCAAAAAGCCGGCCAGCATCTGGCCACGGGCGTTCCAACTTACAACTCCAAATTTCCCCACTCTCAACTTGTCTCCGCTTCGTTTACCCAGTTTCACGTTGAAATCCTCTATGACAACGGTGTAATGTGCCTTGGAGGTATGTATGGCTGTAGAAATATCCTCATACATAGCCTCCACTTCATCGTCGGAGTGAGTCGAAGTCGGTGCGCAGACCTGTATGACCTTCAACGAATACCGTGGATAATCTTGACGATGCTGTTCACGAGGGATTTGTGGACGAGGAACCCGACACCACCTAGGGACAGTTGGTCGCCTTCCCGGAAGTAAAACGATTTCCGGACTTCAGGATTATCGAGTCCTCCACCTTTCTTTGGACTTCAGATAACCCTATAATATCCCAATGTAATCTGCGTACCACTTCCTCCAGCTCGACGAGCTTGTCGTCGGTCCGCAGTGTCTGGACATTGTATGTACCTAGAAAGATGTTGCAAAACAAGATAATTTCTAATCTGTGAACAAATTTCACCAAATCCTATGGCATTTGTAAAAAAACAGAATAATTGGAATCTGAGAATGAATTTTATTTCGAGCTATTTTCAAACAGACGTATATTATTAGGATGATCGCGTATACCGGGCTGATTGGATTACGGCTACATTCCTTCTTATTTTATTTATTTATTCTTATGAGCACTATAATCACAGGTAATAGATAATGCGCTAGAGACTACCAACTTATTTATTATAAGTATTAAGATTTACATACACCAAAATTAACGTCCGCGTTTCAACCTATTCAGCTTGGTTTTGGAAGTAAAGGTGGCTGCGAAGCCGCTGTACATGCCTTGCGGGCTTTTATAACCCACGACCAGGCTGAGGTGGTTTTAAAAGTGGACGTCAAAAACGCATTCAATTCGGTAAATAGAGACACCCTACTCATTGAAATTAAACAACAATGTCCAGAATTACTACCTTACATTTGGCAATGTTACAATATCCCTTCTAAATTAATGTACAAATCTCACGTTTTGAACTCTGAAGTAGGGTGTCAACAGGGAGACCCACTCGGACCAGCAATTTTCAGTTTGGCAATACATCCTATAATATCAAAATTACAGTCTAAATTTAATATTTGGTACCTGGATGACGGGACACTCGGAGGTGAAGCAGCTACGGTTTTAAAAGATTTACATATTTTAACATCTGAATTCCAGAAAATCGGCCTTACTTTAAATTTTTCGAAATGTGAGTTATATTTGGACCCAAAATTGACTGACAAAGAAAAAATCATAACTGAATTTGACTCTACTGCACCGGGAATTAAAATTTTAAACGACGAAAACCTCCGCCTTCTGGGTGCTCCCATCATGGACGAGTCTATTCCGGCTTTCTTAAAAGAAAAACAATCAAAATTCGAAATTTATTGTAAAGAACTGGTAAAAATAAAGTCACACATGGCCCTGTATATACTCCGATGCTGCCTGTTTGTCCCGGAGTTTACTTACTTTTTGCGGTGTAGTCCGATTTGGAAATTTGAAAATTTAATTCTACCTTTGGACAATGAAATTAAATCTATACTCGGCAAAATTCTTAATTTAAATTTAAATACGCGTTCTTGGTCTCAAGCCGCTCTCCCGATTCGTCTAGGCGGTATTGGGGTACGTAAAATTTGTAATGTTTCTCTCCCGGCTTTTTTATCATCTGTGCACAGCACTGAAAACCTGGTATCCAAAATCTTGGGACCACAGCATAATTTTATACAAAGCTCATGCTGCACAGATGCTAAACAAGCCTGGGAGAGCTTATGTCCGAGTGAGACTCCCCCAGAGTCTCCGATTCACCAACGGCTTTGGGATGAACCACTTTGTAAAAAAATTCAAAAAGATTTAATAGATTCTTCGGCTAGTGTTTCGGAACGTGCTCGTCTCTTGGCCGTTTCTGAGCGGGAGTCAGGATTCTGGCTTCAAGCTGTCCCTTCCCTAAATATCGGCACCGTTTTAGATAACTTATCGTTATCTATTTGTTTGGGTTTGAGGTTGGGGGTCAACCTCGTTCATCCACATTGGTGTCCCTGTGGTGCATATGTGGATTCGCTGGGGCACCACGGTCTGTCATGTAGTCGTAGCGCAGGCCGAATCTCCAGACACGCGGCAATAAATGACGTCATCCGAAGGGCGCTTGTCACCGTCAACGTACCGGCCGTATTAGAGCCGAATGGTACCGTACGTGACGATGGCAAGAGGCCTGACGGCATGACGCTCATTGCTTGGAAACGTGGGAGGGCGCTGGTGTGGGACGCTACTTGCGTGGACACTCTGGCGCCGTCCCATGTAACCTCTACCGCCCGCAACGCTGGAGCTGCGGCCTCTGCTGCTGAGGATCTCAAACGTAGGAAATATGAAAGCCTAGCCCAGGACTTCATATTTCAGCCGTTTGGGGTTGAGACGTTGGGACCGTGGGGCCCTGATGCTTTAAAGCTTTTCAAAGTTTTAAGCAAAAAGCTGATTGACACCACAGGTGACCGGAGAGCTGGCGCGTTCCTCGGGCAGAGGATAAGTATTGCTATCCAACGAGGCAACGCAGCTAGCTTTCTGGGCACCATTCCGCGGGACAACGGTGTGGATGATTTTTTTAATACATAATATTTTAGTATTAGTCTTTAATTTTATTTCTAATTGTAAATAATTGATAAATATCTAGTTTTCTTATTGATATGTAACATAATAAAGTCCCCAGATTTACATATTAATTACGTAACTGATATTATGCATTGGTACCCTTATGACTTCACTCAGAGTACAGGAAAACATGTTAATTTCTTTCGCAAATAGGTTGAGCATATGTAGGTATAGCTCGTGTTAAGGGCACTTTATTGAGCAAGTTAGTCCACGCATCTCGACGAGCAGCACGTTCGACCGTCACCGCTCCCACCGCGTCTATTGGTCCTGCACACGAAAGTCCTGCAAACCCATCCTCTCCAATAATGCATAATCACAATCATTAAATTTTATCATCTATGATTCAGATAGTTCCGAGCAAAGATTATAGATAATGATCTCCATAACACACACATATCAGGACATGGAAGCTGAAATAAAACTATTTACGCTGTATGCCATTTCTTTAGGTTTCCATCTCTACTTCCTATAAAGCCATGTTCAGACCAACCTGAAAAAATGTGTAATAAATTTACTCATAGATAAGCTATGCAGTGTTCAAATTTCCAATTGTCCTATACCAAATCGAATTTTTGTAAAGATCCCAAAAACAGTTCGGATGATACGAAATTCATTCTTAGTTTCCAAATCCGATTTTCGCAAACGTCCTAGTATTTTCGCGAATATACGAATTAATCAATTATTATACTATATCTACATTTATGGCAGTACAAAAAGGAGGGCCATTGGAACTTTAAATTCTAATTATTGATTGAGTTAATGATGAAAACGGCATCGCATTTGACTTAATTGTAATGAATTATAATTCGCCTTTAATTATCATTAGATATATTAAAAAGACATAGGCACAAACTACAAAACATTTTATAGGGGCGGGTCTTGTCGCAGATTTTGTTGCAATATCTAGTGACGTATACAAGTTCGCTTTTTTGCCAGGCAATAATCGCAAATTATGCGTGATAAAAGCTTTATGCTAATATCACTTTGTTGCATCTAGTGAAAATGCGAACTTTCAGGAATTAAACCTCATATTCGCGCTTACACGCGGTTTAGGCGAGTGAATGTGCATGTAAATGTAACCGTGATCCAATCTCGTCAGATTACCCTGTTAAAAGTGACAGTCCCTGGTCAGATAGCAGTCACTCTACTATAGGGTATTTTCTGATCTGCCTAAACCTAGATAATGGTCTAGAGGGATCTTGCACCCTCGCGCGCGAGAGTACAACCGTGATATTGACGCCAAGATGATTTTTCTAAATGTTTGTTATGTCAACCACAGCAGTGTAGAAGAAATGACAATATTGTTGTTACTGTATAAGCCAGTTACGTAGGCTACAGCCGGAGGTCCAAAAAAAAAAACAAAAATGATTTTAAACTAATATAATTAACAAAAATAAAAATTACAATAACACGTAGAAACCAGTGCGAAGTGTGAACATAGAATGACTTAATATTAAGTGAAATCGTGGTCAGCCACAATGCGATGTCAGCATCATGTGGCCGTCCACGGGTCGGCAAAATGCATCGGCTTGTAATTCCTGTCGATAAGGTGAGTGCTGTATCTGCGGTCTTCATAGTGTAGGTGTATGTAATTAGACCAAATCGTGTTAAAAGTCAGCATGTACCAACCACCATAAATATGAGTAAACTTCAAACTTCGCCTTTCAAAACAAGGAGCGAGTCCCGGCATCCTTGGGAGCTATGCCCTCGACTCGCTAATTTTTCAGTGTGTTATTTTTATAAAAGCTACCTAACTTGTAATAGTTTTTTTTAATGTTATACGGCAGACAAACAGGCAAGCGGGCCACCTGATGGAAGTGGTCACCGCCGCCTATGGACATCATCAACACCAGGGGAGTCACCAATGCGTTGCCCGCCTCTGAAGAGAACGATCCCATGTCATAGTCCAAAGGAAGAATGCATGAAGAGACCTCATATTAAATAAGATAAATAGATAGCGCGCTGTCAACAGCGACGAGAGGCCGGTTTCGTAAACATGGGTGCCATGCCGTAGTTTGGTTGTTGTTATGTGTGTATGTGACCGTGTACGTACATACAGCATGGCGTAGCTTTACGTGCCTCAGTAAATTGTAAAAGACTAGCTGCAAATAATATTTAGGAACTCTCTTAAAAAGTACCCGCCGTCGGTTCTATGAAAAATGTATAACTACCCTCTTCTGTTCCTGGCCGTTCCGCCGGGATAGCACATTATTACTTGTAAGTTCCGGCTCTAGCCAGCATGAACCGGTTTCATTTTACTGTTATACCCGTAAGTGCCGGTTCAAAAGGCGCCCGGTAACAGTCTAATCTGAAAACGGGCTGCTTTTATTTTATGGTTTATTCAGCTCTACGGCTTGGTGAAATGTTACGCTGCAATAGGCTTGGAAACAGTGTTGTAGTTTCCATTGAAATATTGTATACTTCTACATCGAACTATTGATAATATACATTATAATTATGAAGATAATTCCCAACTACAACGATTAAAAATAAAACAACAATAATCTTAGCGTTAATGTCCCGGCTGTGCTCTCGTCTGGGTCCGCCTTGACCATGATCTAGAATTTGGCACATCAAATAAATCCAGTGGAGCGACTGCCAACTGACCTCCGTAATCCTGCTACCACGGGAACCTGACCAGATTGGTTCTTGATAACACATTTAGTCGCCTGAATGTGCATGTTTCATTACGATGTTTTCTATCACCGTAAGAAAATAGGTTAGCATTCAAGTAATCTACCTACATTACTCCCCGAACCCGGTACCTCTCGTTAACGAGTCGGACACCTTAACTCTACTCTCTATTATTTTCAATTTAGCCCGACATTTCGATCGCTTTGCAGTTCTCGTGGTCGCGGGTATCAACGCATAGTTTTAAATCTACATGGAGTCGCTGTCGTCGAATACGATGAGGAGGATTTTTTATTAGGTGGCTAAAGTGAATAAGCTAGGTTGTTCCTAGAGAGGCGTGCTCCATTTTCGGTCACATCGTCATTTACCACCAGGTGACCAAGAGGTACGTCAGTCAAATGCTTGGCTAGTCTATGTGTATAACATGATTACTACTAATTAGTATAAGAATTTATAAATATATGTTGAGAATGGTATGTCTGCCCGAGTCTTGTACTCCGACTGTGAATAGGGGCCAGTTTTGATCAACCCGATACAGTTTTCTCGTGAACTTTTAGCCATCACCAAATTGCACTGCTCATTCTCTGACAGACTAAGTCGAGTTTCGCTGCTATATAGTATAATTAGCTTCGTCCAAAATAAGGGGTTGATTCCAGCGTCAACGAATAGTATAAAAAGTACCGTGATTGTGTTTAGGGTACTGTCAAATAATTGAATAGGTAATTATTGAAACACACCTTCTACCTATTATTGAAGCCATATTGCCGGAAGGTTTTATGTAAATCTACTCTGACGAATACTGAGGCGAACTTAGTTTACAATTAAAGCAACACCTCGCTCCATTATTGTTTGAACTAAAACCAAACCAAAGCCCATCGAAGCGGTGTCGTCGTTGTAAGCACGATAACTTTGACTACGATATCACCAACTTATTTCAAGAAGAGCTTTTCAAAATGACAAAAAAAAGAGTTTTTCTTATCGTCAATAGATGGCGCAGTTCAATGCTAATAAGTCAAATATACACTCATGGACCAATTGACTGTTTGGATTTTTTAGTCGGACAAGTTTTATCGGGTTGGTGATCATTGAGCAACATGCCCATGTTATAGTTTACGGCGTGCCTTTAGTACTCTCTGACTCTTAGAGAAAACTTAACATAAGAGTTCCGTACAGCGCCATCTATTAACAACAAGACAAAACTTGTTTCTTTATCTTTAGCCGTCACATCGAAACCGTCTCAGTGCGAAGATGGGCCGTTGTTTAAAAACAAGTAACAAATTGTTTACTACAATGTTTCCATGTCCGTCTGGCGAATACTCGGCTAATTGAAATGATTAATGCTCTCCAGCGCAGTCGCGGAGAGCAGCTAATTATAAATAATGAATGGATGGATCGCGACACCGAATCGCGAAGTTGGTGGACATGATTCTACGGAAGCGAGTCTGCACTTCACTTAGCATTGTTATCAGTTTGATGAACTCGAGTAATTAAGCTACAATAAACTATATGAATCGCGCTGTGCGAATTTGTCCACGATTATTTATTTATTACATAATATGGACTAGAACACTAGTGGACCTTACGTGACTTCGTTCGCGTACACCTACTTTATCCCTAACTAAAAGTGTTTTCTTGTTTAAAACCTTTCTCTTGAATCACTCTATCTATTGTTGAAACCGCAATAAAATTAGATGCGTAATTTAAAAGATGTAAACGAACATAGATACACACATAGATATTTACATACATTGACGCATAGGGACAAATAGCAGGAAGTGACTTTGTTTTATACTA
The DNA here is from genome assembly GCA_905147135.1 of Blastobasis lacticolella. Classification (NCBI taxonomy): domain Eukaryota; kingdom Metazoa; phylum Arthropoda; class Insecta; order Lepidoptera; family Blastobasidae; genus Blastobasis; species Blastobasis lacticolella. Next base: position 20,386,550 of record LR990041.1, read on the forward strand.
TGTACGAGTATATAGATTATTTTTAAAATATTAATGTCGAAGTTGCATTCATTTCAGGAATGTCCATTAGCAAATCCCAACTGATAGGTATAGTTGATATTGATTTCAGGAAATCCCACTGAAACAGGCTAGTAGCAATTTCAGACAAAATGGCGAATAATCTCCATCAGATGGAGTTGATCCGGTATTCGTCGTTATGGATTTCTGGAATTATCAGTGGGGATTTCTGAGTCCATAGTTTGATCAGAATGTGAAGTATGCCCTTACATAAAAGTATTGCAAACATTGTTTCCTCTTAATTAATTTCTAGCAAAGTCGGCTTCTAGTACGGGAATATACTAATATAGTATTTTGGAATTCATTATTGTATATTTGTCTAAATATGCTTCATTTATTCATATGAAGTTTTAAATAATCACATAATTACAGTTCAATAGATTATGGGAATCCTCCCAATCCAGTAGGGCTCTACTACGCAGCTCCCCTACGTGGCCCCTTGCTGACAGAGGGATGAGGCTCTGGCAAAACGGCTTTCCTTACAGGTTTTGCGGGCATTCAGAGATCGTTTGTCGCTTAACTTAAACGGATTTACTTTGTTGTTCAAAGGTATTTCTTGCGAACCATTTCTTGGCGAAGCCGGTAAACGGGAACACATTATAGTTAATCCAATTTCTGTAATCCATTTGGGTTCCACATGTTCGTTGTCAAAATTACGCTTAATTTATTTACTCTGTAATTTTAAAATAATTACCTACTTTGTACTTGGTGAGATTAAGTTAGGTTCTAAAGTCTTTACAATACTGTAAAAGTTTTCTAAGACGAATCGTAATTTTCGAGCCAAGTCTCCCATTTCAAAGAAATTTGAAAGTTAGCAAACTTAGGACGTAATGGCGCATCTCCACCCGTGTGGTAGAATTTGGCACCACCTTCGGGTCTCGAGTGTCGTCACAGAGACAAAATAGTATAAGTCAACAAAATTCAATAATACGTGATTTTGTCTAATTCTTCTCTTCCATAGTCTAAACTGAGAAGTAATAGAAGAAAACCAAACGTTTTAAACTGTCTCGGTTACAAAAACATTGAACAAACAGATTTAAAATAAAAGAAAAGTAGAAGAAAAGTACAAAAAGGAAAAATAATAGCGGATATAATTGTAAGTGTCAAGTGTAAGTGTGTTAAATATGATGGCCAGGGAAGTCGGTACATAGAAGCCTAATCAAGAGATAATGTAAGGAAATACTCCCAGCCTTGCATATCCACTTACGTACCATGCTTCCTTGGTGGAGGAGGCGAATCATTATTTAATTACGCCAAGATCCATCCTCATTTGTCAAGCGGCTGTTTGGGTCGCCCGCGTGCCTTATCACCCACGGCCGTAGACTTCCTGCGCATTCCGCTAATTAGCCACCAAGGATGTTTTGTCAGCGACCTTCGGACTGCCCTGAGATTTTCATTAGCGGTGTCGGAAAAGTCTTGTTACTTTAGGTGTCTCGAAAAATGGGCCATCAGATTGCGGTTTTTTTCTGTTTTGAAATTATTTCCGTTTTATTTCGTGTTGTACCCCTCAATGGCGGACGAGTTTGGGAGGAAATTTTGCTGTACATTGTCTGGTTCACAGAGGTCAGCAGACCTTAGCGCCTTATACGGCAGCCATAAATATGGAGCGCGGTGGTCTAATGGTTAAGGGGCCGATTAGTACCGCGAGGTATCAGGGTAGAACCTCAGTGCCGCCATGTACAAATTACTCTTTACTGCGTTATGTACATTAGATGGACACTAACTGACGCTCTTACGGTGAGAGTAAACCATCGTGATGGATCCTGAACAGTGCACATTCATGCAACTTAATGTTTAACCATGATCCAATCTGGTCAGCTTTCCCTGTTAACTGGGTCACGGAGGTCAGATGGCAGTCGCTCCACTGTAATTACATGATCTGCCAAATCCTGGATCATGGTCAAGGCGGACCTCGGGCCCTCGCGTGCGAGAGCATAACCGGGACAATACCGCCAAGACCATACGGAACATAAAGTCGAGGAGGTTGTTGCAATATTCTGCATTGCCCGGACACCTCACGGCAAATTTTCTTTAAATTATATAAAAATTTATTAGATTCTTTGAGAGGTGGAGCGTAGCGGGATACTTATCCCGTTTAAATTGGAGGCGCCGGACTGGGGTTGTACCTTTATCTTCCAGAATATCACAGTACATTTTGCATTGTTTATATTCCGTAAGTAAGGTCACCAGCGCTCTATGAAGTGGTGACGTGGAGGGGCATTTGCCTTTTTTTAAACCATAGATAGGATCGTTTTAGAATAACGTAATTCTTTTTCGTTTTTATTTTATTTAGTTATGCATTTTTGCGTCGCTATCCAACGAGGTAACGTAGCCAACTTTCTGGGAACCATTTCGGGGGGCAGCGGTGTAGGCTACTTTTTTGTTTATTTAGTAGATATTTTGTTAGTGTGTAATAAAAATCAAAATACTTTTGACATTCGCAACAAACTTATTTGACCCGGTGACAACGACAATGCTGTTAGAATTGGCATGACAATTCAAAATGGCGACACAATGAATAAACCTACTATACTTAGCGGGTTTAGGCTTTCGCCATCGAGTCAGATAGTTTGAGAAGGTATCTCGAGAGTCCGGCGCTGATAATCAGCTTCTTTCAAGTTACAGACCAGGTGTCCCAAACTGGAACTAAGTATCGCCAATTGAAATATCATTTGGCGCTAATGCTAAATTCAACAACAGCGACACCGTCATTGGGCCAGATAAGTTTGTACACACGCTATGTAACTAACGACTGTATACAGGCGTTCAACGCTTGTTGATCAGCACTTTTTTATTTGTAAGACGGAAATGTATAAACCATTGATTCAATAAAAAACGGAACGAGAAACTAAATAAATACCTGTGTCGTTTTACGATATAAAAGAGTATTTTGTTTGCAGCGTTTTGATAAACAGCCACTGGGTGGGGATACTCTTCCTTTTCTAATAAACAACACAGATAGGTTAAATACACAGGTACAGGATAAATAAAAATATAATCGTACCCCTACGAATATATCGTGTGTGTAAAATATGGTGGTAGGACTCTGTCAAGCCTGAGGAGTCCGCCTCGGTGAGTACCTCTGCCTTATCTATTTCTGCCGCCAAGCAACAATGCGTGCATTGTTGTGTTCCGGTTTAAAGGATAAGGTAGCCAGGCATGAGGTATTTCATCTTAGTCCTCACAGTGAAAAGCACCTGCGGTTCTATATTTTTGTTATCTGCAACCTAAATGTAGGAATTGTAGTTATTTGTCACTGAACAGCTTAAAAATATGGTTTTTGGAAACTTCACTACGTATTATAAAACAAAGTCGCACACCGACTTTGTCTGTCTGTTCGCGATAAACTTATAAATGACTTAACGGATTTTCATGATGTTTCCACAATCATTTAGAGAATTTCTTTCGGAAGGTTTATATATGCAATACAGGCATATTATCATAGACTAACCCGGAGAAAACCCGTGCTGAGCCTGGGCTGGTCGCTATAATTAGACAATTATACTTTACTATAGTACAGAAAGTCACAAAAATGGGTAGGTATGGTCTCTCCATAGTGACTAGATGGAAAGTTAGAAGTAGGTTGCAAACTCTCCTACAGTTGTCTAACGCGCCTAGTAAAGTTTAGATTTACTTTTCTCGTAGAGCTACGTAGCGCTGTGTAGAGATAGTAGAGCTCGTGGGAAAATGTTATTAAAACTCGGAAACTTTCAAAGAATATGACAAAATTTTCAGGCTAGCGACACGGCGAGAAACTTCTGTTTTAAGGTGTCTTCTAGCAAAAAAGAGTAAAGTCTCCCAAATAATATGACAAGAACCAGCTCCATACATACGTAGAGCTGGAGATTTTTCTTCGACATCATTATAGTAATTTAAGCAATACGTTAGTAGCTTTTTGTTATATGAGACGTAGACGAGATTGACACGAGTGTTTTAATACCTAATTATATGCAGTTGCATACCCAAACTATTTGATCTACACTCATTTTTTTATGTTATAATTTCGGATCTATAATTATCTCAACTTTACTTCCAAGTAAGCTGCAAGTCAGTTCTGTTTTACCTACGCGTCGAGGATCTTAAGTGGCGGGAAAAACACGTCACTACTTTCACATTTATCCATTTATTTGCTTCAAACAAGAAAAAACATTCACAAACACAAGTTACAACAATTACAAAAAATATTCTCTTTAGTGGAAAATTAACTTCATAGAGCGCAGTTCACTCATCCACCATCCATAGTTGGCATAGTTTGGTATTCAGCCAATTAACCGCGCCCGACAAGAAATAAAACATAAAAAGTGATTTTATGATACAGCTCTAATGAAAATTGTATAAAAAATGCTTTTTTAACGTTTTATAGACTAGTGTGAAAAAAATAATTTTTGTAAGTAAGTAAGTTCTAAATGGAATTGGAATATTAAACTATTAGTACTTTTGAGGTTATCATTGGAATTATGAGTGTAAAGTAAGTTTAGTTTTCAGTGGATTTACCTTACGATTTCATTGGACTGTGTCAGAAAGGTTACATCATTCGAGTGTGTGATGTAAGTATGTATGTCTATTTATTTGGGACGGGTTACATATCTAACGGATTTATTGACGACCTGAGTGGTTCAGTGGTCAGTGGTCGGTGGTTCAGTGGTCTGCCACGCAAGAGGTCCCGGGTTCGATTCCCGGCCGGGCAGAAATTGAAATGATGAATTTTAATTTCTGTTACGGGTCTGGGTGTTATATGTATAATAAGTATGTATTTAAAAAAGTATTTAAGTAGTTTATCAGTTATATAGCAACCATAGCACAAGCTTTGCTTAGTTTGGGGCTAGATGGCGCTGTGTGAATTTGTAAATGAATATATATGAATAAATATTGATCAGGTACTGATTACCTACGACAAAACATAGAATCAGTATTAGACGTATAGCAAACAATATAGTAACATCTATTATCAACTTTTTGGTCAATCAACTAAAAATATAATGCATGGCCCGGAACAAATCATATCAGGGAGCAGTTACAACAGAACTTTAAGTCGTTAGTGGTAGCACGGACCTTTTTCTCGGTTCGACCGAGTTGTGGGCGAATTTTCCAAGGTATCAACTTTATTATTCGCTATTATCGTGATTTATGTGGCCCAAGTCATTCTCACCTACTGTTCTCTTTAGAACTCTGAAGTATGGCGGTTTAATGCAGTTTTTATGTTTTTTACTTTTATAATTTTTTCCGTTAGCAGGGAAGTGGATTTCGTAATGAATTCCCGCGATAAGGCCTCGTCGGATCGGCCATAAAAGTTTGTTATGCCAGTCCGGATGATGTGTTTTGCAATATGTTTTCATTTGTATAGTAAACAACGTTGTACTTTATTTTGGATAGGTTTTTTGTTGCGCATGTTGTTGGCAGTTATATATTTTCGCCGTTTACAAAATAGGCAGCTTATTCATATTTTGGAAATATAATACAAATAATTTTTTTGCAAATGGCAAATCTCTTCCCTATTCTCTATTAGGGGAGATCTATTCACTCTGCAGCGGACTGTACATATATAAAAAAAACTATTTTGATATTATCATAAATAATAGGTTTTTTGTAAAATATATCTGTCTGCTTTCTAACTAACGAAACTAATAAAACCACACCATTATTCTTGTTTGTATTTTAAATTTTGTACGAATTTGACAGTCCTTTCACTCACGCTCAGAACATTATAAGCACGGGCCAATTTCGTTAGTTCTTGCCGGCGTATGTATGTATGTATGTAAACTCTTTATTGCGTATAACTACATAAAGAACAATAACAAAAGAAAATATACATTGCAAAGGCGGGCTTATCCCACAATGGGATTTCTTCCAGCTAACCTTACCTTGGATAGTCCGAAATGAGCTATTTAACGAGCGGTGGTAGCAATATCAAGTTTTGTGCAAATTTAAATATAACTATAATGTTGAATACTATATACCACATAAATATACTATACGGCGTATGCATTGTATGTATGCAAGGATTCGTCGATTCAAGCGATGACCGATGGGCCCGAAATATTCTAAAGTGGAGACCACGTACCGTACGCCACCTTTATGTATTTGTCAAAATACACCCTAACTAATTTATTTTAAAAAGAAATATTTTATTTATTTATATTGTAGATATTGCCAAATAAATATTATGTCTATGTCTATGTCTCAAATCTTTGTCACCTGGTTAAATCAGTATTATTACAATGTAAATGTTGATTTATCTTGGTGCACTTTATTGTTAGCCGGTGCGTTTCCATGGTGTACTTATCCGCTTTTATTGGCCCACTTTATTTTATAATTTTATCATAGGATAATAAAAAGTACCCAGCCCGCTCCACTCTATCAATTTTATATAAAATTTCGCAACGCTTTTTCAACGTAGAATTGTTCAGGAGCTACGATATCATGACAGACACACATATACACAGAAACAAAATGCAGATTCGTAGGGCTTTCTGCCTAACATAACCTGCAACCATTGTAGCTTGATTACAGAAACCAATTAATTATTCGCTACCCTTTTCGATAGCTTTGCTGTGGGTGAAATGCATTGGAAATACGTCCAAACTATTCTTAGAGTGCTCCTCTCGAGTCGATACGAGACGAACTAAAATAGCAAAGCCATACTTTCTGACCAAATTGTAGGGTTAATAGAGTTTTGTGGAGTTACGGGCTTAAGATCTGATACTTTTTCACAGTGAAACTGTTATGACCATGCGAGGCTCGGCGAACCCAATTTTATATGAAGTGTTTTGATGGGCTTTTGTTTTGTAGTGTGGAAGCCCTACACCTGTTTCATTTTATATACATGTCGGGAAATAAAAGTATACGTAGAGGAAATATCCATCAGAAGGAATTTTCGGGACAGTTTTGTGGAAATAAAGATTTTAAGAAGTTTAAAAGTGTATTGAGATAATAAAGCGACATTACAATAAAAATAGAAAACAATGAAAGAATAGGATGAATTTAGGATAGTTATAGTAGCAGACGTAACGTGGGACTACCAAACCCTTGTATCACTTGACAGCCCCTCCGCCACATATAGTCATATCTCGACTGAAACTAGTGAGGTGCGCCAGAAAGTCTTTCCATATGCGCACCCCTCCAAATTATAGCAGTCCCTTCTGTACTCATACTCTTCTTTCTGGAGAAAGTCTACGAGACGTAAGGCAGTAAATCAAGACTTTTTTAGTTTTCAATGGATAAGCAGCTAGTTCCAGTTCTTGACTCGTCGATGGTCGAATGCAAAGTGTTAGTTAGGGCCGCGCGCCGAATATGATGTCTGGTTCCGTCATACAGGTCTGCTGGATTATGATGGTTGACGGGTAATCGTTGCAGATTTCCTAATTTTATTCTGTTTTTGCAGCATGGCCTCCTCATACTTTTATTTTTGTATGTGTGTCTGTCCAATTTTTTTGGGTAAAGACATGTTAATACGCTTTTTCTGTTCTATGGTGATATCATTATTATAAAACAAAATCCCACGCCGCGTCTTTCTTTTCGCGATAAACTAAAAACTACTAAACGGATTTCCATGCAGTTTTCACCAATAGACAGAGTGATTCATGAGGAAGGTGTAAGTGTATAATTAGTTAAGGTGCAAAGCTGGGGCGCGTCGTTAGCAGATTATAAAATAGAAATGAATAAATAATGCTCTCTCACACAATGGTCTGTGGCGCTTTGTTAACAAATTAGATTATTCCAGCTCCGTCTGTTCACTTTGCTTTGCATTCGGAGCTGCAACGAGCACTGATATTCAAACAGCATTACTAAAGTAAAACCGAAATGCTGCATCCAGTCTGTTCCAATGGAACTTTATCAGTTAGCTTGGCGAATCATTTAAAATGGAATGCACACTGCATTGGCGTGTACAGAGGCAGGAAAAAAAGAAAAAAAATTGGCAATGTCTCAAAGATTTCGAGATTTGGGTGTGAGTGGACCTGGCCTATATTAAAATTGTCATGAAATACACACATTCTCGAATTTGCCTGTTTTCAAGTAATGTCATACAAGCTTTTGAGGGCCAAGCATAAATTTCGAACTCGATGCACTAAATCCTTAATTGTTCTAATTTAATTCTTATTAATTTCGTAACAACTTTAGCTTTTTGCTTTTGATCATTTATAAATTTTACGTTACTTTAGTTTTAATAGGCCAGTATAGCTTCCGCTCCTCTTTTGCTGCCCAGGACAACGGTTACCACTTTTCATCAGGTGAATCGACTGGCCATGTACATTGAGTGACAAAAACAACTCTGCTATGCAGTTACTTCATAATGTATTCATATTGTACACTGTACAACTTTTATTTAAAAAAATACAGTATCAGACAAACAGATTATTAAACATAGTAGTTTAGCCGGAGGAAGGAGGAGCCGAAATGTTACCGAAAGATTGTCCTATTTCCAGTTGTTTTTATTTATATTAAATAAACCTATTTATAATATTTGAAATAAAAAGAGGTATTAAGTGGTAAATTGGCAACAATTCCAATGTCGCTGCGGTCGCCATCTAATTATTTTCATATAAATAACACAAGTTTCTAAAACCAAATTCCGTTTATTCAACAAAAAATATCTGCCTTCATGTTTAAAAATATCAAAGTATTAAAAATACAAATTATTATTTATTTTAGATAATTTTATTACAAGCATTGCGGGAACAAGTATATTTTACAAGATTTCTAAATTAATTTGAATGTCTATAAAAATGTAGGTATAACTTAGTAAAAATTTTGCATTTTATAAACTTAAATTCTTTAAGCCATTTGAATTTTACAATTTTTTACCGTGGCGAATTTAGTTTGTGGCGATTTATAACTCCAAAACTTTATGACACACGACGGCATTTTGGGGCGCGAAATCTACACTCGTAAATCGGAATGAGTGCATTTTCGACGCCGGACGACGTGACTTAGTTCAGGAATATAGGCTAATTAGCACAGTCTGTTTCAGAGTGTGTTGCGGTTTCAGAGTGCCACTTGCGGAGCGAATAGGTAGGTATTGTCCATCTTAAAATTAGTAACCCATCTATAGGGTGCTTTTTTAGACTTTGTAACCATGATCCAATCTGGTCAGGTTCCCCTGGTAGCAGGGTCACGGAGGTCAGATGATAGTCGCTCCACTTTAATTACCTGATCGCCAAATCCTGGATCATGGTCAAGGCAAACCCCGGGCTCTCGTGCTCGAGAGCACAACCGGAATATTAACGCCATGATGATTATTTAATATGTAGGGTGCTTTTTTAGAGAGTACTTTAAATTGAAATAAAACAACGGAAAGAGTATTTAATATCAGTGAAATTAGCTTCATAGGAAAGACAATTTTGGGTGATGTGGTCGTCGTGTGTATATTAACTTAATTAGACCAAAAATTAGCTTAATCGCTGAACAAAATTTTGTAAATAAATGTATTATTTTACGTTGGCTATCCCAGTCACTTAGTGTGGGTAATATAAGTGAAGTTCACGGGATTACTCCAAGTGTACTTCACTTTCAATTTGGTTGCGGGTCGTATCTTCTTGGAGAAACTTGCGCACAATACGACAAGTATTTTTATTATTATTATTAAAGAAAGATTTATTTATATTCTCGGATCGGGATCAGTTATTTGAAACTAAGTGAGTGCTTATGCCAAGTATTCTGGTTCTTGTGAGCTAGTCTGGTGATTTGGTGAATTTTGCGATATGCATGTGTTATGCGTGCCTGTGATATATGGAATATTATGGAGTGTTAGCGAAGTCGGGTTGGGAAATCGACGAACTATGGAACAGGTATCTATTACCATTGATTTTTGGTAGGGGTACGTAGCTTTTTCGCAGAGATCCAGTATTTTCAGGGCAGTATGTAGGGTTTTTGGTATAACACACGTTGACGGAAATAATTATCGGGATAATCCTGATAATCTCTTGGTGCCACATCTGTTTTATTTCATCAGCTAAAGATATGTATTTCTGGTCTTTTTTTTGCTTGCTTTTTTTATTTTTATTATTATTTAACTCTTTATTGTACATAATAAAACATAAAGGTAAAAAGCACAATTATAAACGACATAACATGCACTATACTTATTCTAATTTCTAGAAAGAGATTTTGTGATCTTAATCCATTACATTATTTTATTTGGAGATATGTCAGATCACTTTTCTACACTGATAAACCAGAGACGAACGAACACAATATACGGTGCGTTATTCGCGAAATACGGCCGCAATTGTTGCGAAAAGTATATAAAAATAGGATATCCAGATTGGTTGGTCACCAGTCACGGCAGCTATCGATATTATATTTAAACATAGATTATTTTTCCAATAAAGGTAGTTTCTCCGACACTAATTACTTTTTCTTTATTTTATTTATAAACTATAAATTCTCCGCCTCAAAAAAAAAAAACACCCAATGCCTTTTTTATTTAGCATATATTTGATGAATAAGTATAATCCATAAATACAGATACCATTTAAGTTGCTCATGTAACAAACAAGATAAATGGTTTATATTTCTATAGAACTTGGTGGTTGGCGTTTATCCGATCCTAAATTTCATCAGTAAAGGATGCCGAATTTAACCCCATTTTGGAGGAATATTTCTGTTTTTTTATTATTCAGTACTTACAACAGATCACCGCACAGTAACAACTCTACACAACATAACATAAATTACATACATTGTTCATATTTTACAATATCAATTTTGTTCACCAAACAGTGAAATAAAATAAATAAACACTGCGGAACAGGCGACCGTTTTATCACAGGTACAAAATCTGAACTATGCGTCTTGACTCTCGAAGACTTTAATTCCCTTCAACAACTCTGTAATACTCTGTTCGTACATAAGCCTCCACGGAATACTGTGCACATAATATACACGAGGCTGTGCAATCTGACAACGGATTGCTTATTGTACATACGAAGTGACGTGGGTCGGCCACTTGTCGTACGAGTAACCATTTTGCGTGAACTTGATAGTTAATTTAACTTTGTTCATACAGGCAACCGCAGTAGTGGTATTAATTACAAGCGGTTCTATTTTCCGCGGTGACCTCGTTATACTCATACAGATCTACATTTACGTTTGTTTTGTAGAATATTTGTACGTTTCAAGTGAATCTGTTGAAGGAATAAAAAGTTGCATAAAAACTTCCACCCCCAATTTAAAAAAAATGGGGAGAATTTCTTTTAAATAAAAATCTTTCTTGAAATGCAATGTGGTTCCGACGGGAACGGGACGAAACTTAGTTACCGAATTTCACGAGGACGAAGTCGCGGGCAAAAAGCAAGTAGATATTAATATAGCGCATTAGGCGAGACTGATTTATCAGCTTCCCTCCAGTACATAATAAAAATAATGTTAAAAGAATAAAACGTTAATATGTAAATTTCCAAACCCATCGTATTTTATTTCCATCTTTGGCAGCCAATAAAAGAACTCATCGGTAGTCAAATCAGCTGAGTGCCGCACACGAATTGCGCAACAAAATTCATCTGAGTAATGGGTTATATTTTAAAATTTACTGTACGAGTTTATATCGCGTACCTTGCGCTCCATACTAATGAAGTTTGATCATCATTTCAACATTTACCAATCGAATGTCTGTGGTTTGACAGATTCTCGATAAAATATATCGTTTGAAAGTTGGGAATGGGCTCGTAAACAGAGGTACGCGATTGGAAACCCGGAATATACCTTTACAATGTGTAATAATAACCGCGATAGTTTAAAACATTGTTATAAGTTGGTATTAAAGATAATGGATCATGGTTTCATTCAGTGCCTAAATGTGTAGGTTTCCTCACTATTAGAACATGGCCGTCACGTTAAATGATTCCTCGGAATCACTATGGTGTCCTTAGAGTCGCTGATGTCTGCCGATCACTTTCCATCAGGCCGCTTGCCTGTTTGTTTGCCGTGTAATGTGAAAAAAAAATACATTTATCGGAGGAACACACATCCGACAGAGTAAAGTTATTACGCACACAATTTCCGCGTGTTTCCTTGGCGGGGAACAGGAGCAATCCGTAATGACTGGCTTATTTTTCTTGCCTAGCCTGAGATTAGCCACAACGCATTTCTCGCTAATCTATATGAAACAAATTACTTTCGTTCCACCAGTCATTTCGATCAAATTACCGTGTTCGCGTATATTCTTTGCGCTTGCTTCGTTGAAGTCTTCAAGAAACGAGCTGTGCCTTTCCTAAAGGTTTGCAAAGCATTCGCAAGATCCTCGGCCTGATGTTGAGGGTGTTCATGGGTGGCGGTAATCACTTACCATGAGGTGCCCAGGGCGGCTTGTGTTTTCGTTTGAAGTTAAAACTAGCGGACACAACACCTGATGGAAAGTGGTAACGTCACCCATAGCATCTACGTATGAGCTGTGAGTACATGAAACCCAAATATACCTAATTAAGATTCAGAACCATAGGTACATCGTTACAATAAGGACTAAGCTGATATGCATTCTTATTTATTTATTTATTTAATCTTCATGCACAAAATAGTACGAAGGCGGACTTAAAGCTAAAATAGCCTTTCTACCAGTCAACCAGGAGATAAAGGGTAAAGAAAAAGTAAGGCGGTGCAAGAGAAGCTACGATGGAGGAGGGGAACCGTTTATGCAATTATAGCCGAACCAGAGATACCTGTATGATATGCTGATTGGCATTGTCCCTTCGGTTGTTGTCTACTGTACTATGCCATGTATTGTTCCCAAATGTATTGTGCCAGGTGTGAGATTGGTGTAATAATTGGTTATGTTTATTTATTTATGTATGCCCGTAAAATTCAATGAAATATTGAATACGTATAGAAATTTTGTAACCATAAAAACAATTTGTAATTAAACCTTAAAGTTTCCGTCGCTGACCTCTTCGAAGAGGTAACATTTAATGTTTTCTAAAACGGCCGCTTGTAGCATAAGTTTAAACTCTAGCTATACTTACCTACGCCAAACTTAAACGGTGTATAAACGTGGCCATTGCAGACTTGTAATCATGATTCAAGTCTTCTTCTTATCGAGTCGATAGACAAAACATGAATTACACTGTATTCGTCCAGTATTCGGCGACGCATACAGCATTTGGACTGGCTTCGAATAAGTCCTCCACTGTGCAACTCTTAGTTAGGACATGCCGAGCATGAAACGAGGTTATCCATGTATAGGCAAAGATATGCCACTGAGAACTGTCATTTGTATATCCCCACCATATCATCAATCAATGTCATTATTCTAGTTAGTAATAAATATTATTCCTTTTCTTAAAGCGGTAACATTATCGCTCCCTATAATACCGACAATGCTGGTTGAAAAAACACAGCAAAGCAAACAAAGACGTCTCGCGTCGTGCTGATCGAGCGATCCCCACTTTAATGCTTCTGCGGTTTTGCAGAAAGAGGCTAACACTATTGATCCGCAGCGCGCGTTGTTTGAATTCAGAATACCTTTGTAGATGAGCAAATATGGGCCGAGTTATGAGCATTGTCGATCAGATTCATCTATTAGCTGCTAAATGAAAACCTAACAAAGAGAGAACAGTTAATACCACTGCAATCTGTATTCGATATTGGAATAGCAATAACTAAATTGGACGTGTATTTATATTTTTTCATTTCATAATGCTTTACGTTCCATAAAAAATGGCAGGGGATTTTATTTGACGTCCGATGTTGCATTAACCAAATTAACTCTTCTGGGTAAACGTACAGGTATAGTCGGCCTCGTCTTTACGTTCTATCAATGAAAGAGCTTGTTGGTATGTTGGCTTATATTTTGGTAATCTTTGTAGGTTTTACAAAGAAACTGACAAGACAGAACGATGAAATCCTTTTTAGCCGTTAATCGTGTATACTCGTACTACTAGGCTGATTAATGAATCCATTAATATATGTTTTTGGCAATATCACTGGGAACAAAATGAGCTGGAAATAAAATTCCCATTCGTACCCAGTTGTAAGGCAAGTATAGCGTAGGTGTAGGGTATAGTAGTGAAAAGTAGGGTAGAGTAGGATAGGGCAGGGTAAGGGTAGGCCAATACGCGAACGAAGTCGCGCCGGGCCAACTAGTTAATTCATAAATATAGTGCGTCCGCGCGTGAATGAATACTCTAAGTTTGCGGTACAGCCTGTCTAAGCTCTCATGTATCTTGCTTTGTGTAGATATCATTAGATTCCTTAGATGGACGACAGTCACCACTTTTAAAGGTACCGCCTATTTGCATGCTTCAAAAAAACCACAGCAACGCAAGCATTCCGCCTTAAGTTTTTGCTAGTCCCAAACGTGCATGCCTCCGCTCGTTTTATTTCCACCACTGCACGGTGCAGCCGACGGTATGCTGAAAAACATGAATGTACTAACCACACCATGGTATAAGTTCGTTCGTCGTTTTTTAACCTCTGACACTTATAAGTAATTATAATCAATAGTTCGCGAATGGTCGACTTGGCATTGGGGGATTTTCTGACAGCTATAAAACTTGATAGATGGCGTCATTCCAATTCTCAATATTCTAAAATATTTAAATGGATTGACAAAGGTACCATTTAGCTATAGCCATCAGTACTACTAAGGATGCAAGTACACAAATCTCGCTATAGTTTGAGAGAGACAGGCAATTTACCAAGTTTCGTCTTCGCGTGTGAATGCGTCAGTGGACTACCAGGCCTAAACGGCGGCCGTTGCGAAGTTTCTATTTACCGGTGCTTCTTTTTTTACAAATTTCGTTTATTCGCAATGAACACTAAGAATTTAATACATCAGTTCTTCTTAATCGTGATTTTAGCCGAATTTGAAGTAAGTACCTATTGCTTTAGACATTACCAAACCTACATTTTATTTTGATATATGAATGAAACGATATGGATTAACTTGATTTATTTTAAACTAAGTAGAAACATATTCATTCTCGCAATACTATAAGTGCCTAAGTACTTTTATAAAAATCAGAGACAGAATTAAGTGGCCCAAGTGCTTTTTGCGAAACAAACTAATATTTATTGGTTATGGTTATGGTTTGAGAGACGTCTTTAATAAATTTAAGTACCACAAGTAAACCACTTTTTTCTGTTACCGTATTATAATTTTCTTACTTAGTTTAATAGAAAGAAAGAAAAAAGAAAGAAAGAAAATATTTATTACAAAGAACGCCACGACATGATAATTTACATTTAACACAAAAAAAAGTACATAAAACACGGAGACAATTATAGGGTTCCCAGTGGCAGTTTTCGTTGGCATCCAGCGTAAATGGACCCTCCTCAGAATAATGTTATGGCCGCTTGCCGCGAACCACAACGCTGGTTTTCAGTGGGCCCCGTAATATCCCACCGACACTGCACCGTCAAGCAAGTAATACCCATTTCAAATAAATACCTACTATCTAAACAATAAAATGAATTTATAAATAACATATTGCTATTATAGAACAGCCGAGTGGCCGAGTGGTGTCCGGCAGAGTAGAAATGCACCAACCCCTTTCACTCGTGGGTGTCGTACAAGGCGACTAATGTTTTCGAGGCAAGAGATCTTAGAGTCTCCATAGGCTGGAAAATGGGCAGCAGCGTTTTCCATTGTTATATTTACAACACTGCGATCTCCAACCCGCCTACCAAGCGTGGAGATTATGGCAATAACCTTCCCTTTCGTGGGAGAGGCCTTAAGTCCTGCAGTGAACTGTTATGGGCTGTGATGATGATTATAGAACAAACATAAATAAAATAGTCAAAAAACCAAATGTCGCAATATATATAGATATAAAACGTATGAAGTAAATAAAATAATTGGACATGATTTTTGTGTATTAACAGTGGTTGTGTGAACCCAAACTATCATGCGCTTGCGACTAGCCACCCTTGGGTGGGGGTAGGACCGGGCGGCCAGTCTAGAAGCTATCGTCGCGTGCGCAACGTGTGTGTCTTTGCAACACACTGGTCATACCTATCAAATATATACTAGGCACACAAAATTTGAACTGTACAGTCGAAAATTGTGACCATTATCATTCCAAATCCAAAAGCAAGCCTTTGGATTGAAAAATACGCGAAAAACCACAACAAAAAGAGTTTTTTTTCTTTGTGCACGTTCGTCCGCGGGCACCCCGGTTGTGATCACTTTGTGTTAGTGCCAAACCAAACTAAAGTGTAATATCAAACCAGTTAAATACTGTAGGTTTCGTTACATATTGCTTTTTATTATTGAATTGTTGTCTATACTCTGCCTATATTTCAAACAAATTACAATTTGCTCAAATATCCTAAATAAACAGCAATATTTTAATACTGTTTGATATGCAAGCAATAACAGAGAATAAGAACACAACCTTAAATTACAGTATGCACCATGTTTACTTTATTACACTGAGTTGTAAAGGAATATTGTTTTTCAAAGTTTATATTTTCTTTCCTGGAACAATGCCTCAAAGAATGGTTACGGAAAAGACTTGATAAAATGCAGCAGTATGGTTTTCATTGTTATTTTGTCGTTTCATTGTTTGTATCCGACCGACTGGCATGAGACGTAAGAATTGTGCATATTTTGTCGTGATGAAACTAGAATGGTTTCCAAAATGATTTTTAGTTGCCTCCATTACATGTACTTAGAGTATACATTTTTAAATATATCTGTTCGGGAACTCAACGTAGACTTCCCCAAATTTTATTACAAACCATATTTAAAAAACATTAAAACTTACCTTACTTAGTCAACGTTAAAAACATTTTTTCGAAATATTTCCCGTGGTTACGGCAACTATCAATTTATCAGTATGGTACTTACGCGTTTGCGGATCGTATCGTGCTTTTTGTGGTATCAGTTCTTTGAAAATCACCATTGAGCCGCGAGATAAATTGGTATGGGTGTATTTTCAAAATTGTTAGTTATAGTTCTTAAACAAATGCAATTTTAAAATGAGTCGACCATAACGATTACGAAATAGTAGGTGATATTGAATTATTTGGGAAACTGTGCATGCCACTTCGTGCCAGGCAACTAATGTGCTTTTTGGTAAAAAAGTAAAGTTACTGCATGACGGCCTCTTATTTGAAAGGCCATGTATATGAAAAGCGTAGCTTAGTAGGATTAACATACCAACTGTTTCAAAAAAGGATAAAGGCTCATCAAGCAAAGCATAAACCCACATTTTGGTAAGCTTTTAGTATTTTTTGAAGAAATAATCCTTTATTCGTCAGACTGTTGAACATTCTCGGGTGCGAATTGGCTTCTCGCGATGCATTATTAAATAAATAAATAAATTGCTACTGTTGGTTTGGCACACACCATCCAACCTCTATCATTACTATTATTGATTACTAGCTGACCCGTCACGACTTCATTCGCTTGTTGTGCTACTCTATAAACCTTCCTCTTAAATCATTCTGTCTATTGGTGAAAACCGCATGAAAATTAATTAAGTAGTTTGTAAAATTAACAGACGGCGTGGGAGTATATTTGTAATATGTTGTGATTTTTGGTAAGCATTTTCATGATAATCCGTGTTAATTTTACCTGAGCTTGAGATGTTTTGCTATGTTTGAGTAAATTTGTTCCACAAGGAATCTTTATATATTTGTCTATAGTAATATGAGTAAATTAGTATCAAGAGGAAGTTTGTGTATATAATGGGGTTGACATCTACACTCTATGAGGGTTATAGAGTACCTTTATCCCGGAAAAATAAGTGGACTCTCATTATAAAAGCATTCGTGTTACAATGTGAACCACATTTTAACGGACGGGGGTGACGACACAATACACTATAAAATTTAATTAAAATTGATGTAGCCATTTGTATTGACGACCTGAGTGGTTCAGTTCTTTAACATGCCACGAAAAGGTCCCGATTCGAGGAAGGGTTCGATTCCCGACCGAGTAGAAATTGATAAAGGTGCTAGTTGTAGATTTTTGTACTGTGTGTTTTATGGCGCGGCATTTTTTACAATTTTTTAAAGTATTTGGCCCACCTTTATAATCAACTAGTGGACCAGGCGCGACTTCGTTCGCGTGGCGCCCTACCTATACCTACTCCACACCTATCCTACACCTACCCTAAACCTACCCTACACCTACCCCTACACCTAACCTTTTTTTTTTTTTTTTTTAACCTGGAGAAAGCCTGCGATATAGGTACCCAACCCACTGGGGGAAGAGTTGGGTTATGTGGGACTTCTACCCACTAAAAACTCCACGGTGGTCCACCTCGGTGCAGTTCGATGGGCTCCGGGATCTCAATAGAACGCAACCGGAACCCTTCTAACACCGCGCCCGAAGGCCCATCGCGAGGCAGGTTGTGTATTCTCCAACCCTGCCCCTACACCGTTCCGGTGTGTATCGGCTTGATGACCACCCCAAGCCGACACCGTCCACCGAGTCGTTTGGTCGGACATTGTAGCCCCCACCACAAGTGTCCGCAACTCCGATGACCCCCTATAGTCGCCTCTTACGACAGGCGGGGAAGACTGTAGCTCTATTCTTAGCCGGAGCTACACGGCTTGGGCACACTGGAGTTTACACTTCAGTGTGCCCCCTCCCGTCAACAGAGGTTGCAAGCAACCCTGTCGTGTGCTGACGCACATCAGAGACTTCGCTGCTAGTCGGAGCTCTTCGTCGTCGTCGTCGTCTCGCGGGGTCCGCACGCTCGCGTTCCCGCTTCGCTGACTCCTTCTGGACCATGACGGTCTCGCAGAAGGTGATAACGGCCTCCCAGGCTACAGAACTTCCGAGCATTGCAGCGACTACTGCAGACAGGGAAAGATCTGGGCCGATTTCTTGGATCAGGTCGCTTCGCTCACAGAGCCAAGCAGGGCACTCCTCTAGCGTGTGCCGCGCCGAGTCCTGGTCCGCACCGCAATGGTGACACTGCGGTGTCTGTTCCCTCCCTATTCGGTTGAAATATTCACCGAAACAGCCATGTCCGGTGAGCGAGCACTACGCGGCTCATGGAGACGCTCGCGCCAGCAGTTTATTGCGCGTCTGAGGGCCCTCACCCTTATTTCTTCGTTAGTAGCGGTTCCACCTCTTTGATGAAGGATACGGTAGACTCTCGCATCCATATCAGCCAGGATATCGAGAGGTGGAACCCGCGCCAGCACAGATGCCGCCTCGTACGAAAGAGCACCCGCTACTTTTTCAATCTGGGAAACCAGGCGGTCAAAATGATCTGCGAAAGACCACCGTCCGTCTAATACTAGGCCCAGACATTTCATAGTTTGTCCTATCTGAACCTCTACTTCTCCCACCCGCACCACAGAGGCAGGAGGGCTCTCTCGCCGAGGGAGTCCGTGGAACCATAGCGCCTCGGTTTTGTGAGGTGCAATCGCCAGGCCTAAAGCACTGATTCTCCTTACGATACAAGCTACACCTAGCTCTGCTAGTCGTAAAGTCCTCTCAAAAGACTCCGCTTCGACTAATATTAGAGTATCGTCTGCGTAGCAGACAACACTAATGCCAGCTAGGAGTTGGGTCCGGAGCACCACGTCGTATGCAAGATTCCACAACAGAGGGCCAAATACCGACCCCTGAGGAACCCCGCAAACGACCTCTCTCTGTTCGACTTGGCTTTCTCTGGAAAAGATAATCCTCTATTACAGCACGGAGATAATGTGGAATCTGATGCCGGACGAGGGCCTCCCGTATCGCAACCCAGGGGAGAGAGTTGAAAGCATTGACGATGTCAATACTGACAGCCAAAACTACTTTCCCTGGGAGACTGCCTCTTCAGCCACGAAGCGGACTCGAAGGATCGCATCTACTGTCAAGCGACCCTGCCGGAAAAAAATTGTCTCTCTGATAAGTCCGGTCCGGTCTCCCGCAGGTGCTTATTGATACGGAGGGGTATGATCTGCTCAAACGACTTACCCGAATCATCAAACAAGCAAAGGGGCCGGTACCCGGAGGGTGAATCCTCGGGCCTCCCTTCATTTTTCAAAAGGACGAGTCTTGCTTCTTTCCACAGTGCCGGGAAGTACCCATGGCGAAAACAAGCGTTAAACAAGTGTCTCGTCCTCTCTTCTAGCACTCTAAGCGCTATGACTAACGCTCGCTCAGGAATCCCGTCCGGACCCGGAGCCGTGTTTCGAGCAGAAAGACGTCTCACTGCGTTTGCCACTTCTCCATCCGTTACCTCCAGACTCTCGGACCAAGCTTCTAAAGCCAATGTCGCACGAGAAACGCCTGAGCTTCTCTCGAGTGGAAAGAGGGTATCTACCACTGGGGTTCAAGAGTTTCCGTCAGAGGAGGAACCCAAGGGCGCAACTTCCCCAAGACCATCCTGTACGGGCGTCCCCATGGGTCCCTATTCAGGCCATCCAACAGATCGTTTCACGAGCGCGACTTGGCATCCGCTATTGCCGACTGTAGGGCGACTGTGGCAGCTCGGTAAGCGGAGTACGCATTATCTTTTTCGGCTTGACTTGCCGCTCTCCGTCTTCTTGTCCGAGTGAAGAGCCTGCGCGAGGCAAGACACGTCCTACGAAGGGCAGCAAAGTGCTCTGACCACCAATAAACCGTCTGCTGGAAGGAGACCTGACCCTGGGCATAGCAGCATCACATATTGTGGCCATGCTAGCTCTGATCCATTCCGCCTCCCTTTCGGTTGCAAAGGGGTTTTCAAGGTCAGGTGCAGGTAGCCAATCAGCTGTATGAGCCGCAGAAATCAATTTATCCCTGTCCAGCCGCTTAAGCGCCCAGCATGCTTGCACACCATTCCTCCTTCACCGTTAATCAATCCGTCCGTCCTGGTTAATCAATAAATATCTTTCATTCATTCATTCCGTTGTATCGCTGCAGCGACAGGACGGTTAGGGATAACGGAGAAGATGATATAGAGGTGATCAGATAGTGTTACAACCTCTTCTGCTACTCTCCAGTCCGACACCAAGCACTCAGCTGTCCGGTTAGCCCAGGACAGGTCTACGATTGACTCCCCCTGCCATCTGACACACGTGCTAACCGAGCCCCTGTTCAACAATCGGAGGTCGAGACCGGCCATCCATTCAAGGACAGTCTTGCCTCGCACGTTGTCCCGGACGTCTCCCCAAACCCGTGATCGGGCATTAAAGTCGCCCAGCACTAGTATCGGTGAGGGCTGTATCTGTGTATAAACACCTCTACTTGACCCAGATACTCCACAAAGTTTTCGAGATTGCAGTTGGGAGAGATGTAGCATCCCATCACGAAGAGAGAGCCCCACTCAACCACTACAATGCCGGGACTTGACGCTACTTTACGGCACGCGGGGTCTCCGCGCCCTCCTCCCCAGTATACCGCAACGTTTCCAGTGTCATCTGCGAACCAACGGGGATGGACTGGGGTTCTGTATGGCTCCGAGATGACTCCAAGGGCAATTGAACACTCCACAAGGTTTTGCAAGAGCAGGTCTTGCGCCTTGCGGCAGTGGTTTATATTACCCTGGAGTATTTTGTGCGTGGGACTAAATGTTAGGCCTCCATTTCTTCCTGGGTCGGGTTGCTTGCGCTACCCGCTCTGGTACCCAAACCGTCAGGCGTGGCCCCACCTCCCATGTCCGTAGAGCTAGCCGGAACATTAAAACCGACCGCAGTCTTTCTTTTGTCGCCCCTTTTGGGGCGCTTGCAGCCCTTACTGCCGTCGCGGTGGTCAGCCGGGCGCCCGTGATTCGCACACAGAGGACATCTAGGTGCTTGTGCCTCACATTTGGCCGCCTTGTGTCCAGGCGGACCGTACTTGTAACACAAGGCAGACCGGTCAATTGAGCCAGTACAGTGATGGCATGCATGTCCTAGTTCCAGATAGCGGAAGCACTGTAATGGTCTCGAGGCTAGAACCTGCAATCTGGCTGAAACCCATCACACCCGTACCCTTTTCGCGGCCGCCAATTTGTGTACGGCAGAGAGAGGGCAACGGACCCAAGCCGAGCTTAAGGAGCCAGGACGAAGACCGCGGATCTCTCCTACTTGCACGGCAGCCACGTCGCAACTTCGGGCTGCGGCGACAGCCGCCGCCAACTCCTGTGGGGTGACTGATTCGTCCAAGTCCATAACTCTGATCTCACCCTTCTTTACAGGCCGCGAGATGTACACGCCCATGTCACCAAGGGCTTTTCTCATTTTGAGGGCTAGGGTATCGCGCACTCCTGTCCCGGTATCTCCAGCAGGATGCCATCATTCAGAGCCCTCTTCTGGCATATAACACTGATGCCGAGGTCTTCTGGCTGTATCTTTTCCTTCGCTTTAGCCATCACCTGGGCATATGTGATGTTGGCCCCCTCCGGAATCGTGATGGCTACAGCGGTAGATCGCGGCAGCTTTGGCGGTTTGGCCTTCTTCGCCTTTTTAGGCAGTGCAGCGGTTGGCTTAGCGGCATTCGCCACCTGGGCCTTTGAAGCCTTTACCTTGGCCTTTCCACGAACCACAGTGGTCCAGGCAGGTTCTTGCGCTGGCTGCTGTTGCAACTGCGGGGCCGGACGAAGCGGCACTGCAGGCTCAATCAGGGTTGCGAGCGTCGACGCAGAAGTCAAAGCAGTTACCGCTGAAGCCGCTGGGGTTGGCTTCCGTAATTTCTTCTTCTTTTTCTTTCTGGCCGTCCCTATAACACCAGGCTCAGTGGGTTTCGCCACCTTCTGCCCCAGTGGGAGCCTGATGATTACCTCCGGGAATATCTTCGCCTCCAGATGTGCCAACTTGCCCTCAATCATAGCCTTAATTTGGCTCATAAGGACATCGTCAGCACCTCTGGGGGCACAAGGTGCTGCCTCCATATGCTAGCCACGAAGTTGGGCCAGTTCACTGATTAGCATTGCCAACTTCCCACTGTGGTCCTCGAGCTGAGAACGTAGCAAGGCGTTTTCCCGCAGCAAAGCATTCTCCCGCTCGAGGTGACTGGTATCCACAGTAGATCTTTGGGTCATCTCGGGTACCGCCGCCGTCACCACACGCACCGCTATACACATTTGGCGCACCATGCCCCCCTGGAGGTTCCGAGATTTGTTGGCTACAGCCTCAACCGTCTCCAGGCTCTCCAGCACTCTGCTGGTAAGGTCCACAGACGGCTGATGCCGCATCTCGTCACCAAGTTCCTTCGGACTAGGCAGAGATGACATCGCCCTAGTCTTCTTTTGTACAGGGTCAGGTATCGCAAAGATGTCCACCTCATCCATGTCGAGCGCATCTCGGTTTCTTTTTCGAACTGACGCACGAGACGCACGAGACGAGGCCGAGACCATAGACACCTCAAAGGTATCCGATTCGAAGCCGTCAGTACTACACTCCGAGTCACGGAACCTAGGTCGCCCAATGCCTGAGTAACCAGGTATATTTACATTAGTCTGGTACCTGTCAAACATCTCCTCGTTGTAGCGCGTACACGCTGGAACCGGTTCCTTCGCCTTCTTTTTTGAGGCCCCCCTTTTCGAGCCCCATAGCAGGCGACGCGGACGCGCCGCCAACACCGCCCCTTCCGGGGCCAGTCACGTTCGGTTCTCCGCCCAGTCCAGGGCCACTGTCCACGTTCACGGGAGCGGATATACCGCTAATACGGCCAGTAAGGCCGTGGTCAAAGCCCTTTTCGGGCCCAAATGTTTCACCGCCTTTCTCAGGCCTACAATCTAGCGCAACATTGCCCCCCCCGTATAAGTTGGGGAGACCTCCGGGCTTTCGCTCAGAGGTGAGGGATTCCCCAGCTCAGACCCTGAGACTGGGACCCTCCCGGGGAGATTGTGTTTGTGGTGTGCCATCATGTCTCTGGAAAGCTTTTTTTACAGTGAAAAGCCTTCCTGAAAAACTGTTCACCGCCCATCTCGGGCAACCTCGCAATGGAGTTGGCTACTGCAAGGGAGCTCCAAGTTCCCGCAGGGTACTTTTATAGTGGTTTCCTACCACGCACCCTGTCCTGAAAAGGACGGGCTGACCCCGAACTGTGAACAGCCGGTCTATGACAGGATTACGGTATGGATCCTCATCCCAAGTGCCAAAGGGCGACAAGAGAGGACCGGTCGACCCTCAACTCAAGTGCCAACGGGCGACGAGAGAGGGTCGGCTTCCCTCTCGGCTCCTCTTACAGCAGAGAAGGAGAGAGAAGCGGCGTCGGATTATCTGCCGCTTGGCTACCAAAGTCCCTTGTGGGAAGTTAATAACCAAGCGCCCAGAGTGCACCGTCCCGATCATGCTACTCTTCCTCCGGGTCGTAACCCAAAGGGACCAGTAGCTAACCGGGCATACGAGGAGGTTACCCGACCCAGCACCCCACACCTACCCTAAACCTACCCTACACCTACCCTATACCTACCCTAATATACACCTTATTTTTTTTTTTTTTTTCATCAGGATATCCTTTCTACAGATACCACCTGCCAGGGGAGCAGATGGTTATGTGGGAGTCACCAAAGGTCCTACCCACTAAAACCTGACGGTGCCCGTCTCACCGCATATAGGCAAAGCCACGGTACTTGCGCGGAGGAGCTCTACGCATACCCCGATGACTGCGCCAGCGGACCTCGTAAAGCGAGTTGTTGTACGGGGAGCGAGCTTTGTGCTCACTCTAAACAGCTTCTTATGGGGCGTGCCGGGACATACGGCACGCCAACCATCACGGGATCTGTTTAACGAGCGGCAGGTGATCCCCATTCCCACCGCTCAAGCTCCCGTTAGGGGGGAAGGTGGCGTGCATAATCACGCCTCCTGCGACCGACTCTCCGGCGACGAATTGGGAGAGCTAGTGCGTCGTCCTCTCTCTCCCTCTCCGCTGCCTCCTTTTGTGACATTACCAGCTCACAGAAGGTAACCACCGCTTGCCATGATCTGTCGCTCACAACCATGGATTTTACCACGGCCGGGAGCGAAAGATCGTTTCCTACCACCACAATAAGTGCCTCGCGTGGCGCCTCCCATGCTTGGCACTCAGCCAACGTATGCTGCGCCGTATCATTGACGTACCCGCACTCGTGGCAGGCTGTCGTGGCTTCCCTCCTGGCTGTGTTGCACAGGTACCTCCCGAAGCATCCATGCCCCGAGAGGACCTGCACGAGCCTAAAGGTAAGCGCACCCCTCCTGCGCTCCGTCCACTCCTTTAGGACGGGGCGGATCGCCTTTATTGTGCGAATTCCCGCGGAAGGCTCCAGAAGTCGCTGACTCCAGCTTGCAATCGCCCTTTCTCGGGCACTTTGTCGCCATTCTTTCGTGACCTCAGATCAACCCCGTCGCAACGTGCTTCGGCAGTCCGCCAGTATAAAAAAGCCAAAATCTCAGCATCCAAATCCCAAGGCAGCGTTCCAGCTAAAACGCAAGCCGCCTCAAAGGAGATGGTACGGTAGCCACGTATTGCCCTGACTGCCATGACTCGCTGCGGTCTTCGTAGAAGTGTTTTATTTCCCGATCCGTCCCGATCATGCTACTCTTCCCCCGGGTCGTAACCCAAAGGGGCCAGTAGCTAACCGGGTATACGAGGAGGTTACCCGACCCAGCACCCCACACCTACCCTAAACCTACCCTACACCTACCCTATACCTACCCTAATATACACCTACCCTAACCTACACCTATCCTGCATCAATCAATAACCTACACCTATCTTGAATCACTATTTCTATTGTTGAAAACCGCATTAAAATCCGTTGCGTAGCAAAGATCTAAGCGTACATAGATAGACAGAGACAGACGGCGGAAAGTGACATTGATTTATACTATGTATAGATATACCAGTAAAGTATAAATAGTGTGCAACTGTGCACAAACACCAATCCGCTCGGTTTAGCGTGAGTCATTACTAATGGATGCTTTTATTCGTACTGAAGTAGTTAGTGGAAAATGTACTACATTAATGGTGTACGAATTGAATTCTCTCATAATTAACAAACCGTCAATTTATAGAGAAATTTGGAGATCGTACATTAAAATCCATATATTTTACTGAATTTAAATTTATAATACAAAATAATGGATATGATGTGATGGTTGAAAAGAAAACAATTTTGTATTGAAAACCACCCAATCAAAGTACGACTCGAGTGGTTCACTTGGTTAACATGTCATGGTCTGCCACGCAGCGGTCCTGGGTTCGATTCGCGGCTGAACAGAAATTGCAATGATTAATTTTTATTTCTGTTTCAAATTTGGTTATCGTATGTATAATAAGTATGTCGAAGATTAGGGCAGACTCTAGCAGGGGAGAGATCCATCAGAAGGTATTTTCGGGATAGTGTTATTGAAATAAGAATTAGAAGAACAGTTTAACAGTGTATTGAGGTAATAAAGCATGATTACAATAAATAGCAAACAATGAAAGAATAGGATGAATTTAGGATAATTTAAGTAGCTGATAATAATGTGGGACTACCGAACCCATGGGTCACTGGAAGAACCGCCACCACCCATGGCCTCCTGATAGGCCGAAGCCCAAGGTGCGCCCTTGTACAAATTATAATATGGTAGTCCCATCTGTACTTACACTCTCCTTAATGGACTACGGTTATGTGATGTGAGGCAATAAATACAGACTTCTTCTTTCTTCAATGGATGAGCAGCTAGTTACACGTCTTGACTCGTCGATGGTCGAATGGAAAGTGTTCGTAAGGCGGCGCGCCGAATATGATGTTTCCAGCTATCCGCAGGGCGGCGCTTCGATTGACGTTGCGTTTCTTAGTCAAAATTATGTCTAGGCTCATAACCTTCTACGACAAGTATATATTTGAAAAATACATATGTAGTTTATCAGTTTTCTTGACCCATAACAAAAGCTTTGCTTACTTTGAGGCTAGATAGCACTGTGTGAATTGTCCAAGCATTATATGTCCAAGCAAGCGTTGCAATATTTGAAATTTATTGCATCATACAAATAGTTCCTGCTAAATGTTGGCATGAAAACTCGACCCCTGTATATTATCACGCTTTAGCCATATTACGACACGGCAAAAATATTGCTTCTACCTATTTGGCTTTGCGGGAAAAATGTACAGAACTGCATTTAGGGCAGCAAAATATTTTAGAGAAAAACTAAAATAACGATTTTTAAAGCTTTGTTTTCAAGAAATGTTCGCCTGTACTTCCGCATTGAATATAGAAAATCATTTTATGTATACCCCGGTATATATCCCATTTAAAATTTAAAATTGATTTATTTCAAGTACGAGTACAAATTCATTCCTACAAATACTAATATTAACATATTGAATTTAATATGTCAGTAAATAATTAATACATAATTTAAAATAAGCATGTTTGTCGATGTACACAATAATATAAATCAGTTTCATAGAAATTTTATAGGCAAAATGGGATAAAAGTAGATTTCACATGTAAACAGTGAGTATATTCGTATTTAGAATGTTAACATGAGATTTCATGTCCCGCCGCGAGCTCTCGGGCTTTTAATTTGGAACAGTGTTTATGTCGAATCGGACTCTAAATTTTTAACAACAACCTTTAACAGCTAAAAGTTGCGTAGTATATTATTTGCACTGACCTATAAGAGAGATTTTTTATTTCTACGTATACGTACGACGTTAGTGACACGTTTATCCATATCGTATGCAAGAGCAAGCTGATTTGACCCACAAGTTAAGCGACATAATGACCATAACATGAGTTTTATACAGCTAATTGGCGTTACCGCATTTGACATAAATAAAGTTCAACGTGATAATTTATCTGTTTTTGAAAGAAAGCGTTTTGAATACCCGACAAACAGATGGATAGACAGACAAAAAACGATCCTATAAGCCTATAAAAGGTCCGTTTTACAATTCAAAGTTCAGAACTAGGGTTTCCAAAAAAATACAAGAAGAATATAGCAGATTTTCATCTAGGATGTCAAAAAAATAGACGCTGTATTTATTTATTATTTATTTAACACTTTATTGTACATTAACAGTATATTAACACAGATTCTGCAAGATTATGACAAGTACAAGGGCGGTCTTATCGCCAATAGCGATCTCTTCCAGACAACCATTTACATGGATATAGTGGAGGTCGGAAAGCAATAAACTAGTAGGCAATGTACATTTGAGATTTCTTACAGAACTTACAATCACCATACAGTGAAGAAATGCAATAAATATACTATACAAAGAACCAAAAAAAAAACAACTACAAATATATTAAACTAAACAAAAACAATACTAATTAGAATCCAAAACCGCTATACAAGACACAGACGATGAAATCATGTGTTCAGGGTAGAAAGGAGATGACCCTTCAATCTTCTTTTGAATATACTCGGCGAATCCGAACATCTCACCTCACGGGGAAGAGCATTCCACAAGCGCACCGACTGTACGGTAAAGGAATTATCATAGAAGCTTGTCACATGATGGGGCATTACCAACGTCCGATCTCGGGAAGAGCGCAGAGATCTACTCTGTATGTCGGAATCGTACTGGAAACGCTCTTTTAAGTATTGCGGTGAACAGCGATCGAACAGAACTCGATATAAGAAAGAAAGCGTATGAAAAATACGTCGCTGGCGAATGGGAAGCCACTGTAGCCGAGCACGAAACTCCGACACATGATCAAACTTGCGAAGACCGAAGATAAATTTAATACAGTAGTTTTGCAAACGCTCCAATTTAATAAGTGGCTCCTCGGTGAGATCTATGAAGCAAGTGTCAGCGTAGTCCAAAATAGGCAGCAATAAGGACTGTACTAGCGCAATCTTAGTAGGAATAGGCAGGAAATTACGCAATCTTCTCATTGTGGACGAAGAGGCGAACAATTTGCGACTGATTTCAGCCACATGTGGTCCCCAGGACATTGTCTTGTCAATTATAACACCCACGTTTTTCACGGACTCACTAAAGGGCACCTGCACACCATCGAAATATACGTTAGGCAGCGTTTTCGGGTCTACTCTAGCCAACATCCTCGAACTACCGACGATAATAAGCTGCGTCTTTAAAGCGTTAATTCTCAATCCATGCGTGGTACTCCAATCCGAAATCCGATCCAGATCACAGTTTATAATGTTAATAGCACTAGCTATGTTGTCTGGGGACGATTGAGTGTAGATCTGAAGATCATCTGCATAGAGATGACAACATGAACTAAGGCCGGAGGTAATATTATTAATAAATATAGAGAACAGGATTGGTGAAAGCACGCCACCCTGAGGAACACCGGCGCCTAGCTCACACCACGCGGAGAGAGCGTCCTCCATACGAATCCGCTGACGACGTCCCCCAAGATAGCTGCGGAACCAGTCAATCGCTTCATCAGAAACATTAAGAGAGCGCATGATACTAAGTAGAATGTCATGATCGACTGTGTTGAATGCATTACTAAAGTCTAAGAGCGCCAAGACCGTAACATGACCGCGCTCCATACCCATCCTGCAGTCGTCAGAAATCTTTACTAGAGCAGAGTTGGTGCTATGTCCTGGACGGAAGCCGGACTGGAAGGGATTAAGCAGGTTAAACTTAGTAAGGAAAGTAGAAAGTTGATGGTGGACAAGGCGCTCGAAGACCTTGGATAGGAACGAAAGTATGGAGATAGGACGGAAATCAGACAAGGCCACCGGAGATGATTTTTTAGGAATAGGAAAAATTAATGCCTCTTTCCAAAGAGTCGGATAAGACTTGGTAGCAATAGATGTATTGAATATGTGGACTATGTCCAAATCCATCCCTCCAAAACTGCGCTGATACATGACCTTGGCCTTTGCTTTAGGTGGGCGTATTTTATATGATAAGTAAATGAGATCATGAAAGGAAAATGCCTCCGCACAGTGTTGACCATGCGCCGCCACGTGAGCGGGTGAAGAAACTAACATGACGTCTAATAGGGTTGGTACGCAATTTGGAAAAAAATGGGTGGCGTTAAGAGGCAGAATGTGCATATTACAGGAATGAGCGAGAGACCTAAACGCGTGGGTCCTGGAGTCATTCTTAAGCAAACAAGTATTGAAGTCACCCATGACTACAGCATGACTATATGAAGATGCAAAGTCTTCCAATAGCGCTTCAAAGGAATTGAAAAAATTTACAGTACGAGAAGGACTGTAATAAACGCCAAGGAGCACCTTACTAT
This sequence comes from Blastobasis lacticolella, assembly GCA_905147135.1. Taxonomy (NCBI): domain Eukaryota; kingdom Metazoa; phylum Arthropoda; class Insecta; order Lepidoptera; family Blastobasidae; genus Blastobasis; species Blastobasis lacticolella. The sequence goes on from LR990041.1 coordinate 20,416,601, forward strand.
GAGTCAGGGTGACCTCAATAAAAAGATGTTCGCCCGCACAAGCAGGAGGCGGCTGGGCTGAGCGACAAATAATGGAATACGGCAGGTGAGCCTTCAGATATATAGCAACCCCGCCACCCCCACCACCAGTGCGGTCGTTTCGCAAAAGAATGAAGCCGGGTAAGGAGTAAGAAGTGGAAGGTAAAGAGGGCTTTAGCCAAGACTCAGAAACCAAGATGGCATCAAGGCCCTTCACATCACTGAATGTAGCCAACATATCGCCATAGTGTGCCGGTATGCTCTGAGCATTGATGTGGACTACATTCAAATTCTTTCGGACGCTGGTAAAAGTGGTATTAAGTGTCTCAGGGAGTGTCGGAATGCTGTGGAAACTACAACTGTGTATTCTGTGGGCCCATTCCTTAGCTTAGTACCGAGCCCAGGTATCTGGTCTGATCAGTTCGTTTTACCTCCTCTTTACCTATGCGAACGGTCTGTACTGTTGCAGGCCAAGTACTCTATCTTCGCCACATTTATCTTCAGACCGCCGTTCTCAAGCGACTCCTTCCACGTTTTCACCCGTTGGACAAGTCGCCCCTTGTCAAAGTCTGTCACCGCGATATTGTCAGCATACATGAGTAGCCACGGAGGTACCTCATGATAATCTCGGATGCTGTCTGACAGTACGTCTAAGAGCCCTGGAGTACCCCAACGGTAATAGGGAACGGGTTGGTGTCACCAACAGCAGTCCTAACTATGGAATCGGAATCGCGGTACATGATAATGTCAATATAGCCCTCAGGTACTGATTTGGATCGCAACGAACACCAGATCATCTCACGAGGGACACAGTCAAAGGCCTTCTGCATGTCAAGAAACAGGAAATACAGGGCGTGCTCCTTGATCTGTATCCCTCCATGAGAGTTCTTAGGGAAAATACGGGGTCCATGGTTCAACAACCCAGCTGAAACCCATACTGACAATCCGAGATTGTACACTCCCGTCGGATTCGAGAGTCCACAATGCGTTCGAAGAGCTTCATGGTGTGAGACATCACCTTTATACCGCGGTAGTTGGTTCACTCCCGCACTGAACCCTTACCTTTAACGACTGGGGTAATTATATTCAGCCTCCATTGTTCGGGTATCTTCTCGGTGAGGAGAATGCGGTTATAAAGGTCGTCGTATATCAGGTTACCTTAAGGGTCATTTACACAGCGACAAATGGAAATATCCTGTGCCGCTTTGACCCTCGATCGTGCCAACTTGTAGTTGAGTTTCTGCCCCTCAGACGATTCCAACTTATTGTATAAAGGACGTAAGTGGTTTTGTCTAGCCCTGGCTATCGCTCGTTTGGTGGCACGTTTGGCATCCCTGTATGCGGCGTCCAGTAGTATATAGTATCTTGGCTTAAAATATAGTAGGATACTGTATTACATAGTAGATTAGGCAATCCTATTCGGAACCTTTATAGCAACTGGCACCTTTAAAACCCTACATCCATGCCTGTAACAGTATGATAAATAATAACCCTACGTTTTTATATGAATGTTTCATTTTATTTCAGTATGAATTTTACATTTTAACCCTCTACGAGAGTATCCTGCACGTGCCAGCAAGTGTGAGTAGGGCAGAGTATACATCCGTTTCATTTAGTCTCTCAATTTGAGCGTATGATGAGTTGGTTTGGTGAGTAAACGTTATACGTCGCTGGTGTGTATGTTGTATTTCGTTGGTGTGTTGAAACGTATTTCACTGCAATTTTACTGTGGTTTTCGCATATTACGCTGGTGCTAATTATTTTCTGCAGTAGCCGGAATAATGGCTCGACTATGTAGACTATGTATGAGGGTGGAAAAGTTTTAGATTATGATTTTAGAATATTAAATTCTGGGGTTACTGTCGAAGTGCGTATATGATGCAGAAGCGGAATTATGGAATTCATCATAGGGGTTTAAGCTTAAAGTTGCCGTTTTGTTTTCCCATAACATGTATTTAACATAACATGTTAAAAATGGTGATTAATACCGAAATCTATTTTGTCTGCAAGATACTAAGTCATTTGAAATAAATAAAAAATAATTTACGTAGAGTATAAACGTGTTTGAAAATTTCATCTTTATTCACGTCAGCTTTGCTCCTTTACCCGAAAAAATTATAAAGGCATAATAATAATTAAAATATCGAACAGGTTAAATGTTATCAGCAGTTGTTGATATAATGAATAACGGCTCATAGAGTATATACCTAAAAGTTTCATAAAGGAAAAGAAAGATAGTAAGAGATTGCAGATGCACCGCATTCGACGCAACTCGGTAAAGACAAGCTATAATCCGTCACGTTTGAGTTAACGTTAAATGGCAGCGCCTTCTACAAATCTTTTCGTTGCAGTTTTTAGTAAGCAGTGCACCACCTGTTACAAGTCCTACACTGAGAAATAGGATAAGTTCGAAGTACGAAGTTGGAACGAAGTTTTTCCTACTACTTCGTATTTTGAGATAGTTTAGTTTGTCTGTGAGCAATGTAAGACTTAGAAATCAGTCTATTTGTTTTAATGCTGCCTGACTAGAATTCTCTATCTAGAGGAGCTAACATTTTCCAGGGAGGATTATGATTTTACTGCTACCCTACCGCTACTGCTTACACTATCCAACGCTACGCCACAGCTACGCCAATGCTACGCGATTGTAACTGCATTGCTAAGTCAATGCTACGTAATTGCTACGCCTTTCTACGACAATGCTACGATACTAATTTAATTCTTGACAATTTCGAATCATGATAATTTGATACTATTGAATTAATTGTTTTTAACATTGACATCAACTATTAGTACTTAATTCTATTCATGAAACTATTTTAAATGACGATGTATGATTATTACTACGAATAAATGAATATGAATATGATACTACTACACTTCTGTTACGTAGGCGTGCGTATACCGCTACCCAACCTCTACTCTACCTACAGCATCTATACCGCTTCACTACCACTACACTTCCCCCGTGCTACCCCATCCCATACCCTCCATGTCCCCACCCTAAAGGCGGCCGGTAAATACTCGACACTTAAAAGAAAGACAAAACAAAACTTTCCACAAACACCCGAGATGTCCCGAAGATAAAATGCTTTATTACTCTTTTAAAAACTTTATTTATTTCCATTTAAGATTCATTCGAAACAAAGAGACTTCTTGCTTTTTACTGTTCCGTACCTCTGAAGATAAAAACGGACCCGTCACAGAATCAGTTAGTTAGTAGTCTGTCTGTCGATACTGTTTGTCAGTGAAACAATCGGCAACTTTCGGCGTCAGTGGTTAAGGTATCCGACTCGTAAGCGAGAGATGTCGGGTTCGAATCCCACTGCAGCCATGTACCAATGACTCATTTCTGAGTTAAGTACGTAAATTGAATGCTAACCGATGCTCTTACGCTCTCTGACTGAATGTGTAACCATGATACAATCTGGTCAGGTTCCCCTGGTAGCAGGGTCACGGAGGTCAGATGGCAGTCGCTCCACTGTAATTATCTGATCCGCTAAATCCTGGATCATGGTCAAGGCAGCACAACCGGGATATTAACGCCAAGATGATAATTATTACTTTGAACAAACTGTGTTTTTATGGACAAAATGTGTTAGTTTCGTAAAATGCTTTTAGTTTTACTATATTTATATCTCAATATTATACATTCAATACAATACCCAGTAAGACAATAAGCCCAAATCACATGCTAATAAGCATTCTGCGGTCAAGAGTATATCGGTATTGAATATGTTCCATTGAAATTGTGTCTATATGAAACTATATCGTTATATCATTTGGCGGCGGAGCGCGTTCATACAATTTTGAAGTGACATTTATTGACAGTACGTGCATCGCCGTCGCTTGATTTGACTCAATTAAGTGTCGATGTACTTCACAGCGTAATCATTAAACAGCGAAAACACTAATCTGCGAATCTCGTTACTGGGTAACATTGCTGCTTCGAAACCACAAAGCATCGATGCACTTTAAGAACCTACCAATTTGCAATTTGGTTCGATGACGCATCGCCCTGCTTCCTTCATCATCATCACAGCCCATATCAGTCTACTGCAGGATTTAGGGCCTTTCCCACGAAAAAGAAGGTTATTACCATAATCTCCACGCTTGGCAGGCGAGTTGGAGATCGCAGTTTTATAAATATAACAATAGAAAACGCCGCTGCCCATTTTGAAGCCTACGGAGACTCAAGAAATTTTTTCCCGAAAATGCTTCCTTATTATAAACTTATTTAGTTAGTTTTAAGTATTTTGAATGTGTTATTGGACCAATAAAGATACGTCAAGGTCTGTGTCTATTTCTATTTACAAAGAAATATTAAAACAACGAATCGCTTAAAGTTATCTCATCCAGACAACCATTTTCAGAAATATTGGTAAAGAAGATTTACGTAGGCAAATACAATGACATGAAAGTCAGCAAAAATGAATGCTAGAAAATTTGATAAAGAGAAAAGATGATTCTACAACGCCCAAAGTCAAAAGAATTGTAAAAATTCTGTTGAAAGACGTATTTTCAACCTTTAATCTTTAAACTTTATTTATTTCATAAAGAGAGTATTAATCTATCATCTCTATAGGTAGGTACTTAAAGGAAAACTCTTTGGAATCGTTTCAAAACACCTGTCCTGCCCCAAAAGATAACATCCTCAAGATAACCGCGCTCCTCTTTCCGAGCGTTAAATAGGTAGGTATATTAAAAGAAAATGTTAAAATTTATTTATTACTCAAAATAATATTTTTATACAAAAAAGACTGTCGGAAAAATTTTTACCTTTCAAAGTTATTTTTATACCACTAAGGTGGCAAACAAGCTAGCGGTCTGCCTGAGTTATACACAATATAAACGAATAAAGTGCACTAATCTGTGTGCCGTAGTTATTGTGGTTTTATTAATTGAAAATTACATCAATGTTACAATTAATTCATAGATACGTGAAAGAGTCCATGTACAAATTGTGATATTGAATAATTTGACAAATTAATAATTCCTAATGTTTATTTTCTCTTTACATAACATCGTGAGATGTATCTTTTCAATATACCTAGAACCTGTGCGAGAGATAGGTGTTTGCACTAGATTTAGACCTATCCTACAGATCACCTTTCCTCCGTTAGTACAGCACTGGAATTATACCGGCATTACATCTCTTATTTCATTATTTTGATGCTCTTATGGTGAGGGAAAACATTGTGATGAAACCTGCAAATTCAATCAATTGAATTTGTAACCATGATTAAATCTGGTCAGGTTCCCTTGGTAGCAAGGTCACGGAGGTCAGATGGTAGTCGCTCCACTGTAATTACCTGATCGCTAAATCCTGGATCATGGTCAAGGCGGACTTCGGGCCCTGGTTGTCGAGAGCACAACCGGAACATTAACGTCAAGATGATTAAATTTTTTTATTCGTTCATGTTTTGTAAAACTTTACTTGAAAGATAGCCCAGTCTTTTCTCCGTTAGCACAGCACTGGTATTAAACCGGTATTACATCTCTAATTTCATTAGACCTACAAACTTGTCTCGTAATTTATGACTTTCGAGCTTTTTGCCGAAATAAAACAGAACATTTACAGCGTTTCCTTGATTGAAAAACGGATCGCAAAGTACGTAAATCAGTTAGTGCTATTGTAAAAAGGATCAACAACATTGTTGTGTCTACCTTGGCTCCGACATAGTATTTTTACAAGCTTTTATTTAACTTGCAATGTATGTTCGTGTAGCTTGAGCTTCGCAAGTTGAATTAGAACCACTTCTTGGTATTAGATTGAGCTGAAATTGTGCATAGTTATTGATCTGATAATGGAAACGGGAGGTGGCATCCTCTCATATTTCACCGATACAATATACTCCTAAACTAGACTGAACATGATAAATCGTTCGTGTTTGAGCTCATTTGATTGGTCTTAAAAAAGTACTGACTCGCCGTACATTGATTGTATAATAATAATAATTGTCTCTGTGTTATGTCCCGATTGTGCTCTCAGGCATGATTCAGGATTTGGCAGATTAGGTAATCACAGTGGCGGTCATCTGACCTCGTGACCCTGTTAACAGGGGAACCTGACCAGATTGGATCATGGTTACACATTCAGTCGCCTGAATTGGGTAGGTTCCATCACGATGTTTTCCTTCAACGTAAGAGTATCAGTGAATGTTCAACTAATGTACATAACTCAAAAAAGAGTCATTGGAACATGGCAGCAAGGATTTCGGACATTGACTATTTATTTTGTGAATATTGTTTTGAGAATAATTCTATGGAAACTATCATTTGTTTGAGCAGAGAGAGACTTCCGCTATAATATCCCTTTTGAGTCATTAAAGTTTCTTATCTGTTTTTCCATTCTAGACTTCTATTATGATAGTTGGCATATCTCGTCTTTCAGCGCGTTCAATTCAGAACGACTCCACCTCTCAATTGTATGGCCAGTAATATTTTGTTAGTGCATGTCGATCGTCGAAACAGTCCAAACACTCGAGCTTGCGGTAGGCATAGACGGGGCCTTCGTGCTTTTTTAATTGCCTAGGGAGGCACACCGACGGTCGGTCCACTTGATGGAAAGCGGCTTCCGTCGTCCAGGATATCTACAATTTAAGGGGAGCGGATGCGGTTTCGGCCTTTGAGTTATCTGTAGACATGCCTTTTGAAGAACCCCATGTTATAATGCAAAGGAAATATTCCACAACTTGCACGTGCGCGGTGAAAAGTTCTCGTACATTAGTTGGATGCCAGGCATTTAGATGATGTGAATGAAATCTATCCCATCGTTGTGGGATGCGGTGGCGGAACAGTGAGGGATTTTTGGAGGTGTGCGCTTCATCGGCATTCTCTTTATAGTGTCTATCGCTTAGCTTAGAAAAGCGAGACGGATTATTAAAATAAATGAATAAAAAAAATAATGTGCTCAACACTTGTTTTTGTTGACATGTCTCCTCAACAATACAATCGAAAGGTGGAGACTTAAATGTCATCGAATTGTTTATTTTATATTGAAGATACCGAATCATTTGAATTTTCCGCCTATATGTTGTCGACTCAGAACGGCTTATTTGTTATTTTGTACGTATCACGTTGACGTTAGAATATAGGTAGCAAAACTCGGATGCTTAACTTTAATGCTTAACGCTCGAGATAAGCAAGTGATAAGTTTGCAAACTACCAAAATTGAGGTTTCTCAAGCCCAAATACACAAACTCACAGAACTCAAACTATGATCAAACTATACTCAAAATTAATTCAGCAAGGAAATTTTACTTAAGTCATACCTGAGTACATTCTCAATATGAATTTCTCAATTCAGAAATCGGCTGTATAACGCATGATCCATGCCATTTCGAAAAGCGAAGTGTTGGTTTCACTTATTGGTTTGTTAATTATCATTATCAACATCATAGACCGCAACAGTCCAATGCAGGACTTAGGGCCTCTTCCACGGGGAGGTTATTGCTATAATCTCTACGCTTGGCAGTCGGGTTGGAGATCGTAAATATAATAATGGAAAACGCGTAGACTACGATGACTCTAGAAGTTTTGCCTCGAAAACATTTGTCTTCTTGTACGACTTCTTCTTCCACAAGTGTAAGGGGGTTGGTGCTAATCTACTCTGCCGGGCACCACACAGCCTATAAATTTAGTTTACGTTAATTTTTTATATTTAATTATAGTAAAACAAATATTTGGGTGCTGTACTGTGTTGTGTCAAGTCAGTGCTGTGTCAATCGTCAAAGCATTAATTTATTATTTATTTATGTCGCATCTAATTTTAGGTTTTTATGTTGTTTTTATTTTCACGCCAGTACCATTCTCCATTCTATCGGCCAAACAGCAAAGTTGTGATAATAAAAGGAAATATTACCTTCCCATTTGTACATACCAAATATTGCTTAATACGGCATTCAGAAGCTGTATTATTTACGAGTATTGCCTCTGTCGGAAGGTAAAAATGACGCGAAAGGTGTAAAATGAATGTTAAAATATTTATTTGTTTAGAGACGTCAGTCTTCCTGTAAGACTTTCAGTTTACGTATGTTTCCAACCATTTTTCATTTCGTTTCAGTAAGAATGAGGTTGCCATTACTCAATTTTATGATTTCCGACATTAATTCTATACGGAATAACCTAACCGACAGAAAAAGTAGGACAAACCCCGACGAAGTTTACTTAAACTCCAATATTTTCTAAACTACAGAACTGATTTAAAAAAAGTAAATATAAGAACCCTCTCGATTAAACTGGCTTTCAAATAAAAACACCCCTTCTAAATAATAATAATAAGTCTTTATTTGATAAGCCAGTTAAAACTCAATACAATAATTATATCTAATTAATAGTACATTATGGCCAAGTAAATTATTTATGTCCCCTGATTCTCAAGCTAAGTGAAACTTGTGTTGTGAGAATCAGTGGTTCCACACTGTGTCTGCCACAATAATTTGCAAACTGACATTATGCCTGTTCTTATGTACATTATAAAACAAACAAAGAGAAAATAAAAAAAAAGTTAAGCAAAATAATCTAGAGAGTGTATTTGGTTGTGTGTGTGTGTATGTATGTATAAATGTATGTATGCGCGTGTGTGTGTTTATCGCGTGTTTCTCTCATAAAATAAGCTTGCTACTGACCTCTAACTGAGCATTCCTTTCTACAACTGAACCTGACCCACTGCTAGCCAGTCTGTTACGTTACAGTTCTCGTATATGTATGAGTGTGTGTATGTATGTGTGTGTATGTATGTCACGATTATATACATCAATACAACACATCATCATATCACTATTTAGCTAACTAGTTATATGAGTAGTTCCACAGTACTGCTATAGTCTTGTAGTTTAAGCCATTCTTTTAAATTTTGTTTAAGATTATGCGAGTTCAGTGAGTTGAGTTTAAGAATTCCGTCGACTTTGTTATACATTTTCGCACTTATGTATTTGTACTGCCTTCCGGCATAGGATGTTCGACAAATCTCTTTGGGGCAGGCTTGTTTCATTTGTCTACCTGGTTTAGGGTCGTGTATTAATGGGGTAGTAGAGTGGCGTCGTAGTAAGCATCGCATTATATAAATTTGCCTAACAGTTAGGACTCCAGTTTCTTCATAATGAGCGTGCGTAGTCTAAACGGTTTACGATTTGCAATTTTAAGTACTGCCCGTTGGGCCCTCTCAAGAGTCAAACATATGGTTTTAGCCGCACCACCCCAAACCGAAATACAGTAGGATAACAAAGATTCACAGAGAGCAGTGTAGACCATGTTAAGAATGAATTTATTTGCTGAATCTCTCAACTTTTTAAAGACAAAAATCAGTTTTCTGACACTATTTGTCAACTGATTTACGTGTGGATACCACGTGAGACATTCATCAACCACCACTCCTAGATATTTAATAGTAGATACCCGGCTGAGAGCGGGACAACAATAGTCCGCATCATCGAAGCAACTGTGAGCCCTTACATTGACAGAGTGCTCGGTTGGCAAAAGATGTTTTCTTAGACCAAATGTGATATATTTCGTCTTATCTGCATTGAGAGTCAAAAGATTTGCAGAAAGCCATTTAGCGGCTTGAGAAAAAAAGAAAATCAGTCCATCCGTTTGACAGCTACACAAAGCCACAGATACACGGATATACACGTCAAACTTATTACACCTCTCTTTTTCAGACAGACAAAGCCACAGATACGCACGTCAACCTTACAATAACCCTTTTCTTCATCGGTGTTTAAAAATAAACAGCAGGAAGAAAATACAGCCTTGTTGGCGAAGTATTTCACACGGTTCGAAGAAATAGTTATGTTTATTTTAAATACAATGCGGAGGCGAAAAAAATTAAATGCTATTTTCGAGATAACCTCTTTTTTGAAAATGTACCTAACAGCGCATCGCCGTTTCCCTGAGCCTAAAATTTTGAAAAGTTTCTTAAAATACACAAGTGAGTATCATAAAAGTCGCAAACAATTCCTGATCTGTAAACAATTATGTCGATATAAAAGATAAGAGTTCGTGACCTTTACAAAATGGGGCATCGATCCTTGTATCCTCATAAAGAATTTTAGAAATCCCTGCGAGACCGGGATGAAGTATGGCCGGAAATATTTCCTGGAAAATAAGCGAGAGCATGCAAAAATGAAATAGGGACCGAAATTACAAAAAAATTAGATAAGTATCTTCCACAAATAGCGGAATGTGTGTTTATAGTAAATAACGTTGGTTGTAGTTTGGCTATGTCCGTCTGTCTATCTAATGTACGTTTTAATAGAAAATAGCAACAGTAGAGCACGTTATGCATAAGTATTATCCACAGATATCTCAATAAATTGACTTATTTAACATATTATCCACAGAATTTTTGTCTTCGTGTTTCCATTTGCCATCAGCCCGTTGGCTATAATCAGATTGTTTACCGATCTTGGGACTTAAGGGCGCACATCCTATGACGTGGCTACCCATTACATTACATCCACAGAAATTTTATGAAGATCTGTATTTATTTCAATAAGTGAATTTATTTAGATTTATGTGGAAAATACTTATCGATAACGTGCTCTATTTTCGTTATTTTCCATAGAAACGTACTGTATTTAGCAGTTCTACTTGTACATTCGCTTGTGCCCGGAATTTTCCACGAATATTTGGCTAAACCTTTTTGTGATGATACGGAATAAGTTTACAACTAACCAGATAAATGCAAAACTTATTTATATAATGTCCTTTGTATGTAATGTATAAGTTGTAAATAAAATTGTTATTTTAAAGTGTACTAAAAAGAAAAAATATCACAACAACATGCTACATGCGTGAAATCGTGCCATGTATCATGTATCATCTTTGTATTCGGACTGATTAATAAAGGTACATATTATTTTAGTAGATAAAATTAGGTAAAAGCAGTATTTACGACATATCGCGGGCGAGCTAATAAAGCATGAGTATTGCGAAACACTCCATACTTAACTCCCGAGCGTATCGAGGAAGTTATGTAGAGTCCTCAATAAAGCGTGGGATTCAAGCTACCCTAGACTGAGACAGGGTTTATCCCTATCTTTCTGTAAGACATTAAAGAGTCAGGGCAGCAAATACCGTTTTACGTTTCACACTCTTTTGAAGACAGTAATAAAGAATAGTTATTGGTACAAACAACACCACTACAATATTGAAAAAGACGCGAGACATACAAAAAGACATTAGAAGTAAACAATCACCACATAAAATATCTAGATAAAATAACTACACAAAGCCGACTGGATATTACATAACTTGTTCTGTTGTGATGGTGTTTGTCTAAGAAGGACCTCACGTAGCATTGCCCCGACTTGAAACGGAGCGCTGATTCTCGGTGAGATCTGCAATATTTGCAATCGCGCTTTTATGTGTCTTGCTTATGGTGAATACGAATCCACTTTATTTGCGTTAACATTATAATCGGACATTGTTGAGCAGGAGATGTTAAAAACGTTTAGTCCTACTTGATTTTTCTTGCGTTATAAAAAATAAAATAAATAATAAATAAAAAGTTAATTCAGTAGGACCTTACGAGTAGATACATTGTTTTTGCAATAAACTTCCCATCTACAGAGTAGTTACTTTTATTTATACACTCCAACCACCCAGAGGTCCCAGGTTCAAATCCCGGCAGACCAGAAATTGAAATGATGAATTTTTATTTCTGTTACGGGTTTGGTATCATAAGTATATATTAAAAAAGTATGTAAGTAGTTTATCAGTTATCTAGCACCCATAACACAAGATTTGCTTACTTTGGGGCCAGATGGCGCTGTGTGAATTATGTTATTTAATTTAGCTGATCACATTACATACATCATATGGCACATTGATTATTCGTAAATGTTATTGACCGTTTTGATAATAGCAAGTTACTCCACCAACAAGAGCGAGGCTCTTTTTATGACGATGATATTATTACAATCTGATCTCACATCCCTAAAAATGTATTCCCTGATTGCCTACTATACGTCGATCCTCGCAATTTCTCACCAGTCGATAGCATGATCTGGACCCTGGCGCATCTTCATTCGCGACCGACCGTTTTTATTGCCGTATTTTTACATAAACCCCACATAAAACTAATTTATGGTTACTAGAAGAAATCTACTTACTATCCGCGAGTTGGCACTGCGAGGAAACAATTTTAATATTCTGACTTTAAGAAATATAGGATGGAGGATGTTGAGGATGGATGTTGAATGTTACGTTTATATGTAGATTATAGAGTAAAATAAAAAAAATTGCCATTGCTTTTTTTTTATGTTATACGCCAGACAAACAGGCAAGCCGATAGCACCTGATGGAAAGTTGTCACTGCCGCCTATAGACATCAACAACACCAGGGGAGTTGCGTTTCCCGCCTCTGAACACACGTCTAATATAGGTATATTATTTAAGAGGTCTTAAACAATCCCATGTCATAGTCCAAAGGAAACACTGTGGCTAAGAGCTCATTTCACATTTGAATATTTTTTATTTTGTTAGTTGGATTACAATAAAAATAAATAAATAATCTACAGAATCTTCAAGCAAACGAAGGCCACAACTTCGTTTGACCAAATTAACCTTCTAATCTCTAATCCCAATCTCAGTATTAATCCAAAGCCAAAACACGCAACCACAAAGGGCTATTGTCACATTTTTCCTTTGTAAAGTTCTGGATAAAGACATGTGACGTCCCGGTTATAGCGTCATAAGTCAACACCGCCATGTGTCGTGTCAAACACACCTAGTTACAATATAATATTGGGAAACAACCTTTGAACTAGCGGTTTTGACGTGGTATTAATCCATTATTGCTGGTTTGGGTGTACCGTTCCCTCACTGCAGGATATGTGATGTTATATTGTTGCCCTAGGGAGTTACATTGAGCGCTCGTTACTGGATGGCTCTACTTACAAAATTATATCATATGTTTTTTCTATTTGAGGGCACTACATGTTGTATGAGGTGGAAGTAATTGATATATACTTTTGTTTGTTTTTGCGAGGCAACAAAACTTTTGTTTCTGCCGGTGAGTAAGGTTTCCAGTGCTCCATGGGGTGGGGATTTGGGGAACTGTGGCTTTGGCAGTGGAGTGGCATTTGCTTTTTGCTGCCAGAGCAACGTGTTATAGAGGTGGGCAACGCATTAGCGATACTCTTGGTGTTGCTAATGTCTATAGGCAGTGGTGACCACTTTCCATCAGGTGGCCCGCTTGCCTGTTTGCCAACCGTACGACATAATATAAAAAAAAAAGTTTCTGGACTGAAATGATCTTTACTCATTTTACAAAGATATTTTATGGTTTTTTGGACTTTTGGTTACATTTTAAATCAATAACGTTGTTTTTAAGCCCCAACGAAAAAGTAAGATGTTATAAATTTGAAATTTGTGTCTTTGGTATCGTAGCTCCCGAACGGATAAACCGACTTGGATGCGGTTTACTCTACTTGAAAGTCAGTTTAATCGAGATGAATCTCAGCTTTGTTGAATTAAAATCAGTTTTGTAGTTTAGTAAATATTATGATTTTAGTAAACTTGGTCGGGGGTCGAAGTCAGTGCTTTCGGTAGTGCTCCGATTTTTATAGTACTCTGTGGTGGAAATAGAAAAACATACCTTTGTCTTTCTCTCACACCAATGATTGTTAAATAAATGTCGAAAGAGAAATAAAACCTTGTGAATATGGCATTATCTGTGTGACTGGTGATCAATCACTCAATAGAATAGAATGTGACAACACAGAAATGTGATATAAAAGGTCTTAATGGACTATTGCATTTGAAGGAATATTATTTTTAGGGAGTTTTTTTTTTAGGGGGTTTTTGAACACTAACCGATGCTCTTATGATGAAGGAAAACATCGTGATGAAATCTGCACATTCAGGTGACTGAATTTGTAACCATGATCCAATGTAGTCAGGTTCCCCTGGTAACAGGGTCACAGAGGTCAGATGGCAGTTGCTTCATTGTAATTACCTGATCTGCCAAATCCTGGATCATAGTAACCGGGATATTTACGCCAAGATGATTATTATTTTATTACGGCCGCTATGCGACGGCACTTGTATCCTACAGACAAGCGGGCCACCTGATGGTAAATGGTCCCTAATGTCTGGACATTAGAAACACCAGTGGGCTAATTACGTAACACTGTTTCTAACAATTCTCTGATATCAATGATTGAAATTCCAGTTACTTTTGCGATTCCGTATCATCGATTTCATGGGTTCAGTTGCTAACAAAGTTCCATTGCAATAAATTGAATTATATCAATCATACATTCTTCCTGACGACCTAAGTGGTTCAATGGTCAACATCCGGTCCATCCATCAATGGCCGGTCTGCCACACTAGAGGTCCCGGGTTCGATTCCCGGCCGGGCAGAAATTGAAATGATGAATTTTAATTTCTGTTACGGGACTGGGTGGGTGTTCTATGTATAATAAGTACGTATTAAAAAAAAAAGTATTTAAGTAGTATATCAGTTATCTAGCACCCATAGTACAAGCTTTGCTTAGTTTGGGGCTAGATGGCGCTGTGTGAATTTGTCCACGAATTTTTATTTATTTATTTATACATAATGTCAAAAGTGACAATTTCAATCACTGAAATCATAGAAATCTTAGTAACAGAGTTATGTAATTAGCCTACTGGGGACTCACCAATGCGTTGCCTTCCTCAAATCTCATGTCATACTTTAAGTAAAAGTATAAAAAACGTGTCACCATGCAAGGAATATTTATATAATGAGTGCAAATAAGAAAACCACTGGAGGGATGAGGTGGCACGTCGGCCAGTAGAAGTGGGCCCAATTTAACTTTTGGGTTTCTTTGGCGTCACTGCCTGAATCCAAAATGAGGTTGTGGATTGTTTTAAATGCAAAACGTAGCTGATGTTAGTGTTGGGAAATTGAAATGAGTTGTTTTACATATTACTTTTTACACATTTACTGTACCTTAAGCACTAAGTATAATTATTGTGAGTTTTGACGATCTGAGTGGTTCAGTTGGTTAACAGCCGGTCTGCCACGCAGAGTCCCGGGTTCGATAACCGGCCGAGCACAAATTAAAATGATGAATTTCAATTTCTGTTACGGATATGTATAGTATGTATTTAAAAGTAGTTTTTCAGGCTAGATTGCGCTGTGTAAATTGTCCAAGCATATTTATTTATACTTGAATGTACTGAAAAATGCAAGTAAATAAGCACATGATATGTTTGGAAATGAGCCTCAATTAACAACAGACAAGAAAGAATTCAGTGAAGTAAAAACAGTACCAGGCACCTTGTGTACCAGGCATGGTTTTGCATTTTTGCGAACAAAATTAAACTTAACGACCATAAACATAATGAATGATAGTCCGCAGTTAACTGCAGCGTACAATGTAAATGACGACAATAAAGCGACCGATATCAGTCGTCTAGTGCCATAAAATGATAGATACAACAGCGTTTAACTAGTTTGCGATATATCGATGGACTAAATTTATAACCGAAGTCAATCGCTGCAACTACTGTTTATTCCATCGTAAATTCGTATTATATTCTCATCATAAATACGTATTATATGGTGGCTCACAGATTCCCCGTTTCTTTCTACATACTTTTTAATATTACATCTTATCTCCAATTTAATTATAGAGTTGTTAGAGTAAGGTCTAAGAGTTTGGTATACTACGTGAGTGATGTATAAGGGGTACCACGACTTCAAGTTACTTTGACAGATTGCAGAAAAATTAGCAAACTAAATTTATTTTACTGGCAATAATAAACTACATAGAGGTCACGGTCATACTTTAAATAGTTTGTGTTTAAAGCTTGACCGCGACCATGGACTTACTACCCAAAGGGACTGCGCACTGCTTTGACTAAAACCGGGCAGAGCGAGAGTCACCATCGATAGTCCTTTGTCCCTTTCTAACAGTGTAAACATAATGTTATTGGCATAACCACCGTCATTATAAATTGACAAGTGTCATATTTGGTGTTGCCATTATTGGAGAAATATATTGACCGTAAATTTGGTATTATTATGGGGTAATCCGTACAATCCGAAAAGTAGTTGTCAAAATACCTTTTGATCTACTGAACGTTTCTCCGACAAACGACGAGTCGACATAATTATCAACCTACGACTTTTTGTTCCACAAAACAGATAAAAGAGTTCGGTAACGATTTATCCTACAACACTAGTTCCTAAAGAGAAGTGATAGTACTCGTCGATATCTACATTTCGGGTGACAGCTGTCAAACTTAAAACTGTCATTCGAAATGTAGATCTCGATGAGTACTATTATATTACTCTAGGAACTAGTGTTGTAAGACCAATCGTTTCCGAGTTACAACAGTTCTAAGTTTGACAGCTGCCATCCGAAATGTAGATCTCGACGAGCACTATCATTTCTCTTTAAGAACTAGTGTTCTAGCACCAATAGTTTAGGAGTTATTGCAGTTTTAAGTTTGACAGCTGTCATTCGAAATGTAGATCAACAAGTACTATAATTTCTCTCTAGAAACTAGTATTTTGGGACCAATGGGTTCCGAGTAGTAGGGAATCCTTGGGCTGGACCCTGGTGAAAATATGACCTTCAGATTGCACCCGGTCCGACTCTGCCTGGCCCTGATCGGTAGGTCGGTGACCGCGCTAAGAAATAAAAGTAATTCGGAATTTGCATCAACAATGGTGGCAACACTAGAAAGGGACACAGGACTATCGATGGTGACTCTCGCTCTGCCCGGTTTTAGTCAAAGAAGTGCGCAGTCCCTTTGGGTAGTAAGTCCATGACCGCGACAGAGGTGACCTGTCAATTGTAGCGCTAGCTCTGCGTTTTATGTCGCAACACCGGAAGGATGTAGTATTCTGTGACAAGATTCGAAGTTTTAGAAAAATACCTAGCGCCCTCCTTCATGGAATTATGATTCTTGTCAAATATGTCAATATTTGACATAGTAGCCATTGGTAACAAACAGTATAAACCGACTAATTTTAAATGATATAAAATAACAAAGGCGGCTTATTAAAGTTATTGACTACTCAATAGCGTTGAGTTATATTTGCTCTATACAGTTTATTATTGCCAGTAAAATAAGTTTTCGGTAATTTGTCAAAGTAACCGAGTCCTTGGTACCCTTTACAGATAAGTTGCAAACTTTTAAAATGGAGAAATTTCTCGAGACCATTCCAAATGCTGTATGCGCCGGGTGAATACGGCGAACAAAGTGTAGGGGGGAGTTAAGTCCATCGACAAGATAAGAAGAGACAGATAGGTACGATAAAAATAAACACAAATAAAATTAAAAAACAGTCGTTTCCTACGCCACTGGCTGCGTTGCCTCGTTGGATAGCGATATCGAGCCGAGATCTTTGAAGGCTTACCATGAGCTCTTTTAGCAGGACCTAACAGAATTGCACTGCTTAGAACGAGACAAACTTATGTAACACGTATAGCGCTGTGTCATTCTAAACAGGACAGTTTTGTTTAGGTCTTGCTAAAAGAGCTCACGGTAAGCCCCCAGGTCACCTTTGGTGTCGGTTACTTCTTGGAAAGTTCTTTAAAGAATGCGTACTCTTAATTTTACCCCTACCGTCTTTCTTTTTGCTTATAAACCTTTCTCTTGAATCCTCTTTCTATTGTTAAAAACCGCATTGAAATCCGTTGCATAGCTAAAGATCTAAGCGTAGATATAACATAGATAATATGTCGGAGGGAGCACGCCCTGATGGTAGTAATGGCGAGCTTCGGCCGCTCGCGTCCTCAGTAGGATCCATTGTTATTATATATTTTGTTGAAATAAACATATAATCACTAAACTTTTTTCTTCGATTTTCTTCGATCTTCTTTTTTTTTTGGTTTTCTTCGATACAATTACTTTTTCAGCAATTTCCTTAACAAAGACAAAACAACCATTCTAATTCTTTAACCCGAGGGTAGCTTCCCAAACCATGATTACAAATTACCCACATCAAATCATTTGCATCGATCTACCTTCACCAAAATCGATTTTATATAATTATTCAAAATTAAACATAATCTTCATCTCTATTAATAACAAAATAATAAATCCTAATTTATATATTAAATAACTTTTTGTACACTAGTTCCACTTTATTATACAATTTTATTAAATTGCAACCGGTTTCGAATTACTCATCTTTAGGCAATTATTTTATATTTTGTTTACAAGCTATATGTAGGTACCGACAAATAATAATTTAAATTGATGTGGGTACCGACAGTATACAATAATGTTAGGATGTCACAGTGCAGAGAAATGTACAGTATGTTCCATCATGAAGTGACAACAAAGTGTTACAAAGAAAAAATCCTAATTTGTCGTGAAATCTGTAATAATCTGGGTCCCACTTGAAAACTGGATATCAGCATTATTCAATTGCAGCGTGTTCTTCATCAATGTTATAGAAGTGCTGGCGTTGGCCAGTAAATGGCACCCGCGCCGACACATAGATACATACATAGATAACATAGGTGTAGACGGAGACAAGCGACTTTGTTTTATACTATGTATAGTTAATCATATCTATACGCCAATATACAAAAACTACCAACTGAGAGTAATTACGACATTTCACTATCAAGATTTAAGTACTATCGCGCTAGTATGTTGCACTCTTACAAGAATCGCTAACAAAAATGTATAAAAAGTCTCCGAGAAAATGTTGCGAAAGCTTCTGAACAATAAATCATTCAGTGAGCTTACCAATAGCCGGGCTGTTTGTCGCGTACGCTCCGACGTATTTATTCTTATGCTGATAGGCAATTGTAGCACAATATTTACTCGATGCATACATAGACGTCGGGGGCAGCCGCTCGTGAAATACGACTCTCAATTCGCTGAGTCTCGACAAAATGTCATCGTATTAGGCATTCGATTTCGTGGCAGCTTCGGAAATGTTTGACACTTTTACGAGTCATGACGAAATGTATCGATAGACTGGTTTTGTGCGTTTGTGCGTGCGTTCGGGGTTGAATAATCATTTTGTTGTCAGCAATATTCGTAATTGCGTTTCACTGCATCTCGGCTGTGGCCTGGTTTATTTTGTTAGATATAGAGTTTTTTTATTATACTAGCCAGGCATTTGACCACCATCTCACCTGGTGTTAAGTGACGATGCGGCCGAAGATGAGCATGCCTGTCTAGGAACAGCCTGTTCACTCCAGCCTTGTAGACGTCCAGATTATAATGATAAGGGAAGATCATCATCATCACAGCCCATAACAGTCCACTGCAGGACTTCGGGCCTCTCCCACGAAAGGGGAGGTCATTGCCATAATCTCCACGCTTGGCAGGCGGGTTGGAGATCGCAGTGCAGTTGATGTAAATCTACCCAGAAAGATGCTGCTGCCCACCTTTCGGATTTGTCCCTTAGTCGCCTCTTACGACACCCACGGGAAGAGATGGGGTGGTGCTATTCTTTGAGGTGGCGGCACCACACACCACATAATAAGGGAAGATAATCGCAGGCAATGTGTTCCATTCCTTAGCCGTACGCATTACAAAGGTTGAACCAAACCGGCTCGTGCAGATAACTGGAAGATCCACGGATCTCTCAGACGGATTCATATATTGGGTCCGGATCGGATCGGATCGGTGTCTGCGTTTCCGTCCTATATATAAGTATGACAACAACCTATGAACAATCTCTCTTTATGTATTAAAAAACTCTAAGTTAGTAAATACATGCTTTAATTCTCAGTGGAATACACTATATTTCCTACTCCTACTTGTTACTTTTTAATTAAATTTGTTGCAGGTTCCAAGACAGTATTAGCTTGTCGTCGGACGCGCTTCAGTGTTATAACTCAGGACCCATGTGTGGTCGCCGCTTTAGATGCTGGCTACACATGAGTTGCATCGGTGGAAATGAGCTTCATAAAAACAATCAATAAACTACGACGAAGTAAAAATGTTGTAACCTGATATTGTACTATTTTTTTAATTATATTTCATAACTACAAACAAATATTGTTTACAAAGTACACTACTTGGAAAATATTCGGGTGATTGAAATAAGTAAGCAACACTGATATTAATTAAGACGTTCGTCTGTTTTTACAATCATAGTAGTATTATTTAACGTGTATCATTTCGTGTAAACAAGGTATGTCTTAACTGTGTGAGCTACGAAAAGAGACCGAAGAATCCTTGCACCTATTACAGTGTTACAAATTTATCAGACACAGTAACGGCGTCGCTGTTGTTGATACTTAGTTTGTATTTGTAGATACTTACGTTAAGTTAACTTAAGTTCCAGGTTTGACCGCCGAGTCAGATAAATTTGTGGTACTTGAACACATTTCCAGATTTGATTCTTGACTTCCGCTTCCAGACGACTTCATTTAAGAATAAAATTGTCTGACAATCATAGACTATAAACGATTTTTTATTTCGTTCAGACATGAAGTCACTTTATTTTTTAGACAATAATCATTTTCATATTTTCTCAGGGGAGATAGAATTGGAGTGTAATCTCAATATACTGAGGTAACAATTTTATAAGCGGCTGAATGATTCTCATCTTTCATACCACTAGGTACTATCTTTTGCCCGTGACTTCGTCCGCGTGGAAAAAGTTTTTAGTTCAGTCTTTCCCGAGTAACCATTGCAAATGACCTCCGTATTGTATGAATGCTAGTACTACCGGGGGGTCTAGTTGTATCTCTTGTTTTACCTACCGGAATTAGATGAAACATGGCTTAGATTGCAACCTGCTACCAAGTTCAAAATCATCAATCAAAACCGAATCAAAAACCGTTCCAAAGCTAAGCAAAAACATTTTTTTGGGCGTAGTTACGTCCTATCCCGACAATGTTTTTTGAAATATCTTCAATGTACAGACACGGCCTTAGTAACCTTTCACCACTTACATATATTTTCGCGTTTATTATCCGCATCGACCCCATATTTAATTATGTATTCCATTTTATATAGGTGTTTTATTTTAGTTTCGAAATTCAAGGATTAAATATCGTTAATTCTTTAAAAAAACTCTGATTTTTAATCATCATTATCATCACAGCCCATAACAGTCCACTGCAGGACTTCGGGCCTCTCCCACGAAAGGGGAGGTCATTGCCATAATCTCTACGCTTGGCAGGCGGGTTGGAGATCGCAGTGCAGTTGATGTAAATCTACCCGGAAAGATGCTGCTGCCCACCTTTCGGATTTGTCCCTTAGTCGCCTCTTACGACACCCACGGGAAGAGATGGGAATTTTTAATATATAAAAATAAAATAAATACCGTTACAGAGCACTCATTGTTTCAGTCTCCGGAGGCAGCCATTGGTCAACTTCGCTCCTCCAACGGTATTTAAAACCATAGAGAAAAAATCTACTAACGTCAAAAATATAAAATTGTATTGCCACAAAATACTACGTTGTAAATTGAAAATGAAAGATGATAATAGCAGGCCCGGCGGATTTTTTGAGCTCTCTGTTTGTCAGGAGGCTTAAACAATATTTAATCCTTTTTCCATTACAATAATTTTAGCCGAAGTGGGTTTATTTAAATGTAATTTTTTTATTTTTTGTATTGGTTGATTTCTTTTTTCGTTAACGACATGCTCGTTACTTTAAAACATGATTTAAATTTATTCTCAACATTCAATAATCAGTAAAAAAGGGTGACTTAATAATTGTTTGTTCGGTTTTCTACTCGTTAATCAGCTGGCTGCAGGCTGGGTGCTATACACATGCAAAGTACTTCCTTTTCATTATTTCGTAGATTTCTTGGTGTTGCTATTTTTCTATTTTATTATTCACTACTGGACCAGACGCGACTTAGTTCGCGTACACCTACTTTACCCTTACCTAAATTTTTTTTCTTGCCTATAAACCTTCCTCTTGAATCAGTCTATCTATTGCTGAAAACCGCATTAAATTGCATTGCGTATTTTAAAAGATCTAAGAGTACATAGATACATACACAGTAATTGTCACTGAACTCCTAAACTAGACCGATTTTTATAAAATATAAAGATTTTATAAATTATCTTGGCGTTAATGTCCCGGCTGTGCTCTCGCGCACTATGGTCCGGGGTCCGCCTTAACCTTCATCCAGAATTTGGCACATCAGAGAATTACAGTAGAGCGACCCTCCGTGATCCTGCTACCAGGGCAACCTAACCACATTGGACCATGATTAAACATTCAGTCGTCTGAATGTGCAGGTTTCTTCAAGATGTTTCCCTCACTGTAACAGCATCGGTTAGCATACAACAAATGTACATAACTCAGACAAGTCATTGGTACACGGCCGCAGTAGTACACGAACACGGTACCTCTCACTTACGTGTCGAATACCTTAACCACTCGGCCACCGACGCTCCATAACATTTACAACAAGTTACGAGCAAGTATAATGAAAAATAGATTGCTCATAAGTTCAAGTATTATTATTTACTTAGTATGTTTATGTTCATTAAATAAGGATAGTCTATTATATTATATTTACAACTGGACCCATATGTATCGCTACAATCTGGTAGTATTGCGCTGTCGTCACAGCTGTAGACTAAACATGTATTCCGAAATTCGAAGTTCCTAGTTCCCGAATTTATGAAACTCTAAGTATAAAGGCTGATATTTTAATCATGAACATTAAAATTGTTTTCAGATAATTGTGCGGAAAATTACCATGAGGCACGGTTCTAATCGAAATTAATAGTTCCTTAATTATGAATTAAATCACTTTTTGTACACTAGTTCCACTTTAGTTCCACTTTTAGTTCCTTAATTACTGAATTATCAATAATAAGAGAAAGTCGATCTCACTTATCATCATTTTCGTAACCATAATCGAACTTTTGAGAAATAATAATGTTGATAAGCCAGCAAATTGCTAAGAGTTATTTGATGGTTGAACGAGGTTTTAATATCTTCTTGTTTAATTTGGCGTCAACTTTGAAACGTAATGTACGGGGACCACGAATTTAAAACAAAATGGGACAAATTCAATTCAAAGTTAAAAATAAAAAAATTGATTTATTGAGTATTAAAGTAATTGTTAATCAAGTCTAAAAATCTGATTATCTAGGCGTTCATGTTGTGCTCTCGCGCACGAGGGCTCGGGGTTCACCTTGACCGTGATCCAGGATTTGGCAAATCAGGTAATCACAGTCGCTGCACGACTGCTATCTGACCTCCGTGACCCTGCTGCCAGTGGAACCTGACCAGCTTGAATCATAGTTACACATTCAATCGCCTGAATGTGCAGGTTCCATCACAATGTTTTCCCTCATAAAAGGAGCACCTGTTGGTATTCAACTAATGTCGGATACCCTAACCGCTCGGCCACCTACGCTCCTTTCATTAATTAAGCATGGACTGTAAGGAAATATTTCGATTCACATTGAAAACCTCACCTGTGTGCACAAACGGCTAGCACCAATACCGAACGCTTCTCAAAACGTAAAACTTTTCGCATCAACCAAATCCCAAGTGCGAATTTAAAGATATCGCTGCACATTTATCCTGCAGCCGATCGCAGCGCGAGGGGATCCGTTGAAATGTATTCTATTAGGCACATTTGTTTCGCGCCTGCTGGTAATGCGCACTATTCTTCATGGTACTGCTTGCCCGCCAGCTAGTGAGATTTTTGCACGCTTTTAGCTTGCGCTTGCTGTGTATCCGGCGTTATGTGCAGCTGTGGCGGTTAATTTGTTATTAATAGCCGTTTATATTAAATGTGGAAATATTTATTCGCTTATTCTGTATACAGGGTCTCTGTACTATCACAATTGGGGCGTGCGGCTGTACTACGCCCGGCTGAATGCCACAATCTGCATTGCACCAAATTAAAAAAAAAATAATCGCCTTGACCATGATACAGAACTTGGCAAATCAGATAATTACAGTGAAGCGATTGCCATCTGACCTCCATGACCCTGATACCAGGGGAACCTGACCAGATTTGATCATGGTTACCCATTCACTCGTCTGAATGTGCAGGTTTTATCACGATATTTTTCATCACCGTTAGAGCATCGGACTGACTAACGCTTTCGAGCTTTCACCAAGTAATATTTCTACTCGCAGACTCTCATAGGATACACCCCTTTTTAATCTTTCAATTTCCATGGTTGTCAGCTTGACGACATACATGCCTAAGCTACACACACTAGCAAGCTATATAGCTAGCATGACACAATAGCGCCTCTCTTATTCGAACCCCCTCAACTACAAGTGCAATAACGAGTGTTTCTATCTATCAATCCATAGAAAGATAAAAAATAGATGTATTATGTTGAAAATATTTACTTGTTCAAATTTTCTGAGGACCTGTGTGATTAATATGCCGCGCAGAGGTCCAAAGTTCGATTTTCGGCTGAGCAGAAATTGAAATGATGAATTTTAATTTCTGTTTCTGGTCTGGGTGTAGTATGTGTAATAAGTACGTATTTAAAAAAGTATATAAGTAGTTGATCTGTTATCTAACACCCATAACACAAGCTTTGCTTACTTTGGGGCTTGATGGCGCTGTGTGAATTTGTCCAAGACAGATAGATAGATATATAAACACTTTATTACTCATTAAACATAACATTACCAATCACTTACAGTAACAAGGTACACATATGAGCAAATGCGGCCTTATCGCTACAAGCGACCTCTTCCAGGTAACTTTTACAGAAATTGAGACAGGAATTTTACAGCAGATAGTGTCGAGCCACTCCTGTGAACACAAGAGAATGCGTTGTACATTTATCTAAACACCATGAACAGCCAAAACATGAAATAATCGTACTTATAAGCATATAAGCATGTAAATATAATTGACACTACTTTCTTTAAGAAGATCTTGGGATTTACGATACAATTTTTTTTATATTAAGTACCAATAATCATATATACCACTCCAAACCGTAGTGGCAGCGATAAGCAGCGCAGCGTTCGGAAGAACACTGTATCTCCATTAGGATATGATTGGGGCACTACATCGTTTGAATGATTTTTCCGGTCGCA
The DNA here is from genome assembly GCA_905147135.1 of Blastobasis lacticolella. Classification (NCBI taxonomy): domain Eukaryota; kingdom Metazoa; phylum Arthropoda; class Insecta; order Lepidoptera; family Blastobasidae; genus Blastobasis; species Blastobasis lacticolella. The sequence continues at coordinate 20,441,588 of LR990041.1, forward strand.
ACTTGGACTGTATGGCCTCACTTTTGCTGAAGCTCTTCCCATCGGTGCCACTCGGCTTTGAATTAACCAAAAATATAATTAAACGCTTCTTAAAAATCTTTTGCAGCTACAGCCACACATTGGTGTATCGTAAAACAAATGGAATTGGTTGCAAGAAGCTGTCTCTCAGGCACCAAGAAGTCATTCTCGACACCAGGGCCTTTTTAATGTAATAAATAATAACTTTCTTGAAATTCTATACTTTGTCTTAGGAATTTAAATTAAAAAAAAGTATAAAACCCCTTTTTTGAATTTGGTCATTCTCTACTTAGGTGATTCATTAAATTAACAATAACAGCATCTATTTATCATCCATTGTTATTTTAAAAAATAAATGACAAAATAGCTTTGGATTGCAATAAAAAAATTAACTGAAAACGATTGTAATTTTTTTATGTAAATGTAGTAGTATTTAAATGTTCTCTACTTTGTTCTTATTTAAGGACTTACTATAAATCCTTTTAATAACTGTATAGGAATGTGCTTTATTAGGTGGTAATGCACATGCTCTTTGCAATGCTAGCACCAGGTACCGACCTATCGTAATGAAGTAATATATTTCTTCAGATAGGTAAAAATAAAGTTCACGCAGTTCTTAGAATTTCCCAATTTTTGGCGATAATATCATTTAGATTAAACATTTTGAGGAAATTTTGAAACTCTATTGCGCTAAAATATTTTCGTAGCACGACAAAAATCAATACATAGGCGCATATGCACTTTAGTAGAAGTTCCTACATTTGCAACGTCGCTTAATATTTACTCTTCTACTTTCACCATTATCTCTTCATTGGTTGGAATTATCCTCATACTTAATTGAAGTATGGCTTTAAAATGTATGGCCACATGGCAAGCCATTCCTGGAATGACTCACGATCCTCCTTCACTTCGTGTTGGGAATTAAATGGAAAATCATCTCCACTTTAAACCGCACTAAAAATCCTTTGATATCTTTCGAGATAATTTTCGTACAATTCCAAGCACTCATCATCCTAGCGGTCTGCTTTTCTGAAAATCGCTTTTAGTTTAACTGAAAGCGAGTTTTTACTGGAATCCATAATTAAAGTGTTTTGTGTTTTGGTATTTTACGTGCGGCGACTGCCATTTGACTCGACAACCCTTTAGGGAAAAGCCGTTGACCGAGCCTTGACCGTCTGCCAGCAGATGACCGCTTGCAGATGAGATTGGTTTATTTCCAGGGGCTGGTGGTAGGATCCCATAATGCCCCCACGCATCATTGTCGTATATGCTGTTCTCCCGCTTACGCCCGATATCTGAAATTTCTTTTTTATTAGCACGGTTGTGCACCGGCAGGCCAAGGTTTAATGGATCTCTTGCTACAAAGTTGAATTTTTCTTGTACTTTATGACATAGGATAACCTACGGCGCCCTCACAGTCTATTACTAGTACACAACACACACGTCCTAATTACATCAAATTTTTATTTAAGACAGCGTTGCCTTTGTCCTACATAACCTATTTGATCTACAGGATTTTATTTATTTGCATTCATTTCAATTAATCGCTATTCCAAACTCACAATAAGAGCCGAATTAAGAAACTCAACGCCAGACATTTGAAAATTGCCTGTCAGCTGGCGCGCGTTTAAATCTTTTTACCTATCTGGGGATCTGCCCTGCAATCACAGAAATTGCCATTTAATAGTCTGCGATTCTTTAAACTGGATGGATGGGACGTAGCCGGGGGTGACGATTTGTGTCTCGCGTATCTGGCGTTTACAGTACTCGCACGAATACAGTTTCGTTATCGAATACAGCTTAGAATAACATTTACATATATCCTTAAATCTTTATCAAAACGCTAAACTACTTAAGTAGTGTTCGGTGCGTTGTATCGAACACGACTTAGCTAATTTTCCCTGCACTACCTTAGTAGTGCATTTTTGGGATTTAACATTCATTTAAATTACAATTATTAACAAGTATTGTAGGACTCTTAATAAACATTTTATATAATTTTAACATTATCTTTTACATTCAACATACTGCAATCCCTGCATAAGCACCCTTTCAAGTAGGTACATAGCGATATTATCAAACAAACAAAATCTATATTCCATGGACATAGAAAATGTTATTAGCTTCATAATAATTAATCAAATATTTAATCAAATGAAACATCTTAATATGTTCATAGTTGACCATCAAATTAAAAATATAAGTTGTGCATGTTGTGTCGTTAATGCCGCGTTATTTCTACAATAGTTTATTATAAGTATTGTGAATCTTTCATATTCGTCACATACTTTACTTTTTATTTAAACCATACACTATATAAATAAATAAATAACCCTTTACTTAGCATTTCCGCTTTTTTTATTGCATTTCAGCTTTTTTTTACTTTTTTTTACATTGTAAAATTTCCAATAGTCAAAGAAGTCATCAGTAATGCATTTTCGCTTTTTTCCATTATCGGCATCACCTTTACCGGTTACTCACTCAACATTGTAAGATTTCCAATAAGTTAAGTTATTACAACTACACTAAAGTTGTAACGGTCGCCTTTGTTCGACCGAAATCAGAGGACTACAAAAAAGGCGAGTATAGTTTTGTTTTGATATTTTTATTAACGCACATATTTAATTAGGCCTATCGATTTACGTTGTTAAATATTTCGAATAGGCAATTTTGTTAAGGACTTGTATAATTTTCAAAACAGATTGCAACTATCTTTCTACACCTACGTACCTATTAAACGTATTCATTCTTGATTGACTGTTATTACTACCGGTAAGTGAGTACCTGTGCGATAGGTGTTGCACTCGTAGGTATCTAACAGATTGCAAAGCCGCGGTCGTTGACCCGGGACTGATAACAAAGAAGAGAACGCATCTTGTCGGAACATAGATCTTATTTTATTTTTTCCCCTTCATTCTAAGACCTCTCAACTAACTTTAACTTTAATTCATTATATAACGTCTACCTTTCCCCTGTTTAGTTTTTCCGCTGTATTTATCTTACTTTACTTTTTCTATTTTTATGCCATTTGCGTTGTAAAGTGGGTGGGTACCTGGGTGTAGACCGATAAGTGATTCACTGATTACAGATACTTACCTAATATTTGTAGGTATTATTAGTAGTTAGTAGAATATTGTGGTAATAGGGTCTCCTAAATTGGATTTACCCTACCTCATAAAACTACTTTTTCATTGTCTGCTTATAGATAGATATTAGATAGGACCATAAATTGGGGATGGCTCAGCTAAATTAGCAGCTAAAATTGTATTGCTGTTTGTTGGCTATAGTTCGTAGGTACTAAGTCATAGATTGACCGTATTAATATCAGTAACGAGCTTTGAAATAACATATAATATTTTGTTAGGTAGATAGATAGTTAACAGGCTATATTACTGTTTGTTTGCCAGTTAGTTGGTAAATAATTACTTGACTAGAGCCTTCTCCACAACAGTGGAGAGCTTTGCCATAATTATATTATATTTTGTAAAGTAGATAGCTAGATTCGCATTATATTGTTTGTTTGCCATTTTATAGGTATTAATTGATTAATTATTAAAGGTAGCTTCGCGCATTCCTCCCTAATACCTAATATTCGTGTTGGAATTTCTGCTGTCTCGGTTTGTTGTCAGTTTCAGGCCGACCAGTATAGACGACTACATTCAAATATGGTGAAGACACGACGCGCTGCCTGCGAGGAGCTCGAATGCAAGCTGCAGCTAGCGCTGGACGAGCTGAAATGCTCCAAAACTCTCTGCGACCAGCTGTTGGAGGAACGCATAGACGCAGAACAAGAGATCCAAAACGTCATTGGCACTAACACTCAGTTAAAGAGTGAGCTTGCTTCTATGCATAAAGAGTACTTAGAAGTAACCAGGGACAGAGACGAGATACGCAACGTACTAGCAGAGCAGCAGACCTGTCACAGGAACTACACATGTGCCTTGAGCAGAATCTCGGAACTTGAGCTAGCTCTGAGCGAGGCTCACAATGTCATAACAAAATATGAGCAGCGACGGTCCTGCGACCCACAACAAATATCCCAGTGTCTGTACGATGAACTAGTAGAACCAGAATATGATCATCAAACAGTGTCTGGAAACACTTGTGACCCTTGTAATTCCTGGAATGAGACCACATCCACGTCATCTTCACTTAACATAAATAGAAATAAAAAATCAAAACGAGTACCTAAATTGAAAAAATGTATGAAAAAGACATATCATAAAGTAAAGTTATCAAGGCAAAACAAAATTATTCACCACTTATCCAAAACAACGAATCAGTTACGAAAAGATTTTGAAGAATGTAATTCAGAATTGGTACGTGCGCAACAAACCCATACCACGAAGACACACGAGACGTATAAAAAAATTAAAAAATTGCAAATAGACTTAAATATAGTAAATAGAAAATATAAAATTGCACAGAGTGAAATAATTACTTGGAGAGAAGCTATCTCTGAAATGGTCAAATTGTCAAATGAAAACTCGGACATGATCGAACGTCTGATGGCTGCCAAAGAAGGGGAATGTGAGTGTGTCGCCTCGCAGCTTCAGCGCCCCGCGCCTCGGCCGCAAAATACTGTCGTCGCCCCCGAGGCGCACGCGGTTAACGTCGAGCCCGCGGTCGCCGGGCGTAAGGCCGTGGACTCCCCGGCCTTCGCGTCCACCTCTTCCACCGCGGCTCACATTGTACCTGCGGTCGTCGGGCCCCACAAAGCTTCAGCCGCCCCGGCCGTCGCGGCCACATCTTATGCCGCCGCTGCGAGGAGTACGACGCGCCCTAAGTCGACGGGCGCGGTCGACGGGCCATTCAAGGCCACAGCCGCACCGGCCGTTGCGGCCACCTCCTATGCCACCATAGCAAGGAGATCGACGCGCTCTACGGCCCCCGCGGCCCACATCCAGCCCGCGGTAGCCATCACCACCGAGCACGCTATCCTCGAGCCCGTACCGGCCCCGCGGGTGGCCTCGCGCTGTTCAGTCGCGCGTGGCCACCGCCTGCAGGCCCGCGCCCGATACAGCGGCGCCCGGGGCCACCTCCGTCGCCGCCAGAGTGCCCGGGGCCGCCACCGTCACGATCCCCGGCAAACCCAGCAGGCCTGCTAGCGCGAAGCCGACGCAAACATTGCGAACTAATGTGCAGACACAGAGGACTCTAGTTTTTTCAGATCGAATAGGCAAAAATATGGGCGTGTTACTAAACGACTGTACGAATTCTAAAGTAATCAATTATTGCATGCCTGATTTGTCGTACAGCGGTATTATCCAAAAAGTCTTACAACACTCAGAACACATAGATCAAAATGTAAATATAATAATTTTAATAAGTAATAGCCTTAAAGTACGAAAATATGATATAGTCAAGGGTTTTGAAGCGTTGCAAGGATTGTCTGCAGGAAAAATTGTATTATGCGCATTTCCCTTCATAAAAAATGTTTATGATACTGAAAATGACCGTATTCACATGTTGAATACTTTGATGTATAATTTGACTTGCAGTCAGAAAGACGCATTTACCTTTTTTGACTGTAATAAATTTACAGATAAAGTAGTTTTAACAGAAGATACTATGTATCTTCGACGTAGGTACAAAGTCAAACTGGCTACAATGTTAGCGTACCATATTAATTTATTGATTTCTCCTACCGTAGGTAGATATGACCAGAGTGCCGATTTGTTAATAAACAAAAAGGGTCACTCTTTAAACTAGTATGTAAGACAAAGGAGACGTCCTGTATCATATCAGCAGCATATAACAGTCCACTGTTAGACTTGAACAGTAAATCTTTTGATATTGTTCAGAATATACAGGACTGCTCTGGCATAAAGTCAGTAGTAAATAGTGGTAATAAGCCTTTGGATGTACGTAAAGTAAAATGTTATAATAATAAACAAAATTGTATAGTTAACTTAGGGCCGATTGTTCAATCTTCAGATAAAATGTCTGTTAACTACTCAGCGAATAAAATTATTAGGCTGTTTATCGGTCTGTTAATCCGATGTCTATTTTTCAATAGTTATTTATCTCATGGATAAGTATCTGACCGAATATTTCAATTCTGCCAACATCAAATCAACACGAACTTCAGAGAAGTGAAACAAAAATATCGCTTATACAATTGTTAGAGCAGGATAGACTAACGAAGCTATCAGTGGCAAGCAAGCGTCATTTTTAAGGTTATGTTATTCCACAGAATAGTTACCTAATATTAGAAGGAAGGTTATTCATTCATTGTAGTTTACAGTTATTTTATTTGTTGTTTGGTTGGATTGATTTGATAGTTTATATTTTAGTGATTTAAAACGCGGTGATTACCTTCTATTGCAATTTATCGCAAAAGAAAATTAAAAAAGAGAGCGATCTGCAAGTTTCACAACTACCGAGACTCATTTACTTGTCAGTTCAGTCGGCAAATTCTTTCTTTACTGTGACGTGGATTTATATATTCATATATTATGGGCCTCTTCTATGACTGCTAGGTCATCAAGGCTGTCGAAATATGCATATTATTTACCTACTTCCTTCAAAAACTGCAAAATATAACCTCAAACCAACTGATCTATCAAGACGCTATCTGTCGCATATCGGCTATCTGGCGCTCAAAGAGGCAGATAGATTTATTCCCCAGATAACGGTTTTATTCGTCAAATAACTCTTAACTGACAGTTGAAAAATTCAAAAACTTGCTATCCGTTGAATAAACGCTAACAGACTGTTTATCTGAGAATTGAACAATCGGCCCTAAGTACATCAAAATATCCAAGGCATGACGAATAAAAAATTGGAAGTTGAGCTATTCATGAACGGTGAGAATGTTGATATTTTTTGCATTACTGAACATTGGTTAAAAGATCACCAGCTCATACTTGGCTTTCACAACCATAAACTTGCAAGTTCGTTCACAAGAGGGCAGGCAATTCATGGAGGTTCCCTAATACTTGCTCGTAATTGCCTAAAATGCAAGGAACGCACTGATATTGTCAAGCTGTCTGTTGAACGATCTGCTGAAATTGCCTGTATAGAACTTGAGCGACTTATTGTAATGAGCGTATATAGACCTCCGGCTTCATCATTTGATTTGTTCGAGAAAATTATGGATGAAGCCCTTATTAAAGTTAGCAATTGTAATAAAAATATTGTTGTTTGTGGAGATTTTAATATAGATTTATTAGACGTATCTTGTAAATATACTGGTAGGCTAATATCATTATTTAAGTGTCATAATTTAATCAACTTACTTTTAGAGCCTACTAGAATAACAAGTACTACATCAACTTGTCTAGACAACATTTTTTGTGATATCCAGGCATGTAGCCAGTCTGTAATAAACAAATTACAATCCGATCATTGTGGTCAATTAGCTGTGTTTAATGTTAATATGAGGAAAGAAACAAAAAATACTATTAAATTTGTACCAATTAACAACAACCGTCTAAACAGTTTTAGAAATAACATTATAGAGAAATCATCTAATTTAAAGTATTTTGATGATACAAATGAATATTATAATTCAGTTTTACACATGACAAAAACTGAAAGTAATAGTATATTCAAACCAAAGGTGAAGGCAGTAAACAGCAAACTTATGTTTAGCGATTGGGCGACAGCAGGAATACATAAGAGTAGAAATAAATTATATGAGGTCTATGCAGAACGGGCGTATAATAATAGCGTAGAATTTGCTGAGTATGTTAAACATTATTCGAAGTTATTTAAACGCGTTTGTGCTACAGCTAAATCGAATTTCGTTAAACACAAACTAAAAAATAGCACAGATGTAGTAAAATCCACATGGCAGATAATAAATAGTTAAACTGGAAAAGTAACAAACCGCGATACTAAGTACAGTTTAAAGATAAATGATAATGTTGTTACCAAAAACTCGGAACTTGCAACTACGAAATCCTTAAATTCATCTCCTGCTCTCGCTGTATCCTTGTTAAAACAAAATGTACCCGAGAGTGTCATCGATTTTAAGTTCGAGCATGCAACACCTCAAGATATAGTTAAGGCTTTTAAAACTATAAAAATGAAAGCAACTGCCGACATTGATGGTATGTCAGTAAAAATTATTAGCTCTGTAATTGATGTTATTGCTGTCCACTTAGCGAATATATTTAATAATTGTGTTGATAATGGTGAATTTCCTGACCTGATGAAGCACAGTAAAGTTATTCCATTGTTAAAAAACTGGTAATACAACGGATCCTACAAATTTTAGACCAGTTTCAATTTTACCGGCTCTAAGTAAAATATTTGAGAAAATCATATTAAATCAACTAAAAGCTCATTTTTATGGAGGTAACCTATTGCATCATAAACAATTCGGTTTTACTCGCGGTCGTTCAACAGCTGATGCAGGTGTTGAACTTATTAAACATATCTTTGGGGCCTGGGAGGAATCACGTGATGCCTTAGGGGTTTTCTGTGATTTATCCAAAGCCTTTGATTGCGTTAATCATGATATTTTGGTCAGGAAATTACAACATTATGGAATAAAGGACTTGGCCCTAAACTTGCTAAATTCATACTTGAGTCATAGAATTCAAAAAGTTGATGTAAACGGAGAGAGATCTATGGGGTCTGTTGTCTCTATGGGTGTCCCCCAGGGATCTATTTTAGGGCCGTTTTTGTTTCTTGTTTATGTAAATGACTTAAAGTACTTTGTACAAGATACCCATGAAATTGTCTTGGACGATACATCTTTAGTGTGTAAAGTAAAAAGACAACAATTAACATATGAAGACGTGAACAAGGCTATTGCAGAAGTGGTAAACTGGTTTACGGTTAATAATTTATTACTGAATGGCAAGAAGACAAAATGTTTAAAATTCTCTTTGCCAAATGTTAGATCAGTGCCCACTAATGTACAAATAAAAGGCGAAAATTTGAATCTTGTTGATTCTACAGTATTTTTAGGCGGTACTCTGGATAATAAATTGCAATGGGGTCCTCACATTGATAAATTGGCGAAACGGCTAAGTGCTGCAGCATATGCTGTAAAGAAAATACGGGGTATTTCTGACGAGGCTACAGCAAGATTAGTTTACTTTAGTTATTTCCACAGTATTATGGCCTATGGCATACTGCTGTGGGGACACGCTGCCGACTGGCACAATGTATTTGTATTGCAGAAAAGGGCTATTCGCGCGATTTATCAATTGAGACCTAGAACTTCACTAAGAGATAAATTCAGGAATATTGATATAATGACAATGCCGTCACAATATATATATGAGAACTTAATGTATGTTCATAAAAATTTACACTTATTTAAGAAGAATAGTGATGTTCATATTATTAATACGAGAAATAAGGATAAGCTTGTTGCTGGTGCTTGTCGTCTAGCCAAAGTCCACAAATCATTTATGGGTCAATGTGTACGCTTTTATAATAAGGTTCCAACAGATATTCAGAATTTACCATTGAATAAATTTAAAGTCGCTATAAAAAACAAATTATGTCAAAAAAGTTATTATAGTATATCTGAATATGTAAATGACAAAAGTCCATGGGTCTGAACTGCTGTTCTATACAGGTATTTACTTTTAAGATAGTATGTGGGTTTCTTGCCGTTTCTTTCCCCCACGGAGAACCACCTTGGAAGCGGCGTTAATTTTCCTCCCTCTCCCACACATAGTGTCTCCTGTCTGCGCTAGGGTAGGGGTAGGGTAGTAGTTAGAGTAGGGGTAGGGTAGGGTAGGGTTGGAGTAAGATAGAGGTAAGGTAGTATAGTAGTAGGGTAAGATAGTGGTAGGGTCGGGGTAAGATAGTGGTAGGGCAGGGGTAAGGTAGTGGTAGGGTAGGGTTAAGGCAATGGTAGGATAGGGTAGGGGTAAGGTAGCGATAGGGAAGGGGTAGGGTGGTAGCGACTACCTACCACATACAGCATTTGTGATGCACGCTCACTTAAAAGTCTGTCTGGCGGTGGCGTGGGGGCCGGGTCGCTCTTTTCCCTCAAATATGGTTGAATTGGACGATGGCTGGGCCCTGCGTTATACTCGTGAACGGGTGCTGCCTTGGTGGACTGGCTTACTCTTGCTGTAGTTTTAGGTGGTTTTTTCTTAATTATACTAGACATACCTATATAATATAATATAGCGTTCCGGCTCTGCCTGGCATTGTCGAGCACGGTTCGGTTGGCGAGGCATACGTTTATCTACGGCCATAGGGCGGTCAGCGTGTCACTGTGTGTTTCCTTCCTGCTTTCCTATCCCCCTCCTTTTTGACGATTGAAAGAGATATTTATTGTCATAATCAATAAAAAAATTTTGAATTGAATTGAGTTATACAGTAATTTTTTAGATAATTGAATGCAGAATATATTCCTCTTATGTTTTTAATACGTAATGATGTACTTTGTATGTTATGTTTAAGTTGTAAACAAAGGTAGACTTTTTTATATTATTTTTATTAAGATAAGATATTTACTGGCCGTGTGGTGTCCGGCAGAGTAGAATAGTTAATAACATTAGTCGTCTTGTAAGACACCCACGAGTGTAAGGAGTTGGTGCTGCTCTACTCTACCGGACGCCACACGGCCACCTCCATATATGTATGTATGTATATATTAACATTGAAAATATACAATAGTAACAAAACGATAACCTAATTAATGTAGAAATTAGAATGGCATCTGTTGTATTAATCAACTTGTTGTCCCGCTGCCACTGCGTTCGCGTTTTGTCCTACCATATAAACGTTCCTGTTGAAGGTTATCTATTGTGGAAAATCGCATGAAAATCCGTTTAGTAGTTTTTGTGTTTATCGCGAACAGGTAGACATACACACAGACAGGGCGTGGGAATTTGTTTTATAATATGTAGTGAGTGGCAATGGCTAATAGCCAGGCATTATGAATAATGCATTATTAATCACATTGGCCATAACATATTATGTACATATGTATGGAATTACCCACTAGTTAAACTAATAATATAATAATAATAATAATAATTCATTTATTCAAGTGACCAGACTCATTGTGTTAATAATTTCTTACTCTATTTGTTGTAATATGTTTATACTAATACATATTAATATTACTAAATAAAATATATGATGGACATACAAAACCACCGATGTACCTGGTGGCATAAGTTATGGAATAGACTGTACCAAACAGGTCTTCTTCTTCGTCGAGTAAATTTTTCGAAAACCCTAGATCTGGCATGCCCAGTAGTTGGCCACGGCAACGGCATTATCAGTCGCCAGGAGCAGTTCCTCCCTAGTGCAGGTAGCAGGACAAAGAGGACAAGAAAGCAGATGCTCCATGGTTTGGGATGGAGCTCCACAGTCGCATCGCTGCTGTGTCTGGTCAATGAAGCCCCACTTAGTCAGAGAGTCTTTGCAGCGGCCAACCTGCGTCCGTAAACGGTTAAGTGACTTCCAAGTTGGCCACTGCATCTCGTGTCCTGGTGGCAGGGATTCACTGGGTGCGATGGATCCAGAAGGCACTGGGTATTGGGCACGCCGCAGCTGCTCCCTTGCCTCCCTAGAAGGTTCGTTAGCGGAGATGGAAGACCTCAGAAAACTGTTCCGGCTTTTGAGGCGTGCGGGGGGCATTATATGACCATTTAGTGGATGTCGTGCGTCTATTTCCTGCTTGAGTTTCTCCTCTGCACAGGCCACTTCGCGCCGTACACATGGTGGGGCAATACCTGCTAAGGGATATACCATTCCAAGCGGTGTAGGCTTGAGGCAGCCCGTTATGATACGGCATGTCTCATTTAAGGCCTTGTCGACTTCCTTCGCATGGGCGGATCGGTGCCACACTGGACACGCATATTCACCTGCCGAGTATGAAGGCGAGAGGGCCGTCGTCCGGAGAACATGCGGATCTGCTTCCAAGGTAGAGGATGTGAGACGCCGCAGTAGATTATTTCGTGCACTAACTTTTTGCCTTGCATTGCGACAGTGCACTTTGTAGGTCAGAGATCTGTCTAGCGTAACACCAAGGTAACGCGGGTGTGGGCAGTGCTCGATGTTGACGCCTCGCCACGATAGCTTGAGAGCTCGGTTCGCATCTCGGTTGCGCTGATGGAACGCACATGACTGAGTTTTAGACGTATTCGGTCTTAGGGCATTTGTATCGTAATATACCAAACAGGTAACAAATATGAACGTTTTTCATTTTATTTTATTGACGGTACAATAAAAATTGTTAGTACCGAAAAGTACCGAATTTCCCTGAACCAGTAGTAGGAACCAGCCAGCGCGGGAGTCACCACTGCTGTCCTTTAGTCTACTGCCTAACTTTCTCTTATTTATTAAATAAATTCTACTCTACATCAACCCATACTTTACCATTACTTACATTAACTTACCACATTATTTCGTTGGGTTTTACTATCACGGTGCATGCAGTGTCGATGACGATTCTTATTTGTATTTATTATCAAAAGAGCCTGATTTTTGTCACAATATGGCATGTAATTGCGAGTTTTCTTACTGATAATTATAAATACCTACCTGTCTGATTACCTTACCCTTCAACGCGGAACACAATAAAGCCACAAGTGTTGCATGGTGGCAGAAATAGATAAGGCGACAGTTCTTACCCAGGTGAACTCCTCAGTATTAACGGAATCCTACCACCTGATAAAACCAGAACCGAAAACACTTACCAGAACTTATTTCTGAATTTATGTCTCAGCTTTGAAGGTTTCCATGTTGTAGTTCTACTACACATCCGCTGCCCATCTATAAAAATAAAAAAAAACGTAGAGTAGGAGGGTAGACTTCGGTAGTGCGAGAACGCGAGTGCGAAACCGGGATATTGACGCCAAAATGATTATTTTTTACTATTATATGATAAATAGTAGAATAGCACCAACCCGTTACACTCGTGGGTGTCGTACAAGGCGACTATTGTTTTCGATGTAAAGGTTCTCCAGATTAGAGTCTCCGTAGGCTGGAAAATCGGCAGTAGCGTTTGCCTCTCACGGGAGAGGCCCTAAGTCCTGCAGTGGACTGTTAAATTTAATAAATCGTATAATTTATAAATCTGTAACTAAATGTATGCTCTTTTATTTTATTTTTTATATTATACCCCCGGAAATCTTTTCGTCTATGATTGTTTCAACGAAACCCCAACTCCGGAAATTATCTTTAGTCGCTAGTACGCCATATTTGTTTACCAAATAAGACAGAATAATTTCCTTCGCTACATTCTCTGAACACCGGGTCGTTAAAATAAACACTTAAATAAATATTTACACCACAATATAAATATCCTGTGGAACCGTTGCTTGAGACAAACAAATCCCTTTGATGCGCCCACTGCAATGGGTAAAGGCCTCCCCAGACTAAGGGGGGAGGGAGAAGGTGAACTCTCTTGAGTACTTATAGTAGGACCACGCCAAGTCCGAATCGACTGTGGTAGAAATTATAAAGTGTGGATATGGCAATATCGATTAGATAATCTGTCCATTGCCCATTATTATTTAGGTGATTCGCACACTGGAACGCAGCACCGTACGGTTGTGCGTGACGTGCGGTAGTCCCTAAAGAGAAATGGTAGTGCTTTTCCCATGAGTCTATGATTACCAGTAGTCCCACGACTACCAGTGATTTGTTTATCGCGATCTTTCGTTCCGCGTATTTTTCGTTTCATTATCTCTTTTTTTCTCTTTCGTATGGAAGCCATCAACAATACCACGGACTAAATCGTCAAACTGACAAATAAATTGAAGTCGATCACAATCATGATCGAAATGCATCGCCTTCTGACTATACTAGTATATCTGAATACTTGCCCATCATATGTACTTGCTCTAAACTGATAATAATGTTGTAAATATATCCTATTGCTAGAAGAGTCTGCGGGTCAGATAAGTTTTTGGCGCTGTACTTTCTACATAAAAAGGCGTCAAATAGGCCGCTGCTGTGAAGTGAGATCTCCAGGATTGTCAGATAGATGTTCCGTTACTCAGTTTTCAAATTATTTTTCGCCTAAATAATATAATTTTAAGAAAAGATTATAACAATTTGGATAATTCCTAAATTTTTTATTGTGCTTGAGAATGGTAAGCGTCTACTGATTACAGGATTGAAGGCTAGAAATGCGTACTACGTTACAGGATTGAAGGCTAGAAATGACCTCACACCTGCTCAATGGGACTACCTTCAAAAACTGTGGCAGGAATTGCAGCAGAGATCTGATCAGGGTGAGACTGCTCTGATTATTAAATATGTCAATAACTCACCAAAAATAATAAAAGGTAAAGATCCTCCAAAAAAGTCATTGGCAGCTAAACAGAACACAGGTTCTTATACACGAACCTTGCATCCCTAATGGCCAAACGAGATTTATTGCTTATAGAAATTAACAGGTTACAACCGACATGTGTGATGATTACTGAAATAAAATAATTGTACCTATCATTTTAATTAATCAAATTCAATCATTGTGCTAAATGTATTAAAATGATAGGTACAATTATTTCACGTACGACAGAAATAATTGTACCTATAAATAATAGTTTTCATACGTTTAGCACTCCATCCAGTTCACGGCTTTATACATATATTATGTAACACCCTGTAGAACCAGCATACTCTAATCCACCCTTGTAGAAAGGTCGAGTAGCCCTTACGGCCGGTTGTTGACCCATTTGTTGAACTCTATCTGAATATCGAATGCAAGTTACACATTGTCATTGTCTCCAACTATGAATTTTTTTTCGCAAATAATTAAGCATCCGTTGGGGACCTCCGAGGAAGGTTCTTTCGTCAGCAACTGCCACAATTAGAATAGAATAGAAGAATTAATGCAGTGAATTGAAGCACTATAATGAAGTACATTGAGCTAAGAATGTTGACTACAATTGACTACTTCTGGAGTCTTTTTCACCCCATCTTAAAGTACCTGCCTGTACACTTAAGCAACGCCCTGTTAAGTTTACTTTCCTTAGACTTAGACATAGCCTTGACTATCGCCATCGCAAGCAATACGTGACCATGTGTTGAAGCAAAATGCGACATCACAGTATAACCAACTCATTTCTAACCGAACCCCGTCGTGCTCAGCCGAGCATTGCCTGATGGAGTAACCTGAGCTTCTCTCGGATGCAATAGAGAATAAAGGTTACGGTTGCAAAGGCGAGACATCGGTCTTTAACAAAATTTCGCCGAATTATTATCTCCCAAGCACCGAAGAAAAATATTTGGTTTTGTTGCACAAAGCCAACACTACGACGACTGTCAACATTCTGTGCAGCAAAATTTTTACTGTGGTATGTATAGCATGTGGTCTTCACCACAAACTGTACACTTAAATTGAGTAACCTTGTCCTCCTTTGATATGCTAAGTTTTGCTAGTAATAGGCCCACGTGTCCAAATACTCTAGTGTCCGATACCGATTGTTAAGGAAACCCTTAAACTGCGCGATCGTTGGTAACTCTTCCGACTTCGTGTTAGTGGAAACATGCAGTTCCTATTGTGTCCTACCCTCATTAACTTTTTTTTTTAAACCAACTAGGTAGCAAACAAGCTTAAGGCCTGCCTGATGGTAAGCAGTCACCGCAGCCTATGGACGTTTGCAATACCTGGGGCATCACTAGGGGTTTCTACCCGGGTACCCAGGGTCAGGTATACCCGGGTATTTAAGGGATTTTATACCCGGGTATTTAAAAAAAATCGTTGATGCGGTAATGTAACGCCTTAAAGTGTTTAAATAGCGCATATCTTCTCCCATAAGTCATAAGGAAACAAAGAAAAAACAAGTTATAAGTCAGGATAAGTTTAAATGGTTTTCTTTTTTTATAAACCTTTGGTTTTTTAATTAAAATTTAACAAAAAAGGGTAGTCCATAGGCAGAGATGACCACTTTCCATAAGGTTACCCGTTTGATTGCCTAGTAATATAAAAAATAAATAAAAGTTTTAATATCGGTGAAACTAACTGTATTGGAAGGATAATGAAATGTCATTTATGTTTGAATATTATTTCGGCCATGTGGCCGCCGCGACTGGCGCGTAGATGGCCCAATGTGGACGTCCAATTTTCACACATTTCGTAGCAAACGGTAGTGTTCCACCATAGAAAAAATATTTACTAACGTAATAGAGCAGCCATCACAAACAAAAATATTGTACTAACCTGTCACGTGTGGGAGGTGCGGAGGGAGGCTGCTAAGTCATAGAATGACCAATTAAATGTTATCATTTTCTTTATTTTTGGCCTTCGAATGGTTCGTACAGTTTTTAATGCACAAGATGGCGTTTTTTTGAATATCCAAGCCACTGTCAGATTGGTCCGCGTCGCGCAATGTCTCGGAACTGACTGCGGCTACTGTTGTCCATGGACCGCAAAGCGTGGTTCAAAGAAAATACTTGCGGTGTCTCCTCTATTACTATAGTAAATATTTTCTCTATGTGTTCCACTAACAACTTACCAATTTTTTTTTTATATAGATCATAGTCTGGTATTTGACTGCCATCTCACCTGATGTTAAGTGCAGATGCCGTCTACGATGGCGCATACCTCACCTTGTCTTAAACCTTCAACCTCTTGTCTTAAACCTCTTGTCTTAAAGGGACCCAAGACATGTGCAGGCAGCGAGTACCAGTCCCTTGCCTTTCGCAGAAAAGAGTTAGGAAAACGCTGAGTGCGTATAGGTGGAATGTCGACAATATTATAGGGATGGTACGCTATCCTACACCTGGAGCCCCGAAAATGGAATGGGGCTGGTGGAACTGACTCGTGTAATTCCGTCGCACATTCCCCAAAGTGTAGTCTGTAGAAAACCGAAAGAGATGCCACTTAACGGCGGTGATCCAGATCCTGTAGATTTTCCTGCACCAACGGGAGATTGTCTATCAGATTCTTGGCGCGTCTCTTAACCGAGTCCAGAGCAGCCAGATAGACCTTGGCCGATCCGTACATCACGTTTTTGTAGAGGCGCATCCTGGAAAGTTGGAGTCCGACGGAATGTACTTCGCTTGGCGGTGAACAAACATGCCTGTAATTTAGACGCGTTGAACTGCACAAGATTTGCAACTCCCTAATCACAAACATGAGAGACTCTCGACAAGACGACATCCGCTCTCATGGCCTTTGTACTGGATGTATACCTGTACGTCACTGTGGTGTCATTTGTGGTGTTCTGTTCTGTGCAGGGTTGTGTTCTATCATCCCCGTCCCAATCGTTCCAATAGATTGCACAATCTGGATGTCCAACGGGACAAAATTTTGTTTAGCGCTGAAGCCCAGTTTTCATGGTTTTTGAATGGTTTTCCGAAATCTGATTTATTAGCTTTCCAATAAGGCTAGTTTCACTGATATAAAATATTTTTTTCTTTGTTATATTTAAATTTATTTATTTAATTTAATCATGCACAAATACATCGCCTTTTCAGGTCAACCCAATACGACAATGTCATAAACATTAATAAACATGCTACTTTTTATAAAATCGTGATAACAATTCATTTATCTTGGTAGTTCACAACAATGTCCTTTATATAATTACAATACAGGCAATGTCATTCAATAAAATAATAATCACATTAATTAAAAAGACAGTAGACATAGACAAAAATTAAATTAAAAAATTTAAAAAAATCAAAAAACAAGAAAACAGAAACAAAAATAGAAAATAGTGACTAGTCAATATTAATATTACATAAACATGTCATAGTGATATCTGTGAATTGCGTCAATGTACAGCTAAATATGTCCAAATCCTTCGATACTACGTTCAGAATACGCATGGCCGTGGTAAGTGGAGAATGTTTCTTAATATTTGTCCTGCACTTAGGGAGAGCAAACGCCTCATCTCGAGGTCCCCTTCTTAACCTAGGATTTGGGACTGCCAACTCTATACGCGCTAATATCCTCTCGTTACTCAATATTCCCCTGAATACTTTAAAAATGTAGGTTGTCAAAGCTAACTTCCTTCTTACTTCTAATTTATTATAGCGAACCATTCCCATTACAAATAAGGTAGGACCACAACGGATAGAACGGGTACACGCCGTAGAGTCGTTGATACATATATCTAAAAAATGTAATCTGAATTTTTTCGACCATTCATCTATAGTCGCCAGCCCATTACATCTATATCAGACCCGCTCTTAGGCACCGGGATAACTCGTGCAGTCTTCCAAGACTCGGGGTAAGTCGCTGTTTTTAAGATCATGTTAAAAATATAAGCAAGAGGCTCCGCAATTTTTTTTTATGTTATACGATAGGCAAACAGGCAAGCGGGCCACCTGATGGAAAGTGGTCACCACTGCCTATAGACATAAGCAACACCGAGACTATCGCCAAGGCGTTGCCCACCTCTATAACACGTTACTCTGGCAGCAAAAAGGCAAATATCCCTCCACTACCAAAGCCACGGTTCCCCAAATTCCCACCCCATGGAGCTCTGGAAACCTTACTCACCGGCAGAAACACAATAATACCATCGAACAATCCTTTATTAAATATGGGGGAATACCATCGGGACCTACCGTTTTTTTGGGCTTAAGCCATTTGAATGCTAAACGTATATCATGCAACGAAATTTGTGAGAGATGAATTCGATTAGCGGTAGCATTCCCCGAAGCAGCCGCCCGCGCTGCGTCGAGCGGAGGGGGCTGCTGGTCATACACAGACTGAAAGTATTCCGCAAAAACAGCAGCACATTCACTTTCTGCTATTGGGACTCCGTCCGTTGTGATACGAGGTTTGCTACGTTTCTCTCTGTTACTCTTGATAAAAGTCCAGAAAGATTTGAGATCTTCTATCAATTGTTTTTGAATGCGAGTTTTGAATGATTCGTGCGCTATTTGTATTTTTGCTTTACTTTGGGATCTATAATAAGAAAACATTGTATATTCATGGCTACATTTGTCTCCTCTAGATTTATATACCTTATGCCATCTACTCTTTTCTTTGAGAACCATAATGATTTCGACTGTATACCATTCAGGATACGAGTAGTTAGTTCTGTTTAGAAAACGCTTCTTAGGAACCCATTCATTTAATACAGTATTGAACAGATAATAGAATGTAGTTACAGCTGCGTCAACTGTTTCGGTTGTATAAAGAGAACTCCAGTCTAACGTCATGACTGACGAATACAATACCTGAAAGTCACATTTGTAAAAATTCCACTTTGCGGATCTGGAGGTACTAGACTCTTTTACCTTCACATTATAGTGGAATAGGTTTGACAAGACAACATCCAATATTCTATATTTGCAATTCGTAACTTCATTATATTGACGGAATTCACAGACTGTCATAAAATACTCGAAATAATATTGGACCTCGACTGACGCTGAATACAGATTTAAATCCCCGACGAAGACAATGTCCGAGTACTTATCATAACACTCTTCTAATAAATGGAAGAGGTACATATATTCGTTGTCACAACTACCCGGTGGTATGTAAGCCACACAACATGTAAAAAGCCTTGCACGCTTTCTATATACGTCCGCCCAGAGTAGTTCGAATATTACACTATCTACATTCTGACAGCCAGGTAGCGATAGTGGCTGCAAGCTCAGCGTTGGCGCCGCTACTAACAATACGCCACCATGTTTGCGTCCGTCGGCGCGGTCACATCGCACTACCCCGTAGCCGCGCGGTACCAACTCCCCGTCATAAATAGAGTCATGCAAACCACTTTCCGTTACGCCCCAGAGCTCTGCCGAAGATTGCGTTATATTGTGCTGGAACTCCTTTAATTTAGTACGCAATCCTCTTGTATTTTGGTAATTTAATATGTCAACACTCGAACTACCCCGCTCACCTTTCGAATTTGAGTTAGTCACGAAAAAACTCATTGTTAGTTTGAGTTTGCACATTTTTACTATAAATTGTGTATTTTTAGCATTTGATTTCTGTCTAATTGTGTAGCTCAGCAACATTATGTCCATAATGATGGATTGACACGTGGGAGTCACCACTGCTGTCCTTTAGTCTACTTCCTAACTTTCTCTTATTTATTAATTAAATTCTACTCTACATCAACCCATACTTTACCATTACTTACATTAACTTACCACAGTATTTGGTTGTGTTTTACTATCACGGTGCATGCAGTGTCGATGACGATGACGATTCTTATTTGTATTTATTATCAAAGAGCCTGATTTTTGTCACAATATGGCATGTTATTGCGAGTTTTCTTACTGATAATTATAAATACCTACCTGTCTGATTACCTTACCCTTCAACCCGGAACACAATAATGCCACAAGTGTTGCATTGTGGCAGAAATAGATAAGGCGACAGTTCTTACCCAGGTGAACTCCTCAGTATTAACGGAATCCTACCACCTGATAAAACCAGAACCGAAAGAACTTACCAGAACTTATTTCTGAATTTATGTCTCAGCTTTGAAGGTTTTCATGTTGTAGTTCTACTACACATTCGCTTCCCATCTATAACAATTAAAAAAACGTAGAGTAGGAGGGTAGACTTCGGTAGAGCGAGAACGCGAGTGCAAAACCGGGATATTGACGCCAAAATGATTATTTTTTACTATTATATGATAAATAGTAAAATAGCACCAACCCGTTACACTCGTGGAACGGGTTGGTGCTATTTTACTATTTGTTTATTCTACTGTGTGCTATTTTATTATTCTACTGTGTGTCGTACAAGGCGACTATTGTTTTCGATGTAAAGGTTCTCCAGGTTGGAGTCTCCGTAGGCTGGAAAATCGGCAGTAGCGTTTGCCTCTCACGGGAGAGGCCCTTAGTCTTGCAGTGGACTGTTAATTTAATAAATCATATAATTTATAAATCTGTAACTAAATGTATGCTTATTTATTTTATTTTTATTTATATTTTACCCCCGGAAATCTTTTCGTCTATGATTATTTCAACGAAACCCCAACTCCGGAAAATATCTTTAGTCGCTAGTACGCCATATTTGTTTAACAAATAAGACAGAATAATTTCCTTCGCTACATTCTCTGAACACCGGGTCGTTAAAATAAACACTAAAATAAATATTTACTCCACAATATAAATATCCTGTGGAACCGTTGCTTGAGACAAACAAATCCCTTTGATGCGCCCACTGCAATGGGTAAAGGCCTCCCCAGACTAAGGGGGGAGGGAGGAGGTGAACTCTCATGACTACTTATAGTAGGACCACGCTAAGTCCGAATCGACTGACAGTGGTAGAAATTATAAAGTGTGGATATGGCAATATCGATTGGATAATCTGTCCATTGCCTATTATTATTTAGGTGATTCGTACACTGGAACGCAGCACCTCCCGACCTCGACTGACGCTGAATACAGATTTAAATCCCCGACGAAGACAATGTCCGAGTACTTATCATAACACTCTTCTAATAAATGGAAGAGGTACATATATTCGTTGTCACAACTACCCGGTGGTATGTAAGCCACACAACATGTAAAAAGCCTTGCACGCTTTCTATATACGTCCGCCCAGAGTAGTTCGAATATTACACTATCTACATTCTGACAGCCAGGTAGCGATAGTGGCTGCAAGCTCAGCGTTGGCGCCGCTACTAACAATACGCCACCATGTTTGCGTCCGTCGGCGCGGTCACATCGCACTACCCCGTAGCCGCGCGGTACCAACTCCCCGTCATAAATAGAGTCATGCAAACCACTTTCCGTTACGCCCCAGAGCTCTGCCGAAGATTGCGTTATATTGTGCTGGAACTCCTTTAATTTAGTACGCAATCCTCTTGTATTTTGGTAATTTAATATGTCAACACTCGAACTACCCCGCTCACCTTTCGAATTTGAGTTAGTCACGAAAAAACTCATTGTTAGTTTGAGTTTGCACATTTTTACTATAAATTGTGTATTTTTAGCATTTGATTTCTGTCTAATTGTGTAGCTCAGCAACATTATGTCCATAATGATGGATTGACACGTGGGAGTCACCACTGCTGTCCTTTAGTCTACTTCCTAACTTTCTCTTATTTATTAATTAAATTCTACTCTACATCAACCCATACTTTACCATTACTTACATTAACTTACCACAGTATTTGGTTGTGTTTTACTATCACGGTGCATGCAGTGTCGATGACGATGACGATTCTTATTTGTATTTATTATCAAAGAGCCTGATTTTTGTCACAATATGGCATGTTATTGCGAGTTTTCTTACTGATAATTATAAATACCTACCTGTCTGATTACCTTACCCTTCAACCCGGAACACAATAATGCCACAAGTGTTGCATTGTGGCAGAAATAGATAAGGCGACAGTTCTTACCCAGGTGAACTCCTCAGTATTAACGGAATCCTACCACCTGATAAAACCAGAACCGAAAGAACTTACCAGAACTTATTTCTGAATTTATGTCTCAGCTTTGAAGGTTTTCATGTTGTAGTTCTACTACACATTCGCTTCCCATCTATAACAATTAAAAAAACGTAGAGTAGGAGGGTAGACTTCGGTAGAGCGAGAACGCGAGTGCAAAACCGGGATATTGACGCCAAAATGATTATTTTTTACTATTATATGATAAATAGTAAAATAGCACCAACCCGTTACACTCGTGGAACGGGTTGGTGCTATTTTACTATTTGTTTATTCTACTGTGTGCTATTTTATTATTCTACTGTGTGTCGTACAAGGCGACTATTGTTTTCGATGTAAAGGTTCTCCAGGTTGGAGTCTCCGTAGGCTGGAAAATCGGCAGTAGCGTTTGCCTCTCACGGGAGAGGCCCTTAGTCTTGCAGTGGACTGTTAATTTAATAAATCATATAATTTATAAATCTGTAACTAAATGTATGCTTATTTATTTTATTTTTATTTATATTTTACCCCCGGAAATCTTTTCGTCTATGATTATTTCAACGAAACCCCAACTCCGGAAAATATCTTTAGTCGCTAGTACGCCATATTTGTTTAACAAATAAGACAGAATAATTTCCTTCGCTACATTCTCTGAACACCGGGTCGTTAAAATAAACACTAAAATAAATATTTACTCCACAATATAAATATCCTGTGGAACCGTTGCTTGAGACAAACAAATCCCTTTGATGCGCCCACTGCAATGGGTAAAGGCCTCCCCAGACTAAGGGGGGAGGGAGGAGGTGAACTCTCATGACTACTTATAGTAGGACCACGCTAAGTCCGAATCGACTGACAGTGGTAGAAATTATAAAGTGTGGATATGGCAATATCGATTGGATAATCTGTCCATTGCCTATTATTATTTAGGTGATTCGTACACTGGAACGCAGCACCGTACGGCTGTGCGTGACGTGCGTTAGTCCCTAAAGAGAAATGGTAGTGGTTTTACCATGAGTCTATGATTACCAGTAGTCCCACGACTACCAGTGATTTGTTTACCGCGATCTTTCGTTCCGCGTATTTTTCGTTTCATTATCTCTTTTTTTCTCTTTCGTATGGAAGCCATCAACAATACCTCGGACTAAATCGTCAAACTGACAAATAAATTGAAGTCGATCACAATCATGATCGAAATGCATCGCCTTCTGACTATACTAGTATATCTGAATACTTGCCCATCATATGTACTTGCTCTAAACTGATAATAATGTTGTAAATATATGCTATTGCTAGAAGATTCAGAGTTCAATTCGAATATTAGGCGATCGGTCTGCGGGTCAGATAAGTTTTTGGCGCTGTACTTTCTACATAAAAAGCGTCAAATAGGCCGCTGCTGTGAAGTGAGATCTCCAGGATTGTCAGATAAGTGTTCCGTTACTCAGTTTTCAAATTATTTTTCGCCTAAATAATATAATTTTAAGAAAAGATTATAACAATTTGGATAATTCCTAAATTTTTGATTGTGCTTAAGAATGCTAAGCGTCTACCCTCAGGATTGAAGGCTAGAAATGACCTCACACCTGCTCAAAGGGACTACCTTCAAAAACTGTGGCAGGAATTGCAGCAGAGATCTGACCAGGGTGAGACTGCTCTGATTATTAAATATGTCAATAACTCACCAAAAATAATAAAAGGTAAAGAACCTCCAAAAAAGTAATTGGCAGCTAAACAGAACTCACGCTCTTATACACGAACCTTGCATCCCTAATGGCCAAACGAGATTTATTGCTTATAGAAATTAACAGGTTACAACCGACATGTGTGATGATTACTGAAATAAAATAATTGTACCTATCATTTTAATTAATCAAATTCAATCATTGTGCTAAATGTATTAAAATGATAGGTACAATTATTTCACGTACGACAGAAATAATTGTACCTATAAATAATAGTTTTCATACGTTTAGCACTCCATCCAGTTCACGGCTTCATACATATATTATGTAACACCCTGTAGAACCAGCATACTCTAATCCACCCTTGTAGAAAGGTCGAGTAACCCTTACCGCCGGTTGTTGACCCATTTGTTGAACTTTAACTGAATATCGAATGCAAGTTACACATTGTCATTGTCTCCAACTATGAATTTTTTTTTTCGCAAATAATTAAGCATCCGTTGGGGACCTCCGAGGAAGGTTCTTTTGTCAGCAACTGCCACAATTAGAATAGAATAGAAGAATTAATGCAGTGAATTGAAGCACTATAATGAAGTACATTGAGCTATGAATGTTGACAACAATTGACTTCTTCTGGAGTCTTTTTCACCCCATCTTAAAGTACCTGCCTGTACACTTAAGCAACGCCCTGTTAAGTTTACTTTCCTTAGACTTAGACATAGCCTTGACTATCGCCATCGCAAGCAATACGTGACCATGTGTTGAAGCAAAATGCGACATCACAGTATAACCAACTCATTTCTAACCGAACCCCGTCGTGTCCAGCCGAGCATTGCCTGATGGAGTAACCTGAGCTTCTCTCGGATGCAATAGAGAATAAAGGTTAACAAACGGTTGCAAAGGCGAGACATCGATCTTTGACAAAATTTCGCTGAATTATTATCTCCCAAGCACCGAAGGAAAATATTTGGTTTTGTTGCACAAAACCAACACTACGACGACTGTCAACATCCTGTGCAGCAAACTTTTTACTGTGGTGTGTATAGCATGTGGTTTTCACCACAAACTATACACTTAAATTGAGTAACCTTGTCCTCCTTTGATATGCTAAGTTTTGCTAGTAATAGGCCCACGTGTCCAAATACTCTAGTGTCCGATACCGATTGTTAAGGAAACCCTTAAACCGCGCGAACGTTGGTAACTCTTCCGACTTCGTGTTAGTGGAAACATGCAGTTCCTATTGTGTCCTACTCTCATTAACTTTTTTTTTAAACCAACAAGGTGGCAAACAAGCTTAAGGCCTGCCTGATGGCAGCAGTCACCGCAGCCTATGGACGTTTGCAATACCAGGGGCATCACTAGGGTTTTCTACCCGGGTACCCAGGGTCAGGTATACCCGGGTATTTAAGGGATTTTATACCCGGATATTTAAAAAAAATCGTTGATGCGGTAATGTAACGCCTTAAAGTGTTTAAATAGCGCATATCTTCTCCCATAAGTCATAAGGAAACTAAAAAAAACAAATTATAAGTCAGGATAAGTTTAAATGGTTTTCTTTTTTTATAAACCTTTGGTTTTTAAATTAAATTTAACAAAAAAGGGTAGTCCATAGGCGGAGATGACCACTTTCCATAAGGTTACCCGTTTGTTTGCCTTGTAATATAAAAAATAAATAAAAGTTTTAATATTGGTGAAACTAACTGTATTGGAAAGATAATGAAATGCCATTTATGTTTGAATATTATTTCGGCCATGTGGCCGCCGCGACTGGCGCGTAGATGGCCCAATGTGGACGTCCAATTTTCACACATTTCCACTAACAACTCACCAAAAGTTTTTTTTTATAGATAATAGTCAGGTATTTGACTGCCATCTCACCTGATGTTAAGTGCAGATGCCGTCTTCGTTGGCGCATACCTCACCTTGTCTTAAACCTTCACTCTTGTCTTAAAGGGACCCAAGACATGTGCAGGCAGCGAGTTCCAGTCCCTTGCCTTTCGCAGAAAAGAGTTAGGAAAACGCTGAGTGCGTATAGGTGGAATGTCGACAATATTATAGGGATGGTACGCTATCCTACACCTGGAGCCCCGAAAATGGAATGGGGCTGGTGGAACTGACTCGTGTAATTCCGTCGCACATTCCCCAAAGTGTAGTATGTAGAAAACCGACAGAGATGCCACTTAACGGCGGTGATTCAGATACTGTAGATTTTCCTGCACCAACGGGAGATTGTCTATCAGATTCCTGGCGCGTCTCCGACGTCCAGAGCAGCCAGATAGACCTTGGCCGATCCGTACATCACGTTTTTGTAGAGGCGCATCCTGGAAAGTTGGAGTCCGACGGAAAGTTTTTCGCTTGGCGGTGAACAAACATGCCTGTATTTTAGACGCGTTGAACTGCACAAGATTTGCAACTCCCTAATCACAAACATGAGAGACTCTCGACAAAAATAGTGACTAGTCAATATTAATATTACATAAACATGTCATAGTGATATCTGTGAATTGCGTCAATGTACAGCTAAATATGTCCAAATCCTTCGATACTACGTTCAGAATACGCATGGCCGTGGTAAGTGGAGAATGTTTCTTAATATTTGTCCTGCACTTAGGGAGAGCAAACGCCTCATCTCGAGGTCCCCTTCTTAACCTAGGATTTGGGACTGCCAACTCCATACGCGCTAATATCCTCTCGTTACTCAATATTCCCCTAAAATACTTTAAGACAGCCAGGTAGTGGTAGTGGCTGCAAGCTCAGCGTTGGCGCCGCTACTAACAATACGCCACCATGTTTGCGTCCGTCGGCGCGGTCACATCGCACTACCCCGTAGCCGCGCGGTACCAACTCCCCGTCATAAATGGAGTCATGCAAACCACTTTCCGTTACGGCCCAGAGCTCTGCCGAAGATTGCGTTATATTGTGCTGGAACTCCTTTCATTTAGTACGCAATCCTCTTGTATTTTGGTAATATATGTCAATACTTGAACTACCCCGCTCACCTTTCGAATTTGAGTTAGTCACGAAAAAACTCATTGTTAGTTTGAGTTTGCACATTTTTACTATAAATGGTGTATTTGTAGCATTTGATTTCTGTCTAATTGTGTAGCTCAGCAACATTATGTCCATAATGATGGATCGACACGTGTTGACTCTATGTATTTTGCTATTCACAGATGTGTGCAATCCCACCAGCCGCAAGTTACTAAAATTTACATTTATTTATTTATTTTAGAAAGCTAACAGCTACAATACAATATATATATATATATATATATAGGTAGAAAAACTAGGTACAATGGTTTGCCAATTAGAAGCTTTCACATATAGTATTAACTAATAAACCTGCGAGAGATTGTAGTACAGAGTAAACATTAAAGCATGAATAACAAATCAAGAACTATCAATAAGTACCCGCCACATGACCGGCAGCCGGCCCCCGGCAAAAACAAGTACGACCGGCGAACGGTTGCGTTAATAGAAGTTCTGAGATAAACGAACCAGACGAATTGCACCGGTGCCCGTCCAGCGACCATGCAGCGAGCGGTCAACTAAATATGTAAAAAGAACATAAGTACACAGACCAATCCATATCAGACCTAGTGCAGAGGCGGACAGTACATTTCAATATAAAATTTGGCTATTTTAGGTATACTCGTGTAAAATAGATCTAAGTCAGTGCTGCAACTCAAGTCGTTAAATATCCTAGTGGCTCTAATTAGAAATGAGTGTTGACGGAAATTTGTTCTACAGAACGGAGTTGACAGTATGGCCTTTTACGAAACCTTGTATCAGGTACATTCAGGCATAGTTTACCAAGAAGAGTCGGACAGTCAATGCGATTTCTAAAAAGCTTGACAAGAAATATAATATCGCTAATATCACGTCTAGCTTTAAGACTGAGAAGATGAAAACGAACACATCTATCTTCGTAGCTAAGCTTGGGTAGTTTGAATTTAAAGTTAAGGAATCTAGTGAATTTCTTTTGTACTCTTTCTATTCTGTTGATATGTGTCGAATATGAGGGGCTCCAGATCTGAGAAGCATACTCTAAATGGCTGCGAACGAAGGCACAATGTAGGATCTTAATGGTTTTCATTTGTTTAAAATTTGAAGAGGACCGCATTACAAAACCAAGAGCACGTGATGCTTTAGCTGTAATGTTGTCTATTTGTTCAATGAAAAGTAGCCTATCATCCAATACCACACCAATATCCTTAATTGACCGCGTTACTGAGATTGGTCTGTTATTGAGAAAAAATGTTGATTGGTAACACTTTGATTTGCGAGTAAAATGCACAGTAAAGCATTTGCTAACGTTCAGATCAAGTTTATTGGCTTGGCAGTATTCAGCAAGCCTGTTCAAGTCTTCCTGGAGAATCATAGCATCAGTATAGTTGTTTACCACTTTAAACACCTTCATATCATCCGCAAATACTAGATAGTTAGAATGTTTAAAGCAAATGTCGATGTCGTTAATGAATATTATAAACAAGAGATGCCCCAGAAGCGAGCCCTGGGGAACTCCAGATGGTATGCTTCTCCGTGTGGACGTGTTAAGCACAACCGCTTGATGTCTATTTTCAACATATGAGGAAAACCACCTAAACAAGTTGCCCCTTATGCCCACGGCCAATAGCTTCTGCAGCAAGATGTTATGGTCAATGCGACATACAATTAGTATTAATAGAAATACATTTACCTCTAAATAATATCTTAAGATTATGATTATATCGTAATGGCCAGGAGTGGGAAAGAGACGGCCATAGTTCACGAACAAAAGCGCAGCGAAGTAGCAATGATCCGACCGTGCAGCGACTTGATGTAAACATAGCGGTTCTCAAACTTCTGAGTGGCCGGACCCTCCGCCTATTTATGCTATTTTCAATAGATCCACTTCCGTATCCACTGTATTCGTAGTATTTTTGATGTGGGGTCCCGCCGCTCTAGAATCTTCGAATGATCCACCGAGACATATTGAAAATTCTTAACCTTGGCTAATGACTTAGCTTTAGCGAGTAGCCGTTTATTGTATGGGGACAAATGATGGTTAATGTAGACCCTGCCAGTGCCCTGGAAACCGATGTCAGCGACACACAGTTTCTTGTGCTCACGTCCCGCGGACACGAAGTTCTCCTTAGCATATCTGTTCGTGAAGGAGACGATAATCGGTTTGATGGAGTCCGTTGATTCCTTTTTTACAGGTAAACGCGTAATAAAGTTAATTTTATCCTTGATTATCGCATAATCAACCTTCGATCCAAGTTTGGTAAGTATTTCGAAGAGGGTTTCTTTATCTTTCTTAGGAATTTACAAACATAACACTGCAGATGCTCTCTTTTAGGTAAAATATTTCTACATGATACACAGCAAGTTCCACGACTAGAAGTATCTAAAAGTAGCTTAAAGTATTAAGCGTCATCTCTCAGGATCTATGATTGTAGCTTAGTTACGGATCTAGCGTGGTAAGGATCAGTGTTATCTGACTGAGAAGAGAGTTCTTAGCTCTGTGCATAGATGTCGCTACTGTCCGAAAAATGCGTAGCGTAGTAAAACGAGCACTTGCCACAGCTCTGTGCAAAGATGTCGCCACTGTGTATTCTGTCCGATGCTTTGTGTTAAACGTTCTCCACCACACAAAACCTCGACAGAGGCTTAATTTACTCTTGGAAATAACTATGCCTACATAACTGCAAAAAAAAAATCATTTCCATGCGTGGGATCGAATGAGGGTCTTGTGCGTAATATGCAAACTGAGTTTTGTACTTACAACACAACATATAAAGAACGTACTTTTTCGGCCACTGATTGTGTAAATTATGTAATTAATTCACTAATTTTAAGTTCACGATAATGACCACAGTCGCTTTTGTCGATAATATAAAGGTTCATACATATATAGTTTTTTTGTCAGAATCAAGATAGACATAAGAGTTATTCCACATAGATGTCACTGTTTTAATAACTGGTTTACACTACACTGGTAATATTTAATTTGTCACTAACAATTTCACTGGTTATTTAATGTCTTGTCATCTATAAACTGGTAAATTTAGATAGAAAATATCACTATTTATATTTTTAAATCGGATAAGTACAGAGACTTGTATTTACTGCTACAGCACCATCTAGCGCTACCGAAATAAAATGTTTAAAAAAATACCTTTTACTTACATTTTCTTAAAAAATAGGTAAATACCCGGGTACCCGGGTATACCCGAGTATTAAAAATAAAAATACTTGATACCCGGGTATCTAAAAAGGTCGGGTATTCGAAAACCCTAAACGGGACTAACACACGTCCTTCTGCGATGATCCGGCTTCCTGAAAAGTAAGTTCATCATAAAGAGACCCTCCTCCATAAACCCGGCCTGCATCTGGGCACGGGCGTTCCGACTTCCAACTCGAAATTGCCCCATTCTCAACTCGTCTCTGCTTCGTTTGCCCAGTTTCGCGTTGAAATCCCCCATGTGACAACGGTGTAATGTGTCTTGGAGGTATGGCTGTAGAAATATCCTCATGCATAGCCTCCACTTCATCGTCGGAGTAGGTCGAAATCTCCACCACTTCCTCCAGATCCACGAGCTTTTCGTCGGCCCGCAGTGTTTGGACATTGTATGTGGCCAGGGCCAGTGGTCGTGCTTTGTGGTAGCCTGGTCGCATCCGGCGATTCTTCGCACCCCCTGCCCCGCCGTTACTGTGACCGCTACCCAGAATAGCGGGTACTGGGGGCGGTGGCCTGTGTGTTGTCAACCAGGCCTTGCCATCGGAGGGGGTGGGGTGTAAAGTAAACAGTTGATGAGACCACTCTTTCAAGAATATGGCCTACTCAGTAGTTGCATTCCGTTCGTTTCGTGACTTAAAATCGTTTCAAAATGTGATGTGACAAGAGTTTTTTATAGTTTTTTCGACTTTCTAGAATCTTCCAGCATCGAATGTAATTATCATAATAAAATATGGCGTAGCAGTTGCTCCGACTCTCCACCTGGGTAGCCCTTTAAATAAAGTAATTGTTAAAGATAAGTGAATATCATATTTAGTGAACTTTTTTTTTGTTTAGTTTCGTATGATCTGCAGGTTAGTTATATGGGTTTTTGTTGTTGTAAGGCTAGGATGTATTTTTAAATTTGTAATGTAACTTTAAGATGTTGTTCAAAATATTTGACTTATACCTATTTAAATAAATAAGTTTCTTTAGTGAACTAATAAAGTAAATAAGTCTCTGAAAGAGGTCCATTCGAAATACCTTCCCGAGAAAGTTGGAATATTAATGTCGGGTAATTTAGGTTGAGACTTGTTAATACCTTGCTGTTGGGTGTTATCAGTTTCTCTAGTAAAGTTTGGTTCAGTAGTTTTGTTTCAGTAAGTTTTTAATTCCGTTTTCAACTCAATATACAGTTCCTTTATGGCCTCATATGTGTCGTATCGATTCGTATCGTATTGCTGCATGTACACTAGTCTTAAGCTCTTTCAGACATTTCTCAAAATAAAATCTAGTGTTAGAAATTCTTTGCTAAAATTCAGACTGAAAGTTAATTAGTGTGTGCATGTTGATAATAACCCTAGCAACAAATTAAAAATAAGTGCAAGTTGAATTCCGATTCCGAATTTACGATTCGAGTTGGCACGCTAAGTCCAAATAGTTAAAACAAATTCTTGTCGCAACGAATCGGGTAAATGATAAAAAATAATGAAGGTCGACACCGCACTCGATAGCGCCCGAAGCTCCAAGATCCAGCTGGGTCGCGCCACCCTCCCCCCGCTTACATGCACCCTCGCCTCCTCATCGGAGTAATGCCTACGATAATTCATTTGGCCTCCAGATCGGGATTGTTTGAACGCCTCGCATCGAGAACGTATTTGCTAAGCCGTAAGAGTTTGTCTCACTTAGCTGGGGTTTAGCGATTTTTCAGGGAGATTTCGGATATGTCGCGTTAGAATGCTCCGGGGAGTTGGGGCGGTGAGATCAAGGGCGTTTCTGTGACCTTTCATATTGTTTGGCTGTTTATGGTGTATCTTTTGGGTGTGAATTATGTGTATTCCATGAAATGGGTATTAAATATCTATAGCCTACCTAGACGCTCAATCTTGAATAAGCTGAAACACATGTATCATGGATTATTTTGAAAATCTTTAATAGCAAGTTTCGAGTGGAAAGTGTTCTAAAAATGTTGTTTCCCATTTTCTTCGTTTAATTAGATTTCACAATTAAACTCAATACTTTCGCACTTAAGTATCTTATTTATTGTTTCGAGGAACGTATAATACCGAGATGCCAAGATCAAAAATACTGTATTTAATTAGTACCAGTATAAAATAAGCTATCGTCACTATGGTTGTGCAAACCGGAGACGGTCCAAAGTTTAGACTGAGTGGGTTGAGAGATTGGTTAGATCGCTTTCTCAAAACTGAACAAACAAAACAAAACTTATTTTCTAGTAGCAAAATTTTCCGTTCTCGTCTTACGTGTTTTTCCGTTGGTATTTATTAATTCAATTCAATTTATTGTAAATATGCTCAACATAAAATATAAGTATGCTCAACTGTGACCTGCCATTCGGCGTACAAATTTACAAACATAAAAAACATAACCACATTATCAAATACAAACTAATAATGTCAAATGCCTAATACATAACCTAATGACATACATTTAACACAATTGTAATTAAATTAAATAAATGTCAAATCAATAAAATTAATAATATTAAAAACAAAACACAAATCCAGATGTCAGCAATGTTAGGTATGTATAAAATATATATATAAATCAAAAGCTACCATGTCAAATATTTAAAGATGGGCGCAAGAGTGTTCCAAATCTACCTTCTAGTATTTAAAAAAAGTTCTTCTACCGTGTACAACGCTCTGTCCACTTAGGTACGTAGGTATATAATCTAACTATTTACCCGTTGTGTTGTTTGTCTTTTTTTCGTTTTTGTCGCGTGAATAAATTGTTTCTTTTCTATTCTAGTTTCAAATATTATGTCTATAGCAATTTAATACTAAGCGTCGGTAGCGTAATGATTAGCGAGTCGCCTTCGTACGCGAGAAGGTACCAAGTTCGATCCCTAGCTTCCGTGTACGGTAAACAGCGCCTCAACCTAGCCTGTATAAACTTTGGACCTTCTCCCGATTCCATCCAACCCGATTGTTAGGATTTCAAATATTTTAAATAGGTTTAATATAGTATAAACAAAAACAACCGGAAATAGAACGATCTTCCGGTAACATTCCCTACTGACCCCCATCCGTGTCCGTGAAACGATAGGACCGCATAAATACCCTAGGCGCCCAGTGTTGAGTAAACTTTTACAGAAGAAACTTTGTATGGAAAATTTATGCCCGATTATACAATCAAGCGTCGAAGCTATGAATGGTTTCTTATACGCCAGATTCCAAAATATATTGTGATGTACTATTTTATTAAATAAAGTTGTACAGTGTACATTGTGAATAAAGTTTTAAGTAACTAACTGCATATAATCATCATGACCATCGGCGAATATGATTATATATTTAAATTATCCACGTGTTCGAGGCAAACATGTTATCGTTAATGGCAGGCAATCGTCGAACGTTCTCCATAACTGGAGGGTTTTTATAACTTCTTTGTTTAGAAGATTTTACGCCAGACATCTACAACAACCATACATCTACGCCATAGACAACAGCGAACTATGTAGATAATATCATTGATCTATCGACTTACGACGTCAAAGGTGGTCTTCTGTGTTTTTATTTATTCGTATGACAAAAATACAATATACGAGAAACACATTCAACTACAAATTTAAATCAAGCGAAGTCAGCCATTTAATTGCTACGTCACTAAGGGTGATCAGGTCCTCCGGTGGGCCAGGGTAACTTGTGTTAGGGCATTCCGATAGTATGTGCCACATCGACTGACTTGGGGAACCGCAGGGACACTGGGGGGATCCACTCCATCCACAGCGGTGTTTGTAGGAGGCACAAAGGCCATGGCCCGTGCGTAGCCTATTTAAGTTGCACCAATCTCGCCTAGATAGTTCAGATGTGTTATCGTATGAGGATTGAAGATAACCTTGAAATATGTATTGTGTGATAATCAGACAATTCTATACAACTCTGCCATCAGTACCTTCTATTTTCCAGTATTCTCTGTGCTATCGCATACACTGTTAATTCTGGATATTAATGATATGTTGCAGATCAGCGGCATTCATTGATATGCGGATGACAGCACGGGTGACGCCTATTATACAAGCTGAGCAAATATCCCTCACGCAGAAGTGGTTGAGAGCAAAACCAAAGTTGTGTCTGTAATTAGGACCTCTCTGGAGCAGGCTTCACACCGGGGCATCGACTTTTACACTACAAAGCACAGGTACATCCTCATATGGAGTTACTACTCTTACCTATGGACTGGTTAACCCCAAAATGATAGGAGTTGGTCCTTTCACTTGATTCCAGCTAACACCGGGCTATTTGTCTTGTCGATGATCCCCTTCTCACAGAGAGTTTAGATCCCTTAAGCCTCCGGAGAGACGTGACACAGAGAGCCACTCTGTGTGTCCTCTACCGTCTGTACAACGGGAATTGTTCTGAAGAACAGTTTAACATGGTGCCGCCGTCACTTTTCCGCCATCTCATCCTCCGACGATGGAATACCCGCATTAGTTCCCGCTTATCAGTTTACTTTGATCACTTTAAACAGTTAGCTGGAGGAGATCTCATAGAGACAAGATCGCTATTGCAACAATTTTTATGTATTAATATACCTACCTAACAGTGTGTGTACAATAAAGAGTTTATTAAAGACCCAAAAACTACCTACCCAATTACACTTAGAACGAGTCGCAAGCAACAATGGACTACGTTGCAAATCGTTATAAAAATACAAAAATCCACATTTATTGCGCTTTTTTTTCGAGAGAAACAAGCTGAAACATTGGTATGATAAATTGTGTCGAGTGTGGGAAAACAGCGTCGGGCGTAATCGGTCGTGACACACTAAGTAATATTGTTGCGAGCCTCGGTGGTTACGCATTCTCCATCGCCGCTCTGCGGTCTTATTTATTTATCACTCCTGATTTATTATCGGGAGTTTATAAACTCAACAGTGTAATCATTATTAATTGTCTAAAAAAGTGCAATGATAATTGCCTCTCTTTTACAATAGAATGTAGCTGTTTTTAAGCTTGTTATGCAAGGCGTAAGTTGGTATAATTGCCTCTCTTTTACTACTATAGATGATAGAATATAGCTGTTATGCTCCAGTTTTTCCCGATTACACAAAATTTTTGTCGACGGCTAAGTTAATTTCAGATATTCCAAACAATAAAAATACTGCACCAATCCGTACATCAATCTATTAGAACGTCCGTCCGTGTGCCTCCCTAGGCAATAAAAAAAATAACGTATCACCAACATTTGGCGAAAACTAAACTACTTATGTCACTCTTAACTTTGCGACATCGATTTTGTGACGCCTAAATGCTCAGGAACATTTTAAGGCGACAACTGAATCGTGTAAGTTTGGTGCAATTGGGCATTATAGTTTGGCATGAATTTTTTAGACTACTGGTTATGGCAAATTTCGATTTGTTTAGTCATTCAGAAATAGTCGACAGCTTATTGGCCCTGTGGTGACTGGCACAGTAGAATAGCACCTACCTCTTACACTCGTCGATGTCGTATAAGGCGGCTTTCGAGGCAAAACATCTAGTCTCCGTAGGCTGAAAAAGTGGGCAGCGGCGTTTTCCATTGTTATATTTATAACACTGCCATCTCCAACTCGCCAGACAAGCGTAGAGATTATGGAAATAACTTCTCCTCTCGTGGGAGAGGCCCTATGTCCTGCAGTGGACTGCTATGGGCTGTGATGATGAAACTTATTTTATGGTGGTCCAAGTCCATATACACAACCTTATCATAAGTCGCCAAGATATTTTGTTGTCGCACTTGTTACGAGATCATGCTGTAGATACATATTGCTGACTGTACCAGGCCACCCGAATTGCACATTGGCCCTAAGCAACGGCTGAGATGGCTTCCGAGGCACGCGGCTTTGTTCTAAATCTCATCCGCGCAAGTAAAGCGCTGACGCCGTGCCTCGTGCGCCTCGCGACCTGGAAAGCAGCGTTTCTACGCGACGGCACCATCGCGTCACTTCTGATCTCACCTCGGTCCGAGTCGTAGGCTTAATTAGTTTAATTCTTAATTTATATAATCTAATGTTCTAATATCGAACTCAAATTAAATTATGATTAGTATTAATCTTTGGTTTTCTTTGAGTCCTCCGGCTGTGAAATCTATAATTGGCGCAGTCGGTAGGATACTCACGGGACGGGTCGCGAAGCACGAGGAAGATTTCCGAAATCGTTTGATCGCAGCCGCCCGGGCTCTCAAGTCACATTCAAGAGTATCGTGAAATATACGTTTCAACGCCGGAGTATTCAGAAATCGATAGCAGCTCAGAGAGACCGAAATTAATGTTTATGTAAGTACACTACTAATTTTCACTAGAATTGCTTCCCCTTGTTTTAAATCCCATTTTTATAATAGTAAAAATCAGTAAAGATTTTCCACCCCAGGAGTAGAACCGGGAGCTTTAAAAGGCGATCTACGATTTAGTCAATCGCAGATAGTAATAGAAATATAGCTAGTGATAGTGAAATTAGCGTAAGTGTGGAAAGCCCGAGTATAATGGCGGACCCCGATACCATTTTTAAGGCACTCCGCTTGTTGCCAGAATTTGATGGCAATCCAAATGTTCTTACCCGATTTGTGAGGTTATGTGATCAGTTAGTAGGAACTTATGGCGGCGGAGAGGACCAATTAAATAACCTATGTCTAGTTAATGGGATTTTAAATTAAATATCAGGCCCGGCAGCTAGAACTATTAATTCAAATGGTATTTCAGACAGTTGGATTGGTATTTAAACTACTTTAATTAATAATTTCACGGACCAAAGGGACTAGACAACCCTTTACAATGACCTTGCTATTCAAAGTCAAGGTAATAGTACTCCCCAGGAATTTTACGATAAATGTCAGTCGCTGTTTGCTACCATAAGGATGTATGTCACCTTACACGAGAGCCAACTTACACTACCATTAAAGCCAAACGTACACTCTATAAAAAATTAACTATGCAGTCTTTCATACGCGGTCTCAAGGAACCGATCGGATCTCACACACCTTATAGGTGTATGCGCCCGGATACAATTAAAAAGGCTTTGGAATATGTACAGGAGGAATTGAATACCATGTACCTACAAAATCGCAATTATGGTTTGCCAAGACAAGTACAAATTGCGTCAAATTACAGAACACCGGTACATACGCCAATGCCCTATAATTATTCTGTGCCCAAACCATTTAAGTTATCCCCGAATATGCACAATCCCTCGCACCCACCACACTTTAATAATAATACCAACAGGAAGAGTTTCGAACTTGAAAGTTAGGACAAATTTTGAAAGTTATTAACGAACTTTACTAGTGTATCAATTGTTGATTAAGAATTTATTTCGTAAGATCTATGCATTACTTAATGTCAATAATTTAAGCTTTTTTAATACTGAACTAAAATAGTGAACAAAATAGAGTTTGTATGTCTCTAGGTACATTTATTCTTTACTTTCTATAAACTGGCGGTTTTATTAACATTGTAGTCCAACATGAACGTTATTTAGCTCTTGATGGATTCAAATAAATTACAGAGAAGAGTTTCAACATTAATTACTTAATACTATATTGATAGAAGCAGGAAAAATATTGTGACGAAATATTGTAGGCTAATAATTTCAGTTTAAAACCACATACAGCCGATTATTATTGAATATATTTATCTAGTTTTCCTTTTTTAACATTATCCTGGTTAGTAACATTTTACATGAACCAGTTTTAAATCAATCGTTATGCAGGACGTGAGTGTTTCTTTGTTCCCTATTTCGAAGACAATGCGCAAGAGGTTACATGCTTTCTGCGCCTGTTGCAATCGAGGGATGTAAGTACAAATTTTCTATTTCAAACCTTAAGCTTTTCTGTTAGATTATAAAACTGGTCTTTGTTCTAGAGTTCCACATCGACTAGAAAAATCCAAAACAAAATCGCTTCCAGATTTGCGTAAAGATCCAGAGAAGAAACAAGATCTAATAAGGCGAGATAGCATTTAAAGTCGATATTTATTAGATTCAATATTGTAAAAAGTTATTAAAACGATGTTATTCTAAAAAATAGTTTTAATTATAGGTCTAATTACAATTAAATACAATCTATTAAAGTACAAACTTAATATTACAGATTTAGAGACACTGTAGTGTCTTGCGCCAAGTAGACGTTAAACATATGTTACAAATTTAAGTTACTAAGTCAAAGTTTGTCATTTTTCGACGATAATACTTGACAATTTTCACTATAAATTATAGTTTGTCTCAGTATGACTCACTGTTGTCAACTATTATGAGACTACTGAGAGTTTGCCTTTGGTGGGGCATGGGAATCATAGGTTGATTGAGGTATCGGAAAGGGAACGCTTTCAGTAGTCCGACAATAAAGCTTCACAAGCTGTCATCAGATAACCCATTAGATATAAAATTGACGTAAGCTGCGTCATTGATCCTTAGCAGTTGCATCATCTTGAAATCTCTTGCCTTGAATGCTATTCTGTAAGGAGTTTCGTAATTAAAGTTTATTGCTCCTTTCTGGACACTAGCTTGCCTGCAAAGCCACTCAGCAAGTTGGTAATTTTTAGTTTTTGCGGCGATATGCAGCAAAGTATTCCCTGTTATAAGCTCTCTTGCGTTCATATCTTCGCCATTTTCCACGAGGGATTTTATTTTCTTTATAGCATTATCCTGATCTTGAATAGCAACAATATGAATGTATTTTCTTCCGAAATGATCATAAGTATCAGATTCAATCAACCTCGTACTTTCTTCATCTCTGATGTTACTTCCCATCGCAATGCAGATTGTTACTGATCTCGAAAGTGCGATCCTGAAATAGAATAAAACTAAATTACGCAATATGTAACATCTGTGCCAACACATGATGCGCGCGCATGAACACGTTTTTATTTATACAATGTAGGAAATTTTAGGCCTTCTGTATGATACTGAGGTCTAGTGTCAAACTTAATGGATGTTATTACATCATCCTCGGGATCAAAAGACTTGCACTTATTATATAAACAATATAACAATGATAATATGATTGAAAACATTTCCGAGCATGTGTGCGATGAAACTTGGCACACATTTTCTAGCTTACCACGTGTTTACGATTCATTCAAGCCCTTTACTATGCCAAGGTTACTACGCGTGACATAACACGTGTGTCACAGGCCAACGGCTTCAAAAGTGTTTATCAAGTTTTCACTAATTAGTTGGTGTAGATAACAAAAAAAGTCCGTAACTGATCTATCTTAACGTGTAATGAACCAACGACCTACAGTTGTTTGCTCAAGACGATTGACGTCAATGTTGATCAGAGTTTACGTGCGTAGTAGGCAGGTGAATGCACTGGAGTTCTTGGTTGGTAACTGAAGGTCAGTGATGGCTATAAACTATCGATTTTATTGATGTGTATTTTGGATTTGAGTCAAAGATATATTCGTATCAATTTGAATTTTAGTGGATTTATATTTTGAATGTATGACACCTCCCCTTTAGTTTTCACTAGACTTCATAAAAATCTAACTATTGTATTTGTCCTTGTTACAAGACTTTTTCCAAATTTGCTGGATATGGTATATACAAAATACATATAGTTTAAAAGTTTGTATATATACGCGAATTTGAAATAACTTTTGAACGTCTAAAAATATTTTATTTATGTAAAATGCATGCTACTTCCAGAAGAAAAAAACTTTTGTTATCTACTCCCTGTTGGTAATTTTGTGACCTACTATGCGAACTGTGATAAGTGTACTGTATAATCAACACTCATAAAATTGCCACAGATTTGCGCTGTCATTTCATAAGACATATTCTTTCGGGCACTAGCAGTCGCTTTTTTTTAAATCAAAATGCCTATAGTGTAAGTTAAATTATTTAAAAACTAATCAGTGGGTTTAGTATCAGAAAATAAACTCCATGTATTGTTACAGAGTGAAAGTAGAACCTGAACAGCAAAAGAAGAATAGACTCTTCTGTTCAAGCTCGGAGTATCCTATGGCTTGTCTTCCTTTGATCGTTATCACGTTCATGTTTTTTTTCATAATAGGCTGTGGTTATCTTAGTTTTCATATCGCGCAGTATTTTTGTCATGTATTTAAAGCATTGTTATCATATCTGTTAATTTCGTAAAAGATTATTTGTAAATATTAAAATATAAGCATTCCCAAATATTTTTCTTTTTCTATTATTAGAAACGTAAACACCACGTGGGTGTTTCGTTTGCAAACAATTTCAGCGAACTAATCATAAAAGTAAACACTTAGACATGCGTGAATACGCCCACGAGGCTACTGGAAGCTCAAAATGTCGTCAGTTTGTCTGATACAATTGTGCTACCTGTTCGTTTTTTCTGCTGGGCTTCAAATGGAGGCATATTATGCTGAAATTGTTTACGTGGAATTGAAACGTAACATCTATATTCCCAACGAATGGCCAATTCAAGGAATAGAACGACTTGTGCTCTGTTTAGTAGAGAAGATTATCAGTGATCCTGGACCCTCGTACGTTCTGCAGGTTAAGAACGTACCTGCTAAGCTGATACGACATCAAACGGAAAGTGGCTGTGTTAATGTGTTCCAAAAAATACCTCATAGGTAAGTGTCACTATAATTTTAATTTGCTAAAGAAGAAATATATATTTAATATAGAATTTCATTTCAGAAAAATGAAAAATACTCACCTGTATGACGTCGTATTTCCGATAGATGATCATGAAATCAGGGTGGAAATTTTCAGCGAAGAATATCAAGAACCCTGGACAAATTATTGTGCAATCGCTTTATCGAGAGAAGAGGCAATGTCTTATCACACAATACCTCTATGCTTTAAGTAAGCATTTGTTTGATCAATTTGGCGTCATATGCTACTGATTGTTTTTTCAGGTGTAATACAGTAAATATTTTGATTTCAGACAAAAGCTTTGCAGTACTGTCAGTAACCCTGTTCCACCTCACTGCATGTTACGCAGAATTAAGCGGTCAGTACCCTAGTTATTGCAAAATATTTACTTTAAAAACGCATCACTTATGCTTATACTTTTTTTTCAGGATTTTCAAACGGACACCAAAACGCAGGATGTTCCAACCGTAGGAAAAACGAAATGGTAAGAAATTTGAACTTCACTATTTTTTAAAGATTTTTTTCATAGGGATTTCTTCTCATCAGAATACAAAATAAAATTATTTGTTGCAGGTTATCATCCAGCGACACCTATACTTACAATAGTGATATCTGTTTTGTTTACATATTAACAATTTAAACTTAACTATGGAGAGATAAGTTAATTAACCTATTTTGTAATACGTAATCGTTAGTATAAGGTCAAGAAATAAAACAAATCATAGCATTGTTTACTTTTTTATTGAAAAGCCAATACAACAGGTGCTAAATACCTCATTCATCAATTTCTAACCTCTAGACAAACATTACTCTGAACACCTGTAACTTCAGGTTTTTAGAGATACTTTAAAGTCAAACTTATCAAAGTTACAAACATATACTACAAATAGGACAAGTTTAAATTCCTGAATCCATTTCTTCTACGTCTTTTAAAGGTCTTCTGAAATTCTTTGATTCATAGAAATCTATTTCGAACACACAATATTTGAATGGGTTCGGCTCAGTACTGGGATCATTAATCTTCTTGAACCACGCGCGATATTTTATCATCATAAATTCCGCAGTAACACCGTTCAAGGACCCTCTAAGACCTTGCATTGATCTGTGAGTAGTTTGCCAAATTGTCATCATTTCGGTCAATTCTTTCTGTAGGGTCATCAGTGATATTGTCTTCCACTCTTTTGGAATTATCAACTCCAAGGACATGATGAAAAGTGAAGCACTGGGTCAGAACACATGTAAACACTACTTACAAATGACAAGTCTTACAAAACTTAAATTTATAATTTATATTTAAAAATACGTCCGTAGACGACAGCTGCGCTATTTATTGTGAATAACTTGGACAACGCAATAATATGATAATTTGACGACGGATGAGGTATCGGTCTTTATTTGTGCGAAATATAAATATTTTTTAATTGCTATGTGATACTTTGACACTTGATGAAACTTGTTAGCTAATCAGTAATGAAGTTGAGGTTACTACCAATTAAATGTTTTTTTTGTAATTATCATATTTGAAGCCAATCCAATTAATTTGCTTCATTCATTAAAACTCCGCCCAAAGGTTCATACACATCGAACTGATTGACCAGAGAAAGTCATGATAATAAATATTTATAGTTATTAGCGGTACAAGAGAGGAATATATTATTATATATAAATATATATATCCCCTTAATGATATCTAATAGAATAAAATATTTACAAAAAAAAAAACAGTATCTTTTTGCAGAAGAGATAGAAACTCCTGTGAGTTTACAAGAATTTGATGTCAATTGCTTCAGTCCTGCCATCTTTATTTGTGGGGAGGAGTTAGTTTCTGGTCAGTGTGTGACTTTGAGGTTATACTTTTAGTGATTCTAAAAAAATTGGCTAAGTATTGTTAGGATATTTGATATTGTTACAAAAGAATTTTTTTAAAATATTTTCTTTTATTAGATATGATTAAGGGGATATATATATTTATATATAATAATATATATCTTCTCTATGTCATTACTAATAATAGATAATATTTTTATAAACAATTATTTAAATGACATTAAAAAAATTTGCTTTAATACCTACCTACAAATTATTAGTCGTCAAATCGTTTATAGCTGGACCTAATACAAGGATTAGATTGTTCCAAAAATATTAATCACTCACTCAATTAATTTCCGCGTGGCAGAGCTAGAACCAATGAGATCGCGCGAATAATCTGTGAGCTATTATTAGGCGAGGGTCTTTTTATGTTTGAACTGTACAGAACATGGGTTTTAATTATCTCCTGTAGAGCTGAATGTGACCCATTGAGGGCTTTACTACTTATATGAAGTATTAATGAGCTGTCTACTGATTTGTGAAATATTTCCATTAACACTTTTTTTTAATAAATTAAGTGCTTTGCACACGGAGAACATCTACTGCGCTCGTGAAACATATCTCGCGCACGTGGAACCGTTCACGCGCAGATGAAGCTCAAATATTAAGAAACCAAGAATTTTCCTAACTATTATTGAATTATGAAATAAAACGACTCATAAACAAAAATAATTTTATTTAAAAATAGAAAAAAATGAGTATGCAGCGAATTTATAATTAATTTAGATCACGTCCTCACAGCACATGGTTTCTGTCCAAAACTAATGGAATTCTTTGGAATACTTAATTCAAATACTACTAAAATCTAAACTTAGAAATGTAACTTTGATTTTTTTTAAAAGTAACCGAATCAATACTTTATCGCGAGATCAAGGATTAATTTTAAAAAAATGGGTCTTTTGCATTCTCTTGATAAACTTCCGTTGGAACATTGTTACCATTCGAAGAGGGAATTTTCCGAAGGACACCACCGTCGCTTGTCCTTATCCAAAGGGCTTCATAACTTTGCTGAAAAAAATATTTTTAATGTTAAATTTTATCCTAATACTGTTCCGAGATAAAATTTGAAAATAATCCAAAATTTTGACTCGGAATCGCTTTGATATAAATAAATTTACCTTAAGGTTATGAAGATTGTAAATCATCATGCAACTTAGATCCTTATTTTAACGTACCCCGTCAGTTGGTCTTGCTTGTACTGCCATCAAAATCACCGCGCAGACCATAAAGTACAGTAATAGCTTAACGCAGCCCATTTTTTAATTGATATCTGCAAATCAAAAATCACTTTTGTAACACCTCTAATGAGAAAAAATCAAATTATTCTGAACTCAGAAACTTATTAAAAATAAAAACTCACGTGAATATGAGATCGATCTGAGCACTA
This sequence comes from Blastobasis lacticolella, assembly GCA_905147135.1. NCBI lineage: Eukaryota > Metazoa > Arthropoda > Insecta > Lepidoptera > Blastobasidae > Blastobasis > Blastobasis lacticolella. The sequence continues at coordinate 20,485,566 of LR990041.1, forward strand.
TAACATGAGATAAAAAACTAAAAGTCTAGACAAAATTGTCGGCCATTATATACCCAGCGAGCGCCAGAATTTTTTTTGGAGCACAAAAGAATGATTGGGGTGACATTGTTATCTCTTATCCCAAAATTTTATTACTTTTCCATTTTTAAAATTCTATTCTTGCTTAATATTTCAATTAATTCATTAATTTCCTTCTTAATTCATTTTTTGAAACCAGTATTTCGTTAATGTGTTCGACTACTACGCTGCTAATCCTTCGTCACTCGCGTAATGAGTGCTGTGTCAAATTCTTTTGATATTGATATTTCCTAAAAATTTTTTGTTCAAAACTTAAATACAAAGTGCAGCATCTTTTAAATTATTTTATTTTGAAATCTATTGTATTTTTGATGTCTAAGAAACTGATGGATTTCAATAAATTTATCAAACTATTTGTAAACAATATAAATAATTTTAACTACGTCTCAATAATATTTTAGTTGGAACTTATAAAACATTTGTATCTATATTTTATCCCGAAAAAATGTGCTTCAATTTTTGGACACCCTAGTGCGTTAGTAGACGGAATTAATTTATAGAGCTCAGTGCTCTGTACTACTATTAATAAAAAACCGGCTGACCGAACTATTAAACGTTGCTATGTGGGAATAAAATGATTTTAGCTCGATACCATGCGGTTTTACTGACATCAAAATTAGTTTGACCTATATTTAATGTAATAAGGGTCTTGGTAAAGGTCAATTTTTACTTCCGACAGCTTAAGATATTTAAAAAAAAATTATTATACAGGAAACTTATTAATAAGATTCAAAATTACTAAGGAATTGTACGAAAATTGATTTTTGAGGTTAAACACGTCCCACATGTTCGAGCGTGATGTTTTACAACAGATTCCTAATGGACAGTATCAAATGCCAATTTATTTCTTTTAGACAACTTCTTGGCAGTATTAGGACTGGCAGAAAGCCATAGAAAATTATTCTTGTATTCTTTTCATCTACAGTTTACAATTTAAAATATGTAAGAAGACGTCGTTTAATTTTGGAATTTACTTTTGTTTAATTGGGAAACAATTTAATGCGCATATACGAAAAATTTGATCATATCTTCATTTAACAATTTTTTTCATTAGTAAGTTTTGAATGTAAATCATGAAGTCAATAAATAAATAAATAGTTCGAAAAATATTGCGCTTTATATGTGTCAAAGTAAATAAAAAAATACAAATGGTTACATATCACAATTATTAAAATTGTTTGAATAACTTAAATATTAATTTAAATCTAGTTTTTTCACAACGTGTCAGTCTAACCTTAAAATTACAAATGAAACAGCTGATGTAATAATCAATCAGTGACATCAGGTAAAGTATACTTTACCTATTAGTTTATTAATGTTTTATAATTTTTTATCAGTAAAGGTTGCGCCCAAAAATTTCACTCAGTGTAACAAGTACAGAAAATCTTATTATGTTACGTAATATCAGATAAGCTGAAATTTTTGAGTTCAATAATTGTATAAAATGTAAAACAAACATCAAAATTTCAGTATAATGAACTTATTTCAAATTCGGTAAATTGTGATTAAAGTCATCCTTCAACTAAAAAATGCAGACAAAATACAATGACATATAAAATTGGACAACCAGTTGCATATATTGTAGATGACGATTCCTTTTTTGTTGGTTTTAAATATAAACGCGAAACAGAAGCCCAGTATGTTTTCTTCCGTTCTTCAAAATTAGTGCTACTCCAATTTGTAGCTAGGGTTATGTATTCCTCAATATTTTCAATGGTTTCATTAATTTCACATCTTCCATGTCCAAATTTAAAGCACGTTGCTGGCCTCGTGGGGTAACCACTACAACGAGCTGGGCAGCAAGGGAGTTTTGAATTCAAACACTAAAAAAATAACGATGTTCATTACTTAAATTCGCTAAGGGTAAATTGCACACCCCAAAAGATTAAATTAACTCACAGTTTCTCCCAATGGCAGGCACGTTTTTCGGATTCTCAGAGGCTTGATCAGATACCTTGTGGCTATAGGCTGGTTAATTAATGTCACAATTATTATATAACTAATCATCATGTTGATTTACTGTTTGATCTAAAACCGGTAAAATAAAATCCGATGAAAGACGTCCTACGGCTGGAAAATTCGAAGAGATATGATTTCTGATTATGGCTTGTTATGGATCTTAATATGGGTTGCTGAATACATTTATTTTTGTCTACCTGAATGGACAAAGATGTAGGCGGATTGTCGGTGAATGGTCTAAGTAACGAAGAAAATTCTAACCTAATCATTATTAGCGATTTCTGTTCTATCGAATTGATATTCTCGGAAGAAATATACCTGTTTTAACACATCAAGAATATGTATACTGCCTACAAAAAATCAAAGCTTTTTTTGTAGGCAGTATAATATTATTAAAGTGCTTTTGAATGCTTGAAACCCTTAACAATCGCTACCTTTCTAAAATTAAGCCAAACTTATATTCTATTTGACGTCATAGCATCTGATTATAGGAAAACGTCGACTCTATTCTGAGAAATCTAGACAAAATTTATTTGGGTGATACTATCTCTCAAGAGATAGTATAGAAGGGTATAATATAGTAAGGGTAATACTATCTCCCAAGAAATAGTACTAAAAATAATTTTAAGGATTAACAATTAAAATCTCCAATTTCTGTTGAAAACTTATGTATGAAAATTATATTTATCACTTGACATCTAATAAGTTCCGCGTTTCATAAAATATTATATTTGTTTTATCATTTATTACTAACATATATGTGATACGATATAGCTTGCACTATTTCATTAGTTATAAGGGCACTTAAAAGCCAAAGTGGACTGCCATAACTGTTTTTAGAAAAAACGTTACGTTGCGTTGTTAAGTATTTGATAATTAAGGATTCACGATTATATTTTATTTCTCATGATGCATTACTAACTAGTATTATAATATTGATATTATTTGCACTATTCCATTAGTTATAAAAGCACCTAGAAGCTAGAATTGGCAGCTGTAACTGTTCTAAGAACGCTCTTCTAAGGTTGTTAATTTGTTAAAGTATTTGAAATTTTAAAATTTAATTTTTGTACCAAAGGTATTCTTTCCATGACAATTTATTGTTATATTAGTTTTTAAAAATGATACTTAATTATGTTTAGAATTTTACTGAGTGAATGTTTAAAAATTTTGAATTGCCGACCCACTGTAATTTTTGTTAAAGCTTAATCCGGAGACATGGCAGTGTCTCGCGACAAGTACACGTCCAACATATGTTTTATTACAATTTTCGTTTGTTGTTTATCTTATTAATATAATGCATTTATTACTCTTGTAAATATTGTTTTATTTTTAATTTGTAATTTAATTTTTATGTGACAAAAGTTCGCAGTGATTTGTAAATTTCGACATGAAAAACCTTCCTTGCCATGCAAAAACCTCATTTTCCTGCCTCTAGCCAAATGCGCATGCCTACGCGCACGCAGTGAATGTTTGGCGCACGGCCTCCCAACTACAACCCACAAAGCAATATATTTAGACTCCCACCTAAACCCGCTTTCAATCATCACGCACCGAGCCATGAGTGGCGTTAGTCATTTTGAGCTCCGAGTTTTGCCTCCACGATTGGTCGAAACAAGGGAATCCACCCCCTTCGAACTATAACAAAACTCGCGACGTAAATGTTAACAAATGTATGCCATATGACGATTACATAACTTATTACTGCTCCGACAACAATAACGGCACTTACTCATATTACACAGAGTATGACCCGAGCGGTGATTATGATTACGATAGTTGAATTCACTATCAATACGATTCCACAACGCAGGAATACTTCAAAAACTTCATGATAGAGGTTAACTTACAAACTCAAAGACAACTTCCGTACAATCAAACTTCAAATCCCTCTTTAAAATTGCTAATAGACACGGGTGCTTACCAATCCTTCTTGAGCCCCGACGCAGTACAAATATATTATTCACATTTATCATTAAATTACGACCCATTTGCGCATGCGCATGCACTATGCGCATGCACCCAGACGCATGCACTACTCTTTTCACTCCTTCAAGCTTCTCCAAAACTTTTTACCCTAAAAAATTAAAATTTTGCTTGCTCAAGCGTTACTCCTCCCAATACTTGACTATGCTGACGTATGCTACCTAGATGTCACTGAGGAGTTACTTAAAAGACTCGAACGTTTGCAAAATTTAGCGATACGTTTTATTTACGGTCTTCGCAAATACGATCATGTTTCCGAGTTTCGTGCTCAGTTGAAGTGGCTTCCCATCCCCCGGCGGCGTGATATGCATATACTTTCCTTTCTGTACAAAATCCTCCATGATCCCTCTGCTCCCGACTATCTCCGCTCACATTTCCAACATGTTCCCCCTGACACTCGTTCTAGGCGCCCCTGTATAACTAGAATGTTTGAGTTTCCTAGAACAAATACAAAATTTTTCCACAACTCCTTCTCTGTGCGTGCTGTGCAGCTATGGAACGGACTTCCCAAGGCTAAACAAGAAAGCCCCACTTTCCCCATTTTTAGGAAGAGCGTAAGGGAACACTTCTTATCTACACAGCTATGATAGGTGTATAGTATGTATATATTTACGTATTTATGTTATATGTATATATTTATGTATTTATGTTATAAATAGTATTATTATTATTTCTGTACGTACATGTCTGTTAATATTATAGGATTTAATTTAGGTTAATAGCTTTTTTTTAAACTTTATCTAAAAGTACATGCTCAAGTACCCGTGATATCGCTTCCACACCTTTCAGGTTGGCTGGAAGAGATCCCTTGCAGAGATAAGTTCGCCTTTGTAAACTATGTTTAAGTCTTAATGATGTAACGTAGTTTTATGTACAATAAAGAATATATATATATGATGTAATAAAGACGGGTTCATATTACATGGATAGTAAGATAGTAATCGTATTTAAAATCCCTATAATAATCACCCATATAATATACAACCTTTATAAGTTATAAGTAGCACCTAATAGAGATAAGCAAATCCTTATCCCTTAGTAGCAACCAGTGGTAATATGTACGTGTATATAGAGGCTGAATGCCCGAAGTACAATAATCGGCATTTGTTACAAAAAAGATAAACCAGCAAATAAAAACAGAACCAGATTGTATCCAACAGCTATCACCCGCCAAGTGGTTGATACATCTTGCCAATATACGACCTGAGTGGTTCAATGGTCAACATGCCGTCTGCCACGCAAGAGGTCCCGGGTTCGATTCCCGGCCGGGCAGAAATTGAAATGATGAATTTTAATTTCTATTACGGGTCTGGCTGTTTCATATCAGTTACCTAGCACCCATAGTACTAGCTTTGCTTAGTTTGGGCCTAGATGTGCGCTGTGTGAATTTGTCCACGAATATTTATTTATTTTATTTATTGATTTATTATATAACTGTGATATTGTCAAAAGACTCCATGGAAAGACTGGTTATCTGTAATTACGTGATGGTATTCCCCCGACCTACGAAGATTCAGTTTTGTGTCGGACATGTTAGGGGGGGGGGGGGCGGGGGCGTGACAGGTTGGCGCGGGGGCCAGGGAGAGCCGATGAAACGGCTCGTCGCTGGCCAGTTAGTAGGGGACCCGAACCCGGTCATCACTTTCAACCTCCGGCCCGAGAGGCTGTCCCGCCAACTGCGCGAAAAATCCTGGGGATGCCTGTCATGCCGGGGTAGGAGACCGGAGTGGACCCGACAGGTATCTTCAGGGGGGGTCGGGGGCCCTTCCGTCCCCCGTGCCATCTTTTCACACAACTCATCCCTCTGCAGCGTCCTGGGCTTCGATTCTGGTACGGAAATCGTCTCAGTTGCAGTAACATTACAATTGCATCGCATGTCAAACGTGTGATTGTTAATCTAATGACAGATATCGAGTTGCAACTTCCATGTGATTGTTATTCAAATGACAGATATTGAGTTGCAACTTTCATGAGTTAGAACTGTTCCACAATAAGTTTTCTGGTACTCTAGTTGCATTATGGTTGCATTGCTAAGTTGCATCCTTCTTAGTTGTCAAACTGCCTTAAATTCTGTCAACGAAAAGTGTCAACGGTATGACCGAACAATGATTTAACTGCAATGTTACTCTGATGTTACTCTGATGTAACTCTGATATTACTGTGATCGAGCTCTGAACTCTTGGAGTTGGAGTTAAATTAAAGTTGCTACTATACTACTGTCAGATGAAAGTATTCCATCAGACGTGATATTTAATACAATTTGACAAAGAACGGTAGTGAATTCTTACTAAAAAAATTATAAAATTAAATAAAAATAGATGCTAGGAATCCAATGGATGGATGAAGCGGCGGTGGCGCTCGATGCAGATCAGACCAGAGGTGATGCAGGCAAGACTCGGAAAAGGAATCTACAAACTCGGTCCCTAAATAGGGCTTCCTCCTCATCAGAATCTGCTTTTGTCAAGCGCTACCGCCTCTATAGAAGAACAAACCATGGACCTCATTAACACAGCCGCTTTATACGTTTCTTCGCCAAGAAGACAGGATCGATGGGACGTAGAGACAAAGTCATGTAACTAGTGTTTGATGCCAAAGGGAGGTACGTAGCTCTTTTATGTTAAAAAAATCACTAATAATCATAAGGGCTGGATAGGCTCAAATTCGTGCGGTCATCGGCACCTTCGCATCGTCGTAGCCCATCGCTTCTTCCTAATACGGACAGATTTAGGTCTTTAAAATAATAAAATAATCACCTTGGCGTTAATGTCCCGGTTGTGCCGCTCCCGGGGTCCGCCTTCACCATGATCCAGGATTTGGCAGGTCAGGTCATTACAGTGGAGCGAGTGCCATCTGACCTCTGTGACCATACCAATGGAAGATTGAATCATGGTAATACATTCAGTCGCCTGAATGTGCAGATTTCATCACGATGTTTTCCCTCGCCGTAAGAGCGTCGGTTAGCATTCAACTAATGTACTTAACTCAGAAAAGAGTCATTGGCACATGGCCGCAGTGGGATTCGAACCCGGAACCCCTCGCTTACGAGTCGGATACCTTAACCACTCGGCCACCGACGCTCTTTAGGTTTAGGTCAGGTTTAGGTCCCTATTTACTGTATATCCAAACCAGCGCTGGCGAGCCTTCTTAACCATATTAGCGATGTCTCTCGCGCTAAGGTTCTCATGGATGTAACCATTACGATCTCGGTCGAGTCGCGTAACGCTACATACCCACCGCAGCATTTTCATTTCGTTGGCGTGAAGTAAACGAACATACTTCGTCAGCGCCGATCAAGTCACGCAGCCATGTAGTACCACAGACATAATGATGCTCTTGTATAAAGGCTAGTCCCTTGAGCTTGATGTGGATTATAGAGTCACAATCCCGCCGTTTGGCACTAGCTGCACTGTTTTCTAGCACTTCTTTCCACGTATTTGCGTGGAACGTGAACGTGAACTCAATATCCAGTCTGTCAGTACGATGACCAGCAGAGAGGGCATCAAGCACAACACAGAACAGCTAATACCTAATGACAAAAACCTCTTGAACATATACAGCAAACAGGAAGGGGTTTTATAGACGAAACTAATACGAATGATAATATTTAATAAAAAATCACTGCTTATTAATTTCTTATTCGTTTTAGGTGCTCGTGACACAGTAACACAGTATGACAGGTGTTTTTGACCACCGGTAGCTACCAAACTGTAGTAGGTGATGCCAAAAACGAGTGTCAGCCAACCCAGCACGTCAAGAGCGATCCACCAGGTGGTAGATGCGATAACCCGCTCGGATGTTATGAATAAGAAAATAAATTTCCCTATGCAGAGAGAGAATCGTCGCTCCTTCGTCCGCGTGTTTTAGGGCAGTTTATGTTTCCCGAGTGACCATTTTAAATGACCCTAATGTATGGCAGCTAGTACTACGGAGAGGTCAAGCTGTATCTCTGGTTATACCCGACCGAATTAGATGAAACATGGCTTAGATTTAAAACCCAAAACTATCCAACTGAAAACTCCATCAAACTCAGTACGGCGCCATTTCCATATTTCTTATAGTTTAGATGATCTATTATGGTTCTACATCAGGTGTTCCAGTTTTCAAAATAAATTATATCCTATATACCCCAGCTTTAATAGCTACACAACAAAAAAGTTGGATGTTAGTACATCTAACCCAAACAATAGACTAATAGGTACAAATTTTATTGTCCATGCAGATGTCTTTTAGTTCATCGTATGCTGCATTATGACCTCGAAACCGCTGATAAAATTGTAAACGCTGGCTGCTACCTCTATAATGTGGCTCATGCGGCGATGATGCCATACTAGCCATGTCAAGACAGGAGAGGCGGTTACCAGCGGCGCGGCAGGGCCCGAGCCGGCGGCCGCTGCGAGAGGCGCTGCGCGAAGAATTGTGGACCTGCATATAGGCCGGGAGCGACAGCAGAGACGTGTTCACAGACTTTGGAGGGAGAAATCCTAAGCAGCTCGTAAGTCCTCTGCTGGAGTTATTTATTTAAAACTGTAATTTTTTTATCTAAATTATGTGTATAAAAAATCTATTGAAAATAAATATTCTACAAAATTATTAAAGCTTTGTATAATTAATAATATACCTATTTTTTATAGTGTAGTTTTGAGTTTAATTTTAATAAAGTTACTTTGCTTAGCCACCCAATACAAATTAGTAATTGCGCGCAAAGTACGTGACTCTAAAATAGGCACTAAACAAATAAATAACAATGTTGCTCTATAAAGCGGTAATTCGACCTATGATCTGCTATAGGGCTGTTGTTTTCGGTCCGCCCTCGGTTGGTAAACCAAGCCGCGACGAACATGCGCAAAGAGTTTTCCCTGGAGAGTACAACATGGGTTCTTCAAGAAAGGGGTGAAAAGGTTTTTACGGGGTCGGCAACACGTGGGTGATGCCCCTGGTATTGCAAACGTCCATAAGCTACGGTGACTGCTTACCATCGGGCGGGCCGTAGGCTTGTTTGCCACCTTTGTGGTATTAAAAAAATATAGTGTATACATTGGCAACTGTATTGAATGTCTTGTCTGAAATAGTATTAACAAAATTCAGATATTCTGTTCCTTTAGACTATAATAAAAATGTGGGAGACGGTAATACCAATGCCTGTCTAGATAATGAACAGAATGTCTAGGTATTAAATTTAGTATAAATGTTTTTCACAAGAAAAAGCACTTACTAAAATAAAAAATAGCTAAATTATTTAAAAAACAATTAATTTATGTTTCTATCTGGAGTATTGTACTGTACGGGAGTGAGACGTGGACGCTGACTGCGGAGGATAAGAAGAGATTGGACGCATTTGAAATGTGGTGCTGGAGGAAAATAGAAAGGATTAACTGGAGGGAAAAAAAGACAAACGAAGAAGTGTTGAATTTAGTGAAGTTACTAAAACTAAAAGTACTAAAAGTTATTGAGAACAGAAGTTGGAAAATGCTAGGATATGTAATAAGACATGTCAACTTTTTAAGAGTGATAATAGAACGCAAAGTTAAAGAAAAGAGAGGAAGAGGAAGGCCAAGATATGAATATTGAAAGGATGTGATGGAAAAAGTGAGCGCCGGAGATTATAAAGAGATGAAGAGGTTGGCAGAGAAAAGAGTGGTGATTGCTCCACCGACAAGAGTCATACTCATAAATATATTATGATGTTTTCGTTCAGGCCGAAGGGGGTTCTCCACATAGATTTTAAATTTTTTAGGATAGAAGTCTTTACTAGGATGCTTTTTAAGCTACGTAAATTCTTTGATTAACAGATTGAATACAATAACAATATTCATAATTTCACAAGAGTGGACAATTGACCGGGCTACGGGCACAATAGCTCCCACATAGTGTATTGGAAAGTGTCATCCCACACCCTAATTCTGGTCATATTATAAAATACATAAATGTTTAGTAAAGTACAAGATTACATTTAACCTTACAACACCGAAAATATACAAAATATCTATAATTGCTCCGTCCTACCTACTAAGTTACCTACATCATAAAATACTGAAGTTACTGGTCAAGTGAACTCACAAGGTGGAGCGACGACCTTGTAAGGAACGCAGGTACCACCTGGATGCGGAAAGCACAGGACCGGCCTTTGTGGAGATCTCTGGGGGAGGCATATGCCCAGCAGTGGGCCTCTTCTATGCGTGTAGGAGATTTGGGGCTAAAACCTATGGTAAAGGAAATACTATGTGGGAGACATAAGGCTTAAGTCATCAGCAATAAGAAGCCACGGGTTTGATTCCCCGGCCGGGCAGAAATTGAAATGATGAATTTAATTTCTGTTATGGATCTGACTGTTACAGCCCTTTCCAAAAGTAATTTCGGATTCGGTTCACAATACAGTATTTTCCTAGGTGTGAAAGTAATTGTAAAAAACATTAGAAACATAAAGTTAAGAATTAAAGAACTTGCGTCAAGAGGATTTACATACAAACATACAAATTATGTGTTTTGTCAGATCTGGGTTTCTCATTTGACTAAGTTTTGCCGAAAATATTGATCAGAGTTCAAAAAAAAAACATTACTTTTTAAATTTCGATTTAAAAGGCGCAGTGGCCGATATGGCTAAGATATTAGTCTTTCGTATGCTTTTCAAGGTTTCCTAACACCATACGACCTAAAGGAAAATGATTTAAAAAAATTACGAAATCCAAACCATTATATTTTTTATTTACAATTTATTTATGTATTTATTCTGAAAGGCACTACTTGAAATAACAAAATACAGCTTATGCGTAGGTAAAGTTACACAATTCAGCAGTGATAACAGTAATGTACAGCATTCTTTAATATGTATACAACAAGCAATACCAAGGTAGATGTAAACAAAATAGGAAATAAAATTAGGTATCTAAAATTTTAGTTATAAGTTTTTACAGAAATACTTTAAACATGAATTTGAAAATATTTAGTTTAAATATCTATACATACAAGGTGTAAAAAGACCGCTAGCATTAATTGAAACCCCATATTCTACTCATGAAACTGAACAACTTTCCCCAAGAAACATACCCGCGGAAATGACTTCTAAATTTCGCTACCTAAAATAAATAATTAATTGCGACGCGCAATGTACATCGTCTGGCGTACGCCTCTCGTTCGCCCACGTGATTAGTAGCCACTGACCCCGCGCGGCCGGCCAGCCTTCACGCTTTACATTGCGTGCTTTTACTTAAACTGCATTTATTTCAACTTAAATTTGAACTTTGAGTGTCTAAATAATTGTGAATGATGTAGTTATCGATACTAGATATCTTTTCAGTACAAAAATACAACTTTTTTAAAGAATCTCGATTTTTCTCTAAACTATGAGTTTCCGCGGGTATGTTTCTTAGGGAAAGTTGTTCAGTTTCATGGGTAGAATATGAGGTTTTAATTAATGCTAGCGGTCTGTTTACACCACCACAAACAAGGTAGACTATTTAAATCATCTTTGGGCTCAATCTTTAGCAGAATATCTAAAATCTGCAGATTGTTCAATTCACAAAATGTTTTAGCTGTATATGTTATAAGTCGATCCAATGATTGGTTTCGCTCAAAGTCAGGTGTCATACTCCTTGTGTCTTCAAAATGAATCGGTTAAACCAAAAGAATGATCGTCGGCACATTTGAGATGTAAAAAACAAAAGACGTACAGAAGTCAGATACAGCACATCACCTGACTTAGAGCGAAACCCATCATTAATAACCCCCAAGTACTGTCGACGGATCGCCACTCTATTGAACACGTCTAATGCGGAAGGCAATAGAAATAACCAAATACAATAATTTTAATAGTGGAAACGACGCGAGTAACAATGGTAGTGGTTCGAAAACTCATAGTGAGGGCAATCGTTGAATCCGAAAGAGGGCGGACAGATATTATGACCGACTTCATAAGGCGGCACCATACGCGTGACCATGACGCATGTAACTGCGCCGAAATTTCGACGTAAAACAATACTGACCGTGGTAACAAACCCGATAATATGTGTGATGAAAGTGTAGTGTTATTAACCAAGTTCTTAAAGCCTATAAGAATAAACAGTAATGATCAACTTTAATGTGTCTTGAAAAATGTTATTGGGTTTCTTTCATTTGTTTCTTGTGGTATCTGTAATAATAATAATATGACTATAATATAAAATATTAAGACTAATGCAATTACTACATTTGACTAAATACAATACAAAGTTCAAAAGCAAAAAGCGTGAGAGCAAATTAAACTGGATTTTTTTTCCATGAAATTAGGTCTATTTTATATTTCCTAAGAATATCTTCAAAATAAATAGATATTCCTATATAGGAAAATTGCAATAATATATCCCAACGTATCAAAAACCAACAGATATTTATTCTTGTTTTTGTTGGTTTTCTAATTGTCCGCACAAAAAAGGGTAGGGTAGGTGTGGGATAGGTGTAGGGTAGGTATAGGGTAGGTGTTATGCGCTGATTATATTTGACTAAATTCAGAAGCAAAAAGCGTGAGAGCAATACAAAGTGAAATGTATTGCTCATTACATAAGGTCAATTTTCATATCACGGCTTGTGAAAAGCGGAGCGACACGTAACAGAATATAAGTGATGCTTCTGAATTTAGTTACTCAATTTAGTCAAATGTAATAAGCGCATGTGGTAGGTGCAGATGTATGGTAGACGTAAGATAGGTGTAGGGTAGGCGTACGGTAGGCGTAGGGTAGGTGTAGCGTAGGGTAAGTGTAGAGTAAGGTTGATAGGACGCCACGCGAATGGAGTTGCGCCGGGCCCACTAGTACTATGTATAGATAGATGACCTCTTGCACACCAGTATTAGGGAGAACGGCTAGTGTTGTTCACCGGTGCGCCCGCGCCGTACTAGTTTTGCGACGCTTATTTGCATGTTATTTAACTAGATGGTACCTACTATGCAGGACTTTAATAATACTGTACTGATTACCGTATGTTTTAGACATAATTTTATTAAAAATTATAATAATGTTATTTGCAATCTTACATGTTACACTCGTTGCTTGCTGCCGTGGGCGACGACGTATAGGACGGCGAGGTACTGAAGTTCGAGCTGCATTACGATAAAGAGCTACTTTTTATATTGTAGTAGATGTTAAAAAAGACGTATTTTCTTCATAATTTGTAAATAAACTGCAATAAATAGGATACAGTCAACACATGTTTATGAAAGTGTAATTATTTAAATTATGAATAGCCTCAGAGCGTCGGTTGCCGCCATGCCGCCGTCAGTCATCCCATCCGCTATACGTCTCAAGACGAGACATGGGATGAAAGCAGAAAAAGAATATACGTTCTCGAGTAGTGTTTTTAGCGTGATAAAAGTGGTTTTAAGCTGATTCACTGTAATCATTACGGTAGTCATCGTCTTTCGGTCAGCTAACTTATTAAATTCGAGATTAATAACTTTCAGAATTATCTAGGAACAACCTATATTATGTGATTCATAGCTATATAATATTTATTTGTTTTCAAATTTGGTAATTCATGTTTTGGAAGGTCATCATCATCGTTCTAGAGCTTATCCCGGCCTCTGCTAAGGTCCGCTTTCCTACCCATTCTTCTCCACTTCGCCCAGTCTTCGGCATATTCGCGTCGACTACTCTTGCATCCGAGTCAGCGATATCAATTCATCGCTTCTTGGGTCGCCCACGGGTCCACTTTCCTAATACCAGCAGGTTCAGGTACCTATTTCTCACGTATCTCTAAGGCTTACGCAACACATGACCAAACCAGCGTAGACGAGCCTCCTTGATCTTGTCTGCGATACGCCAAGGCTGCCACGGATGTATTCATTACGTTCTCGATCGAGCCGCGTAACTCCGCACATGCACCGCGTTGTGAAAGGTAATGAAAATTATTTGGGTGTTCATTAAAACACTTGGAAGGTAATCACGTACCATTAGTATTTAACATTGTCTAACCGCAACCATTGACTAGTCGGTTGGTGAAATTTTCTGTGAAATCTTCAAGATTACCCCAGAATATTTTTGGTGTTCTCCAGGCAATATTCAGATTAGCCCAGCGGGGGGAGTGTGATATCTTATTGACATTTGTTCCATTCCCATTATTTTCCCAGTGCCCCTTTTTTCAATGCTTTACCAGTAGCGTAATTTCTATTCCAGTTTTTCCGCATTCCTTAATTTTGCCAGTAGCGTAATATCCAATCGCATTTTTCCCCGTTCATGACTTTTACAACAATGAATTTCTATTCTCTACAAATTTTTCTTCAGCAGATTTCCCCAGTTGTAATTACCAGAAACGTGGACCAGAATAAGGACGCTGGTCTAGGTCGTATTTTAGAACCGTTTTTATTACATTCGTATGTGAATTAGCTACCTATATTTTTCACACTCGTCGCAATTGGAGCCACAAGTGTGTAAGAGATAGGTAGCTAATTCGCATCCGAATTTAATTCAAACAGTTCAAAAATACGGCGACAGGAAAAGAACAAAGTCCAGGTTTAGGTCCAGGCGCAGATCCAGGAGCCGCATTTTTAACCCGTTCTGATTACAGTCGTATGCGAAGTAGCTACCTATGTTTTTCACACTCGTTGCAGTTTGTCATAAGTGTGAAAGATATAGGTAGCTAATTTGCATACAAATTCAATTCGAACGGTTCAAATATGCGGCGCAAGGACAAGATCAAGGACCAGGACCAGAAAAAAGTCCAGGTCCAGGTCCAGCTCCAGGCGCAGATCCAGGAGCCGCATTTTTAAACCTTACTGTCTAGATTCGTATGCGAATTTGCTACCTATCTCTTTCATACTCGTTGCAATTTACTACAAGTTTGAAAGAGACAGGTAGCTAATTCGTCCAAGAGTTCAATTCGAAAGGTTCAAATATACGGTGCAAGAAAAGATCAAGGACCAGGACCAGAACAAGGACTAGGTCCAGGTCCAGGCGCAGGTCCAGGAGCCGCATTTTTGAACCGTTCTGATTACATTCATATGCAAATTAGCTTTCTATCTCTTTCACACTCAGTGCAATTTTCCACAAGTTTGAAAGAGACAGGTAGCTAATTTGCATACGAATTCAATTCGATAGGTTCAAATATACGGTGCAAGGACAAAATCAAGGACCAGGACCAGAACAAGGACTAGGTCCAGGTCCAGGCGCAAATCCAGGAGCCGCATTTTTAACCCGTTCTGAGTACATTTGTATGGGAATTAGCCACCTATGTTTTTCATACTTGTTGCAATTTATCACAAGTGTGAAAGATATAGGTAGTTAATTCGCATACGAATTCAATTCGAACGGTTCAAATATACGGCGCAAGAACAAGATCAAGGACCAGAACCAGAACAAAGTCCAGGTCCAGGTCCAGCTCCAGGCTCAGATCCAGGAGCCGTATTTTTAAACCTTTCTGACTAGATTCGTATGCGAATTTGCTACCTATCACTTTCACACTCGTTGCAATTTACTACAAGTTTGAAAGAGACAGGTAGCTAATTCTCACACGAGTTCAATTCGAAAGGTTCAAATATACGGTGCAAGGACAAGATCAAGGAACAGGACCAGAACAAGGACCAAGTCCAGAACAAGGACCAGGACCAAAACAAGGATCAAGACCCGCATTTTTTACCGTTTGGACTAGATTCGTATGCGAATTAGCTACTTATCTCTTTCACACTCGTCGTAATTTACAACAAGGTTGAAAGAAACAGGTAGCTAAATCGCATACTAATTCAATTCGAACAGTTCAATAATACGGCGCAAGGACCAAAATAAAGTCGAGGTCCATGTACAGGTTTAAGTCCTCCCGGTAATTTCAACTAATCTGGGGTAATCTGCGAAAATTTATAGAGAAGTAAAAATACTTCAATTAAGAAAAATCACGCTACGACTAACTACAAACTTGGCAAAAAAATGCTCTGGGAAAAAAGGGAATTGTCATTCCCTTCCTCAGCCTAAAATTACCATCTTTGCAAATGTCATTCAGGATGTCATTACCAGTCGTCCTTTTCCTTCAGATAGATTAAATTGCCAAATCCTGGATTATGGTCAAGACAGACCCTGGGCTCTCGTGCGCGAACACACAACCGGGACAATCCCACCAAGAACTTTCAAATTGGTTGACAAAAGAAAAGCTGACACAACATGTGTGTGACAGACAAATGCGTGAAAAGATTGCGGTTAGTAAGTATATAGAGGACAAGTACTTTTACTGCTGTCGTTTATTTTAGTTAGATTGACGAACAATAAACATCAGTATTAAATAATTTTATTACATACCATGTGTTGACCCTTGGGAATCGGATCTGGGCGTTGGAGACGTTGTCTTACCTCCGTGACCCTGCTATGAGGGGAACCTGACCAGATTGGATCATGGTTACAAATTCATTTGCCTGAATTTGCAGGTTTCATCACGATGTTTTCCCTCACTCTAAGAGCATCGATAAGAATTCAACTAATATACATAACTCAGAAAAGAGTCATTGGTACATGGCCGCAGCGGGATTCGAACCCGGTACCTCTCGCTTACGAGTCGAATACTCAGCCGCCCGGCCACCGACGCTCTATTTTACGATATACTTAGATATAAAATAAATATTCTACGCTAATGGATCAACCAAATACCAACAGACTTTGGATTCGGTGGAAAAATGTGCAAAGAAGATAATTTGTGATCCGCAATTGATTCATAGTAAGCTGCAGAGCATCGAACATCGGCATTGGGTTGCACGTCTGTCGGTCTGCACAGTCGGTCGGTAATAGTCTCGTTCCGCTGGCCCCTTTCCGTCATCGGGAAATGCGATTCAGACGAACGCATCATCTTTTGTCGTGGATCTTCTAGCTATCCGCCCGAGACGCGTTTGTTCAACCTTTATAATGCGTATGGCTAAGGAATGGAACACGCTACCTGTGAGATGGCCGTCAAGTGCCTGGCTAGTCTAATAAAAATAAACATTGTAAATAGATAGCGGGAAGTGGTACATACTCGTATTTGTAATTGTTATGATTAGTTAACACGATGCGTCTTCCGGTACGTGGTCGTCACTCAAGAACTTTACTGTCCTATAGGTCATTTGTTCTTGTTTCATCTTCTGTCGGCTATTTGCCCTGCCCACTTTAAGCTGGCAATTCTTCACGCTGGTCGGTGACCTCCAAAATAATAAAATTCATTATTAATTAACAACTCCTAGGTCACCTAGAGCATCAGCTCATCAGCGATCACCAGTAATGCCTCCATCGGGCCTATTTTCTGGTGATCTGTTAGTAAATCTGACCCACAAATGGGCAGCAGCCATTGAAAGCATGGGGATAGCCTTAGCGGTCAGCTTAGCATTACATATATCTTCAACCGGGTCTGGCACACAGCGCTTCTATTGAAGCTTCAATCCTTCTCCGTTGTATAGTAGGTTTAGAATAGAAAGGATAGGACTTTTATGGAAAGATCCAACTTATTTGGTGTTGTCTGACTTGGACAATTTAAGCCTATAAAATAAAATGCACAACCTAGAAGCGGTGGCCTAGTGGTTAAGGTATCGGAATCGTAAGCGCAAGGTACCGAGGGTTCAAATCCCACTGCGGCCATGTACCAATGACTCTTTTTGAGTAATGCACATTATTTGAATACTAATCGATAACCTTACGGTGATGAAAATCATCGCGATAAAACCTGCGCTTTCAGGCGACTGAATGTGCAACCATGATCCAATCTGGCCGAGTTCCTCTTTTAGCAGAGTTACGGAGGTCAGATGGCAATTGTTCCACTGTAATTATATGATCTGCCAAATCCTGGATCATGGTCACGGCGGACCCCGGGCCCTCGTGCGCGAGAGCACAACCGGGACATTAATGCCAAGATGACGAGCTTTATTGATGAAACAGGGTACGTTACCATTTCCTTAGAGCTTTGTCTAAAGGCGCACTGGGAATTATGTATTATTGTGATGGATGTGTACTTTTTACACATGTAATCAGTTACATTAGAATAAATACATTAAATATATCAATTATTTGAGAACAATACAATATTGTTTGATTGGTTACAATGACAGCCAACCATAGATTTATTGTCAATTTTTCCGTCACTTGACCTCTTTCGTATGATTTATTTGATAAAGCCAGGTTTCCACTGTAATCTGTTTCAACATCACTACATATCATAAAACAAAAGTCCCTGTCTGCTTGTTCGCGATAAACTCAAAAACTCCTAAATGGATTTTTATGCGGTTTTATCTGGACAATATAGAAATGGAAAACGTGCTGCCCATTTCCCAGCCTACGGAGACTCTGAAACATAAGTCGCCTTATACGACACCCACGAGAGTAAGGGGTTGGTACTATTCTACTCTGCGGGATACCACATAGCAACACCAAGAGACTAGCATTACCATATGTATTTATAGCAGTAGACTTTTCCATTCTTGTGAACGGGTTGTGTAGACGGTAGTCGCCGTATGTAGAAAGCCACAATATCGAGTTAATTTTACAAGCAATGAAATAAGACCATACTAGGATAGGACGACGCGCAGGAGAATCGCTTTCTGTATTAGGCCTCAGAATATTAATATGGTTACGTTAAATGGGTTTGGTTTACCGGGTAGACAGCGGACCCGGTTAAAGACTTTAGCCCCGAAGAAAGTCCGCTTGCCCTGCTCTTACTGTAAAGGAAAAACCAGCATATTCAGACGACTGAATGACAAACCATGATCCAATCAAGTTTTTTGCTCATCTACACTTCTGCCGTAAATACGATTCTGCTTAATCTTGTTTCTGCTTTATCCCGTGCCTGCCGAAACCCGCGAAAATAATCTTTTGAGGTTCCCCTATAAAGAAAGTCATGGAGGTTAGATGTCGCTCCAGTGTAATTACCTGTTTCGCCATATTCTGGCCCAAGGCTGACCCCGGGCTCACATGTGCGAAAGCACAACCGGGACTATATTGCCAAGATGATGATGATGACATATAAACCTTCCAGAATAAATTATCTAAATCATAGTAAATACCGCATTAAAATCCATGACGTGATTTACGAGTTAGCGGATACAGACAGATAGATGCGTAAAGCGACGTTATTTTATAAAATGTAAGGATCCGCAGTGAAAACCTGCCTTAAGAATCACAAATAATTAATATGTTAAAAATATATTTGTGGTTAAAATGGAGAAACTCTTTGCATGGTTGCATGATTTTGAACCATAGAGAGAAAGAATGCAACTAACGATTTAACTGCAATTTAACTGGGATGATGCTGTGATGATGCTGTGATTATGCTGCGATGTTATTGTGACTGACTCGATACCTCAACGTAGTTATAGTAACATCACAGTAACATTGCAACACAATAACAACTGCATTGCACACCAGAATCGGTACCCTGTAGCAAAACATCTTTGCCCTGCTGAATATCAATGTTACGGCACTCCCTTTATTACCCCTCTAAAAATACCATGGCAAAAAGTAAAACAAAGAGTAAGGTTTTTTCAGCGGCACCCCTTTCCACACTTCGAGTGGACTTTTGCAACATCAGGGGCCTCCACTCCAACCTGAACGCCGTACATCACCACCTTGAGACGGCGAAGCCTGCCTTACTCTTCTTGACTGAAACACAGGTATCACCTCCGGCCGACACTTCGTACCTCCACTATTCTGGGCACAAGTTAGAACACAAGTTTCTTCCTCGCGCTGGTGTGTGCTTATTCGTGAAAAGTGATATCTGCTGTCGACGTCTTGTCATTGAACAGAGTGACGAATCTGTTTTGTGGGTGTGCGTGGAACAGGGAGGTTCATCCCGTGTCTACGCATGCCTATACAACAACCGTCACGGCGTAGGTGAGACAAATCGGTTTTTCGAGCACATGCTTTCGCACATTCGTTCTTGAGAGGTGTCCTTCGCCTGCGGTAGGTGAGGTAGGTGGGAGGGTGATTTTTCATGGATGCGGGGCGCGGGGCAGTAAGATTTTTCATGGGTGCGGGGCGCGGGGCAGTAAGAATTTTCTTCCGCGAAACGTCAGTTGATGATGTTCCCTGGAAGAAGAATGCACACGAAATTATGCCCGAACTTGTCCCAAGATTAAAGGCCTTGCCACATACAAAGCTCGGCGCGAGCGCGGCGTGAGCGCGGTGCGATATTTGCTAGGCAACCATCGCGCGGCGCGTTATTTGCTAGGCAACCATCGCGCGGCGCGATGGTTGCCTAGCAACTATCGCGCCGCGCGATGGTTGCCTAGCAAATAACGCGCCGCGCTCGCGCCGAGCTTTGTATGTGGCAAGGCCTTAAGTATAATATCCCGAGACGAAAAACCTAATCTTTGACAATGGCTTTTAAAATTAAATCTCGATTTTTGATTCAGTGCAAAAAAGTAAAAACTTCTTCATATTTATTTTATGGCTCAATGTGGGCCTTATAAAAAAATCTCACTGTTGCCCAAAGGGCTATGGAAAGGGCTATACTTGGAGTGTCATTTATCATCATCATCTTGGCGTCATGTCCCGGTTGCGCCCCCGCGCAGCACGCGAGGGCCCAGGGTCCGCCTTCCTGCTATTCTTGGCCCACTTCGCTCGGTCTTAGGCATCCCTAGTGGTGAGCTTATTGGCACGCATATCGTTCTTGACTACGTCAAGCCATCGCTTCTTGGGCCGGCCTCTCCTTCCCGTGCCCGGCGGGGGCGGCATGGCCATACCATCGAAGGCGGCACTCTTGCAGCTTATCTGCGATGTTACGGACGCTACGGCTACCTCGAATGTGGGCGTTTCGAACCCGATCCTTCCGTGAAACTCCACACATCCACCGCAGCATCTTCATTTCCGTGACGCGCACCTCCTGCTTGTGTCGCCCTAATAGGGCCCAAGTCTCGCTACTGTAAAGGAGAGCAGGTCTAATGCTGGTCTTATAGACCTGTGCCTTCAACTTTATCGGCATTTTGGGGTCACAAATGACACCTGTTACCTCCCGCCATTTGGCCCAAGCAGCGGATATTCGGGCCTTGACGTCGCTTTCGATGTCCCTGGTTGGAATCGTGGTACATGTCTCGGATAATGTCAATATAGGCCTCAGGTATGGACTTGGACCGCAACGCCCACCATATCATCTCTCGAGGGATACAGTCAAAAGCCCTCTGCATGTCCAGAAACAGGAAATGCAGGGGTGTATTCTTTGATCTGTATCCCTCCATGAGGGTTCTCAGGGCAAATACGGGGTCCATGGTCCCGCAGCTCGGCCGAAACCCATACTGACACTCCGAGATTGTACACTCCCGTCGGATCCGAGAGTCTACAATTCGTTTGAAGAGCTTCATGGTGTGAGACATCACCTGTATACCGCGGTAGTTGGTGCACTTCCACACCGAGCCCTTGCCCTTATAGACTGGAGTAATAATACTCAGCCTCCATTGGTCGGGTATCTTCCCGGTGAGGAGAATGCGGTTATAAAGGGCAGTAAGGATGCTCACACCACAAGAGCCCATCGATTTCCACGCCTCAATAGGGACTCCATAAGGTCCGACGGCTTTCCGATTCTTCATGCGGTGAAGAGCCGCCTCGACTTCCTCAGGCGTTATCGGTGGCACGAGTCCTTGGTTTCGAGGGAGGTCCGGTGGCTGCACCTCTTTGTGCTGCTTGTTAAACAGCTCGTGGAAGTACGAGCGCCATCTCCCCTTTACCGCGCGGTCATCGCATAACAGGTTACCGCTAGGGTCATTAACACAGCGGCACGTGGAAATGTCCTGTTCCACTTTAACCTTCGATCGTGCCAACTTGTAAATGAGTTTCTGCCCCTCAAACGATTCCAACTTATCGTACAAAGGACGTAAGTGGTCTCGTCTGGCTCTGGCTACCGCTCGTTTGCTGGCACGTTTGGCATCCCTGTACGCAGCGTGGTCTTCAGGAGATCTGGACGCTTGCCACTTTTTAAAGAGGGCTTTCTTCCGCCTGGTCTCCCTCTGGACTGCATCGTTCCACCACCAGGTCTCCTTGTCAAGCCTGCGACCATCCCTAGACACACCCAGCACCTTCCGCGCTGCCCGTTCGAAAGCTGCCTGAGTTCTGTCCTAGAGTTGTTGGATGGGTTCACCGTCTGTCGCAATACTAAGATCGCTGACAGCAGCGGCGAACTCGTGGGACTTCGTTCCTTCAAGCATCCACCACCCCGTTTAGCGTCGGCACTGCTCCCGATATTTGCCTCGGGGCTTAACGCGCAGGTCCATCACAAGGACCTGGTGCTGGGCAGTGAGACTCTCTCCGGGTATAGCTTTGCAGGTGGCTACTTTGCCAATATTGTCTCTCCGAGTGAGAAAGTATTCGATCTGGGTGGCACTCCTCCCACTCTTGTAGGTGATCAGATGTTCGGATTTCTTTTGAAAAAACGTGTTTACAATGGCCAAATCGGCAACCGCACACGTCCGAAGACTTTCTTCCCCTTCAGCGTTACAGCTCCCAAAACCAAAACCGCCATTAAGATGGCCAAACTCCTCACACTTCTCACCCACATGACAGTTCAGATCGCCACTTACAACAATACCCTGTGACAAAGGAATGTTTTTTTTTTTTTTTTTTATGTCATACGGTAGGCAAACAGGCAAGCGGGCCACCTGATGGAAAGTGGTCACCACTGCCTATAGACATTAGCAACACCAACTCGTACTCGTTTCGTAGTACTTCCCCGAATTGCTCCCAGAACAGCGCCTTATCCGCATCGCTGCAACCGACCTGTGGAGCGTAAGCGCTTATCAAGTTGGTCACGACCCCTTCGACAAGCACTCCTACAACCATAAGGCGGTCGCTCATACGCTTCACATTCAAGACGCCGTCCCGAAACTCCTCAAAGAGCATTACCCCCACGCCGTTGTCCCCACTCGGAGAGCCCGTGTATATCAGCTTGTAGCCGTTCCCGATGTTGCGGGACCTGTTGCCTCTCCAACGAGTCTCCTGCACGAACGCCACTGCCACCCTCTGCCTGGCGAGCACATCGGCCAGCTCACGCGCCCGTCCGGTCAGCGTGCCAAGGTTTCACAACGTGAAGTGGACCTTTCTGTAGGCTAGCGTCTTTAACCGGGCCCGCCCTGGACCCGGTAGCCCTAACCGACTTGAAACAGGAGTAGGGCGATCCCCCTGCGCGTCGTTTTGCGGCGACGCCCTATCTGTGTCCGGTTTCTTTAATCGACTTGCCATGATTTTTGTGGGGTTTTGGCTTTTTACGTGCGTCGACTCCCTTTCGACCCGCACAACCCGTTAGGGAAAAGCTAATTCGACAGAGCCTTGTCCGTCTGCCAGCAGGGGAAACACGTGCAGGTGAGGTTGGCTTGGGCCTGAGATGGTGGTGGGGCCCCAAAAGCCCCCAATGCCATTGCGCGATCGAATCAGGAATGAGGAGATCCGCAAGCGAACTAAGATCACCGACATATCTCGAAAGATTGCCAAGCGGGCAGGGCACATAGCTCGCAGAACAGATGGCCTATGGGGCAGGAAAGTTCTCGAATGGCGATCATGTACCAGAAGACGCAGCGTGAGTAGGCCTCCCACTAGATGTGCCGACGATCTGGTATAGATCGCAGGTGTAGCTGAATGCCCTTTGTGGAGACCACTGGGGGATGCCTATGCCCAGCAGTGGGCATCTTACGGCTGATATCATGATGATGATTTAATATGTGCATATGAACATCTAAGTTTAGTATCGAGACGAGAATGTGGGAGCGCCTCACAGCACCCCTGCTTCCTCTCCACCGCACACACTTTGGAAACCCCTATGCTTCTATTAAGTTTTTAGCAAACATTTTCAAGCCTCCACCTCGAGATTTATCATCGGTAAATTAACCTCGTGTGCGTTACTTCGAGAGTCCGTAGCAAAATAACTAACCGCGCTGTGCAGAGTCCGCGGGCGCACTGAGAAACGTACTTTTTGCTCCCTGTCCCGCGCCCCTGTCTCAGTCTCGAAACGTCACATGACGTCACCCATTCTGCCCCCCTCATACCGCAGGCGATACACCAGTTAAGTTGTCGACCTAACTGTAGAATCGGAACCGCATGTCGCAGATAATGTCAATACAATAAACTCAGGTGCCAACTTGAGCGCAACATAGACACAGTCTAAGGCCTTAGGTATATCAGCGTTGTCCTTGTCACTCCATCCAAAAGCGCACTGTAAAATTGTTGATGGTACCATGCTCAGAAATGGTATTGAGCCGCTGAGTCAATGGAGAGTTTTGCCTCCCTTTGTGTGTTCTACCGGTTGTACAACGGTGTTTGTTCTTAGGAACTGTTTGACATGATACCTACAGCTACATTCTGTCATCGCAATGCTCGCCACCGACAGGGAGTTCATCCTCATACCTTAGAGCTAAAATCGGTCGCCAAAGGAATGAGGCCACAGTCACAGTTTCTTCTTTGGACTATAACGTGGGGTCGTTCAGAAGGTATAATAGAGGTCTCCTCAGAGGCGAGCAACGTATTGGTAGCGCCCCTGGTGTTGCTGATGTCTATAGGCGGCGGAGACCACTATCCATCAGGTAGTCCACATGCTTGTTTGTCTGTCGTATTACATAAAAAAGTGGTTAATGCGCACACCGGCTCTTCGCGCGCGAGAGCAAACCGGGACATATTAATTTTTAATTACAATTTGACCCTTTACACATTTACAATAAAAGCCTCTCAGAGATTTTAACGTAAGCGTACCCGATAATGGATATTATACTCAATATGAAGACAATATTGAGTGGAAAATCGGATTGTCTTCAAAGAACCCATTAGAAAACCTCCTTAATAAAAAATACAACAATATTTCCTCATCCGTTTCGAGCACGACCTTTTGATTCAAACAACCCTCCTCCCAAATATTAAAGTGGAAACTTTGTGGAATAAACAAATATTGTGTTGCATTTATTAATTATTAAACAGGCTACGATAATAAACTGGAAGCGCTGAAATACAGTAATACCCCGTTAATCCTGCCATAATTTACTTTGCCAACCTTTGAAATACACTCGGGGATTAACAGAAAGATGCTTTTAGGAGATCGCGGTAAGAACCTTTTGCATGCAAATTTATTACAATGGCGGGTGGCCCGGGACTGGCCGCACACATTGTTCTCCTTCGAGTACTTTGCTAAATGGACGACATCTTTGCGGCAAAAGTTTGACATGAAAAATTCCGGGCATGCGACAAGGACGAATCCTCGAGACATGTCTTGACACGTCTGCGCTTATTACATTTAAATAAATAAATTCGGTCGCCTAAATTCAGAAGTCAGAAAATCAAAGTGGCTCTAAAAATAAAGTCCATTTTTGTATCAATTGTAAAAAGTTACGCTCGCTCTGCTTTTCAAAAGGCAATACGCAAAAAATTGACCTTATTTACATTTACTTTGATTTGCTTTTTTCTTTTATTGCTTCTGAATGTATTACATTCAGAAGCAAAAAGCGCATACTTTGTTACATAAATTTAACTTTTTTTTCAGATTATTCAAAGCAATTTATTTACATAACCACACACAACATACAACTTATGATGTTATGCTTAATAAATATGTTAGCACGATGTGGGTAGCGTCGGCATTGCAAATGTCACAAAGTATTGTGCAGACATTCCGTACTGAGTTTGACATCCAAATAGCTGTAGATGTTTTAATTATCCTAATTCCTA
Source organism: Blastobasis lacticolella (assembly GCA_905147135.1). Lineage (NCBI taxonomy): Eukaryota > Metazoa > Arthropoda > Insecta > Lepidoptera > Blastobasidae > Blastobasis > Blastobasis lacticolella. The sequence continues at coordinate 20,511,188 of LR990041.1, forward strand.
GTGTACGTCACATACCTGCTTGGGTTTTTTATGTTATAGTTACGGCAGACAAGCGGGCCACTTGATTGAAAGTGGTAATTAGTCACCACCACCTAAGGATATCAGCAACACCAATGGTATCAGAAATGTGTTGTTCACCTCTAAAGATACCTCCAATACCAATATATATATATATGTCGGGGAAAGACTGGAGAAGACTCGCCCATGAGCGAGTAATGGCCATCAGAACGTATTTATCGGGATTTCGTAGCAATAAAGGGGTATCTATAGTGTTTTAAGAATGTATTGTCAAATTAAAGCCACATTTACGAGTTTACAATTGTAGCCGAAACCCGCGGGTTATTTACAAAACCCTCCACCACCCATGGCCAATCTCATCAGGCCGATCCGCGGGAGATGCGCCGGGGCTCTTGCTAGTTGCCACATACGCACAGCTTGACTCCCTACACATTGTTAACAGTACATCCTGCACTCACGTTTCTATTTTCTGGAGCTTTCACGCATCTCTTTAACGCATCAAGATTTACGCTTCTTCGCTCTTGAATGGTTTCTAGTTCTTGGTCCCAATATCCTTGCGGCTGCCGTCGCCGCCATGCTGCTTGTGACGTTGTCATAATAGTTGCAAGCCACCCGTCAGGTGGCGCACCAATCGACATCCAGGCCAAAGAGATGGACTAAGAGACTCATGATCATCTCCGACATATATATACCTTTTCCTCTTGAACGATCCTATGTCATTGATAACACCCTAGCTGTCAAAATAATTACGATTAAGTTATATCAAGTTGAAATTTTGTTTTATTTTCCTAAATTGCACTCGAACATGTAAATAGCTAGCATGCAAATAGGAGAATATGTAAAATTTATTGTTTTACATGTCTAATTTTGCTACACTATCACGTGTAGCAAAATTAGACATTGAGCCAGACCTTTGAAAATCCCGACACCGCGGCATCGACAGTGGGAGGCTACTCATTGTTTTAAATGTTTTCATTATTAATGTTTCCTTTGGCAAATATGTATCTGTTATTGTGTAGCGGTGTGCTATGTGTAATAAATATCTTCTTTCTCTTTGTTTCTTTCTTAAAATTAGTGGAAATGTAGAGAATAGTGTGTTGATTGACATTACAAAAGTCGTAAAAAACTTACCCTAGGGAAAAACCGCAATTTTTAAATTAATGTTTCGAATTTTAAGCACGGCGTCTAAATCGAGCGTCCAATTTTATTCGATTTTATTTTAAATACGTTAATTCAGGCAGCTTCATATTTTTAAAATGCTGAAATCAACGATTTTACGTCAATTCGTCGATTCCGTCCTTGAGAAAAAGCAATACCTACATAATTATTAAAATCCAAAATATTACTTTTGTTCTATAACTACTAGACCGGTCTATTATTCGGTTACATTTGTAGCGGTATTTTGGCAAACATTTCGCCAACCGGGTTTATTTTACTGATATATGGACCGAAATTCTGATTTTGGTCCGGAAGCCCGAAATTCAAGAGGACGAACGTGTGTTGAACAACTTTTTCGTCGAAAAATCCAATATGGTGGCGGTATTTTTTAATTTCCCCGGGATAGATATTTGAGATTTTTGGGATATCGAACAAGACACTATTCTTTACATTTCCACCAATTTTCCGATTGTTATTTCAAATGTTTGAACAATTTTTTGTCTAATTTTCCTGTATTATTTAGTATTTTACTCTAATCACGTTTAGGCAATGTGAAACCATGATCATGAACAGGGTCACGGAGATCAGATCGCTGCGTTGTAATTATCTGATCTGCCAAACCTGCATGGTGAACAACGCGGCCCCAGGCCCTCGAGCACGAGAGCATTACTGGGACATTATCGCCAAAATGGCTATTGTTATTTACTCTAGTCAAAGACATAAATCAAAAACCCCGATTGCTGCTTAAGTAGTAAGAAACAAGCAACTTGAAGTAGGTAAATAATTGAAGCAGATGTTAATCGAAACATTTACATAAATTATGTTACGGCGGAGGGCTGACAGAAAAGTGTATCGAAAACATACCAAAATAACCTTTTGCGAATTATAAGCATGCCGTAAGTAGTTCGAGAACGTACCACCCCATTTAGAAATAATTACTAATATAATAGTTTACTGAACATTCTAGTAACGTGTAGCAGGAGCAAGTACCGTTAGGAATCCGAATATTTTCGAATGTTTCGAAATCACTAGAATGTTCTATGCTGCTGTGGAGGGTTTACGAAGCTCTACTCACTGACTCACTAAGTCTTAATATATTCTACCATCTCGGCGAAGGGTCTCAAAGCAGAATAAGAACCCAATTCTTGGGAGCAACGACGACATACGAAATTGCGGACCGAGCATATTTCAGTTTTGAATACGAAACAGGCGCCACCTGTCATCATCCGAGGAGATTTACGAGCAGAGACAATATAGTAGTTTGCTGCTTACAAGAAAGCTCGTCGCCAGGAGGAGCAAGCTCGCCACCAAGAGGAGATAGCTGGCTGCCAGGAAGAGCAAGCTCGCCGCCAAAAGGGGCAAGCTTCGTAAATACGACGTCCTCGACGACACGATAACAAAATACTAGAAATTAAGTAGTAGTCTGTTGCTGTATTTAAAATCTGGTGGAATCATGACTTCAATGAATGAATAACTGAATGAACGACAAACATTAATTGCTTAACAAGGACACTACGTCTCAACATCACATAAAATAAAATAAACATTAATCATACAAATAAAATACAAAAAACATTTAACAAATTACAAAATTAATAGGTCGATGCGGAATTGCTGTGCTGTGGCACACCTTGTCAACAAAAGGACCTCACTCAGCATGAGTCACGGCGCTGATCTTCCGCGAGTCCCGCGGCTACAGTTCTACAACACCTCTATTTCCTCCTCCATGGTATCCATTCAACGGTGCTTCTACCTGGGGGGCTTATAAGCTTCAGTTCAAGACCTTGACAAGGTCTGACCGGTAGACCGATGAACAGGCTGTAACCGCCTTTATGCTAGAGCTGCGAGACCAGGCTTTCTCCGTGTTAGATACAATGGCTAAGGATGTGCACATATACTGACAGATGGAGGTCCTGGAATCTCGGTGTGGTGACTCATACACAAACACAGGACAGAGTGCAGCAGATTACTGGAACTTGAAAAGTTGGCCAGGAAAGTATATTTCTCTACACCGTCGATGGTTGACAGCATACTAGTCATACTAGTTTAAGTATTTATAGACGGGATCAAAGATCCGGAAAGCCTTAGCAATCACAAGACCTAGAGGTGATCCTAGATCACGCTTTGGAAGTAGAGGCAGTCCACAGAGATACCCATCTTTTTCGCGAAGCTGTAATAGATAAAACAGCTGAAACTCCAAAACCAATACATATTTTAAAATTTCACGTTTATTTCGCATCTTGCCGATTGGGCGAAATGAAAAATATTTCAATTTTTATTCATCGTATAACAAACTATTTTCGTCAATCATTCAGGGTATTGGCCCGCGCGAAATAAAATCTCGTGTGAAAATATAAAACTGAAACGACGTGGCAGCCTTTATGTGATCGGCGTTGCTTGAAGTTACGTGAGCAGTTTTGCGATTTGGAGCCCATACATACATACACCTTTTCTGACATACGCGTCTTCTGCACGCTTTGTCCCAATTGCTAAAGCAATGAGTGAATATATATAAAAGGGCTTTTGAAAGTTAGGGGGATAGATTCAGGAGACATCTCAAATAATAGAGGTAATAAAATGATTTTTTTTTTAGTATTTAGGAGTGACCTCAAATGAAAGAAACTTTAGTAGAGGTAGACTGTAAGGGCGTCGTAGGTTATCCTACGTTATTGAATACAAGAAAAAATCCACTTTGTAGCGACAGTAGATGTTTAGGTGACCCACAAAACGTTGGTCTGCCCGTGTACAAAATGGCACAAAACATTTTTTTGGTGACCCAAACTTCAACTTTTCGTAGCGATTTCCTCTAATGTGGGTTCTCTATGTAAAAAACTGTAATTTTTCTTTTCGACGACTATATGTAGTGTCCGAAAGCGAAACTTCCAAGAGGGTGTGAGACCGACTGGTTTTTTTTTGCTTATATTATCCACAGCAGAGGTTTTGTGCTAGTTTGTGCACGGGCAGACCAACATTTTGTGGGTCTCCTAAGCGTCTAGTATCAGTACAAAGTGGAATTTTTCTTGTACTCGATGACGTAAGATAACCTACGGCGTTCTCATAGTCCATCTTAGTTTCATTTGCATGTAAATGTCACATTTAGGTTGAAAGAGAATCGGTGGCCGAGCGGTTAGAGTGTACGACTCGTAAGCCAGAGGTCCCGGGTTCGAATCCCGCTCCGGCCATATACCAATGACGGTTTTCTGAGTTATGTACATTAGTTGAATACAAACCCATGCTCTTACGGTGAGGGAAAACATCGTGATGAAACCTGCACATTCAGGCGACTGGATGCGTAACCATGATATAATCTAGTCAGGTTCCCCTGGTAGCAGGCTCATGGAGGTCAGATGACAGTCGCTCCACTATAATTACCTGACCTACCAAATCCTGGATCATGGTCAAAGCGGACCCCAAGCCCTCGTGCGCGAGAGCACAACAGGGGACAGTAACGCCAAGATGATGATGATGGCACTGCTGTTTTGATGGTTTCACCCTCCGAGCTGTTTGTCGACTCTGTCACAAAATTACTTAATATATTGTTACAGAGAACAATAGAGTGCCATTGATGTCAAGAGCTGACTAAACGTTAATAATACATTGGCGCCAATAATACAATGGCGTTAAATATCAATCGGATATTGACGTCCTGGAGGTGTCCAATACACAAAAGCAAGAGCTAGGTAATTCATTACGTATGTCCTTGAAACGTAGTTAAGTAGCTCTTAATCAATCAATCTATTAATACACAAGCGAGATAGAGTAATAGGGTGTTGGCAGGTGAAATGAATTCACTTTTTAAAGAAATCACCATAAAATAAATACAAAATAGGTACATGAAAATGTATAGCCACGTTTCTCGCTCGTACGATTCGGATGTGGAATGAGCTCCCAGCCACAGTGTTTCCTTTGGACTATGAAATGGGATCGTTTCTAAAAAGTTATATTAGAGGTCTTCTTAGTGGCAGGCATTAGTAGCGCCCTTGGTGTTGCTCATGTCTATAGGCGGCGGTGACCACACCACGGTAGCCCGCATGCTTATATGTCTGCCGTATTACATAAAAAGACAAAATAATGCCAGTTAAAGGTCAGTCCTTTGATTAACCAAACCGGTGATCAAAATACGCTGACGCTGCGTATACGCTGAGACGCGGCTTATGCGTCACGTTTTTGACATGTGCTCTCCACACTAGAGCTCAAAAACCAAGCTGCGTCAAAATCGCATGAATTAATTATACATGGCGTTCTTATGGACGCGACCATATCAACGTAAAATACGCAACTGTCTCGTACTGTTTGCCAATAAAGTAACGCAAGAGCCGCATCACACACAGCGTATACGCCGCGTCAGCATATTCTGAGCTGCGGTGTTGTCAGTAATAAATAAAATAAATAAATATTCTTATAATAGGACTACGATAAGTCCGTATTGACCGACAGTAGTAAATATGATAATCTGTCCTTGTCAGTCATTGTCAGCCCTTCTTGTAAACATTCAGTTATTAAGCTTGAAATTGTACTTTTAGTTTGTCTAAATTATTAATCATGCTGAACATTATCTCTCGCACTTCCTTTTAATTGTTTTGCCTATTATTTAATAATATTTTTCATAACTCACGAAAATAAGCAATTCTACAGAAATCAAATTGTTTGTTGTGACTTTTATGAGTGACGTTCTATGACGTTTAAAAAACTTGGTTTAAGTTGCCATACAAAGATTTTTTTTTAATAAGCGATTCAGACTTAGCGTGGTCTTATTATAATATTTATTTATTCTAAATAAATACACCTACTTTAGACCTTTGGTTTTTAAACTGAATTTAAAAAACGAAAAATTGTTTTAATATCTGAAAGATAATAAAATGTCATTTATGTTTGAATATGATTTCAGCCATGTGCCCGCTCTCATCTCATCCGCATCTTTCTGTATCGAAATTTCTGAAATCGTGCGGACACTCCGTACGTCATGGAATGTGACGTCACAATCTACCTTTTCCTTATTTAACTTAACTTGAGCCCTTCATAATATATTTCAAAAACTTTCTAATTAAATCTAGCCAAGCATTTCAATAATTAAAAATCGTACATACACCCCACATGGGACGTTATATTCACTAAATAGTTAATTATTACAATTACCGTTTGTACTAGGGCTCTACATAAGTTTTGTCGTGTTTTGTGAAATTTTTTTTTTTCGAAGTATCTACCTACCACTGGCAGGTCAGGTCATGTATGAAGGCACATATAGGTCTTCATACGTGTAAACCAGGTGTGAACACTGCGCACATCTTCCTCATACGCTCCAAGAAGATGCCCATCGTTCATAAATTTTTATGCCATCTGTTGTTTTCATCTACCTACAGGAACAGCACAAAGTCGCATGGCGCTAAATCCGAGGGTTAGTTGTCCCAGAATTTTATTGCAGTTTTGCGGCTCGATGTGCAAAAGCCATGAAGTAAATCTTGCATTTGGTCGTTTATTTTAAGGCTTGAAGTAAACATTCCTCTGTATACTATGCAGCAGTAACAGTAAAACGCACCATTCCTTTCTATAACGAATATTTACCGCCAATATGTTTACTCTAATGTTACTTAGATTTTATGTTTATGGCCTCTAGTTATGGCTTGTATACTACAACAAGTTACAAGTTATATTACAAGCTACGATTCGGATATACCTACCTCTTTTACTTCTACGCCTTCCTTGATTTTTATTTAAAAAATATTTTTGACTTAAGTAAGTAAAGATTAGAAATGTTCACTTTTGATATAGGGATAGATATAATTCGTAGAGATTATAAAAATCAGAGAATCCAGAGTTTTTTGTTTGTCATAATTTAAAAAATAATCGTCACCATATGGCGTTTGTAACCGTTCTATTTAGTTCCGTGACCATGGAGCGTGCAATCGCTTCCAAATATTGAGATAAAAATAATCATAACCGTGGTGAGAAACCCGGTTTACATACGTGACCAGAAACATAGGTGACCTGTCAAATGGGTTACTAGTTCTGCGTTTTATCTAGCAACACCGAAAGGATGTAAAACTCTGTAACCATAGCCTTCATCTTACAAGCCATGCGCAGAAGTTTGACAACGTCGTATTTTTTAATTTTAGTGTAGAGCTCGTCTAGTCTAAAATGACGCGCCCCACTACTTAGATAGTTGATTTCGATGTGTGAGTGCAAATATTGATAACGACACTTCATTTGTGTGGGAGGTGGTGGGAGCGTCGACTGCTCCGCGAACTATATATATATATATATATATATATATATATATATATATATATATATATATATCTGTAATAGTGACGTGGCAACTGAATGACCAATTACAACGGCATTTGTATATGTATTGCGTCCATATTTTAAACTTGCTTGTGTGCGTTAATGCGATAGTGGGGCGCGTCATTTTAGATTAGACGAGCTCTACCTTAAAATTGCTGTAAAACTATCGTCGCAGTCGTCGTCGTTTAATCTTATTAGTTATTTATGTGATAAAGTATATAAATAAGTATTTACATTAGTTAGATAATATGAAATTGAATATATTCCTGTACTATTTACCTATTTACCTACTTGCAATTGTATTAACCTAATATTGAAAATGCTAAATATAATGTGTGTTTCGTCTTGTACGTAATGGATAGTTGTTACTCCTTCACGTAAAAACTACTAAACGGATTTTAATAAAATTTGGCAGTTACATAGCATATAGCCCCGAATAACAAATATGCTATAATTTATATCGATATTTAATATTATTCCGCGAGAACGGGTTCGAAGACTATGCTGTAACTGAATTCAAATGCCGCCTACACACCTACACAGTGTGACATGAATCATAAGTAAAGTGTCGGAAAAACAGAATACTGGCTTCTCAGAATAATACCTAGCTCTCTCCTTTCATGTTCAATAAGATCCTCTACGCATTCGTTAACGACAAAATTGTAATAGGTACTCCTACTCACTACTGTACGATGTAATTGGCATCGACTGTCGAGTTATATTTTCTCTTCATAGTTTATTTTTGGGAGTAATTTTTTTTGATCGATCGGAACGTCATTGGCCGAGTGGTTGAAAATCAGCAGCGAAAGCAGAAACTGCGCGTTACGGAGATGAAATGCTGCGGTCGCAATTTCCTGGAAGGATCGCGTCCGAAACGCCCATATTCAACATAACCTTGGCGTCCGTGACATAGCAGATAAGCTACAAGAGTTCCGCCTTAGGAAGGAGAAGGAGAGGGAATAAACACGGGAAGGAGAGGTCGGCCCAAAAGCGTAGGCTTGATGTAGATAAAAATGACATAATCATGATCATCATCATATCAGCCTGAAGACGCCCATTGCTGGGTATAGGCCTCCCTCAGAGATCTCCACAAAGACCGGTCCTGTGCCTTCCGCATTCAGCTGGTACCTGCAATTTTTACCAGGACGTCGGTCCATCTTGTAGGGGGCCTACCCACGCTGCGTCTTCCGGCCTTGACAAAAATTACATGCGTGCTAATAAACTCATTGCCAGAGATGCCGGAGACCGAGCGAAGTGGACCAAGAGAAGTAGGAAGACATTTCGGGCAAAAGCAAAACCTGCATTTAACGCCAGGATGATGATGATGATCGAAATTAAAAATAATAAAGAACAATGTCACCAACAAGTAGAAACTTATCGCCCCAGGAATATAATCTGAAAACAGATACCACCTAGGTACGTCATTTAAAAGGCGATATATGGTTACTAAGCAATATGTCATTCCTACGGATTCAGCCTGGGGTGATTACGTCCGTATATGGCAGAGGCACTCTCGATAACGCGATATGCCGTGAAGACAGGTCCGGACTCCGGATGTGAGTGTACGGGATTTTCTTTTCGTATTTATCGGATTCATGTCCTTTTTACATTTACTCATTTGAGTTTCAAGTGTTTACCAAAGTTACCGTGTGTGTTTAGAATATAAAGAAAAAAAACATAGGGCTTGTGACATACAAGAGCGTTGGTGACCTAATGGCTAGCGGGTCGAACCCATAGGTGAGAGGTACCGGGTTCATAATGTTTTTTGTGAGTTACGAGCATCGCAATGTATATTACGTTATTACGACCCGAGACCTCATTGGGAGAGCACAATTATAGGTTTGACGTTGATTTACAGATCACCTTGTAAAACTTCTTTGTATGATGTTTGTTATAATTACAGACAAAATTGACGTAATATTATCATCATCCGAACGAGCAATCCGCTTCTTAGCTTCTTATCCAAAATCCGCTTATTTGTTTCTCTCGACCACTACGTCCCTTCATGGGTAACCTCAAATTGTAAGCTCCTGCACACTGATATTTTTTAATACTGGCATTTCTCATTTAAAACTGGGGCTCATCAAGTATCCGTGCCGAAAACAGCGTAGGCGAGCCACTTGAATCATATCCGCGGTGGCCCTCACGCCAAGGCTACCGCTGTGTGCGGATGTGCTCCTTATATACTCGGTCAAGTCAAGAAACAGCTCCACGTCCACCGCAGAAATTAATATCTTAATGAATAACCTTAACTTACGCACTCGAAGCCGCCTCAAATGTTTATTATTTTTATCCCACCCGGGTCTGAATCCATCCCTGTCCACGCGCGAATTTTCGAGGGCCTATCCTGTGCTATCGGCGCGTGACAAGGGTCGGCCGATATCTCGCAGTCGTAATCTACTTATTTCGAACAGGCACCCTCAAGGATTTGAATTTAATTCCAAATGTTGCCCCAGAAATGTTGTCATCTTTGAGATGTTTTGTGGATTGCTTCGCCATATGAGGTTAATGTGTCTTCGTATCTCTTCGAGCCTGTAATGTTGTTGTTTGGCGTAGGAGTACACATAGGTACAAGTATACTGCTAACGTCAATAAATATTGGTATTGTCTTGTTTCACTTGTCACTTTTTGTTTACACTAGTTCCACTGCATTGTTTTGTTTAACTAAATTTTTGTAAATTGCGACCAGTTTCGACTTAGTCATCCTCAGACAATCTATACCAAATTTCTAAATCAATATCATATTTATTAGATTTTTTGATAAAGAAACAACATAATGCAACTGCTGTAAACAAAAAGCGTATAATTTAAAATAATGGAGTTCCTTTAAAAATACAGTACACAAAGCTTTAATATAAATAGTAAGACATCTTTGTTTATATTTTCTAAGCAATTTTCTAAGGGAATGTAAACATATCTTAACTTTTAACCTTTTGAAAGTCTAAAAATTAAGCCAACGTCTTCTACATAAGACAAGAAATGCGTCCAATAAAAAGGCAGCTATTAAATAATGCCTACAACATTTATTTAAATCTGATCTAGAATGTATTATTTTTTTATATTGGGGATTTTACTTTGATCTACCTGATCAAAGTGGAATGTTTTGATTTTTGGTTAATAGAGCAATGCTACAACCACACGCAAAAATGTGCTAGTTCGATACATTTTTGTTGGATATAAAAAAACTATACCCACGCAAAATACTAAAATCTATTCTGCAGTTCTTTTAAAATAGTTTGTGATAAATGTTATTTAAAAAAATATCGAAATGGAGCAACCGTATGCGTTTTAGGAGCGTTGGTGCGCTAAAGCACAACCGGGACATTAGGTATTTTAGTATGTTTTAATTGGTAAGATATTTAATATATCGTGATTAATAATAATTAAAATACTTTGGTAAAATGTTTTCAAAATACTTTTGAAAACATTTTACCAACTTCAAAACGAAGTGTGGTGATTTCTGAACGATTATTTGTCTTTGATCAGTTAAGTACTGTTTATAAGAAACTTCCTTAATTAATTATGTAATAAATTTATAATAATGTTAAAATTATTGTAATACATTAAATTAACATGTGATCAATCTATTAGTAAATTTAGGAGACCGGAAATGAGAATAGAAATGACATTTCCAGCTAGATAGATAGTATAAAGGTCCAGTCGGAAGGCTGAGAAGGACTTTTTGCTCCAGAGTCGGCACAGAGTTAAGTACAAACTTGCACTGTATTATTGTTGCTTTATATTTTGTATTAGTTTTATTTATTTATATTATCGATTATTTATTTAATTGTACGTAATACCACTGTCCCATTTTTATAGAATAAATATTTGTTTATGTGATCGATAATTGTGTCATTATATTTGGATAGAATTTTGCATAAATGTTGTTTACCTATGGTACTTTGTGTGTTTTATAAAACCTCGTCTAATTCAGCTAATGTTGTTTTAATAAATATCTCATTTTATAATGGATACATGAAAGATGATGTAGTTACAAAAATAGAAAGAGGGATGTTGAGATGGTTAAGGCATGTAGAGCGAATGGATGAAAGAAGATTGACGAAAGAGGTATATAGTGCGAATCTGGAAAACCGGCTCTTTAGAGGACGACCCAGAAAAACATTCACTGATCAGATCAGAAATGTTCTCAGAAAAGCTGAGGTCCGAAGTTGTAAGAATAAAAGGAGATGTATGAAAAGAGTTGTAGATATATGCGAGGCTAGGGAATAGTGTCAGGACAGAGCAAAGTGGCGGCGGTCCATAGTCCCTGCCTACCCCACCTGTGGGACACAGGCGTGAGCTTTATGTATGTGTATGTATTACATTGCTTATTAAAATATACCTAATATCTTTAAAATATGCTTTTGTTTGATTAAATAATGTCCACTAGAATAATACTTTATTCTAGATAACATATTTTCTCCGGTTAGTATTGTTTTTACCTCGATATTTCGACGCAGTTCGCGGTCAACTCGTGACCATGACGCATGCAACTGCGTCGAAATATCGAGGTAAAAACAATACTAACCGTGGTAACAATCCCGATAATATGTGTAGTGAAAACATATTTTCTAATAATTATCTCATTTTGCTTCTAAATTATCAGCTTACAATTCTGACAAATAATTTACATGTTCTTTATTTATTCTAATATATAATCATCTACAACCCTGGATACTTCATCGTCATCTGAACGACCAGTCCCGGTTTCTGCCAGGGTCTGCGTACCAAGTCTTACTCCTCCACTTCGCCCAGTCTCTCTTAACTACTTTATAACCTTTTTTCTTTCTCGCCGTAAGCGATTAATCGTCTAATTATTTATTTCAATTTTCAGACCCATTACGTTGTGTACACATTTTGAAAAACGTCACAAGGAATATGTAATTTTATAGCAATACTCTGTCATTCAACCGCACGAATATTCGGAAGATGAATAAAATGAATAAAAATTTAGATCACAAAATTAAAAAAAAAAAAACAAATACCAAAATCCTCAAAAATTAAACAAATAAAACATAAACACGCCTAAATAAGATGATTTAAATGTAATCCACGCAAATCGAAATGGTCAAACAATTTATAAAATCCGTACAAGAAATCAAACAAAGTTTATACTTTAGTCGCATGTTTACTTTATAGTAAACATGCGACTTAGCTTTGACAGCGCTCGAAACGGCAACGGATTCTTCTTTCTTCTGTGGCCACTTTAACCCTATGATTGCAAAACTCTAACGTTATCCTCACCTAAATAATACAGAATAGAGGCCTTTAGGTCTTGGAAAACCTACCTAGTCGATAAGGAAACTGAGACTTCCATTACAGCTCATATCTCAGCCAACCAGCAAAGCCTTTTGACATCAAACGAACCAGTGACCTATTGTCTACTTCGCTCAAACCGTCACACATATTCCGATCATCTCGTCAGGCATTATTATGGTCCTACCTCACGAGTCAAAGGATAGACTATTGTTTAAATTTTATTTACTTCGCGTGTGTAAGTTGTGTGCCTAGTGTGAGGGACGCTAACGACTCGGACCAGGTTTCGATCCAAACTCGAGATTAATGTCCGTAGGAAAATTTCATTAACTCTTTAAAAGCACAAAGGGTATAAAATCGTACCAGAATTCGGCGGCAAACCTAGGCGTAGACTTAGTTAGAGCGCCTAGGCCATCGAAGACCAAGTCGGGATTCGTGCCGGACTCATTCTCTTAGAGTGTATTCGATGTCACTTCCGAAACTGTGTCCCAGGTTAGTTTTATAGTTTTTTATTCAGTGCGGGTGAGTACTGATGATATTTTACTTGGTAATCTTTTCCCCAAAAAATTGTGTTTAATCAGCTTTCACACTTACGTTTAAATCTCTAAGAGCCCTAATAAATCGACGGTTAAGAATCAATAGTGTCTATCTCAGGTTTTTGCGTTTTTAACTTTTTAATGTAGATTCATTTAGATTTTCATTTGGCATAGCTTGTTTTGACACCTACGTCAAAATTTAAAAAATATCCATAGTTGTACGCTATGGAAATAGTACCTAAATTAAGAGCGCGTAATTTTTTCTGCCAATACGGTCTATCTCTCCTCAAAAGCGTTTATACTGCACCATATCTAGCGCGCGACTGAAGTGCCGCCGACTGCGAGACGTGCAATAAGGAACTATTGTAGTTAGAAAGAGACAAATTGATCTATTGGATTGATGCAGCCCTTAAATGGCACTTTTCTTCCGTGCTTGTTTCGACAGGTTGGTAAGTTCATTTCCTCGTTCATATTAATTAGTAAAAAGTGGTAAAATCATTCTAAATTGATTAAATTTTTATGTCAAAAGCAAGCTTTAGTGTTACATTATCTTTTAGCCTACGACAATTGAGATTTTAGTTTTATGTGTAATTGTTTCTAAACAGGCAACAATTTAAGATAGGTGATATTTCCAGAAATTATTTCTAATCAAATATACGTAATTCTGGGTATGTACTTTATATTTCAGTGCCTCAAAATGACCAATCGGTTCTACCAGGGTATAAGATCACGTAAATTATTAAGTTTACTGCGAGATAAAGATGAATCTGTCCTTGACAGCCACAATGGTAAATTGTTTTTAATAAAGTCGCAGATTAGCTATGAAATTATCATAAATCATCTTGGCTTTAATGTCCCGGTTGTGCTCTCGCACGCGAGGTTCTGGCGTCCGCCTTGACCATGGTCCAGGATTGGTAGATCTAGTAATTACAGTGGAGCGATTACCATTCGTGATCCTGCTACCAGGAGAACTTGACCATATTTAACCATGGTTACACATTCGCCTGAATGTGCAGGTTTCATCATGATTTACCTTACCGTAAGAGCATCGGTTAGTGATCGACTAATGTACATAACTCAGAAAAGAGTCATTGGCGTATAGTACATGGCGGCAGTAGGTTTCGAACCCAGGACCTCTCGCTTACGAGTCGGCCTCCTTAACCACCGACACTCCTAGCTATGAAATTTTTATATCATGCTGTATTTACTCTCTTCATTATAGATAATACAACAAAAAACGTGCAAGCTAAGTCATTGGGAATGACAAAGAATAAACTGTTTGATCCATCTACAAAACAGCAATTTGATCAGCATGAGCGCGACCTACTGGAACGACAAAACACCTTAAAAATTAACTTAATAAACACAAAATCTTTATCATTAAATGATTTGACTCAAGATAACCAAATAATATCTATTATAAGATCTCTGTCAGCACCTCCAGCTCAAGAATTTCCAGATTCAGGGAATGAAATATTAGACCAGTCTTCTCGTATAAGTGATTGCAGCTGATTTTTATGATAACGATACCGATCGTGCAGACGATCCAGACTATGAAAATTTAACTACAGATTGTGAAAGCAGTGAAGACGAGTACGGGAGTATAAATGAAGGCCGAAAACGACGGCATGTAGCCAGAAAAGAAGAATGGAAGAAACACAAAGCCCAACAACAAAGAATGCGTGGTGAGGAATATTGGGGATATTCAAAGCCCCGAAACGAAAAAATGCGACAAGATCAGGCACGGCCTTCTAAGCAGCTGGGTGAGTCTTGCAATTCAGACTTTTGCCGAAAGAGTAAATTTCGGGGTTACAGTAGTATAGAAAAAGAAACACGCAAAGCCTTACATGCCTACTTCTGGAAACATCTAAACTGGGAAGAAAGAAAAATGTATGTAAGGGGACTTGTGAACTATACAATAACTACTCAGAAAACGAAAGGTGTAGAACATTTCCGTCGAGGGTTTTTTTTTTTTATTTTAACTTTAAATTATTTTTTACCTCATAATAATAACAAAATTCAAGTCTGTAAACAGATGTTTTTAAATACTTTGACATTAAAGCCTACCACTGTCCAGAAGTGGGTCAAAAATTATAGGACTGATGTGGAAGCAGAGAATCAGGGACATAGACAGATAGGTGAAACAAGGAAAAATATAAAAATGTTAGCACTAAACGACTACCTAAAAAGCATTCCTAAAATGCCATCGCATTACGCTCGTAAGGAATCTCGAAAACTATATTTGGAACCTGTTTATCGTACTGTGTCAGACCTATTCAAAGCTTACCAACAACACTGTAATGAAATAAATACGCCTGCTGTATCTAGATACACATTTGACAAAACTTTTAACAAACATAATTTAGCACTATATACTTTGAAAAAGGATATGTGCGATATTTGTGTTGGGCACAAGGAGGGTAATGTAGATGAGCACTTCTACCAAGAGCACCATATAAAAAAAAATAGAGCCAGGAAGGAGAAAGAGAAGGATAAAGTGGATGCAGCGTTAGGACGTTGCATATTATTGACTATGGATTTAGAAGCAGTAAAAGTCTGTCCTTACTCCACAGCAAGCGCTATGTACTTCAAGACCAAACTAACATGTCATAATTTTACCATTTTTGATTTAACAACACGCCATTGCACATGCTATTGGTTTACTGAAACAGCCGCAGATCTTACAGCAAGTACTTTCACGTCTTTTGTCATAGACTACTTGGAGCGACACTGTTTACTAAGAAAACTGTAAATAATTATTTATTCCGATGGTTGCACTTACCAAAATCGGAACGTCATTATGGGAAATGCACTGTTTAACTTCAGTTTGAGACACCAAGTCAACATCACGCAAAAATTTCTAGAGCCTGGTCACATGCAAATGGAGTGCGATTCGGTGCACAGCGCTATAGAAAGAAAACTTACAAATCGCGAAATCCATTTGCCGTGTGACTACATTTCGGCTACGAAGGAAGCAAGAGCATCAAATCCTTACGAAGTCATTCAGATTAACCATAATTTCGTAAAAAATTATGCTGACACATCTACTTGGTTGTACAAAACAATCAGACCTGGACGCAAAGCAGGTGATCCTACTGTTACAGACATACGTGCTATTCTGTATAACACAGAAGATATTAAAGTGAAACTTTATTTTTATCAAGATTGGTTCGCCTTGCCACCGCGACCAAAAAGATTTAACCCTGGTTTTTCGTACTCGCCTTTACATACTGATATGATTCCCATAACTGCCTCAAAATATCAACATCTACAAGATCTCAAACAAATACTGCCAAGTGAGTGTCACAACTTTTATGACACTCTTCCGCATTTGTAAAGTTCTTGAATAATTTCAACTATATGTGACTTTTACTTTTTTCAATTTTATTTATGGACGAAATTTCATCTGTTATAACAATTATTAATAAACAAGTGATTTTCCATTGAATTGTTTAATTTCAAAAGCGGTTATCTAAAGGATATTTCGAAACCATTCACACTAATAGAACCAATACCACCTATCTCACGTTTTCTCTGTTTAGGCTAATATTAGACAAGTCTTACAATAACCATCATAATTTAGCATTTTTTTCATTTTTTTATAAATTTAAACATTTTCATTATGTTTCTATTCAAATTAGATAAACGTTTTTTTTATCTCCTGAAAAGTTAAAATTTTTGAGATAGACACTATTGATTCTTAACCGTCGAAATACTCTTAACTACCATAAAAGTAATGAGAATGTAACTTACGCTTTCGAAACTTAGAAACAAAGACAAATGTAAAACAAACCAAATCACTGACACTACGGAGATAAAGAAATAGATAGAGAACGAAAGAAACGACACAAAGCTGAAAAATAACACAAAATAATAAAGCCCAAATTAATTTAATAAACTACACGCGAGTTGTAATGAATTTTTCGAGGAAATTTGGAAAAGCCTGGGGTTTCTTAGTTACGGAAATGGATACGATGATGTTCACGCGACGCGACCCAGGGACTGACTGTCTCGTTCCTACTACCCTGGCCACCTTGCTTTAAATCGTTATCTTCAAAATTCCTACAGTTCAATATTTCAAACATACAAAAAATGAAATATTTCTAATTTTATGAGGTCTAAGCGACTGCTCTTATAAAGTCCGCACATACATAAATTTTACAAAATGTTCCTGATAAACCGAAAATAGTTAAATGTTACAACAGCTAGGGATGTATTACATACGTTTTCTTTATTTACCGAATCGATTAAATTTAAACAACGCAAACAAAAATACGTAAGCAAATGGATTCGATGTGGAATTCCTTTAGACCAAAATCAATAATGTAGGGAGTTACGATATTTAATTGCTATGAAGCAAATCTATTTGAGTCATAATAAAGGTAGATTAAAATTAAATTCTAGACTCATTTAATATTAGGGTGTACTTTTATTCAATTATTTATTTCGATATTTCGTTTAAACGTATTTTTATATTCACATCACTATAACTTGTGAGTATTTTTTCTTGGGTCCCATAACTTGACACCAAACATTTAAGATATTCACGATATTTTGCCTGTCGTTCAACTAATCAATAGCGTAAATTTATTACGTGGTTTTGAAGAAAAATATTTCTCCTATCGTCAAATAAATTGTTTAAGTTTATTACAAAACCAAGTTTTGGTTAAGTATTTGAGAGCATTTGTTAAAAGAAATCATGATAAGCAAACTATATTTAAACCACACACTGCTCTGTGTATGATACGCGTATTCATTTCTAAGTCTATCAACTATAAACATATGATATATAAATGAATTGTACGGTGACGAGCTCATGGTACATAGTGATCGTTACAATACTCACACTCTGTTATTATTCTGTAGCTTAATGACTAAAATAAAGGTCTGTAGTAATAAAAGTCACTAATTATAAGTAGAACATATAGTAAATCTGACAAGCGCAGAAAACTATTTTTTTCGAGACCATGACCGAGATGACGTACGGCATCCCGTTGTGGGATGAACTCGCCTTTGCATTATAAACTGTATTTTTATTTCCTGTAATGTTATAAATTGATGCAATAATGAGATTACAAATATACATACGTACTCTAGGGGAGGTTACACTGTGTGGACAGTAAAGCAGTACCAATACTGTTCCTATGAATAAAGTAGTTGTGACAGAAAGGGTCTAAGATCCGGCCTTAGAATATATACCCTCATCCGTTATTTAAAAAATAACCAGATATTTCCGTCCTGACCAAGTTTTTCCTAGGCAACCGTATATTGTCGGATAGGGGGAAAAATACTTTTCATTTGAAATATATTTCGATGAAATAACAAATGAGGGCAGATTGTCTATATGGCAACCTCAAGGAAGGACCAGAATGAGAGAAGGCAACAATATATATTTATATACATTTTCTACATTGAGTAAAATTCTTTTGTATAATGCACGACTTTTTTAATAACAGATGAAGGATGATACCTCCTCCTCATCTCCTACTAGTACGAAAGGTGGCTACCTCGCGAGAGCATTTACTCAGATTCGGGTCGTATGCAGAGGGGAAACCCCCTTGTGACTAAAGGATAACGACGGTAACTTCGTTTCATTTCCGATTTCAATGCGAGATGCATTAAATCTAAGTTCTACGTAATGCCATATTACGTAGAACTCCGACATCTATCTTATATCCACCTACCTTTAATATGAGCGAAATAGATTGGAAATAGCGGTAGTTGGTCGTTGTCGGTTGGAACTAATTCGTATTCTGTAGAAACTTGTCCGTAAATGCTTGTATCACTCAATCGACACTCTCCTTGATGTTGCCTTCTAAGATCTACCTACCAAGAGACTGAACAAATTAACGTGAAATTTGCACGATTGATTAGCCTTAATTTATCTAATTTTCCGTTATTTATTTTTACGTAAATGAAATTGTTCGCAATGAAGACCCTTGTTAAGAGAAGAATACCGTTTTATCACACACTCGATTGAGTTACATAAATCGAATTTAACTGGTCTTTTATTAGTTGCGGAATACCAAAACCGTATCAAACTGCGATTGAGCTCGTTACTCAATTACAATTCGATCGAGGGAGTCTATTTGCGAACTTGAGGCCCAGAGCGATTGTTGCAATAATTGAAAGGGCCATATTTGTCAAAATGACAATTAGAATAGAATTTAGCTATCAGTGAAAGTCAGTAAAAAGTATTTTCGAAATTAGTACATTAGTTTCGAAGATTATTGCATGAAAAACCAGTTAAAAAAACCGTCACCTTTATATTATGTTAGTAAAGTATCTAGAAGGACATATTAATGTAAAAGTTGCTACATGATACAAAATAAACTCTAACATATTTATGTTGATTTAGGCATGTTATCTCAGAGATGGAACTTTGTTTAGGTCGATGTTTAAATTTTACATGCGTAATAAAATGTGTGAGGGTAACTACGTGGGAGTCAATTATTTTAAGCAAATACAAATCCATTAGTGGATTATGGGCTATTATGCTCATTCCGTACCATTTAAGATATTTGAGCCATGATGTTTTCGTCTGCCTGGAGGTTGGCGACCCTGAAATTTTCCTTGGATGGTGATTTATAAAAGCCCATGAGGATACGCTATATGGCGTTTTTGCTACGCGGCATTTGGACAAGCGCTAGCCAGTCGTTGGTAAGTCCCGGTTTGAGCCGGTTTGTTATGGAAATAAATTATCTGTGAAGTGAGACACAGTTTTATTTGCATACCAAAGATGATGGGTAAAATATTATAATTTCCTTCTTTTATTGTGTTGAAAACTTCAACTTTATTTCCCATTCACTGGAACACAGTCTCAATTATCACTATATCAGTCCACGATATCGTTAGCATGCGTCGGTGCACTCACATCTCAATATCCTGAATACGCATTGTCATAGCGTCCGTTAGAGTCCAGGCCTAGAAGTCATACAGGAGGATAGAGAACACGTAGCTACGCGTTAAGCCTTTTTAGTTGCAGAGAACTATTGCACAGAAGACCACTCACTTTCATGAATGGGCTGCGGGCTTTTTCGATACGATATTTGATCTCCACACTGCATATATGCTGAGCTGAGCCCTAGTTTGGCATGACACTACAATATTTAACCTAATTTATGTTAGTAAGAAATATTTTCTTAACTTATATTGTAGAAATTGCCAAATAAATATTATGTCTATGTCTATGTCTATGTCTATGTCATATTTACTATACATCTCAGGTATTTATATGATTGTACTGGTTCGATGGGCTGGCCTCTCCCGTATAGGGTCGCTTGGTGTATATCTGCTGATTTTCCTCCGACTATCAAGAACTTCGTCCTCTTGATGTTGATGTTATGACCATGAAAAATAAACATTTTGACGTTAATGTCAACCGCTCTCGCGCACTAAGGTCTATCATAACCATTTGGCAGATCAGGGGGTCTAAAAAGGCCACATTAGCGTTTCATAATATGATTAATGTGTGACAAACTTATCTACAGCGTCGCTTTTGTTGACAATGACATGACAATTCAAAATGGCGTCACTTAGTTCCAGTACTGGCCACCTAATCAGATAAGTTTGTAGTAGTATGAATCATAATATGAAATGCGAATGTGGCCATGTGGCCATGTGGAATGTGGTGGTAATAACAATGAAGCAACTGCAATCTGACTGCCGTGACCAAGGGAACCTGACCGTATTGGATCATGGTTATACATTCAGTCACATGTTAAGAATGTAGTGGGAACTTATCCTTTCTACGCAACTTGGCTGTGAAAGTCCACTATTGTAGAGGCAAGAAGTATGCTATCGTCAACGTAGCGAATATTATCCTACCAATATTACCTAATGTAAAACCTAACATTACCCTACCATTACCATTACCCAAATAACAGTAAACAAAGTCAAAAGTCCGGAAACTATTCCGGAATAGTCAAATCCATTTTAGTTTCGCACACCTCGTCCGGCCAACTGCAAAACGTTGCCACGTTTGAATATGAAAATGAAATTTAAATAGTTTGTTTACCCCGACGCTGAGGCAGCAGGGAGCTTCGGCACGTTATTATCATACACGTGGAAATAATTCAGAGCTAGACACCGTCTGATGTGACTAGGATAAATTGAATATTGGGCATTGCTAAGAGTATCCTACTTTGAATCAGATAGAGGGGTGTTTTATTGTGTGTGTGTCAATGGCATCGCAGGTTCGGTTGAGGTGCTGTCGAGTATTCGTAGGGGTAGATATTATACTTTTTTTTTTTTTGTAATTTTCTATTTTGTTTATTTGTGTCGTGGTGTCTTGTATGACATAAATGTTTTTTATCCTTATCTTTAATGGATCTGTCATAACTAATCTGTAACGTTATTATTCAAAGCTACATATATTTGCTACAGGCTACATATTTCCCAAAGTGCAGAACCGATTTCAATGAGACAAAGCTAAGAACCATCTCAATTAAACCGGTTTTTAAATACGGAACCTGCATCGAAATCTGTCCATCATTTCGTAAGCTACGATGCCACAGAGAGGCACACAGATACCTCTCTTTATAATAATAAACCCTGACATACTATATATAGGTGTAAGAGACAGCGAAACGAAGCCAATCCGACATGCCCCAGTTATTAACGCTGCTGTCTGACTTCCGAATTCCACCGCAACAGGGCCATTCTCCAGGAATTCAGACGTTTATGCAAATTGGTTGGCGTTGCGGCGTCACGCGGGAATGTTGGAGAATTGCCCTCCACACCTGTGAGTGGCTCAATGTTACGTAGAACGGAGCGTTGGCGCATCATTTTTGTATTAGCCTATTCACTGTTATATTCTGCTGGGCCTCTGTTTATTTTACTTACTCGCTACGTAGGGGATTTAATATAATTATAGTTGTAGTTTACGGTTTAGAGAGAGCTTAAAGCGTCGGTGGCCTAGTGGTAAAGTTGTGTAAGTGATGGTGGTGGTATCTAACTCGTAAGCGAGACGTCATCATCACAGCCCATAACAGTTCACTGCAAAGTTAAAGGTTTCTCTCACGAAACAGGAGGTTATTGCCATAATCGCCATAATGGCAGGCGGGTTGAACCATAAACCATATGAACCATAAACATAAAAAAAAATCATAATCTTCTTGGCATTAAGATTGTGTTAGGGTTAAACATTTGCACAATTTTAGGGATTTCCGACTCCCAACCTATAATGGTATAAATTATACAAATATTTTTCAAATAAAACCCTTTTCTGATTAATTAATAAATAAATTAATGCGTTGAAAGTGTTTTAATTTAAATGTCTTAGCGTCAAGAAAAGGGCAGAGACTGATATTAACAGAGTCCGGCAACTGACAATCGTTTTTGTGCTTAGAGGCGGGTCGAACTTCAGCACCGTGACGAGATCACTACTTTTGTGTCTGCCTTCCGTTGGCTAAGCGCAGTGGATTAAGGTCTTCCGCTTGGAACCTTCAGATTTGTTGAACAGTCTCGAGATTCGATCCGAGATAATGATGCAATAGGCGTAAACGTATGAGTTGGCGTTGGCGTAGGCTTAGGCGTAGGCATAGGCGTTGGCGTAGGCGTTGGCGTAGGCGTTGGTGTAGGCGTTGGCATAGGCGTAGGCGTAGGCGTAAGCGTAGACCGCTTCCCCTCCTCGGTCCCAGAAGCTGGTATCATCCATAGGATGACAACAACAATATGGATTTATAAATATTGAAAATGGATAATATAGGCCGGTCGGCAGGTATAAATTAATGGGCCTTGCCTGGACATAATTCCGAATTTAGCAAGAAGTAAAGTATTACAACAAACGGGAAAATAAACAAAATTGCTAATTTGTACATATACATAAAAATACATGTATACTTTTAATAGAATTTCCTAAGTTAATGTTATTTTTCCTAGCTACAGCTGCGTCTGTTTTCCTCGTAAACGGTTGGGAATTTGAAAAAGTGATCAAAGCAAAAGTTGTAGAGAATTTTAGGTAGGTAGATTACATAGGCCTCCGTTTTCGAGTCATGAGCATAAAACTGAAAAAGATTCAAAACTTCTAGGACTTTAGGCCACCGTTAAGGTAGTACAGGAGAGCCCGAAAACTTAAATTACACACCGTGCAATATTCCTGAACAAACTCCCAAAATTTTATAAAAATCGGAATTCTGACTAGGTCAAAAGTACCTGCCGACCGAGCTAATAAAACATGATAAAATACTCAAATCAACTGTACCGATATTTATTCTCACCTCAGGTAGAACTCATTTATTACTGAATTAACGTTTTTTAACGCTTAGGCGTAAGGTTCAAATTTCACAAAAACTTTGAATTGTTCTGAGGATAAGACTCAAAATACAGAGAAACCATGACAATATCGCACACCTTACAAGGCCACATTCTATATTCACTGTGCATTCTCCCCTGCCAAGGACCAATAAGGATTAATAATTCCTTGTAAAGTCCTTTAGCAAGGTACGTGATATATATACTCTGAGGCGCGTTGTGAACGATGAATAACATAAACCAAAAAATGGGCAATATTCAGCGGTATTTTCTAGCGGTACAATTTTACTGAAATCTCCTTGAAACTTGAGAAAATTGTGATAAAATATATAGACTTGAAAGAGGCTTATGCCGAAGAATGGACAGATAGAAAATATAATAAAACTAATATTCTCTCGTTCCTAGGAAAAGCCTTTTGAAAGTCTTGACAGACATATAGGTAGACAACAGTGTTCCTTTAGGGGCTCCGTTTTACATTTAGAGGTTTTGAACATCTAAAGATGTTAAAATGACTTTCTTGTATTGTTGTTTATTGTTTTTGAGGTCTGTTCAAGTGTAATAAGAATGTAAGTGCATTTATAGTCTTTCAAGAAGTTTTTAAGGAATTGGCAACACGCTGGTCCCTGATATGATTGCACATCAGGGACTAGCATGCATAGGCTATGTACGGATCTACAAGGATCATTTGGTACTTGGATGAGAGCGGGGTGGTCTAACATCAATTCCTGTTGTCTGTCAAAAGTTACACTTTACAAGATGGCGGCGTTAGTTCTAGTTTCGGCCACGTGCAGAGGCGCGCCGTATTATGTGTCGACGATCCCATACTAACAAGCAAGTTAGAAACACTGGTTGACCGCAGGGATTACGGCCCCTTGTTTGATCCTCGATTGGAGCGCTCCCATACAGATCCCTAAATAAAATATTAGGCAATGAGCTTCACCACATTTAGTCCTCAAGTAATTTTAAGCATTTCTGTAGCAGTCCACGCGGGCGAGGGAGTTACAAAGGATTCCGATCACCTTATTATAAAAAAAATTTATGTTTCCAGCTGGCTACTATAGCAAGTTTGGTATCATTTTCATATAAAATGAACACGTAGAATTCATTCTTAATGTTTATTTTTAAATAATAAAAAAAGTTAAAAGCGAGGTTGATTTATTTTCTACTTTCAAAACGAATAACTATGATCAATCTACATTGGCAAGTTTAGTATAATTTTCGTTTAATATGAGGATGCAAAATTCATTACCAAAATTATATATTGTTTTAAATAAATTGCAGAAATGTATACTGTAACAACCTTCTTGTACAAAAGTTGGTATAATAATCTGTAAAGGCGAAATATTTACGCGCTGTTGAATATTTCTGTAAGTTACATTACGGCCTGTGTCCCCATTGATTCCCAGCTTTCCATGAGTATTCCGTCATTCTTCTTCTTCTTCTTCTTCTTATCGTGTCAATGATAATTAGGTTAAAGTACATACTTTAAATACATACATATGTATGTATTTATGTATGTATGTATATAAACATTTATTTTATTATTACTTAAATTTTTCCAGTCCAAAACCGAGCGACGCGGATGGCACTGTCCGAGGCCTTAAATAAGTCTTCGAGTGTGCATGAGTCGGGGCAGGCCGGGCAGACGAGCAAGTGCGCCATGGTCTGCGGCGAGGCCCCACACTCACAGGCGCTTTCCGTGGAGGCGATGTACCCCCATCTGCTCAAGTTGTCTTTTGATCTGCCGACCTGGGCACGCAACCTGTTCAGCGTCCTCCAAATCGGCCACGGTAGTTCATTGCCAGGTGGCAGTTTCTCCTCAGGTGGGGCAAATGATTGGGGAGCAAATTCCTCTCGCCACAGACTTTCTCTGGCTTTCTGGGCATCGTCGGTAGCCTTGACAGTGGCGAGGAAGCTTTTGCGGCTCTTCAACCGTTGAGGAACTGGGATAGAGTTGTGGAGGGGGTGTCTCTCATCAGTTTCCTGCTTGTGCTTCTCCACAGCGCTCGCCACTTCCCTACGCACGGCCGAAGGTGCAATGCCTGCTAGCGGATACAGCTTCTTGACCGGGGTGGGTTTTAGACAGCCTGTCATTGTTCGGGTAGTCTCGTTAAGAGCAGTATCGACCAGTTTCGCATGGGCCGACCGGTGCCAGACGGGGCAGGCAAATTCACCGGCAGAGAAACACAGGGCGAGACCGGTTGTACGGAGTACCTTCGGGGTGGCCCCCCATTTCGTCGATCTGAGCCTGGTCAAGAGGCTGTTACGGGCACTAACTTTCTGCTTGGTATTTTCGCAGTGGGACTTGTATGTCAGTGCCCGGTCTAGAGTTACCCCCAGGTACTTTGGGTGGCTATTGTGTGCAACTGGTACACCACACACAGAGATATTCAAAGTGCGTTGGGCCAATCCATTACGCAGATGAAAGGCGCATGATTGTGTTTTTGAGGGGTTAGGCCTCAAAGCATTGCTCTCATAATAGGTGCTTAAAGCATCCAGCGCTGCTGACAGATTGAACTCCGCCTGCTCGAATGTCTCAGTCTGCGAGGCAAGGGCGAGGTCATCGGCATAAATGAAACTGGAGGTATTTGGCGGTAATGGCTGGTCGTTCGTATATATATTAAAAAGCAAAGGAGCAAGAACGCTACCCTGTGGTAACCCGTTTTTTAGGGAGCGCCACCTACTTCTATCGGAGAGCATGTGTACTTGGAATCTTCGGTTATGCAGTAGTTCGCTCAGTACGCGTACAAATTTAGCGTCACCGGTCAGATCACTAACTTTTCGCAACAATCTCCTCAGATTGACTGTGTCGTACGCCGCAGTTAAGTCCACAAATACTACACCGGTCACTTTGCCTGCCTCGAAACCGTTTTCTATGTGCTGTGTTAGGTTTAGCACCTGATTACAACATGATTTGGCGGGCCTGAAACCGGCTTGTTCCGGAATAAGTTTGGGATCTACAATACTTGTCAAGCGGTTAAGTAACATCCTTTCAAACAGTTTGAACGTATGACACAGTAAGGAGATTGGGCGAAAGTTTTTAGGATCGTCGGGAGACTTGCCGGGTTTTAAGATGGCAATAACTTTGGATTTTCTCCACATGCGAGGAATTTGTGCAGAGTCTATACAATTGTTGAACATTTGCAAAAGCCATGACACCGCCACCGGGCCAAGTTGTTTGATTTGTTCCACAGACATATTGTCCACTCCTGAAGCTTTACCATTTTTAAGGTGTTTAATGGCAGAGACAACATCGTTTAGGGTGAAAGACTTACTGATATTGTCGGAGTCGACCTGCTGTCCGGAATGTATTGGCAATTTTTCAGGACGGGTGTTTGGTCTGCCGTTTAAAATTAATTGATGAGCAATTTTGTTTGCAGTTACTAAACTAGGTTGAATTGGTTTTGGCGGATCGCTTGTTAGTTTTTGAATGGTGCTCCATGCTTTTTTACTGTTGTGGGTGAGGTCGATGGAGTCGATTGTTTCAACCCATTTCTTCTGGCGTATATCCGATACCCTTGACAATAGTTCTTCACCAGTCTGAATAGTCTCAGCTGCAAACGGGTCTTCGTTATACAGAAATTCATATCTTTTTAAGATCTCAGCAGCTTTTAAGTCTAGACCAGGAATGTAAGAGGTTCGGCAGCCCCTGGGGATGCATTGTCGAGACACCTTGGAGACAATTTGCACAAAATTCTCGTAGTTTTGTTGTTTTGTAGCGACTGTTAGAAGGGCTTCGTCTATATTCTTGGAGAAAAGTTCCCAGTTTGCCTTTTGGTAGTTGAACCGCCGTTTAAAGGGCACGGTGACAGGTTGTATGATGGCCTGGATTTGGCACATTATAGGTGTGTGTTGGGTCCTAGGTATTGGTTGGCAAATGGATTTCTTGCACTGTGTGCTTATGTTTGAGCTGGCAAAAATCAGATCTGGGTTGAAACCTCGCCTCCACCGGCCACTGTTGAATGATGCCGGAGACTTCGCACAGTAAATCAGGGTTAAGTCGAGAGAATCTGCCCATTCCTCCACCGCTACTCCGTCCGCGTTGGTTTCCCGGTATCCCCAATTGATACTATGGCTATTGAAATCACCGATAATAATTTTTATTGCCTGGTTATCAAAATTACTTGGTTTATTAAATACAAAAGGCTGATTTGGAGGTTTGTATATTGAGCAGACAATACAAGATCCGATATCTATGGATATCAGTTCTATAGAGTTGAGGTTAGAGTAACTAACTGAGGCTACTTGAATGTCAGATCTGGTAAAGATGGCGCTGCCGTGTTTTGGGTGGGGAATTTCTCCAACAAGGGTCATGCCAGGTATTGACGGGTGTGATTGGTTATGACCCCGATGAGTCTCCTGGACACAGAGGATATCACAGGATGTTTTTTGGCATAGCTCGGCAAGAATATATGATTTATCTGAGGAGAACCCCTCAATATTTACGGTGATCACGCTTAAGGCTGGTTTATTAAGAGGCTGTTGCCCTGAAAAGGGCAGTTTATAAGATGGTGGCTCATAGAAGGGCCTTTGTATTGTTGGGTGTTGGCTCTGAGAAGAGCCGTTGGGTATTAACCTACTAAACATTTCCGTCATTGCCTATAGCTTACTCTTTCTTCATACGGGCCAGAGACCTTTTCACCTCTTCAGGGGTAATCGGGGTTATCCTTCTGTCCTTGTTAAGCACCAAGGGTCTTTATAGAGTTTGCACTTGTGAGCTATATTGCAAAATGGTTCGACAGATCTTTACCGGTTCGCCTCCATGACTTTGGCAGCTTGTTCTCTCTTCCATATCTAGTACATCGTAGAGCTACTTAAGCTGACCACGCAACTGCCACTATCATTTAACTTTGGCACTTTGCTACGAAGTAAAACTTAACCAAAAACGAATGAGTTAATTTGTCACAATTTTTAAAATATGTAATTTCGTCTCTGACTGCTTCATGCACTTCACTAATCTTTCGACGAATCGAATTCGGGTTTGACCATACGCCGAATCTTTCCATCTGACTTACTGTATTTTGATAAATTCAATCTGGGAGTTTTCAAATCAAAAGTATTAAATTCCATTTTTGATGAGAGAGCTTCACCAGATCGCAGTATTTCTTAATAGGAGACATACCAAACATTCTGCAGTCCACGCGAATAAAGTCGCGGGCACAGCTAGTTAAAAATGCAATAATGGACGAGAAAATCACAATTTCTCTATTGAGTGTGAAAATTACATTTTCCCTGTATTGACGACCGTCGCAGTCACCTGTTTATATTTGCAGGAAATTAATTTACTCGCAGCAGCAGCCTCAGAAGTTTATTCATTTTTAATTGCTATAAACTCTCGTTATTGAACATACGCTGTTTCAAATCTATATCTATACTAATAATATATATAATAATATTATAAAGAGGAAATGTTTGATTTTATGTTTGTTTGTTTGTATTGAATAGGCTTCGAAACTACTGGACCGACTTTTAAAAATTCTTTCACCGTTGGGAAGCTACACTATCCCCGGGTGACATAGGCTATATTATATTTTCTAAAAAATTTGGGATCATTAATAAAACTCCAATAATGTAACCCAAGGTGTAAAAAAAAACCCAAAATGATTCCTTACATCGCGTGTGCTGCGAAAACTATTGATGATAGAACAAAATAATGTACTACGACTTTGCATCTCACATCATTATCTACAAAAAATGTCGCGACAGTATATGTCTAACTATTATAGTTATGTCACAATAAGTGTTCTTTTATTTTCAAAATTTAATTGAAATGCCGCCGCTAAAAAACGCTCTTTATTTGTACCTTGGTATTAATCCTTATCAAAATCAATTACTTCATATTCACACTGCTTCAATACCTTTATATAACTATTAGAATTATTCAATTCAGACATTCCATTCGAAAGATATCACGAGTTTAAAAATGTGAATATTAGAAAAAAGTCGCGTGTTCGCCGCTCAGTCCGCTCGGCTATCTAGGCAGCACGGGGTACGGGAGGGGAGTCAATGTCAAGAAATAAAGTGCCGCGCGGCCCACACGCGCGGTCGGTTCCCTACGAAGCGGTCGTGTGTAACCCGGTACCCGTAGTGGTACCCGTGCGAAGCCGGGGCAGGCCGCTAGTAGTTAATACAAGTCGGGTATAAAAGGGTGTATTAAAACTTGTAGGCATGCTGGAAGTAAGCTATGAGTCATTTTTGTTGCATATCAAGAGGTATAAAGTCACTCCTTAACCCAGGTCAAGCCTTGACCCTGATCAAGCTAGGTCACGCAGAGTCAATCCTTGACCCGGGTCAAGCCTTGATCTGGAGTTTTCTTATATCACTTCGGCTTCTCCTTGTGTTTGCCTCGTGCGCCGTTCGCGCTCATAGTGAAGCGAGCGAACGAGAAAAGCTTGCGATTGACGCTTTCGCTAGATTTGATGCCAGCTGTTTAAAAACTTTTATGAAAATGCTGTATCATAAAATCCTTTTTTTTGTTTATAGATGGCCGTGAAAAGTGTTCGTCATTAAACAACCGCGACTTCGTAAAGGCCATACTAAAATCTATTTTGTTTATAATGAACTAAATTTCTAATAGGCGAATAGTTTTTATTGTTTTCTTTATTTAGATAAAGAAAGAAATTGATTGTTTACTATCTATAAAAGTTTATATATGGCGGTTTGTAAATGGCTCCAAGAATAGCTTTTTTCTAATAGGTATAATTTTCGTACATATTACAGTTGTAAACCTCCCAAATAAAATAATATAATTAAAGAAAAATTTAATTAATCAGTAGTAAACCTAAAATATTTACGACCTGAGTGGTTCAGTTGGTTAACACGCAAAGGTCCCGGTTTCGTTTCCCGGCCGAGCAGAAGTGAACTAATGAATTTTAATTTTTATTGCGGATCTAGGTGTAGTATGTATAATAAGTATTGTATATAAAAAAGTATATAAGTAGTTTATCAGTTATTTAACACCCCTAAGTCAAGCTTTGCTTACTTTGGGGCTAAATGGCGCTGTGTATATTTTTTAAAGCATATTTATTTATTTATTATTATTTATTTCGTGTAAATTGACATACACACTGCGTCAGAAACTTGACACAGTGTAAACCGTGCGCCTAGATCTAGTTGGTAGGCAGCATGAGTCTAGAAAAATATACGTTCATTTGTTCAAAGAGAGATCAAAGTACGCGGCAAACATAAATACCTAAAAGTATCAAATTATGGAGTTAGCTTAGTATTCCAGCCACGTCGCGTTTACGAGGCCGTTGAACCCTAAAAGGGAGGTGTCGATATGTCTGTAGCTGCCTCAGGTATCAAGTTTCTGGCGTGAATTCTTATGAACGTCTGTTCTTTCATCCATATAGATTCCCCACGGTTAACTTATCGGACTTTGGTTCTAACAGTCCGACAATTATTCATATTAAGTGCAGTAATAAAGAAACATTCCCAATTAGAATTGAACCTTCCATATTAAATTATAGAACATGTTGGAACTCTCGCATAGGTTCTATTGTTTTTTGGGTTCCTATATGTTTATGAATATCAACTGAATTTTAAGAATATACTCCCTACCACGTTATCAGGTAAAACAACGGGTTTCAGAATGGCTGAAATAAATAAATTATAGTGACACCGAAAGCCTTCTGACAGTAATATCATAGATTAGATTCTATAGTACAGGTATTCAGCGTTTTTCAGACTCCAGGTTGTCATAAAGGCTGTTTATTACCTTTGTATGGATTAAAAACGAAATTATGTAAACTTTGCGTGAACGAATAAATCAAATATTTATTTATTCGCTGTGAACATGTTCATTGTGTATGTCAGAAATGCGAGAATGAAAGGTTCCATCTCGTTCTGAACTAGCTCGCGGATAATGGAAATTTGATTTTTTTGAAGGGGAAAGTACTCTAAATACTGAAGATTCTTACTCAAACTTACTCAAAGGAAAAATTGCCTTTAATTTCCTAAAGATACAAAAGAATCAAACAAACAAACATAGGCAGGAAGTTTCCGGCCGCCACTTATGTAGGTGGTACGGATGGAATTTCAATTTGCGTTGGCTTGTGAGGTACTGAAATACTGTAGCTGGTATCAGGCCGAACAATCAATTTATTTATTCATCCGTATGGCAAATATGCCAAGAAAATACATGAGAACACAATAATTTATTTAAAAGAGACAAAGATAATGTAGTGTGCGTGTAGCATCGTTTCGGGATCGGGTGCTCGAATCTGGAAATGGAATTCTCAAGGCAGTGTGCAAAACGTCCTACAACGTATTTGAACATTGGCGCTCTGTTCACCAGGACGCAAACCGAAAATGAAAAATATCTTGTTTTTGTATAATTATTGTAAGACTTGTGTCCTTAGATTGACCTTGTTTTTTAAGATTTTTAAATTATCATTTTATTATTATTGTATTGAATGTATTTTAATGGTCTTTTGCCTGAATAAAGAAATTTTATTATTATAATTAAACACAATTATTAATATTTAAAAAAGCCTTACTATAGAAAATTAATTTCATTTAATTTCATAACAATTCATTAATAATAATACAATATCAAAAAACGTTAAAGCCTTATGCGCTTGTTACATTTGACTAATTTCAGTAGCCTAAATTCAAAAGCAAAAAGCGTGAGAGGAAATTAAAGTGGAATGTATTTCTTAGAAAAATAGGTCCATTTTTGTATCACGGCTTTTAAAATCGGAGCGATAAATAATAAAAAAATTACTTTATTCTATGAACAATATATTTCCCTTTGATTTGCTCTCACGCTTTTCGTTTCTGAATTTGGGCTACTGAATTTAGTCAAACATAATAGGCGTATTACCTAGTACATTGCCATAAACTTATCTGATCCAGTTTTCAAGGCTAGAACTAAGTAGCGCCATTTTGAAATGTCATATCAATTCCAACAACAGCGACGCTGTCACCGGATTAGACAAGTTTGTCGCACTATAGGTACAGTTAAACAAACATAAGGCTGCACAACTTATTTGTTCGACCGGTACTATTTTTAAATTATCCATACGAGAAAGTTTTAGCCCGGTGTGCACCAAATTTTTCAACACTTTTAAGTATACCGTTTAACGTTTTTTGTATGAAGTTATTTTGTTCAAGTATTAGCTTAAGTTAGGCCGTGTGGTGTCCGGCAGAGTAGAACAGCATCAACCCCTTACACTCGTGGGTATCGTACAAGGCGACTAATGTTTTCGAGACCAAAGATCCAGAGCCTCTGTTGGCTGGGAAATGGGCAGCAGCGTTTCCCATTGTTATATTTGTCGGGGAAAGACTGGAGAAGACTCGCCCATGAGCGAGTAATGGCCATCAGAACGTATTTATCGGGATTTCGTAGCAATAAAGGGGTATCTATAGTGTTTTAAGAATGTATTGTCAAATTAAAGCCACATTTACGAGTTTACAATTGTAGCCGAAACCCGCGGGTTATTTACAAAACCCTCCACCACCCATGGCCAATCTCATCAGGCCGATCCGCGGGAGATGCGCCGGGGCTCTTGCTAGTTGCCACATACGCATAGCTTGACTCCCTACACATTGTTAACAGTACATCCTGCACTCACGTTTCTATTTTCTGGAGCTTTCACGCATCTCTTTAACGCATCAAGGTTTACGCTTCTTCGCTCTTGAATGGTTTCTAGTTCTTGGTCCCAATATCCTTGCGGCTGCCGTCGCCGCCATGCTGCTTGTGACGTTGTCATAATAGTTGCAAGCCACCCGTCAGGTGGCGCACCAATCGACATCCAGGCCAAAGAGATGGACTAAGAGACTCATGATCATCTCCGACACGGCTATCCTGCTATACACACGTCCTCGTGTGTTATCTGTAACACGAAAACAACACAGCACAATACCATATTCGCTCGGTCACTCCTGACCCCACGGTGATCAGACACCCAAAACTACTACTCACTCAAACAAAACTCAAAACCACCTTTCATTATCACTCTTCTTACTTTTGTAACCGGTAGGTGCTCTGCACTCTAACGTTTCAATACGAAATTGCCAAGGTCGTAATAGTAACAACACTTTACTAAATATCTGTCAGCTCGTAGTCTATTCTTCGACCAAATCCCAGTTGCATAAAATCAGAAGTAACACGGTATATCGGGTCCTTACATGTAAGAACACAGTCCGTCGGCTGTATGTAACTTTGCACTAACTGACATTTGACTAACTGTTTGGTAATACAACTAAATTTGTAATAATTTGTGAGGGAACAGCGTAAATTCACCTACCCTTTTCACTATGCAAAAACGTCTGATTAGAATTATAGCCAATATTGAAACTACTGACAGTTGTGAATCTAATTTTATACACACAAAATCCTCACTTAACCCTGTATTTACATATTGGTGGCTTGTAAATTTGTATGAAAATATCTCAAATTTGTTTTCTCTACCATTGTTCATCTCCACTAATGTGTTATTACACTAACTTTTGAATTCATGACAATAATCAGCCACGTAATTATCCACCACTCATCCCTGTGACTATATTGACCATCCTTGCTGATCATCTCTGTGATTATTGAACAATCATCCCCGCGACTACATGTTAGTCAACCATATGGCTTCCTATCGAATTTGCATGACTATAGAAAAGTTAATACTAGCATCCTCTAACTGTCTGCATATGTTTGCATTCAGTATCAAATCATCGCATATCATATGGGAACCTTCTACATAATTACACAAATAATTACCTCTACTACCCAATACTAAAACATGTAAGTCATCATTTTAATACCAAAGACTCCAGAACATCAGACACAAAAAGGTATTGTTTTCTGTTTTATTTTCGATCCCCCACAGATTAATCCACCCAGACTAGCAGACGC
Source organism: Blastobasis lacticolella (assembly GCA_905147135.1). Classification (NCBI taxonomy): domain Eukaryota; kingdom Metazoa; phylum Arthropoda; class Insecta; order Lepidoptera; family Blastobasidae; genus Blastobasis; species Blastobasis lacticolella. The sequence goes on from LR990041.1 coordinate 20,545,547, forward strand.
CACACAGGCCAGCAGACGCCACACAGGCCAGTAGATGCCACACAGGCCAGTAGATGCCATACAGGCCAGTAGATGCCACACAGGCCAGCAGATGCCACTCAGGCTGAAACAACTTACTTTATTACTCACTAAGTACGAACTGAATACCTAATATGTTACAACGGTCTGACCCTAGATCCTTTTTTTACTGCTTATCGTACGTTTAGAATTCGATAGAAGGTAGCCAGCAGGTAGTAGCATGCAGGCGCTACGTATTTGACGCAGTTACTTAATATCGTACGTGTACCCACGAAAGTAATAACATTGGCTGTAACAGTACCTACCACCCATTATTTATGTTATCCATACATTTTATTTAAATAACAATATTATCATGGTCCCCCACGACTTCAGGTTACTTTAACAGATTGCGGAAAAACGAGCTTAATAATTTATTTACTATACAGAGGAAGAAGAACTATATAGAGGAAATATAACTCGACGCTATCGAGTAGTCTATAACTTTAATAAGCCGCCTTCGTTATTGTACATCATTTAGAATTAGTCGGTTTACACCGTCTATGTTTGGTGTCACTGAAGGAGGGCGCTAGGTCTTTCTCCGAAACGTCATTATTTTCATTTCACAACCGAGACATGTTAGTTTCTTCTTCCGTCACGTTCCTTCTTATCCATGTTCCATTGTTGGCGACATTCCATTTCTGTCACAGAATACTACATCCTTACGGTATTGCTGCATAAAACGCAGAACTAGCGCCACAATAAAATTGACAAGTCACCTCTGTTGCGGTAAAGCTATATAAAAATTACACAACTGAATACAATTTGCAATTATCGTTAAACAGTTACTTTTTTTTCACTAACGTAATATTCAATAACTTTCAACAAAACCCAAATAATAACTTGTTATCGGTAATCAAAATATTATCTGTTAGAAATTGTATGAAAAGCTACACCTATCGCACACCCCAATAAACGCACGCCACTCAAAGACAGAAGAAAGACCAGATTTACACCTACGCCTACGAATAGGGACATACAAAACTGTATGCTCTGTTCTATTCGACACGAATATAATGAAGGAGTATCATAGTTTGCTATCTATTTTATTTCATATTTCATTATATTTATTTGCTGTCCAATGGTACATAAGGTCTTAATAATTAACAAGATTCTCATTTTAGAAACTGCAGTAAGTTGATAGTATTAATGATAAGTCTGAATTGGAACCTTACGGTAGGTACTTAGGTACTCAAAGTTCTACATTATAAAAACAACAAAATCATGTCATGTATGTCCTATCCACGAGACACGTATTACCAAAGGAAACAACAATAGTACCAACCATCGAGCAATCACAAAATAACCAGATCATCATTAGGTACTTGTCTTTTTTTACATACAACGCTTTTGTACATAGCTTGAAATAGTCAGCATCTGGTGACTCGGCAATCGGCACGGTAAGCCAAGGTACCTAACCCCAAAAGGTACATAAAATAACAATTAATTTCTGCGCCTAATAACAATTAATCACCATGAAACAAGCTTTGAGAAAATAAAATTATCACATAAAACCTAGTATTCAATCAAACTAACCATACCTTGCTCGGCAGACGTTACGCTGTTAATCATCGACAAAGTATTTAACCAGATTGAACCAAAGTAGATCACATAACTAAAGTGAATACGCTTAGCCCATAAAATAAGGTACCAATCTCTTTTGCTTTTGCCTATACTTTTCATAAAAGTCAAGAATGGGGTGTCATCAGCTGTTCGTGCGAAATCGGCCATTTTTGTTTGTAACAATTATTGATTTTTTTAGGTTTGTCGTAGCCATTTATCCATTTTTTACCACACCGCATTTGTGAATAATGTTTTTCAAAAACCATATTTCAGTGTACCCTGGCATAAACCGGGCCTGATCTCTATAATGATGTTGATTATTTTACCACACATAACCCTTCTAAAACCCTTCGTAATCCTTTATAATGAAACTGTAGAACTATTGTTCAATTATTTTCCAGATTGCAAGACTCCGTCACCAAGTTGGTGCATAGAAAATCAGTACTTAGTAACTTTCATCTTAGTCCGTTACACATTATTTGTGAAAACAGCGATTCTCTCACAAGTAAACATGGTTCGACTCACCGAATGCAAAATTTCAGCGTGTATGCCTTGTAGGTTGTAAGTTGTACGTAATTATGGACCAACCACGAACCAGCACTCTCTCATGTGTTTCACCAGAGTTTTGCCATTTCGTCGTATCTTCCGCCGCTCAGCATTTCGTACACGCAGTTTATTTGGCATGAAAAAAATAAGATCGAGCATTAACATTGTGGACGTGAAGATCTCTATCCCACTTCTGATGTCGGGGAAAGACTGGAGAAGACTCGCCCATGAGCGAGTAATGGCCATCAGAACGTATTTATCGGGATTTCGTAGCAATAAAGGGGTATCTATAGTGTTTTAAGAATGTATTGTCAAATTAAAGCCACATTTACGAGTTTACAATTGTAGCCGAAACCCGCGGGTTATTTACAAAACCCTCCACCACCCATGGCCAATCTCATCAGGCCGATCCGCGGGAGATGCGCCGGGGCTCTTGCTAGTTGCCACATACGCATAGCTTGACTCCCTACACATTGTTAACAGTACATCCTGCACTCACGTTTCTATTTTCTGGAGCTTTCACGCATCTCTTTAACGCATCAAGGTTTACGCTTCTTCGCTCTTGAATGGTTTCTAGTTCTTGGTCCCAATATCCTTGCGGCTGCCGTCGCCGCCATGCTGCTTGTGACGTTGTCATAATAGTTGCAAGCCACCCGTCAGGTGGCGCACCAATCGACATCCAGGCCAAAGAGATGGACTGAGAGACTCATGATCATCTCCGACATATTTATAATACTGCGATCTCCAACCCGCCTGCCAGGCGTGGAGATTACGGCAATAACCTCCCCTTTCGCGGGAGAGGCCCTAAGTCCTGCAGTGCACTGTTATGGGCTGTGATGATGATCAGCTTAAATGCGTTTATAAATGTGGTGAAAACCGCCCTTAATAACACACTCGGTCACTGTATCTCTGGTGATTACGTCATAAACCATTTCACAAGTACTCACCCTCGCTACGCTATACTTTTACGCCTGTAGAGTATAATCCTACTTTTAGAGCATTTGCATACTTATAACGCGTACTCCTTAATGCAAATAATTCGAATACTTGAGTAACAACGGCCTGTAATGGTTTTATTTACATAAGCGTGAGGGGTGGCCATTACTCGCAAGGAAACGACACTTTCTTAGTTGGTAACGATGCCGCGGTGTTGCCGACTCGAGATATGGTCGCGTCGTTGTATAGAGTCGTCATGAATATCTTTTGTCAATTTGTTTGAAGGAGCCAACCAGTGTTCAAAAATACAAATACAAATAGTTTATTAGTAAAAGAAATGGTTACAGTAAATTAATGGTACCTACACGTTTTGTTCAATACATTAAATAGGTTGAAATCAATTAGTCTCCACACTATGACAGCTTGGATCGTGGAGGTGTGTGGTGGATTTGGAAACGAACTAAAAATGCAACTTAGAATTGGAAAAATATTTATTTTATTTCTTCAGCACGAAAACGGTGCGTAAAAACTCTGAATAGTTCAGTAAATCGAATTTTGACCAACAGCTTTCGAAATCATACGGGGCTGAAAAAAATAACTAGGCGGTTGTACGGTCAAAAACTCGTTATGGCGAATTTGCTGCGAGTTTTTACGCACCAAAAGCGACCTTATCGTACCGCAGTTGTGGAAAAATGTACCTAAGAGTCACATATGAGAATTTATAATTTGCGTGTCATGCCGAATTACTAACTGTACTCTGGCCTTGTGGTGTCCAGCAGCACCAACCGCTTACACTCGTGGGTGTCGTACAAGGCGACTAATGTTTTCGAGGCAGAAGATCTAGAGTCTCCGTAGACTAGAAAATGGGCAGCAGCGTTTTTCATTGTTATATTTTTATCATTGTTATATTCAACCCGCCTGCCAAGCGCGGAGATTATGGCACTTATCTCCCCTTGCGTGGGATAGGCCTTTAGTCCTGCAGTGGACTGTTATTGGCTGTGATGATAGAAGTGACAATTGATCAGTTGGCCCGCTACTAGTTACTGATGATACATACAAACATTTCGTATTTTCGACATGATACATACACATAGATTTATCTTTATTTGATGTCAATAACACATACCTATACAGCTGAACGAAACGAACGAAACGTATGAATGAAAGAAAGAGCCACAGAGAGAATAATAACTGCATTGTGTTGTGAAGCCTGCAGGTAAAGTGACCGCATTTTGCTGCAACCTCACCACGCGCAGCCTCCTGCCCTCCTTATCACTTTTATTACTCACCGCATAACTTGCTGATGTTCTTTTTTAAACAAAAAACGAATCTGTATTTGAGAACGCAAGGTAATCGTTTCTGACGAATGATGATGAGCGTAGCTTTCGTATTTTACCTTCGTGTAGCACTCGTATAATACCGGCCTTACATCTCAAGTCTGGCTGTTACAGTGTTACTATAATAATATAATAAGTATAATACCAGTTATATACCACCCATAGCATGTATTCTGTAGCTAAATAATGCGCCTATATTCGCAGTACTACGATTTTCATACAACACTTAAAATATTCGTGCATGACGTCGATTTTCGTATGTCCGCTTTCGGTGTTACCAATGTAATGGGAAATTTTCCAAGAGCTGATTAAAAAGAAAAAGTTCAATACTTGAGAATCCTGTTTAAGCAGCGCCATCTAGTGAGGCCGAACTTTAACTTTAACTTTTGAAAATAGCTAGCAGAAAATTCTCCATTAAAAACCGTTCGACTCAATACGAACGGTTCAAAAGAAGAACCAAAAATTACGATCGGGCCCAGTCGCAGGCCGGGCTGAAACAATTTGGGTGCTTGTCGTAATAGTTAATTTACGGCGCGCTTTCACGCACAGCGTTTCAACACACGGGCCGTATTATTATGTATTTCATATTCAGAGAGGAACTCACTTCAGAGATCAAAGTGAATTCAATGAGCTTGTGAGATGGCTGAAAGGATGCGAAGGTACATTTTTGTTCATCCGTTTACGTCAATATTCAATTATGACCAAAAGCCTAAATACTGTGGTTATTATTCTGAAAAGTAGTTATTTACGTGTACTCCAATCTACGCTATCTGTACTAATGTTATAAAGAGCAGTTCAGTAGTGATACTTTTGGTGGCCATTCATCTTCATGCCGACTGTTAGTTCGCATGACAAGTGGCATGATAAAAGTCGCCAAATTAGCCTATTTTTATCATGCCGCTTGTCAGTCAGCATGTAGGTGGCTGGAATTTGACAAGTACTGTTTGTAAATATGGGTATCACTTACCTCGCAGCTAAAGTATCCTGTGATATTGGGTAAAATTATATAGCTTTTAATTGGAGGAATAATTTTGAAAAAAATATTTTTTACTTTACACTCTCAGAATATGTAAAACCATTTCTATATTAATAATTTTGTTTCTTTAATTTATATATTTTTGGATACAACCTTTGGCTGTACATTTTAACTACCTTTGCTTAATCCTATTTTAAGTAAATCAAATAAATCATTTAATTATTTAAACGTATTCACGGCTCACTATTCAACTACCTTTCACGAAGATCAGCAGCCCTCTCAATTACCATTGTAAACTCTTTGCATTAAACTCATTTTAAAATACAGTCCATTATACATAATTTGAAACCTGCTTATCCTGAAGTCTATGACCGAAGAAAGTAGGCCTGAACAACATCAGGTGCCCTATGTTTGAACCGCTCGCCTCGAGTTGAACGGATTTCATATTTTGTTTTCGGCATGAAAATTTTAACATTTTGGTACATAACATTGATTTGCCCTATTTTTATACCGCACGCTTCCGGTGTTGCCAATAAAAGTCAAAATTGAAAACCATTCAACTCAAGGCGAACGGTTCTAACATAGAGCCCCAGCTAGAGCTAGAGCTACTAAATTTGCTTGAAGTCGTTTTCTCGTTAGCGGTCTAGATTCAATTCGGGATAATTAACAGTATCCAAATGAGTACCTACGCTGTGAAATTCTCTCGAAATGTCTAACCGTGTTAGCTGCGCTTTCGAAAAGCAATTATAGAATACCTGCCTTCCTTTCCATGTGTGAGGTAATGTAAACTCCATTACATACGTAAATAGAAGAGTTGAGTGGTTTTATTCAGTCACTTACTATATGTCTCCATGTATATTGTAGCAGTATCGCTAGCTTGTTCCGACGTCAAATCTTTTCGCATCTGATAGCAGGTCTCATTGCTCCCGCGCTTGGTTAATTTCGTCATTTTTGCTAATGAAAGTCAGTATTCAATAATGTGCCCAAAAATTTATATTAACATAAGTATGTAATTACATGTTATGATTTGTGGACGATTATAGAGGTTTATATTTTCGGACGATGGTGCTCGTGATGATTTGCCCGGAATTATATTCTGGGGAAGAGAAAGGTACTATGTGGAATTTAAAGGTGGGTCCCGGAGATGTATCTGTTTCCTGCTCAATGGACCTACGGTACCACTCTCTTTGTTTTCCTGTCTACAAATCGTGCCTCTTCGTTTTTTATACCACAAAGGTGGCAAACAAGCTTACAGCCTGCCTGATGGTAAGCAGTTACCGCAGCCTGTGGATATTTGCAATACCAGAGGTAAGTCCCGTGTTCCCGACCCTGCAAAAACCTTTTCACCCTTTCTTGTATAACTATTATGTTATCGGTCTCCTCCAGGGAAAACCTCTCCGTGACCAATTAGGTTCCAAGGGGTGAGGATGAACTTTCTGTCGATGACAAATGGTGCGATGATAGAATGTAGCTGTAGTCATCATGTCAAACAGTTCTATTAGGACAAACAGCGCTGTTTAAGCGGTAGAATACGCAAACGGAAACGAAATCCCTCCGTTGACTTCTACACTTTACTAATACACGACAACATATTGACTATCGAATATTGACCATAACCAAACACTAAACTACTTTATTTAATATTTGCAATGTTTAATATTTGCATCGAATTTAGATATATATATTCAGTATTGACTATATTGAGATACATGACGCCTATGAATTTTGGAACTTACTTAACTAACCTACAGATATTTTTTAGTTAGGTGTAGGTTAGTTGATTCAGGTTTTTTTTGATAGGTGGTTGTATTTTTAAAATTTGTTGTATTGTATTACATTAAGATGTTATTCAAAAAAATATTGAACTTTTGATGCCGAAAACAAAGAATATGAGTAACTTAGGTAAAATTTATTTTTGGACTTGGTGCCAGCATAGTTATGTTCGTCAAGGAAGAGGAGGGGCAGGGTTGATGTGTGGCACTGACTCCAAAAATAAATGATACCTAAGTTACTCATATTGTATGTTGAAATTTTATACTTTTTATGACTTGAAGGCGGTTCTTTTTTTTAGTTAGGTAATGTGCGAGATACGTAAGAAACTGCACCTGAGCTCGAACGTTCTAACGAGTTAGGCGTGAAGGCAAGGCGTAGTATGGGCATCCTTTACGACCTTTATAAAGACATTCTCCTCACTGGGAAGATACCCAACCAATGGAGGCGGACTATCATTACGCCAGTCTACAAAGGCAAGGGCTACGTGCGGGAATGCACCAAACACCGCGGTATCATGGATATATAAGTATATAGATATGCTTTGCCGAACAAATAACTCTCATCGTTACCATATTAAATAAAATGGCGCAGTCTCTTGTGCCACAAACTTATTTGACCCGGTGACAGCGTCGCTGTTGTTGGCAATGACATAACATTTCAACATGGCAACACTTATTTCCAGTTTTGACAACCGGTTTATGGCATTGTAATAGACGTCAGTCATCAATCTCGCCAAGGCGCCAGATATAACATTGTAAAAGCGTACAAAATTGTTGTAACGTAATACCTTAAATATAAATTTCTAAACAATAATAATTGGGATTCGTCAATTAGAAATCCAACCTTCAATTCCAACCATTAATCTTTATCATTTTACCTCCTTTAAAATTATGCCACTTTTGTTATTGTAGAATTCTTTAACGATTTAACACATTTACAACAAGTTTTTATTGATATGTTGAATGCTTTGAAGCTACATGACATAACAATATTATTGCTATTGATTAATTTGTATACTCATCTGTTAACTATTTATATCTATAATAATATCACTTCTGCGAAAACAAAATCAACGGCATTATGCCGCCGGTGCAAAGTCACATCGTGCGCATATATGTAAGACATTCAAATAAAAAATAAGCAGATGGCGTGCATTGAATTTGATTGAACATACCAACTAATCATGGCCGGTTAATAATTTAGCAATAAACACTGAAATATTTATTGGAAGTGCTAAAAACATAAGTTATACAAGTGATACATGATGTTTGTTATACTTTATGGAAAAAATATACTACATTCTTGTTTTTGGTAACTGTTTATCGGAATAAGTGCATGTGCTTCCTACGCAACTCGGCATTCTTAGATTGTAAAGTAACGACCATTCGTATACGTGGCCAAAACGTCACTGAGACCACGTTGGAGCGCCATTGCAGTTTTAGCTCCAACGAAGTGGTGTCATTGCTTTTGTACAATGAACCGGCACATTATGTAGAAGTCTTTGCGCGGTATAAATCTTCGAACATATTGTGAAACGTGTCTGCTCGTTTGTCACTGCGTAAATTGATAAAAAAAAATATTGTTTATCTATGACTACTGGAAAGTGAACAAGTTCATTTTGGAATCGCACGTCTATTTACGTCAATAGAAGTATTCGTTTGGAACAAAAATTTCCCATTACACAGTAGCCGAGCCGAAGTTTCCGACATCCCGTTTAGACTCAAAGCCGTCTCGGAGTTACATGACCGTTGACAGTAAGCCCCTGGGACGCGGCATCCGCAGTTTTGTAAACGGTTGTCGCATTTGGAGCTACCCGCTTCGGAATTCGGGGAAATTGCCTGAACGGGACATACGATATTGCCTGGAAAATGTATGTCCGACATGATAATATATGTGATAATTCGATTGGTAATGGTGATGATGATTGAACTTTTTTACTATTTAATTTTATGTTAATAGTAAATTAACTTTTGAATATCTGAAAAATAAAGATGATATCAATGTTTGACATTCCTAATTAGATAGAGCGGGCAATAGAAAGCCGTGAAGTCACGGTTGGAAATCGCTATTTATAACCTAACTGACAGAAAAAGTCGGATAAACCCCCACCAAGTTTACTGACACTCAAATATTTTCTAAACTACAGAACCGATTTTAATTTAATGAAGCTAAGAACTATTTCGATTAAACTGGCTTTCAAATAAAGAAAACCGTCTTTCAATCGGTCTCTCCGTTCAGAAGGTACGATGCAACAGACACATACACAAAGCCAAAATTATAACACCTCTTTTCTCGGGTGTTGAAAATAAGAAAGATATGAACATTTGACAGTCTAATTAGACACAGCGGGAGATATAAACCGTGACAATATTCAAAATACGTAAACTCCGTTTAGCCAGAAGTAAGGAGACAGATAACAATCTAATACAATAAATAACTGACAGTAAATAAATAAAATAAATAAATAAATAATCTTTAAGACCTTGTCTACTTGTCTTGACTACTAACCAATTTTAAATTCGTTTTACATTTTTGTTATAATGATAAACTGTTTTCATATGACATATTCAGTATCAGTCATCATCTTAAGTATACTATGGTGCTTTCAGAATACGAGTTAAGTATACGAAACATTCGAACTATTTAGCACAACGAGCAATTTCACATGATTTCGAAACATCCTCTGGGCGTGTGGTCGAACTACTTTGTCCTACAGATGACGACGACATGACCATACTGAGAATAATATTTGAAAGAATAAAAGAAACATCAAAGTCACCTTTTGGTGACTTTGGCTGACTATCGAAACCGCTGGTGTCTGTCGTGTCTGTGGGGAACAACATTAAAAGTACGGAACACCATTTATATTAAACAATTAATTTAATATGTTAGTCACTATACCTACTATGATTTTAATTCAAAGATAGGAAACGTGACGAGTCTTGGTAAAAGACCCAGCGCCCTCCCTCGCGTCCACCATAATTTAAAATTTATAATATTTAATGCTTAACATAACTGTGTGCGTGTGCGTGTGTGTGTGCGTTAGCGTGTGTGTGTTAATAACCACTTACTTCACTGATTACCACTTTTTAAAATGTTTTCAATGTCATGGTACGTCTTAGGCATCAGCCATTCAGTAAGGGCAACCTTACAATTGTGATAAAGCATGGGGTACATATTTAGTTGTCGATTGATGTAACATGTATTGCCAGTATTGACATGATTAATGTATTGACAGTAAGCAAAGAAATAGTGTCAGATGGGCGGGTGTACACTCTGCCGAGAATGGGTTGAAGTGTGGATTAAGTCAGGATGGGGTGGGGGTGAGAGTTTGGGCCCTGGGGTGATAATCCAGTTGGGAGGAGAGCCACCAGTAAGCACCAGGAAACAACATCTTGCCCAGTGCATGCCCAGGAAGTGGATCTGGGCAATGGCACCTATCATCAAGTCCTCACATGACGTCCGCGTCGTCCACCCTTGTAATCCTGCGGCTCATAACGAGTCCACACCTGGAGATTAAAACTTTGCTCGGAGCCGTAGTAGCGAACATATCATGTGGCGAAGGCGAACAACGTCCTTACGGTCCGTACTTTAAGTGCACGCCCAAATGCAACACTCCTATTCGGCCTGGATTTCCCCTTAAACGGGCGGTTGTAGGCTAGCCACCTATGATCAATCTGCTAAGGCATCCCGTAAGAGAGCCGCTAGGCTAGGTCACCGGTTTCTAGGGGGACGGACGGACGCTCTGTGCAACAGCTGCGGATCCACTGCAGTAGTCGCGTCGGGGCACCTGACCAGTTCCGGCCCGACTCTCTCTGCAAAAAGGGACCTATATCACTGGGATAGTTCTAGCGGTGCGTGAACTTTTCGCGTGCCGTCCCCACTTTGCGGGCTCCAAAGAGGGTGGAACGCCGCCAGAGATGAATTTTTGATCGATCCTTTTATGGATAATAAATTCAACACCAACCCAAACCCATCCCTTAATGCACCAACAGCCGCAACCTGTACAGTTTCGGTATCACATATACCAGCAGCTCCTGCGCCAACTTTGGCAGCACCAGGAGATGTACCCACATCAGCAGTGGCTGAAGCTGCAAGTACGGCAATGTACCTATCCGACCTACATGAAGTCATGCCGAGCGTCACTCCGAAGAGGACATCGTCTCCTAGGAGGGATATCTCGGGCGTGGGCGGATCCGGGACACAACCGACCGCGGCATCAGCCAAAGCAACAAAAGAAAAAAATGAAAAAAAGCAAGTCTCTAGCAAAGTCAGGCGCGAGAAAGCTCGTGCCAAGGCAAAAGAGGCTAGGGATCTTGAAGCAGATGGCAACAGGGCGCTTTCATCAGTGGAGGCGACCCCGAGCCCAAGCGCGGTGCCGGCCGCAGCGGCCCCTGTGGCAGCAGCGAAGGCATGTGCTAAGGCAGTGCCAACAGCCGAAAGAGAACCGGAGCCTCTTAAAGCCCGCTTGTTCAGAGGCAAAAAAGCAGGGAAGCAAGTGGCGTTACGTCAGCCGACCCCGGTCATTAAGACGAAAGACGACAACAGCAAGCCCGCTAAACGGAATCGCCCGGACGTTTCGCTGACACCAAAGGACGTTGCAAAACGCCCGAAGACCAAACGCCACCCGGAGGGCTCCGAGAATTACGCCGACGCACTAAGTCTAAAGACATGTGCATGGCGATACTTACGGAGCTGTTCCGTGAACTTAAAGCGGAACACGTCGAGGCCATTGAGGCTGAGATCGACGAAGCAATTGCCCGACAACTGGGGCTTCAGGGGACGACCTATACTCAGCGAGGGGGTTGTCAAGCTTTGGTTCTGGGGCGATCGCTCGGTGGAATGGCCCCGCAACAATGTGGAGATGTTCAAAACACCATACCCTGGTTACCATACACCATACACCATATTCAGTTTGAATCGCCGAATAGGGTCAAGGCGTACGTCTTAATACCGAAGTACGAGGGTGAAGGCTTGGACATTGTCCGGCGTCGCCTCGTAGGACAAAACCCGTGGCATGCAGTTCAATAGGGCCAAAAACACTTGATGCGACAGTGACTGGGATACCTACAAGGAGACCCAGAAGAAATATAAGAAGCGTGTCCGGCAACGAAAGGAGGAGTGCTGAAGCCGCTTCTGCTCCGGTATAGAATCGAACACCCAGGCTGTTAGGATAAGAAACGTACTTAGTAATGATTAAGTCCACAACCTAGGATCACTAATCAAACCTGATAAAACATACACCAAAACGGACTCGGAGACATGTGAGCTACTGCTAGGCACACACTTTCCAGGCAGCGAAATTAAAAATGAGCAGACATATAGTGAGACAGCGGAACACCATCCGAGTAAAGCAGAATGGAAACAAGTTGAGAAAGTTGTGACCAGAGATAGGGTAAGATTGGCAATGGAGTTTCCTACCATGCAAGGCACCAGGCCCAAATGGAATATTCCCCGGCCTACTGAAATGGTATGGTGGGAGACTACTTGATCATTTGGTCAGTATATACAGGGCCTGTCTTGCTAAAAGATATATACCGTTAAAGTGGAGAGCGGTAAGGGTTGTGTTTATTTCCAAGCCCGACAAAAGTGACTATAGACAACACAAAGCTTTTAGGTCTATCAGTCTGACATCCGTCCTGCTGAAGGTACTAGTGAGAATATGCGACAGAAACATTAGAAACTCGGCGCTAATAAAGTACCCTCTCCACAAAAATCAGCATGCCTACACTGCAGGTAAAAGCACAGAATCAGCATTGCAGAGCGGAACGAATTACATCGAACACGCTATGGCGTCTACAAGCAATCCACTCCTGGAGTTTTCATAGAGATTGAAGGTGCTTTTGACAAAACACACTTTGGGAGCATCAATCAGGCACTGATTAAGCACGGAATAAATGATACCATAGCCATCCGGATCGACTTAATGCTGAGACGCAGGGCCGTATGAATAACGATAAATAACACAACCAGAGCAGTCATCGCTAGAGGATGCCCACAGGGTCGGCATGGTGGTCTTATTTCCGTTATTATGAAAAATTTTAGTCAATAAGCTTATATGCCGGTTAAACGACAACAGATTACATACAAATGGCTATGCAGATTACATAGCCATACTTATAAGCGGACCATTCGAGAACGTTTTATGCGACCTCATGAGGTCTGCATTCAAAATAGTCGAAAGCTGATGTAGTGAACACGACCTCTCGGTCAATCCATCCAAAACAGAGATGGTTCTGTTCACACACAAGAAGAATTTGGGAGAACTCAGAGTACCCAAGCTATTGGGTATCAAACTATCCTTAACAGACGAGGTCGAGTACCTTGGGGTCATTTTCGACAACAAGCTATTATGGAACAAGCATCTGGAACACAAACTAGCCAAAGTTAGCATCTCGTTGTAGCAGACTCCTTAGCAAAACATGGGGAATCTCCCCCAGGATTGCTAGGTGGCTGTATACAGCCATGGTGAGGCCATTCGTTGCCTATAGCGCGGTGGCCTGGTGGTCCTGAACCAAGCTCAATACAGCGGTCAACAGGCTGCAACGGTTCCAGAGAATGGCATGCTGTGCCATAACGGGCTGCATGCGCTTGTTAGATATTATAATTATTTTATGTTAATTTGATGGTTTATTTAATAGAATATAGTTTGTAAATATTTCCCTTTAAAGTATTTACGTATAGTAATTAATATTCTGTGCAGTTTTCAATGTTTCCGAACGAAATGTTCGTTCTTTATTTCAGAACGAATCTCTTTAACAGATTAAGTACTAATTAACTGAAAGATATATTTGTAATTGTGTAATAAGTCCTATAATGATTAACAATAGTTTCAATAACTATTTCGATGTCTTTGGTTAAGTATTTTGGCACAATAACTTCATATTTAACTGGCAGTGTAATAACGTCTTATGATTGGTTGAAATATGTACCGGCTTCCGATTTCCGGCTAAACGTTGGGTATATAAACCTAGTTGAATCAGACGAAAGGACTTTTGCTCCAGACCAGCCACACAGTTAAGTATAATCTTGTATTGTATTACTTTGGTGCCTATTGCTGATTTCTAAATGATTTATTTGTGTAATCCTCAGGCGATTTAGCCGCTATACATCATTTTGCTATGTTTTATTATGTTTAGAATACATTGACATACAGACTGCTATCCTATATAAATAACTTATCTCATTTAATCTAATCTCAGTGTTTGAATGTGAATATCCTTTCCTGAATAAATATAAATTTATATTTAACTAATGTGCCCTATTTTTCATTTCATTCAACTTTCTAACCTTAGTTACTAGGCCAACCTAACTCATATCCCCCTAAATACTTATTCACACATTAGATCGGTACACTCTATCTATTTTTCTAACATCAGAAGTGGGATAAAGGATTCCAACCATATTTCTAATTGTCCTTTATTTTTCATGTCACATTGTGATCTCTTCGCACCGCTCGCACGAGCCTGTGGAAGCTGGATGCTTCTTATGACGCTGAATGGCGAGTACCTGCAGATGCTACTACGATGTTTGGTTCACAACTACTGGAAGCTCCTGTTTTTAGTCGGGTGAGTCGTAAAATGTTTATTTCCAATGTTGATATTAGAACCAATTTAAATTCGTTTTTCCCCATAAACTGTGAATGAACCAAGTTTCTGTGCGCCAACCTTAAAACAGAGTTACAATTTCATTTAATTTTTCATAATTTAAAACCTAAATTATTACTGCCCAGAAACGATTACGAACACAAAAGTAAACATTGTAAATTATTTGTTTGATGAGGGTATGCTTTGATATTGAATTTTAATAATGAACGCCAACACTGAAAAAAGCATTGAAAAACCACCTACCTACTACATTAAAAATAGTCTGGGTGACGTAATTTTATGTTGGTGGCGGTAGTTAAATTCCAAATTAGGATCTGAGTCATTATTTTCCTGCCCTGGATCTAAGTGTTCAACAATTATTTTTGTTGGTTGGTTATTTGCAATACGTCACGTTAATGTGAATTAAGTACTTCATTCGACTGGTCCGTAACAGTTCAAAAGGAATCTATGATGATAAAGGAAGCGATGATGATTACTTTTCGTGATTAGTTGTTTTGGTGTGGTGCCGATGGACTGTGTTATCCATGACTAGTATCTCCGATTGACTGAGTAGGTACAGGTTTGGTCCAAGGCTAAACCATTAGCGGACAGGCTATAGATAGCTATTGGTAAAGTAAAGCGGTTACTACTTTGAATCTAGCAATTTCATATAGGGAGGTATACTGTATAGTCTAACAGTAGTGTACATACACGATATAAAATTACGACTAGTACAGTAGTAAATCTTATAAGTACCTCATCATCGTCATAAATTTAAGAGAGGACTCTTGCCGATGGACCAACCTACAGTTTACAAAAGTGTGACGAATAAATGTCACTGAGTAAATATGTTAGCAATGTGTATTAAATTCTATTTGATTTTTCTTGAGATATAACATTTGTGTAATAAAGTGGGACTAATGTACAAAAAGTGATTTAATACATAATATAACATTGTTTTTAATAACTAGAAGAGAGCTGGGGTAGTAGCGGATGTCCTACCAACGTAGGGTCAGGAGTGAGCAAGCGAGGTACTGTGCTGTGGTGTAAATGTTTCAGATAACACACGAGGACATGCTTCTCTCAGTATGATCATCGTCTTGAATGATCGACGGACTTCCCCTCTTGAAGAAGAGGTCGAGAGACCTAAACCAGGATTTGCGCTGAGCAGTTTTCACCACCCGTTCATCCGACTCATAACAACCTTGTTGAAATCGACACCTGGAACGGAATCTCTAATACTGAAACAGGTAACACCCTGAAAGGTTCTGCATATTCAATATTTCAGACGAGGACGTCCACTGCAGGACATAGGAACCTCCTCCAAACCTTCCACACTAATATACGGCAATGGGCCCAATATCCACCGGCTCCGACTATCTCCTGGAGACCATTCGACGTTGCAATTGTGATCGCCATGCGAAGATCTTTATGCCCCATTGGCTATCAAACCTGTAAACTTTGTGGCCTGCTCACTGCCACTTCAGTTTTGCCACATTTAAAACCTATGTCGATGACTTTTCCATCGAATATGGCATAAATCCTGGACACTATAGAATTCACAAATTATTCCCTTCCTCGTCGAGTCTCACCACGTCGGTGTCGCTTCGCACTGCATACTGATATGAAACACCGCTTTTGTTATCTATCATAAGAATAGAAAATTAAAACATTTATTTGAGATTGCCATAATTAATTAGCACCGAAAGACCACATCGTAATTCCTCTTTTTGTAAATAAATAAAAAAATCTAATCTGTCCTTAACAAATAAATTCCACTTACCTGCATTGGAAAATATGAAAACCATTGACTGGATGGAAATGTTGTATCATCCTCCTTATAGCGTGGTATTTTCTTGTTGATCGATCGTATCGTAAATATTACGTGAGTAGCACAGCGGGTTCGATTCCCGCCAGGGCAGAAATTAAAATAATTACTATAAAAATCTGCTTCTTATTGTTCTTTGAACTGATATTTGATTGGTGATTATAGGTAGGAATCGCGATGTGAGTCGTAAATGATAAAAGTTATTATTGATGCTATTCTATAGATGCTTGATGATAAATTATTAAATATTTCATGGTCAATTATAGTAAATTTAATGTTATAAGCATAATATCAGGCTGGCCGAACGATTTGCGGAGGGTGCAATTTTAATTTCTCTCTCTGATTTTATATTCGAATTATGATTGATTGTTATGTGAACTAAGGAGCACAGTGGCCACGTATCTATTACTATATTAGTAGGTACTAATAATTAAATGGTCGGCTTTCTTATCCCGATGTCTGTCGACCTCACTGGCGACCTTAGGGTCGGTTAGTCGAGGTAGTAAGCCATACTAAATAAGTGGCGGCTTAGTGTAAATTAAGAATAAATTAATAAATGTTATTACTTTATTTTTCATGAATACTTAAACAAGTATTAAGCATGTTCGTAAATACTTAGTAATGTATGGGTTGATTACTGTGTAAAGAAATTTTAATGTCCCTTAAGGAGGCTATTTAATAAATTATTAAAGTAAAATAACAAATCATAATGTAGTGATGTTATTTTGTTTGACTCAAAATTTGTAAAGAAATGTGCCTGAGACACTATTTACAGATTAATAAAAAAAAATAGCACATTATGATGTAGTAATATGTCAGTTTGTTTATGTCCCTTAATGGGAAAATGACCCCTAGTGGCAAAATTACCCTACGTGGGAAATTTATGTGCATAGGAGTCCCCTAATGAGAGAGGTGCGACTGCACAACCATATAAAGAAATGTCCCTTAATGAGAAAAGGATTGACACTATTTACACTTTACAAAAATTAACATTGATTGACCCTTAGTGGGAATATTACCCTTAATGGGAGAATTACCCTTAAGCGGGAAGATTATGTGCATAATGGGTCCCCTAATGAGAAAGGTGAGACTGCACAACTATTTAATTAAATGTCCTTTCATGTGACACTATTTCCTGAAATTAACAAAACAAAATAACTCATAATGTATTATTGGGTTATTTTGTCAATGAACAATGTAAATGTTTTTAGCTATTAAGATTTATTTGACCCTTAGTTGGGAAATTAAGTACTTTCAGTGGAAAGTGCAAAGAAATATCTTTTTGTAGATAATATTTTGTTGATGATATATTTTTGTATGTATGCCTTGTTTGCCTAACATATGAAAGTTTATAGACTTCGAGAGCGAAGTCCAGTCAGTATGGCCGTGTTAGATATTATAATTATTTTATGTTAATTTGATGGTTTATTTAATAGAATATAGTTTGTAAATATTTCCCTTTAAAGTATTTACGTATAGTAATTAATATTCTGTGCAGTTTTCAATGTTTCCGAACGAAATGTTCGTTCTTTATTTCAGAACGAATCTCTTTAACAGATTAAGTACTAATTAACTGAAAGATATATTTGTAATTGTGTAATAAGTCCTATAATGATTAACAATAGTTTCAATAACTATTTCGATGTCTTTGGTTAAGTATTTTGGCACAATAACTTCATATTTAACTGGCAGTGTAATAACGTCTTATGATTGGTTGAAATATGTACCGGCTTCCGATTTCCGGCTAAACGTTGGGTATATAAACCTAGTTGAATCAGACGAAAGGACTTTTGCTCCAGACCAGCCACACAGTTAAGTATAATCTTGTATTGTATTACTTTGGTGCCTATTGCTGATTTCTAAATGATTTATTTGTGTAATCCTCAGGCGATTTAGCCGCTATACATCATTTTGCTATGTTTTATTATGTTTAGAATACATTGACATACAGACTGCTATCCTATATAAATAACTTATCTCATTTAATCTAATCTCAGTGTTTGAATGTGAATATCCTTTCCTGAATAAATATAAATTTATATTTAACTAATGTGCCCTATTTTTCATTTCATTCAACTTTCTAACCTTAGTTACTAGGCCAACCTAACTCATATCCCCCTAAATACTTATTCACACATTAGATCGGTACACTCTATCTATTTTTCTAACACGCTCGACACTAACAGCTGCACTTGAAGTACTACTGGGACTGTCACCACTTGATCTGCATATACAGCAGGAGGCAAATATGGCAATTCTAAGACTTAAGATAACAAGACAATGGAACAATAAACTTTGCTCCCATCAAACCTTATGGGAAACAATGGTTCAGAGTAACCCTATGTTTGAGGCCAAGTGTGACTAAATCGCGAAACAGTTCACATTTGGCAAAATATATCAGATATAAACTGCGGAAACGGAGGCAGACTGGTCTGGGATAAGAGAAGTTCGTATCTACACGGACGGATCCAAGATCGACCAAGGCACCGGTGCAGGGATCTTCTCGCTGGATCTGAATATTAAGAGTTCCATACTATTAGAGGAACATAGTACCATATTCCAATGCAAGTGTGTGGCAATCACACAGGCCGCCATGCGAGTATAGATACTTGGTATAAGTGACCAAGGCATCCGAATTTTATCGGACAGCATGTCAGTCTTGAAGGCATTGGGAAAGAACAGTATAATAATAATATAATATACATACATATGACAAACAGAGTTACGATACAATGGATCAAGGGTCACAGCAATTCGATGGGGAACGATGCCGCCGATGAGCTAGCAAGAAAGGGATCAGGGATGGCAATTGCTGGTCCTCCTCCGTCTCTACCCCTCTCTTTTAACACACTGCGAGCATGGGTGAGCAAACACACGACGGACCAGCACAATAAGCGTTGGCAAAACACAATAGGATGTAGACAGTCAAAGTTGGTAGTGACCGAACGATCACCAAGACTAACTAATAAACTGCTAGATCTCAAACGGACAGAACTCAGGACAGTAGTTGGTACAATAACAGGTCACCTCCCCTTAAATTCAGAATAACTCAGTAAAAGTGGTGTTTGGTTCAGTTCGGTAAGTAACTATTAAACAAGTGAAATGCAATGTAGAGACACTAAGAGTCTTTAGAATTATCTCCTAATATTAATTAGTGAATATGTCATAAATGGAACGTAGAAGTATATTTTATTTTAGCTTCATAGCTCATGGATATTTGCGATGTATTGACGCAACACTACGATGAATTAATTGTTATCCGTAAATATCTTGTAAAGAAAGGTCAATCAAGGTTCCAAGGAAATTATTAGAAAGTAAATCTATTGTAAGTAAATGTCAAAGAATTTTTCAATCAACTGTGAATCAAGAAAATATTAGAGTTGAGCTAATTTACGGTATACCGACGGTAACCGAATATATAAGAACATTAATGAGTAATATAAGATAATTTTAACTTTATGTAATACCTCTACTGACAGATCAGTTCCAGTAGTTCGAGTAGTAGCGAATATTTATGGAGTGAACATCGTTTAAACATGGAGTTCGATTTATAAACGGCGTGTAGTTTCATTCCGGCAATGAACGGTCAGGAAAATACAACAAAAAGTATGCTAGACGTTTTGTAAATGTATGCGGATATGATAAACGCAACAGGACATGCATTATTAATAAAATTTATATTTCAAAGTAGCTTAAGTGAAACCGCAAAGTTACGTATCTCTCAAAGTTACAATTCTGTCAGCGATCCCGTTAAATCATTTCCAGCTATACAAACGAGTTGACAAAATATTACACAAGGGTGTATGACAATTGATAAGGCTATTAGAGGCTGGTAGATAAGGCTATTTTAGCTTTAAGTCCGCCACTGTACTTTTGTGCATAAAGCTTTAATAAATAAATAAATTGACAACTATGAAAGTGAAATAGAAAATTTATTATCGGACCTTACGATATCACAGGCAGATGGTAACTCGAGTAGTTTTGCGGCATTTATGTTGGAAAAATCATGTAGAAAAAGTCAAGTCAAAATTGTCACGTTTCACGTACGCATTGTATCAACTTAAAATAAGTACTGATTGGAAAACGGCAATGTCAGCCTACTACGCTTATGCCTATTCGTGGTTGACTTATGGCATCATACTGTGGGGCAACAGCCCGGAAGTTGGAAATCTTTTTATTCTTCAAAAGAAGTGTTTACGTATATTGGCAAATATAAATAATAAGGAAAGCTGTAAGCCGTTTTTTAAATCATACGATATTCTGACCTTGCCCTGCATATATATTTTAGAAATATCAAAGTTTGTAAGATATAACGAAAGCCTATTCGAGAATGCGCGGCTCAAAAATCGGTACGCGGCTCGGTCAATGAATAAAAACAAATTGGAACTACCCGCAAGTACGATGGCAATGTACCACTCTAGTCCGTATGTCTGCGCAATAAAAATATACAACCACCTTCCGAACGATATTAGGGCAGAGCGGGATGTAAACAAATTCCAAAGCAAACTGAAGCAATTCTTATTTAAAAAGGGTTATTATAATGTAAAGGAATTCTTTGACGATAAAATTTGAATAAAGTAGCTAGGCGTTAATATTAGGTTTGATTATTTATTTGACATTTATGTGATAATTTATGATTATAATGTTCCATATAGGTATAGGATGACATGAATATTGAATGTATGAATTGAACTTTCCTGATTATTGATTGACTCTTATAATTGTATTAATATTTTGAAATTAAGCCTAATTACATAGAACTGTTTACATTATTAATTTAAGCAATACATTTTGCCATACCCACATGGGTTTCATGATGTAAGTACATTAAAACTGTAAGATCTTTTGTAACCTCATGAATGCAATAAATACATTGATTGATTGATATTAAAGCCATTGAATGAAAATATGGCAATTAAAAGATTTTCAGATGGACTTCATGACGCCCGGATCACACAATCATAGCAGCTCGTAACTATGATACATTGACAGAGGCTAAACAGGCAGCGAAAGATAAGGAGGTTACCTCGGCGAGCAAGAGTGAAGGTGTGAAGTACATGAACCGGCGTGGTAGAGGTTTTTGTTTTCTTTATCTTAGGTGCTGTGATGATGTGTGATGCTGATCGTAATAAAAGTAATATAAATGATTGAATGAGCAATTGGAGCGCGCACAAAACTTTTAACATTATGGTTTTTATAAGCTGGGGTGATTGTTAAAATGAATATATGAGCGAGCGTAGCGAGCTTGGAATTTTATGTTTTTAAAGATTTGTAAATAGTATGCAAAACCTGTAGCAAATGAATGAGAGAGAGATGCGAGCTCGGTACCGCCCTAGTTACGCTACTGACGGCGAGCCTCAAACAGAATACGAAGTTTTCTTTAAAAAATGCGACACAGACTCCTTCTTCATTTGCTGTATTTGATGGTCGATGTAGTCCAGGTATTTTCTTTTGTCAGAGAATTCATTGCTCATATTTGACATAGTTGGTATGGATATGTTGATCACATTATTAATCTGTGGTATATCTATATTTAAAATGTCTGCTTGAATGGTTAAGTCATTATTTCGAAGTTTGAACAATCGTTGCCTATTGTTAGGACCCCGGCCTCGGCGAGAAACTCGGTGGTAACTTGATATCCACATACTATTTTTATTGGAAGTCTTTCTGCCTATCTCGGCAGTTGAAAAATAGATAACTGTTTATACTACTTAATGGATACCAAGTAGTTTTACAGGATTCTGTGTTGATCTTGCAGTGGTGATTAATTTCATCTTTGAGATAACTTCGTTAAACCGTTTTTTGTTTTCAATGTTACGACTCGCACGTAACTATCGTTGCCAGGACGAGTCTCGACGACCTTGCCAAAGGCCCATTTGCCCGCAGGTAGGTTTGCTTCATGAATAAGGACGATGTCGTTGATGGCAATGTTTTCCTGTGGTAGTTTCCATTTGGAACGAGTGTTTAGATGTGCCAAATATTCGGAGCGCCATATCTTCCATATTAATAACCTTCAAATATTTTCTTGGTAAGGTGCCATCTGGTACGCTCGTCCTGTTCTGTCTCAAATATGGTAAGTGTGGGTCTGCTTGATAGAAAGTGAGATAGAGTCAGGTAATTTATATCTTCTGGATCTTCAGATATGGTGAACAATTGCCTTGAGTTGAGGCATGCTTCCAGTTGAGCTAAGAGCGTGGCATACTCTTCAAAGGTGAGTTTCTGGCCGCCAATAACTCTTTTTACATGGTACTTAAGGCTTTTTACTGCAGCTTCCCAGAATCCTCCCGCGCTTGGCCAGCTCGGTGCGTTGAAGTGCCACGGTTGTTTCATATCTATTACTTCGTTATAGAACTCGTCATATAAAATCGATGGTAGATTTATATATTCTTCTTGCAAGATGTTATGCGCGCCGACGAAATTGGTTTCGTTGTCACTGTAGATGTGACGCGGGGTTCCGCGGAGGGCGGCGAGGCGGCGCAGGGCGGCTAGAAATGCAGCGGAGCTCAAGTCGGACACCACTTCTAAATGCACGGCCTTGGTTACCATGCATACAAAGACAGCTATGTATCCTTTGGTTGTTTTCACCCCACGACCTTTATTTGCTATTACATCAACAGTGCCCGTGTAGTCAACTCTTGTGTGATAAAATGATCGGGTCGGATCAGTTCTGGCTTCTGGTAGGTCGCCCATAATTTTGTGATGATTCTTTGGAGAGTGCCTTCGACAAGTAACACATTGACAAAGCCGCTTTTTGATAGCTCTGTTGCCGCTAATAATCCAATATTGCTGTCTCAGCCATGACTGCGTCAGCCTAGCTTCTCTATGAAATGTCATTTTGTGACCTTGATCAATGAGTAAGTCGGCAAGGTGACTATTGCTGGGAATCAATAAAGGATGTTATATGTTTTCATTGATGTGAGCATGTCGTAGCCATCCGCCAATTCGTAGTAGACCTTCCTTGTCGAGATATGGATGGCATTTTATTAATTTGCTGGTTGATTCTAATTTATTTTCACTTTCTAAATTCCATATGTCTTCGTGATATTCCTGTCGTTGAACATATTTTATCAAAATGTGCTTAGCATTTGTTAACTCTGATACAGTGAGGTAGCTTGGTTTGTTATGTAATATGACGCGCCGCACCCAAGCTAGTACGCGAATCGCTCGTGTCATATTACTGTTGTTGTTTAATATTTGGGCCCGGATTATATCAAGCGTCGGCGACGCACCTTGCGTCGCCGACGCAACCTGCGTCGCCGACGCACCGTGCGTCGCCGACGCAACCTGCGTCGCCGACGCAGGTTGCGTCGGGCTGTCAAACGCTGGACTTCAACAGTTTAAACCATGGACTTACTACCCAAAGGGACTGCGCACCGCTTTGACTAAAACCGGGCAGAGCGAGAGTCACCATCGATAGTCCTGTGTCCCTTTCTAGTGTTGCCACCATTGTTGATGCAAATTCCGAATTACTTTTATTATTTGGCGCGGACACCGACCTCAGGGCCAGGCAGAGCCGGACCGGGTGCAATCTGAAGGTCATGTTTTCACCAGGGTCCAGCCCAAGCTTACCCTGCTACTCGGAAACTATTGGCCCTAGAACACTAGTTCCTAGAGTGAAATGATAATATTCCTCGAGATCATCATTTCGTATGACAGCTGTCAATGTTAAATCTTTTATAAATCGGTACCCATTGGTCCTAAAACACTAGTTTCTAGAGAGAAATGATAGTACTTGTTGAGATCTACATTTCGAATGACAGCTGTCAATGTTAAATCTTTTATAAATCGGCACCCATTTGTCCTAAAACACTAGTTTCTGGAGAGAAATGGTAGTACTTGTTGAGATCTACATTTCGAATGACAGCTGTCAAAGTTTGAACTGAAATAACTCCTAAACTATTGGTGCTATAACACTCGTTCCTAAAGAAAAATGATAGTGTTCGCCGAGATCTACATTTCGCATGACAGCTGTCAAACTTAGAACTGTTGTAACTCGGAAACGATGTGTCTTAGAACACTAGTTCCTTGAGCAATACGATAGTACTCATCGAGATCTACATTTTGGATGACAGTTCTAAGTTTGACAGCTGTCATACGAAATGTAGATCACGACGAGTACTATCATATTTCTTTAGAAACTAGTGTTCTAGAACCAATGGGTTCCGAGTTATAACACATTTAAGTTTGACAGCTGTCACCCGAAATGTAGATATCGACGAGTACTATCACTTCTCTTTAGAAACTAGTGTTGTAGGATAAATCGTTACCGAACTCTTTTATCTGTTTTGTGGAACAAAAAGTCGTAGGTTAATAATTATGTCGACTCGACGTTTGTCGGAGAAACGTTCAGTAGATCAAAAGGTATTTTGACAACTACTTTTCGGATTGTACGGATTACCTCATAATAATACCAAATTCACGGTAAATATATTTCTCCAATAATGGCCATCACCAAACACAACACTTGTCAATTTAGAATGACGATGATTATGCCAATAACATTGTGTTTACACTGTTAGAAAGGGACAAAGGACTATCGATGGTGACTCTCGCTCTACCCGGTTTTAGTCAAAGCAGTGCGCAGTCCCTTTGGGTAGTAAGTCCATGGTTTAAACAGGTATAAACGTTCAGCGGGGCTATTGGCTAACTCAGTTGACAACTGTATTTGACACTAGATAATTCTACACCACGTCATCTACGTTGAAAACTGGCAATAGCGTCTACCAAATTAGAGTAGTGTCCGATTTTTTTATGTCAAATTCAGTTGTCCACTGAGATAGCCGATAGGCCCTCAGATGTCAATAGTCTAAAGGTCTATATGCACTTGTGCTGCAAAACGCAGCGTCGAGAGACAGGTTTGATGATGGCGTGCACCGTCCATACGAGTGGGTAGCACCACCTGCACCGCATTCAGCCGAAACGGTGCGATGCATAATAAATAATAATAATGTTCCGGTGAATCGTGTGTTACATGCTGAACATGGTTCGATTTTGATAATATGATTATTTCAGCTTTCAGACATAGGTGTATGAGATTTAAAAAGTAATACTGTCTTAGCGAGCGGCCACACAGAAAAGACGTAAGACGCAGACACGTCGCAGACGCGGCGCCCGCGCCCGTTCAATATACTTTCATACTAAATGTATAGAAACGTCGCGACGCAAAACATACAGAAAAGACAGGACTAGGACAGGGCGAGGACGCGTCGCAGACACGACTTGAAACATACAGAAAAGACGAGGCAAGGGCGCGCCGCGGGCGAGAGCAGGGGTGCGGGAGCCGGGCCTCGCCCGCAGCGCTTGCTGTCCTTGTCTTGCCTACGCTCTTGACTTATCCGCGACGGCGCCGCGTCCTTGCCCTGTCTTTTCTGTATGTTTTAAGTCGCGTCCGCGTCCCGTCTGTACCCTGTCCGCGACGAGTCTTTTCTGTGTGGCCGCTCGCTTAGGTATGTGTTTGTTGACGCAACTGATTTCGTGCAAGGAAGAACGCTTTATCGCAAATGGTTACGTGTATGAATAAAAAATGACATTTATCTTCGAACTGTGACGAACTGTTTCTTAGACTAACATAGGGGGTCGGCTTAAAAAAATAATATGACAAACAAACTCTATTTAAAACCTTGTCCTGCCTAACACTACACATCTTTGACTGAAGTAACGCGCAATATCGCGTCGCAGCAGTGCGTTCAGAATAGACGTTGCAGTGCAGTTGCCGTGCCGCTGCCGCGTCGCGCAGCGTAAGTGCGTGTTCACCTTTATTAGCACTTTTGATTCCGCGACCCTCAACATGCTCAGTGCTGTATTTCTTTTAATTGTTTAGCTGATGCGGAGAGAGCAACGAAATCCAGGAAAAATAGTAAAAAAGAAACGACTAAGAAGATATGCTGTACATCCATTTAACACAGAAAGACATTTGTATGGCCAATTTCATACCCATTTTAACAGACTCAGAAAGAACCTATTGTATATACGCTTTTATAAAAGCTACAGAAAGTACACCATTAGAAAAGATAACCTAAATCTACAAATAAAAAAAATTCTCAACACAAAAAACTGTAGAATATTATCGATGAAAAACCAACCATCTGAACATGTTACCTACTGCTGTCTGTTTGTCAATGCGTTTCTGCGCGCTGATCTCAGGAACGGCTTAAATGATTTAAGTGCGGTTTCAATAATGTATAATTGTTGTAAGCTTCACTTAAATGTAGTGTTTGTGAAATGTTTTATTTAGATAAAAAAGTAAATTAATAAAGATATATCAATTTAAACTCATTTTGTTCTATAAAAATGCTGTTTTGTTAAATTGGCTGAAACTTTAGTCAACTAAGTAGATGTTGACAGAAAATTTAAATATAAACAAAAAAGGACTGTTTCAGCGATTTTGACTATTCCGATGTAAGTTGATCTCAGCTCTATATTATCAATCAATAATATTAAATAAATATACTTGAACAATTCACACAGCGCCATCTTGCCTCAAAGTAAGCAAAGCTTCTGTTATGGATGCTAGATAACTAAACTTACTTACATATTTTTTAAAAACATACTCATGATAAGTACATATAACACCTAGACCAAGATAACATATATTAAAATTCATCATTTCTGAATCGAACCCAGGATCTCTGGATGGCAGACAGAAACAGGATTTAACTTAGTGATGCTGATGTTTTGTGGCGTTTTAAATCCACTTAAACAGAAGTCAGTCAGATCAAGGGGGATGAGGTTATGTAGAAGACTACCATAGGCCAGCGCCAGCGTATACTCCTTTAAGATCTAAACTTTTTAGTGAACCTGGCCTACTAGCGCAGTCTTATAATCAGTTACAATGAGTGCCTTTTATGCTTTTTGCGGAATTTGACCCCATCGAAACTATGTAACATATTCAGCAAAATAAATCTGAACAGTAAAATATAACCTTAAAAGTCATTACCTGTGGTCCGTGCAGAACCAGTTCACCTGATATCCTTTTAAGTTTATCACAGATTTAAGTGTGATTATTTTCATGGGGAATATTTTTAAATATGATAGAATGAGTTAAAGATGAGTATTTAACGCGAACAAAGTCGCGGGCAACCGCTAGTAATTAATAGGTTGGATATTTTTGCAAACTTTTTACTTTGCAATACTCAATGGTAGGTGCCACAAACTTACCTGACACGGTGACGGCGTCGCTGTTGTTGACAAACAAAATGACATTTTTAAATGGCGACACTTAGTTCAGCTTTTAGCCACCGGGCCAGATAAGTTTGTGGCGAAATTTTAGTGACAATGACTTGTCACTAAAAGCTTCCCCCAAACAGGGGCGATCTGTAGTTCTTAAAGGGAACACAGCAGAAAACTCACGACGCGTTCTGCAAGCGGGTGGCCGTGACATCCCCCTTCGCTGGACAGGTCATACATGTGATTATTATTATGATAGGCTAGTGCATTGACTATCTTTCGGAGGTTGGGCATACCTATGACCGGTGTAACTTGGGTGTAGTTTATTATTATTAAGTATAATTATTTTCTTTTTTTTGTCAATGGCTTGATCTAGAGGCGACTGCTAACTATAAATCTGAGGGCGATAGCTGCCAACCGGATGCGGAAGCACAGGACAGGATGTTGTGGAGATCTCGGAAGGCGGCATATGCTCAACATGGGTGTCTTTTGGCTGATATGATGAACGTCATATCTCCGCAACTCCTTCCACTTATCCCGGGCCCAAGACAAGCCTTGTCGGTCCAATGTAAAATCATTGTTATCTATGCCTATCCATCATTCCGATTTCTTCTCCTATTCCTTCACTGTCCATGCAGCGAGACTATGGAACTCACTGCCACATAATGTGCGTGACAGTCAGTCACTGTCTATATTTAAAAAGAGAGTCAAGGAATATTATCTTTCCCTGTCTAGTCCATAACTTATATATTTATGTATTTTATATCGCTTATTTTAATAATATGTTTATATTAGCTTTATATACCTATATATTATAATATAATATATTTATGTATTTAAATATTCAATTATTGTGCACGTCGTATCTGCGTTACTTTAGTCTAACATCTTTCTTCTGTAGGCCTGCTGGAAGAAATTTCTTTTTAGAAATAAGCAGCGCCTGTTGTGTCTTTTGTTCTATTATATTTCTCTGTATACGACCTATTATGTTTGACGACCTGAGTGGTTCAATGGTCAACATGCCGGTCTGCCACGCAAGAGGTCCCGGGTTCGATTCCCGGCCGGGCAGAAATTGAAATGATGCATTTTAATTGCTGTTACGGGTCTGGGTGTTCTATATACAGGGTGTTTCATAATACATGTATAAAGCCGTGAACTGGATGGAGTGCTAAACGTATTAAAACGATAGGTACAATTATTTTTTTCGTGCGTGGAATAGTTACCGAGAAAATGACTATCGAACTTTTTCTTTTTCAATGTCGATAATCACATTTTGAAAACGAAAGACCGCATCTCTAGAAATCAGTTGTAATAGATCACTCAAGTTCATAATCAGGTCAATCAACTGAATAATACAATTTTACCAGTTACAGATAGGATATAGGTTTTGTGCCTTTAAGTCTTTTCTACCTACCGTTTCATATGAGTTTTAAAATTCAATCTAAAGATCACTACGATCAATACCTCAAGTGGCTGGTTAATAAAATTATTATTACAAGCAGCTCGTGAGCAGTCCGGCACAAAAACAAGACATTTCGATGTTTGTTTCTACTTTAATTTATTTGTTTTTTTTTGCCTTCAACACAATGTTGCACCTAGGTACATAGTCTTCAAACTAATTGCGAAAACACAATAAACATGAATAGGCAAAAAAGTTACAGCTTGATTTCGCGTCTGCGCCATATCTTCTATTGTACTAGGCAGTCATGACTGAAGCAGGTGGACTATGTACGGGATACTGATATCACAGGGTGTCCATAAAGTACATTCACTAGATTTTAATATTTTTGGAAAGTGCAGCAAAACTACACGATATTGTTGTTATACTTTTTTGTCTATTTTTTCACTCAGTCTACATCCTGTTGAATGCATGTGGTGAGTCTTGGCACAAGTTTATGCATTACTCGTTGAACTTTTCCGCCAGCTCCGAAATAAGGAAAGATGTCATTTTAGTACCTATCTAATAGTAATTATTAAATTCTACTCATGTTTGAATTCAAGAAGGTGAATATTAAATTTGAATAGCTGAAAAAATACCTAGCAACACTATTTACGTACTAGGATTTAAGCATTTAGGTTGCAGGCAACAAACATGCAGAACAGCAGATGCGTTGTCACTGTGAGGACTAAGATGAAATGCGTCATGCCTGTATTTGCACTGGCTTATTTTATGGACACCCCACGTACTAGGCGCAATATTAAGGAGGTCTAAATTATCCGTTTTGTATTTTTTGGTTTCGAGGGTTCTGTACAAAAAAATATTGTAATCAATTATGATTTTAATTCAAAAGGTTCATTCATAGTTTTTACGAAAGTGCACCACCACCTAACTAATAGCAAAGTAGTCTTATTCAAATTACTGTAGCATATTAATGTAGCAAACTCTAATTAATGTAACATCTTTGTCTTTTTACGAGTTTGCTTTCTCATGTCATGTCTGTCAGTCATGTTTCAGTGTCGCGTAGGTAATCGTACCTATCGTTTTCACGAACATTTCTTATCAACTAAAATTAACTTAATGATTCTTAGTTGATGGAGCTTTACCTGTAAATATCCCATGCTTCACCCAATTGGAGAACCTAGGTCACCTAGGTGGAGCACGGACCCAAACACAATTTTAGAAATTACTGTCTAGGTTACTGTCATTGTACCAAACTACCCGATAAAATCGTGATAAGCAAATGTAGGCCATCGCCATAAGGATTATTATTAAGCCCACAGTTGGATTCGCTTGAGACTCACTTTAACAAATTAAAAAAAAATCAACATTATGGTGCAACTACCAGGAGAACATAAAATGAGAGAACATAAAAGGCGAAATAAGTTAGACCCCTAAAACACGGATCCCTAAGTACGAATCCTTTTGCACGTGCCGTCAAGGTCAAGGCCGGCGCCGGAGCTGTGGCGGCGCTTTTGACATCAAAATAGAAACTGAAAACTACAAAATCTAAAAATAGAATACTTTGGCGGGCCGTTCTTTATTTTGTGGTTTGACCCACGGCGTGACTTCCATTGACGAAATTTGCCTACTTTCGCGTCGTATTCGTTCATTCAGTTTTTAGCTTTTCGCGTGACTTCGGTCACGTTGATGTTGCGTTGTAGTTGTAGGATACCTAAGTACCTATTGTGAAGATAACTGTGATAAGAGTGTTAACGATGTGAACGAATGATTTATAGCTTCAGGTACCAGTATTAACGTAGTCTTGTCTGTGTTCAGCGTTCAACGTTTAAGTATTGTGATAATCATTATTCTGTGTATGAATGCAAGCTAGCAGTAGGCCAAACACCATGGTACCTACCTATTTACGTATTGCATAGCAACCAGAGCCTGCGTAGTGTTGTGTATCTGTGTGTATGGAGTGTACCTACCTAGTTACGCTACGATACGAGTGCAAGCTTACTTGATAGTTAATACCTATCAGTCATCCGAGCCACAAGAAAGCAAGAAAGTATGGCACCTGACGCTGCTTGTTTTCATAAAATAACTTTAAAAAGGTACGTACCTACATGCTTTAAAGGTCTAGGTTCTAGCTAGACTTTAAGATATGCTACCTAGCTAGTACCTAATCGTAACGTTAGGAGGTTCTTTTCCGACGGGAAATAGGCAGAAAAGACAACGCTTTTATCTGTTCATGAAAACATGTAGGTATTTAGTAAAACCTGTCTGTAATCTGTTTCAACAAAACTAGTCTCATAAGTGGTTCCCTACGCTACGTAGGTCCCTAGATGAGTGAACCATTTTAGTAGGACATAGTACCTACTTATTTGTGTAGAACGATTTATCAATTGAACGAATTCTGTTTTAGTTATGTAGCTATCTTAAGTATGTTTTTCAAGAACGTTGGTGGCTGGGCGGTTGAGTATCCGACTCGTAAGCGAGAGAGGTGCCGGGTTCGAATCCCGCTGTGGCAATGTACCAATGACTCTTTTCTGAGTTATGTACATTAGTTGAAATTAACCGATGCTCCTATGGTGAGGGAAACATCATGATGAAATCTGCAAATTCTGGCAACTGAAATTGTAACCATGATCCAATCGAGTCAGGTTCCCCTGGTAGCAGGGTCATGGATGTCAGATGGTAGTCGCTCCACTGTAACAAATTCTTTTCTCTCCACAAAATTATTTTCCGTGCCCGTGGTCCGCCTTGACTATGGTCCATGATCTAGGATTTGGCAGATTAGGTAATTAATTGCAGTGGAGCGACTGCCATCTGACATTCCTGGCTCCTAACCCAGCTACCAAGGGAACCTGACCAGATTGGATCATGGTTACTTACACATTCAGTCGTCTGAACTGAATGTGTAAGTTTCATCACGATGATTTCCCTCACCGTAAAAATATCGGTTAGTATTCAGCTACTGTGCATAACTTAGAAAAGAGTTAGTGGTACATGGCGGCAGTGGGATTCGAACCCGGTACCTCACGCGTACGAGTCGGATACCGCAACCTTAGGCCACCGACGCTCCGACTATTTAAGCATACCTACCTATCGAAAATAATTAGTGTAGGCAAGTTCCTAGTTAATTTGGTAGAGCCTATTCATGTAGATAAGTAGGTAACATTTAGTACGACGCCTGGTAGTAAGATGTAGGAGGTTGGTTTGTTTTGATATGAATGGCACGAAGTTATTACTCGTCCTTATGGTGTGTACACACTCAACGTACGCCAACGAAGGGCTGTCGGCCGAATTATTTGGACTTCTAAGGTCTAATACTTGCATTTCGTGGTCAAGCAAACGATCTTTGGGAGTTTTGGGAACCGATTCGGGCTCGTATTTGCACGTTTGTTTGTTGGCCTTCGGTATCCGCCCAAACTGCGATTGGATGATTACTTCTATCCGTTTGATGTTACCGCCACGCTGCACTGCGGATTGCCGGCTGGCACTCGCCAACGGACAATCGCTAGCCGAAACGGGTGCGCGTCTCACATCGCCCGGTGTGTACGCAGCATTAGGCTCCTGGTAGTAGGCTTGAGGAGGTTGCTTTGCTTCGATAGGGGTCGCACGAGGTTATTAACCTGTTTTTTATATGATCATCAACTTGAAATAGAGCTGCGCTTCAACGTAGTCGATATGGTTATTTATCTTTAAAAATTAATTTTTTTTATTAAAATTAAAATTCAATGTCCGGATAAAATGAAGTCGCCAGTGCACTCTTTGAAAGCTCTACTTTAACACCCTTTCGGCTTTATACATGTATTATGAAACACCCTGTATAATAAGTATGTATTTAAAAAGTATTTAAGTGGTATATCAGTTATCTAGCACCCATAGTACAGGCTTTGCTTAGTTTGGGGCTAGATGGCGCTGTGTGAATTTGTCCACGAATATTTATTATTCGTATTTATTATTATTATTATTATATCATTATTGTGTACAATAAACAGTTAAATAAATAAATAAATAAACCGTTAAACCCGGCCCGGCCCTGATCGGCAGGTCTGGCCCGGCCCGGCCCTGACCGGTAGGTCTGTGCCCGGCCTTAGAATTCTTGACGCAACCTGCGTTTTACCTGCGTCGCCGACGCAACCTGCGTTTTACCTGCGTCGGCGCGCGCATTTGAAAATCATACAATTTTGAGTTGACAGCTTAACGAAAGATGCGTCCCCGACGCAGGCTGCGTCGATAACGCAGGTTGCGTCGGCGACGCAGGTAAAACGCAGGTAGCGTCGGCGCGCGCATTAGAAGTTCATACAATTTTGAGTTGACAGCATAACGCAAGTTGCGTCGCCGACGCAACGTGCGTCGCCGACGCTTGATATAATCCGCGCCTTGGTCGAAAATTGCATTTTGTGGTGTGGTGCTACATTTGATTTTAGACGTTTTCTAATTTCTTGGTTTCTTCTCTTGATTGGATGATGATAACCACCGCGGGACAGTTCACCATATGTCATGGTTTGATAGTTGCTGGGCTGATATTCCGCGGCTTGCATAGTCAGCGGGATTCTCTTCGGACGGTACCTAGCTCCAGCATCCTGGCGGCATTATTTTAGTAGTCCTTATGATAGTTTTCGTCGCGATCTATAGTTTAGATGACAGCTGTCAAACGTGAAAGTGTAATAACTTGGAAATTATTGATCTCAGAACTCTTGTTCCTGAAGACTAATGATAGATCTGTGCCATTCTGTCCATGATTCCATGTCTAAAGGAATGTAATAAAAAAATCAATACAGATATTTAATGTATTTGTATACGGAGTGTGAGGTCATCATCATAAGTGATAAAATGAGGACAAATCTCATAAAAGTTCGTAAGGATTATGAAAGAGTATTGAAAGAGGTATGCTGAGATGGTTTTGACACGTGGACACGACGCGACATGCATCCGACGTGTAGGATGCATGTGTCCGACGTGTCGCGTACAACTGTAGTCCGCACACGGCGCGACACGTCGGATGCATGTCGCGTATGAGAAAAAAATAATATTTTTGGTCTGCGCACATCGCACGCTAACGTCATCGCATGGACTTACTACCCAAAGGGACTGCGCACTGCTTTGACTAAAACCGGGCAGAGCGAGAGTCACTATCGATAGTCCTTTGTCCCTTTCTAACAGTATAAACACAATGTTATTGGCATAATTACCGTCATTCTAAATTGACAAGTGTCATGTTTGGTGTTGCCATTATCGGAGAAATATATATACCGTGAATTTGGTAGTATTATGAGGTAATCCGGACAATCCGAAAAGTAGTTGTCAAAATACCTTTTGATCTACTGAACGTTTCTCCAACAAATGTCGAGTCGACATAATTATTAACTTTTTGTTCCACAAAACAGATAAAAGAGTTCGGTAACTATTTATCCTACAACACTAGTTTCTAAAGAGAAGTGATAGTACTCGTCGATATCTACAATTCGGGTGACAGCTGTCAAACTTAAATGTTATAAGTCGAAACCCATTGGTTCTAGAACACTAGTTTCTAAAGAGATATGATAGTACTCGTCGAGATCTACATTTCGTATGACAGCTGTAAAAGTTTAATCTTTTATAACTCGGAACCCATTGGTCCTAAAACACTAGTTTCTGTAGAGAAATGATAGTACTTGTCGAGATCTACATTTCGTATGACAGCTGTCAAACTAAGAACTGTCATCCAAAATGTAGATCTCGATGAGTACTATCGTATTGCTTTAGGAACTAGTGTTCTAAGACCAATCGTTTCCGAGTTACAACAGTTCTAAGTTTGACAGCTGTCATGCGAAATGTAGATCTCGACGAACACTATCATTTTTCTTTAGGAACGAGTGTTGTAGCACGAATAGTTTAGGAGTTATTTCAGTTCAAAGTTTGACAGCTGTCATTCGAAATGTAGATCTCAACAAGTACTATTATTTCTCTCTAGAAACTAGTGTTTTAGGACCAATGGGTTAACTTTGACAGCTCTCATACGCAATGATGATCTCGAGGAGTGCTATCATTTCACCCTAGGAACTAGTGTTCTAGGGCCAATACTTTCCGAGTAGCAGGGTAAGCTTGGGCTGGACCCTGGTGAAGACATGACCTTCAGATTGCACCCGGTCCGGCTCTGCCTGGCCCTGAGATCGGTGTCCGCGCCAAATAATAAAAGTAATTCGGAATTTGCATCAACAATGGTGGCAACACTAGAAAGGGACACAGGACTATCGATGGTGACTCTCGCTCTGCCCGGTTTTAGTCAAAGCAGTGCGCAGTCCCTTTGGGTAGTAAGTCCATGCGTCATCGCAACGACATGCAACTTGACACTGACATGACACTCACTGCATACGTGTCTCCTAGGGATGTTCCAGTTTTTGTATAATTGAAGCTAAAAACTAGAAAGCTGTGACCCGGTACCTATACAAAAGTAAGACCCTAATCGATTAAATATTATGTAGTGTGAAATAAGGTACTTCTGATAAGAAAATTGGTCCCGAAGGCTTTTCAATTTTAATTAAGTAAACCTAAATATATATGTATAGGTGCTATTATTACATTTATACATTACATACATACAACACTCACGCCCGTGTCCCATAGGGGTAGGCAGAGACTATCGAGTACCCCAAGCTACGATCCTAACACACCACTTTTGCCTCTTCCACATTTATAAATATTTTCATGCATTTACGCCGGTTGAGGGTACTTACTGGAGCTGGTCATTTATTTGATCAGTATAATGTCCTTCTTGGGCGCTCTTTCAACCCTTCCATTTACATTCATACGATAGATACCATTCGTAATCTGTTTTTCTTCCATCCTCTCCACGTGTCAAAACCATCTCAGCATACCTCTTTCAATACCCTTTCATAATTCTTACGAACTTTATGATGATGACCTCACACTTCGTATACAAATACATTAAATACCTATATTGATTTTTTTATGACATTCCTTTAGACATGGAATCATGGACAGAATGGCACAGATCTATCATTACTCTTCAGGAACAAGAGTTCTGAGATCAATAATTTCCAAGTTATTACACTTTCACGTTTGACAGCTGTCATCTAAAATATAGATCGCGACGAAAACTATCATTTCCCTTTAGCAGCGAGTGTTCTAGGACCTTAAGTTTCCGAGTTATAATTTCCGAATTATAACTGTTTTAAGTTTGACAGCTGTCATCCGAAATGTAGCTCTCCACGAGTACTACAATTTCTCTTTAGAAACTAGTATTCTGGGACCACTAGCTTCCGAGTTATAACTATTTTAAGTTTGACAGCTGTCATCCGAAATGTAGATTTCGACGAGTACTATCATTTCTCTTTAGAAACTAGTATTCTAGGACTATTAGTTTCCTAGTCATAACAGTTTGAAGCTAGCTGAACGCTCGATTTGAGTCGCTTTGGGGGTCTCGTTAATCTTCTAATCATTGCTATTTTCTGAGTACCTGGCCGATTTATTTGATTTTAGTCTCAAACAATGGACCGGATTAGGCGCCTGTACCACCAGCTCAAAACACCAACTCGGGATTTTATTGCGTTTTGCGACTTTTTACAATTAATTGCGCAAAATATGAATTACGCACATTGCCACAAACGCAAATCACCAACCCGGGATTTGTGAAATTTTAACAATCCAAATGGCGGGCAGTATAACAACAGGCCGACATTTCGTACCTTCACTATCCTGGGTACAAGTTCGAACGTAAGTTCTTTCTTCGCGCTGGTGTTTGCCTATTCGTCAAATTATTAGTCACGTCACTAAGTTATAATATTTTGTAAGTCTTTCTGGTACTCACAATGATAAGAGTGCCATAAGAGAGGTTTCATTCTGAAAATCACAAGACACTTTATATTTTCGCAAACTGGCTTGCAGTTCCGAAGATATTTAGGCTTTAACGAGGAAAATTCGAAATTTTCGGCCCAAATACACACTCATGCAGAGAAAGAATAGAGGCGACTGACGTAAGTTAGGTATCATAATTTTATGTACCTACTGTTGGTGGAAGGGCACCGAGTGACTCTATTACCTGACACCTGGTTTGCTGGGCTTGGTTGAGCGGTTCGTGATATAATGGTATGCCGTAAGTATATTAGATTTTTACATACTAATGGATTCCATGTCAAAAATAGTCGTGACAGGGTACTGAGACACTTTGTAATTATTATATAAACTATTCGTTCAATAACGCATACATTTTCCAATTTAGAGCCAGAACTGAAAGTTCCTCACAACACTAGTTCATATAGTAGCATGACGGGGGGACTATTGCCTAACTCAGTTGCAAACTGAATTTGACTTTAGATAATTCTACACTACGTCATCTACGTTGGCCACTAGCCATAGCATCTACAAAATTAAAGTAGTGTAAGATTTTTATATGACAAATTCAGTTTTCCAGTGAGTTAGCCAATAGCCCCCCAGCAATGATGAATAAAACAAGACGGCCGGCAATGTGGTTATGGTTTCTGTGGCGATGATAAAATAAGAGAGGTAGGTTTAAGAGAGGTAGGGCATTGCGGGGTCATCATCATCATCATCATATCAGCCAGAAGACGCCCACTGCTGGGCATAGGCCTCCCCCAGAGATCTCCACAAAGACCGGTCCTGTGCTTTCCGCATCCAGCTGGTACCTGCGATCCTTACCAGGTCGTCGGTCCACCTTGTAGGAGGCCTACCCACGCTGCGTCTACCGGTACGTGGTCGCCACTCGAGAACTTTACTGACCCATCGGCCATCTGTTCTTCGAGCTATGTGCCCTGCCCACTGCCACTTCAGTCTGGCAATCCTTA
This sequence comes from Blastobasis lacticolella, assembly GCA_905147135.1. NCBI lineage: Eukaryota > Metazoa > Arthropoda > Insecta > Lepidoptera > Blastobasidae > Blastobasis > Blastobasis lacticolella. Next base: position 20,583,509 of record LR990041.1, read on the forward strand.
GAGCTATGTCGGTGACCTTGGTTCGCTTGCGGATCTCCTCATTTCTGACTCGATCGCACAAAGAAACTCCGAGCATAGCTCTTTCCATTGCCCTTTGGGTAACAGTGAGCTTTCTTATAAGGCCCATTGCGGGGTATCCCGTTCGAATTGGAGCCGCCCGACTGGGGAAGTACCTCCACCTTACAGAATACCGCAGCTAAACAATACTCTTTTAAATAGTATTGTGTTTCTGGCGGTGAGTAAGGTCTCCAGTGCTCCATGGGGTGGGGATTTGGGGAACCGTGGCTTTGGCAGTGGAGGGGCATTTGCCACTTTGCTGCCAGAGCAACGTGTTATAGAGGTGGGCATCGCATTGGCGATACTCTTGGTGTTGCTAATGTCTATAGGCAGTGGTGACTACTTCCCATCAGGTAGCCTACTTGCCTGTTTGCCTACCGTAAGTCATAAAAAAAATAGAATAGAGTATTTATTTGCTTAAAACATGGTTATAATGATAGGTCATGAGCGTTCTGATTGACAGCCGATTAGCCATATTATTATTATGTACTCTGTTAACAAGGGAACCTGACTTCCTGGGGCCTGAACGTGCATATAGCATCACGGTGTTTCCCTCACCGCAAGGACACTGGTTAATTTTCAACTGTACATAACCCAGAAAAGAGTCATTGGTACATAGTGGACCTGGGGTTCGTACCCAGTATATCAGGGTACGAGTCTGACCCCTTAACTATTAGGCTACCAACACTCTCATCATCATCGTACTTCTCGGATTACTCTTATCGAATCTTACACTTTATTCGTCCAGTATTCGGAGATACATACAGACTTTGGATTTGCCTCGAACAAGACTAATAAACATACTGACTCAAATGTAATGCAGTTGAACTGGTAATTTAGGAGAATAGAGTGTGTTGGGAGCCCGCATACATTTAGAAGTTTAGATATTATACGTACCTACCTACATTTACCTGACTCACCTAGCTGACGTCAGAATTAACCTTAAATGATCTGAACCTTTAAACTATCGAGTATACAAATGTAAGCAAGAAATTAGCAATTGTACTCTATTTTTTTTAACTTTAAAGTACTGGGATGCTGTTCTCCATTCTCATTTACAAGTCAGCGTTCACATCAAACACACATTCCCCACTTTCCGGTATTCAAATGAATTGAAATTTTGCATACATATAAAATAGATGACAGTAGAATATAATGGTATTACTGAGCTGAATTACTCTCGGTGACAATCGGCTCCGAGACTGTTCAACGTCGAACGTCGAACGATCGTCATAAACTAAACAAGTTCCTTTTAATCTATACGCACGACTAAACATCTCATGAATAACCCATAGTTTGTTTATAAATTTGCGACAAGCACTTGGCCATGTTTTTGTGCAGCTAAGTGTATGTATAAGATAAGATAAACTATAATGCAATGGTATTTTATATATAGTTCTTCTAGTTTGAGCACATCTGTTTCACGCATTATTTGACATTGTGCTCTCTCCTCTTAAAAGCAGCTTTTTCTTTTCTCATTGCATCATAGTTACAAGGATCATTTGGCATTTGGATGAGGGCGTGAGTGTCAAATATAAACTCCAGCTGTCTGTCAAAAGTGACGCTGTACAAGAGGGCAGCGTTAATTCTGATTTCGGCCACGTGCCAAATGATCTTTGTAAACCGTCAGTTGACAGTGTCGCGTGCATTTGTCGTGCATGCGTCCGGCATGCGTCCTGCATAGATGAAGGAGGCTATGCCTGCATGCATCCTGCATGTGTCGTGCATGTGTCGTGCATGTGTCGTGCATGTGTCGTGCATGCGTCCTGCATGTCTCCGTCGCGTCGCCGTCGCGTCCGTGTTGCGTCATGTGCGGACTGCCTATAACTCTGTTGGCGACAAATGGCTTCCATTTTCCCGGATCGCCGTTTATCCACCCATGGACAGCTGTTGAGTCTGACCAGCTGAAAATTTTCAGGTTGTGCTCGGCTAAGCAAGTTTTGACTGTGTTCATCGGTTTTGATAGCAGTTCAGCCGCACATAATTTTAGTCTAAGCAGAGTTATTGGTTTGTTTTTTGGTACTAGCTTAGCCTTAGCCGCTATTATTACAACTGAATTTTGTGAATTGTGGTTTTGAAATTCATGGTTGATTTTACAATATACTTAGTCTGGCCATAAATACTGTTACCATTACAATACAATACAATTAAAAATAAACAAAATATTACATTTGAATTTGGAATCTGTCATTTTTATATGATTTTTCATTGCCTTTTCTTATTTTGGCGCCAATACATTGTACAATATTTTGCGATATTAAAATGGAGTGGGGTGATAAAGAGAACCGAATCGCTGTGATTGCGTTACCTAAAGTAGATATGGAGCCAAATGCAATTTTTAAAACTCTCTATACGCTTGGTATTAGTCAAATGTTTGTGTACCGGGCTATTAATAGGTACAATGAGACCCTCCTCTGTTTGTGACAGAAAAAGATCTGGCCATCCACGTAGTGTTCGTACGAAAAAGGTGGTCAAAGCAGTAAGGGAAAGAATTCGAATAAATCCTGTCCGAAAGCAAAAGATTTTATCTCGGGAGATGAAGATAGCATCTAGAACCGTGTCGCGTATTTTAAAAGATGACTTAGGACTTGCAGCCTATAAGAGACGTACTGGTCATTTCTTAACTGATAATTTAAAAAAGAATAGGGTGGTAGAATCGAAACAACTACTGAAGCGGTATGCAAAGGGAGGTCACAGAAAAATTTTGTTTACGGATGAGAAATTTTTTACAATTGAGCACAACAACAAAGCTCTAACAAAGCTTCCCATTTAGTCGACAGAGTGCAACGTGGGCATTATTCGAATTGTGATAAAGCCCACGTTGCACTCAGTCGGAGTGACTGAGCCATACTTTTGTGAAAAAGGTATCAAAACATCGGCACAAGTGTATCAAGATACCATTCTTGAGAAGGTAGTTAGGCCCTTAACAACACCATGTTCAATAACCAAGAATGGTCCTTCTAGCAAGACTCGGCGCCGGGTCACAAAGCTCGGTCCACGCAGTCTTGGTTGGAATTTTCGTTTCCGACTTCATCAGACCTGAAGACTGGCCGTCGTCTAATCCCGATTTTAATCCGCTGGATAATGATTTATGGTCAGTTTTAGAGAGTACGGCATGCTCTTAACGCCATGATAATTTGGAGTCCCTAAAACAATCCATACGATTGGCAGTGAAGAATTTTCCCATGGAAAGAGTGCGTGCTTCTATTGATAACTGGCCTCATCGTTTAAAGGACTGTATTGCAGCCAATGGAGACCACTTCGAATAAGCTTTTTATATTTTTTAATTGTTTTATATTTACGTATTAAACTAACACATTGTAAAAATGTTATTTGGAATAGAAAAATATATTTTTTTTATTACAATATTTATGGCAAGACTAGGTATAATGCAGCCATACGCTTTCGTTGACGCGTCACAAAATCCATGCAATTCGATGTTATCATTTGGACCACACTGCAGCCACCTTGTTGTTGATATATCCTTTATTGTTTCTAAATCTTCTTTACAGGTGTTCCATTCTAATTGGACATCAGGTGGAAGTTGGTGGTCCCATTGTAGATTTAAGATTTAAACCTTTTGGAAGATTTGTTTTAGCTTGATGCGGACGGGTGACAACCAGCCAAGTGGGTTAAATACTTTGCATATATTCGACAGCAAGCTTCTCTTCGTAATTGGTTTTTATGTGTCGTCAATTTGGAATCGGAAGATGAATTCATCACTCATGGGATGCCATTTTAATCCCAAGATTTTGGTTGATTCTTGATACTTGAAGTCATAATTTTGGTGAGCGGGTGATTGTTGTAAGTTGTTTAAGCCGATTATTCCGGCTTGTTTGACTGACACTTGCATAGGTTAAAGCCGCCAGATTTTAACAGATATATTAAATTGGTCTGAAGCTTTTTTGCTTCCTCCACACTGTGATGACCATGAAGAATATCGTCGTATATAAAATTTGTCTTCCAATACTTTTGCTGCTTCTGGGAACCGATGCCTTCATCTTTGGCGAGTTGTTTCAAAGTCATCATGGCCAAGAATGGTGCTGCTTTCGTTCCATATGTTACGGTTAGCAATTCGTAATCACATGGTGGTTGTAGAGGGTTAACTGGATTATAATGGTCTTCCTCATTTACTAATATTTGGCGGAACATTTTCTCGATGTCGTCTGTAAATGCTATTTGATATTGTTTCCATTTTATGATGAAGGATAACAAATCTTGTTGGTGATTTGGGCCACGATACATCATGTCATTCAAACTAAGGCCCGTAGTCGTCTTCGCTGAGGCATCGAAAACGACTCGCGTTGCAGTTGTGGTGGAGTCGGCTCCAATCACGCAGTGGTGCGGTAAATGACATCCGATTTCTGACGTCACATCGTAGCGTTCGGCACGCTTGCGCATGTGACTGAGGTCGATGTACTCGGACAACTTGTATTCTTGGGCGATGCTTGGATTTCTTATGAATTTTCGCTCAAGTTGTTTCAATTGTGCTATAGCTTTTGGTTTGGATTTTCCCAATTTTTCTTTTATTTCCGGTTTTAACGGCAATCATAATAATATATAAGTTTATTGCAGCTTCACAGTAATACAATTTCATGAGTATTGAGTTGTACACATAGGCACCACTACATTTTGTTGTGTTACAAACTAAGTACTTAACATGAGTAACAAGTGGATAGATTAGAAACCTATAATGTATTCAATAGTGTACCCAACCCATGTGAGCACTGTCCCTTACACTAGGATGACCTGTATTGTAAGGTTACAGTACCTTCCACCGGCCTATTTGTTTAGGTATATACTTCGTGAATTCACTTATGACTAAATTCAATATTTAATATAAGACTTACAGTTATAGCAAGCGCATATCGCCATCCCGCTGTCTTTTTTCGTGTCGGCCACAAGCATTGAACTGGTAACTATACCGTTTTCAGTTTCGAATTACTAATTTGGGTGTAAGTAAGAGCCAACAAACACTATGGGACGGGATATCGACAGTAATGTAAGTAATTAATACCTAAAAATACTAGTACTAACGCAAACACAATGTCTAGCATTAAAATATAGTGAAAGAAAATCATACAAACATAGCGACCATCTGTTTGTCTTTTTATTTGTTGTTGATATTGTTGGACGCATGTTTGATCTTCGCTGGAGAGTTTCGTGGTATCGGATATGTCTTCTATTGACCAGAAACGGTTGATCTCTTCCATATTGTTGAGAACTACGTTGCATTGGTATGATGGTTTGACGTTCCCACACAATATACACCCAAATTGTGTTTCTTGTGCTACTGGTTGGGATGAATCTGTCTATATGATTCCGCTGAGAATAATTGATGAATATACATCAGCGCCGAGTAAGATGTCTATATTGCTGCTGATGTTGAAGTTTGGGTCGGCCAGTTGAATGGTATTTAAATATGACCATTGAGGTCTGGGGAAGGAGTGGTTTGGTAGTTTGTTTATCAAAGTCTTTATTATAATCGCTACGGTTAGTGCTTGGAAGTCTGTATATTTTGACATAAGGGTGATATTGATTATCCCTTTGCTGTGGTTTTCTTGAGTGCCAATGCCACAGACAGTGCTATTGAAGTGGCGACTTGGTAGGCCTTAATTTTGAGCAGCATTCTCCGTTATTAGGGAAATTTGAGAGCCTTGGTCAATGAGTGCTCTCAACGTGATGTTAGAGCCATTAACATCTTGCACGTAGATTTTCGCTGTTGCTAATAGAGTTTCATGCGATATACTTATCGGTTCGGACACATGTGACACAGTTTTAAACTGTTTATTTCCGCGATCAAAGTGGAGTTGCTAGGTACTTCGTAAACGTCATGTAGCAATGAGTTATGCTTTTGGTTGCAATAGCGGCTCATTTTGTTGGATATGCATTCTTTGCCTTTGTGGTTCTATAAGCAATTTGGGCATAAATTATATTTCGCAACGATTTGGCGCTTCGTATCTGGGCTAGCTTCCGTGAGCTCTTTGCAGTGGAATATTATGTGGTTATTGACACAAATAAAGCATTTTCGAATATCTGAATAGGTCTTTTTAGCATAGGAATGATTTATAAATGGTTTGTTCTGGACATAACTGTTTGTGGCTGGTTTATTATACTTCTTGGTGAATTGTGTCGACTGCTGGGCTTGAGATGGTTTTTGAACATCTTGTTTTTCAACTTGTTTTTGAACATTCTCGATGACTCCAATGTTGTAAATTAGTTTTGGAGGAAGCTCAAAAAATCCTTGAGGGTTGGTATTGCTCTGGGGTCCGCCAAATAATCGATGTAGTCACTGTGCGTTTCGGTGTTGAGTTTCTGGGCCAATACATGTTTTATCAATATTTAGATTTAAGAGTGCATTCAGAAATTCATTTGTGGTATCGTGAATCCTCTTCAATTGAATTGCTGAGTGTTGGTAGGTTCAACAATATATTAGCATGTGAGCTAAATATCAATTTGGGATTATTGTAGCGGTGGTTAAGTATATCCCAGCATACTTGGTAGTTATCGGAGCTGATGTGAAGATGCTGTATTATTTTTTCTACTTCTCCACGTAGTTTTGATTTTAAAAACTGCAACTTTTGAGCGTTTTTGGTCGATCGCTAATTATGGAGTGTTTCAACAAATAAATCTTTGAATGGTATCCACTGATGATAGTTACCACCGAAAATAGGTATGTCCAACTGTGGAGTTGACTTTTCACGTTGAGTGGATTCCCACATCTTGCTGTTTAATATTGATTTAAAGTTGAGATATTGTTCTGCGTACATGGTTATCGATTGATCGTATTCAAAATTTTCTTCGAGAGTCTGGCTGTCAATTTGCCAGTGCATAGAGTCGATGTTAGCCCAACGTGCTTGTAGGTTTTGTAGAATACTTTTCAAATAATGTAGATAAATTGATGGTAGCCATGGTTCTTGAAATCGCTTTGAAATTGCTGCGTTGCTTACGTAACAACTCGTCGAGTTTGGTTGTTGTACTTGGTAGTGTTGTGGTAGCTGCTGGTTCTAATTTTCGCTGACTGAACGATTTCTCTGGTACGATGAGATTTGGAGGTTGATAAGATGGTGTTTGAGGTGTTCTTGGTTGATTTTGATCTTGCGCAGAGATCTCAGGGTTAGGAGAATTTGCCTTCGGTGATGGTTTCTCTCTTATCGCCGATTCGTCGAGATACTTGCTGATATATGTGCGGACTTCGCGTAGCGTAGCGTAGCGCGCTAAGCGTAGTCTTTATCTTCGTATTGGCAGAGTTTATTATGGTTTGACATAAAGTCCATCCTATACTGATCTAAAAAGCAAATACGCTTCTTGATGTAAATTGGTGTATTACGATCTTTTCCATCCTTTTTGAAGTTGATAAAAAGGATATACATGGCTTGCATGATTTGATTCTGGTTTTCCAGCAGGGCTTCCATCTTGATGCTTGTAGTTTTCACGATGAGACTAACGGGTACTGGTCGCCGTCAAATGGATTGGTGATATATTTTCTTGATGTTATCTTCGAGTTGAAGACTGGTTTCTTGTAGGTTGGTGGTTCAAAATCTTCGAAAGGCCATAAAGAAGTGGGGTTTATGGTGGCCGTACAGTCTTTAGATGATGGTGCAGTGCTCGAAGTAAGCTGAATGTAGAGTTGGTTGCTTAAGGTTGGTAGTAATAACACACACACACCAGGCACCAATCGCCACAAATATGTCTATGTCGGAGATGTTCATGAGTCTCTTAGTCCATCTCTTTGGCCTGGATGTCGATTGGTGCGCCACCTGACGGCTTGCAACTATTATGACAACGTCACAAGTAGCGTGGCGGCGAGGGCAGCCGCAAGGATATTGGGACCAAGAACTAGAAACCATTCAAGAGCGAAGAAGCGTAGATCCTGATGCGTTAAAGAGATGCGTGATAGCTCCAGAAAATAGAAACGTAAGTGCAGGATGTACTGTTAACAATGTGTAGGGAGTCAAGCTGTGCGTATGTAGCAACTAGCAAGAGCCCGGCGTATTTCCCGCGGATCGGCCTGATGAGATTGGCCATGAGTGGTGGAGGGTTTTATAAATAACCCGCGGGATTCAGCTAAAATTGTAAACTCGTAAATGTGGCTTTAATTTGACAATACATTCTTGAAACACTATAGATACTCCTTTATTGCTACGAAATCCCGATAAATACGTTCTGATGGCCAAGACTCGCTCATGGGCGAGTCTTCTTCAGTCTTGTCCCGACATATACATATCCAACATGTTAATAATGTACCTAGTACCTAGTGACTTGGAAGTCACTTAACCGTTTACGGACGCAGGTCGGCCGCTGCAAAGTCTCTCTGGCTAAGTGGTATAAGCCCCTTATATCGACCAGATACAGCAGCGATGCGACTGTGGAGCTACTTCACAAAAAATGGAGCATCTGCTCTCTTGCCCTCTTTGTCCTGCTACCTGCACTAGGGAGGAACTGTTCCTGGTGACTGAATATGCCGTTGCCGTGGTCGACTACTGGGCAAGCCAGATCTAGATAACAAATAAATAAATAGGGGTTTCGAAAATTGACTCGACGAAGAAGAAGATGTACCTAGTTTCATAAAACATAAAAAATATTATGTATACGTTGTTGTGGAGAAATAAATGGATTATTTATTTATTTATTTATATAAGGTAAAAGATTGTTTTTCTTTTAATAAAATAAAAAAAGAATTATACATAAATCTTGATTTCAGGACACAATACTCGCGAAACGAATTTGTAGCTAAATTAAGCAATTTATGTAAAATATTAAATATTGAAGAACTATGCATAGTTAAAAATAAGCAAAACGAAGATTTTATAAAGCACATATGTCAATGTATAAATAATGAATAATAAAAATAGACGACGAGGAGGAAAAACAAATAATGCTTGCCGACCTTCATTTTAATCCCACTAGTGGCCACGCTGAGATTCGAAGAACCTATGGAAATAACGACTACAGCTTCGAACGCATTCGAGAAAGTTTTTCTCGACTTAGTGGGACCTCTGCCCAAGGACGCAGAAGGTCATTGCTATATTCTCACTATACAGTGTGAATTATCGAAGTATACTTATCCTCTTAAAACTGAATTGGTTAATAAATTTATATTAAGGTTTAGTATACCCAAAGTTTTAGCAACGGATCGTGGAACGGAGTTTGTATAGTCTACGATGGAAAAGGTATGTAAAATACTAAATATTGAGAAAAACACATCTACTGCATATCATCATCAATTGATAGGTGCATTAGAAAATACGCATAAAAATTTAAATGAATTTCATTAATACATAGCGATGGACAAGTAGATACTTGGACACATTGGCTTCCGTTTTGGTATTTTGGTTTTAATAATACAGTCCATACCGAAATAAAATACACACCGTTTGAATTAGTATTTGGTAGATCTAGTATAATACCATGTACAGATGTCAAATGTATTGAACCATTGTACAATCCTGAAAATTATCAATTAGATCTAAAATATCGCCTTCAAATAGCTTGTAATGATGCACGAAATAACTTAATTCTTAATAAAGAAAATCGTAAACTAATATATGATAAAAATGTTAACTCTGTAACCTATTGTAAAAATCAGTTGATATTGTTAAAAAATGAAACAGGTAAAAAACTATATGACTTATATAAAGGCCCATACTATGTTATCGAAGATCTTGGAGTAAATGTTAGAATATTTAAACCTAATAATAAGATAGATGTAGTTCATGAAAATAGAACAACATTATACAACACGTAAAAAATTTATTATCAATTTTTTTTCACCCCCGGGACGTAGAGTGTATGATGTTTCGTAAGGCTTGTTTGATACTTAAATATAAGCATTGTATTATTTAGTGCCGTAATAAATACGACTTCAATCAAGATGGTTGTTTGATTACAAAAGTATATCTTTATAGTGCTCTTCGTGAACTGCTCAGAATTTGTGAGACGTATGCGGAAATCCACGGACTCAGGTACAACTCGATGAACAGCAAGTTTATGGTGTTTAAGTCAGGCTCGAAATCGTACTCAAACACTTCGCAAATTAGTCTGAGAGGCACTCCCCTACATAAAGTCCAACGTGTAAAGTACCTGGGTCACTGGGTTGCTGAGGATTTATCCGAGTATGACGACATAGAAACGGAGCGCAGGGCGCTGTCTGCCCGGTGCAACATGTTGGCCCGTAGATTTGCACGTAGTAGTAATGCGGTAAATATAGCATTGTTTAAAGCATACTGCCAGACCTTCTAAACGTGCAATCTGTGGACCAACTTTACACAGCGGGTGTACAGCGCGCTGCGCGTCCAGTACAATAACGCGTCTAGGGTGCTATTGGGACTGCCGCGATACTGTAGTGCCTTTTTTTTTATTGTCACTAGGCTTGCATTTGACCTCAACTCGGCTGATGGAAAGCGACGATGAGGTCGAAGATGTAGCATGCGTGCCAAGAAGATACCTATTCACTCTTGATTTGAAGACCCCAAGGTTATACTTATCGGGGAACAATGACTCAGGCAGAGAGTTTCAGTCCTTTGCAGTACGCATAAGAAAAGTGGATGCAAAACGCTTAGTACGAGATGGTGGGACGTCTACCATAAATGGATGACGCTCTTTTGTCCCCCTCGTTGTTCGATAATCAAAAGGTGTTTCAAAGGCCTCAGCGATGTTTACAGAGGCACGGACAGATTGCTTTTTTACCATCGTACGCAAGCGGTGCGCATTGCTGTTGCGGCGGTCTCGCGATAGTCCGAATGGCATCGTGAACGTGTAGGCGAACAGATGGGATTCTCCGATGCTGCGGCACTGGTTGCACCTGCATACTACCGTAGGGTAGATGCGTCGGGTGTGGGGGTCTTTAGTCGTTTCGCACCGCGACCGGTTCGGACCGCGGTGCGAATCGACCAAAGACTGTTTCTGAATGGGGCCATTCGCACCGCGTGGTTGGAGCGGTGCGAATGGCCCAAGGTATGTTTTGGAATGGGTCGATTCATACCACCAATGTTCTTTTCGTAGGTCCGATTTGGACTCGTATCAATTTCAATTATTTATTTGTACAGATGAGTAGAAAAGTGGTTAGTGAAAATGCAATATAATAGATACTTAAATTTTGTTTTAATATAGATTTTAAACGTGGCATAATCACAAATTGAGTACTAACTGTCTTTCTACAACAAAATAAACATCTGTTGGGCAAAAATGATTCCGAAATAATACACACTTGTTTTAGCACTTACCTATAACAAGTGTATATTATAATTGGTATCATTTTTGCTCAACAGATGTTCATCTTGTTTGGTGTAACATGGTAATGGTTTTAAATCACAGCTTATTATATACTTATAACTAGGTAATCATTGAAAATCACAGGCGTAAAATTTTTAAAATCAACAAAGTTAAAATACTTGTAAACAATAATTTTATATTGGATGAAAAATTTAGGTAGTGGGCTTATTACTTAATGTAACTTATAAATTATTTAGTGTTTCCTGTTATTTTGTGCCTGGTTGTACTATAAGTGACGTGCAATAAAACTACATATCTTCTCTGTCCGAATTCACCTATCCCAAAAGAGAACTGTTTTGTTCTCCATTGCGGTCCGAATCGACCCATTCCAAAAAGTTCTTGGGCGATTTGCACCGCGGTGCGAAAGGACCCATTCAGAAAGAGCTCTTGGGCGATTCGCACCGCGGTCCGAACCGCTCGCGGTGTGAATCGACTAAAGACCCGGGTGTGGCAGGGTTGGAGTATCAATAAATAAATGTACCTACTATAATTATAATTAAGCTAATTTCTACCTAACTGATATGGATTCTTTCCGAAATAAATGTCTCATCATCATCATCATCACAGCCCATAACAGTCCACTGCAGGACTTCGGGCTTCTCCCACTAAAGGGGAGGTTATTACTATAATCTCCACGCTTGGCAGGCGGGTTGGAGATCGCAGTGTTATAAATATAACAATGGAAAACGCTGCTGCCCATTTTCTAGTCTATGGAGACTCTAGATCTTTTGTCTCAAAAACGTTAGTCGCCTTGTACGACACCCACGAGTGTAATGCGTTGGTGCTATTCTACTCTGCCGGACACCACACGGCCCCACATTGCGCCCTAGAAAAGTAGTCGATTATAAAAAATATTACTGATTATTAATTCTGTTACACTTTTGTTAGTCATAACTTATCATACTATAATCTTTACTGTTTTGTTACCAGGTTCCAAAATTAACGTTGGAGGAAAGATGTGTTTGTGTCTACCTACCTATGTATATACCTACCTTCATTGCGCGCGCGCTGTGCCGCCGCGTCCAAGTACCTACTTACTTCAGTAATAAATCGGCACCCTAACGAAAGGTGTTTTACTATATCCATACAGTTCACTTTAGCTGCATGCTTTTACTCTGGCGAGAATCGAGTAAAATTACTTATATTTCTGTTATACGAAAAATAAAAACTTTAGACTAGAATCATTAGGTATTTTCCCTCTTTTGTAGCTGCAAATGTTTACACGAGAAGAAATTTGTCCTGGTTCCCTATTTTTGAACCGCTCGTCTTGATTCGAACGGTTTTCAATTCCGATTTTCGACATAAGGAAATCAATGTTTTAATACATAACTCTGATTTTTTTCGGTTTAAAATAACCGCTCGCATTAAGATGCTAATGTAAATTAAAAAATATTGAATTTTTCATGTCGAAAATAAAATCGAAACCGAGGCGAGTGCTTCAAAAATAGAGCCCCAGGTCTCTGTACCTCGTTTTACAGCGAAAATATGGTAAAATCGATGTACATTTTATCACCCGGGGCCAACCTTGGTTTATTGGTTGTTACCGAGATACCCGTTTGATTGTTAAATATCGAGACAAGAGGCCTATGGTCCGTTTTTAAAATAAATGGTTCATCGCGACCATAAAGGTATTGGAACTTTTTTACTCCGAAAATAATAGCTGTGGCCTCCTTTTGGATCTGGCTATAATTTCGCTCACTAGCCGTGAGCGACCGTGATCCGTAAGCTAGCGGGCGTTCGCGACCGTCCGCTAGCAAGTGTGCTAGCAAGCAACCAAGGCCGGCAGGGCCGGCATCCACGGACAGTACCAGCTGCGCGCTGGGCTCGAAGTGCGCCAGCACGCGCTCCGAGGCCAGCTCGCGCTTCACGCGCCGCATCGCGCGCGCCTGCCGCTCGCCCCACTGCCACTTGACGTCGGCGCGTAACAACTCATGCAGCGGACTCATTATAGTGGATGCATAGTTTACGACGCCAAGGAAACGTTTTACCTCTGTGACATTAGTCCACTCCGGTGAATTTAATATAGCTTTTACTTTGTCGGGGCAAGTCTGTAGACCGTTTATACTTATAACGTACCCAAGGTAGGTCACGCTATCTCTAAAAAATTCTCATTTTTCACGTTGCAAACTTAGGCCAGCGTCCATTAACCTACGTAAAACTTCATTTACCCTTTTTAAATGTAAGCTTTTGTTTGGAGCCGTGATGCAAATATCGTCTAACCAGCAGCTTACCCCATCAATCCCAGACAATAATTTTTCCATTGATTTTTGGAAAATAGCCGGAGCGTTTGCCAAACCGTATACCAGTCTGGTATATTTGAAAAGGCCCTTATGAGTATTGATGGTGGTCATCGCCTGAGACGCGTCACTTAAAATAAATTGATTGTAGGCATTTTTAAGGTCGATTTTACTGTAATGTTCGCCACCTCCCAATTAAGCAAACACCTCCTCAATTCGAGGTAAGGGATATTTATCAATAACAAGATCCTTGTTCAAGGTGACGGAGTAATCGCCCGCAATTCTAACCTTCCCATTTTCCTTCAAGACGGCTACGTAATTGGAGTTGTTAACTGGTACTAATATACCAGATTTCACTAATCTATCTAACTCGACTTCAACACGCTCCTTTAAAGCAAATGGTAACGTCCTAGGTTTGAAAAATTTGGGTATGGCGTTCTCTTTAAGCTTTAATTCGACTTGAAACTTATTGAACGAACCTAATTCATCGTGCCATAATTCCGAATATTGTTCCAGCAATTTACAAATATCGTTATCAGTCGATATATTATTTAATCTAGTCGAAAATGCCAACTGAAATGCGGACATAAAATCTCGGCCCAACAATGGCGGGCCACCACTTTTAATAACAAATTTTCTAATTTGTTTTGTTTGATTATTGTAAGTCAATTCACATTCGAAAAACCCCAGGGGCGAAATTTTATGTCCATCATAAAGACCCATTTTAACTTTACACTTCTGAAGACTGTAACATGTAAACATTTGTTTGTATAATTGTTCAGAAATAACAGTTAAACTTGAACCAGAATCCAACTCCATGCTAAGATATCGTTTACCTAAGCTTACATCTAATTTAATAGGGTTAGTACCAACATACCTCAAATTGAAGGTATGACATTCTTCACAATCCGATTCCTCGGATTCGATTTCTGAATGACCGCGTCCGGAAATATTATTAACGCGCGCCGTTTTCCACTCCTTACATACTTTCTTGAGATGGCCTATTCTTCCACACTTTTTGCACTTGTAGTCTTTGTAACGGCAAGTAGAATTATCATGATTTTTTAAACCACACACCGCACACGCTGAACTTTGCGAATATTCTCCTCGCTGCGGGTACCGCGCCGGTGACCGAGAGCCGCGCGGGCCGCCGGCGCCGCCGCTCGTTGCGCCCGCGCTTCGCCTGGTACCTCCTCCGAACGAGGCTCGAAATACAGGCTCCTCCTTCACCACCAACGCCTTGGCGTCCCTCGCACTCGCAGCCTGCTCCGCAATCTCCAGCGCCCGTGCAACTGTCAATGTCGATGGGTTTTGTTCGAATAACTTATCTCGTTCGGGGCCAGAGCCCAGGCCAAGGACAAAACGATCCCGTAGGTTCGTTACGAGTGCGGTGTCAAAGTCACAGTAACTCGCTAGACCTCTTAGTCGCGCCGCCCAGTCTCCTAAGTTTTCGCCAGGACTTATTGTCGCCTCAAAAAACTTTGCCTTTTCCGCAAACGAACATTGTTTGGGTTTAAAATGCACGTCGAGTAAACCAATCAGCTCCAGATATTTTAGTTCATCGATGTTTTTCGGATATGCGAGATTACGCACCAGTCGATATGACTCATCCGATCTTATCTACTCTTATGATCTTCATTCCCCGCATTCGCTTTCAAAAACTGCACCAGTCGAAAGTAGTTAAATTTCCGGTATAAGACATTTTAATAGTAAAAATTATAACACGCGGGTAAGTCACAATCGTCGTTTGCCAATGAACTGTATGGATATAGTAAAACACCGTTTCGTTAGGAAGCCGATTTATTACCGAAGTAAGTAGGGCTGAAGTAGTAAGACCTAGAACGTCCGAGACGAACTATAGCAATGAAAAGCAATACGTTAATTAGCATTCGAGCTTCACACTGTATTCAGCCAAGTAACAATCGCTCCATTCAAGGTTTACCGTCTTGTGTTCTACATCTGACAGCTGTAGTTGAATTACATACATGCGGGACACATGGGAAGCGTCATAAATGCATTACGAGTGCAATACAATAATGCCTTTATGATGTGTTTGTGTCTACCTACCTATGTATATACCTACCTTCATTGCGCGCGCGCTGTGCCGCCGCGTCCAAGTACCTACTTACTTCAGTAGGGGAGACCGGGGATGGTTGGCTATAGGGGCAGGTAGACACTAAGCAACAATAACTCGCCACCATCACGTGTTTTTCATTAACCAATCACGAGCCACGATGCCTCCCCGCGACCCGCGAACTTGTGCGAAGTGAGCCGCCGCAGTCGCGCGGCGTTCGTGAGTGACATCACACGTTGTATTTTTGGGCTCGGTAAGTAATTTTTTTCGTTCGTACTTTTTTTGTTATTGTGCGTATGGATCTGTTAGTAACAATGTTATTGTTATGCCAAATGTAAATATTATAGTTTTACTCAATATTACATAGTATTGCTTCCATGTTAACGCCAGAGTTTGTATATGATACGCAGGTAAAATTCAAAATGGCGTCAGGGGTTGGTTGACAAATTTTGTTTGGGGTAGGTAGACTAATTAGTCAACCAACCCCTTTAAAATAATTATAATATTTTATACTCATTTAAAGAATTGTGTGGGCTAATGTGCACCGTCAATGTAAACACTATTGTGGTCTTCTTTCGTATACTAAATTACAGTTGTATTTTTACAGAAAATCTGAAAGGGGTGATGTACAGTCAAGTTCATTAATATGTGAGCATTACCAAGACTTCAAATATAAATGTACATGGAAGGGTACTTATATATCTGAGCAGATGTACATATGTTTGATTGATGAATTCGCTCAGATATATAAGTACCCTTTCATGTACATTTATATTTGAAGCCTTGGCAATGCTCACATATTAATGAACTCGACTGTACCAAAAGATATCCTAGAAAGAGCTTGCAACGCAGTGATCTTCGATAATAATAGCATAAACGCCACATCAAAGAAATACCAAATTCCATACAAAACGTTGCATCGTTATGTAACCAGACTTAAACAAAAGCTATAAAGTAATCCGAACCTCAGTAGAGCTGATTTGACCCTGGACACGGCGGGGTACATAAAAAATAGACAGATATTTAGCGATGACGAAGAAAATAAACTGGAAGCTTATTTGAAGACGGCTGCTGACATTTATTATGGATTAACACCGTATGAGACACGCAAGTTTGCATTCGAATACGCAAAAGAGAATAATAAAAGGTTGCCGGAGTCTTGGAATACAAAATTAATGGCTGGCGAAGATTGGCTTGGTAATTTAAAATAGAAAAATTAAAATGTTTATTACTTTAAACTTTATATAAGTTATTTATTGACCAAAAATAGATCTCAAATTTAAGTTTGTTTATAATTCAATAAAAAGTTTCTATTATGTAGTACATTTCAATGTTATATTTTATACTAATTCTCTTTATTTACACTAATTACTGCCTAGGTCAACCTACCCCATGCTTATGGTCAACCTACCCCGGATATGGGGTAGGTTGACCAAGCGTCAGTGGTTTAGAAAATCTACTAAATAAGTATTATAATGATAAATATATAGGTTATAGAGAAGTATTTTGGGTACCTGAATAGTTCTTCTATCTGTATCAACTGTTGTTTTTGTTATTATAAGTTAAACATCAAAGATGTACGAGCTTAAGTCAAAAGTTAGTCAACCATCCCCGGTCTCCCCTAATAAATCGGCATCCTAACGAAACGGTGTTTTACTATATCCATACAATTCATTGGCGACGAGGATTATAATATGACCTTGGTACTTTACTTGGTCAAATTATAATATGACCTTGGTACTTAAACCACTTACAATATTAAGAGGAGACCCGCACAGCGAGATGAGTACTGATCCGATCATGATTTCTTCATGTATTAAGTATGTCGCTCACAGATATTTATTATTGGAGTAGGTGGGGCGCTCAGCAGTATCATGTCGTCGCAGTAACTTAGAGTCTCCCCCGAGTGCGCACGTACTTATAATTTTGTATACATGATCTAGAAATCAATATCTTTGCTTGTGGTTTGTCAGATTTTTATTACACTGCATTTATAAAATAAAATAAAAAAATAAGAATAAAAATGATTTATTTCAGGCCGATTGGCCCATAAGTTGCCTTACAAAGGTAATTTGTCAAGATTTATAATTTATTACAAGCAATATTTTATAATATAAGATTAGATTATTAATAAGTATTATGAAATTGAATATCTATAATAACAATAACTATGAAAATAGCAAGATATGGAAATGACAAAGACTACCTAATCATGAGGTTATAATCGGAATCACAAAAACAAAATACATGTGTTTAACAGGCCAGAGACAACAGCATTGGTATTATAACAGTCCAACAGATACAGATACATGCAGACAACAGCTACTCAATGACCTAAATCACCACATTCGTACAAATGCTGAGGTGTAGCCTGGTCCAGTGCTTATCGAAGCGACTGTCCAGCCGGTCCGCTATCACTGTCAGGATGGTGTTGCGGGCGCCGCGCAGCCGCACAGCGCTTGCGCAGGACCGCGTGGAAGCCGTCCACGTGCGCGTCCGCGAACATGCCGGACGCGCTACAGGCCCGCGGCAGCCGCAACATCACCCTAAACGCATTATTATATTGGACCCGTAGGGCATTGAACGATTTTTGTGTATATTTGGTCCATAAACTGCAGGTGTACAGCGATGTACAGTACGCCCGGAAAAGAGTAATTTTAACATAAGCTGTACAACGATAAAATCTATTCGCTATCATATTTACCCTAATCGCCAATGCCCTACGTTCCCGTTCCATATCTGTGTCATCACATAAATTCTCATCTACTACATGCCCTAGATATTTGAAGGAAGATACCCTCTCAAGCAGCGTTCCACTAAGTCGCACCGGAGGAACATTAGATGGACATTTGGTACCAGCTTTAAACACCATGAACTCACTTTTTGCGGCATTATATATGAGGCCATGAGTCAGGGCATATCTTTCACACACGGCTAATAGCTTTCTCAGTCCACTGATCGAATATGATTATGATTTTCATACAAATTTTGTTGACACGATATATTTTAACGAAAATCTGACAAACCACAATCTCCATGATTGTGGTGGTCAGGTGGTGCATTGGTGGTATATTGGTTCCTAGATCACGTATACAAAATTTAATTGGCGTTGATAGCGTATCTAATATTGAAAATATTTAAGGTTGAAATTGTAGTCTTATATACTGTAAAGTGTGCTTAAGTTTTAGTTAAGTTTGTATTATTTTATCCAATTTCTATCGGTGGAAACTTATAATTGGCTCTGTGCTGCCAGTAATATTTTATATTGTAATTATTGCTATTGGTTTTCCTTATTCCTTAAGTAAATAAAATAAAATATGATAAAACTACGTTTGTTTGGAGCAACTTCGGGAGAAACTGGAATAAGCAAATGCCTCTCACGACTCTGCCGTCACGTGGTGGCGCTGAGCTTTCGCGTATGCTGTTCACATTATTAAATTGATGGTATGCCATCTAGGTAATCCCAATCCGCCCTGCCTAACCCCACCAAAAATATCCAATATTTTTATATGAATAACTAGCAGTGCTCACAGTTTTTACCCGCGCTGAGTTCGGATCTCTTAAAACATTCAATTATCGAGCGGGACCCTAATGATTTTCCGGGGTGAAAAGTGGTCTATGTAATGACGAAATAATGTAGATTCCCATTAACGAAAGAATTTTCAATATCGGTTCAGTAGGTAGTTTTGGAGATTACCCCCAACATACAAACATACAAACTTTTCTTGTAATATAGGTTTTAAGACTTTCGTGGTTATTCACTACACTTTCACTAGACATAAACTTTTCTTGTTTATGATATTAGTACAGTCTGGGTCGATGGTACACTAAACTATTACCGTACCAACAAATATTCATTGTACAGAAAATGTTACTGAATATTATGTTATGATGGTAACTTAAAGCTAAATTAAAAAAGAAACCTAAATATATTATGATAATGAAAAATCGAAACGAAATAATAACAATTTAAAAAATGTTGCAATTCCGGGATATAAAAATATCTATCCACCTTAAAATTCTGATTGCCATTCTACAACGTTGCTGTCTCTAATTATGGTTGTCGGAACACCGAATAACCCGATTAACAAAATTTCAATTTCCCTAGAGCTCTATGTGGCTAGTCTGGTAAAATTTAGGTGTTGCTATGTGGTAACCTAATTTTATATATTGCACCCTTCCTACCATTACCAACAGTCATTACAGTTGGTAAACAGGATAGTTGCGGTCGTCCGGTCGATTGCGGATATTAGTTAAATTCAAAAAGTATGTTTTATTTAGGTACATTATAAAAATATGTATATGTCGGCAAAGGAGTGACTCTTTCTCGGGAAAGATGGCCACCAGAAGGCATTTTTCGGGAACTAAAGGTCTTCCATTATTTTTTTTACCCGTCTAATGTGAAATTCAAACTTCAATTATAATTACAATAAATTCGCATTATAAGAAGTCGATAAGATGGTTACACAGGTTTTATTGTGTGACTAGACTCTCGGGTTATTTACCAAACCCTCCAACAAGTCGTGGATAATAGGTTTTTACTTAGAAAATTGTGGTCTTGTACGGCGAAAATG
Organism: Blastobasis lacticolella; assembly: GCA_905147135.1. Lineage (NCBI taxonomy): Eukaryota > Metazoa > Arthropoda > Insecta > Lepidoptera > Blastobasidae > Blastobasis > Blastobasis lacticolella. The sequence goes on from LR990041.1 coordinate 20,603,725, forward strand.
ACGGAAACTGGAATTTTCTTACGTCAGCAAATTATTCACATTCCTGTAAATCACAAATCCCGTTACGTTGACACTTTGTAGGTATAATTAGATGACATTATGCTAACGGGTGCATATCATTTCATTTTAATAATCAACTTCTTCACTAAAAAATCATTTCTGGTTAAATAGGCAAGCTGTGGCACGCCGAATATGACGTCATTCAAATAGTTCCAGCCACACCGCGAGGTGGCACACTGATCGACGTTCTGTTTCCGAGTAATTAGAGTGTCCACGCCTATGTTCGCTTTCGACATAATAATTAAATCACCAACAGCTGCGCGCAGCATCTTGTATTATTTTCTATCGCCTTTCCATTCCTTTATTAATCCTCTTTTCCACGCTCATGCTTTCTATTTTTCTTAGGCGTGGACAATAGACAATACAGACACAAATAAAATATGAACAATAGAGCTTAAGGAACTTGGGTTAGAAAGTAACTATTGTAGCCTTTTAGGTATTTTAGTGCGACAGATTATTTTTAGGTTAGCGAAATCGAATGACTTTTGGGTCACATAACATTGGCTAATATGAAATTCGAGTATCCCTAAGATTTTAAATTTGATGTTCAATCAAATCACGCAAGCTTTTAATTGTCAAAAGCAAAAAATCGAACATGAGCGAGTGCTCATAAATTGTGTTATTTATTTCATTAAAATCTAATCGCGGAGCAAAAATAAATTAAATGTCATGTTGTACATAGACCTGTTATCTGTCTCTGTCGCTCCCGCACTAATAGATAAGAGGATGACCTCTATATAAATGTCATATTATACAATGATGTATAATATGACATTTATAGTCCTGCTCTGTTATACATATATGCTCTTAGTTACGATTTTTTATTTTCGTTATTTTAGTTATTTTGGCACTATTATCGTCACCCACACTTATACACTATATTTAGATCACTAGTCATGATTTTATTAGGTCAAAACACGAATATAAGCAGTTTATGTATATTAAATGGTAATTAACGTAGGAGCTATTTGTTTACTTAGCAGCGCCCTCTGGCGGAAAAAGCTTTTATATAATTAATATGAAGTATTGAGGTAATTAAAGCTGAAGCTGTGACATGTTGGTATGCCTAATATGGCCTGAATATCTACATAATATTATGACCACAGAATATAAATATTTAATGACCTGAATTATTCAGGTCGGCTGCGCTGATAGCGATTTCAATTCTCGATTTGCCGCCGGACAGAAATTGAAGTGATTAATTTTAGTGTTACTGTACTGCATCCAGATATAAAATATGCTTTTTTGTACGTGTCAATGAAACCCCAATACAAGGAAATCTAGGATGGGCCTTTGGAATGGGATTTATGAATTATAATAAATGGTCAGTTAGTAATAAAAAATAATAAGATAAACACAACGTATTAGCCTACATTTCCAATGGAGCCTGGCCAACGACCTAGCATTGTCCCGATGCCGCCGCCACGGATAAGTCTTCCTCGTGATCCCACTGGTGGGACGAACTGGGCCCATCAGAAAACGGAGTATTTCAGTGATAGCAATTTCGTACGGATATTACTGGGATTGCAAAAGGGCCCAAACTAAAAAGCTTTAGCAAGTGAGTAACTTAGGCTACATTTTATCTTCAAAAAATTAGAGATCCCTAGGATAATTGCAATATCATAATCCATGGTACCAAAATTTCAAAACGACTGCAGCTATTTAACTTTTTTATTGTTGGGGATATATTTTTCAGGACAATGTCTGTATTCAAGAAAGGTGTACGGTAGGGTAGGGGTAGGACGCCACGCGAACGAAGCAGCGCCGGGCCCACTAGCATCAACATAGTTAGTTCTAAGCTTCGCCAACAGATGGTTTGGCAAGTATAAAGATGACAAACGACGGCTACAGTCTCAGGATCAAGTGTCGGCGGCAGCCGCGACCTTTGTATGGGCCTTGAGTAATGATGGGCGCGGTGGTCTACGGATGTCCATTGTTTATGTCTTCAATACACATAGACTCTTTGTGTCTCTGAAGTACCAATGATTTTACGTGCATTGTGTACTGTTACATTGCATATTAGTGTGCTGACTCTGCATTTTGTTTGCAAGGTAGTTTCAGTTCGTTTCCTAATTCGGCTTCGGGATCGCTTAAAGCGATAAGGCCACCATTGCGCGCATATGAATTGTCAAATGTCTTTTTTCTGTTGTGTATATTTGACTTTTGAGTGTACAATAAAGAGTTTTTCTTACTTAATTATTTAAGAGGCTTCTAAATGTACAGTATGTGTTTTAACTGTATTGTGTGGCTGCAATACTGGCAATGGCCCGGCCATGAAAAAACATTTTGCAAAGAGTGCGGCTGAGATAACAATAGAAAAACTGATTACAAATGGTTTCCGGCAAGGCCGGCCATTGTTTTACAGCCACATATTGCAGTAAAAATATTGCCTGTTTAGAAGCCAACTATCAATAAACTTATATCAAATTCCTGACCACTGTACATAGCCTGCTTATTAGAAATAAAATAATATCAGAAGTACAAATAAACACAAAACACACATTTACCTAATAGTGCCAAACTCAATGTAGACTCAATACAATCAACGATAGACGGCTTGGAATATAACTGAGTCGGCGGCGCGTCTCACCACAAGTTAGTCACGAAGTTAGCCGAATGTCGCACTACTCTTCACGAACCAAGAGTTTCGGCGCGACCGAAAGTTACGGCCAATTTTTAGCTGAAACCGAAATAAAGGCCGAAAGTAGATTTCTCAGCCGAAACTAACCGCAACCTAAATTTCGGACGGTCATTAATTGGCTCATACTTTAATGGTCCTTCGAAGCCTAACTCTATTTTTGTGTGTGTTTATCTCAAATATAATACCTATACCAGTCTGATTACAAATCCAAACCTAGATTCAAGGGCTAAATATGGTGATATGGTTCTCAAGCAGAGGTTTAGGTAAAGGTAAACAATATAAAATTAAAACACAACTAACAAATAAAGAATGACATTTAAACACATAGCACACCACGACACAATAAACGACAAATGTTGTTTGTGAGTAAAATGTGTGAAAGTGTAAATGTAAAATTGCTTTATGTAAATAATTTTTTGTAGGTACGTGGATACCTTGAATTTTTTAAATAATATTATTTTAATCTAATTACATTTACTTTGAATTTACCTTTGTCCGGTACCGATACCGGTTCAAATGACAGTTTTCCAGAAAACGGGAAGGCACTGGTACGTAACCATTCTATTAGTAGTTTATAATTGCAATAGTTAATACCAACAGCTGTGATCGAAATGTTCAGATAAAATGATTTACTTATCAGAGTCCGCTCGAGCGCGTACCACAGCCTTATCTATTTCTGTCGTCAAGCAACAATGCTTGGTTCCGGTTTGAAAGATATGGTAGCCAGCGCAATTATAGGCTTGAGACATTTCAACTTAGTCCTTATAGTGACAACGCACCTGCGGTCATGATTGTTGCTTGCAACCTAAATGCACGAATCGTAGATTTTATGTTTGAGAGTTACCGTTTACCATCACGTGAGCTGTTATTTAGTTTGTCATTACGTAGTATAAAAAAGATCATAGAACCGCAATAAATACTTTAAAGGTACGTAATACGAAGCACAAAAGCATATTGACAAAAATCTATATTTTCTCTCTTCATTCAAATGAGATTTATGTTTTACAGGTAACAGGCGAGTCAGTAAGGTTTTATTAAACTTTATGGATTGTAATATTCTAAAATTTATATTACTTGGAATGAAATTCTTGGAATTCTACAAGGCAATGGAGCAATGAACTCAGATAATAGTCGCAGCATGGTGCGACTAACCGTTCTTCATTCAATTTAACTTGTGCGTCTCGAATGCTGGGATATCTTTTTCGCACCTCTCTGCGCCCAACACAAGTGTTTAAAGCTTAGATTTTATTTAGAAGCAATATAACATCCTTTTAATACAAACTAAGTAGCTTTTTCTAAAACGTCTTTGGAGGTATCTTTCGTTTTGTACTAACAAGAGATTGACGACATCACAGATATCTGTCAAATGAGATATCTGGAACTTATCAGTTTTTTTTATAGATTAGGTGGCAAAGAAGCTGACGGCCTGCCTGATGGTAAGCAGTCACAGCAGCCTATGGACGTTTGCAATACCAGGGGCATCACCCACGCGTTGCCGACCCCGTAAAATTCCTTTCACAACTTTCTCGAAGAACTCCATGTTTGTGAAACAGTTATTCTTTCCAGTATAACAACTTTTTCCAGAACGGCTTACATCGTTCCATAAAGTTTAGAAAGAATGATCGGCAACAGAAATGAAACACAAACCGCAACCTAATATTCGCATCGACAAAGATTGCCTATTTCAGTTACTGCTGCCCGCTATCAACCATAAAAAAGTTCAACCATTGAACGACGACATACAAATCGTTAGCAAACGTTTGTTACAAATTCGACAGGGGAGCCCCAGGCCATCGAGGGGCGCAGGGGGAGGGAGGGGGAAGCAGAAATGGAACCAACGGCATAGCATATTTACCACGAATGGTAAAAGTTTCACAGCCCAAAGTCGTTCAGTTACCGCGATTTTATGAAAGCAATCGTTCACTTTTCTAATATTAAGGTAATGTAATCACCTTGTCAGCTAGAGTCGTTGGAAACCTGTTCATTAGAATACACAAATTACTGTGTAATACGTTACTGTTGAATGTTAGAGATCCAATCAGTTCTGTGATTATTTTAAGGTACACATTAATAGGTTTCGAACGGTAAGTTAAAGCAAGGGCTTCGAAACGTCTACTATACGATAATAATCATAATGCCAATTTATCAGTAAGTTTTCGTTACCGTTCGTGTTAACAATTTACTGCGAATAGGTAACAAAAACTAACTGAAAGTCGAAGAGTTTGGCAATGACCGTAAGGTGTTTGGCAACCCACGGGTGCTTACAAAATATCACAAAATTCTTCATAAATTGTCTACTTAGTAGTGAATCCGCCAAAATATTCGGAGACAATTGTTTTTCTTTTCAGTTCTCTAAATTTAAACTCTCGTATCTTTTCCTACGTTAGTATAATATCAAATCTGGAATAAAAAATCTCTTTACATTTTCTCTTTCGAACTGGATTTTTCATTAACTATAACGCGAGCAGATGCTGCAGCAAAAGTGTGGCACTTTCAAAACGGCTCCTGAGTTACAGCTACCATTTATCTTAAAGTGTATGCAAACAGGAATTTATTTAGAACTGCTGCACGAGACTTCGGAATGAAAGGAAATTCTTCGTTCAAATCAAAACAGAGTGACCTGAATTTCTGGTTTGGTCTGGTACTCGATTCGCTCGCTTAATAGGCTTCGCAACTACGAGATAGGAAATTGGAATTTAGCTAAGCTAAAGCTAGTATTGCGTATATCTACATATGTAAGAGGTCGAAAATAATAGATAAATATGTAATGTTTCATTTAAAAAACCAACCACGATATCAACTGCTATAATCTAAATGTTATTTAAGAATTGTCAAGAGAATGCAATCGCTATCAGTCACTATCGTCCATGTGCTTTTTTTTATTATACAAGTAGTTGACCCTGCGTGACTTCGTTCGCGTTTTGTACACCTACCCTACACCTACTCTATCCCTTCCTACCCTTTTTTGTATGTACATACCACCCCTGTTTTATAGCGAACAAAACAAAAAGGAATTCTCCAAATTGTTCCAGCAGTTTCTGACTTTTAGCGAAACTAACGCACAGCAATTGCTTTTTATATACCTAGAAGATATACAGCTCAAGAGGATAAGTTTATTATCGTATATCTGATCAGTTGTAAGGCCTATACAGCGAACTAGTATTGTAGCTCACTGAGCTTATAGCATATTTTTATCAAGATATTAAGAGGCCTTTTTTAAAGTAAGAAGATCACAGTCGCTTTTAAGCAGTTAATTAAAATAGTTGCAAAAGAATTAGAGTATAAGAAATTCACTTTAGGTATTCTTTTATTGTATAATATTTACAAAAATAGTATACCACATGAAAGTGCTATGAATTTTCGAATTTACTTTTTCTTTAAGTCTTAGGTATCTGATTACAAAAGACAATCTACATTTTGATTAAATCAGCCATATTTTCGATTGGGGACGTTAAATCTGGTTAATCCGCTTGATATTGATAAAATTTTCACATCAACCAAACGATAAAAAGCCGTAATGGGTACAAAATTAAGCTGTTAACTCTAGTACGATCCGGCTCCAGTTGCTAACAAAAATAATTGCCGGCCTGATTTGAAATGAAAAATTTAGATGACGTCTCTTAAATCAAAGGAGAAAGGAGAATTTCGGGGATAATTTAAAAGTCGTACTAAATTCTTGTCTCGTCATATTTAAAACTCGAGGGTTCTTGGAAGTTGTGGATTGATGTCACTTTAAAATTGAATTTGTTTGTAAATTATATTTACAATTTATTTCTTTTCTTAGAATTGTTTTGCAACTTTACCGGGTCACTTGTCTGTCAAGGGATGTAAAAGGTAACATTTTAAATTTACAGTAATATAATTACTTAATCGTTTATAAATTTTGAGCCGAAATAATAATCTTGATGTCAATGTTTAGGTTTTGATTTCAAGCGCGTGAGTTCAGGGTCCGCCTTGACCATGATCCAGGATTTGGCAGATCAGGTAATTACAGTGGAACGACTGCCATCGGCCTAAGCGATGGCTTGACGTCGTCAAGAATGATATGCGCGTCAATAAGCTCACCACCAAGGATGCTGAAGACTGAGTGAAGTGGGCTAGGAGTAACAGGAAGGCGGACCCTGGACCCTCGTGTGGCGCGCGATGGCGCAACCAGCACATAACGCCAAGTTTTTACATCTGGTTAAACAGACAAAACTGACGAGATCTCATTTTCATAACCTCATAAAAACGAGAGATAATATTTTTATTCAATGCTAATTCAAGGTCAAAACAGCGAGCTGACTGAATATGCTAAACGATGACAGTAGATTCATGTTTCTAAGAATACATTATTAAGGTAAGACGATATACACATTTCCGTCACGGTCCGGTTTTCTGACTATGTAATTTTAAAGACGTTTCACATTAAAACGCCAATTTCTTAGGTGAAGACTTTATGTTATTCTACTTACTATATTAAATTTGATACATTTAAGTGATGCTGCAACAACGTAACCCTTTCGGCATCTCAAGAGTCTTTACAATCTTACTGTCATTTCCCAATCTCTGACGTAGCCTAAGTATAATTTGACGACTCCCAGGACTGTAAAATTTGGTTTCCCAATAAAGATATCCAGTGGGATAATGGCTCTGTAACCATTTGGGCGTTTGGCGTGGAATCGGCCGGCTCCCTGCAATGAATTCAGATAGCCCGATTAAAAATAATAAAGACGATAGGAGTAAGTAAAGGAAGCAGTTATGAAGTAACTGGCCCATTAGAGGTGGCGGTAAAAGGGAACATGCTACCTAGACGTAAAATTGGGGTTAGATGTGCGCTGTGCGAATTTGTGTAGTCAGCTGCAGAGAGAACTGACCCCTCTACCATACATTGAATGTATTATGTTCTTATATATAGGAATATAGTTCAATTCACTCTGCAGCTAACTTTACCTATTATAATCTTATCATATCCTACTATTAAAACAGTCATGGGCACAATTATCCGCCCGCCCAATAATTTTAAATTAACCTTGGTACAATGCTGGCGTTACAAATCAGTCTAAATTCGTAATTAAACGATTTTAATTAGTCTCTCGATTTGGTAGTCAATAAGACAATGATTACCTATGTACTCAATTAATTTCTTCAACACGGTCGCTTTACGTCAGACAATATTTTTATAGGCTTGTCTGATTTACCTGTCTTCAAGCAGATAATACAGAGATAATCATTGTCTTATTGGCTATCAAACCGCGAAAATCTAGTTGTGTTTATGAAGTTAAAGGCTGATTTGTAATGCCAGAAATGCATGAACGTATATGGAAAATTATTGGGTGGACGGATGTGCGTGTATTATAAATGTGAAGATTTGTAAAGATGGTTGTAACTCCTTCAGACTAAAAAGTAGGTAACTCGCGGCCGGCGAGTGCCAGAACCAAAACAATTTTTTTATCGGAGTAGCATTTTAAAAACTTGTTGGTATTTAAAGTCACCCTTGCGGCCCTCGAATGTTCTTGAGCACTGGAGCAGTGGAATTACCATAACCTCAAAACAGAGGTACATTTCCGGCTACCATTTAGAAGTTTTTACAATACTTACATCTGTTAGGAAATGCGAACCTTTGACAAATAATTTTACACATTTCCTTTAAATTGGCTCGCCATTGTATATATTTTCTAGATTTCACAGATTTCCGGTAACATAATATACATTAATTACTTTAATTATTATTGATAATTCTTAGTAGTTGACCATGGCTCCAATGGCCATGCACTCGGATCAGATATTCCTACTAGGGATGTAAAGTTAATAATGCTTGCAACGATTATTCGTTCAATAATTGAGTGTAAGTAAGTGTTTGCAATCTAATAAAAGTCTCGTTAGAGTTACTCTTGGAGCACCCAGCCAATAGTACTTACTCAATTTGGCGAGAAAACCTTCGCGCGATCGTGTAGGTATACAAATCACTACACAAATCCAACAAAAAAACCAATGCTTGTTGTACAAAGCCATGCAAAACGGCAGGCACTCGCCACGGTCGCCGAAGCTGGACATTTTTGTAAATGTACGACGCTTCGCTCGGATCCGAGTGGGCGGTACTGCTGCAACAACACTGCACCACTCGGATCTGAGTGCTTGGCACCCAATGGAACGCAAAGGGAGTAGTCCCCCGACATAGTATTAGATCTTCAAATACTTTATATCAGTCGTTCTATAAGTTCTTTAAAGGTTATTTTCAAAATAAAATAAAATGTTAACGTCAGACATAGTTTACAAGCAAACTATAGCGGTGGAGTAAAAAATCTACTCTAGGTTTGTTGTCTGGCTTTTGAAAAAATAACTCTTTTCAACTTGCATCGTATTTTTAAACAAAAGTATACTAAAAGTATACTGATTTTGTTGGCTGCAACCTAATTGCATAAATTGATTAATATGTTTTGATCAACAGTTACCGTTTACCATTAGGTAAAAAAAGTCAGGCAACCAACCTGAAGTAGATATTTTTGTGCAACACTGTAGTAAAGCTAACAAACATCGTATTCCTTGTACCAGCAAAAGTGACCAAAAGTAAACTGTTGATTTATACAATGATATACAAGAAATGGTAATAAAACGCAAGGAATTGAGATTGTAAAATGTCATCATAATTTGTTTACTTTAATTATCAATAATTATCAGAATCGTATGAGTAGAAGAGGGATGCTCAATAAAATTATTTAATTAACCTGTTAAAATTTAAGGAAATTGTAATCTACTTAAAATAGTTAGGAATTTTGTTGAAAACATGAGATACTTACCTACTTTTAGGATCTAATGCTGTTACATAAGCAATAAATAAATGACAATGACTCGTCTTGACACCTACACACTCGACTAGACACTTGGGAATCGACTGGACACTCGACTTTATAGCTAGACAGGACTAGACACTCGACTAACACTCGACTCGACACTACTTTATAACTAGTCAGGACTAGACACTCGGCTAACACTCGAACAACACTCATCTGGACACTCGATATGACACCTAGACACGATTAGACACTCGAACCTAGTCACTCCAATAATGCAAAAATGTTTTTATGTAGTTTTTTCTTTATAATAGTAACAGAAACTCATATAAACTGCTTCCTGCACTTACCCGTCTTCCCAGGAAACAGTCCAGTAATTCAGAAAATTAGTGCCGTAGCGACGACTGAGTGCTAAGTTCTAGCGACGAGTAACTTAAGTTTCACCTAGTTACCTAGTTATTTGCCTTGTGTTGTTAAGTACATTTAAGTAACACAGGGGAACGTTGTATGGCATCAGACACATTTGAGTGTTAACAAATTAAACGGAAATGTGACCGATTGGAGACATGAAAGTCATTTTAAGTTATAATTGTGCAGTTTGAACTTCATTTGTTATGTGCTTTCGGTAAAATATAAGATTACTTTATCGATAACCGATTGAAATCGTTTATTTTTCAAAAATGTTCAGTATTATCAGTCATCGTACGACAGTAGGACAGGATACTTGAAAGGCCAAAAAAAAAATCATATTACTAATATAATAATGAATACTTTCAACTAGTACCTTGCAATCGTGTTATGGCAATCGCTCCTTATGGTTTCGTTAACCTATTTTGTCTTTTTGTTAGCAGGCATTGATGTAACATCATCACAGCCCATAACAGTCCACTGCAGGACTTCGGGCCTCTCCCACGAAAGGGGAGGTCATTGCCATAATCTCCACGCTTGGCAGGCGGGTTAGAGATCGCAGTGCAGTTGATGTAAATCTACCCAGAAAGATCCTGCTGCCCACCTTTCGGATTTGTCCCTTAGTCGCCTCTTACGACACCCACGGGAAGCGATGGGGTGGTGCTATTCTTTGAGGTGGCGGCACCACACACCACACATGATGTAACATGCTAGTAATATATTAAGTCAACGTATTCAGGAAAATTTACTTTGTTTACTGCGTTAAAAACATATAATGTTAAGATTGGTAGATTTAAATTGTATTTAAGTTGAGTGTAACAAGAGCTTTTAGTACCGAGTTTAAAAAAAAAAATTGATACGATGGTTTTCAAATTCTAGAGGAGCTAGATGGTGGCAACTGCCGTCTTGATTTGCTTAGGGTTACCTTCAGCACATGTCATTGAATCGGAGGGAGGTGGAAAAAAAGTGCCATCTCTTCTTTATTCATTTGGGGTTGTCCTGTGTCGCTATGGCCGTAGACCGTGACACCTTCTAATAAGTTTCTGCTCAGACAATTCCAATTTATAAGATGAATTGTCTGGTTTTAGCTACCGCTCGTTTGGCGGCACGGTTGACGTCCCAATTCGCCTAAGGAGATCTAGACGCTTACCATTTCTTTAACCTAGTCTCTCTCTGGACAGTGTCGATTTGCCAGTAGGTTACTCTGTTGCTGACAATCCTCTGATTTCATTGATTGATTTTTGCTGTTACGTATAATCGATTTTATGGGTTCAGTTGCTAACAAAGTCCATTTCAATAAACTGAAACCAAAATCGATCACGCTTAATCGCAAATGTAACAATTTCTATAATTGAAATCAGATAATTGTTAGTAACAGAGTTACGTAATTAGCCTACGGGTCTCCTCCAAGCACCGTTCGCCCGTGAGATAGCTGCTTGAGTTGTTGAATGTGTTCTCCTTTTGTCGCTACACTAAGGCCGTAGCAGAGTCAAACGCGAAGGATTTGGTTCCTTCAAGATTCATGCATCTACCTATGTACGAAAGCTTTTTCTTTTCTATTTTGTCATTAGGTTATCATATTGCTAGATGGTTTGATATTCAAAATTATAAACCGTAGTTTTGTTATTGGCATTGCAACTTTGAATTCTACAATTATAACTAAATTTTATTGCTGTAAAACTGTATGGAAATAAATAAATAAATAAATAAGATTACAACACCGGATTTGGCGTCAGCGCTGCTCCTGGTATTTAAAACCGGATTGTCATTAGGAGCTCCATTATAAGTAGTTGTCTATTTGTTGCTCATCATGCAAAAACCGCTGAACCAAATTTTAATTGAGATTTCACAGTTTGGTAGCGTGGGGTCCAATTTAAAATCTAAGCCATGTTTCATCTGATTCGGTTAGGTAGAACCAGATGTACAGCTAAACCTCTCTCATCACATCACCGCAGCTGTCACCTCCCACGGCAGTCGTCTCGTGACCACGGTGGGTGTAACCCTACCGAAACGTCGGGAAAACAAATCATAAAGGTACGTCGCGTCCAAGTCCCGTCTAATATAATAATATGTGTAAAGATCGCGAGTTTAGTTTGAAACAAATACTATAATTCATACACTAAAGGGATAATTTAAAACAGTCGCACAGGCAAAATCTAAACTGTCATAAAAACGATTTCCTAACTCTATATCTCCTAAGTCGCGGTCAAAGGTAATATCAATTTGATTTCGTTGAGTGATGGATGTTTGTTATAACTGAGACCTTACAATGATGAGCCCCAGCTCTGATATAAATTCAATTATTTTCCAATTAACTTCAGAGATTTTCACAAGGACCTGATATTTGGATTATCCTACGGCAATACTAATTGCCAATTGGAATAAATAATATAAATTGGAATCGTAATATGAAATAATAGCGTAAAGGAAGATCACTTTGTAGGTTTTTATATAAGTACCACTCTCAGTACAGTAAGTACTTTTCGATGACGTGACTAATAATAATAGGAAAATGAAATTGTATTTTGCTTATAAATAAATATAATCTGACGTAGGATCTACCGTCACAATAATGGCTGGCTGATATTCAATAGATTGGTCATTTAAATTTTAAAGTATGAACATAAAATCACACTTTCCATTTATACCAAATATTAGAAAAGTGTCGAGAATTTGTCATATTTCAGAGCATCGGTGGCCTAGTGGTTAATGCGTTCTTCATAAACACTTCGTAAACATGGAGTTCTTCAAGAAAGGGGTTAAAAGGTTTTTACGGGGCTGGCAACGCGTGGGTGATGCCCCTGGTATTGCAAACGTCCATAGGCTGCGGTGACTGCTTACCATCAGGCAGGTCACAAGCTGGTTTGCCACCTTAGTGGTATAAAAAAATAACATGTTCTTGTAACGGCGAGGGAAAAAAACCATTCAGGCAACTGAATGTGTAACCGTGATCCAATAGGTTCCCCCTGATAACAGGGTTACGGATCAGACGGCAGTAGCTACACTGTAACTACCTGATCTGCCAAATTCTAGATCATGGTCAAGACGGACCCCGAGCCCTCGTGTGCAAGAGTACAACCGGGACATTAACGCCATGATGGAGATAATGAGGATGATAAAGTATTTGTGATATTTACGAGGCTGTGGTTAACTTTATACCTACCTGTAGGTATTATAGTACAAAGGATCCTTAGACGCATTGATCAAAATATCATAAATACATCTCTTATGTTTATTCAACTTTGTAACGTGTTGAATAATTAGGTATTTATTATACAGGGTGTTACATAATATGTGTACTGGATGGAGTGCTAAATGTATTAAAACGATAGGCACAATTATTCCACGTACGACAGAAATAATGGTACCTATCGTTTTTATACGTTTAGCACTCCACCCAGTTCACGGCTTTATACATATATTATGTAACACCCTGTAGAAGCAAACTATTTATATCTTAACAATGAGTCACAAAAACCAAACACAACTTAAAAAACCTAAAACTAAACTAATGTAAAAAAGCTGTAACAAACCCCACAATAGAATACATCTAGTATTTACCTTCAGAATAATGAAACATTTTATTAAAGTAACTTGATTTTCAATCGGCACCAAAACCTTTCAGTTTCATTATAAGGAGGTTTCTACACGGTGTGCCTATATAGACATAATTTCGTCGCGGTTTTTGCATAATTCTATCGTAAAATGGCATTTTGTATAATGATATGACGTTTCACCTGCCGTTGCCCGGAGCTTGAATATCATACCTACACTTTGCGACGCCATGCGCCATAGAATTAGTATAAATATCGCAGTAGAATATAAACGTCCAATAAGCTCTGATATTTTAGTCATAAATAATTTCAGATTTGCTTCTGTAATGTTATGAAAAAATTTGGTACTTCTACAGAGCTTTTACGTAGACCCTCTAGCGGTGTCCACGCGAAGATTTGAAAAATCGTACGACGATTCAGATGTGGATGAGCTCGCCAGCCATAGTGTTTCCTTTAGACTATGATATGGGATCGTTCAAGAGGTCTTTAATTAAGGTAATTAGAGGTCTCTTTAGAGGCGGACGAGGCATTGAAAGAAAGAAAGAAAGAAAGAAAATATTTATTACAAAGGACGCCGCGACACGAATTTACATTTAACACAAAAAAAAAGTACATAAAACACGGAGACAATTATAGTGGCATTTTTCGTGGGCATCCAGCGTAAATGGACCCTCCTCAGCATAATGTTATGGCCGCTTGCCGCAAACCACAGCGCTGGTTTTCAGTGGGCCCCGTAATATCCCAGCGACACTGCACCGTCAAGCAAGCAATACCCACTTCAAATAAATACCTACTATCTAAACAATAAAATGAATTTGAAATAACATATTGCTATTATAGAACAAACATAAATAAATAGTCAAAAAACCATATATATAGATATAAAATGTATGAAGTAAATAAAATAAACTAATTGGTCGCGCCCCTGGTATTGCTGATGTCCATAGGCGGCGGTGACCACTTTCCATCAGGTGGCATGCATGCCTGTTTATCTCCCGTATTACATAAAAAAGAAATCCTCCGCCATTTTTGGTAGTAAATTGGAATTACCTACAAGACTCAAATAAATTATATAAAGTACGTTTAACCTTAACCTGTCGCACTCCCTTAATGCTCGTCTGTGGATTTCACATGCTTCACTGGCTTTCTTTGGACAGGTAATTTTTGGTACTATAAACTAATTTCTACCCTTGTGAGATTTTATTACCGAATTTGGCGGAAAACGGTTAAGAGGAAAGACTGCGCCATTTTGTCTCTCGAAAAAATATTCTTTTTATTTTTCTCTTTCTTTAGTCTAGGTTACGTAGTCCCCGTTTCCCTACCCGAGTGTTATGATATGTTAGATATTGGCTATTAGTGTGTACGTAGGTTTAGTTTTTTTGGTCAAGTTATCTTGACTAGAAATTATGATCATTCAAATACTGCAAAAATTATAAAATGCTTACAACGGTATTCCAAAAAAATAATTTAACGGAATACTAACTTTCGCGAGCGCGACCGGTTAAGGTTGAACAACCTACTTTATTTTATTGATTTCAGTCTCGGAGTTAAGGGTTAGCTAAAGCGACGTAGATCCGAATTGGAACTCAGTTTTGCACCTATAGATCAACGTGAATTGTGATACCTAAGGTTGTTTTTTGTAACTCGGAACAATGCGTGCAAGCGTGTAAGCGTGTAAAGGATCACTATCTATCTCAGTGTGCCTAGACGTATTACAATGCCTTAATACATATTATGTATTAATATAGTATATGTTTATTTTATTCATATATACCTATTAGTATGTATAGAATATTATGTATGTATTTATTTATAGTATATAATTATTGTGCACGTCGTATCTGCGTATATTTATCATATCTCTCTTTTTGTAGGCCTGCTGGAAGAGATTTCTTTTTAGAGATAAGTAGTGCCTGTTGTCTAATATCTAATTTGTACTATATCTTTAATTTTCTTGTGTACAATAAATTGTTAAATAAAAATAAAATAAATAAAATGCGTAAATGTTAATTTTGTTTTGATAGATTTCTGTTTGATATCATAAAATCTAAGCCCTAAATCGCGAAGTATGGAAAAATAAGGGGAGGCCTTTGACCAGCAGTGGGATGATTCAGGCTTATATCAAAATTAATTTATTCGGCAATATAAAGTGAAATTCGGCAAATTACGTCAAGGCTAGAGTGAATAGGCTGTTCCAAGACGGACACGTTCCATCTTCGGCCGCATCGTCACTTACTAACAGGTGAAATACCAGTCAAACGCCTTTTTCGTCTAATATACACAGTGTCTTTACGCTCTGGACAAAACCGAATACTACTAGTGGAGTAGGGTATTTAAAACTAAACTGCAAAGTATCATAACTATCGATCCAGTATTTACCGAAAAATCAACGATTTCAAATTTATCACTATGGAGCAGCCTGTATGTAATTGCATGGTCTATAAAGAGTAGGAATTACCCAAAATTATCATATTAATGAATTCCTTGCTGATAAAAAGATACGACATTCCAAATGAAATTAAAATATTGGAGACATCAGCTTCATTCACAAAAAAAAACTTTCTAATAAAAAAAATGTTATTATAATATTAATGAATTCCTTGCTACGACAAATTATATTAAAGGTTGATTTCCCTCAGTGTGCTTGAGAGATTGCTCGATAGACTCTAATGCTGGGCTTGCAATATTGCGATATTGTGGAAATGGAATAATTAGAATATTGTACTTAAGAGACTAACCACTAACTTAGAATAAAATGTAATTCCAGAAATATAAACTAAACAACTAATACCATTACCTTTTATCTATAAGTAAGCCCTCTCAAAATTTTGCGGTGCCCCTACGAAGTGCTACATGCTTGTTCGTTTTAAGTTTTACTATCATTATATATCATTATATAAGCATGCAAATAAATAAATTGTCTTTGGTCGCAATTCGCAACTCGTTCCGAGTGTCGGACTCCTTCGGTGACCTTGGTTTGCCAAGTAGCATCATAATCACAGCCCATAACAGTCCACTGCAGGACTAAGACTCTCCCACGAAAGGGGAGGTTATTGCTATAATCTCCATGCTTGGCCGGCGGGTTGGAGATCACAGTGCTATAAATATAACTATGGAAAACGTTGCTGCTCATTTTCCAGCTTACGGAGACTCTAGATCTTTTGCCTCGAAATTATTATTCGCCTTGTACGACACCCACGAATGTAACGGGTTGGTACTATTTTACTCTGCCGGACACCACACGGCCACTAATAACATAAGTAGTTTCTGTTATTTAATTGTTTATCGAAAATTAATTATTAGCAAAAAATTCAATGGTTCTCTAGCAAGGAAATAATACTCTATATTTTCATAAACCCGTATTTTTAGCACATTTCATTACAAGTTGGTGTTTCCCTCTTTGCTTTAAATAATTAAGTGCAAATTATATTGTGCAATAATAATAAATTTAAATTACAGGCGGAGTGCTCGTTTCCCCGTCCCCTGGTGATGCCGAGATAGAACCAGGGCCGGACTAAGTGGGGGCCACATAAAGGACCCCACACGTAGATACCTATTGCTCTTTATTGTGTATTCCTATTGCTATTTATAACCTTGTGTGGTGGATAACATCGGTTTTAATTTGAAATTAAAGGTGGGTCCAGGTACTACTCCTGCAAAGTTATTATTTTCTCTGGCTCAATCAAATATTGTTAGATATGTGAGATGACACAATGATCCAATCTCGTCAGGTTCCCCTGGTAGCGGGGTCACGTAGGCCAGATGGCAGTCGCTCCATTGTACTGATTTGATCTCTCAATCCTGGATCATGGTCAAGGTGGACCCCGGGCCCTCGTGCCGATTGCACAAACGGGACATAAACGTCAAGATGATGATGATGATGATGTAATTACTTACTTACTTTACTTGCAAACGTGTATTTTCAAAGACAAGCTAATAAACAATTCGTAAGTATTTAGATAATTAATGAAACGCTTTCAATCTAAAAGTAATTATATGTAATTTACAAGTTGATAAGTAAGTTACGTAGGTCATTAGTATAAGCACCTGAGTCTCAGCCCTAAGTCCATCCCTGGCAAGAATACAAGTAATAACAATATGTTTAGAGAATTTATAGTCGCAGCTAAAACCTTGGACTTTTTGGGTTTACATCTTGCCGAATTTATATACGGTAGCCATTATAGTCAATGATCCGTGTACAATAACTTCTTCGGGTCTTAATTTTGTAAGTTTTTGGGGGACCCGAAAATTGGGGACAAAATTGCCCTTTAATCCGTCATAAAATGTCCACTGTTTCTTATAAGGGGCATAAAATACAAGGGAGTTAGTAAGAGATTGTCGTTAGGCAATATTGCCGGTTGCTCCAGCCGAGGCCCTCCTAACGAGGTCAGTACAATGCTGACCCAGCTTCTTCGACTCACAATTTCATAGCAGCTGATGTGGCCCAGTTTAAACGCCATAGAAACGTGGGCTTTGTTGTTCGATGCGATTTAGTAGCGAAGTTAGATGTTTTTCGAGTATTCGTTGATGTAAGAGTGTGCGAGATTATAAATCCGAAATTTGAAATGAGCTAAAATAGGATGTAAATGGAACAACAAATTCATGGAATAAATTAAAATTTTGAACTTTTTTATGATCAAATCTCGTTACTTAAATACTAAACGTTTAAAAATGACGTTTAACGTCATTTTGCATAAAGTAACGAGATGAATGTGTTTATAAATTTGTTGGAAGCCGCTTTAAGTATACGAGTATGTCTACTAACTTGAAATAAATTCGTTTATTATTTGAATCGGTATTTTCGTCAAACCTGCCAAGAGCCCAGGTATGGAATTTATCGCAGAATACTCCGCTGGTATGGAAAAGGTAAGTTCAGTTAAGGGCTGAAAAAAAAATCCAGGAACATTGCACGTGCACGACTTAAGCATATCCCCTCTTAAGTGCTCGTCTAATTTATACCGGACCATAAAACCGGGCGATATTTCATGTGTATGACATCTTTATTCTCCTCAGTTGGCCAGTGGAAGTGTGTACATGTGACCCTACAAATCGGTATAAACCCTGGCCATTGCCTTTTTTGTACATTTCGGAGCGCCCGGCGCGGCCTCTACGCGGGACGTATAATACAGACCGCAATCCCGGGCGTGATCGATGGCGAAATGATGTAGGCGGTTATGTTGTCCTACATTGTACGGCGCTTGCAATAGTGGTCGTACGAGTCGAATTTCGACGCAAAACTGCAAATCGATGTACGAGTTAGACGTTTGGTACCCTTTAGGTGCATATGGTCCACTATCTATCTAGGTGTATCAAAATGTCCACTTTGTCAGAATGTCCACTGTATCAGAATGCCACACGTTGACTAGATATCCAAACAATCATTTTGATCCGTAGTTCCTAAAAGTCCATCAGGAGAGGAGTGATGAGGTCGTTATATTTTGAATAGGAAATAAAAATATTTTTAAAATACATTACGGACCTGCCAGCTCATCCTCTATGCGGGAACTGATCGATGTCGTAATGATGTAGGCGGTTCATCATCACAGCCCGTAACAGTCCACTGCAGGACTTAGGGCCTCTCCCACGAAAGGGGAGGTTATTGCCATAATCTCCACGCTTGGCAGGCGGGTTGGAGATCGCAGTGTTTAAATAATACAATGGAAAATGCTGCTGCCCATTTTCCAGACTACGGAGACTCTTGATATTTTGCCTCGAAAACATTAGTCGCCTTGTACGACACCCATGAGTGTAAGGGGTTGGTGCTATTCTACTCTGCCGGACACCACACGGCCAGGCGGTTATGTTGTCCTAAATTGTACGTCGCTTGCAATAATAGTCGTATAAGCCGAATTTCGATGGAAAACTTCAAATCGATGCACAAAGCCGTGTGGTGTCCGGCAGAGTAGATTCCGACCAAACCTTAATACTCATGGTTGTCGTACAAGGCGACTAATGTTTTCGAGGCAATAGATCAAGTCTCCGTAGGATGGAAAATGGGCAGCAGCTTTTTCCATTGTTATATTTATAACACTGAGATCTCCTATGCGCCTGCCAAGCGCGTAGATTATGGCAATAACCTCCTCTTTCGTGTGAGAGGCCCTTACTCCTGCAGTGACTGACGGGTTGTGATGATAATGTACAAGTAAGCCGTTTGGCTCCCTCTAGATTCATATGGTACACTATCTAGGTATATCAAAATGTTTAAAATGCCAGAATAAACATTGTGTCAAAATGTCTACTGTATCAAAATATTCACTCCACCAGAATGTCTTTTGTTTCAGAATGCTACACGTATACCAAACAATCATTTTGATTCGCAGTTTTAGGAGACTTTCATAAAAGTCCCTTAGAAGGATAGTGACTATGTATAATAAAAAATATTTTTCTCCGAAACCTGTGGCGTATTAAATGAAAGGGATTTCCGAGTTGCATCCAGAAGTACACCACATCATTACATTTATGCAATTTTATTTCGAAACAATCCAAGTTTAGTTGTAGGCTTCTCCAGATAGGATACAGCTAAATTATTTTTTGTCAAATATACCTCAAATGGTTCGTAATGTACTTACGAGTATGTCTAATGTGTCAGCCTTTCGCAAGTCACCTTGGTCGGAGGGCATCCCACATTACACTTTCCGAGTCGTAATATGTTATGTACTTACGTACTATATGTCCTCACCAGTTCTTAGAATTTAATCCTCGTTTCAACTTCAAAGGTTTAATAAAAATTCCAAATGAAGAAACATTTCGTACTTTTCTTGGAGATATATGGTTTTACTTGAAATACCTTTTATCAATGTAAATCATTTTTTTTATGTTTGTTTTGTATAATTTTCAATGGGCCACCTTTTGACATCAAAAGTTTTGTGGAGTTCTGTTTCTTGTAACTCTGTAACACTACGTATCCGTATATGTGTATCCGGTACTTACTTATGGGGTAATTTTCTGGGGCAATTTGGTGGAAATAGAGGACCTTTATCATGCAAAAGCGATGTTTACGAATAATTTATAATAAATATGGCAAGGAATCCTTAAGAGATACTTTCAAAAATAATAAAATCCTACCACTTACTTGTATATACATACTGGAAATATGTATGACGGATCACGGTCAATAGTATGGACTCATGTGGTCAATATTACGGACTCATGACGATGAAAACGGAAGTGGGAGCGTGGAGGAGTGGGGTGGCCCTCTGGTGGGGCGTGCTGACAGAGTCTCGACGGCACGACTCGGGCCGAGTGGCGGCCATTCTTGGCGCGACCGCCGCCGAGGAGTGACGCGTCTTGAAACTGTCTCCACATTTCGTTTGTTTACGTTTGAAGTTCGTTAATAGAAAGTGTTATTTACGTTTAAAAATAAAGTAATTTTAAAATCACCTTTGAAATAAGAAAGTAAATTACCTCAACTGCCTACATTTGTAATACCGCTCTGAATTCTAGTGAAATTATAAGTGATGTGCAAAAATGAAATGGAATAAATACAGTGGAGTAAATGTGAACCTTTTCTTTAATTTATCTGGACGAATACGACCTAATACTGATATCACCACCCTGATGACAATGATCCTGATACACCCCTTCCCTTCACGCGACGACATCAGAAGCGGTGATGACGAACGCAACGCCCAAGAGATGGTATGATGAAAAGTAACAAAGAAAATGCAGATACGCTACGTGAAAGCGTAATAATAAAAGAAAGGTGATTACTCGATCCAGTTGAGTTGCCTACATTAAAATGTAAAATGATTTAACATGTTCAAAGCGCAGCCAAGAGTCCAAACACCCCGAGATATAAGACAAAGACTTCGTCAGAAAGATTGGGGGATTCATAAAGTAAACAGCAGATCATCTGTACCAAATGGGTCATGGTCAAGGCAGACCCCGGGCCTTCGAGAGCACCACTGGGATATCGACAACATTATTAAAAATCTAGAGAAACTTACTATGGACGGCACTTTGGTATGGCTTCTTTGTTTTTGTTAAATTTAATTTAGATTACTCATGTAAAATATTTTCCTTTTTAAATATAAAATTGAGTTAGTTAAATAATTTGCGTAGTTCTAAATTAGCCAGCTAAAGTTTATTCAATGACTTTAAAGTAAACGCTTACATTTAGATTCATTTAGCAGTGTGGTTTGACACCACAAGTAAATTAATTGCTTAGATTTCTGCAGATTAAATAAAATCAAACAATTAAAAACGGTGTATATTAATTTTTTATTTTTGTTTTACTAATACAATTATTTTCTTCTATTGCATAACAATGGTGCACAACGGTTTGCTTCACCTACGAGAACAACATTGGAATGCAACGCTGGACTGGTAGCCTCAACGTGATTGTTTCAACATGGGACGACGATGGTAGACAATCTGCGAGTGTACATGACTGAGAAATGATGTGATATTAACAGTTCCTCTCTATCTGGTGAGTCCTATACATAATTATTATTTAGTAAAAACCTGTGCTGAAGAGGCTCCCTAGCGGATTTTAGGAGTTATTTACTTTGACAATTAAGAAAAGTATTCTGACAGAAACACTATTGATACCCTTAGTAGAAAGAATGGCAGGTTTATTTGTATCTTTAGTGAAACTACAAATAGAAAGAATGTAAACAAAACATAAACAACGTCAGTTACGTCAGTGTTACAATTTGTTGGTAAAAATGTCAAAAACTACTGCTAAGTTTAAAAATGTTAGCTTTTGCGGGTACCTATGTCAATTAATGTAGGCTGTCTGATAGAAAGTTACTAAGAAAAAAAATCACTCCACAAAAATAGTAAGAATTATGTTAAATCCGTCCCAATGTCAAACAGTGTTTATAGTAAAAAAAGTGTTATTTAATCTAAGATTATTTTACCATCTTGAAACATGGTGCGCTATGATTTTACGTATTACCAACATCACGTCAGTTATCAGAAAACAAGAATAAGAAATACTTGGAAAGCATAGTGCTATTATTTTTATAAATTGAGTACGTAAGCATAGTTATGGTGGTGCTGCTGCTGACTGACTTCTAATTCTTGATCGTTGCCTCACTGCTGAGGATCCTGATATCTTCAGTAAACTGCATGTCTCCATCGGTTTCGATGAATCGTTCGGATATTTGGTCCACCCATCTCTTCGGACTTCGGCCTCTGGGTCTCTTGCCTTCGACTTTTCCCGTCACCATAAGTCGTTCCAGATTGTGTGGCAGGGATGCCACATTTAGATTTGTGGAACAATTAGCTGGTGTACTTTAGGATGTTGTCTTAGAGATAGGATAGGCTTCACATAGGCTTCGAATGTGAAAATTCAATAACGACCCCGCGATCTCCGCGATTTCTATGCGAGCGGGAGGGTGCAAACATGTATCGAGAGAAAAAAAAAAGAGAAAAATTATTAGCGTGTGTGTTTACATTTAACAGGAGAAATTCGAACGAAATTTTCCATATTTCAGTATAATGTTTGTTATTGTGGTCGTAGTTTCCCAATGTTGTAGAATAGAGAGATAAGATATCCGCGGTAAAAATGGGATCACCGATATACGTTTCTTTTAATACTACAAAAAAAAAAGGTAGTTTGGTTAGTAACGTAATTTTATATTAGTATCAAGTTATTTAACGAAAAAAAAAAATAGTAAACACGAGTAAGTGAACTGATTGACGGTAGATAATTTCGAATTATGTTTTGAGTAACTAAAGATGTGATGTGACTTAGTTCGACCGAAAACCATGTGTACTAAGTCAATGTGACTTAGTTTGACCTGGATAAAGACTTTGTTAGACGGATCAATCTAAGATGCTAACCCAATACGTGACGACTATCGAGCCGAGGTTTTTATGATATTTATGTGATCGTTTTGTTTTCTCAAAGTTTGTTGCATCATCGGATGAAGGTGATCGTGTTTTATCAGTGATGGTGGGCTAATGGAGCCTATGGGAGAGTTTTATGGTTGCTTACCGGCCTGATGGAGGCTATGGGAGCGTGGCTAATAGCAGGTAGTTGTTTTAAGCTTTATGAGAAAGTGTTGAACGATAACGATGATGAGAAAGTCCAGATATTTTGGTGATAGTTCAATAGCCGGTTTTATAAATTATTTTTAGCTTCGAGTACTGAAATTTCCTTGATTACTGATATAAAGTAACTATTTTGAGTTCTGTTGTTGTGCCAGTAAGATGAGACAGTGTAAGTAATGGTGAGATTTCATATCCTTCTGCCAGTACAAGTTTTTAAGTACCTGAATTGTTGTTGAGGTCAAACATCCAGATTTATTTGGCTGAATTGGAGTGACCCGGGAGTCATGTGTGTGACTCATTGGGCTAAGAGCCCCGAAAGTCTCGGATGTTGTAGCTGTAGATAGCAAATTTTATTTTGTAATTTTTTTAGAAGGCGGCTTGATATGGGATGCCTTCGTTATTACAAACATTGTTAAATGGTTTCAAAATGGGAGCTTAATCGTAACGTAAAGTCTAGATAGAGTATACTCGTTCGAACAGTTAAAATCGATGAAGATGATTATTGCTTGTTTAGTTTTGGTGTGGCAACAAATGGACTATTGTTACCTATAACTGGCGTATCAAATAGACGTGAGAGCTTCTTATTATTAAACTTCTGATTTAGTTTTGATATTGGGCAGTAGAAATAATGTTTATTTTTATTTTATTTTATTTTGTTGTTTTTGTAGAGATGACACCGTAAACAGTTGTTCGGATCTGTGACGATTACTTGTTGTGTAACTCGTAGACCGTTATTGACCGGGTTATGATAGCAGATTGACTGTTACCTATCACTGACTTAGTACAGATTTGGTCGAAGGATTGACCACGAGCTGAGAATCTATAGACAGCTTCTATTTATTTGTCCCGCCTGTGTGGCTCCCGTCTGTGTGGCTCCCGCCTGTGTGGCTCCCGCCTGTGTGGCTCCCGCCTGTGTGGCTCCCGCCTGTGTGGCTCCCGCCTGTGTGGCTCCCGCTTGTGTGGCTCCCGATTGTGTGGCTCCCGCCTGTGTGGCTCCCGCCTGTGTGGCTCCCGCCTGTTTGGCATTTCGCCTGTGTGGCATAGTCTGTGTGACATTAAGTCTGTGTGGTATTTAGCCTGTGAGGCATTCTACCTATATGGCATTTCGCCGGTGTGGCATTTTTATGTGTGGCATTTTGCCTCTGTGAAATTTACCCGTGTGTGACATCTTACCTGTATCGTGCTTTGGTAGACGTGACACAGGATATATGATGAATAAACTCATAGTTTGACGATTAGAGTGGCACTGACCAGAGTGACACCCAACCTGTGTGGCACCTAGTCTGTGTGATATTTCGCTTGTGTGCAGGTCCAGTTGCGTGGCGGCCTGGTTGCGTGGCGGCCTGATGGCGTGGCGGCCCGACTGATGGCGTCCGTCGTGTGGTGGTTCGTCGCCTGTGTGTCATTTCTCCTGTATGGTAACATTACTTATTCTTTTTAAATTAGGATGGCGCTGACGGATGACCAAAAATCATATGGCATTTAATGAAGGAGTGTTTCAATCCCACTCGAAGTAACATTGGGTCTTTTGCTGAGTACTGAAAATTTGATGTAGGTATGTCACATATTTGTAGTGAATCTAAGTACCTACAGTAATGGACGTCGGGGACGATACGCGAGCTCTGTGATTGGGGCTTGTTTCCCACTCAACAAGAGCATCAAGGGGAAAACACTGGTGACGATGATTAAACCTTCTTCATTGGTGGTAATTGTGATACGGTTTATGAACCGTCTGGTGTTATACCTTGTCACGCCTCTCTAATGAACTGAAGTCGTAGCTGAATTTATGTCGGCAACTTATAAAGAATAATTTATGTACAAGATGATGTTGTTATCTCTCAATCTACAGAAGTTTAGTATGATAAATGATAATGGACGTATGATTTATGTGAACAATTGGTGGGTTAATGCAGTCGTGATAGATCCAATCACATGATTCATAAGACTTATTTGGGTGATGTGTTGTGGTCAGAAGTGACCGAGCGAATATAGTACTGTGCTATGGTTTTCATGTTTCAGATTACACACGAGGACGTGTGTACAGCAGGACAGCATACTATTGACCGTGACGGATCACGGTCAATAGTATGGACTCATGTGGTCAATAGTACGGACTCATGACGATGAAAACGGAAGTGGGAGTGCGCCCTCTGGTGGGGCGTGCTGACAGAGTCTCGACGGCACGACTCGGGCCGAGTGGCGGCCATTCTTGGCGCGACCGCCGCCGAGGAGTGACGCGTCTTGAAACTGTCTCCACATTTCGTTTGTTTACGTTTGAAGTTCGTTAATAGAAAGTGTTATTTACGTTTAAAAATAAAGTAATTTTAAAATCACCTTTGAAATAAGAAAGTAAATTACCTCAACTGCCTACATTTGTAATACCGCTCTGAATTCTAGTGAAATTATAAGTGATGTGCAAAAATGAAATGGAATAAATACAGTGGAGTAAACGTGAACCTTTTCATTAATTTATCTGGACGAATACGACCTAATACTGATATCACCACCCTGATGACAATGATCCTGATACACCCCTTCCCTTCACGCGACGACATGTATGTTTATTAAGAAAAATAGACATTATTTCATAAATAAAATTGACATACGAATAAATAGCCGAGATATATACAAATATGATTTATGTATTGAACAGATAAATAATAGAATTTTCGAAAAAAGTACATACATAAGTGCCATAAAATTTTTTAATAATCTACCACTAGAAATAAAAATGTTAGAGGGTAATAAATTTAAAAACAATCTAAAAACATGGCTCAATCTTAAAACTTTCTACAGCTTAAAAGAATACTTTGACAAATAAACCTTAAGTAGGTTATACTACATTTTTATTTAAAATTGTTTAGTTATAATATTTTAGATTTTAGTGTTCAATTAAATTATGTTTTGTTATCCGTATAATACTAAATATCTGGATAATACTTGCACGTAGTATTTATTTTTTATCTTTATCTGTGTCGTTATGTGTGTGGCATGTTTTTGTTTAGGTACATACCTTTAGTTATAGTAATATAAATGGTGTTATGGACATTATCATAGTTTATTTAACTAATAAAAGTAACTGTTTATATGTTGTTTTAGTGTAAGCATATCTAACTATTGTATATCCGAAAAGGATAAACTGGCCCATATGCTATGTTATTGCAATAAAGTACTTACTTACTTACTTTGTCTGTATTTCATAATGTTATTCCATGAAAACTGTACCTTGTAACTGTAGGATAGTCAACATTATGATTTAAAAAAATAAAAATCTCTTCTCGAGCAATTTTCATGAATTCATATTTGAAAATCCAATAGTCCCTTTATTTTCGTTGCGTAGTACACTATTCTATTTTATTTTTGTACTTATACCTTACCTAAAAATACGTTTTATATTAACTTTATTAATCTTCAGTTCTGGCAATTATGTATACTAGGTACAATAACTAAGTATACAAAGCCGCTGCTACATGCTACATGATGTGGGCAGTGGTTTTTTCCATTTCATAAAATTAATTTAAAAAATGGTCGGCATAAATTACTATCCCTATCCCTATCTCACACTCATGCTAAGTTGCTAGACATAAAAAAGAGAGGCGAACACTCGTGTACATGCGAGCGATTCAAAAATATCCTGGCCACGACATAATATTGCTACTTAAATATTTTACGAGCGGTCAAGTTTCCATATAAAGCCCCCGTGTGTTTCCAAGCGGCCCCATCTCAGCCGCGCGTGAAAAACTCGGTGTGATTTATGTTCCCAGACGCGGCTATCTGAGATAAATTATAGTCCTCACATCGTAGATGCATACATGCGAAAAAGTGAGAAATGCTCCGCGGCCTCCCTTCCTCTCGCTCTCACATTCGCAAGCGGAGGTCCTTTGTTTTTGCCCGGTTAGGCTTTGAAATAAATTGATAGTTGTTTTTGTTGATTCAGGCGGATCTAGACAAACATTAGGTAGAAGGTGGGTGGATAAAAGATACCGGTTTACGTATTTCAGCAGGATACGTTTCATAAACTGTTTCCTTTTTGGCAAACGTCGTTTTTATATTTGATGCTGTCGTAATGAAAATGATTCATGATGCATTATTTAGGAGCTTCGATGGCCTAGTGGTTAAGGGGTCCGACTCGTAATCGAAAGGTCCCTGGTTCAAATCCCACTGTCACCATGTACCAATTATTCTTTTCATAAGTTTGAAGTCTATGTTTCGATTCGTGGCTTTCGAAATACAAAATTTTACTTGTCTGAGTTAGAACATTAGTTGATCACTAACCGATGCTCTTACGGTAAGGGAAAACATCGTGATGAAATTAGCACATACGGGCGACTGAATGTGTCACCATGATCCAATATAGTCAGGTTCCCCTGTTAACAGAGTCTTGTAGGTCAGATAGCAGTCGCTCTACTGTAATTATTTGATCTGCCATATCCTGGATCATTGTCAATACGGACCTCGGGCCCTCACGTGCCAAAGCACGATCGGGACTTTATGACTACTATTTAGTAATATTTACTTATTCGTTCATAATGTGTGGTAGCTACTTGGGGCATGTTAATATGTTTTAATATATTGTGCTACTTTCGCATACGGAAATTGCGCCAGAAGGTAAAGCTAGAATTTCCCGTAAAATTACCAGTTTCAAATATTTCGAGCGAGAAAATAATCGAGGCGTCAACGAGGGCGAAAGGAATTCATATTAAGTAAGATATTTGCGTATAAGTATGTAGGTATAAAGAAGGTATCTCTTAGCATGGGTCTTTGAAAACGCGAGGACCGATTTCGCTTCTAAAATGGGATTACTTTGATATTATTTTCTAGTATATAATAATATATAGAAACGCTATAACCTATACAATTTATGCTTATCTTGGCTATCAAAAGAGATATTGAATATCCTACTCAATAAATAAATGTTTATTCAGTCGTATAATTGATAAGTACATTTATATTCAAAGTAAACAAAATTGAACACAAAACAAATAAACAATAATTCAAGGGTTGATCTAGGTCAAAAGCGTTTGCTCTTCTGTAGACTTATTGAATGCCTAAATATTATGCCATTCATATACAACAAGTACCTGCAGTTGTTTTCGGCCTAATTGTACCTTAAAATGTTTCTTACTTTTATAAGATCTAATTAATTAATGCTCAAAATAATATATTATTATAGATAATTGATATTGTTTCCAGCTTATCTAGTAAATTGCATTGGTTTGTTAACCTTTTTAAGAAGTCAAGTGATGGCTGGATGAAAATAATACCTTCGATAGCGTTTGTCATTTGAATAATTTTCAAAAGTGACATTCTATTTTCGGCGTATTATTGTAAAACCAAAATAACTAACTTTACGGAATAAATCACCGTTGATAAAACGGTGTTTTACTATACTTAAAACGTTTTCAACGCCGCTGTATAAGTATGCCGAGTATAATATATTCACGTCGGCTACCTTGCCATGTACGGGCAGGATTAAAGCCGTGAAGAAGCGCTTTGCGGGCGCGTGCATGTGGTGTTTTCGAGAGCTAAGATGGTAAGGCGTAGGCGAGTAGGTATCTATATGACTGACTTTTTTTATACGACACAATAACAAATGAGCAGACAGCCCACCTGATGGTAAGCGGTTACTGTCGTGTTGCTATTGCGGTTACATAAATATAGAACCGAGATTAATTCGATTTCACCCGAACTTATGTATATGGATTAACTTAAATGTTGTGTACGGATGTAACCGGATATTCGACTTAACATTGTTATCCTAGGAATGCAACTTATTTATAAGTTCCAGTTAGATGTCTCTATCTGTACCTAACTGATTAAAATTAAATAAAATACTAATATCAATCGCTACTCTATTTGGACTGAACGAAATTTTTACTGCATTTGACATTTCGATTTGGCCTTTAATGTATTACGACTGCGGAAAACGTTAAAAGCGAATATCGGAATTTTAACCGACTCAAAGCGGAGTACTTATAAAATACGTTTCGATACACAAGTACCGAAAATCGAGCGTCGGTGGCCGAGTGGTCGAATCCCGCTGCGGCCATGCACCAATGACTCTTTTCCGAGTTATGTACATTAGTTGAATACTAAGCGATGCTGGTGAGGGAAAACATAGTGATGAAACCTGCACATTCAGGCGACTGAATTTGGAACCATGATCCAATCTGGACAGTTTCCCCTGGTAGCAGGGATAAGGAGGTTAGATGGCAGTCGCTCCACTGTAATTACCTGATCTGCTAAATCCTGGATCATAGTTATGGCGGACCCCGGGCCCTCGTCGCGAAAGCACAACGGGACACTAACGCCAAGATGTTTTTATTACTCAAGTACCGAAATAAGTGCGTCTCATAAAACTTCTAATAAAGTGCGATTGTGTAACAGTAAAGGTCTTATCGCAGAGTCAAGGAGCACTTGTAATAAATTATCCTCAAAATTTAATTATCACGGAAGAATAGGGGAATTAATGAAATAATTCGGTACCCTCTGACTTCTGATACTTTAATTAAATATTTTCCAGGAAATTGAATCGAATGTTATTTTTGATGAGTTGCCGAGAATCGCCGCCCTTTATTATTGTCTATATACTCTAGTTAGATTTGTAGATATTGAAATTCAGACAGTTTTTGGACAAGCCAATCATTTATCATAATCTGAGGCAAGTCATTTGAAATCTTACCTTATGAATTAGCGCCTATAACATCTAAGATTAATGTACTTGGATTGCATGCAACAAAAATGCAGAACCATAGGTGCGGTGAGGACTAAGATAAAATACCTCATGCCTGTAATTGCGTAATTGCGCTGTTACAAATTACATATGCTACTTTTAGACTATGTGAAGGATTTTTTGCTAATCGGATTCAGCAGCTTTTTCATCTGCGTCAACCGCGCGCCACACTACGTCAGCCACGGCAGCCACGCCTCACGTAGGCCTGACGAACCCATGGCCTGAAAAACGTACTGATTCGCCCTCCATTGAATGTAACCTAAGTACACATCGTGCTATAATGCCACATTACAGCTTTCAGACTAGGAGGCCATGGCAAGAACAGCGGTACAGTGTCATTGGGTCAGATAATGACGGCGTCGCTCTTGTTAAATTTTGTATTGTTGCCAAATGGCATTTCAAATGGCGACATTTAGTTGCAGTTTTGGCCACCGCGTCAGATAAGTTTGTGGCACTAGGTGACTCTCTTTCAACATTTAGTTTATATGAAGCGACAAGCTGTTGTCTCTAGCCTAGCTATATAAGGTGACTTTAAATTAATTCTTGATACGAAAAGGTATGATTGTGTTCGTGATAATAAACTTCTTTTACTTTGGCACCAACTCTGAAATCGCGAAAAAGAAAATCAGCAATTTTTTTCATTTTGTCAGAATTCGTTTTCAATTAAAATATCCTCTGTTCATATTAAAAGGAAAGTAGTAGGTAATCATCTTGGCGTTAACGTCCTGGTTGTGATCTCGCGCACGAGGGCCCAGGGTCCGCCCTGACCATGATCCAGGATTTGGCAGACTGATAAGATAATTACAGTGGAACGACTGCCATCTGACCTCCGTAACCCTGCTGCCAGGGTACCTGACCAGATTGCATTATGGTTATACATTGAATGGAGAGTGTCAGCTGGGAATGAAGTTAACATGGCACATGGCAAGAGATTTCACATGGCACATGGCATAGGCACGAATGGCTATTCACAATGGTGTGTTTTTGCCAGCGCTTATCATGCTATGGCAGAATAAAATTGAAAGTAGAATAAATGCGGTGGAAAAGCGTTTAATACGGAGTATGTGTTGTGTCAGGGTTAAAATGAGAAATAGTAGGATAACAGTTCGCTGTAAGCTTAGGATTATGCGGTGGCTAGGATTGAAAGAGGTACGTTGAAATGATTTGAACACGTGGAGAGTATAGTTGAAAGTCGGTTTATGAAAGCGAATATATACGCGAACGCGAAGCGCGCGAGGCGGTGTGTGAATGTGTATGAAGGTATTTGTTTCAAACTGAACTCGCGTTCTTTACACATATTATTATATTAGACGGGACTTGGACGCGACGTACCTTTATGATTTGTTTTCCCGACGTTTCGGTAGGGTTACACCCACCGTGGTCACGAGACAACTGCCGTGGGAGGTGACAGCTGCGGTGATGTGCTGGTAGACTCCTACCCTCACATCACAAGTCCCGTCTAATATAATAATATATGTATGAAGGTGTTAGCAGAGGGCGCTTAAAAGAGACATATTATTATACTGGTCAAATAAATCACCTTCTCCAAAAAGGGCACGTCAGAAGTACCCTCAACTGACGTAAATGTATGAAAATATGCAACAATGTAAAAGAGGCAAAAGAGATATGTCAGGATCGAAGCTTGTGGCACTCGATAGTCTCTGCCTACGCCTGTTGGATACGGGCGTGAGTGTGTATTAATTGTTATTACATTGCATGTATTTATTACACTGTTGGAACTAAAAAGTTTCACAAGGTGCCGCCAATTTGTTATATTTATATAATTCAAGTTGTTTTTCTCGTTTAGTTCAAACAATACTGAAGCTACATTGTCTCGACTCTTAACGAAAAGACAAAGGAAACATACCAATAACCTTATCAATGCATTTACCCGTGTTTTTCCTTTGTCGTCTACTTAGGTCGTGATAGTTTCATTCACCTATTTCCGGTCACCTCGTTCACTCCATTCCGGTCACCTGGTCCAGGAACTGTGGACGCGATATTCTATACTTAACCCTTTCCTATGTTTTGACGGTAAAAGTTTGGCCAGAGTTTGTGTTAAAGTTTGTTTGGGACGCTGTTCTTAAAGTTTTGAAACTTCACCCTTGCATTTTAAATTAGATGGCTAGGATAACATTTACTCGAGGCAAGTTTGTAAATTGCACTTTTGCTTGAACGGGCGTACTCCATATTTCCAAAGGTGATCAGACGTATCATCACTATCACGTCTTAATATAACACAATGTCTGTCTGTGCGCGATAAACTCAAAAACTAAAAAAAAAAAATCATCTTGGCGTTAATGTCCCGGTTGTGCTCTCGCGCACGAGGGCCCGGGGTCCGCCTTGACCATGATCCAGGATTTGGCAGGTCAGGTAATTACAGTGGAGCGACTGCCATCTGACCTCCATGACCCTGCTACCAGGGGAACCTGACCAGATTGGATCATGGTTACACATCCAGTCGCCTGAATGTGCAGGTTTCATCACGATGTTTTCCCTCACCGTAAGAGCATCGGTTAGTATTCAACTAATGTACGTAACTCAGTAAACAGTCATTGGTACATGGCCGGAGCGGGATTCGAACCCGGCACCTCTGGCTTACGAGTCGTATACTCTAACCGCTCGGCCACCGACGCTCTTGATAAACGATAAACTCAAAAACTACTTAACGAATTTTCATGCGTTTGAAGGTTTAGGCGTATAATTTTTTAAGGTGACAGATGCGAAGCCGGGGCGAGTTGCTAGTATCTGCTAATACTATCAAACAACCGTCCATGGGACTCTGATGCGATGGTCACTGGAAGTCGGTGAGACCAATAAAATCCTTATCTTCTTCATCAGACTACTCATCATTTACTACGCACCATTGGGCTTAAGTCGTCGAGATTGAAGGTAAGATAATACTGGCAATGAATTCGATTTCTTATCGGATTTCTTATTGAGGTTACCATTCCGAGGGATTGTGCAAATGGAAAGCCAGATTATTCGACAGCTTTAGCATCGACTGTAGCGTCCCGCAAGGTTCAGCGCTGTCTCCAACTCTATCGCTCCACCATATCAATGATATTCTGTCCATTGACGGCATTCATATGGCATTGGAGGCGCTTTTTAAGTAGATCGTACCAATATCCTTTGGTCTGTAGTAATAAAAAAGAGGCGTCATGCTTGAAACCAAAATTAAGATGGTAGAATCTTAGAAAGGTTGACTCAACATAGTCCATAAAATTTAACAATTTATCCCCGTTAAAAAATATTTTAACGTTAATGTCCCGGTTGCGCTCTCACGCACAAAGTCCCGGGATCCGCCTGGACCATGATCCAAAATTTGGCAGTCCAATTAAACCCCACTAAAACTTACAGAAGAGCTACTCCAAGTAAAAGTTACCGAACTTCAACTTTTCGTAGCGACAGTACTTACATTATCCTCTTTTAAGGGTTCTATAAGAAAATCAACCAGTTTGATAACAAAAAAATACTTTTCTTTGTACCAGGTTGTGCACGGGCATCCCAAGATTTGTGGGTCTCCAAAACATCTATTAGCGCTACAAAATGGATTTTTTCTTGTACGCAATGACGGAAGATAACTTACGGCGCCCTTGCAGTCTATTTTGATTATATCCAAAACCCTACTAACAATAAGTTGACAGTGAGTCGACGATATCAAGCTCACAAATAGTACCTGGCCGTTGAGTCAGTGGAGATAATTTATTAAACGCCCTGGGCCCTGCCACTCACTGCCACCGCACAACTCCTTTTTAGCCGGATAACCTACGGCGCCCTTACTGACTATTTTGGTTCTAACCAAAACCTCACTAAAAATAAGACGACAGTGAGCCGACGATATCAATCTCATAAATAGTACCCAGCTGATGACTTTGTGGAGAGAATTTTTTAATGGCCCTACCATTCGCTCTCAGCACTACAACTCCTATGGACAGCTTATACAGAGACGATCCAAGAGAGCTATTGAACCTTGACACCCAGTTACACCCGAGGATAAACGAATACTCTCTTGAAACCCGCAGCAAAATCAATTTAGAAGAAAACGGTGAAGGGTAGGAAACAACTTTAAAGCAGCGGATAAAATTTGCCTTCATTTGCAAGTTCTATCGCTTGTGACGTAATAGTGTTAGTTGCGAGGAATTGTTTGACATGAGGCACTTGGTCACATTCATAATCGCACCAGGGGCCATCACCAGAGAGTTCCTCATACACTAGAATCATCATCTAAACATACTTCATCATCCATTCATCAGCTTCATCATCGGCCGCATCGTCACTTACCACCAGGTGAGATGACGGTCAAATGCCTAGATAGTCTTATTATAAAAAAAAAACAATATATAGAGTTTCCTACCTACGGTTTCTTGGACTTCTAAACTTTTCCCAAGAATTTTTTTTTTCACAATTTTGGTTCGATGGTTTTCAATTTTGATTTTCGGCATAAAAAATTCGACATTTTGATGCATGATGCCGATTTTTCCTATTTTTTAACCGTACTCTTTCAGTGTTGCCAATTTTTCATGCTAAAAACCTTAATTGAAAACCGTTCGAATCATAGCGAGCGATTCATAAATAGAGCCCCTGAAAATGGGCAGCAGCGGTTCCTGTTCTGTGTGTTTAAAAATCTGTTATCTGCAACCTGCCTGCCAAGCGTGGATATTACAGCGAAACCATTAACAAGTGTGGAGGAGGCTCATGTCCAGCTGTGGACTATCTCCTTCTTCTTATAGTATCAATGATAAAACAGGTTATATGTAGTTTATTTGTTAATTGTTATTATTTATAATTTTTAAAGTCCAAAACCGAGCGACGCAGACTACATGTACTACTATCTGAGGCCTCAAATAAATCTTCGAGTAAGCAGGAGTCTGGGCAGGACTATTAATGGCTATTGAGCATGATGTTGGAATATCCAGATAATTCCCGTGTCTTTGTCCCGTCAATAAACTCATTGCGTCCCGCCTTCAACTTCTAATAGATTTACGAAGTTCACCCAGTTTCCAACTACTTCGTACTTCCACAATGTAACGGGAATGAATGAACTTAACTATTTTTCATGTTGTTGTTGCTTAGTTATAAGTAAAGAGTTTTATTAGCACATCGTGCTTGATAACCCTATCGTCTGTTTCGCTATTTCTAATTACAAATTATACATTATGTTGCTATTTCTAATTACAAATTGTACATTATGTGTACTCAGTTAGTCGTCATCACAACCCACAGTCCACTGAAGGACTTAGGGCCTCTTCCACGAAAGGGGAGGTTATTGCCATAATTTCCACGCTTGGCAGGCGGGCTGTAGATCGCAGTATTATAAATATAACATTGGAACGGAAAATGGAAAAATTTTCTAACCTAAGGAGACTCGAGATCTTTTGCCTCAAAAACATTAGTCGCTATGTACGACGCCCGTATGGACGATGTGAGGAGTTGATGCTATTCCACTCTGCCGGACACCACACGGCTAAATTAGTACAAACTTTAAATAAATTGTAACCTTTTAGTTTAAGAGTACAATTATTTGAATCAAATGTTGGTACAGAGCAACATTACGGCAACCCCACTTTTTTAAAAGAAATTTTATGTTTATATTTACTGTTTCAGCTAACGAAAGGCTAAAAAATATACTCTTATTATTAACATTGTATGTACTTATAAACAATAAAATTGATTTTAGATACATTAACTTTAGTTGTTCCAAAAACATCATCATCATCTTAGTGTCAATCCCGGCTTCTGCCAGAGACCGTTTTCTTCAAATTAAATATGTAATACAAATTGTATTGGTTTTCTGTATTTTTTTTACGAATTCCGTAGGTAATAGCAATGATCGTCTGGCTCTTTAGACATAGGTAATATAATATTTATTCATCCAAAGTACCATACAACGTTAAAAACATAACCCTTCCTTAGCAGTCGGGTAAAAATAAGTGCACAATTGTTTTCAACAAATCATTAGTCTGCAGCAACTTTTTATTCAAATAATTTAACTCTTGAACTAAAATGGTACAATTGTTTTTATGTAATTATATACCGAATGAGTATACTCGTACATAATGTACAATTATTTTAAATTTTTAAAAATAGCAATGGCCAAAGAACGAATGGCCGATGGGGCTGGACAGTTCTCGAGTGGCCACTACGTACCGGAGGACGCAGCGTGGGTAGGCCTCCCACTAGGTGGATCGCAGGTACCAGCTGGATGCGGAAGGAACAAGACCGGCCTTTGTCGAGATCTCTGGAGGAGTTCTATGCCCAGCATGCTCTGGCAACTAAGTTGCCAGGGAGCACGACGTAAATAAGTAGATTGTAAGAGCAGATGAAATAATACACAGATTAAAAATACACGTTTTTATTCCAATTTCATGCACATCTACAACTTGATTCAGCTACAGAGTTACATCGTAATATCGTGGTGCTAGTCCAGTAATACTGTACGATGGTAAAGTAAGTCTTACGCAATTATGTAATTCAGTGACATTTAATTACTAAACATGAATCTGTGGTAAATAAGTTTTGCTGGAACGTGTTTTTATGGAAATTACTTTATTATATGGTAGTTCACTCTTGAAAACTTATGTCCTTGTCCAACGCACAGTATATCACTTATGTCATACTGTAAGCAAACAGGCAAGCGGGCCACCTGAACTTGCAATTTCAAATTCAATTTGCAGAGTGCAAGGTTGAATCGACGTTTTGTGTTTCGTACCTACATTTTCCAGCAGAACTCATCTCTTACATTGTACTTCTACCATAATCAGTTTTAAATGCAATAACGATTACCTATTAATTTACAAAATAGCGAAACAGTATAAAATTAACCAAGTACTTGTTCGATTATTATGCTCTTATTTATAAAAAATCTACCTAATGGAAAATAGTATAATCTGCAATCCGTTCATTTGTGGAGGAAACTGCTATTAGCGACGCTTTAGCCACGGGCACCAAGTCAGCGGGTGCGGGGCGGCGACGGCGGCGGCGCGGGGAGCACCGCGTTCAAATGTATATATTTATATGGAACTGGTCACGAAGGCAGCGGCGCGGTGGCGGCCGGGAAGCGGCGAACAAGCGACGCGCTTCAGTCAAGTGCTGCCTGCGCGTCTGTGTATCAGCGCATGACGTAGTGTTGACCATTGTATTTTTATAATACAATGGACGCAGACGCAATGGAGCACATTATTATTAAATATCAGATATTTTGTTCGCGAACAAAGAAAAATCTTACATAACACAACACTATGCCCGCTGACTTCGTGCCCGCGGCCTTAGTCTCCCTCCACCGCAAATCAGAGACAAAACATGTAAATTCACTCTCCATTGTATAATTGCTCCATAATTCCATACAGATTAGCAGATTTGTTGGCTTTATGAGGATTAAGATGATTATTTCCATGCAATTGGCTTAATCTTTGGTTTTATATTTCTATAAATAAGAGCTGAATAATTGATTTAATTTATTTCTCGTACAAAAAGGGGCAGGTTTAGTAAAAATGTAGGCTGGTTCTGTCAAGTGTTTAAAAATTGGCAAAATCGAAATTTGAGCACTTACATTGGAGCACTTTCAAGTTACGTATTTTAAATATAATTATCAACATAATTTTTCACATTATTGCTTTACGATACAAATAAATCGGTTATTCAATTAACAATAGTAACAGTTTGGATTTAAAAAAGATAGTGTTTATTTTAATATTAATTAAGATTCCCTATTTTGTGTGCCACTCACTATGTTCCATCAATAGTTCATAACAATAAAAATTATTATGCAAACAAGAAATCGGTCACTTATTTCTTTTATGTATTAGTTGCATAAAAATTATGTGAAGCTCATTATGTACATATATGTTCACAGAAATTGCGAATATATTTCTTATGCTAAAGAAAATTTGTGAACATTATAAACTTCATGCTATATACTTCAATGAGATAATTTAAATCACTATTAAAAAGTACATTTTGGAATTATTTGTGAGGAGTATTTGCGAACAATAATATTTTAACGGAACATCAGGGAGTGATACACTATAACTATATTAAGGGAAATAGATACCCTGATATTGTTTTAATATTATTTAAAAATCACTACTTACATATATCCTCGCGGAAAAGTCTTACCCGTAAAAATCTAACTATATACAGGTTATTTACAAATTATAAGTTATTACTTTCTAATTACTAGTCAATAGTATATTATCATTAAATTTTACATTCTAAATTCGGGTGCGACGTTAATGTAACTTATTTTCCGTACATAAACAAATTTATACAGAACTAGCCATTCTCAGAGGTTTTCACCCGCGCCTATTTCGGATCTCTGTTAACAATCAATTTTCCGGAACCTATTACTTTCCCGGAATAAACGCTATGTTACTCAGTGATAATGTAGCATTCTATTAGTGAAAAAATTAAAAAAATCGATCTTAGAAGTTTTAGAATTTATGCGTGCAAACAAAAATTAAATTTTTTTCTCTGTTTAATATTAGAATCATACAGATAATCACTACACCAAAAGACTCACTACGCCGAATATCTTTACATACACACCTTATTTTGCAGAACAAATTGGTTTACCAACTATTGCTGTTCATAATATCGTTAAGTATAAAGCTATTCACTTTATAGAACTTGGTTATGTAAATGTAATAAAAAAGAAATGACAAAGCGTAGACGATCCCGGCGTAAACTCCATCGACTCGGAGCTGATTCGACGTGTTCACAAAAAGTAATCCGATGTTTTAGACAAGAAGTTTTATACATAGATAAACAATAAGGGGTCGGTAAACAATATTCTACAAAAAAAATCGGCCAATAAACTTTCGACGATGTGATTATTTGAAAAGAATATACAGTATTTGAAACAAAAATATATGTAGAAGTGTTAAATGAGCAAACATAGACCCTAAAGATAGGTACATATGACTTTTGAGCTACAAAATGAATCTTTAATGGTACAGAAACTATGTATAAGTACGTATACCTATTGAGTTTCAATTATTACACAATCGTTTGGCTAGTACATTTACACAATTAGTATAACACAGTAGAACATTTGAAACATTTACTTAAAAGTATACTTACATTGAAGACAGGATTGAGAAGAAGATGTGAAAAAATACTCTTGTAAGTCTGCCTATCGGAGTAGGATTGCGTCCACGTTACATACTCAAAGCACAAGCAAATAGCAAGGTGAAATCGTTAGTGCAATGCAGAATTATGTATATCGTGGCATCGCTCGCCACCGACGTCTGGGAGTTCATCCTCATACCTTGGAGCCAAATTGGTCCCAAACTGTGCGGTTTTAAAACAACTTTCTCCCACATACACTAAGTTGTGGAATGAACTACTTGGAGAGGTTTTCCCTGGAAAGTACAATATGTAGTTCTTCAAGAAAAGGGTGAAAAGGTTTATTTTGGGGTCGGTAACGAGTGGGTGATACTTATGGTTTTGCAAACGTCCATAGGCTGCGGTAACAGCTTACCATCAGGCAGGGCGTAAGCTTGTTTGCCACCTTAGTGGTATAAAAAATAATTTATAAACTCAGCCTGGATAAAATGTACTAAATTTACCCCGTGAGCGAATTATAAGATATACACAGGTTTCCTCTTAATGATTTTCTTCAATGTACAAACATTAGAAGTGTCTAGGGATCAAAGAACCTTTATCCTACTAATAAAAATAAAGATTTTACGTCCTATTTTTTAAATAAAGGCAAAATCCCTGTTTTATAATAAATCCCAAAAACGTGCTTGATCCCTAGACACAGGTTTACTTAAGTACTTGATATTTCATCAATATATATTTTAAAATGAAACGTCGCCGCGGCGCCCCGAAATTTTGATATGACAAATTCTGCCCCCCATCACCGCGTAGGCGATTTATCAGTTAAGTTGGCGACCTGAAGAGGTTGTGGGGTCTTACTACCATTTTATTCACCCACTTCATCCTCACCTGCTCTAGATCTGACGGACGGACGAGGCGCTGGCAATTGGCTATTATGAATCTTATGGTACTTCGCACATAAAAAGCCAAAACACCATCACCTCAATTTAAGGATCAAAAGTTCCACATATTTATTATAAGGCGTCGCTGCGTAACGTTGAAGACCAGGCTAAGTGGAGCAAGAAAAGTTAGACCGGGCCATTTAGTCTAAAATGGGCATTTTAACACTTCTAGCGTCATTTCGGGAAATATTTTGGGCAACTATCTTTTTTCACTAATTCGTACCTACCGAACGTGACTTTCGAGGTTGGCACTTATAATTTTGGACTACAAGCTCAGAATAGGTACACGGTAGCGGACGTCCGTTGAAAAAAAATCACTGAAACCCATCAGTTGGCCAAATGTTTCCCAAAATGCCGTTAGAACTGTATTTCGAGGAAAAGCGAACCAGTCTTGCGAGCACTGTCAGAAGCTGAGATTGAGCACTAGTTTAGCGGAGTGAAATTTAATTAAGATTTTATTTAACCCAGTAGTGCTTTTCTAGGTCAATGATTTAGCAGACTTCAAATCCGGAAGCTGTCAGAAGCAATCGACACGATAATTAATCACTTGTTGTATTTCACCAACACTCAATTAATCATCGACAAACTAAATACGTAATTTATGTTTTACGCCTTTTGCATGGCTTCCTTGATAATTATACGGAATTTTATAAGGTTTCAATCATTGCGAGTTAAACGTTCACATCAATAAATGCTCAAACCTGAGGTTTATTGACCTTAATTGTAGCCACTGCACTGCTACTTAAACCAAAAGTTTTAAATTTATTTGACAGTTATTTTGGTAGCATCCCTAATACCTATAGCAATGGACATTTTTATTTTTTATTCGACCTTGAAGACCAGAAGTATTAGGCTGCCTGGTATGGAAATTGGTATCTGTCGCCCTCGCCAATATATGCTCTAGTGCTGCTCATCGATATTCCGCTGTTGATAGCCTATGGATAGTTTCTTTTAGGTATAGCAGGGTTATTGCTAACTCGCCGTAAAGAAAATTCATCACATTTTTGTATATTCCATACATTGAAAGTATATTCGCCACAAGGTTAGAGTGAATAGGCTGTTCCTAGACAGGGATGCTCCATCTTTGGCCGCATCGTCACTTACCACCAGTGTTCATATGCCTAAACTAATGTTAATATTATTATATTATATCATTATTGGACCCAGGTGGGTCGATACAAAAAAAAATCTCCTCAAGCGGGGATATATAAAAGAGAATTATTTCTGTGACTGTGGCGTATCTCCTGAAACCATGAACTAATATTCTTAAACTTGCACAATGGAGGACTCATTCGAGGTCAGCCCAAATGCTACATGCGTCGTTGAGTACTGGGCGTCAAAGTGTAAGTGAGAGTTAAGTACATCATATCGAAAGAAGATGGATTACTCTATCGATATTATAAATTTTTTACCGTCAACCATTGATAGTCAATCAACGGTCATCATCATCGTCCTAGCGCTTATCCCGGCCTCTGCCAGTGTCCGCTTTCCTACTCCCTCTATTTCGCCCGGTCTTCAGCATCCTCGCGTCGTAAGCCGTTGGTTCTTGCATCCGACTCAGCGATGTCAATTCATCGCTTCTTAGGTCGCCCACAGGACCTCTTTCCTGATACCGGCAGGTTCAGGTACCAATATACGGATTGGTAATATGAAGAAAAAAAATGTGGAAGCCTGTAAATATCTCAAAGTATCCCAAACCTATTATAAACGCCATCCAAAACCTAATACAATAATTCTTCTCCGTTTATTGGAATTTTTATAAACTCTTTTTGAACTTTCCCTGTGCAGTGGCTTGTGCGATGCCCGATATTGGAGGCAACCATACAACCTAAAAGCGGACCTGAAAATATTGGGCTCGCGATTTCCCGGCAAATTCGTTCCCTTACCAAATAAGTAGACTTACAAAAGTATTTTATTAAAATTTCTAACTGAATAAAGTTTTTTAAAGTTATGTGAATGTTAATATAAGTATTTTAAGTACAAACTTAATTACTCATCCATATCAATAATAAACTTTAACTTAATTTATCTGTAACTCAATCCAATCCATTACCAAGTCGGGTACATAAATCAAATTAAGTAAAACAACTGATTAATTAAATCCTTGCAACAAGCAATAAATTGTAAATTATTCACAAATGAAATTTACTTATTCAACATAGTACAACAAACAGGTCAACATAGTAGAATATGACAACATCTTTATATCGTAAATTACAAAATGGAGATAGTACCAGTCACTTCCAAATAGACTAATACACACATTTGATTAGTTCCAGTGTTCCAGAAGTTGAATAGTTGTTTGCAATTATGCTAACATATTAACGCTATCTAGGTTTCTGGTTCTATTTTACATTGTAGCAGGTGTTATATTAAAATGAGAGGGTAATGGACGTTAATGAGTTTTAATATTAAACAGAAGGTTGAAAAATGAAGTTTAATATTTTAATACGGTTTTATTAGGTACCTTATTCAGCATACTGATTACATTGATGCTGACAACCATTGTCTTACTTAATTGAGCAAGAGCATTTGCTCGTTGTTCTGTTTTTTCTCCGAGCATAGATATAGACGAGCTGAGTGGTTCAGTTGTTTAACATTTTAATTTTTTACATATACTACATATAAAACATATATTACATATAAAACATTACCACGCAGAGATCCCGGGTTTGATTCCCACCCGGGCAGAAATTGAAATGATGAATTTTAATTTCCGTTACGGGTCTGGGGGTTGTATGTATAATAAGTATGTATTTTAAAATATATGCGTAGTTTATCAGTTTTCTGCCACCCATAACGCAAGCTTTGCTAACTTTGGGGTTTGATGGGGCTGTGTGAGTTGTCCAAGCATATTTATTTTGTTTTTATATATTTAGATAAATGACAGAACGACGAGCCAATGATCTATATTTCTTATGAAATGTACTGTCTTATGTAAACTCAGTGTTATAGGTATTTTTATAGTTTTCTCTTATTAGGAAACGCTACAAAATGCGCTTACTATTTCGCTGGTAAATTATAGACCACATAATAAGTTAAACACAAAGAGGATGCATTTCCCCAGTCTTGGCTAGCGTTCCTAGCTTCATTGACGGTCCATTACCCCTCTTGAAAAGGAGTCGAAAGAATTTAGAATAAAATCCACAGTAAAAAGCATTAGACAATGTTGACTGCTGAATAGGTGGACCGGATGGAAGCCAGGAAACATAGAACACTTGAACCGATGCCAAATGCTGTGTAATGCAGATACTGCTCCCTAATTGGAAATGCTTTCACAGAGAGATTACTATTGCAATCGTTTGCAATGATATTTGGTTAATCACTTCATCTGATGGCTCCCCTCTGCAATCGAGTTTAATATAATTGTTAAATTCTATCTGTAACACGAAGTAGATAGAATAATTTACTATATACAAAGAGTGTTCTATTTTACATCATGACCCATGTTAGAATATATTAAAAAGTCTGGAGCCTGCCGTGCCTAATAATACCTACTACTTTAATAGTCAGTCGTATTATCACTCTATTAGCGTCTAAATTGCCCTGTTTACGCGTTATCGGTTTGTCGCCGTCGTCAGATGTCGTTAGCGTCGCCGACGTAGCCCTCGTCGGGGCTCTCTGAGCAAATATCCGCGGCGCACTTCGCGTTCGCCACTTGCGGGAGGGGCTTCAGTACGATTTCCGAACCCTCGCCCGGCAGCCTCGCCGTGGGCTCCGTAGTCTGCGTGTCCACGCACCGTGTCTCCACCTGGTAGCACCGCGGCTCGGTCACCCCCACCGGCACCATCACAGCACACGTCCCCTTCGGCGGGTTCCAAGATGCACACCCTTCCGCCGGCACGCAGCACTGAACCACAGTATCGGTCTTGTATCCTTCGGGCGGCGAAGGAACAAACTCATCGTTGTAAAACACTCCGCCGTTCCCCACGTACGCGATCTGCCGGTTCCGTGGTACGGGGTAACCCTCTAGAGTACGGCGCACGTTCGTCGGTTTGAATACCTCGTAATTAGCGCATGGCGGAGGCGTCGTGTTGAACTCTGTGTCTTTCGCGAATTTGCACACTAATTTCTGGCCCTTGACCCTGTTATGGGGCAGCGTCTGATAAAACGGGCCAACCATCGAGTAGTTTGACATTATCGGCGGTCGATGGCATGGGTGCTTCGGTAGGCCGTAGTCGAATGGGTACCCGTCACCGTCTAAAAAGCAGCCGGGATTTAAATGCACGTCGGCGGAGTGTTGATACATGTTGTTCATCGCATTTGGCGGCAAATTCACAGTATTTACGTTCTGTTGGTCCTGCCACTTGACTTGCCGGGGTACTGCGGCTGTGGTGAACGTGGTCTCCTCTTCAAAGCCGTCGTTGTTATTTGTTTGTTTGTATACGGACAACACGGTACTCTCGTTTTGCTCATTGTTGGCGACAGTTTCCGCGTCGCTAATTAGGTCAGGGTTTCTCTCGACAAAGCCTTTCATGTTCCCGCCTTGGTACACATCGCTCGCCTCGTAATCACGGTTCGTCTGCACCGTGTAATGTAGGGCATGATGAGAATGCGCGTTCACAATTAAACTCCCATTATTCTTTGGCAACGAGCCGTTACTTCGGCTTGGGGGCAAAATCTGATTGCATAACGCGACATCCTTCCCGCTCTCCTTTTTCTTACGACTTCTCGTGTCGGTTTTGGATTTTAATAGAACTACGGATATTATGACTATGAGCAATATTATCACTAAGAATATCACTGTCACTATTACTACCAAATGGGTCTGTGGGAACGTCGTCACAATCACTACTGGCTCCTCCTTCACTATAATCC
Source organism: Blastobasis lacticolella (assembly GCA_905147135.1). Lineage (NCBI taxonomy): Eukaryota > Metazoa > Arthropoda > Insecta > Lepidoptera > Blastobasidae > Blastobasis > Blastobasis lacticolella. Next base: position 20,648,715 of record LR990041.1, read on the forward strand.
TAATAGAGTAATTGGCCATAGATCTCCCTGCAGTATTGGCAGCAACGCACGAGAAAGTGCCGTTGTCCTCGTTACTCAAATTGAATATATACAGCTCACTCTTCTTATCTGTCGCACCATTTTCGACGTGATAAATGTCGCGGGGCTCCAGCGACATTGTTGAGTAATTACGTATAATTTGTCCCTGGTATAGCCAAGATATATTCGCTTCGGGGATCGCTTTCACTAAGCATTCAAGTGTGACGTTGTTTCCGACGTTCGTCTCCAAGTATACGGATGTTGGAGACATTTTCGGCAAGCACGCCAGGTCCGACATTGCGATCTTTTTGATAGGTAGCCTCTTCAAGCGCTCTGGCAGCGAGCAAACTGGTTCAACTTCATGTGGCATATTGAAATTCATGAGCCAACTATGCAAATCCCGCAGGTGGCAATCGCAGTGCCAGTTATTATTTTGCAAATCGATTCCTCGCAGCGAGTCCGGAAATAAATTCTCGCCTTGAATATTGGATAGTTTGTTACCATTTAGCCTGAGCCACTCCAAGTGATTTAACCCGGCAAAGGCTTCGTTTTCTATGCTCTCGATTTTACAGTCGCTCAGCTCCAATGTGTTCAAATAGACCAAGTTCTGAAAGCAGTGCGACTTTATGTTCGTTATTGGATTATTGTTCAAAGAGAGTCTCATCAACGAGGGGAAATAAACGAAATTGGACGAAGGAGTTACGGTTAGGTAGTTATAGGATAAATCTAGTTCGACAAGATTAGCGAGACCCTTGAATGCATGGTTGTCGATTTTCTGTAACCTACATCGCGGTAGATATATTTTCTGGAGGTCTAATAGGCCGATTTTGTGGAAGGTTTCCTTTTGTAGTACTTGCAGGTCATTGCCAGAGAAATCGAGGACCTGCGTTTCGGAATCAAGTGTGCTTGGGATGGTCTTGAGATCCTTTTCTGCGCACTCGACGTACTGCTTGCCATTCTTCCACTTGCAGATGCACTGCGTGGGACACGCAATGGCGGGCAGAAGAAGACAGGTGGTGCACAAGGCAAGCAGCCTCACGTCCAAAGGAAGCTTCGTTGTCATATTGCCTCAAGGCATCGGCACTCGACTGGATATCGCGAACATTATCTGAAACAATGACAAACCACATTTAAATACCGCATAGCACTTCAAAACCAACAGTTCATTTGTCATATGCGCAACCATTGTTTGCTATTGTGCCGGCCTCGCATATTCGTGCAAAAATATATTTTGATGCCGAAAATAAATCAACAATACAAATAAAAGATCTTTGTTTACTGTGACAAAGCATTGAAATTATTCATGAGTTGTAGTTATTACGGATTATTACGTATTTGCTCTCCGTTTGTAGTTGATTATTAGACGTATTAGATCAAATACGACGCTCTAATGCTCTAATGTATTCATGACTTCACGTTTTTATTACATTTTGTTTACTCCGAACGATGGCAAAAGAAAACATAATTCTATGAATGTTAGCTTATAAATAATGTAGCAGTCCTTCGTGTTTATGAGGCTTACAGAAATTACAAGATTTCTGAAGAAGACATTTGACACAAGAGACAAAGTAATCAGATTGTTAAAATTAAAAGGTGACGTCGCTGACGAGGTTCCGAGATTTATCGTTTCCTTTTTATTTATCTGTTTGTATCTTTCTTTCAGTGTTTACCTTAAATTTTTTTTATGCTACGCAGTGCCGAGCGCAGAGCTCACCTGATGGTATGCGATAACTGTCGCCCATAGCTACCACGGTACAAGTATTTTTTTTATGTCATTGTACGCAAACAGGCAAGTGGGCCACCTGATGGAAAGTGGTCACCCCTGCCTATAGACATTAGCAACACCAAGAGTATCGCCAATACGTTGCCCACCTCTATAACACGTTGCTCTGGCAGCAAAAAAGCAACCCAAATCCCCACTCCATGGATCACATGGAACACAATTAGGTTACAGGCAACGAAAACGCAAAACCGCATGCATTAATATCCATTAACGAGATAGTTAGTCACTTGTCATCGGTCAAGCTATGTTGTTATATTTAGGTAAGGTTTCGTCACAATGAAAGAATAGAATAGAAAGTTTTTATTATATCAAAGATGCTACGACACAATAAAACAAACAAAAATCTAGTAAAATAGGTAAATCGGTCGACCTGTTTCATAAAAATAGATGGATGGATAAGGTATTATTCCTCTTATTGACCAATAGTTTGTTTTCTCTTATTCCGTTCCGCTTATTCAACTAAATCGATAAACGAGTTTTTGTAACGTGAAGTTATAATGCATAAAATCATGAAATACGTTTGACAATCACAAAATGTACACCGAAGCTGCGCAATTTCCATGTTCTTCTTTAATCGAGCCAGCTCTTTGGTTGGATTTTCTCATATATTTTCTAACGAAAGTCCATGTATTATTCATGGAATTGCATTATTTATATCAGATCGAGCGGTCCAGTCCGCACAAGGCCCTTATTTGTAGCGATACCCGAATCACTGAGCAAACACACCGTTTGCGGCCACTGGGTATAAAGGAATGTAATTCCCTTTGTACCTTATGTCCATGCCGGCCCTGTTGGATATTTGCTTCGTTAGTGCATTAATCGAAATTATATTATGAGCCGGGTCGTTCTTCAGAAGAGTTTGTTGCTTACCTAGGGAGCAAAAAACTATTTTAAAGACGACATTAAAAAAAATCATCTTTGCGTTAATATCCCGGGCGCACGAGGGCCCGGGGTCCGCCTTGACCATGATCCAGGATTTGGCAGGTCAGGTAATTAAAGTGGAGCGACTGCCATCTGACCTCCATGAACCTGCTACCAGGGGAAGCTGACCAGATTGGATCATCGCCTGAATATGCAGGTTTCATCACGATGTTTTCCCTCACCGGTTAGCATCGGTTAGTATTCATCTAATGTACATAACTCAGAAAACAGTCATTGGTACATGGCCGGAGCGGGATCCGAACCTGGGACCTCTGGCTTACGAGTCGGTTACTCTATCAGCTCGGCCACCGACGCTCTTGTTTTAAGAAGACGACATTGTTTCTTTCAATCCCTTGGCTCTGTTTTTGAATCGCTCGGCTCGATCGAACGGTTTTCAATTTTGATTTTCGGCATGAACAAACATCGTTTATTCTAATTATGAACATCAAGGTACGACATCCGCTTTGCAATTTTCCTCACAAACAATGTTAACGTACAAAATTCAAATCACTTTTAGTCCTAGGGATTAAAGAGTTATTTTTGTACCTGTTTACGAGGACGTCGTCGGTTGTCATGGCAGATTTGTTTCAGAATGCGGCTTTAAAATATATAAACGAAAATTTAATTACTCGTGTTTAGATAAACATAATACATATAAAACATAATACAGTAGATATAGTTAACATCAGTGAGACAGTTGAGCAAAGGCGGACAACCGATCTCTTCCAGACAACCTTCACAGAAATGTAGAAAAGAAATCGACGCGCAGGTAGAGTTGAGCGCTTATCCAATATTATAAAAATCGGCCCGGAATACATAATTATGAAACATACGAAAAATTGCGAATTTGGATTAGATAAGGATTGCAAGAAACATAGACCTACTGAAATTTCACGTGTCTTAATCATACAGAATTTGTGTTCAAACATACATACATAAAGCTCACGCCTGTGTCCCACAGGTGGGGTAGGCAGAGACTATGGACCGCCACGTTGCTCTGTCCTGACACAATTCCTTAGCCTCGCATATATCCACAACTCTTTTCATACATCTCCTTTTATTCTTACCACTTCGGACCCCAGCTTTTTTGAGAACATTACTGATTTGATCAGTGAATGTTTTTCTGGGTCGTCCTCTAAAGGGCCGGTTTTCAAGATTCGCACTATATACCTCTTACGTCAATCTTCTTTCATCCATTCGCTCTACATTCCCGAACCATCTCAACATCCCTCTTTCTATTTTTGTCACTACATCATCTTTCATGCTACACCTTTCACGGATCACAATATTTTTTACTCGATAGAGTAAAAACTTAATTTCACTCTACATACTTGTGTTCAAAAACCATAAAAAAATTAAAGCGTCCTCTTAAGAAGAATAAACTAGCTTATTTTGAATACTGGTAGACCCGGCGCGATTTCGTTCGCGTACATCTACTTTACCTTTACCTACCCTCCTCCGGTTAATAACTCTCCTCATGAATTACTCTTACAGTTGTGGAAAACCACATTAAAAACCGTTGCGTAGTCTAAAAGATCTAAGCGTATATATAGAAGCGACTTTGTTATATACTATGTATAGATATGTGATAAAAATCATAATTTAGAGAAGACCAAGCAATAACTAGATAGTATAACAGACTTTATAACACTTCATCTGAAATGTTAAAATATTAATAAATAGAACTAGGTTACGCCACAAAATAATAAAAACGGCCGGCGGGCGGCCCAGAAAAAACTTTGGCAGATGTCATTTCTAAAATTAATAGAGATGGGAAGTTGTGAATTGTTTATAGAGGCGGGAACCCAAAATGCCCAGGCCCTTCGCAGTTGCAATGAAACTTGTTTTTATTGTCCGTTTCATTTAGGTACTTGTACGACAGATACAGGGCAACTTGTGATGTGAACTTAACTTAGTTTAGTATTTTTGTTATTGATATTAATGGTATATTATTTTATATAATAGAAATATAAATATACTTACTAGTTATTTTTTTCAGTTAAAATATGTAATTAAATAGATAATTTGAAGCAGTATAAGTTGAAAAGCTTTTTAAATAATAATACACAGTGTACCTAGCATGATAGTTTCGAATAGCTACCCCATGATTGACACTTCGGACTTTTGTATGTTTTCGAATTAAAGGACACATCGCAGGTCAAAAAAATTCATCATATCTCATCTCAGAGAGTCTTGAGTATTTTCGACACATTGAAGAATCATTTGTCAAAACCGTTAAGAATCTTTGTAACGCAAGTGGAGAAAATGCAAAGAGTTATGTCGAAATGAAGATTAAATTTTTTATTTTTTGTATTGTTTTATTACCTAGGCTGTGAACTTTGCAATCGCATTGGTTTTGATATATTGGTGACATTCACATGACGTTTATACGTTTTTCGTTTTAACTGACTAAATGGAATAAAAAATCCCGGCCAGTTGCCAATCAACTCGCGACCACGGTGCGTGCAACCGCTTCGAACTATCGTGGTTACATTAATCAAAATTGCGAATCCGTGCACGAAACATGTTTGAATTGGACACAAGAATTTGTATTAAAAAGTAACCTTTGGATTTTATTAAAATACTGAAACCTGAATCTATACATAAAACTGTTGCCTGCGATTTCGTTCGTGTGGACGGTTTTTACGGTTTCTGTTCATTTCCCATACAGTATTCCCACCCTGGATTCATCCCACGAGTAAATTCTTAGTAGACGCCCAAGTCAGAACAGATAAAAAAAAGAAAATGCATCTATTTACTTCACTTCACATCCTTAGTTAGGACGCTCAATCTATTTTAACCCCTTAAGGCATAAATATATTAATATGTTAAATAATCTGCAATAAACTTCCAGAAATGTATAATTACGTTATTTATTTGTAAAATTTCAAGTACATCATTTAAGTTTGTACAATTTCATAATATTTTTGAAGCAGTAAAAAGTATAAAATATCAAGTCATATAATCATTAATGAACCCCCATACAAATTTTAATAATATAAACTGTGTACTGAATGAATAAATATATTTAGAATACGTATAACATTAATATTCCGAAACACCACTTTCGTTTAGAACCAATTATCATTCACTACCACATTTCTGTTCCTCCAACACCACCGTTTAACACGAATTAAAAGACGGCTTGTAAAATTTCTCACGGTTAACAATTCAAATAGTTATGCTCTGTAAAATCTCCGAACACGCGTCGGACTTCCCAGCCTATTTATTCCTAAAAACGCCTGCCCTCTTTTCCGGGCGAAAACAATGGGAATCACTTCCCGCCCCTCGCGACTATGTAGCATCTATATTCAAGTCGCGATGCGACAGCAACAATAAAAATGGGACTAACATATGGCACAGTGGGTGCGATTACAGAGCCATTAGTCGTCGACATCGCAATTTTTATAGCCAATGTTTTTTTACGTCAAACGGGAAATAAACAGGCAAGCACGCTGTCTGATGGAAAGTAGTCACCGTTGCCTATACATTAGCAACATTAGGGGGTCTAAAAAGGTCACATTAGAGTTTGATTTTTTTTTATGTCATACGGTAGGCAAACAGGCAAGCGGGCCACCTGATGGAAAGTGGTCACCACTGCCTATAGACATTAGCAACACCAAGAGTATCGCTAATGCGTTGCCCACCTCTATAACACGTTACTCTGGCAGCAAAAAGCAAATGCCACTCCACTGCCAAAGCCACGGTTCCCCAAATCCCCACCCCATGGAGCACTGGAAACCTTACTCACCGGCAGAAACACAATACTATTTAAAAGAGTATTATTTAGCTGCGATATTCTGTAAGGTGGAGGTACTTCCCCAGTCGGGCGGCTCCAATTCGAACGAGATACCCCGCTATGTATATAACCTACCTCTCTTAAAATTATATGATTCATATTAGACTGCCACGAAGTTATCTAATCCGGTGCCAATACTGGAACTAAGTGCCGCCATTTTGAACGCTGCTGATCAGTTTGTGACAAATTAATAATGAATCATATTATGAAATGTAAATGTGGCCTTTTTGGACCCCCTGGTGTATTACTATGCCTACCTCTAGACACGACGCCCTAGCAGCAAATATGCAAATGACCACTGCCAAAGCCACAGTGCTCCACGGAGCACTGGAAAAAGACCTTACTCACTGGCAGGAGTAAGGTCTCTTTCATTTATATTAATTAAAATGGTATGAGGAGTTTTCCAGTAGGTATTGATAGTTGGTTTCAAAAAGCATCAATAGATGGCGCTTCTACAATTTTAGTAATATTTTTATAATTTGTATGATGGTGGCAGTGATATCATGCAGCCAACTAATACTAAACTTGAAAATAAAATGTTTATTAATATAAACATAACTGTTAAAGCTTAAATGAAGTGTAAAAAGAAATATTTATAGAAGTTGGCACTATGTTCCATTATTATTACAACCTCTAAAATGTTTGAAAACTATTGACAAATACAATATTATCCAATACAATGTACCCAGTGTTTATGTCCTGTTTGCTAAGAACCTATTTCAAGCGATCATCAATTACCAAAATTGTCGGGGCGCCATCTAGTGAGTGGTTAGGAATGCTTTAGATACCTATTGGAAAACTGCTCATTGGTTGGCTGTGGCTTTCAATAAGGTGGAAGTACTTCTACAGGCGGGCAAAAACTTGAACTATACGACCTTATTTTAAAAAATAAGGATAGATTCAAGAGGTTTGTTATTGACGAACTGATTCAATCAAAAGGGTTTGAAATTCTACTATTACCACCCGGAATTAAATCCTATTTAAAAGATATGGGGGATATTAAAAAACTACGTGGCTAATAAAAATATTTCACAAAATTTAACATCCATTATGTCACTTATAAATGAACGACTCGAAATGATTGATCGTACTATGTGGGCAAATACATGTCGGCATGTTGAAGACACAGAAAAACAGTATTTGCAATATTTTGAAATGGATTTTAAATTTATTATTTATGTTAATGGCTCCGATTCGATAAAAGTGAATAGTGATACTTTACACAATTTTTGAATTCTTAATCGTAGTAGTTGTAGTAATTATATTAATTTGTAAAATAAATATTTCGAAAGAATATCAATCTGGTTTAATTAATCTGCATTTCTCGATCTGCAAGGGGCTTTGGACAGTGTTCCTCGAGAGGTAATCTGGTGGGCGGTAAGGGCCAAGTCCTTACCCGAAGCGTAAAGCCGACAAATCCATTGTATACCATACTAATCACTTTCCGATTACCGTGGGTGTCACCAGGGTTCTGTCATTAGAGATTTCCAGATATGCATTGTGCTGGGGCCATCTCTGCCGAAATTCTGGACATTCCTCCATGGCGGATGACATCGCACTTGTTAGTAAGCATACGCAGAATCTTGAGACCATAGTTAATATGTGGAAGAAAATGCTACAAAATGGGGGTTTAAAGCTAAACGTCGCCAAACTAGAGTAATTGGCTAGCCGAAACACGGATCTTGAGATCTAAATATAGAACAAAGCTGTCAATAGATAAATTCAAGTACCTCGGATCCGTGTTGCACGAGTCCGGATATATTCATTCCGATATCAAGTCCCACGCTTACAGCAGTTACCTGCGACCTTCAAATTCCTATCAAGCTCAAGGGACTTCAACTTTTGGACTATTACACCCCCGCTTTGATAAGATAACCATTAGACCTGTGAGCGAATCCGGGAGCGTCGCTGGCCGAGCGGTTGAGTATCCGACTCGTAAGCGATAGGTACCGGGTTTTGAATCCCGCTGCGGCCATGTACCAATGACTCTTTTCTGAGTTATGTACATTAGTTGAATTCTAACCGATGCTCTTACGGTGAGGGAAAATATAGTGATGAAAACCTGCAAATTCAGGCAACTGAATTTGTAACCATGATTCAATCTGGTCAGATTCCCCTGGTAGCAGGGTCACGGAGGTCAGATGGTAGTCGCTCCACTGTAATCACCTGTACCCAAATCTTGGATCGCAACTGGGACATTAATGCCAAAAATGATTATTATTTATTTATTATAATTTGATCTGTGATTATACTGTGATGGTATATGACTGCGGGACATGGCCAGTGCTTACGAAGCACGTCCGCGAACTCCAGGCCAATGAAATGAAAATACTGCGGTGGATGTGTGGTGTTACGCGCCTAGTTCGAGTACGTAACGAGTACATTTGTGGTAGCCTTGGCATGAGAGACGTTGCAGATAAGATCGAAGAAGCTCGCCTTCGTTGGTTTGGTCATGTCCTGCGTAAACCCCAGGGCTGCGTAGGAAAAGCGGCCCCGCAGGAGACCCCAGATGCGCTGGACTAACATCGCTGTGTCGGATGCGAGAGCCAACGGCTTACGAAGTAGGATGCCGAAGATCGGGCAAGGAGAAAGACGAGCAGGAAAGCGGGTGACGATAGTGCCATTAGTTACCATTAGGTATACTTTGTTGATTTATTTTTGTATCAGAACTATAAACACCTTCACACAACGAAATTTATAGTTTGTCTGATTATTCAAATAATATTTTGCAATTTGTGTTTCTTTTTCAATAAAAAACCTGAATCTCAAATTTTAAAGCTTTTATTACAACAACGATATTTTGTTAGATAACTCAATAACATAACAAAAATAATATCATGAACACCGTGACAAGTCAGTTTGAAACAGTCATCTTATACCATATTTTCAGAAAAAACGTGACATCTGGTCCCCCTTTTTTTTTAAATGTATTTTTTTCCTATAAATGTTTGGATTTATTTGGTTTTTCCTTTATCTGCATAAACCTTATTTATTGATATACATAATAATTGTTAAATTTACAGTAACGATACCTTTTGTTAAACACAATAATTTTTTAAAGGTTTATAAATGCTCTCCTGTAGAATTGCAGTTTTCGAGATAACACGTTATTGAAGCAAAGAGGCGATGTATAGATAATATAATTATTGTTAGATACTATTCAAACTAAGACTTAAAATGTTATAAATGTGTTAATATTATATTATGGCCAGTTATGGCCACTTAGTTAAATTATCATGTATGGCCAGGTATAATATATTTAAGGGCTATACATGTGGCTGTACCGTCTACGTCTAAAGCAATAGCTGTGGGTGTTTTTTAAATTCTTAATAGGCGGGAAGTCGGTCGTTACCGGCCGCCGTGCGACGAATGCCTTATGTTTTATCTCATTCCACGTTTGAATGGCGCTGAATGTCGGAACGCGGGGTGAAAATTTTCGTGGCAGCATTGTCGAGTTTTCCGTCGCGATTTTGTGAATGAGCATGCCTGAGAGAATACTCGGTGAGAGTACAGTGTTTTGTTAAAGTACATTGTGTGTTGGCCCCAGAAAATATGGTAATTTATGTATCATTTCCGAGGGATTTGTAATATTTTTTATAAATGTTTGAAGTGCAACAGAAAGCGAGCTGAATTATGTCGTTTGGGTCACACGCCGCTTGACTAATAAGGGTATTCATCAAACAGCTAAAAAGAAATGCTTTTACAATTCATACAGCACCATCTAGACCCAAAGAAAGCACAGCTGGTATTATGGGTGCCAGAAAACTAATAAACTAACCTAAATATTTTTAAATATATATCACCCAGACTCGTTACAGAAATAATAATTCATCGTTTCAATTTCTTACATGCAGTTTCTGTTGAGTATTTTCAATACTGCGACATTCGACCCGCTTGCTAGATCTCCTTTTTCAAAATCTACAACCTACACCAGGTCCAAATATGTAGACCATTCCCCTGTCCTTTATACGCCGAATACACGTTGATGCTATCGCCAGGTTAGCGTTAGTGCCGCTGTTCAACCGTCGCCCGAGCTGCGCTATACGAAATAGACCTTCGGTATCCAAACTATGCTGTTCAACAAACGAGACAATACCTACATACGACCCGCCTTTTCCAATACGGGTATGCTACACATTGTTCCTCTTGCTATGGTTCTGAAAACCACTTTCGGTTATTCCACGTTCATCAACCTTCATGGTATATGCTCATCAGTTTAAGGTCCCTTGGCTCCCGTTTAAGGTATCAGTGTAAGGTGTTCAGAGATATATACTTTATAGTCGCTTCCCACCGTCTGTTAGATAGGGGTAAAGTAGGTGTATTGTAGGTGTAGAGTAGATGTAGAGTAGGTGTAGGGTAGGGTAGGAGTAGGACACCACGTGAACAAAAATCGCGCCGTGTCCACTAGTAAAATATAAATATTGTCTGTCAATTATTTGCGTATAATTTATGTTAACAATGTCACGTCACAAAATAAGCAAACACATATAATAATCCAGTGGTAACAGACGTGTTGATGCCGTACTCTGTTCTCTAAGCTTATCTCTGTAAGCCTGATGGTAACGTTTATTTGACTGTCTCTTTTTATTGCAGCCGTTACAGGCGCAATGGAGCGCGACGAAGTGTCAATGAAAAAGAATATCGAAAAGCCTATAAGTACGCTGTGAGTTTTAAATAAGATTTTTTTTTTCTTGCTCTTTTAAATACGTATCCATTTTCTTTTGAAAGTTAGCGCGGGCCTGTGAAATGAAAATGAAGATGAAAAAGTATTTATTGAATTAGGATTACGTTAATTAATCTCTTTTCAAACGTCAATAATCTAATGGAAAGCAAAGGGAAAGTTAAGCGAGCTCATCCGGGTAGGGGGCGACGCATGCAGACCGATCAGCGCGCACGAGCGCTTACTCCGGCGAGACAACGGACACCAATACACGCCACGCACATAACCGCCTAGGCGAATCATGTGCACTGCGTGCCCGGCCCCAGCCAGCCCGCCGGCGCGTGTGTTTTTGTAATTCGATATCGGTTGAAGATCATTTTTCACATAAAGAAGTTTTATCTTGAGATGTATCGTAAAAAGGGGTGACTTTGATCACCCACTTTTTCTGTCAAGTTCTAAGGGACATATAGTTTTACAGTATTGCCACTTATCAGGGTGATTCATTTTCATGGAAATAATACTTAATTAATAGAGGTAAGTAAGTGATCAATGTAACCCCAGGACATGTAACCCCAGTAGGCACTAATTTTACTGTGCATTCGTTTTTTAAACTCTAATGACATAGAGTTTATAGAAAAAGAAAATAAAAGACTAAGATATTTATGCTTATCTTGAGAATAATTTATTTTTAACATAAAATGAAATAGATTATTCGTCATAATCTGGTTTTTAAAGGTGACCTTAATATTGACATTGCATTAATTTTAAGGCTCTAATTAAAGGCCTTTATTAGGATCACTTTGTTGCCCGAGGGTATTGAAGAATAAAATCAACCGCTTAGTAAACTAAACTGGAAACTGGAAAATGGACATCCGTCCATTTAGCACTTTTACATTTCCATTGGTATACCTCCTGGGCCAACAGATTTTCCATTATTCAATCTTGACTTCATTCACACTAATCTCGTTTACCATACATTTGTATGTACGTTTTCAAGCATACCGCTCCAATCATTCTAAAATATCGTTTAGTCTATATTTTACTGAATCTATTTCTTATTCATTGTATTTTGCCCGAATTTGCAATTTATTGCCCGATTCTTCTCACTAACGTTCTTTTGTTTCTTCATTTCTGTTCACACATCATGGTGAGAGCACTTACTATTTGAATATTTTATAACACTTCCCCGCACAAAGGCGGAACAGAATTAGGGAACAGAAGCTATTGGAAAACATTGCATTCTGAGAGTAGCGTGTTCTTATCGACTAAAGGATAATATTTCAAATCCTATGTAATACGGCAAATAAACAGGCAAGCGTCTGATCTAAAGTGGTCACCGCCGCCTATGGACATCAGCAACACTAGAGGAGTTACCGTAGCCCGCTTCTGAAGCGACCTCTAATATACCTCTTGAACGATCCCATGTCATAGTTCAAAGGAAACACTGTGACTGGTAGCTCATTCCACATCCGAATCGTACGAGCGAGAAACGTTCTTAGGAATCTTCGCGTGGACACCACTAGAGGGTCTACGTAGTGGAGACCCAGCCCACGGCGGGTGGTGCGATGGCGGAATCGTTCTGTGGGTACCAGATCGAAAAGTTCCTCAGAACACTCCTCATTGTATAGCCGATAGAACACAGACAGGGTGCCAAAGTACCTTTAGGCTATCCATTACGAGACGTTTGACCGAGCTATAAATCACAGGATCGGCTGTCATGTAGAATAGCGTCAATGTCAACAAATTAAGCTGCGCACAACAGCTGTGTAAGTGCTATGTCCTATCCATCTTCATGATCAATAATCCGTAACAGGCTTCTATTTGGTCATTAGTTCCTCCCGACTGGGGCGATGTGTGTAATGTGTCAATAGTCTCCGGAATGAAATATATTTTATTTAGTATTTACAGGTACAGATACTCACTATTGCCTCCATCGCTGGTAGAAGGTACTTACGGACTATCTAAGGTAAAGTTAACTAGAAATCTGGCTGTGAGATAAACTAGCGTATCAGCGTCACTATAGCAATGACTGCCGGCGACGTGCAAACGCTTATGGATTTTTGTGTTGTCATAATAAATCATGTCTATATCGACGGCTGTCGTAGACAACATGCCGTTCGTGTTCGTGCTCTATGCGAAGTGGCAATCGTAATGAAAATGTAGATTAACCTCAATCAGATTCGGTCGAATATCAGATTTATCAGTCACTACGCTACGTTCTGAAAGATATAAAATATTTAACACCACGCCAGTCAAGCACAATTAAGATGTGTCGTAATGACAATGTAGAAGAACATCCATAAGCTTGGATCTAAGATCAGATTTATCCTTATATATAAACGCTATGCAACGTCCTGAAAGAAAACTAATATGGAACACCACACCAGTTAGGCACAATAAATAAGATGAGAATGAATTAGAAATTACATAGTTTATACAAGTAAATATGCAGGGTTGATTCCAAACCAAAGGAAAATCTCCAATCCTCTCAATTTGAATAACATTTCTTTTTGCTTATCAATTTCTCTTTTATCACTCTAACAAATTAGGTATGGTTAGCTGGAAGAAAGCTCTCAAAGAGAGTTTCGCAATTTTATTGTAACTATTTTTGTGGTGCATACTGTGTATAAAACATTGTGTATACAATGGAGAGTTCAATAAAAAGTCTCGACGAGTACACCAAGATAAGGTTGAACCGTCGTTTGTAATACTTTGCTACAGTCTAAAATAGACTATAAATTAAATAAGAGGCAGACGCATTTTTCTATTTTTTTCTAAAGGGGGAAATCTAGGGACGATACAACGTCATCCAGGGGAATGACATGACATGTGGGATTGCCCGAAAATTGACCCTACCCACTAAAACTCCTCTATGTATCCACATCCACTTTTTATCGGAACACCACAGGCCCTTATAGATAGCTAGGCCTACTTTTCTGGCTAAATATGTGAAATGAAGTGTCTGACATATCCTTCAATTATTATTAAAACGATTATCTAGCCCAATAATGTAACTTTAAGATAAAAAATGGATATATGCGAGGCTAGGGAATCGTGTCAGGACAGAGCAAAGTGGCGGTCCATAGGGTCTGCCTACCCCACCTGTGGGACACAGGCGTGAGCTTTATGTATGTAGGTATGTATGTAAGATAAATAATATCATAAAACCATCCCAACTGCAGCTCTTTTTATCATTTTTAAGACATTTCGTTATTTTCATCCTTAAACCTTGAACCTCGCCAACGCAAGAGACGCGGAAAATACTTAACGTTTTCTTTATAACGATATTGGAAAAAAATTCTCGACGATATTGTTTCGCGAGCCCCTTTTCTGATTGTGATTAATTGACAAGTCAGCGAAAGACGTCGAAAATCCTCAGGGGCTTTGCACAAGGACATTCCTCCGAGTATTTTTGTATATTTCATACTGAAGAATTTCATAATTGGCTTTCGTACGCGAATTTATTTGCGGAACAGACAACGGTAATAAACAATCTTTATTAGGTTGTATTTTTTTTATTTGTTGTATTATATTACTTTACGAGGTTGTTCAATACAGTCGATCTTCATCTGTATTTAAAACCAAGGTATTCAAATAAGTTCTGGCAGAGCCGGTATAAGCGATGCTAGGACGATTATGAGGTATGCAAACAAATGTCGCGACTGAATGTATAACCATGATCCAATCTGGTCATGTTTCCCTGGTAACAGGGTCATGGGGGTCAGATGGCAGTCGATCCACTGTAATAACGTGATCTGCCAAATCCTGGATCATGGTCAAGGCGGACCCCGGGCCTTCGCGCATGAGAGCACCACCGGGACATAAACAATGTTGTTAAAAGGGAGGCCTCATAGGACTTCACTCGAATGAAGTGCTCAAGATTGGTTTAAAATAACGTCAGTATCACTGTGACTTTTCATGAAGGAGCTGTTACTAAATCACATAATAGCATATAGGACACACAATAACAAGGACCGTGAAGAGGCCCGTGTGTTTTCATCAGTAGTTTTCAAATCAGCGGCATGTTAGGACAATAATGAATGTGACGTAAAAAGTACTAACATGCCGCTGATACTAGTGATGTTACTTTTCACTCATCTAGCACTTTATTCGAATAAACTTTCTGAGTGGCAATCCTTTTAGCAAAAACACATACATCAATTCCTTCATACGATGAACATACTTGCGAGCGGCGCGCGAGCCGTTGAAGCAAGTGCGCATTCTCGGCGTGTTCGCAAGATATGGACTGAACGAAGATCACTAAGTCAAGCTTCTTTGGAGGGTCGTCATTGGTCACATTATTGTTTTAAATATGACACATTCGCCAAGAAAGGTTCGCCATCTCTGTCTTAGGTGGTCGTCGTTCACCGCTGTAGGTACGGGTAGGTAGGTCACCAGTAGCACCTTTCCGCTTTTTCAGCCATAGATTCTGCGAGAAATGTGACGCTTCAAATTTAAGATTTTAAGATGTCAGTAACCTTGGTTCTGCTTAGCAAATGTCGTCATTACTGCTCCTGTCACGTAGAGAAACTCAAAGCTTTTTCCATAGCACGCTGAGTGACTTATGCATTCTAATGAGGCACAGCGGTTTCTGTTTAATTTACGACTTTCGCCTTGGGACACTGAGCTACAAATATGTAGGGGCATAATGTTTTTAACTATCGTGGTTATTACCACATATTACACACACATTCACATTACAAAATATTTTTTTATTGATTGGTACATTAAATATCTATTTGAATTGTCAAAGAGGAGGGGATAGGAAATTAGAAGGAAACGCATAGTGACATGTTGGCCGCCCCAGGACTGGAGCACCCCCACCCTACACCGACAACGACCGGACTGTGTCCGACAACAGCAGACTGAGCCGCTAAAATCCAGTGCCTCATAACCGGTAAAATCCAGGGCCTAGCTATCGGCCAGTATCCCCACGCCACCGCAAGCGAGCATACATTACAGATGCTGCATGTGATAGGTAGCTGCTCCTACCCTAGACTACACCTACCCACCTTCCTACCCCTACCCTATTCCTACCCACGCCTACCCTACACCTACTCTTCCCGCATCATCATCATCCTCGTCGCAGCCACCGCAGAGCAGGGTCCCCCGTACATGTTAACATACAGACTTTTAAAATGTAGTATACCTATTGATAATTCGAGACGGCCACGGATATTCATTGTACAATTTCATCAACTATCTGCCACGCAAGAGGTCCCGGATTCGATTCTTGGACGGGCAGAAGTTGAAATGATGAATTTTAATTTCTGTTACGGGTCTGGGTGTTGTTCTATGTATAATAAGTATGTATTTAAAGAAAAAGTAGTTAAGTAGTATATCAGTTATCTAGCACCCATAGTACAAGCTTTGCTTAGTTTGGGGCTGGATGGCGCTGTGTGAATTTGTCCACGAATATTTATTTATTATTTATTAACTATGCTTAGTGTACACAGACAAGAGACAAAGTCAAAGTTATACCTATAAATCTAGACGAAAATCAGCTCGTTCATACAGAATTTTACGTTTACTACGCATTCTAACTTCAACTAGGTACTTCCATCAGTCCGGTAAACGCGCAAGTGAGTACATGCCTTTATATCGTAACGAAATCAATAACTCCCTTCAGCTCTTTTTTAGGGGCTCGTTATTTTGTCTGGAGGTTGTACATGTTATAACTGCATTCACTAATTATAAATTACAACAAAGTTCAGTAGACAATTAAAATTGCATGCTTTGGAAAATTCTGACGACTTAGAATGAGAACACATACAAACCATTTGATATTTGTTATATTATTTAGTACACAAGTTCTTACAATATAATAACAATTACGGCACAAAGTTATATAAAAACCACATAACTACTACATAATTAATATTCTGCCTTCCATAATCACAACCGTCGTTCACCCCAGGCTAACGTTCGAATGCCTTTTTTGTATAAAAACATGGCCGGCGTATTGGCTGAACTGAAGGGTTCGCGTGCCAGCGTCATCTATGGCGTTAAGCCTAAACTATCATAGTATTATCCAATAGTGTTGCCAACACTTAGTAATGTATTCGATGGTAAAGTATTCGAGAGATGGTAATAATTTCTCTTACCGAAAAGTAGTTCTTAAATATACACATGCCATCATCATCCGCTCACTGGTGGACGTGAGTCATCACTATATCGGTGCAGGGCTTTGCCATAGTCTCTACGCTTGGCAGAAGGGTTCGACATCGCATTGGGGTAACAAATAAATAAAATGGTATGTCATGAACTGTATGTTCTGCACGTCTAGCACAAGTGTGCCCGCGACATGACTCGCGCCGCGATAGAGCCTTTGTTTCCTTCTCTCAACACTAAGATGAAAGAGATGGGTGGATCTATGTCGCGCGTTTTCTCGCTTAACGCGTGCCTGAGCGCAATTGTTCTAGCTATGCTGTCCAGTTGCGAATCTGTCGAGATTCATCGGACGGTTTAAAATAAAAGACAGAAAATTATTTTAACACGGATGCTCTAGCTGGATTTCCTAAATATTAGCGATATTTTACGGCTCCCGTATATCGACGTGGTAGGTGCTAATACGGCGTACATGTCATATACCTAGTTATTTTGTAAACATATGCATAATAGGCAATTTGTTCGCCGTGTCCGGGAGCTACAATGTCGCAGTCAAACACACAGATACGTCAAAATAACATCCTACTTTTTGCGACGAGGGTAAAAAATAAAAAGGTCGAGATTATAAGGGAAAGGGGTTCTATTTTTGGTCCGCTCGTCTGGAGTCAAACCATTTTTCACTTTATTTTTCGGCTAGAAAAATTTAATATTTTGTTACCAGATACCGATTTTCGCTATATTTTAACCGTCCGCTTTCGGTGATGCCAATGGATATTTAAAAATATTTAATTTTTCAATCAATTCGAGATATATAAGATCAATATTGAATTTATTAGTCTCTGCCAGGCAGAGACTACAGCGGACTCATCATCATCATCTTGGAATTAATCTCCCGGTTATGCTTTCGCGCACAGAAGCTCGGGGTCCGCCTTGATCATGATCCAGGATTTGCCAGGAGATCCAGCGACTGCCTTCTAATCTCCATGACCCTGCTATCGGGAGAACCTGACCCGATTGGATCATGGTTACGCATTTAGTCGCCTGAATGTGCACGTCACGATGTTTTCCCTCACCGTAAGAGCATCGCTTAGTGTTCCAACTAATGTACATAACTCAGAAAGCACACAAGCCACCCATCTGGGAGCTGATCAAGTCTGGGTGTCTTATCCTTATCCGTGGATGACTAACGCTCATTTCATTCGCCTATGAGTGCATCATATACTCAGAAAAGAGTACATGGCGGCAGTGGGATTCGAACTCGGCATCTCTAGCTAGCCATAACGTTCCAATTACAGCGGACTGAACTATCATAATTACTTTAGACGTGTCATCTCATATTTACGACACTACAGTACTTGCTTTTGCATTAATGATAACAAGCATTGAATTACAACCAACACAACACGTGTGCCATATTAACTTTGTCAAAGTCTCTCTGGAATTTATGAGCTAACTTTTATAACTGTCGTAAGTTAAATGTGTGTGAAAATACCAGTAGGTAGGTGGGTATACTTATTCATCGTCGCATGTTTGTTTTTAACCTACAGTGCAAAAAGAGGGGTGTTGCTTATAACACTTATGTACACTTATGTAAGTCCAAGATTAACCCGGTGACATAGGGGTCAAAAGGCGACATGAGGGTTGGGTCGAAATGGCCCCGCGTGTTTCGGATTACCTAAGTAAACTACTATTAGAAACTATAAAAGTAACGTCGGTTATTCTCTCTAACTGGTGTTGACACTGAATTAGTCGAGTGCCTCTCGCGCTGGGAGCAACACGATTTCATATTTAAAAATTAGTAATTTTGACCCGTAGTTGATGTTACAATTACGCGCCACTTATTCCTATGTAATTTTAATTACATAATAAGTTTGATGTCTGTATATGTGTGATCTGAAATCTCCCTAACGGCGGGACCAAGAAGGTTGCAGATATAACTGGACTACGCGCTTCGAAATTTTCAAATATAAGATTCGGGTCATATCCATCTCTTTTTGGTCGAAACGCTCGTTAATGGGGATTACAAGTTATCTGTGCAGAAATACGCTAATAATAAAATATCAACGTGTAAAAAATTAAGCTTCGTAAAAAGCACTAGATATATTTGTTACCGATAAAATAATCTGCTGGTAAAATAGGCGAAAAAAATAATATTGAAATATCGCGATGTGAAATTTCGTTACAATGAAAAGCTACGTTTGTGAATATAATCCTCTTAAATCCTTGTAGAATGGAACTTCGTCGATTTATTATTCGCTATAGTCGCTACGAAGACCTTGTTTCTAGACGGCCATAAGGTATTACTATCCTAAAACTGTCCGACTACCTTCTACTACACCTCTACATGGCGTGGTTCAAAGGCAATTATTTATACTCAGACGGGAGCCATAGACTGATTAGCTAGATGTATTTGTAGACGATGTAACCTTTAAAAGGGCCACGGTCATCTCCAAGAAACAAGGGACATTTTAACATGACCAAATCCATAATAGGATCCCGAAACTTCTCAGCAACGGCAACATACTAACAATATCATACAAACATCGGGCAAGTTGAAATTCAAATTGATTTAATGCTACGCTCCCAGAGAACTTGAAGCAGTAAATTTCACACGAGGCAAATGTTTACTAACTACCATGATATATACACCTCCTCACCCCTACGGGTACCTCCCCTCCCACATCCCCTCCTTATCCCCTCGCCTTGCCGCCGTTAATCGAATGTGGGTCTGAAGATGGCGCTTCAATCCTTAATGTATATACAACGTCTGCAATTGCATTGGTAAGTTTAGCACATTTGGCGACAGTTGCAGTGATGTCTACCTGGGGTGCACTAAAAGTTTTGCGTAACTCATTAGTTAAACAATTTACATGTAAAGTGATATATTTACTGCTTATCGAAGTATTCTTCATATCCTTTTAAACACTTTGTCATATGGTCAGATCATTTTTGAAAACATGAGGACCATTGGTCTGAGGGCATGTTTTTCACGTGTTAGTTGAAAGCTATCATGGCCTCTTCCGGCCCCGTAAGAGTCAAACCTTTCATAAAATCTTTGATTTTATTGAATTTTATTAACTTTTTGATACCTAAACGTCACACTGCTCCCCGTCTGACATTTATGTTTTGTAATACTTATTTCCTGAGTAAAAGTACTAGCAAAGTTTGTACATAATGTTCATCACATTCCCTTTTAAGTATATCATTTTCAACACAGTTTTTTACAATGTATTTTAATATTACAGTATCCGCGTCATGTTTTTAGTCCCTCTCTAATTATTTACCAATGCCTAAAGCTTCCTACAATCACCGTTACAACTTTAAATGTCATTTTGTTAAAATTTTACCAGTATATATTTCTTTATTTGTCCTATTCCTAAGCCTCGTATAATCTAGTCTATAAATTTACAATTTGGAATACTCTTCTATTTCCGAAAAAGCTCGTCCCTACGGTCGATCATACCTTGCAATTTGTTTGGTATCCTTGGCTGCGTAATCTTTTTTTCACACTATTTTTGTCACACCTTGCCTTTTCGTATACTCTACGTAAATTACAGTATACTTGGTCGAACATTAACAAGGGGCAATCCAACTTAAGTAATTCGCTCCAATTTATAAGAGCTGTTTTATCTTGTTATTGTCTAGTACACTTATTGAACGGCTACCGACGCACTGTAATCGTTACTGGATCGCTTCGCTAGATTAATGCCTATCATGTAATGGCCCAACACGTGCATCCAAATGTGATCAATGTAGCTTGATACAAATTCACCCGCAGTTATCTGTTTCCGTGTAGGTATATTTATGAATGACTGCAGGTCGTGTGCACACAGCGTGGTTCTATAATCATCAACAACTATATAGCTCTTCAGCAAAATTATGTTTATATCCCCTGCAAATACCACGTCATGTTTATGTGGCTATTGTGCAAATAGCATATCTAGCTCGTGTATAAAACATGCTTTGATCATATTCAGTAGTCTGAATGTGGCTATAATGTGTTTAGCTTTAGACTTATATTTAATTTGGCAATGAAGAAGCTCCATATTCTGCTTTTTAATGTGACTATTTTACCTCCTTGTAATTTCGACTTTATGTACATTAATAATCCTTCTGCAGGCCTATTATTTCGATTGTAGGCGTATGAATCTTAATTATCTATTTTGTCCATCGTCACTTCTTCTTTTTTATTATTTATACACTGACACTTCATTAATGTAAATGCCGGATATGCTGTTATTTCCAAGTATATGGTTATTGGCAAAGTTATATACCTTTATTGTGTAAGCCACTACTGTCTATCATGTTTCGAGAAGAGCGTTACTATAAACGGTACCTATAAAACAACTCCGTATGGTAACCGGAGCATTAACGGGGCATTGTCCTTTTAATAAACATCTCTTCATTATAGGTGTCACCGACAGACATCCTGCAGACATGCGAGTGGTCTTCATCATATGCATGCCTAGCATGTTGGACAACCACAAACAATTTCGGAGACGTTAGTAAAACTGAAAGGATTGCTACGTTGCTTGAAAGCGTTGGGATGGCAAGAACAATAAGATATATGTATAGTATCTACTCCTAGATAGAGTACATCACATCCACGCAGAATAGGCGCGAGTTCGTCGAAATGCAGAAACGGCCCGGATATATCTATTTATCTACTATAACCGGTCTCGGTCGAGTCTCGTCCTCTTTTTGATGACCTGCCCTTTTGCGGATTCTATTTTGTTAATATCCACATTTAGTTTTTGGGCTATTTTCTCCACTACCAGGTTAGTATTTTCGTTCTCGGTGCATTCCAGACCACTGATCTCGATTATATTTTCTAGAACTTTTTGTTACAATATATCAACTCTGCTAGATCTTAAACGTAAGGAACTCAGGACAGCAGTTGTAACATTCACAGGACACTCTAGAGGGACCTAAACAAAGCACTGTTCACCAGCTACAGAGAGTCTTACGTGCAGGGGATGTCCCGTAGCCTTGGAAACAGCAGCTTATGTGGTCCTAGAATGTGAGGTTGTAAAAGACCACAGGGAGTGGTCTGGTAATAACTGTACGAGGTGAATTGCACTGTATTGCGTAGTCACAAAAGTTGTTATTTGCTTAATTTTATTTATGAAGACCTCCCTCAACAGCCCCTATGCAACAGCATTAGTATCAATATTATGTGCTTTGTTTTTATTATACCACACAGGTGGCAAACACTTACGGCCTGCCTGATAGTAAGCAGTCACCGTAGCCTATGGACGTTTGCAATACCAGTTTGTTGCCATCTTTCTAACTTGCAGTGCAGCTCATATAGATTCTTCTCTCCAGAAGAAATCCATTAGAAATCTTAACTCCACGTATACAAGCTTTTGTACTTCAATTATAGAATGGAATTTCCAACGTTGAGTTTAAAGCTTGATAGCTCCCGAGAGGGCCCCGGGGCACTAATGATACCTTTGTTTTATTTGATAGGTATGCGTATTCTTAATGTTCGCTATGTTGGATTTTAATTGTGTAGCCACCCCAATTAACAAAGATCCACACGGTGTGAAATTAATGAAACATGAAAGTAATTGTTGTAATTAGTTTGGTTTGTTAGTTTTTAGTACCTTCGTAAATCAAATAAAGTTGACAAATGCGAGTCTGTCTGACTAGTGCGCTTATTTTCTTTGGCTAAAATCAGTCGTCTAAATTCAGATGTAAGAAGCGTGAGAGCAAATCAAAGTGGAATGTATTGTTCATATCCGCTCCTCCGATACGTTATGTCTTGACATTCTCCCTCATCGGACCAACTTCTTCAGCCACTCATTCACAATACAGGCAGCTCGTTATTGGAATGACATACCTGAGGACGTACGAAAGGCGCAAAATCGATTGATGTTTAAAAACTGCTGAAAGATTTTATTCTGAGTAACAGGTCGTGAGCGATGAGCTTGGCGTAGTCATTATCACATTTTGTATCTAGTGAATGTATATGTAATAGGTAATGTTTATTGTATTTTTTTAAATAGTAATTGTATTTATAGTATTCAATTTAATTTAATCTAATTTTTTTTTTCACTTATGTCAATGTTTTCCTGTTAGCACCTACTTAATCACTCTCTGCATGGTCTGCTGGTTGACTGTTGACAAAGCCTCAATGGCTTTAAGTCCGCCAATTGCTGTAATATATGCAATAAAGTTTTCAAATACATAAATAAATTAAATCCTTTTTTGTATCACGCCTTTAAAAAAGCGGAGCGACGTGTAACTTGTTATAAGTGATACCAAAATTTACCTTATTTGATTTTTAGGTACATTCCACTTTGATTTGCTCTCACGCTTCCTACTTCTGATTTTAGACAACTGAATTTAGCCAAATGTAATAAGCGCATTAGTTAAACAGAGCCGCTTAAGTTTATTTACGAGGGTACTAAAAACTAACAAAACCAACAAATTATACCAATTACTTTCATATTTTATTAATTTCGCACCGTTGTGTTATGATGTGCACAATCTTTGTCAATTGAGGTAGCTACACAATTAAAACCCAACATAGCGAACATTACTTATACACATACCTATCAAACAAAGGTATAAATTTGGGTAATGATGTTATATATACATATAAAAATAACATCATAACATACATTATATATACGTATAACATCATAACCCAAATGTTTG
This sequence comes from Blastobasis lacticolella, assembly GCA_905147135.1. NCBI lineage: Eukaryota > Metazoa > Arthropoda > Insecta > Lepidoptera > Blastobasidae > Blastobasis > Blastobasis lacticolella. The sequence continues at coordinate 20,672,667 of LR990041.1, forward strand.
GAGGCTAACTTCGCTGAAATCGGACGAAAATCGTTATGTCGACGCCAAGAATTGCAATATTCAACTTGGCAGGAAAAAATAGAGCGGTTACGTTAAAGGGATATATTTTCGCATTATAAAACCAAACTTGTATATTTTTAGTATCAAACCAGACCAAGTTACTGTGACCCCAATTTGAAACACTGCCTAAAGCTGTTTCGATTTCAGACACAAGTTTGTTCTGACACTCGCTGACGTGTGCCAGAGAAACATTTGCAAGGCCAAGGTACAATGTATATAAAAACAGTACAAGCTGCCTCTCGCCTCTAAAGCCTCCCCCTTGCACTCAATAGCTACCTTACATTAATGGGTAGGTATAGGTTAATAGATCACTAGCGACATTTCAATCGACCCTAACGGAATCCATAGCGGCGATGATTTATAGGCTGATGCTCCTTTAGGTCACGTAGAAGTTGGTCGTTAATAAAAGAATAATAATACATTAATATAATAGTAATACAATACTGGATAATGGAATACAGACTCTCTCATCTCACTCATTCTGTCGGATGATAACAATATTAATAAATAAATAAATAAATAAATATTTTAATAGAGCGCGTTGCTTGGCAACCTGGCCACGATCTTTCACGTTTCATCGTGACGCTCACGGACGTCGTCTTAAAAAATAACATAGCAGACGCGGTACTGGTATTGGCCACAATGTCGCTGCGTACTACCCTGCCCTATTTTACTTTCAAACAGATATTTGATGTCCTAGTCAATAAGTTAATGTTTGCCAACAAGCTCACCACCAAGAATACCGAAGACCGAGCGAAGTGGGCTAGTAAGAGTATGGAAGGCGGACCTCGGGCCCTCAGGTACCGCACGAGGACACAGCCCGGATATAACGCTAAGATGATGATAATTATGTCAATAAGTATATATTTAGGTAAGAAAAATTTAATGTCACTCTTCATGTAGGAAGAAGTATGATCTCAGCCGTTGTACGTCCACTGCGGAACATAGGCTTCCCCCCAAGTCTTCCACACCTCTAAGTTGCTATTAATTAAACGAAAATCCCTTTTCATCAGTAAAATAGGTAATTCAGAATTTTTCCCTCACTAGTTCCCAAAGGAAGAATTCCATACAAGTTTAATGTGGAATGTTTTTGCGATAAGAAACTCTACTCATACTTTTCAATTAGTAAAGTTTTACAGAGAGATACTTCAAATTCTCTTGCCTGCACTTCGCTGACGATTAAGAAGGATTAAGTCTTTAGAACTTTATTTCGTGAAAGTAGATGAGTAGTTGTACCGGGAATATTTTTAGCGTCATTGTAAGTTGGCGAGCTCTGGCTCTATAACGTAGTTATTTAAATTCACTTTCACAAATTGTTTAACAAATTATAATATTTACAAACCACAGACTCAATGTTTGCCGCCGAGGAAACATAAATCTGGGACCTAGTTACACACTCTCCTATTCATCCCTCGCAATGAGAAAAATAAGTGCCACTTTTAAGAGTATATACGAGATAAATATACGGTGTATTTTTTCAATCTGTGTAGCACGCCTAGTACTTGCATAACAGAGCTTGCTTGTCTTCTAGATGCTAGATGCAGTTAGAACGGGGTTGGCCGGTCGAAACTTTTTACAGATGACGCCAGCATAGATTTACCCTGTCATGCTATCAAAAGTGTGATATACTTGTTTTTTTTTAGTTTTGGGGCCTGAATGCTAGCCTTTCAAGCCAAATCCTATACAACTAAACTAGAAACAGGGGAAAACCTATGCTGGCTATATAAATATGACAGATCCGGTCATTACTATGGAATCACGACGGACTCATGACGAAGACAACGGAAGTGGGAGTGCGCCTCCTGGTGGGGGTCTTTAAACTGTCTCCACATTTCGTTTATAGTAAGTGTTATTTACGTTTGAAAATAAAGTAATTTTAAAATCACCTTTGAAATAAGAATGTAAATTACCACAACTGCCTACATTGTAATACCGCTCTGATTTCAAGTGAAATTATAAGTGATGTGCAAAAATGAATTGGAATAAATACAGTGGAGTAAATGTGAACCTTTTCTTTAATTTATCTGGACGAATACGATCTAATACTGACATCACCACTCTGATGACAATGAACCTGATACACCCCTTTCCTTGACGCAACGACATTAGAAGCGGGGATGACGAACGCAACGCCCAAGAGATGGTATGATGAAAAGCGACAATGAAAATGCAGATACGCTACGTGAAACCGTAATAATAAAAGGAAAGTGATTACTCGATCCAGTTGAGTTGCCAACATTAAAATGTAAAATGATTTAACACGTTCAAAGCGCAGCCATGAGTCCAAACACCCCGAGATATAAGACAAAGACTTCGTCAGAGAGATTGGGGGATTTATTAAGTAAATAACAAATCATCTGTACCAAATGGGTCATGGTCAAGGCAGACCCCGGGCCTTCAATAGCACCATTGGGATATTGACACCATTATTAAAAATCTAATTAAACTTACTATGGACGGCACTTTGGTATGGTTTCTTTGTTTTTGCATTACTTAATTTAGATTACTCATGTAAAATATTTTCTTCTTTTTTAAAATAAATAGTGTTAGTTAAATAATTTGCGTAGTACTAAATTAGCCAGCTAATGTTTATTCAATGACTTTAAAGTAAATGTTTAGATTTAGGTTCATTTGGCAGTGTGGTTTAACACCACAATTAAATTAATTGCTGAGATTTCTGCAGATAAAATTAAATCAAACAATAAAAGCGGTGTATTATTTTTTTATTTTTGTTTTACTAATACAATTATTTTCTTCTATTGCATAACAATGATGTACAACGGTTCGCTTCACCTACGAGAACAACATTGCAATGCAACGCTGGACTGGTAGCCTCAACATGATTGTTTCAACGTAGGACGATGGTAGTTAATCTGCGAGTGTGTTGCAATTTGTTATTATAAATGTCAAAAACTACCGCCAAGTTTAATAAATGTTTGCTTTTGCTTTTGCTTTTGGGTACCTATGCCAATTAATGTGGGCTGTATGATCGTTCATACTGAAAAGAAAGAAATCACTCCACAACAATAGTAAGAATTATGTTAAATTCCTCCTTATGTTTAAAGTAAAAAGTGATATTAAAACTAAGATTATTTGAAACATGATACGCTACGATTTTACGTATTACCAACATCACGTCAGTTATGTTCTCAGTCAGTTTTTTGTTGGTATCAAGTTATTTATCAAAAAAAAAGTAATACGGGAAAGTGAACTGATTGACGGTAGATAATTTCAAATTATGTTTTGAGTGACTAATGATAAACATGTGACTTAGTTTGACCTAGATAAAGACTTTGTTAGACGGATCTTTGTTCATAGGTCAGTCACTTGAACACCTAAGCAAATCATTTAACGAGGTAGCAGCACAATTAGCATCAAATGGTAAAGCTCGAGCTCAGAAAATACAGAGCAAAACGAGAAAGCTGTTGGATGAAAGGCTAATAAACTAAGGCGAAAAACATACATACTATTTCAAAAATATTTGCAAAGAGGCGCGTCAGAGTTGAGAAGCGGATATTTATATTCACCGTGAAAGAATAGTTACCGTAGAGGGAGTATAACATAGAGATGACAAACTAATAATAATGCCATGCATGAACGAGATCACAACATACAAAAACTGCAAAGAATGAAAAGGACGAAGACATTATTTGTTGTCCTTGTCGGAATTTGAGATTTTTTTGAATTGAAGAAGAATTTGAGATTGATAGTCTAGTAAAATTGCAAAGACCTTACGCAGTAAAGAGTTTATTTTATCATTGATTTATTCGTTTTAACGCGCACTCTAGTAAATTTATTCGCATGATGTACGTCTTATACGTACTGTCTCATATCTAGCCTATTGCATGATAGGGGGCTTTTCAAACATTTTGGGGCTAAAGGATACGGTCTATCGGTTCATACAAGGTGATCCAGCCGGTATAAAGTGGATGAAAAACGGAAGTATGTAAAATACGGAACTCGTACCAGTTGAAAAAATAAATCTAAGTCTAGCCAATTCTTCACAATTATTTTTTGAAAACTAAATATTTTTAGCAAAACTGCAACACTCACGCGACACTCATGCAACACTGGAACAAGCCGTAGAGTAAACGATGAAAGAAGAAACTCCTTTTACGCCCGGAGTAAAAAGTTTTTTTCGTCATAGCGAAGAGAAATCAATGAGGAAAGAAAAAACTCCTTTCAAAAGGAGAGGGCATTATGTTCAATAATGCGTGTAATGCGATCGCTTTGAGAAAACACTGGTAATGCGGCGTGCAGCGTGACATACCTTTTGATGTTACATAAAATAGCCGACGGATGTGCCCAAAATGAACTAGCACAAGAACTAGATTTCCTTAGAATCATGGTATGTACAACACCTCGGTCGACCTCGCTTCGCCAACGGTATTAGGAGGCACACATAACGAGTTTCCAACTCGTTGCGGTGCTAACGTTTGACTACCCTCAAATACGAAATGGTCACCCATCCAGCTCCCTTGCATTACTAGCATTGCTTAACCTTGGTTTTTACTACATAATAAAAACTTATCTGACACAATGGCTAAAACTGGAATTAAGTCTCGTTTTGAAATGTCATGCCAATGCCAACAACAACGCTGTCACATGGTCTGACAAGTTTATGGCTCTGTAAGAAAACTCCTTTTAAGGGGCACAACGGCAAAAATGCGTACAATGCGTGACACACCTTTTGATACATAAAATGGCCGACGGATGTGGCCAAAAAGAAACTAAAATAATAAGTAGAATTCCCCAGCATCATAATACATATTATTATGGCTAATTAACTCGCTCACAGCCTATCATCAAATTCAAATTCAATTCAAATTCAAAATTTATTTTTTGATTAGGACATTAAATATCTCTTTCAATCGTCAAAAAGGAGGGGGGTAAGAAAGTAGGAAGGAAACACACAGTGACACGCTGACCACCCTATGGCCGTAGATAAACGTATCGCTCGCCAACCACGACCGAACCGTGCTCGACAATGCCAGGCAGAGCCGGAACGCTATATCTACATCTACACTAATATATATTATATATCATCATCACAGCCCGTAACAGTCCACTGCAGGACTTAGGGCCTCTCCCACAAAAGGGGAGGTTATTGCCATAATCTCCACGCTTGGCTGGCGGTTTTGAGATCGCAGTGATTAAATATACCAATGGAAAATGCTGCTGCCCATTTTCCGGACTACGGAGACTCTTGATCTTTTGCCTCGAAAACATTAGTCGCCTTGTACGACACCCAAGAGTGTATGGGGTTGGTGCTATTCTACTCTGTATATTATATATATATATATATATATTCTTCCACCGTTGGAAAGCTACACTATCCGCGGGTGACATAGGCTACATTATGTTTTCTAAAAAATTACGGATCATTAGTAAAACTCCAATAATGTAACCCAAGGTGTAAAAAAATACCCAAAAAATTCCTTACATCGCGTGCGCTGCTAAAACTATTGATGATAGAACAAAGTAATGTACTACGACTTTGCAGAACACATAATTATCTACAAAAAGTGTCGCGACAGTATATGTCTAACTATTATAGTTATGTCACAATAAGTGTTCTTTTATTTTCAAAATTTAATTGAAATGCCGCCGCTAAAAAACGCTCTTTATTTGTACCTTGGTATTAATCCTTATCAAAATCAATTACTTCATATTCACGACTGCTTCAATACCTTTATATAACTTTTTGAATTATTCAATTCAGACATTCCATTCGAAAGATATCACGAGTTTAAAAATGTGAATATTAGAAAAAAGTCGCGTGTTCGCCGCTCAGTCCGCTCGGCTATCTAGGCAGCACGGGGTACGTACGGGAGGGGAGTCAATGTCAAGAAATACGGCCGTCAGGAGCCGGGTCGCCCCCTTCCCTCTAAAATGGTTGAGGAGACGGTTGGAACTTTTGTGATCGTAATATGGTGTCCTGTTTGTAACGGGACACTACTCAGTACATACTTAAGTATAATATAATTACTTCATATTATAAAACGAAGTCCCACGCCGTGTCTTACTGTCATTCTGTACGCGATAAACTCAAAAACTACTGAACGGATTTTCATGCGGTATTCACACACAGACTACATAGTGCGGTTTTAGACAACGTGATTCATGACGAAGGTTCAGGTGTATAATTTGTTAAGGTTTACTACCCGTGCGAAGCCGGGGCGGGCCGCTAGTTATATTATATAGGTATGTCTAGTATAATTAAGAAAAACCACCTAAAACTACAGCAAGAGTAAGCCAGTCCACCAAGGCAGCACCCGTTCACGAGTATAACGCAGGGCCCAGCCATCGTCCAATTCCACCATATTTGAGGGAAAAGAGCGACCCGGCCCCCACGCCACCGCCAGACAGACTTTTAAGTGAGCGTGCATCACACATGCTGCATGCGATAGGTAGCCACCCTACTCTATCCTATCCCTAGCCTATCGCTACCTTACCCCTACCCTATCCTACCATTGCCTTAACCCTACCCTACCACTACCTTACCCCTACCCTACCACTATATTACCCCGACCCTACCACTATCTTACCCCTACCCCACCTTATACTACCTTACCGCTATCTTACTCCTACCCTACCCTACCCCTACTCTAACTACTACCCTACCCCTAATCATTCATCGCCATAGAAATCACAACCACAGGGCAGGTCATCCTAACGGAGTATGGAGTTTCATTCGTCATTAGTGGCAGTGTATGACAAAGACAATGACATGCTTGTCATTGTCAATGTCCAAAAGTCCATGGTCCAAACCTAGGATTTTTTTGCCTGTCTGTCTATGCAGTGCCACAAACTTAATCTTATCCAGTGACAGCGTCGCTGTTAATGGCATTGACATAACATTTCGAAATGGCGACACTTGGTTCTAGTTTTGGCCACCGGGTCAGATAAGATTGAGCATCCATAGCTTTTTTCGGGTCTGTTCATAATTTCATGCCAAAAATGCGTTCATTTCATAGCAAATTAGTAATATTTTAAACATTAATATAAAAAAATTGGCTAGCTAAAGAATTTAAATAATTACGAGAGGACATTACGTTTTATAAGCTTTGTCCATTACAACTCTCATTATGCCAGCTGGTGGTCAGGAAAATTATAGACTGTCTCCTTTTGGTAGAGGTTGCAACACTGGTACTTTGAGTCTGTCCCTTTCGGGTATACGCGCTTGTCAATTTTTTTTTTATGTTATACGGCAGACAAACAGGCAAGCGGGCCACCTGATGGAAAGTGGTCACCGCCGCCTATGGACAGCAGCAACACAAGGGGAGTCACCAATGCGTTACTCTGAAGAGACCATCCATCCATCCATCCATCCATGATATTCATTTGATTCTTGATCCTAGATAGTTACAGATACCATCGAAAAATATAAAGGTCCGAAAATATTTAAAAGAATTTTATCATCAGGCACATAGAAAATCACAAAATTCTCCTATAAAATAGAGACAGGTGTCAGACAGGGAGATACTATCTCTCCAAAACTGTTCACCCTAGTACTGGAATAACATCAAGGGGAAAAGCACTGGTGACGATGATGAAACCTTCTTCATTGGTAGTAATTGTGATAAGGTTCATAGTCTGCTGTTATATCTTGTCACGCCTCTCTAATAAACTGAAACCGTAGCTTAATTTATGTCGCCAACTTATAAAGAATAATTTGTGTACGAGATGATGTTCTCAATCTACGCAAGTTTAGTATGATAAATGATAATGTACGTATGTTTTATGTGTACACAAAATGGAGTTACTTAAGTATTGGTGGGTTAATGCAGTCGTGATAGATCCAATCACATTATTCATAAGACTTACTTGGGTGATGTGTTGTGGTCAGAAGTGACCGAGCGAATATGGCACTGCGCTATGGTTTTCATGTTTCAGATAACACACGAGGACATGTGTATGACGGCCGTGACGTATCCGGTCATTAGTATGGAATCATGTGGTCAATAGTACGGACTCATGATGAAGAAAACGGAAGTGGGAGTGTGCATCCTGGTGGGGCGTGCTGACAGAGTCTCGACGGCACGACTCGGGCGGAGTGGCGCGACCGCCGCCGAGGAGTGACGCGTCTTGAATCTGTCTCCACATTTCGTTTAAAGAAAGTGTTATTTACGTTTGAAAATATAGTAATTTTAAAATCACCTTTTAAATTAGAATGTAAATTACCTCAACCAACATCAATGTAGGCACATTGTACTACCGCTCTGATTTCAAGTGAAATTATAAGTGATGTGCAAAAATGAATTGGAATAAATACAGTGGAGTAAATGTTAACCTTTTCTTTAATTTATCTGGACGAATACGATCAAATACTGATATCATCACCCTGATGACAATGATCCTGATGCACCCCTTTCTTTGACGCAACAACATATTTAAACTTACCTATAAATCAAAGCTTTGGCAGTTCCCTTTCCCATTAAACATCGCTTAAGATGTATAGACTTATCCATAAAAAGCGTAAGCAGTGCGTGCATCCAGGGGCCGTGATTCCACACTAAGTGATTAACTCCCTATTTTGCTCCCTTGGTGATAAAATCTACTAGGTACTTTAATATAGACTATACAATCTAAATTAGCAGTAAAAAGTTTTTTTCGTCATAGCGAAGAGAAATCAATGAGGAAAGAAAAAACTCCTTTCAAAAGGAGAGGGCATTATGTTCAATAATGCGTGTAATGCGATCGCTTTGAGAAAACACTGGTAATGCGGCGTGCAGCGTGACATACCTTTTGATGTTACATAAAATAGCCGACGGATGTGCCCAAAATGAACTAGCACAAGAACTAGATTTCCTTAGAATCATGGTATGTACAACACCTCGGTCGACCTCGCTTCGCCAACGGTATTAGGAGGCACACATAACGAGTTTCCAACTCGTTGCGGTGCTAACGTTTGACTACCCTCAAATACGAAATGGTCACCCATCCAGCTCCCTTGCATTACTAGCATTGCTTAACCTTGGTTTTTACTACATAATAAAAACTTATCTGACACAATGGCTAAAACTGGAATTAAGTCTCGTTTTGAAATGTCATGCCAATGCCAACAACAACGCTGTCACATGGTCTGACAAGTTTATGGCTCTGTAAGAAAACTCCTTTTAAGGGGCACAACGGCAAAAATGCGTACAATGCGTGACACACCTTTTGATACATAAAATGGCCGACGGATGTGGCCAAAAAGAAACTAAAATAATAAGTAGAATTCCCCAGCATCATAATACATATTATTATGGCTAATTAACTCGCTCACAGCCTATCATCAAATTCAAATTCAATTCAAATTCAAAATTTATTTTTTGATTAGGACATTAAATATCTCTTTCAATCGTCAAAAAGGAGGGGGGTAAGAAAGTAGGAAGGAAACACACAGTGACACGCTGACCACCCTATGGCCGTAGATAAACGTATCGCTCGCCAACCACGACCGAACCGTGCTCGACAATGCCAGGCAGAGCCGGAACGCTATATCTACATCTACACTAATATATATTATATATCATCATCACAGCCCGTAACAGTCCACTGCAGGACTTAGGGCCTCTCCCACAAAAGGGGAGGTTATTGCCATAATCTCCACGCTTGGCTGGCGGTTTTGAGATCGCAGTGATTAAATATACCAATGGAAAATGCTGCTGCCCATTTTCCGGACTACGGAGACTCTTGATCTTTTGCCTCGAAAACATTAGTCGCCTTGTACGACACCCAAGAGTGTATGGGGTTGGTGCTATTCTACTCTGTATATTATATATATATATATATATATATATATTCTTCCACCGTTGGAAAGCTACACTATCCGCGGGTGACATAGGCTACATTATGTTTTCTAAAAAATTACGGATCATTAGTAAAACTCCAATAATGTAACCCAAGGTGTAAAAAAATACCCAAAAAATTCCTTACATCGCGTGCGCTGCTAAAACTATTGATGATAGAACAAAGTAATGTACTACGACTTTGCAGAACACATAATTATCTACAAAAAGTGTCGCGACAGTATATGTCTAACTATTATAGTTATGTCACAATAAGTGTTCTTTTATTTTCAAAATTTAATTGAAATGCCGCCGCTAAAAAACGCTCTTTATTTGTACCTTGGTATTAATCCTTATCAAAATCAATTACTTATGCCAGCTGGTGGTCAGGAAAATTATAGACTGTCTCCTTTTGGTAGAGGTTGCAACACTGGTACTTTGAGTCTGTCCCTTTCGGGTATACGCGCTTGTCAATTTTTTTTTTATGTTATACGGCAGACAAACAGGCAAGCGGGCCACCTGATGGAAAGTGGTCACCGCCGCCTATGGACAGCAGCAACACAAGGGGAGTCACCAATGCGTTACTCTGAAGAGACCATCCATCCATCCATCCATCCATGATATTCATTTGATTCTTGATCCTAGATAGTTACAGATACCATCGAAAAATATAAAGGTCCGAAAATATTTAAAAGAATTTTATCATCAGGCACATAGAAAATCACAAAATTCTCCTATAAAATAGAGACAGGTGTCAGACAGGGAGATACTATCTCTCCAAAACTGTTCACCCTAGTACTGGAATAACATCAAGGGGAAAAGCACTGGTGACGATGATGAAACCTTCTTCATTGGTAGTAATTGTGATAAGGTTCATAGTCTGCTGTTATATCTTGTCACGCCTCTCTAATAAACTGAAACCGTAGCTTAATTTATGTCGCCAACTTATAAAGAATAATTTGTGTACGAGATGATGTTCTCAATCTACGCAAGTTTAGTATGATAAATGATAATGTACGTATGTTTTATGTGTACACAAAATGGAGTTACTTAAGTATTGGTGGGTTAATGCAGTCGTGATAGATCCAATCACATTATTCATAAGACTTACTTGGGTGATGTGTTGTGGTCAGAAGTGACCGAGCGAATATGGCACTGCGCTATGGTTTTCATGTTTCAGATAACACACGAGGACATGTGTATGACGGCCGTGACGTATCCGGTCATTAGTATGGAATCATGTGGTCAATAGTACGGACTCATGATGAAGAAAACGGAAGTGGGAGTGTGCATCCTGGTGGGGCGTGCTGACAGAGTCTCGACGGCACGACTCGGGCGGAGTGGCGCGACCGCCGCCGAGGAGTGACGCGTCTTGAATCTGTCTCCACATTTCGTTTAAAGAAAGTGTTATTTACGTTTGAAAATATAGTAATTTTAAAATCACCTTTTAAATTAGAATGTAAATTACCTCAACCAACATCAATGTAGGCACATTGTACTACCGCTCTGATTTCAAGTGAAATTATAAGTGATGTGCAAAAATGAATTGGAATAAATACAGTGGAGTAAATGTTAACCTTTTCTTTAATTTATCTGGACGAATACGATCAAATACTGATATCATCACCCTGATGACAATGATCCTGATGCACCCCTTTCTTTGACGCAACAACATATTTAAACTTACCTATAAATCAAAGCTTTGGCAGTTCCCTTTCCCATTAAACATCGCTTAAGATGTATAGACTTATCCATAAAAAGCGTAAGCAGTGCGTGCATCCAGGGGCCGTGATTCCACACTAAGTGATTAACTCCCTATTTTGCTCCCTTGGTGATAAAATCTACTAGGTACTTTAATATAGACTATACAATCTGAATTAGTAGGTACTCGGATAGTATGTATGTATGCATGTAAACTCTTTATTGCATTAAATACCTTAGAACTATATAACAAAAGTAGCATAAAATACGGGAATGGCGGGTTTAACCCACAGTGGGATTTCTTACAGCTAACCTTAGATAAGCTATGTAGTGGTGACTGTAGTTAGTATGTAACTGCAACAACTTTAGTATCAAGTTGCTACAGTTTTATTCAAGGAAACCTCCTTGGCTTCTTTGATAAAACTTTGTCAACATTGCCCGTTGCAACTTTTCCAATATTGCCCTGCTACGTTACTTCAAGTTTGCTAAACTGTGTTATTTATGCCAATCAAGGTTGAAGTAACAGTATAGTCGGAACAAGTAGAAAAGTTTCCGGATTTACTTTGATAGTAGTCGTGGATATGATTGCTTCAGTGTGAGTTACATGCAAGTACCTTAATAATAATAATTAATAAATATGCTTTAACAATTCACATAGCTTGTGTTATGGGTTAAAGAAAACTGATAAACTACACTACTTTGAAATATTTATCAAATACATACATATGATACAAAAAGTAAAAGAAAAATTCATCATTTCAAAGACTCGAACCCGGGACCTCTACGTGGCACACCAGCATGAACCACCAACCATCTGAACCACTCAGCTCTCCTAATATTTCAATTCAACACTATTCAATTTTTAAAATGAAATTCCTTGAATATAGCCTTTGTTATATTGTTCTTTTACTGGCGAACTGTCGATATACATCGTACATGTATATCGAGGTACTACCTCTGTTCTTACATAGAGGGAAAACATCGCAAGGAAACGTCTAACCAAAGTAAATTAATATGTCTTACCATTATCCAATCTAGTCAGGTTGCTGTTAACAGAGTCATGTCCATTGAAGATGATAAAGAATTACTTGTATTATGACGACATTAAAATAGAACATCTCCACGTTTGTAATTATTTGACGCATGGACAGTTTTTCGTGACGTGTCAACATGAAAAACTGTCCATTACAAATTCAGGGCGCAAGTAAGTCTCAGGTGTGTTTAAGGGGTTCGAATCGATGTTCGCGTACTTCGAAGGAAAACGTTAAAACTTTTGAAAAACTCGTTTGTGCACGTCAAAACTTTGTGATTGTCGAATTTTCATGTGAACGGTCCTCCGTGACGCACGTAAGTTGTTACACAGTTATGTGTTATTTGTTTGGGTTCGAAATTTGAGTCAATTGGTATGAATAATATTGTGTATGTTACAGAAAATGTGGAGCGTCGATGATCGAGCGCTTAACGTACCCGACTTGTAAGCGAGAGGTACGTACCGGATTTGTATCCCACTGCGGCCATGTACCAATGGCTCTATTCTGAGTTATATACATTAGTTTAATACTAACCGATGCTCTTACGGTGAGGAAGTTTGTCTGACTATCTGCTTGTGTGGTCATAACTTTTAACGTTTGGATGAGTAGAATCAGAGGTACAGCTTCACCGATCCGTAGTACTATCAACCTTACACCAAGGAGGTCATTTAAAATGATCGTATAAAGAAAGTCGCATGCAAAAGATGGTTATAACATAAATATCATCATCACAGCCCGTAACAGTCCACTGCAGGACTTAGGGCCTCTCCCACGAAGGGGGAGGTTATTGCCATAATCTCCACGCTTGGCAGGCGGGTTGGAGATCGCAGTGTTTAAATATAACAATGGAAAATGCTGCTGCCCATTTTCCAGATTACGGAGACTCTTGATCAGTTGCCTCGAAATCATTAGTCGCCTTGTACGACACCCATGAGTGTAAGGGGTTGGTGCTATTCTACTCTGCCGGACACCACACGGCCTCGCCGGACACCACACGGCCTAACATAAATATATGATGGTTATAATAAACATTCATCGCAGTCAGCTTCTATATAGGCGAAAATCTCAAGGATGCGAAGCAATGCGAAGGGCTGACTCACTCAAAAGTTGCAAAGGTTCAAAGGCACTTTAAGGCTGGCCAGCAAAAAGGTTCTCAGGTTGCCTATCACGATCAGATTAATTTATCTTGATTTTACTTTGAAATTTTAATTACAGCACTTTTCTGAAATGTCCTTTTTTTGCAACTCAACTTTTGGGGGATAAGTGCCGGAACTCGATCGCTAATTTTATGGAAAATGAAAAATTTTTCCGCGCAAATTAACGAAGTCATAATTTTGCATTAGGAGTGTCGATGGCCGAGCGGTTAGGGTATACGACTCGTAAGCGAGAGGTAAAGGGTTCGAATTCCGCTGCGGCCATGTTCCAATGACTCTTTACTGAGTTCATTAGTAGAATACTATTCAATGCTCTTACATCGTGATGATACCTGCACATTCAGGCGACTGAATGTGTAACCATGATCCAATCTGGTAGCAGGTTCATGGAGGTCTGATAACAGTCAATCATTGTAATTACCTGATCTGCCAATTCGTTGATCATGGTCCAGGCGGACCCCGGACCCTCGTGCGCAAGAGCACAACCGGAAAATTAACGTCAAGATGATATTTATATACAAATCATAAATAAATAATAATAAATATAATTTTGCGTTAGCTGAGTTTTCTTGATTATTGGGTTAAATCGTTTCACATGTAAAAAAAAGTGGAACCCAAGGAAGAAGATTAATAATAGTGGTAGGGACAAATTTGTGAGTGATAATTTTTTTTTATGTCATACGCAATGGTAGCACCCCTGGTGTTGCTGATGTCCATAGGCGGCGGTGACTACTTTCCATCAGGTGGCCCGCATGCCTGTTTGACCGCCTGATTATATAAAATAAAAATAAAAACGGTAGGCAAACAGGCAAGCGGGCCACCTGATGGAAAGTGGTCACCACTGCCTATAGACATTAACATCACGAAGAGTATCGCCAATGCGTTGGCCACCTCTATAACACGTTGCTGCCAAAGCCACTGTTCCCCAAATCCCCACCCCATGGAGCACTGGAGACCTTACTCACCGGCAGAAACATAATACTATTTAAAAGAGTATTGTTTAGCTGCGGTATTCTGTAAGGTAGAGGTACTAAAATTTTATTTAAAAGATAAAACCGACGTCAAATCACAAAAAAGTAAAGACAGCATAATAATATGTCGAGGAGAGGGGGTAAACGTACCTCGTGAGTGAGGAGGGGAAGAGGGAGGGTTGGTGTGTGGCACCGGCTCCAAAAATAAAAACATCAAAATAACTCATATCTATCGTACAATAAAAAGCTTATTTATTACTTTTTTGTGATTTAAAGTCGGTTTAGCTATTTTTTTCACAATTTTCAGTTGTGATGTGGTATGATATCTACAATTTCAAGCATCATGTTACTCTGACACTGGCCTATTGACAAATAACAGTACTTATAGTATATAGTAAATATCGTTATCGATGAGTTACGGTGGCCTGTGTTCTTCATCATCAGTTCCACTTCACCAAATGATACTTTTCTGAATACAAATGCTTGACTTGTCACTGAAAATACTTACTTCGCCATGAGAAAAAAGAAATCTTCAAATCAAATCAAAGCCAATTTTATAATTTGATTTGGAGTCACGGTTCTACTCTCGCACACGAGGGCCCACAATGGCCTACATGTATGCCTATAATATTCAGGAGTTCCCTAAATTCCTAATGGATTCCAATATCAGAACTGGCTTTTTATAAAAATGGGACCAATCTGTAAGTAGGCATATCCATTCAAATAAAAATAAAAAATTTCAAATCGGTTTATAAATGACTGAGTTCTGAGGTAAAAAAAGTACAAAAGCAACAAGTCACATACATAACCGATAAGGCCGCCTGTTGTTTTCTCTGTTGCTACCGATATGTATCCTGTATTTATGCAATAAAGTGTACAATCATTCATATATTTATTCATACAACTGAATTGAGAATATCCTCCTTTCTGAAGTCTCACAATTTGCTTTTTGTATCGAGGCCTCAGATAAAAAAAGGCAAATTCTGTGTAGAAGTTGCATCAAATAAAAATACTGTAACTTTACAACACCAATAGACATTTTAATTCGAAACGTGCGAACCCAACGAACGCCCTCCACCCCAACGCCCCACCACGAGCCGGCCAATTTTCCGCTCCCTAAAACTCTAAGAAGAACAAAATAAAAAAATCTAATTAAGAAGAGAATTTCCTTCCGACCGAACTTGAAAAATGTTATCCAGATATTGTTTTCAGGCTAAATATTTAAGTAAAATTCCTTCTGTGAAAAAATAATAAAGCTTTTAACGCACGCGTCTGTGAACAGGTAGCGCTTCACTCCGCCAGGTTTGTTCAAAGTTGAATAATAGAACGAAATGTACCTACGTAAGATATTCTGTATTTTTTTTTTCATGAAAATAATTAGGGACCACGTGCTCCAATGACACTGGAATAACTGTTGGCATAATTAAAACCGCCCTTCTGAATAAATTCGATACCGCGTGCTATTATGGATTTCAACCACATTATCGGATCGGGTATGCCGATACTCGTGTAAAAGAATGTATCTGTCCTTTATTGTGCTGTGTCTCGGCCAATTTATTATTTTAATTATCTTTGAGCCAGGCTTTGATATCAGACCCGTCTGATATCGGTGCCCAAAGTGGACCGCAACGAAAATGGAGGTGAGTGTGCAAGTTGAAGGGTACGCCGCATGTTATACGCCCAGTATTAGCTCTCAGGTAAGGTTAGTGGGTATTCATTCTATTCTAGAGAGGATCACGGGTTAATAGGAAAACTCAGTATAGGTATCTAATTTTCACTAATAAAATCAACACCGTTATTTGCGGTCTGAGTGTTTGAGAGGTCCATTATCTGATCAGAAAGTTATGGACATGACTGATAACTACAGTAGGTATTGTAATAGTTTTATCATTCTTGAAAAGTAAGATTCAGACTCTGTTTATCTACAGCCACTTTTTAGCGGAATTACCTGTTTAAGTCCATTTTCGGACAATCCCATATATTCTCGTCATTTCGTGATTTAGTTCGAAAGTTAGTATCGCCTATATCGCATTTAAAACTGAACTGTCCGCTAGGCGCTACCGAGCAACTCATAATTCCCGAATATTTCGGTGCTATGCTTCCAAACATTCTGCCCCGAGAACCATCGCCGAGATGGCAGCACTCACTCGGAGCCAGTGAGCCAATGCGTCGGGATCCAGAAAAGCTCCGCAAATACGTGGAACATTCCAGTAGCAGTCACTCGAAACATTCGAGAATATTCGGATTCCAAACGCCACTTACTGCCATTACTAGAATGTTCACTTGGCCACTCAATGGAAAACTATCACGTTAGCACTGAATTTGAATTGGTACGCATTGGTAATGGAAACACGTTCCCGAACCTCGCAGCATGCTTCCAGAAAGCTCGGCAGATGGCCACGGTTAAGAAACCCCTAGAAATTGTCACAGAATGGTGTGGTACGTTCTCGATACACGTTTGGCAGCCCGCCTTTATAACAATACCATAAATAACACTTAGTTTGGTTACAAATTCGTGCCAAGAACTTGGGCCTCCTTTTTGTGGCGCTGAAGTGTATCTCGTATAGGTACCGTCACGTAAAACGAACGCTGGCCGGTTTTTTTGTTTGAGACAAAAAATAACCTACAAAATTGGTTGTATGTAGAGGGAGGACATGCGTAACACACACCACACACACAGGAGGAGGACACCTATAGTAAAATCAATGAATATCTGCTGAAATAATATTACGTTTTTTAATATCCATGGTAGTGAAGTTATTATTATTACTAATCATTTATTTCAGACCATTTATATAAAAAAATTATAATTTTGTAAAAAGACCGCTAGCATTAATTGAAACCTCATATTATACCCAGGAAACTGAACAACTTTCCCCAAGAAACATACCCGCGGATATAAATTCAAAATTCAAATAAAATGTCAAATTCTTAAGTAGGCAAATATATTATTAATAAAAATTAAGTCCCAGGTGCAACATGGAGTTTAAGCCAGTATTGCATCATGGAACAATCCAGTCTGTTTACCCCATAGAGAAAAAAATTTATATACAGAAGCAGAGAGTATATACCGAGTTTCAATATAAGACAAAATGTCACACACACACTAAGGCAAATGCAGGGACGAAACAAGGCAGCCCATCTGCAGATAAGGTATTTTTTACTATGAAATTATTACGTAACGAACACAAACAAATCTGACTTGTGGGCATATTTATATTGTTATTATAATAAAAGTGCAATGATGGTGCCGACCTAATCGTTATCACCGTCGTCGTCAGCCTATACACATCTAAACTACTAGGGAATAGATCTGTCCTATCATAGAAAGAGAACGGGCAATTGTTTACCACTCAGGCCCAATGCGGATTGGCAGACTTCATAATTCGAATTAATCTCTAACATGCAAAATTTTTTGACGATATTTTCTTTCACTGAAAAGCCAAATACATTATTGGAATCCATATATGAATTAGGTGTATGATGCAAAAACCATTTTCAAAGGTAACGTGTGTGGGGATCAAACCCACGCCTTGATACCTACCACCGCCTTTTCGATCTCTCGATCCTACATACCGTGAATACCGTGCCCTCTAGAGGACATCGTCATGAACAAAATAAATTATGAAAAGTCAAAATACAAACATAAATATATCAAACAGGCAGCATATTCTTTATTTTTAAGTAAAAGTTCTGGTAGGTATGGCACCAGGACAGAAGGGACTTGCATAAACATATTATCTTGTTCTTCAAAACTTACAACACAGCACTTCCAATTTACAACCCAGACATCACCATGTCTTCAGGAAACCTAGAAGAATAAATAAATGAAAATGTCGGACTCTCAATGTCGGCGTCATCCCTGAGGTCCTCCGAGACCCAGTGACCCAGGTACTTAAACCGTGTAACTCTATTGAGTTGCACACCACTCAGGAATACAAGTGGAACAGTGTCAACTTTGTGCAGTTTAGGTTAAAAAACAAGGAGTTCACTTATCCTTGCATTGTACCTGAGCCCATGAGCCTCAGCGTAAGCCTCACATTTCCTCAGGAGCTTCCTAA
Organism: Blastobasis lacticolella; assembly: GCA_905147135.1. Lineage (NCBI taxonomy): Eukaryota > Metazoa > Arthropoda > Insecta > Lepidoptera > Blastobasidae > Blastobasis > Blastobasis lacticolella. The sequence continues at coordinate 20,691,421 of LR990041.1, forward strand.
TACCACCAATGGAGGGACTCAGCAGCACCATATCGTCGCCATAGCTGATATTATTACAGCTTATTCCATCTATGGAACACCCGACTCCGGTGCTGCTAAGACCCTCAATCAGCTTGATGACATAGAGGTTGAAGAGTCGAGGAGATGTCAAACCCCCCTGTGTTACACCACACTCCAACCTGTAATCCTCCGACAAACTACCTGCCCACCTCACCATGTTAACCTGGTTATTGTAGCAGTGAACAAAAACATTTATGATTTTCTCGGATAATTCAGTTTCACACCCCAACTTGCGTCAAAGAATGTCATAAGAGACCAAATCAAAGGCTTTAAACAGATCCAGGAAGCAAGCATACACCGGCGTCTTCCTATCGGTATAGTACCGGACGGGCTGCTTGAGACACACAATTGCAGTTTCTGTAGAAAGTCCAGCATATTGGCACTCATTGGGATTGGAAGTTCTAATAAAATTTTGCCTGTGCGTTGTGCCTGTTGTGTCATTTATAATTGTGTTTTTACTTGTATGTTTTACCGTGTACAATAAAATAGTTAAATAAATAAATTAAATAAATAAAATTCTTCCAACTATGGCAGCGTTCCTTTATCCAGACCAAGATGGCCGAAATTACGAAGATGACAGATGGGACTTTTAGGACAGCCGAGGCTATGTATTAAATCTCGTCTCATATTTAAAATTACAAAACGGTCACCTAGAAGTATAAATAAACATAAATCCAGCAACATAATTAGCCATGTAATGTCTAAGAGAGTGGAATATTATCCCCGCTTACAAACCGGACAGACAACGCGTACGCGTACCGGACAGAAACCGTGCATGACGACTGTGCGAGGGAGTGTAGCCTACAATTTAAAATAATCTGTTTTTCCTTCGGACGCAATACGGTGACTGTGCGGATCCACCTTTGTATACACATTATATACAATCTATCTGTCTTTAGTATAGAAACAAAAATTGTGTAAACAATAATATTTTGGTACAAATCGTCTACTTACGTCTGTATGCTTGGTTGTTTTAACACACATAACTACAGTACTTACTACCCACTAATTAGAATAAAATATCGCTAAGGTCGAGCCTGTTCTATCTGAATATCAACTTACGAGAGAAAATCGACCAACCTTACGAAAATCTTGCGAATCTATAATATTTGAGCTTTCTATTGAAACCTGTTAATATATTGAATCCTGCTGTGGAGAATATTATACTGCGAGATTAGATAACGTAGGTACTTGTAGTAAAATACCCGCCAGCGATCGCCAAGCCGCCGCACTAATTTTTAATGGTATCCCTGTTTTTTTTCTCTGTAGGTATCGGCAAGACCCGCCATTTTGTTGCTAATGTCATTAGCCTTTCAGTGCTCGGCTATGTCGAACGCTCGCTTCGCTAAAAACAAAACAAACAATTACGAACATAATGAATGAATGAAAATTCTTTATTGCTTATACACAAACAATAACAAAAACTAAGAAAAAAGCAACCGGTGGCTTTATCGCTTAAAGCGATTTCTTCCATTCAACCTTAGATATCTAGTAAACGAAATATACTCTAGGATACTTATATTATATTGGAGTAGGTAGGTAAGCCTATTCTACAGAACATTACTGTGGCATATTTCAACAATACTAATAAAACAATATCACTGAAATATACTCGTACTATTGTATTTTAGTGATAAAATAAACTTGTATTGCTGCTTTGTACAGCTTACCATATACTTTGTATCTGTTTTTGTGTTCTTTAATGTGCAAATAAAGAGTTATGTATTGTATTGTACTATAATACATAATACTTATTTAACATCACAAAACAATATCGAGATGAACCTTTTTTTTACATTTATGATGATGGATAAGTGGTAGGTATTTATTTTATTTTATTCGAATGGTTTATGTTACCATGCCAGATACGATCGATACATTATGACCCATACGGTCCCACACAGTACCTATAATATATCCGATGCGACCAAAATTAGAACATGTCATGTCAAGCGTTAGTCTAGTTTATGCATAATAGAAGCAGCGACCTCCGAATTTAGCACACCTGAGACTTTACTTAGCATTATGTACATACTACTGTGTACTCGTTGCAAGTTTAGCTTGCATTGAATATTCAATGTAGGTATGTACTGCATGCCTAATGCCGGTCGGTTGATGTTTTGAGAATCGAAGGGAGGTTCGGACGTCTAGGTAGCGTTTAATCTTTGTCCCGTGGTTATCAGCGGAACGAGAAACATTATTATAAGTGTATTTAGCTAGTTAGGAGACAACAGCATCAACGACAACTCGTTGGTACTAAATGTTGAAACAGATATTGCATATTTGGCGGTGAAGGGATAATGTAGCCGAAAAATGTTGGCAAGCGAAGACGGTGTAGGTGGAAAAGGGTTCAAATTACCCACCTGGCCGGCTGTTGTGAACAGAGGACCAGGAGTCCGACAGTAGATCGTCGGAAGTAATATTTATGTCGCGGAAATTGGCACACTTCCCTTGCGCAATGTAGGTACGGTCAGCGCCATCTGTGTGTGGATGCTTGCCAACCTTGTGTATTATAAGTATTGTTGAGGTTCCCTATTGGAGCGATAGAGGTCGCTACATATAGGTTAGGTACCCGCATTTATAGCTACGTTAAGACGACGCACCCGTTTTTTATAAATTTTGAACATGAATTTTTTTAGATTAATTTATTTATTTGTGGTAGCACAGATAAATAAAATGTTACATTAAAGTACCTATATATGAATGTGTTCGGCAGTAACCTGCTATCCAACGTACAAATTGGAGCCATTGCAAAAACACTTTTGTGAAACGTAGTCGTTTTACAAGAGTGTATCAAAATTATGTAGATAGCTGATTGCGGCGTCGGTACTTTCGACACTCGGGAAAAGGTGATGGTTCGTACGTACAAATATTGCGCTCTCATAATTATTATAGCAATTTGCAAGAAAAGGCAATTTTCATTCTTTAAAAAACAGGAGCTAGCTATATGATTGAGACACGTGAGTTGCAGTATGTGTATCTTCGAACCCTTATTCGTTTAGGTTAATATACGATTTATGGAATTTTCTTTACTGTGATATGTTTTTAGAGTATTTCACGGTTTTTAAATCGAATACCTACTATGTGTACCTATATCAATTTGATCCACATATCGTATTCGTACCATTAGTAAAAAAAAAACAGTAATTCGAAATTTGTCTAAATAATTTTGGATACAGGAAGGATTATCGAATTCAATAATTCACAAAAAAAGTTTAAATAGACAATAGCATAGGTCGTAAATCGCTTTTCAAGTACACACAATATTCACTTTAAGGCCGCACAGATAAAGCCGAATCTGGCATGGCGCCTCGCGCGATACTGAGGGATGACTCTTACAGTTAAGCTGCTGTTCCAGAAATTGGTAGGTCAATACATATTTCCACTAAAGATGCGCCTTAAGAGGATTGAAATTTTAAAGTAGGTAGGTCGCATTCCGGTACTGAAGTAGCTTTAGGTACATTCAATACCACGACACGTTAAGGTACAATCAATAAATAATAAATATACATAAAACACTGAGCAACAAATAGGTAAAAACAAAAACAGCGTAAGTGGTCCCTCTTCAGCATAAAGTTGCGGCCGCTAATCATTGTCATTACCCTGGCGGTAAATCCGGGTTTTCCCGCGCGGCACGTGGGGGCCCGGGGTCCGTCTTCCAACTACTCTCGGTCCTCGTCGCTCGGTATTTGACATCCTTGGTGGTATGTTTGTCAGCACGTCATTCTTAACGACGTCAAACCATCGCTAGCTCCTTGTCGTGCTTAGCGGTGGTGGCATAGCCAGACACTTATCTCCTATAGTTAGGTACCGTAAAACAGTTACAAATAGGAGTAAATTCTAAAATAAAAAAATACTACTACTTTTAATTTCCTAAACATCAATGCGAAAAAATGTATATCGATATGATAAGTAGTTTTTGAAATACTGCCTTCAGCATTGCAAAAATAAATGAAGTAAATGTTAAATTGAGTCTTTCTTCTCAATTTGTAGGAAAGTGACAGAAGTTACGAGAAAGTTGCCATAAGAGATTTTTAAGCTTATTTTACCGAGAAAACAACATATAATTCATAGCTGTGCGAACAATGGTTCTCGAGGTACAATTTACCGCTTGGGGGTGTTCCCGCATGGATCGTACACTCTCCCGCTATAAGTTCTAGAAGAAATCATAATATAACTTTTTGGTAAACGGGTGTTTTCTTACTTACGGTTACAGATTTCACATAAGTGCTAGTCATCTTATACTTAGCTAATCAACTCATCATTCTTATCTTTTGTGCAAGTAAGTAATCAGCGGGCCAGACTTCTGGAGACTTTTCCAAATTCGGACCTGGGTCAAGTTTTTTATTTTTAGTTTAGTTAGAATTAAGGTTTTTGGTGTAAGAATAAGACTTTTTTTTAAATGTTAATAATTGTAATAAAAAATGTAAATAAATTTAATTCGTCTTAAGTAAGTAGTTATTTTTGTATTGTAAGGTTCTATTCTTCTAAATATTTGAATAGCTGGTAAAAACTATCCAATGTTGAGGTTCAATAGATCATAAGTTATTTTTGTACATTTGCTTTGTGTAAGTAATTTGACTTTGTTGAACGTTCCTATAAATACATTTCTGAATCGTTTACAGAACTTGGATGAGCTCGCTGAACTTTCCCCTTGGGTTCCGTTACATTTTTGACTTTTGAAAAGAGATTAATTAACGTAATCCTAATTAATAATCTAATCGTATAATAATAAGTAATCTTTTTTCATTTTCATTTTTACTGTTGGGTTGCCTGTATCAGGCTTTTCAATAACTAATACTATTCTCTTCTTATTTTGATCTTAAGAATTTTACTAATCTAAATTTAATTATTGTAACATTGAATGTGGCTCCTATTTTCACATTTACGTCTTTGGTGGAATTTATTTTACATATAGACACCACGACTCAACAAATTACATACAATACAAATACAGTACGAATAAGTCGAAGTTGTCGCCATTGTATAAGTGCATAAGTATTACTTGGTTTCACAATTTATATCGTGCCTCATCAACTGAAATCCGGGCAGTTTTATCAGAGACTATTTGTCGATCAAACTGCCCGTTGCTCCTGTAACTGCATTTATGCCACGTCGCTGTCATCATTCAACGTCACGACCACTCGGGTGCTCGTCCTTTGCCTGCATGCACAAAATTGCACTCAGTGTGCCTAATTTTACATAGTGTATGAGCGCAGATATAGGAAAATTGGCGTTCATGTCCAAAAAAGACGCATATGGACGACAGACATGGGAGTAAGTCGATGCGTGTGATTTAAGAATACCACGTTCAGATACGCTGCGACCTGTGCGACCTTGGGTGCTTGTTATAACTTAAACGTATCTAATATTTATATTTAAATATGATAATGTGAAGTAACGGTATGGTGGGTATCACTAGTATAACGATATACAAATAGGTACATAGAAACAAGCGCGGATCCAGCTCCTAAAAAAGATTGTGGGCACGATCACCCATCGATCATCTGAAAATCAGCCAAGTGCTAGTCGGATTTTGCAGCAAACTGTTTGGGGGTCTTTCTGTACCTTCACGGATATTTGCCAACAAATTATCTATAAATTGTTTGAACTGACTTTTCTTATTTGGTGAACAAACAATGCCCAAAATTACGAATTATAATAGAAACACATAGAATATGAATTTCAACGAATAATGCTCCATACTATCCATTTAAATACATAATTTTCTTAACCAAATAAGACAAGTCAGTTTGGACAGATTATACATACATAGCGTTGCAATAAATAATATCTTACATACGTGAAGTATACAAGGACATATCTGTACAAAAATTAAGTGGACTGACTAAAATGGACAATATGGGTTACTTCTGCTAATCTTTAAAAGCTGGAACTAAGGTAATTCAATGAATGATAGAGTATTTTTAACGTTATTCCGAATTATTTTGTCGCATTTAAAAGCTGGGCCAAATAGTACCTAAAAATAAGTAACATAAATCAAGGAATGAGCGAGCGAAGCTTCCTCGAAATTTTTGACGTTTTGGCACTTAAAAGCTGGGGGGTAATGATAAGAAAACCAACTTTCCTATACAACGTTAGCCTTGGCCCTCAATTAGGGTTGTGGGCATGCCCATCGTGCCCACAACGCTGGATCCGCGCTTGCATAGAAATGACAAGGCTGTGCTAGAAACTTTGTTTGAAGGTTTTTGCACAGTTAGATACGTTTTTCGAAAAAGTGAAATCAAGATTACCGATGTAAACCATATAAACCTAGCGACAACCACTCTTCACATTAACAAAAGAACAGGCGAAAATTTCAATCAGACGATATGGATTTTAGTCCACAGAGTTAATTTTATTTATTTATTTATTTAATACTTTATGCACAAAATAGTACAAAGGTGGACTTAAAGTTTTGTAGCTTTATCTACCAGTCTACCCCGAAAACTGGTAATAAAAATTGCAGGCGGTGCATAAAAATTTAACATTACACTTACATACTTAACTACAAATACAATTTTACCCACTAGTATTCACATACCGAAAATCAACTCAAAATATTTCATTTCAGAGTTCATGGCCATTGTACAAGATCCACCGGATCGTCGGGTTAGCATCGGGAACGGAATTTTGAAATGAAACGATCGACATTTCCGACGAATTTCCAGCTGCACGGGATTACCAGGTCAACAGCAGGCTTACTCTGCCTACAGTTACGCGTATGTCGAGATATTAATTCCGACATTATACTCTAACAGACAGCATTAACTTATTTACCTATTTCTTTTCAGCCACCAAAGACAGTGGTATGTACATTTATGAGGCAATAAATATGAGTATTGAGTATTGAAAAGTGAGTTTAATGTGGCTGAAAAGTGAAACTGCCAAGAGTATAATATGAGGTAGACCGGTTCTTTTTTACTTCTAGAACCCACACAAGAGGATTAAGTACTATTGCTACAAAAATTAATTGGCCTAAATGTACGGACTTGCTTTGTAATATTATGAATGTAAAATGGAAAACATATATCAACATATGGGCCACTAAAAAAATGTTATGCCAGGTTTGGCACATGCTGACCAACCATTTTGGGTCTTCTAAACCTCTACTATCGCTACAAAGTAATTTTTTTTTACTCGTTGACGTAGGATAACCTACAGCGCCCTCACAGTCTAGCTGGGTATATACTCAATATGAAATATTTTTTTTCTGGCTTGAGCGTTTGGTCTGAATGAATGATATTCAGACAAACAATGCACCGTCATTATCGACAACTGTCTATTCACAAACAGCGCCTCTCTACCAAAACAATAAACCAGCAATGTGTAGGTGCTTAACGCAATAACCCTGGCTATAAAACAGTCACTGCCGTATTCACAAACGCTCTTGATTGCTATCAGCAAACATTTTCATACCCTTTCATGGAGGGGATATCTAAAATTCACAATGCAAATATCGCCGATACGAGACCGTACTCAAAAACGTGACCGTTCGTTTTCCTGAAGTAAACCAAATAAAAGTAATTAAAGGGTCGAGCTTGCTCGCATCGGATCGTGGCGGCACTTTCTCTTGTACCTTAAAGGTTCATTCGGCCTGCGTGATTCAAAGCTGGGGGAGATAGAGATAAATGAATTATATAATGCGATGGCAATTTGAATACCCGTAGTATTCAGAAACATTACTATGAGGTTTATCCAAAATATTTGGAAACACCTTCATGGCTGAGAAATATTATATGGCAGGGTTGCAACTGACAACAATTAAATGGCGATTATGTTGTCCATCAAAATGAACGAAACGGACCAATCATAAAGCTGTAGTGAACACAGGATGTTCAGCAGTCTCGTGCACTGTGATAACGCATAATAAAGTTACTTTACTAGACATATACCGGGTACCCGGTTTGGATCCTGAACCCAAATTTTATTTTAAATTAAAGAAATTAAACTTGCTCGACTGGAGGACATTAATTTGGACATCAATTATTTCAAACGACCTAGATGTTCCCAAAAGCCGGCTGTACTAGAGAGTACCTATATTATTACATAAAATATGTTTCTTTATCGTATCTACGACATCCCTCATTTTCTACCTTCACCTCTTGTGAAATAGCCTACGTCTTAATCCAGACGCTAGTCCGTTTAGGCGTGAAGAGGTATTATAAAATAGAGGGATATTAAATTCCGTCTGGTCAGTTTCTCATTAGGGTCATGGAGGTCAGATGGCAGTCATACCAATATAATTTATTGCTCTGTCAAACACTGGATCATGGTCAAACCAGGCCCTCGAGCGCGAAAGCACAACTGGGACATTAACGGCCTGATGATTAAACTACATTTTCTGCTGACATATTTTTTTATTACATACATAAACCATTTACGTACCCACCTAAATTACATCACGAAAAGAGCGAAAAAAATTCACGTAAAGTGATCATTCGATTTTAACTTTTTAACTGTTCCCGAAGTCGCTTACAACTTTTCACCTCAAAATTCCACGCAAATGTCTTTATAAGAGTCGTTAGTGGAATGGGTATTTTGGGTTTGGGACGACCCAGCTGGTAACTTCTGGTTAGAATTTTCCCTATCATTTACATATTATTTCTTAGATAAAATCTACATACATACATCTACTGTAAGGGACATAAATCAAGTGAAATAGTTCAATAGTTATTTTGTGAACCTTTTTAAAGAAAGAGTTCGATTTTGCCCCTCCAAAATATTAAATACCTATCCTATTTGTTTATGGAGATTTATGAATCTTTATGTAGTATGTAGTCAGGTATTTGAAACATATTTTAATATTCATATTCGCCTTATAAATATCCTTTCGATTTTTTTTTGCCATCGCAATGTACGTTATAGACGATGTATTTTTTTCTCTGTGATTATAGTGACATAAAAACAAAAACAAGACATTTGAAAAAAAAGTTATATTATTATGTATATTACTTAGGTTTGTACAACAATTATTTCTACACACACGTCTTACTAATAAAAGTTCATACGTTGATCAAGCGTTGAACTTTTGTTTTACGAGTGTATACCTATACAATAAAAGACTTATATGTCAAAATAGTTTTGTGCTTTTGACATGTGCAACCAACTTATCTGACTATGTGACAACATCGCTGTTGTTTTAATAGCCATAACATTTCAAAATGGCGACACTTAGTTTCAGCTTTGGCCACCGCGTCAGATTGTTTGTGGAGTTATTAGGGCTTCTGTCAAGTAACACAGACGTCACCACAAACTTATTTGTCCAGGGGCCTTACCATGAACTCTTATAGCAGGACCTAAACAGAACTGCCCTGCTTAGAACGAGACAGCGCTATACTAGACATAAGCTTGTCTCGATCAAATTGAAAGCAATTCTGTTTAGATCCTGCTATAAGAGTTCATGGTAAGCCCTCAGGTGACCAAAACGAAACTAAGTGTCACCAATTGAAATACCATTTGGCGGCAATACTAAATTAAATAACAGCAACACCGTTATTGGGCCAGATAAGTTTGTATACACGCCGTGTAACTAACGACTGTGTAACTATACAGGCGCTCAACGCTTGCTGATCAGCTAAGTTATTCTCTAACACAACATCCACGACATTCTCTAACACAGCGATTTCATTTCTATTAAAATATTGGTCCCATCTGACAGAACATCCTACATTAGGTACATCTTCGCGATGAATAATTATCAGTACTTTTTTATTTGTAGCTAAGACGGTATTTTCACCCTCTGCACAACTTTAATTCCCGCTTCGCAAAACACAATATAATGATTTGTCAGTAACGTATACCTTTTCATCAATAAATATTAGGCAAGAACAAAAGTCCTTTTAGCGTAATGACGCTCTCTAATGTTATGTTTTCCGCGTCAAAGCCTCTCAACAAGCGTTTGACATCTGACGGCCGATAGAGCTTGATGTTTTGAAACACGTCGTTAATGGAACATGAAAGTACGTCAATATCTTCGGGCTGTTTGCTTCTTTCACGACTTTGATTTATTGTGTTGTCTGTACTTGGAAGCTTTAAATACCTCCTGTAAGTACCTGATAATATCAGCAAGCACTCTTAGACGAAGCGCAACCTTGTCGAATAATTCGAAATGTCAGCTTATTTGTCGACTCGAGTGGTTCAGTCAACATATCTGTGTGTAAAGGCGGCGGTGGTGCCGCACCGCGCCGTGTGGGACGACTTTTAGATACTCTAAAAATCGTAAAATGGCCGTTTGGCTCTTATATTTCCACATCAAAAAATGCAATCACCGTAATTTTACAGTTTGCTTTTCCGTTATTATTTTTTGATTTACTTAATAAATTACAAATTACCGAAAAGATTTTAAGTAAGTACTCGCATATTGCAACAAGTTAAATAAACATTGAAATAAAGAAAGATACTCAATTATAATAACTAGGAAACTGTGAAATGAATGTCAAACAAAAATATGTGTGGCGAGAATGTTGAGAAACTTTTTTTCTACGAAAGAACTGAACTTGCGGAAAAGCTACCTAAAAACAAATAAATACACAAAATCACTAAATGTATTTACAAGGCTTTATTTACAAGACTATACTAACAATATTCGTAAAGAAAGAATTTAACACTTTCAGTAAGGAAAAAACATTCCCGCCGTAACTGAAGGTTCCCGTGCTTTTTTCCCACTTTAATGCTATACATCCGACTCATAAGCGCCGTTACCGGATGTGAATCCCGTTGCGGCCATGTACTAACGACTCTTTTCTGAGATATTTTTTTCAATCTTTAAAAAAGAAACTGCGATAAATATCATCCCAGAGTTCCAATAACCTCCCAAGACTGTTCAACCAGTCTCAGGGTCCTCAATCTCGTTTCGTCAAAGGCATTGTAATATTCGTAAGCTCATTCCGTAGTCAGAACCTATCCTACAGAGATAATCATGAGTATTAACGTTTAAATTATACAATTAGAAAAGCGTACTGGTGGATCGACTGTTACACTTTGTCTGGATTATAATAAGATTATGAAAGCATTAATGGTTCAAAGCGTATTATGGAAAATATACGCTTTATGGATGATGTTGGATCTCTGCTAATTCAAATTTGGTTTCATTAATAAGCAAGGTAAATATATAGATGACTATATAAGTAATAATAATAATATCTTGGCGTAAATGTCCCGGTTGTGGTCTCGCGCACGAGGGCTAGGGGTCCGCCTTGACCATGACCTCGGATTTGGCAGATCAGGTAATAACAGTGGAGCGACTGTCATATGACCACCGTGACCCTGCTACCAAGGGAACCTCACTAGGTCGCCTGAATGTGCAGATTTCATCACGATGTTTTCCGTCGCCCTAAGAGCATAGGTTAGAATTCAACAAATGTACATAAGACAGAAAAGAGTAATTGATACATGGCCGCAGTGGGATTCGAACCCGGTACCTCCCGCTTAGGAGTCGGATATCTTAAGCACTCGGTCACCGACGCTCTGTGAGACAATAAATAAAACAGTTAAAGCATCTGGTTTAACAAACTCCGAGTATCATTTTACGACATTTTCCTGTCAAAGTTTATTTGGAACTGTTAAATTTAAAATAACAAGAAACGTTTTATTATTTCAAAGTTTTTGCTTTTTCTCATTTGCTATATTTGAGCAGTCTAAGGTTAATTTATTTTTTAAATGTGCAGACAACTAAGTACCTACAGTTTCATATAATTATAATTATATTTTTTACAATTTTATACAATGTGGGTACTTAATTCACCACGCACTTCACAAATTACAATGTAGATGTAATAATGTAGTGAAAATTGTTAAAACAAAACATTTACGATTTGTGATAGATAAGAACCATAAGCATAACTTGAGTAGAACAGAACAAAGAAGAAAAAGGTTACATATATTTCAACACTAGTGGACCCGGCTCGACTTCGTTCGCGTAAACCTACTTTACCCCTACCTACCCTTTTTTCTTGCTTATAAACCTTCTTCTTGTATCTCTCTATTGTTAAAAAGATAATTAAAATCCGTGGCGTAGTTTAAAAGACCTAAGCGAAAATAGATACAAAGGGACAGACGGCAGAAAGCGACTTTGTTTTATACTATGTACCTATATATTTTCGAGCAGGAGAGAGTGAAAAGACTTTTTAATATCCATACAATACACTATTTGCATACCAAATTTGCTCCGCAAGCATTATTTGCACGAGTGCCCCAATTTTAACCTAAAAATATAACCATATGCATTCATGCACGTCACATAAGCGAGTAGAGCCCACAGCTCCTGGCTAAATTTAGGCACGGATAAAGCCCATTGTGAATCATTGGCCTGCTTTGCCAGGTAGGCTGCCTGTCAATCGATTGTTATGTCACTCTAATGCCAGACGAGCCACCTACTGAACGAAAGGCTCTATTTTTAAACGAGAGTGAAAAGGAAATAACTAGGCCGCATTCATGTAAAGCATTGTTATCGATTGTCGTGACGTAAATATTCTGATGCTTTACGCTGTCATTTGTTGTAAATTAGTGGACCCGGCGCGCCTTCATTCTCATCATCATCATCAACATAGCCCGTCACAGTCCACTGCAGGACTTACGGCCTCTCCCAAGAAATACTCTTGATCTTTTGTCTCGAAAACATTAGTCGCCTTGTACGACACCCATGAGTGTAAGAGGTTGGTGCTATTCTACTCTGCCGGACGCCACACGGCTTCCTTTACTCCTACCCGTCTTAAACCTTCCTCTTGAATCACTCTATCTATTGTTGAAAACCACATTAAAATGCATTGGGTATTTTAAAAGATCTAAGCGTACATACGTATAATATATGGGGACAGACGGCGGGAAGCGACTTTGTTTTAGAGGAATTTATACTACAAATACGAACCTGCATACGCAATTGATAACAATAATTGACTTACTGACAATAATATTGTGTGGTTGGCAGCTCTTGCTGGAGTATGAATGAACTGTTGAAGTGATCGGATTAAATTAGGATAGTTGCATACTTCTTTAAACATAAGTACAATACACTCATGCCCGTATCCCAGGGGTAAGGCAGTGACTATCGAGTGCCACTAGCTACTTCTTTAAAATATATACGTAAAATATGCTACCAGTATCAGCTCAAACGGAAGGCAGCGCATCAACCTACCCAAAACCAATATAAAAGGAGCTTACATTGCTATGCGCGTTTACAGAGATGCTAGCTCAACTTTGGTTTTTGATAGGTTGGTTTTCTGCCTTCTGTGGTTTAAACCACCTATATAAATTGAAGAATGAGTGGTTTGGTTTTACGAATTATTTTTTGAATATATGTAGAGTTTAGGTTATTTTTAATTACACTATATGTTATAATTAATTGACAAGGATAAATAAGATTATAAAATATTAATATGTTGTAATTTTAAAACACCTATCCATGTCCCTTACTCGTCCGTTTCATCAAATCTTAAAATTAAATCTAATTGAAGAAAACAGTTCCACGAATGCCTATACGTTGTATAAATTATAATGAGTCACGCTTCTTAATCTTAATTAAACTAAGTTTAAATTAGTAGGCTCGTCTTTCTAACTTGGGTGACTCCAATAAAATTATTTCCCTTAAAAGTTGTTTCCATTTTGATATTCGAAACCAATGTCAATAACCTAACCGACAGCAAAAGTCGGATAACACTCGACCAACTTTACTGAAACTCAAATATTTTCTAAATTGCAGAACCGATTTTAACAAAACAAAGCTAAGAATCATTTAGATCAAACTGGCTTTCAAATACAGGAAACCGCATCAAAATCGGTCCATCCGTTCGGGAGCAACGATGCCACAGACATACACAAAGCCACAGATACACGCCCCAAAACTTACAACAACCCTCTTTTATCCTCAGGGGTTAAAATACTTCCTTTACCTGTAAACAAGAGCATTAATCTCAATCCAATTGATGTTGCGTTTAGTGAACCCGTCAATTCATAGATCAGAACCTCGCCAGGCGTCTTCGACTGAACTCCACGTCAAACGACGAGGTCAGTGACTTCGAATCCTGTAGATGTAGTAGATATTTAAGCAATATTGGGGCGGGTAAAGACCCGAAACATGCCGAGCCATCACCCTCCTTCACGTTCCATCAAACATTACCACATTCTAAAGACAGAGATCTCTCTCATAACTAAAGTTACCTGTATTTATAATTTCATGTAGTTTGCGAGTAATTCGTTCTAGTTTACGAATGTATTAGTTTAATGCCTACAACGATAGCCTTAGGTAGGCAACGGTCATGCGATCATAATCGTGCAACGGGCGGTTTTAAGGTCTCCTATTGGTCGGGCGACGTCCGTTGTACGACCGTTGTCAATTAGGATAGTGCCTTAATTTATTCTATCCCTACGGGAAATGGTATAATGTTGTATGTAGGTATGTATACGACCCAGTCTTGTATGAGATTGTAATAATGTATAGTTAAAGACTGATAAATGGTAAGGTTAGTTTTGTAATCTGAAAAAGAGCTTAACTTAGTATACTATCTCCATACAATGTAGGTATTTTATTTTCTGATATCGTCTTGTTAGCGTTAATGTCCCGGTAGTGCTCCCCCGCGCATGGCCGCCCAGGGTCCACTTTGACTTTGACTTTTTTGTGATACAGACTGCCATCTGACCTCAGTTACCCTATTAAGGGAAGCTGACCAGATTGTATCATGGTTATACATTCAGACACCTAAATGTGCAGGTTCCATCACGATATTTTCTCTTACCTTAAGAGCATCAGTTCGTGTTCAAATAATGTACGTAACTCAGAAAAGAGTCATTAGTATATGGCAGCACTGGGGTTCGAATCGAACCCGGCACCTGTCACTTACGATTCGGATTATTAACCACCAACCACGACACTATACACGACATTTAAGTTCAATAAAAGATGGACTCTGTCCATTTTGACTAATGTAAAATTTTGCTGAATTAGCCATGGACTTACTACCCAAAATAGTCAGTCCACTTTGGACATATACATAGAAAAGTGTATCCCGCGCCTATTTTATCAATCATTTCGATCTGACACGTGCAATCTCCCACGGGGTGGAAGTTGGGAAGCTTCCTCGTCGTAAAATACAAAATTCTCCCCAAATTTCTGGTGACCGTCGTAAAACGAGGAAAACTCCGGGTTCCCACCCTAGGTGTGATCAATCATCCCCCTAGACATTTATTATGTATTTGTGTTCGCATTTTGTAACTATGTTTGAAGATTTGCGCCAATTTTTCGGAAATCGACAAATAAGATCGACAATTCTTTGGAACTTTGGACAACTCTTTACTTACGTGTAACCAGATTTACGTCGCAGTTACACTACGACTTAAGGTAGTTCGTCACACATACTAAATTTCTCTTTCAATTCTTTCATTCGTTTAAGTGTGTCGTATTTGTATTATGGTTTATACTCGTAGTAAATTGATTCAATGGTGCACACAAATAGCTTTCTATAGCTTAATATTATAAAATAAAGCAGTTAAACCGAGAAAAAAACACAATTTGCCACTAGATGGCGTTATTTAGTGATTTTAATGACTTTCTTTTTCATTGCTTCGTTTTATATTAGTAACATGTAGAAATGCATTGCATACATTTACTAACGGCCAATAGGCCGTGTGGTGTCCGGCAGAGTAGAATAGCACCAACCCCTTACACTTATGGGTGTCGTACAAGGCGACTAATGTTTTCGACGCAAAAGATAATGAGTCTCCGTAGTCTGGAAAATGGGCAGCAGCATTTTCCATTGTTATATTTAAACACTGCGATCTCCAACCCGCCTGCCAAGCGTGGAGATTATGGCAATAACCACCCCTTTCGTGGGAGAGGCCCTAAGTCCTGCAGTGGACTGTTACGGGCTGTGATGACTAACGGCCAATTCCACAAATATTCATTAAACACGTCCAACCCTTGAAGGTATAGTCAGCAAAAGTATCTAAGCGAAATAACAGATCAGAATGATTTGAACAATTAAGGTAATTTACACATAACGTAAAGTCCCTTTTATTACAAGCACGGTTTACGAGTTTCACGACAAATGTTATTCCAATTAGAACTATAATATGTTTATGTATAACTTAATTTTCCTTGTTTGTTCAGATCATTCTGTACAGTCGGGTTGCTTAGCTACTCCTTATACTGACTGTACATAAAAGGTTACAGTCATAAAATTTGTATAAAAAACCTTAAATGCCTCTAAAAGTAGAGATTAAGCATAACTCGCTCGTGAATAATATTAATATCCCGTACAGAACTTGGAAGCTTATAAGATAATATACGTAAATGTAAACCAAACGGTAGTACCATTTGGCCTACCAACAGTAATAATATCAAATTACTTCCCCTTCCTTCTTACGGTAAGGGAAAACAACTGTAAATTCAGGCAACTCAATTTGTAACCATGATCCAATCTGGTCAGGTTCCCCTGGTAGCAGACTCACGGAGGTCAGATGGCATAGATAGGTCATAAATGGAACTACGTACAGCATCTAGGCGAAAACGGAGGACTGATGCCGAAGATAATTCACAAAGAAAGTCTTCAGTACGCAAAGAAAGTTTAATTTGTAAGATTTGGTGCCTTGCAATTTTATATTCTTTATGTAGTAACTACGGTTGGTTATATATAGTTTATTAGATACGACGTTATATAATATAAATAAAGTTTTTAATTTTTTATTTATTTTACACAGCAGACAAACAGGCAAGCGGGCCACCTGATGGAAAGTGGTCACCGCCGCCTTTGGACATCAGCAACACCAGGGGAGTCACCAATGCGTTGCCCGCTTCTAAAGAGACCCCTTATATACCTCTTGAACGATCCCATGTCATAGTCCAAAGGAAACACTGTGGCTGGGAGCTCATTCCAAATCCGAATCGTACGAGCGAGAAACGTTCTTTCGAACCTTCGCGTGGTGACCAACAGAGGGTCTACGTAGTAGGGATGAGTACCCAGCCCACGGCGAGTGGTGCGATGGTGGAATTGTGCTGTGGGCACCAGATCGAAAAGTTTCTCGGAACACTCCCCATTGTACAATGTACATTGTGTATTGTTTTGCTTAGTTATATAAGAAATACCGTCCTCAAGCGATTTTTGTCAAAAAACGTTACCTAATGACTATAATTGTCCAAAATCTAACACTTGAAATTAAATCTAAGACTTTAAAAATATATTTGCTTTATTGAAATGTACTTACTTTAAATAGTAAATAGTTATTGTATCCTAAAATTTGCGTAAATCGCTAATATAAACGTTTAACGGCGTGGGCCGGTCAGACCCCACGTCAGAAGTTACGTAAAAAATATCTTGTCAGTAGCTAATGGTTAAGTTAGATGAGAAAATGTTCAATAGATTCAAATCAATTTGTGTAAATTGATAGCGTTACCACCGGTTTTAGGTTGGTACCGCCAAATCAATAGAATTAATTGACTGGTTTGAATTTCACACCATTGAAGCGTAATAACAATAGATATACTAGGATGAGTATTGATTTAATCAGTCTGATGCCAGCATTGTAAACATTTTCATCGAAACTATAACAGGCATATATTAAAATCAACGATTACTTGATTAAGTATAACGATGTATACAGCACAATCCCGATGTTTCTGTGGCGGTAGTGTAATTATCTCAACATCTTCTCAAATGAGATTAAGTTAACCTGTTAGTTGAGCTAATCTTCTTATAGTTAGTTATTATTAGTTCTGATTTAACAATCTTTAAGTAGTCTAGTAGTTTTAGTGGTTTTAGTAATTGGGTGGGGAACCCTGACTTTAGCAAATGGGACGTACCTCTTGAGGTGTAAGCCTTTCATGGGATCCGTGATTTTTGGTTTCTCGCCAAAACCGTCAAAGGGAATTTCTGTCGCCCCTCCTTACCAACCTTGCGTAAACAAAACAGAAAACTCGCTGGCACACTCAGAAAAAAAGGCCAATCTACTGTACTCTCTATTTGCGTCCTCACAGACCCTTGTAACTATCAGCCTATCGCAATCATCTCCCTGTTCTTCTTACCTGATCTGCCAAAACCTGCATAATCAAAGCGGACTCTGGGCGCTCGTACGCAATCCTGCGCTCGATAGCATAACCGGGACATTAACACCAAGATATTTATAATTACTATTTATTACATTTGCTTCATTAACGCCAATAACGCGATGCCCCTGGTCTTGCTAATGTCTATGAGACTTTCCATTGGTGGTCCACTTGCCTGTATGACATAAAAACATAGTAAAACTAAGTGCAATTAAGTGGTCAATGCTATAGTGACCAATAAAAATGCATGTTTAACCCGTCCTTATTTCATTTTTAACGTATAAGAAAGCAAGAAAGACTGTGTAGCCATCCGGAAAATACAGGGCTTTGTGCCAGAAAGCAGCATAAGAGAGTTACGATGTCATTGTTCCGAAAAAGGACTGGCGCACGTTCTCTATCTGTATAGAGTATAGAGGAATCACATTTCGGCAACGAAAAGGTCTGCTTTATATAGCAATAAAAGTAGCGTAACTAGACCTGGATTTCGTTTAATATCAGGCAGTTTGTGAGTGGATCTAGAATTGCAGATGAAACAATGCAAGTATTTCGTTGTAAGTATTTTATTTACTAAGGGATCTCGCGTTCGGTCGTTCCGCATTCGATTTCTGCGTTCGTTGTGTTGTATCACGTTATATAGCCATATTCACACAGCTACGTTCTGACTGGATCTGGAGTTCTAAAAGAAAATGAACATAGAAGCATATAAGGAGCCTACAGTTGAAGTAACAATCGACATTTCGTATATTTTTTTAATGGAAGCACCATAACGGCTATAAGATGTCAAATACCCCTCCATTACCTCTGCTATTGTCAAATTTGGTGGCCATGGTCATCTTATTGTACTAACTTTTTGTATGGCATTTGTAACAGATTGACAGAGTTCATACTCTATCGGTCGAGGCTCCATCTATGTTCTATGTTCAATATTTTGAACTGAACGCTCGAACGCAGAACGAGAACGCGGAACGCTAACCGCTTGACCACTTTCTGCCTGATCCCTAACGACACTTGACAACAATGTGACAGATAATAATAGCAGAGTTTAAGAAAAAAAAACATTTGCGAACTTATGTAGTCTGTGCCTTTTATCATTTGTGAAATCCGTTAATTGTATTTTATGCATTTAGTATAAGTCTTTTTTATGTTTACTGATTAAATTAATACTTAAGTTTGTTTAAGTAATATAATTAATTAGACTCCGTCCAATGAATCGATGTCCAAATCAAACACAAAGCATTCCGAAGTAGTTTCCTCTCTTTGTAAATATTGCAAGTCTCCTTTCATAAGCCGTACCTATATTCCGGAATCCTGTCTTTATCGCGTCGTTCTATTGACTTCGAACATTAAATATCGAATCCTTTGACCCTTTCTTCGGGTCGGTGCATTTTTTTCACTGGGCCATTTCTGCTTTTTCTCCTTTCAGATAGTCTTACAGAAAGTTAATTAAATTGATGGGTGAGGCCATTAGCCGGTCCCTTCCTATTGCCATTGTGGGCCTTGCCCCGGGACTCTCGCTTGATTTGGCACGTCTCAGCCGTAATTGGGAACCCCCTGCTTCCTGCGGGTATTTCTACCTACTTTATAAATCTTAGTTTTTTTCAATACTGTCATTAAGGTTTACGTTGTTGGAAAAAGTAAGGACGTAAAAAACCTCTTTACTGCACACATGAAAAATAAGATAAGATAAATTTATTTTTCGATAAAAACTTTGCTTATTTACATCATAGGTATATTTGTAAATAAAGCTTTTCTATTCTATTCTATTCTTAGATATTAACAGAAGAAAACAAAATTGCACGCAAAGGCGATCTTGTCGCTTTTGGAGATCTCATCCAGACAATCCCGTTTTTCTGTCAATAGAATTTTATTATTTTATGTTAAAGATAATTTTTTTAATCTAATGATTTAAAAGCGATCTGTTTCAGTCACAGGTTTTTTTATTTTATTAAACACTTTATTGCACACAATAAAATACATAGAGAAATATCACACATAATATGAACGACACAACAGGAACTACTTATATCTAAAAATAAATTTCTTCCAGTCTGCCGACCTTCTTAAGACACGAGTGTTTCATAAGTTTAATAAGAGATGAACCCCAACGCCAGATTGTAACCAAAGCATATGACAGCCGCAAATGTCACACATGATTGTATATTACATGGAAAAACACTTTCTGGGTCGCCTGAGCGCTATCCCTCTTTCTCATAATGGGCCTTACGTCAACCAGAAGGAGACGGGGTAATTTATTACTCGCTAAGTACGTAGTTCCGAGGTTTAGCGTGTGCCTTATTAAGGGATCTGACCTCGAGGTGGTGCGTAGGAATTCTTCGCAGTCCGAGCTAATTAATATTAAATAATTAAGGTACAAGTAGGTATATTAAAAGAAAAATAGTAACGAAATGAACGTGGGCAGCTTATTAAGGAATTTTAGAGTTGATTATGAAAAGTGTTGCGGCCTAGTCTTAGAAATGTCGTGTACGCGTAAATAGGGTAGACTGAGCGTTTTCTGTCCAGTCGTTAAGCGGTGACTACGTACAACTTATCTGACCCCGTGACCAAAGCTGGAAGTAAGTGTCGCCATTTTGAAATGACACTTTGTTGTCCACAACAGCGGCACTCTACGAGATTTGTAATCGGTAACGTAACAGGACGATAACGAGATCCTTCAAGAGGTTTGGTAGGGATCTCATTAGAGGTGAATGCATTGGTGAAGCCCTGGTGTAGCTGATGTCCATAGGCGGCGGTGTCCGTTTTCCATCAGGTTACATGTCTCTGTTTGTTTAATCAATAACATATTAAAAAACGTAGCTGTTAAGAATAATACTTGTACCTACCGATGCCATTACGAAATTGTATAGTACATTTATTCATTTTAAGCTATTGTAATAACTTGTCACAACTGATTGTGGTAGGTGTGTGGTTCTAGCTAATAGTGGTGGTGGTTTATTTATTTATTTATTTAAAACTTTATTGCACATAATAAGATAAAGATAAAGCCATTAAGGCTTTATCTTCCAGTCAACCAGTTGACAATGCAGAAAGTGAGTAAGTAGGTGCTTTATAAGGCGTGATGATAGATTGTAATTTACCTTAATACAATACTAACTACATCAAGATAGAATAAACATATATTATATTATAATAAATACTATACATACATACATATATTAAAAATAAAGATACTTTATACTATTTATATTGGCCTTTTATCTATAAAAAAAATTCTTACTTATGAGCTGGGGTTTCTTAATTTTTGCATTGTATAACCCTGACTATTTATAGATTATATTTTAATTTAGTTTGCATATTTAATTGCTACTTCCTCAAACATTTCTCTTAATAGTCGCGGAAAATTAACCTACTATACAATAGCATTTCTAACATTATAGGGTATCCCAATTTAGGAGGCAGGAGAGTCCTAATTAAGTTACTTTTCTAAGAATCGCCTCTTCGAGATTGTTACAGTTTCGGCACGCGAAAGTTTTCCATCGATTGCTTTCACCCGTTTGGTAACAGGGTCGGTAGCTAATAAGTACACTAGAAAGGCAATTTTGATGAGATAGTTGTAGGAGTCGAGTATTTGGTTAATCGTTACGCCATTTCTATTAGAAGTTAAGCTTTCTTCCAGATGTTGACGGTAAGTTTAGCGGCTTTCACAAGCGTCGACTCTAAAGCGAGAGGTACCGGGTTCGAATCCCACGGTGCCATAAACCAATCACTCTGTTCTGAGTTACGTACATTATTGGAATACTAACCGGCGCTTACACAGGAGGAATAAGCCGTGTGGTGTCCGGCAGAGTAGAATAGCACGACCCCTTAGATTCGTTAGCGTCGTACAAAGCGACTGATGACTTCGAGGTAAAAGACCTAGAATCTCCGTAGGCTGGAAAATGGGTAGCTGCGTTTTCCATTGTTATATTTATATACTGCGATCTCCAAACCGCCTGAAAAGCGTGGAGATTCTAATAATAACCTCCCCTTTCGTGGGAAAGACCCCAAGTCCTACAGTGGACTGTTATGGGCTGTGATGATGAACTAAAGGCGGTCATTCACTTTCATGCTTATCGTCCAACCGGAATGACGCTGCCTATTGGATCAAGTAGAATTGAACGTGTGTGGGCGTGAATTAGCATGACAGCAGAATTGACAGCCAAATTGTTATCTTGATCATGCCGATTGCACGATATGCTTGAAGGTGTGTGGGCGGCTTAAACGCTTGAATGGCTGTAATTTAATTTATGTAGATCTGTGGAAGAGGCATTAGGTAAAAAATCTGCCCACATACGTAGACGCCAGTGTTTTAAAGATAGTCTGTTATTATTATGAGGATACCTACAAAATTATAGTTTTGAAAGCTTTTAAATCCGTAGGGTGCACAGAAGTTCGCACATGTTGTACCATTGACTCGTTATTTTTGTTAGGAGTTGTTGTTCTTGTTGGCTGTCTGTCAAATTTAGTTTAATTTTTTTAGTTTCGTTTTTCTATTATTCTTTTAAGATGGCGCAAAACCTTTTCTACAAACCAGTAGATAATCTACCAGTAAGTGATTGCGGTTCGATGAAACTGCTGGCAAGTTATCAAAATAAATATATTTATATGTAGATCACACATTAACGAATAAATCGAGATCTACTAAGACGCTATCAATAAACATATCGAAACACGTTACAGCAACATACAATAACAAACCTCAGCAACCAACCATCCGAAGAGAAACGATCACGAACGACGGCAAACGACTAAATATTAACACTATTTCACAGAAAAGGGAGAGATTTTTCCCGAAAACAAGCCGAGCGTGTAAGACCCTTAAATAAATCAAATGATCTGGCTTGACCTTTTTAAGGTCCGCCCCTTTTAGTGCTGGCCTGCCCGGAAGGTGGGCAAGGAAATAGTGACGGTTACGTGGGGCGGGAAGCATTTTTTACGGTTATTTCCCGCATGTGAGTTTCGGGAAATCGTACATGTTGCTAGCAAGCGAAATCGATATTGGCCGTGTGGTGTCCAACCATTGATTTACTACCAACCGTAGATAAAGCACTTCATACAAAAATGCGCTTAAAATCTGTCGCCTAATTGACTATACATTTGTACGTAGCAATTTATAAGCCAAATACGCACGCCCCAATCAAAATGCTATTACGTACAGTATCGTATTTCCCAAATATCAACTTTTTTCATACTTATAAAGCTCAAAATTGCTTTTCGCGCTGTGGATAATGCTGCGACTCCATTTCTTTTAGTAAGCAATCATTGTTTTCGCTTTAACGCATGCGCATGATTGAGACAACTGACGTGATGTCTGACACTGACAATATGTCTATGACTAAAATTATTATTTTTGATGGTTTTTTATGTGTAAATCGCTATATTTATGCATGATAAGATGTATAATGTGTTTATTCACGCAAAATATGAAATCCCATCAATTTTTCGTCGTGTAAGGCGATTGTTTCGACAATTTTTGAACGCGCAATTGGGCATGCTTACGTGCCGACGGCTAATGACGGACTACGGAAAAGGACTGCTTGACTAGCGATTAAGCAGTCCTTCACCGGCCCACTTTTCAAGCGTTCTACGGTTAGTAATAAATCAATGTGTCCAGCAGAGTAGAATAGCACCAACCCCTTACACTTGTGGGTGTCACACAAGGCGATTAATGTTTTCGAGGCAAAAGTACTGGAGACTGCGTAGGCTGGAAAATGGGCAGTAGCTTTTTCCATTTCTATATTTACAACACTGCGATCTCCAACCCGCCTGCCAAGCGTGGAGATTATGGCAAAAACCTCCTCTGTCAAATGAGAGGCCCTAAGTCCTGCAGTGGACTGTTATTGGCTGTGATGATGAAATCGATATTCCGCTTAATTACAGTAATCGCAGCGTTTGGCAGTTGCATTGATTATCAATTACTTAGGTAATTATGCTTGGAATGATCAGTTAATCTATAGGATTGGATTTGGAGGATGTTCAATCTAGTGTCTAATAATTTAGTACCTGTAGCAATTCCATAATGGAATTCTGAGATATTACATTTAAAAATTGTTTTACATTTAGTAGTTTTACATAATTTGAAAAAAAATTCGAATTATGTAACGTCATTGACATTTTCCTATGTTATATTTAATCAGTCTGAGTAAAAAGACTAATACTCGTTGTTATCTCATGTCAAAGTTTTCAGAATGATCTTTGATAATGCTTACACTAAATGATACACTAAATGCAGGATAAGGTAGCCGCCAATGTCGGCAAGCGAAGATGGTGAGAAGGTAGAAAAGGGTAATTACCCACCTGGCCGGGTGTTGTGACCAGGGGACCAAGGGCCCGACAGTTGATCATCGGAAGTTGTATATATGCCGTGGAGTTGGCACATTTCTCTAGCGCGATGTAGGATTGTTAGCGCCATCTATGTGCGGATGCTTGCCAACCTTGTGTTCGCGTACTCGTAATGTGAGTATCGTTGAGTCTTCCCTATTGGAGCAGTAGAGCGATAGACGTCGCCACAGGTATGATGTATTATGTTGCGGCCAAGTTATAAATTATGCTGCCTTATAAAACATCGGTCTTCTCGGTTGGTAAATTGTGACGATATACACAACTTTCTAACCTAAAACAAATATGTGGAGCCTGTATACAACAACAACCTTTCCATTCCTAATTTACCTGCAAAATACAGTCTCGTACAATAAAGACGTTATCATCAATTATTAGCGTTGAACATGGTTTAGCCGTATGTAGATAAATATATAATGCTAGCGGGCCCGACGCGACTTCCTTCAAGTGGCGTCCTACCCCTACCCTGCCCTACACCTACCCTACATCTATCCTACAACTACACAACATCTACACTTCAACTTACCCTATATTAACTTAAAATCTAACCCTCTACCCTTTTTTTCCTTTCTCTTGAATCACTTGTATCTATTGTTGAAAATCGCATTGAAGTCCGTTGCGTAGCTTAAAATATGTAAGCGTACAAAGATACAGACAGCGAAAAACGTATTAACGTAAATTTAAAGCGTAATTGTATAATATTTGTTATATACAATGTAAAGATAGATGCTTGTCTACCAATTTAAAAGGTGGGTAGGCAAATAAACTACAACAGTCCTTAGCTCCATTTTTTGTCAGCCATGAAAAATATTTAAATCGGTCCGCTGCACCGAGCCCCGCTATCTGGACAGTCACCGGCCACCGGATTTGAACCTTTTAAATGTCGCCACACAAAATATATTTGGTAGGTAACTTTTTCTATAAAATAAATTGCGTCAGTCATTTTCAGATGCAAGTTTTGTTACAGAGGACATTCTGATAGAGTGGACGTTCTGATAGAGTGGGCGTTCTGATAGAGTGGACATTCTGATACAATGGACATTTTGACATAGAAGACTATATGAACCTAAAGGATATTTCTACGTGTTTATGAATCATTCATTACAGATAATAGGACTCTGTTAACCATCACTATTCATCTTATGCACCCCGTAGGTGCACCACCTACGGGGTGCTACATGCTCGTTTATCTTAAGTGTCCCTATCATTGTATTACCAAATAGTATGCAAATAAATAAATAAGCCGATTTTAGTGAAGCAAGAGATGGATGACTACCATATTGATGAAACTGGTAAAGAGAACCGCCTCTAAATGGAACTAAGCGTTTGGGAGTCACAGACAAACATATGTACTCATGTACCATGTAACATGTGTACATCAAACTTATAACATCTTGGCGTCGGGATATTAACAAAAAGAGGCGGCTGGTAATATTAGTTAAGTTAGTTAGTTGTTATGTTCAAGGACACAATAACTCGATATATTGGCCGAAAATAGAGAATTGATAGAAGTTATTTCAGGCATAACTTCTGAAGAAACAGAATGTAGTGTCGAAGTGTAAGCGACGGGAACGAAGCGACCTTTGACATTTATGCGAATACCCTTTTGTTTCGAACACTAATTGAATTGAATGGACTAACTTTGGTACGAATAGTTTTTGCACCCTTACGTGTTTAAACTATGTGCCTAAATGCTTAGTCGACTTCTTCTTTTATTATATTGTCTTTACCTTTGAAATTGGCGTTTATTGGTTATTACGAGTACACCTTTGCTCAAATATTTTCAATTGTACACAACTTATCAAAATTAATACTTTTGCAAAAATAGAGTACGTTTACATGCCAGGCAGTCACTAAAATTAAATAAAAAGAATTTTCTCAGGTTTTTGTAAGGTTTGAAAATACTGGGGGCGAAAAGGTTTTTACGGGCCGGCAACGCGTGGGTGATGCCCCTGGTATTGCAAACGTCCATAGGCTGCGGTAACTGCTTACCATCAGGCGGGCCCTAAGCTTGTTTGCCACCTTAGTGATATAAAATTACTCCTTTTCATTTGTCGTCAGTTTTGCCTCTTTAACTAGATGTAATTTTATGAAAAGGGTAGCTATCAAAATGAAATGATATACACCAGTTATATTGTTGTCAGACTATAACTAAAAAGATTTATCAAATCAGATTGGCCATTTCCAAGTAAATTTAAAATTTTGCTTGTATGATAATTCCAATAACCGTCATTTACGCCATAAAAAACGCTAGTTTCATAGGTAAAGACGTAATATTTTCTAACCTTTAATTGAGTAGGCCTAACTTAATGTTACTATTGTTTGTAAAAAAATATTATGTGCTAAAACTGTAAAGTATATCCTGCCTGATCGAACGCGGTATAAGTCGCCGAAAAGAATATGCAAATTTAAGTTTTATATATAATAAATCACTATTATGAACTATCTATAGATAAAGCGATCAAGGAAACTCGACCAAGAATATTAAGAGTATAGAAAAAGGGAATATGACAAAGGGAGTATTAGACAAAGATGCAAGTCCGATTAAAATAAATCACACTGCAACAATTTCGGAACTACATAATTGGAATTGGTTCAACCGATGCGTTTACTATAACTGCAATAATGCCTTGTTATACTTACAATTATAACATGAGTAGACGTGCGTGGACTAGACAGCCAGCCTGGAAAGAAACAAAATAGGATTTAAGTATTTCTCACAAAAAGTAAACAATGTTAGCCTAACAACCTAAATTATACTAAATCTACATACATAATCAACTTGGCGTTTATGCTCCGGCTGTGCTCTCGCGCACGAATGCCTAGGGTCCGCTTTGACCATGATCCAGGATTTGGCAGATCAGATAATTACAATGGAGTGACTGCTATGTTACCTTCGTGACCCTGGTACCAGGGAACCGGACCAGATAGGATCATAGTTGCACTGACACTGAATGCGTAGGTTTCATCACAATGTTTTCCTTCACCGCAAGAGCATAGGTTAGCATTCAACTAACGTACATAACTCAGAAAAGATATTATTACAAGCATATTTATTTATTCTACTATGAGTATCTAATGTCAGTTGTCAGTATTTCTTAAAATTCTTTTTTTTTAGGCGGCAAGGGCCCATAGATATTATACCCAATATTTAAAATAAAAACCATTAAACTAATATACAGGGTGTAAAAAGACCACTAGTATTAATTGAAACCTCATATTCTAAATTCATTGTGAACGATGTAGTTATCGATACTTGATATTTTTAGTACAAAACTACAACTTTTTTTTAAAGAATCTTGATTTCTGCCTAAACCATAAGTTTCCGCGGGTATGTTTCTTGGCGAAAGTGGTTCAGTTTCATGGGTAGAATATAGGGTTTCAATGAATGCTAGCGGTCTTTTTACACCATGTATAAAAGAATACATTTTAAACTTAATCTATGCTACAATCCACTTTGTGTAAGACACATTTATTCTACGTCTGTGATGTCGGCGCTCGCAGTTGTCCCTGAAATTACCGAAACACAACACCTATCGGTTAAAATTCTTCCTTCATGAGGGTTCCTAAGTCTTTCGTCGGTACCAATGCCACGAACGAGTTGTAATTACGTTCATGACTCGACGGTAAAGACTGAACCCTCACGACATAGTTTTTGTCTTTTCGGACATAGTCCACCACATCGGTGTGGTGTGGTGCAGGCGGGAGAGGTAGAGTGGCGTCACCGGTATCGCGGCGCGCAGCTGGAGGTTTGGCCCAGTCACTGCAGTACCGCACTGGTTCGAGGAAGTTCGACGTTTGGTCTTCTTCCTCTGGACCTTTACGAAGCCTTCTTCCTGGTCCTCGGGGGCGCTAGGAGATTCCAACAAATCCGTAGATTTACGCGAAGTTCAAGTCTCCGTGCGGCGCTGCTGGCGCATCGTCGGTGCGCGGACGGCCGGAGCGGGCGCTGGTTGGCTGGCGGCTAGCGCGGACTGGCGGGTGGGTGGCGAGCGGGACGCGGCCGGTGAGTCACGCAAAGCGCCGACCGCGGTGCGCGTGCCGATACAAGCGGCGTAGGTATCAGCTGACACCGGCGCGGCCCGCGGCGGCGTCGAAACTGCTGACTCGCAATTTGATCCAGTCGGGTCGACGCTCGCACTCGCATCGCCGCGATGAGTAATCACTTGTGCCGCGTCAGCAGGCGACAAAGTTACAGCTATAGAATTGCGTAAAGTTGCAACTTCTTCGCGCAATATACACATAGTTGCACATATATGTCGTCTATTCCCACACCTTCGAAAAAAGCTGCCCATTAGTTACCAATAACTAATTCTTAAACTGCAGGTCTTAATTTATTTAATAAATGAATTTTTTATATTGAATTTCCATACTTTGTCCCATAACTTAAAAATTAAATTTATTTTTATAGTACAGCCTCTAAATTTTATTTTTAATTGAGTAAGTAATCATGTATAGTCACAGTAAATTAAAAAGTATTTGCACATAACGTAAATTATTTTTAAGTAAAAAAACCATTGTAACTTTAAAAGGAAAACTGGCAAAGTGATATTGAATCGTAATAAAAAAATAACAACAGGCGGTTTCGATATTTCTTTTTATTCTAAAATGTTTCCTATTTTATTCCCTTTCTAGCAGTATGCTATAAAACCTTATTAGTGTAGTACATGCTACAAAACATTTTAACAGCTGCACAGGAATATGAATTTGAATGTGGTAATGCACTTATGAGCGCGAGCGTGTTTTTCGAAAGCAGCGAAAGAAGCAAAATCAGCGGACCTTATTATGTTTGAAAGTTGTTACGATGAACTCAAAGACTATAAACTATATTTATACACTGCAATTGCGTCAATTTGACCAAAACATTACTGGTGTTCACGATCAGGTGGTGCTTACAAAATATTATGCCTTGTACAAACCTTGGGGCTCGGAGTAAGCAGCCTGGTAGGCGCAGAGTATGTAGAGAATAGGGAGAATATGAGTTCTTGGAGGAGCCGTGGACGTATTGAGAACAAAGACTTTTAGTAAGTAACAATAATAACTTAATATGCCTTTCGATGCTATAAAACCAGTTTCAGGGTCAGCTGTAGACCTTGGTCAACGTGGCATCGCCATCAGTATCATTAAGCACAAATATGCGGAATGCTCGTTGCGGTGATGAAGTTTGACTAGCCTGACAGCACTAATGAACGGTCACCCATCCAGACCCCAGACTCTGCGTGCGTTGCTTATTGGTTATCTGTCTCGGAAGCACGCTGCCACTAGACCAGGGTCGCTGTTAGTACAGTCATCCAACTAATTAGCTGACCCTTTACTTTATATTGTCATATGTATTATCATTAGGTCAGGGTTCAACTATTTAGTTGGATGACTGTACATAGAAAGTAATCAATCTATTAGAAAAGGCGCAGAGTTATATGATACTGCAATCCGTACAGACATTTACAGACACAACAGCCGACTGATCAACAATAACTTGCAAATATTTTAATCGCTTCAGTTATCGAATACAACCTCCGGAATATTATAACGGAGAGAGCTTCTATGTTTGGAAACTTCCTCCTAATATACATGGAAGCCCGTGTAGACGGGTGAATTAATTGAATTTGGTTCAACTCGCTCAATTAGTATTGAGTTCGGCCCCCGAGTACCACATAACTCGGGGTAAACAATGGGGATTACATCGAGGTGCGGTGCGTTAAGTGGTTTATGGGCGACACCCAATTGAGGGGGCGTCGAGAAACTGGAGTGATCGTACTTCGCACCAGCGCAGGCCACGGTCCTTTGTGACGAGAGCCATTACGTTGTAGATATCATTTTCGGGGAGGGCACCAAATTCCCCGATCCACGCTACGCTTTGATCGTATTAATTTACAGGAAAGCTTTCCGATATACTTACTTTGTAAATGAGAGGGCCAACAAAATATTTCATGTAAAATTGGTTGGACAAGCCTTGTAAGCTCTTTACGGTTTCACTGTGCAAAAGTAATCAGATCTCGTGAAAAGCCAAGCTCATGGGTAGGTAGAAAGGCTTGAAAGGTTGGTAAGTAGGTGCCTTATACTCTTTGCTCGGCTTAGCCAGGATACTATCGTACCCACAAATTTTATTCTTACGACTCGTAAGCCAGAGGTCCTGGGTTCGAATCCCGCTCACGCCATGTACCAATTACTGTTTTCTGAGTTATGTACATTAGTTGAATACTAACCGATGCTCTTACGGTGAGGGAAGACATCGTGATGAAACCTGCACATTCAGGCGACTGGATGTGTAACCATGATTCAATGTGGTCAGGTTCCCCTGGTAGCAGGGTCAGATGGCAGTCGCTCCACTGCAATTACTTGACGTGCCAACTCCTGGATCATGGTCAAGACGGACCCCGGGCCCTCGTGCGCGAGAGCACAACCAGGACATTAACGCCAAAATGATTATTATTATTATTTATAAGAAGGAATTTTAAGACGAATACAAAATATTAGAACTTAGACAAAAAAATAGGTGCAGGATTTGCCTAAAAATACACAAACTGTAAGAGGTGAGAGAAACCTTTTAAAAAGCAAGAAAAACTCCACAAATTAGTTTTTTTTTTTTTTTTTATGTCATACGGTAGGCAAACAGGCAAGCGGGCCACCTGATGGAACGTGGTCACCACTGCCTATAGACATTAGCAACAACGAGAGTATCGCTAATGCATTGCCCACCTCTATAACACGTTGCTCTGGCAGCAAAAAGCAAATGCCACTCCACTGCCAAAGCCACGGTTCCCCAAATCCCCACCCCATGGAGCACTGGAAACCTTACTCACCGGCAGAAACACAATACTATTTAAAAGAGTATTATTCCACAAATTAGTTCCACTAATACTAATTGTTTGATTACTCTAAGGTGACAAGCAAGCTTACGGCCTGCCTGATGATAAGCAGTCGCCGCAGCCTATGGACGTTTGCAATAGTATCACCATCGCGTTGCCGACCCCATAAAAACCTTTTCACCCTTTTCTTGAAGAAGCCCATTTTATCGTCTCCAGGGAAACTTTGCCAGGTATTTCACAACCTTAGTGTGCGTGGGAGAAAGTTCCTTTGGAGTTTGGGACCGCACAGTTCACGACCAATTTAACTCCTAGGTGGAGGATGAACTCCCT
The DNA here is from genome assembly GCA_905147135.1 of Blastobasis lacticolella. Lineage (NCBI taxonomy): Eukaryota > Metazoa > Arthropoda > Insecta > Lepidoptera > Blastobasidae > Blastobasis > Blastobasis lacticolella. Next base: position 20,722,990 of record LR990041.1, read on the forward strand.
CAATATTGGCATTGAATTTATATAGCGTATTGGTTAAATTTAAGTGAAAATGTTATTTTTCATTCATACACATAATTATGATTTAGTTGATCATAACGATGTGTATAAGGACAATTGAAAAATTAATGACAATTGATTCAATGTAATGCCGTTGCGCGTAATTTATTTATATCCAATGAATTTTCGAAACCATAGCGATTCAGGTAAAACCGTTGTCAAGTATTATAGAACGTGATCTAAAATGGCCTAGCCATTCGTTATAAATGTTTAATAAAACATTTTAGTATACTTTCTACAGTATTTGTTGACAATGAATGATATTTATTGAATCGTGGTTTTAAAGATTTCAGTTTAATTTGTAAGAAATAGTATTTTTCGATAAATTGTTTTGTTTAAGTCCTTTCTGAAATAATTTTTATTTGGTGTCAAAGTAAAAAAAGTTTTATTTTCCAAAAACCATAACTACTTGTTTCGTATAAATGAACATTAAATACAATTTTGTCTACTGAGGTATAATCGATTATCTCAAGTACATAAAAATACTGTATGCTGCTGTTGTTGCAAATTAAATTAGCCTTTAAGGTTTCTTTTTATTGTGCATTTATGCTCTTGTGTTGTGTGCATAGTGCGTCCAATGCACGAGAGTAAGTGCATGACTACCTTAAGAGCCCCCGCAGACTGCAGACTTTCAATCGGCCAATAGTTTAATCGGGCTCTTAATCAGTACGAAGATCAGCCGATTCCGAATTTTTATAGTGTGCGCACTTGCATACATCTTCGTACTGATGTAGAGCCCAATTAAACTATTGGCCGATAGAAAGTCTGCAGTCTGCGGGGACTCTAAAAGTCATATTCCTTTGCACTACTGTGCAGTTGTTAAAAAGATTTTATAGCATCCTTGAATTAAATTTTGGTTTATTATTTAAAAATTACCCTGCCGGTAAAGGACGAGTACTTTAGGCAAACGGACAGCTAATTCTCCCTTCTTTTTGAAACTGATTTTGGCTAAAGATCCACTATATGCCGTAAATGTTGCGGTAGTGGCAAAGTGATTTTCTTAAAGTGGTAATGCACGTATGCTCTTGTACTGTACATAACATTGATTGACTAAATCTGAATATGACAGCCATCTAATAACCCATTTTTCTAACATCCTCTCCAGATCGTCTAGCTAGGTCATATCTTCGTCGTATTGTATTTTTTAAATTTTATTCGTAAATTAATATTGTTTTCGGTCGCTGAGGTCCCTCTCAAAGCTCTAAAACTCTATACAAAGGCCTTTGATTGGTTTATTTGACCTACTAGCAATCCCACTGAGGGAGTCCCACAATGGATCGCTTGTCATGAGAAACTTTTCCATCATTGCTGCTTAGTAAATTGCTATTGCTTATAAAGAGAAAATCACTGGACTGAAAGGCCTAATATTGTGATTGCGAAATAGATTAATAAACATCGAAGATGCAAATAAAACTGTCTGAACGAGACGGCGGTGTCTATTCGCGTGGAACACAATAACCTAAACGTTTCATTTGATCTTCTATTAGTATGTATCTACGTAGATGTGTGCCTTTGTATTTCTAAGATTTCACATATAAACATTATAATACGTTAGGTGACTAGGAAAGTTTTGAGATACAAATAAAATATTAAGGTTATAAATAAAAAACATATTACAACTTTTCAAAATACTCTCCAACGGTCTCTATATAGTCTGTCTAAACCAACATTTAAAGCACTGGCGATAGTCTTCTTTAGAGAAGTCCTCAACTGCTGCTTTAAAAGCATTTCGGTTTGACATGTATTGTGTGTTAAGTACGTTTCAATAAAAGGAATTTCGGTAGCCTAACGGATAGAGGGACCCTCTATCCTAAATACCACGAAGTACCGGATACGAACTTCAGTACCAATGACTCTTTTCTAATTTATGTACGTTAGTTGAATACTAACCGGTGAGCTAACGGGAAAACATCGTGATGAAATCTGCACAATCAGGCTACTGAAATGTAACCAAGATCCAATCTGGTCAGGTTCTCTTGTTCATAGGGTCTCGGAGGTCAGATAGCAGTCGCTCCACTGTAATTATCTGAACCGCCAAGTCCAAGCCCTGGATCCCGGAGGACCCTGGGCCCTCACGCGTAAGATTAACGCCAATCTATCTTTATTACTACACCGGATTTAGTTGTTACAAACAATAAGATATGCTTGGAAATTGGATTCATCATCATCATCACAGCCCGTAACAGTCCACTGCAGGACTTAGGGCCTCTACCACGAAAGGGGAGGTTATTGCCATAATCTCCACGCTTGGTAGGCGGGTTGGAGATCGCAATGTTTAAATATAACAATGGAAAATGCTGCTGCCCATTTTCCAGACTACGGAGACTCTTGATCTTTTGCCTCGAAAACATTAGTCGCCTTGTACGACACCCATGAGTGTAAGGGGTTGGTGCTATTCTACTCTGCCGGACACCACACGGCCACATGGAAATTGGATTATTTACTATGAAATAATTAAGTTTCAAAATGTTGGGACCCAAGTAAGCCACGCAGAGTGTATAATCGCGGCTCTTTTGGGTTGCTGATCACGTAGCAACATAAGTAAATTAACGCCTAAGAATAGAGTTACGGCAACGAAACAACTATAGCATAAACTAGTTCGCTATTCCCAAAACTATTCGTTGATACACACGTCTGAGCTCCAAAGACGACCTGCGTCATCGGAGATAAAAGCTAATAATTTACATAGGGTTTCCCAGAATTTGTGTTTTTTCAAACAATCTGAGACGTCTACATATTGGCGCTTAAAAATCTTAAAAAATGTATACATTAGATCTTTAGATAGAGGACCTTTAGATCGAATCTAGTCAAAATCGTCAAAGTTGCAAGATTTAATGAACTTTACAGAATAAAAAAAGCCAAAGTTACCCCTTTTTGCAAAGTTTTTTCCAATATGATGACTAAAATTTTAATAATGATTTTTAATTTCTGTTATTTTATTTATGTATAATAAGTATTATTTAAAAGTATATAAGTAGTATATAATTTATCTAGCCAGAGCTAATGTTATATTAAAAAAACACTTTATTGATTTATCATGGCATGTATTGTTGGCATGTAATGCTTAATTATCTTATGGATTTATACATTTTTATTCCGGATAACAATAAAGTGTTTGGTATAATATTATAACTGTATTGCGCCATTTATCTAGCACCAATAACAAAAGCTTTGCTTACTTTAGTGTTAGATGGCGCTATGTGACTTTGTTCAAACCTAATATAATTATTGATTTATAATATAATACTCAGGAGAAGTTGCAAAATATACGTTGCATTTCTAAACAATTAAATATAGTATCATCAAGCACACAGACTAAGTCCACAAATATACAACAAGAAACAAAACTAATATAAATCCAATTACAAGAAAACTAAAAAAACAGAAACAGAAAATGCGGAATGCGGGATTAATAAATATGATAACTATTTTAATAAAAGAAAATGAAAGTTTATGTAAAACTATAGGAAAACTTTAGGAAAACTACATAGGAACACATTCAGGACAAGTATGACACACATGGAAATCTAAACGACGACACAAAAATAGACATAGAAGAAGAAAACTCTCAGGAAACATTTGACGGACACAATACATTCAATTTTCGACAAGACACTATAGTGCCAGTCAAATACGAAGAAAGGAAATCAAATCTACCCAAAAAACTGAAAAAATTTCGATCTGGTGCCCACAGCACAATTCCGCCATCGCACCACCCGTTGTGGGCTGGGTACTCATCCCCACTACGTAGATCCTCTATTGGTCATCACGCAAAGGTTTGAAAGAACGTTTTTCGCTCGTACGATTCGGATGTGGAATGAACTCCTAGCCACAGTGTTTAATTTGGACTATGGCATGGGATCGTTCAAGAGGTACTCGTATATTAGAGGTCTCTTCAGAGGCGGACAACGAATTGGCGAATGTATGCAATAAATTGAACTCCCATGCATATGCTCTATATATGCTCAATAACAACCTTATTTATAACAAACAAAAACACTTTGATCACTGCTTATCACGAATTAGTGGCATTAACTCTCCGATACGGCATAATATTTTGGGGAAATGCTGTCGGCGGTGAAAAGGTACTAATAATGCAAAAAAGATGTGTCCGTGCTATATTAAAACTGAAACAAACATACTCCTGTAAGCCATATTTAAAAGATTTAACCTCTTAACGGTCCCATCTTTATATATTTTTCAAAAGAGTATTTTTGTAAAAACTAACAAACATTTGTTTGAAAGATATGAGCGGGCACAACGAGCAGACCAGCTCCGCTTACATCCATGTCGAACTAAACTTCTTCACAAAGGTTTGCTCGGTATGGCACCAAAAATTTTAAACAACATTCCGAAACATATTAGAGAAACACAATCTTAACCAGAATTTAAAAATAAACTTCAAATTCTTGAGCGAAATCGCATATTATACAGTAGACGAATTTTTGACGAAAAAAACTAATTAATAAATGAAGTGTGGGCACTGCGATAGAGACATTGTAAATTTTATTAAGGTAGATTGTTTATTATATTGTTGACTTTATTGTTTATTTTTTAAATTGGACTATATTATTTTAATGTTTATGAATAGGATAACTGATTTTTTATTATTTAAAATTTGCCATTTCATTTACACAACATTTTAATTCACTTATTTTTATTTTTGCTATTTATTATTATTGGACTGGTTTAATTGTAATTTTTGTAATTTTGTTATTCGTACCAGCTACATTCATGTGCCAACCGGCGCAACATAGAGGACTTTGAATAATTTCATAACAGCTGTATGTATTACCTATGTTGATGAATAAATGAAATGGAATTGAATTGAATTGAATATTTATTGGTCAATTTGGTCAATACAAACGAAGACAATTTTTTGGAGGCGAATACTGCCGTACTCCGAATTACCGAACCCTATACCTACATGTTCGCCGCCTTCAGAAATACGACATGTCATGAGGTCCTGGCATAAACGTGACCCTATGTCCTAAAGGGCCCAACTAGATACAGAAGTGTTATTCAAGAGAGGATACTCAAATTTGTTACAGAAAGGGTAGAACAGTTTAGCCATATCCTTGGCATAATGTATTGTGTCCTTGGTAAGGATAATACGGTTTTCTATTCTATATTCTTCGTATAATTTCTATGAATAAACTTATTTCTTGTACTAGATAACTGCGACAATGCATAAGTTTTGCAATAAGATGGCTTTTCAGTTTGAAACCGCGACGCAAAAAGGAAAGATATTATAAGTTTGACCAAAGACGAAGAAACTATTTCGAGCGAATAGCAAAATGAAGAAGAAAAAGCAAGCAGACGAACCCTATCTGAAGCCGGGATTGCTCGCTAGGTTGATGATGATGAAAAAGTTACGAAATAAAAATGTGATAGTCTTAAGAACGAAAAAGTTATATTGAAATAACTATTTTTTGGCTCTCCTGAAAAACAAGTTCTGATGCTTTCGTCCTTCTGGACTCAAGGTAAATTGATATTATAATAATATGACGATTCAAGAATGTGGTTGTTGTTCAAAATGGATGCGTTCGTCCGAGGAAAGCGGACGTTTGCGGGAAATAGACGTTCAAATTCCGATTGTTTTGGGCACAATATATCGCTGACATTCCAATACAAAAAAAATTCAATTTCAAATTTGAAATATTTATTATCGATAATCGTAGGTTATTAAAATACAATTACCGATTGACAGACTTTGAGACCATAAGAGATCCTTTTATAACATTAGAAGGAAATAAAAATTTACGGTAATCAGGTACTTATAATGTAAAACTAATATTTTCCTACAAATAATAATATTCAAATTGAACAAAAAAATTACCAATGTGTGTTTATAAACATTGTGTAATAATTTACTGCAAACTTTAACAATACGCCTCTGAAAAGTTCTTAAGGTAAGAACAACAGAACTCGGAAACTCGAACGTAACTTTTTCTTGTTTGTTTGTTCTCCGAGAATAATAATATTGTTACAATAATAATGGCAAAGAAATAAATTGAGAAATTTAAATTATTTAGGCATATTAAAATGCCGTGTATCGATAATAAAATCCATATATCAATACATATTTCGAATAATGCTGCTCCTCAACTGACGTAAGACATTGAGTCTGCCTGGATGATAAAGCCTAGCTCAAGCCAAAGACACCATTGAGAAACTTTTAAATTTATTTTTTCCAGAAAAAATAAAGTAAAAGCTGAAATAATTTCAATTTCAATTTTATTTTTTTATTTGTGGTACACAGGTTATGCAGTTGTTACAATTTTAGTAGATGGGTCCTCTGTGACCTACCATCGGCATACAAATTTGGAGTGGGTAATTACAATTTTGAATTTAAATAATTTCATATACATTAAACATTCAAGAATACAAAAGTAAATAGTCTTAAATAATAATTATAAAATTTCACTATTCAATGTCATTATTAATTAAAATGTCAATAGAAGTTAATGTCAATAATAATTTGAATGTCAATAGAAATATAATGACAAAGTAATTTAAAAATTTATAAACCTCATATTACTAACAATATCTACAATTACAACAATGTCGAAATGATAAAATTTATTATTAATATGCATTTAACATATGTCAAAATAATTCAATAATAATATAAAATGTCAGTGTCGCTCGCACAGCTCTAGGTCGGGTGTTTTAGGACAGTTTTAAGGACAAATATGCTACTACATCACAACTACACGAGTAACAGATAGCATTGGAAAACATAAAGGTATCTTCTATTGCCGATCATAGAAATATAAATACACAAAAACGCGATGCATATTGTTTACACTGCGGTTCGATCGGTTTATCACCTTTTATAAACAGGTGTGAAGGTAGAATTCAAACGGACGAAAATGATAACGACTCCGATATCGGTGATCGGATGTGTGATAATGCGTCCCGCTCTAACGCGGAGAGCAAATCTGACATATCCGCTAGCCCTGTCGCTTTCTGTCGCTTTTTAGCCTAAACTGCCACCAGTATCCGTGACACCTACTATTTCAACGGAACGGTATAGAGGGACGGCTGTGCAAAGGAATACTGCGTTGTCTTCAACTGGGAAAGCGCAATGTAAACGAAACATGTCTAAACTACCTATAAACATGGCAGATATGGCAAAAAGAAATGGTGAATGGAATAAGAGGGTACCGAACGAAGAATGGCAGTTAGTGCAGCGGCGGAGGCTTAGAAATCGTTTCATTGGAAAAACAGGCAAGGCGACTGAACCTGATACGAAGTTTAGGACAGCAGACATTAAAATACATTTATTTATATCCAACGTAAATAAGGAGGTCTCGGAGAAGGACATATGTGACTATATACAGATGAAAACAAAAGAAGTAATTAGCCTAGAGAAAATTAATATAAAAATCGGTCAGCCGTATAATGCTTTTAAAATAAACGTAAATAAAAATAATCTGGAGTTATACTTAAATGACGAAATATGGCCCGATGGAATACAATTTAGGCGGTTCGTACACTACCGGAGAAGGTCATTGGCCACAGAAAATAATAACCAGTCTATGACCAATAAAGAAACTTGACTTTGTTGATGGATAAAAAGAAACGAAGCACATTTATAAGTTTCAATTGTAAAAATGTATAACGCTTCGTTACTGTTGACAGTGTGAGATCATTGTGCACGCGAGCGGATTTGGTGGCGCTACAGGAAACCTGGTTGCTGCCCCACGAGCTACCGTTTCTTGGTGAAGTGGATACTAACTGCAGTTACACGGGCAAATCAGCTGTTGACACTGAGGCAGGCCCTCTGCGCGGTAGACCTCACGGAGGTGTGGCGCTGTTGTGGCGTAGCAGTGCTTTTCAGAATGTAACTGTTGTGAAGTGCAATAGCGAGCGTATAACGGCCGTAAAAGCTACAACCTCAGACTCAAGACAGGTTATTATTATGTGCGTTTATATGCCTCCTGATCAAACGGATAATTTACCTTCATTTACCCAGTGTTTGAGTGAAATGAATGCTTTGATAGAAGACTGTAATATCGAAACGGTGTCCATGTTAGGTGATTATAATGCACATCCATCTGCTCCGTTTTGTGATGAGATGTTAGAGTTTTGTAATGAGAGGCAGTGGGTCTGTGCAGATATGGTAAAACTAGGCGTGTCTTCGCAAACGTTCACTTTTGTCAGTGAGGCTCACGGATGCAAGCGCTGGTTAGATCATTGCCAATCTGCAAGGAAAACTGTTTCTGATGTGCAAGTTTTAGATAACGTTTATTGGTTGGACCACTATTCTCTGCAAATTGTATGTAACCTAGATTTAATTAGAACTAAGATATAATGCAATAATATTAAAAACTGTGATAGTAAAGTTATGTGGGGTACAAGGACTGAAAATGAAATTAATAATTATCATAATTTATGTAATACTCAATTAAAATTAATAGATTTTCCTAATGAATTTAGTAATTGTGCTGACCATATGTGTAATGATATAAGCCATAGACAGTATATAGGTATTTTATACAATAATATTGTTGATGTTCTTCGACAAGCATCAATGGAAAGCCGAGCACCAAGTTCAAATGTGAATATTAGCAGAAAATGTGTACTAGGTTGGAATAGACATGTCTATGAGGCCCACAGACAGGCTAGGCATGACTTTGGGTTATATGTTTTGTATGGTAGGCCTTCGTCAGGTATTGTTTATGACAGAATGTGTGCGAGTCGTAAAATTTTAAGTCGAGGCTGAAATTCTGTCAAGTTCAAGTTCAAGTTTATTTATTGATAACCATTGTTACATGTCAAAATTTATTGATACACAATTGATTACACAATTGTCATACATATAAAATACACAATTGATATAAAAACATTTCATAATTTACACAAAAATTCATAATTAATGTCAATTGTTATATAAATGTCAATACATGCTATAATAATTTTGCTAATGTCAAAAGAATAATAGTTTAAAATTAGTATAAAGAATATGAATTACGGGATAAAATCCTTCAAAGAATAAAAATTCATTCTAAATAGCCACTGTTTTAAGCGGCACTTAAACGACGCGATAGAAGGTGCATTCCTTACATCATCGGGCAATCTACACACTACACACTACACTAGCGGACCCAGCACGTAAACATTTTTTTCCGACTTAGAGGTTTTGTGCGGTATGGAACAGAGTTTGTCCTTGTTTCTTGTTTTGTATTTGTGTGACCTACCATTAATATCGAATAAGCCGATATCATGATGCACAAATAGCGCCGTCTGAAAGATAATCATTGACGGCAGGGTCAATATTTTGTATTTGCGGAAATATTCGCGAGCATATGTCCTCTAGAGGCATCATATTCAATTTATTGTGAAGTCACATAGGCCAACCTGTGGATAATGGATATACTTCTAACGATAAGTAAGTACTTACCTACTTAGTTTACAATTTCTAAGACAACAAATAAACATTTATACCGGTCAAAATCCTCAAAACCCTCCTTCATGCAAAAACAAGCACTGCCGATTCACGGTATGTAGGATCGAGAGATCAAAAAGACGGTGGTATGTATCAGGGCGTGGGTTTGATTCACTCGACACCTTACCTTTTATTATAATGTCAATATAAAATTATAAGGACAAGTTTTTGTTTATATTCGTTACGAGTGGAAATTCGTAGCAAAATATAACATTGCAGATGGGCTGTCTTGTTCCGTCCCTGCATTTGCATTAGTGTGTGTTTTAGAGATGCGTGACATTTTATCTTGAATTGAAATTCGGTATGTTCTCTCTGCTTCTGTAGATAAATTTTTTTTTCTATGTTTAATCCCTATATTTTCAAAAATGATAGAAAAAGTTATACATATATGCCTCTCTTTATCAGTACTGTGAAAAGAAAAAAATACTGATACCCCAGCAAAAAGGATTTCGTAAAAACAACGACGGATCACAGCGGTAGCTATTTACATCGTCAAGTAACTCGACGCCAAATTAAATTTCAGATAAAATTGTATTTTTCCAGGAGCACGCCTTTCATTAAATATAACAAACAAACCCCTTCCGAAAATGTCAGAAGTGAAACCTCGTTAGTAGAAAATTGTATTTGGTAATTCACTTTATACAAATTCCTTGGAAACATTTTGGTAAATACGTGAGGATATCTCAAAGCCCCTTTGGGGGACTAAGTCCCTGAGCCATAAGTATAAAAGGGTGGCTTGTCGAGTGAAGGAATTGTTGGTCCATTCCCTTCTGCGCTCTTTTCAATTCCATTCAAGTAGTCTTTATTTCAAATAAAGAAAGCACTAGCAGCCGGCTGAGATAGGCGAGATGGCCATTGAGGATTATTACTCCATAATGCTTTTAGAACAGATGAGTTTATTTTTCTTTGTGCAGAACAGGATACTGCAATTTTATTGGTATGCTAGTACAATTTGTTTAAAACTGCATTTCTCGAAGTAGCTTTTATGAAAGTATAAAATAAAACAGTCTACTACCTTATCATTATAGAAATCCACAAGAAATATCCACATTAAATATTTCGTGTAAAATTTTATACGGCCAGCCTTCTGGGCAGCTTCCCTAGTACCGTTAACCTGATACAATTTTTTTATCTGTAGGTTTGTTAATTGATTTATTTTGTATTATTTAGTTGTAAATTTGTAATTAGTATTATTTAATTTTTGTATGTCACGTAAATATTTATTTTGATTAAAACTTTATTCATTTCAGTCTTTATTACTAGTCAAACTAAAACCGGACTACATGCCAAACAAAAATGAATAAACTCACGTACCATAAATCCAGCACCGACAATGCGAACATCTTTTCACGAAAAACGATATAGTGAGGCAAAGTGCGAAAAGCCCGCGTTTTTGGTGCCTCCCCTCCCCCACCCACAGTCCCCAGTCTACACCTTCAGATTTCACTTGCTAATAACGCCACAGTCGTATTTTTGCGCCACTAGACTTGGTAATCGGACGTCTTGTCGCCTCTGTTCGCTGTTTGCGCGCTGTGTTCGCTTCTGTTTACATTTGTAACCCGCTATCCGATTATGTATGCATATACATGCAAATTGAGACGTAGTAGTTGAGGGCTGTGTTTTTAGTAAGGTTTGGGTGGACAGATTTGTTTATTTTTTCGTATGGCTACAATTATATCTTGCAAATCTGATTCAAAGGACTTGGATGTAGCCATAGATCTTTAGTTGGCCCATTTACAATAATTCAAAATGAAATCATCTTTCAGTAAAATTTCCAATCTAAAATATTTAAAGTACTTCCTTACCGTGTAGAATAGATGTGGGACGCTCTGATATTTTTTAAAAGTTAATCCCCTTTCACTCATCCTCTCGCTCTATATTGATCAATAAGTAAAGTTGAATGGGATTGTGGATTTCTAATAGATATTGTAGAAATCCTGTGATCCGTATCACGATCCATGAGTTCTACACACTCGATAAATATCGTGATCCAGGATAATAATCCACGTATCACGATATATATCGAGCGTGTAGCATCCGCCTATGACCGAACCAACTAGAATTAGGTATTTGATTGGTGGTATAGTCCATCTATATAGACTATGGTTGGTGAGCTTAAAAAGTAAAATTTTCCCGAGAAAAGTAACATTATATTTTTATAGTCACTGTTCTCGTAAAAATATTACTTTTTGAGCTGCTTAATGTTACTTTTGAATATCGGCCACTGGCAACACTGCCCGTAACTGACATGCCAACATATGAAGTGTTTTTTATCTAGGTAGGCCTGAATTGGGGTGTGTCTAATCGCAGCTTATGTACCTGGGTAGCACAACTTTCGTTTACTTTTCAACGAATAACGTTTGGCCCATTAATTAATTCTCTTTTACTAATTCACAAAGGTTCCAAACTACAAAATGAAAAAGGCATATTTAACTATTTCTTCCTTTCTATTAAACCCATGTTTTGTAGATCACTTACTTCAGACACGTAATAAATGGATTGTCCCCTTTAAGCCGCCATAAATCTGTAACATTCTAGCTAGTTGGTTAAGGTTGGTTAGGTTTTAGAAAATCTTTACTATATTATAAAACAAAAGTTATTATATTGTCTGGATTGAGTGCTCCAGTATTTTAGTCATAATAGTTAAACTCTAGTTTTAGAAATTTGTAGGCCTGTACTTTGAGTTTTAACCATTTTTTCCTAAATTCCCTTTTTTTCCTAAATTACCTCTATAAGTCTCCCTTTGCTTCATTCGGGTTAAAAAAATACATTTACTCCAGATGCACATGAGCACGGCATGACGACTAGGTGGTTGCGATACGGTGGCTATGCGGTGACTATGTGGGCGCTACGCGTTTATTAACAGTTTATAAAATATGCTTTCTATTATTAGCATAGAAACTAAAATTGCACATACATTTGGACAAACCGTGCAAAAATCGTGTACGTGTATGGACTCTGAACTCTTCCACAGCTGCACAAAGCAATACAAATGGTTGCAGTTAAAAAGACAATGGTACTATTTGTTATTGTCAACGTCCCCTGCTATAAAAGCGTTAGCCTGGTGAAACGTCACTAACATAGCGCTTTGTTTTTCTATGGCCAGGGGAGCCAAATAAATGTTCATGGATTCAAATGTGATAGAAAAATTGTGTGTTGCCGAGAATGAAATTCGGAACCCTCTACTCGCTGACAGGCCGTTAGCATAATTGGTAATGTTCTTGTATTTATAACTCCAACATGTTATGAGTATGATGTTTATATCTGGGTCTGTCGCTGCAGTCATCACAATGACATTTAATTAATAATTAAATTGTGTGAAAAAATGGGGGTAAGGGCTTAATTTACTTTTTTCACATGCTTGGAAATTACTTTTCACTGACGTGCGCAAGCAAAGCCACTAATTAGTACCTAACACTGCCAAACAGCGTAATGTTAAACAAAGCCGAGATAATTTTTCTATGTTTATTACACAACTGTAATTAAATTGAAAGTAATTATTAAATTACCTTTAATATAAATAGCTAAATGAAATGATTCGATTATTTGCATATTTATTAAGCATCTGCCGCTCAATGGTACTAGATTCGATTGCCGGCTGGGCAGTATAAGCTTTACTTCGTTTGTGGCTAAAACTTTGTGAATTTCTTCAAGTACGTAGGTTATTCCTCTCCTTTAACACCAACCTACAGTTAGTCGCCCCATACTCTGCAGTACCTACTTACTAAAGGAAAATACTTAGGTACTTACCTATTCGCGAATTCGGATCGATCTAAGTAGATTAGGTTAGATTTGTCAATGATTAATAGAAGGGGAACCACGACGGAACCTTGTCGAAGTAAATAGAAATATAAGATGATTTACTGCGACAAGATTACTTTCCATTTAGAAAGTCTGATGGCTCTTATTTGAATTAAAAAGGCAGTTTCTCGTCTACTGTATTTTTGCCAGACGAATAAATTGAAAAGATTGTTCCATTCCATTCTGATTATGCGCGGATTAATGTAACTTGTTATAATTTGATGTGTGTATGTTACGAGGCCCTGATAAATAAATGTTATTTTATTTTTAAAGGCTATATTTACACAAACTCTGACTAAAATGATAATTTTGTATCCCTCAGGGCATCGTCCATGCAATGGATATGCCGATCATTATACTTGGAAATGGCCGAAATTAAATTTTATCCACGTTGTGTATTTACTACGCTCCGCAGCGACTCATGAAATTTTAAACCGACGACCGTCTGACCTCGCAAATAGTGCGGTCGAATGAAAATAACCTGTCATGTGCAAGTACTGTAGTGCAATTTTGTTTGTAGCGGTTCAGCCGGCTGCGTTCAGTTTTCGGTTGCTCGGCTGCAGTGTTCGATAGGTACGTGACAGGTTTTATTTCTATAAAAAGCTTAAACATTTTCTATTTGTGCTGTAGCCCGAAAGAGACGTGGGTGCGATTTTAACGTCGGAAACTGGTGGACTTTTTTCGGAGTATGGTCTGAATTACATATTTATCAGTCGTACTAGTGGACCCGGCACGACTTCGTTCGCGTGGCGTCCTACCCCTACTCTAACCCTATTCCTACCCTATATCTACCCGAATCACTATCTATTGTTGAAAGCCGCATTAAAATATGATTCATGCATATATGTACATAGGGCGTGAAGGGACTGTTTTATACGGTGTATATATATTGTTACAATTCTCCAGGGATTTATTTAAAAAGAATATAAACAACAGAACAAAACCTATATTTCTCTCAATTAATTGTTACAATGAAAATAACTAAAAATCGACACAATAAAATTAACACAAGTAATGGCTAGTGAGCACGTCTTTCTGTTTCGAGCGCCTCGAGCAAAGTGAAGTCTTCCATCACTGCTATCTGCTGTCCTGCTTTCACCCGCGAAATTCACTGCTGTGACGTTAGCGCACGATCTTCACTCCGCGGGTTCCTTAGGCTAATAATATAAATAGATTAGGTACCCACACTATTTGGCTATCTATCCCATTTCACAAAACTTAATCGAAAACATGACATTATCAATGACGTTACTTCAGAACAACCTTGATTTACCTATCTAAACTTAATTTTCTGAACATGGTGATTATAAAAAAATCCTGTAGTCTGTGAGAGGATTCAGGATTTTAAGGTGTTTTCACTGGAGTTGAATCTTAAAATGAGGTTACCACAGCCTGTGGTTTTATAGTCGCGCTTTGAGGTGAGCGACAAAATAATCCACCAAAGCCTTCTCACGGGCGGTGTGCAAGGCGGGTAGGTAATACCATCAAATACCGACTATTATTATATTGTAGGTACCTACACCATCGTACCAGGCGTACTAGAATGCAGTCGGCTATCCGCGTGATATTCTCTGTTATGCAATAATGCGGTTTCCAGCTAACTTTTCGAGCTCGGCGATTGTAGCAAAACGGGTATTGTAGATACTATGTTTTGCACTAAGGTATTTTCAATCATTCTTTCTATTAATAATATAATTATAAATATGCATTGACAATTTCACATAGCGCTATCAAGCCCATCATCATCATCATATCAGCCAGAAGACGCCCACTGCTGGGCATAGGCCTCCCCCAAAGGCCAGTCCTGTGCTTTCCGCATCCAGCTGATACCTGCGATCCTTACCAGGTCGTCGGTCCACCTTGTAGGAGGCCTACCCACACGGCGTCTACCGGTACGTGGTCGCCACTCGAGAACTTTACTGCCCCATCGGCGATCTGTTCTTCGTGCTATGTGCTCTGCCCACTGCCACTTCAGTCTGGCAATCCTTAGAGCTATGTCGGTGGTCTTGGTTCGCTTGCGGATCTCCTCATATCTGATTCGATCGCGCAAAGAAACTCCGAGCATAGCTCTTTCCATTGCCCTTAGGGTAACAGTGAGCTTTCTTATAAGGCCCACAGTGAGCGGCCACGTTTCAGTTCCGTAAGTCATCACTGGCAATACAGATTGGTCGAAGACCTTCGTCTTGAGACACTGCGGTAATTGGGACGAAAATATGTGGCGTAGCTTCCCGAACGCTGCCCAACCGAGTTGAACTCGTCGATTGACCTCTTTCTCGAAATTGGACCTACCTAGCTGGACTATTTGTCCTAGGTATGTATAGTCGTCAACAACTTCAAGTGGAGTGCCTCCAATTGTCACTGGAGTAGGCACAACATGGACATTCGTCATAATTTTCGTCTTGTCCATGTTCATTTTAAGACCTACTTGTTGAGAGGCACTACAGAGGTCATCGGGCATTTTGCCCAAGTCTTCCAGGGTTTCAGCCATGACTACGATATCGTAAGCAAATCTGAGGTGCGTGAGGTACTCGCCGTTAATATTGATGCCAAGTCCGTCCCAGTCCAGAAGCCTAAATATATCCTCCAGCGCAGCGGTGAACAACTTCGGTGATATGCCATCACCTTGTCTAACACCTCGCTGCAGCTGAATAGGTTCTGTGGTCTTATCCTGGAGACTTTAGAGCCTTTGTTCCGCTCGATCGCCGCCTCAATATTAGTTGTATTGAAAAATCTACTATCTAGCCCCAAAGTAAGCAAATCTTGTGTTATGGGTGTTTGATAACTTGTACACTAAATGTATACTGACCTGAGTGGTTCAGTGGTCAACATGCCAGTATGCCACGCAAGATGTCCCGGAGAAATTGGAATGATGAATTTTAATTTCTGTTACGGGTCTGGGTGTTTTATGTATAATAAATAAGTACGAGTATTTAATAAGTATATAAATAGTTTATCAGTTATCTAGCACCCATAACACAAGCTTTGCTTATTTTGGGGCTAGATGGCGCTGTGTGAATTTGTCAACGATTATTTATTATTATTATTATTATACTTTTTTTATAATACAAACTTATTAAACGAAAGAGGGATTGGAAGTTGGTTGACTATTTTTTTGTGATGATCAACAAATTTATAATTTTTAAATTTTTTCCTTTAGTTGTGAAATTTAGTATTACCTAACCTGACCTAACCGTGGTGATATAACACGTGCGATGTAAGTGGTTTGATTTTAGACTTGCAAATAACATCTCCATGATACAGGCTTACCCTAGTGTGGAGACCACAATACCACCGATTTCAGTAATTTAACACATACATACACATACACACTCACACCCGTATCCAATATGGGTAGGCAAAGACTATCAAGTGCTACAAGCTATGATCCTAACACACCTCTTTTGCCGCTTCCACATTCATACATCTCATACATTTACGCCGGTTGATGGTACCCCGGACCTGTCCTTTTTGGAGAAAGACATTTGGATCAGTATGTCCTTCCCAGGTGTCCTCGACCGACCCTTTCAGTCACGTTCGCAACATACCTTTCGTAAGCCGTCTTTCATCCATCCTCTCCACGTGTCCAAACCATCTCAACATCAGCAACAAATTTAATGTATCGTTCCATAACTATACAATATAATTACTTACTGTAACAAGTTGTTTTAACGAATAAACTTGTTTGAATTTGTATGTTAAAGGTAGGAACCATGTTTATCCACCAGTAACTGAACTACTGCGCTGACTTTAATTGGCTCGTTATTACACATACAAAAATTGTATTTATTTATTTATTAGTTCATTTCACAGTTTAACAGCAATTAAATACATATAAAATATGGGTACATTATGGTTGATACAAAAATACAGCGTTCGCGGAAATTTATTCCAGACGAATGATATTATATGATTACACACAAAAGTCTGAAATAATTTTTGCATTTTCATGTTAGTATGGTATAATTTATGACTTCATTGATGACCTACGGATCCGAGACGTAATACCTCACCAAGAGCCTCATATGGAGGCTCAGGTTCACTCAGCGTGCAATATTATGCTCGGAGTTTCTCTACGTGATGGGATCAGAAATGAAGATATCCGTCCGGTTGCCGACTTAGGCTCTAGAGTCACAACATTAAAGTGACAATTGGCAGACCACGTAGCTCGCATAATTGTTGGCCTGGTTCTGGAGTGCAACGACGTATCTACCTGCAAACATCAGGCAGGCCCCCATAGGATGGATAGACGACTTCGTGAAGGTCGTAGGAAACCAATGTATGCAGGAAACACAATTGATCGATGTGAAAAGCGTGGAATCAGAATATGTATGATAGACTCAAAGTAAACGGATTTCCATGCGGTTTTCACCAATAAACAGAGTGATTCATGAGAAATATTTGTAGGACTTCTGTTGTATTGATTGGTAGACGAGCATTTTTACCGTTGGGCAACTATCCGCCACAATAGGCAACTATCCCCCTTTTGAGAGGTCTAGTAAAACACGATTTACTCAAAACCAATAATAAGTACGTTTACAAAAATAGGCTATTATAGAAGATCAAAGACCTGTGTTTTGATATACATGTGGTATATTTCTTAGTAAGTACATATTTCTTCATAATAGAGCTTTTTTGAAAAGTGGGGCAAGTATCCGGCTTTTACCCTAACAGAAAGCATTGTTTAGTTACGAGAACCTGTCTAATTTTACATACATACATACACACTCACGCCCGTATCGTATAGGGGTAGGCAGAGAATATCCACTGTTAATTTGACGACCTGAGTGGTTCAGTGGTCAACATACCAGTCAGCCACGCAAGAGGTCCATCGTTCGATTCCCGGCCGGGCAGAAATTTAAATGATGAAGTTACGGGTATGGGTGTTCTATGTATAACAAGTATGTATTTAAAAGTATATAAGTAGTATACCAGATAGCTAGCACCCATAGTACAAGCTTTGCTTAGTTTGGGGCTAGATGGCGCTGTGTGAATTTGTCCACGATTATTTATTTATTATTTATTATTATAATTAAGGAAGTAGCTGATATGTTTGATACCAGAACATAATATAATCACTTAATTAGAGTATAATTGATGTTATCTAAGATCGAAATTAGCTCAAACCGTAATAATTGTGATAATTAGCGGTATACTGTTTCACTTATTATGTGGGTATCCAACGCGATGCGGATATTTCGCGGAACACTTCTATAACAACAAATAGGGATACCTTGTTAGGGATAAGTATAAGTGAGGATTTCATCTCAAGACGAAGCTACTTCCACGCAGATCGCTTTTATGCCTCTCACATTTATCGGCTCTCTACAACCTTGATAAGGTCGTTCGTCCATCCGTCCCCCGCTGCGATTCCCGGTACACGGTCGCCACTTGTAAACCATTCAAGCATTCCACCCACTGGCCAACCGTATGTGATTTGACGACCTGCGAGGTCCCTGTGAAGTTTGATTCTAAGCCGCGCAGAAATTTAAATGATGAATTTTATTTTCTATTACGGGTCTGAATGTTATATGTAATAATAAGTATCATTTTGAATATTATGTAAGTAATAGCCGTGTGGTGTCCGGCAGAGTAGAATAGCACCAACCCCTTACACTCGTGGGCGTCGTACAAGGCGACTTATGTTATCTAGGCAAAATATCTAGTCTCCGTAGGCTGGAAAATGGGCACAGCGTTTTCCATTGTTATACCTATAACACTGCAATCTCCAACCCGCCTGCTATGCGTGGAGATTATGGCAATCACCTCCCCTTTAGTGGGAGAGGCCTCAAGTCCTGCAGTGGACTGTTTTGAGCTGTGATGTGATGTAAGTAGTTTATCAGTTTTTTGACACCCATAACACAAGCTTTGCTTACATTGGGGCTAGATTGCGCTTTGTGAATTGTCCAAGCATATTTATTTATAAAGTCGTCCGTCCATCTTTTGGAGGGCCGTCCCACGCTACTGGAATACGGTTTTAGTATGCTACCCCACCAGCCAACCGTGGCTATATCTATGTCCTGCCGATATTCATAATAAAAATATGGAAAAATAAAATTAAATAAAAACAACTACATTTTTGTTATAATTTTTGTGAAGGTAACATAAATTGTGTAATAATGATTACATCATGTAATTTACAATCGGCAAGTCTAATAATATTTTAATTGTTTTGTAAGACCTTATTTTACCTATAACATAAGTTGACATAATTTGATATTTGTATGCCCAAAACTGAGCTAAACATAGATAGGTATGCTAAAAACATATAAAACCTTTATGTACTGTATGCCTGTTACCTATTTTACAAATAAATGACTTTGAACCCATTGAAACATCAATTTTGCGACGCTGAAACACACAGTGTTGTAAAGCTGTAGATTAATCACCGATTGGAAAATATAAACCTTTTAATATGTTGACAATACACAATATATCTCTTCCTAGACAAAACTCTAGTCTTCGATAGAGATTTTCTCTTCCTGTCATCTTGTGCTAAGCCTCGCGCCATAGTCCATAGACAAGAGAAAGATCTCTACGCGCGAGAATATCTCTACATACGGTCATGCTACGGGTGCAGGTATCGCCAACGCGTTACTCACCTGTGATACCTTGGGATAAGTTGCTTTTGAAACCTAAAAATAAGTAACATAAATAAGTAACATAGTCTGCTAACTACACACATAGAGTTTCTATTCTTCAAATATTGAACACCATAGATTGCAGTACTTCTAACCCAAGTAGGTTTGTACTTTCCCAAGTAATTTGCGCCAAACTACATTTGGATGCAAATGGGCTATTACTTTGACAAATGTTTGTCTCCGAATCCCACCCTGGTTTACGTAAGTCCATTGCTGACAGGAAATAGGCAGTTCTGTTCACGTGAGACCTTTTACGTCAGCCTTGAATAATGTATGTTTGTGACTAGATTCAGGCCTAGGTTCTGATTCGACTTTAGATTCACAGTGAACCTTTTTTTTCGTGTTGAAGTAGAGTTGATATTTATAATATGAAAGAATGCAGAAATGTAGTAGAAAGCCAGAAGTGTAGTAGAAATTAATATAAAAAACAGCAAAAGGCGTGAGGTATGTATATGTAGAAATTGAATATGAATATGTTGATCTTATTTTTAGATTTAATTGCTAACCGTGTAGGTACTCTGTCAATACATTTTAATGTCACAATTTATTATAATAGGAAAATTGTTTGGGGCTTATTGAAGACTGTTGAATTATTTTGTGGACTGTGTGTGAACAAATGGGTTCGTTATGCTCAGTTGTGTAAATATTTTTAATGAGGTACATTGTTCACAAATTGTATAAAATAAAGGCGATTTCGCGTCTGACTGGATCTCTGCTAACTCCTAAACCACGCAAATTATTTTGATTCGTGCGAAGCCAGGGCAGGTTGCTAGTAATGGAATAATTTCACTTATAACCTACTTATCACATACCACCAGGTGAGATGGTGGTCAAAAACCTGGCTAGTCTGATAAAAATATCTGGTAGTGGAAAGGAAAAATTATGGGTATATTTTTAGAGAGATTATTTGCTTGATTGATGTTTTATCTACCTTGGAGATCCTAAACGTTGATAATTAAATAATTATTACAGAACGTCTTCCGACAATAGCACAACACACAGATTGTGGGTGATAAATTTTTTTGTCGATAATAAATCCCCCGGCCCACTGATCAACACGGAGCCCAGCAATTTTTAGAATTAAGATAACATAGGTATCATATATCAGAAAGTTCATAATAAAATTAGCGAAAATACCACTAAATAAATTAAACAGAAAAGACGTGAATTTGCTTCAGAAAGAGGAGCAGGATTCCACATTTCAACGCGACTAAAACCCTGTTCTTCACCAATTGGGGGACAAACTTCGTGGAACAACTAAAAATTGAGAAATCCTGCTTCGACTGGTAAGTCCTAAAAGTAGGTACTAAAACTGGTAAGTTTTAGTACATAAAATATTACCGTCACGGACTGCCAATTGGCCCCCGACTGACTGGTTCACCAGTACTAGTATCAGAAAAATAAATAAAAACACAAAAGGGTGAAAAAATTAGAAAAAAGTTTAAATTACACAAAGGCCTCGCAATGTCAAAATACAGGGTGTGGCGAAAGGGAATTGCCCATAATTTTTTATCACCAAGCTGCATAATTGCGAAGGGGCCGCATCGGGATGTACTGGACTGGACCAAATAAATTGGGAACGACAAAGCGACCGAAAACATTGTAATTAAATGTCCCTGTCGGAACGAGTCGAGGCGAAATCCCCGACTGTGCGCGGAATTTATTATAATCCAAACGCTTGGTCGGGAATTACGAGTATGCCGCCGCTCGATGTGCTAGTTTAAATTTAAAGTTTCTAAGCCTTGTATCTGTAGGTGCTTGGTTCTGAGAATCGGATCAGTCGGATGTTATGGGCCGACTTATTAATCCGGGCATTATTTATAATGGCAAGACATGACATGTCAAATCGAGTAATGTAATTAATACTCATTATAATTATTTCTGAATACTGATACGTAACTGTTAAGCAAACTGATAATTAATGTACATTAGGCAACAAATTGACCTTGTTGCACTCTAAATTGATGGGCTTGCTGCGCCAGTTAAAATTCCACTCCGAAAAATTTACTTGCCGGCCGCTGCCGCGGTACTCTCGCTTCGCTCGCTCGGCTCGTGCCGTTCATAAAAACTAACCCTCTGTGACAGAACGACATTTTTGATAGATTTGGTTTTTTGACCCAATCCCATCTGCCCAATAGGTGACGGGCAATATTCATAATACCCGGTCAATTTACTTATTTCAATCATTTTTATCACTTTGTTTACTCATATTGGGCATTATGAATAATGCTCCGATTTATCACGTAGCCCATAACAGTTATACCAATTGTGGGCTCGTGGTAGAGTGTAGTGACTTAGAAGAAGAAGTAATAAGTTACCTACTTAGTAGGGGGTCGCTACCTTATCGACGGATCTACAACTTAACATTAAAGGTACACTTTTATTTAGTAATGCGAAATATTTAACTGTTGCGCGCTATATTTTATTTATTATTATTTTATATGCACACACACTCGGAGTTTGCCAGCGCGCCATGGAGTGCAGCATGTTATGAGTTAAATTGATCGATCGCATCCAAAACTCCGCGCTGCGCTCTAAAACACAGATCGCTGATGTAGGCGCCAAAGCTGTAAAACTGAAGTGGGACGGGGCTGGTCATATCTGCCGCATGTCGAAGGAGTTATGGCCCAAAACCGCTATAGATTGGGCACCCAATACCCAGAAACGAAGTCGCGGCCGACACAAAAGAAGATCGAGAGACGAGTTGTTGGCATTCGACAAGGACTGGCAAACCTTAGAAAATGATCGCGAAGTATGGAAGAATAGGGGATGCATTTGTCCAACAGTAGGATTATTCAGGCTGATATAAATAAATGACGACCTGAGTGGTTCAATGGTTAACATGCCGGTCACGCAAGAGGTCCCGGGTTCGATTCCCGGCCGGGCAGAAATTTAAATGATGAATTTTAATTTTTGTTACGGGTCTGGGTGTTCTATGTATAATAGTATGTATCTAAAAGTATTTAAGTAGTAAATCAGTTATCTAGCACCCATAGCACAAGCTTTGCTTAGTTTGGGGCTAGATGGCGCTGTGTGAATTTGTCCACGAATATTTATTTATTATTATTATTATTAAATACCATTTGAATGCGATTAATTGCACCAATTCTGAAAATGCAAATGATTAAATAGTTATGTTCTTACGATATTCTCCCTGACTCCTACGTGTCCGTAAAACTATTGTAAACTGTAAAACTTGTCAAATTTCTATTCTGTGTGTCATACTAAAGCTTTTCACAGTGTGGATCAGTATCAGAATATAAGAAAGGACATTTACTCCTACAAGACACTACGACACACGAAAAAGAAAAAACATTTTCTGCAGTAAGTAATGTAAACACCTACACAAGTACACGCACACCTACCTTGATTCCCATGGCACTGTCAATGTCGCGGCAGCCAGTGCAAAAGGATCCCACTCAGCTTATGCTGTATGTAATATCTAGCTACAAATAGTTTCAACATCTACAAGGACTCGCTGTCATCACATACGGCGCGAAGGATCCCATTCTTATCCCTAATAATAACAAAATAAATTAAGCTTTAACGTAGGAGAGACAGAAGAAAGAGACATTGTGATACCAATTCCACATTAGATACATTTCCTACGATTTTTCTCAAATAACAGTAAAATTATCTGAGGTTAAAATCACGTAATGTGTGATCGATTATTTTGATTTAAAAATCACAAAGGAAAATTGAATTATTACACTAAATGAATAGGACTTCCGTTGAACGACAACTTCTTTTCTTTTCTCTGCAAATCTTGTTACTTTTTGTTTATAGTTCTCGACAGGGTCCACTTTCTAACTCGTTTCCCTTCAGTTCGCCCGGTCTTCAGCATCTTGTTCGCTGGTTTCTGGATGAGTTCCCACCGGAACTATTCATACATATAAAGTGGTGTTATGACATAATGTTTTAAACTATCGCGGTTACCATCCCATAATATTACAAGCTTTAAGTTAACTTGCAATGTCCGGGGCAAGTCTTGTAAGTCTAATTTGACCAACGTCCCGTTCAATTGAGTGGTATTTTGTTTGAAAGTGACCATAGGAACTACTGAGCGCAACAAATAACCCCATCGTGATTGGGCCCTTTGGAATGGTCTTGATGAATACCGTTGTACCGAAAGTTGCGCGATAAAACCATGTCATGAATTTCATTTGAAAACTTATATTTAAACGTTCCGGATTTCTTACCGCGTACCTTTGTTTAGGAGTAGCCCGATATTGCGACGCAGTTACATGCATCATAGGCATGGGACCCCCGAGGCCATACCTTGTTATCATACGTGATCATCCGTGACCCGTGAGTCGTCCCGTGACCATTACGCATGCAACTGCATCGAAATATCGGGCTACTCGTCAACAAAGGTACGCGGTAGGAAACCCGGAATATATTTTTAAAATAGGTGGTATTTTGGTTTAATACGTGCGGCAACTACCATCTGCAAACGCCCATCGCCAAAACCGCGTACCTACGTCCGTGGCGACCACGAGGGGGGCCACGAGTAGGTGAGATTAGCTTAGGGCTCATGAGATGATGCTAGGATCATCATACTTACGGTTAAATTAAAGTTAGGTAGGTACAAAACAGAGACGTGGCCGCTCACTGTGGGCCTTATAAGAATGCTCACTGTCACCCAAAGGGCGCTGGAAAGGACTATGCTCAGAGTCTCATTATGCAATCGAATCAGGAATGAGGAGATCCGGAAGCGAACTAAGGTCACCGTCATAGCTCGAATGATTGCCAAAGGGTAGGGTACATAGCTCGCAGAACAGATAGCCGATGAGGCAGTAAAGTTCTCGAGTGGCGACTACGTACCGGAAGACGCAACGTGGGTAGGCCTCCCACTAGGTAAACCTACAACCTGGTAAATATCGCAGGTACTAGCTAGATGCGTAAGGCACTAGACCGGCCTTTGTGGAGATCTCTGGGAGAGCTCTATGCCTTGCAGTCGGCGTCTTCCGGTTGATATGATGAGCAAGAACAGGAAAGACAATTATTGGGTAGATAGAGCTTTTCGTTTCATGATATAGGTACGGACCGATACCGCCAATATCGTAAACACCGTCGAATATAGCTTTTAACCGAAACTTTATATCCCCCATAAAAACGCCGTGAGCCTTTAATACGAACGGAAAACATAAATGCACGAAGTAATATTTCTCAATCCTACGTGGGCATATATACTATATATATGTACCTATAGGTACTCGTAGGTACAGTATTCATTATATAACCGAAAAAAGTGTAGGCACGAGTAGATACTCACATTCAAAAGTTCGGGAGAGCGAATCCTCTATAAACGCAATCACTCATACGCATAGTGCATCAAGTAACACAGCACGACACAGACACTTTGATCACAAATGCGAACCGGTCACTATTCACAATCAGTGTTGTCTCGTTTGGCACATTTTTTGTTTGGAATCGCGATGGGGTCGTCAACGGTGGGGTCGACGCGTCGCGCTCTGCGGAGGGTGAGAGTGGACTAAAGGACGGCAAGCGAGGGGTGAGGGAGGACCGGCGCCGCGCAGGCGGGCGCACAGCCCTCCTCGCAGTTCGAGAGGAATACATTTCTCGCCACGCCAATGCGGAAGTTTATGACGCGTCCTGGCGTCCTGGCGGCCTGCTGATTCCTCGCTGACTACCGACCGCCAATTGATTGGGTGCTATTATTTTGGCATATCCGTAGTCCGTTTCGATATGTCGGAAAATGTGAACATTTTCACGTAAAGTTGTAAATTATTTTTTGCTATCGATCTCATCTCAGTATGACGGAAAAATTAAGGCAAGCTTTGTTTTTAGGTACGTACGTACCTACCATACATGCCTATTGTACCTGTTTAAATAAATAAATATGCTTGGACAATTCACACAGCGCCATCTAGACCCAAAGTAAGCAAAGCTTGTGTTATGGGTGCCAGAAAACTGATAAACTACATATATATTTTGAAAGACATTCTTATTATACATATAACACCCAGACCCGTAACAGAAATTAAAATTCCACATTTGAATTTGTGGCCGGCCGGGAATCGAACCCGGGGAGTCTTGCGTGTATGTTAACCAACTGAACAACTGAGGTCGTTGACCGGGCGACTCAGGTAAGACTATACATATTTGATCATGTTTATATATGTCTTTCCCCGTAGTCCCCGTGAGTCGACACATTAAAGGGTCCGGATAATTTCTTTTGACCGTTGTCCCAGTAGACGCTACTTTACTTACCTATTAAGTATCTACGTAATACACTAAATACACTGTACTAAATGAGCGTACAACTGTATAACTAGATTGTTTTATGTAAGTATGTATTAATTTTGGTAAGAGTGAAAATAATACCAGGTGAAATTTATGTTACCTACACAGTGTAGGCTACACTACAACACTCGATTATTTACACTAATTTTCGCTAGGTTTTACCAGGCTATACTACTTTTGGACTTTATTCGCCCGGTAACAGATATTAATTAGTCAAAGTCAACTTCTTTCGAGCTGACTACAAAAAAGTTATATGTTCAAAAGTAATTTAGGTACTTACTAAATTATATGAATATTACGGCAAGGGACTGGAATTTGCTGCCTGCACATGTTTTCCCTGAGCGATACAAGTTGGGTGTCTTTAGATAAGAGTGAATAGGTATTTAATAGACAGGTATTCGCCATCGTAGACCGCATTTGCACTTAACATCAGGTGAGATGGCAGTCAAATATCTGGCTACTTTTTATATATAAATAAAAAAATCCAGAGAATTTTGCCCGGAATGATAGTAAAGAAAAGCCGGGAAAACCCGTGCAAAGCCGGGGCGGGTCGCTAATACAAAATAAAACAATAAGTATGCCTGAAATTAAAATTTTATTCTCATAAGTTGGCTCAATTTGAAAAAAATAGTAAATTTCTAAATCAAGGACTTGGCTTAGCTTATCCAGCTTACCCAACTTAGTAATTACACCACGGAGTTCTTGAAGAAGGGTTTGAAAAGATTTTACAAGGGTCGACAACATTCTAGTAATGCCACTGATATCGCAAACTGCTCACTATTAGTAATCACTTGGTGCCACCGTAGTCACAATACTCTATACTCTATACTTTGTTCCTATAACGAACGTTTTTACAAGCTTTGCTTAGTTTGCAGCTAGATGGCGCTGTGTGAATTGGTCCAAGCATTACATTTTTATTTGCTACAAAAAACTACCGAAGCGAGAGGAACGCGCCGATCCCCCGCACCAATATTGCTTGGAAGTTTATTTTTCTGTTTTCGGATCAGCCACTTATCTTTGCTGATTCGAGCGCGCCGGGAGGAAAGAGCAAAACCGAAATTAGAGCAAGCATACACGGTTGCATGTTACAGCGGTGGTAGATACAACCAGTTTGTACCACCCGTGGTCCAAATTATATATAGCATTCGAATATATTCTAAAATTAAAGTTATTTGAAAATGTTTAAATTATCTGTTGATCAAGATTACTCAGATTACGAGTATATGGCCAAACGTGGATTGACCCTTCCATTGATAAGGATTGTGGTTTGCATGTGTTGGTGTATATAATTATAAGACCTAATTGTTTTAGGTCGAATGTTCACTAGCCGTTCAATCAATTGATTTTTGGCACTGGGCATGCATTAGCCGTGTGGTATCCTGCAGAGTAGAATAGTCCCAACCCCTTACACTCGCGTACAAGGCGACTAATGTTTTCGAGGCAAAAGATCTAGAGTCCCTATAGACTGGAAAATGGGCAGCAGCGTTTTCCACTGTTATATTTATAACACTGCGATCCCCAACCCGCCTGCCGAGCGTGGATATTATAGCAATAACCTCCACTTTCGTGGGAGAGAGTCTAAGTTCGGCAGTGGACTGATATGGGTTGTGATGATGATACATGCACTTTTGCATCATCTCATGGTCATGACGTGGAGGACTGAAACACTTGTCGCCTGTTGAGGTTTTTACGGGGTCGGCAACGCGTGGGTGATGCCCCTGGTATTGCAAACGTCCATAGGCTGCGGTGACTGCGCACCATCAGGCAGGCCGCAAGCTTGTTTGCCACCTTAGTGGTATAAAAAAAAAAGGTTTACCGGTCAAAAGGTTTACTCCTACACGAGTAGTGGTAGTGGTGTAGTGAGGTAAGCCATCGTCAGGTTCATTATTTGAAATACAACATACCCCTAGCACAAGCTAGACTGGACTCTCCTGCTATCTCTTTCATCTTAGCGTTGAGAGAAGGAAACAAACGCTTTCTCGCGGCGCGAGCTGTGTCGCTGCACATTTCTGCTAGCCGTGCTTTTATCGAATCGAGGTGTTCTAATGCATCTGAAGTAGCTTATAAAGGCTTAACGTAACTCACGAAGCCTGTGGTAATCTGTAACGTAATCGCTAAAATCCATTAGTACGAAAGAGGTAAATGTATGTTGTAATTAAACCCTTCGTTAAGTACCTTGGTCGAACCTTAGGTATTCTGTAAGCTATTGTTTCACAAGAGTCAGAATTAAAGAACTATTTTGAAATCGCAAGCATTTTAATTGTATATGGTAATAATCTTCAATTGCATAACACATAAAAAAAATATACTTGGACCAATTCACACAGCGCCATCTAGCCCCAATGTAATCAAAGCTCGTGTTATGGGTGTTAGATAACTGATAAACTACTTATTTTTTTTAGAATACGTCCTTATTATATACATTATAAGAATTTGTAAATACTACACCCAAACCCGTAACAGAAATTAAAATTCATCATTTAAATTTCCGCTTGCCGGGAACCGAACCTGGGACCTCTGCGTGGCGGCCGGCATGACAACCAACTGAACCAACTAGGTCAACATATTAGCTGGTTTATTATTTTACCTCGATAAAAACAATACTAACCGTGGTAACAAACCCGATAATATTTGTAGTGAAAGTGAGGTGAATAACCACGACAGTCTTAAATCCTATAATCTAAAATGTTGGAGTCCCAATGTTGTACTTTAATCTTTACCTTCAGTACTTATAAATAATTTCCACACTTTTTAACTCTCTTGATCTTTATTAAAACTTGTTAATGGTAGGACTCTGTCAAGCCTGAAGTATTCACTTTGGTTGGTTACCATCAATACTAGTACAATACATTAATCGTAGATTAGATGTTATCTCCGGTAGTCATTGGTTTCAACCAAGTTGGCTGTCAGGTCGCATGAAAAATGAAAAACTAGCAAGCGAATATAAACACACTAGTTCGAAAGAACGTTTTTCGCTCGTAAGATTCGGTGGTAGAATAAGCTAAAAGCCACAGTACTTTGTACACAGTAGTCCTTTGGACTATGACATAAGATCGTTCAAGAGGTAAATTAGAGGTCTCTACAAAGGCAGGCAATGCATTAGTAACTCCGCTGGTATTTCTGATGTTCATAGGCGGCGGTGACCACTTTCCAACACGTGGCCCGTTTGCCTGTTTGTCTACCGTATAACATAAAAAAACAAGCAGAATTTGTAACAACTAAATACCAGGTAGTTTCACTATTAATATTAATTTTATAATGTCGGGTAATTCCATATATCCGTAGAAAGGCATAATTTCATATATTGACTATCACTAATCTGATGTTCGTAGCTGTCCAATCAATCAAGCCACAATGTGAGCATTGTGGCTTCGCTTTTGCCAATAAATCGATAAATTGCAGCGACCATTAAAATTTAGTTTTGGATAGTTTAGAGTATAAAAACAGTTTAGCCCACGGCCACGTTTTATCGTCGCAGTGCTCCTGTTCGACAGAGTGTTAATCATCACAGCTTAGAACCAAAACGGTCCCATACTATGCGGTTTCAGAGGGATTTCTCCCATGCACTTTGAGAGCCCCTGCTGCGGTTTTTCCGAGTGAGTATAACAGGAGTTGAATACGCACGGAACTTCAGTGGAACCACCTTGTAGGGTCCAGAGTATGGCCGCTGCAGTGACTTATTTACTATACCCTACATTGGCTGACGTCATTGGATCCCTGGGCATCGATAGAGTTTCAGCTGGCAGGCTTGTGCAAGGTTGGAAATGTGGTAGGGCAACCTAGACATGGAGTCCACAAAGTCTGTTGTGAAGCGTTTCTTGGGAGTGAAGAACTCGCCGAGAAGTCGCAAGGTTTCGCCGCAGACTAGCTCGGCAGCAGACGCCTTCAAGTCTTCCTTTCACGCTGGTGTGCAGGCCGAGAAGTACGAGGAAAGAGCTTCGTACCAGTCGATATTACTGTGGTACATAATCTGTCTAGCAGTGAAGCAGCGCCCCTACATCTGAGTAAAACGGGGGACGTTGCGTACCGAGAAGAGACGCCGTGGCGCGGAAAAGCTCGCACTCAAACTGGTAAACTTTGCCGGTGGTGATGGTCTAGGGACAGCGAAAACGCGCACACTCAGTTTGTGGAATGGGCTCTCTGGAGAAGTTTTCCCTGAAGAGTACAACATGGAATTCTTCAAGTAAGTGGTGAAAAAGTTTTACAGAGTCGGTAGCGCGTGGGTGATACCTCTGGTATTTAAAACGTCCATAGGCTGCGGTGACTGCTTACCATACATCAGGCAGGACATAAGCTTGTTTGCCATCTAGTGGTATAAAAAGAAACATAACTGCAAATCGCTAAAAAGTTATTATTATTATGTTAAAATTTGAATATACGAAAAGAAATGTATCTTTGACAGAAACTAATTTGACTTTGAATTGGGCAATATATTCTTGCCTATGGCTTTGACGTTTCTACTTTCAGTCTAATAAATAGCTCGCCTCGAGGCAAGTATAATAGTCGAAACCCATTGAGACCACTCCTTACGTGCCGAGTGATCTCAAATATATCGATATTGCGATGTCAAATAATATATAATAAGTGAAGCACTTCTAAATTCGCAGCCCATGTTTTACATACGTATAACGCAATGCTCACTATGTAGGTTTTACTAAGGTGTGTAATTAAAAAATAAACACTGCAAAACCATCTATCTGCTGGAATGGAGGAGGCTCAAGTCCAGGCCCTATTTTTCAATCGCACGCATTCACGCGAGCGCTCGCATGCGCTATCTAGAATAGAATAGAATATGTTTATTCCAAGAAGCAATACAAATACATAGTACACAGAGAGATACAAATTCATAATTTCAACATGGAAAGTATCTTGCACTGCTCAAGGAATCGGCTACCTATCTCTTTCACACTCGTGGTAAGTTGCTAGAGATAGAAAACACAAGCATAAGAAGGCGAGCGCTCGCGTAGAAGCGAGCGGTTTCAAAAATAGGGCCCCAGTCTATTACTTACGTTAGTCCATGGGTTGTTGCTTATGATTAATAACTAATACATGGCGTAATAAGTTTAATAATTAGTCTCGTAAGTAAACACGAGTTAAGTAATCTAAATTACACATCTAGCTATAGTTTGACGAATACCGCCCGGTCTCACTACAAAGGGGCTCTGGCATTATTAATGTTGTGGCCCGTTATTTCACGGGCAAGGGTAGGGTTGGCACTCACAACGAAATACCCGCCGACCACTTCAAACATATATTATGAATTTCTAATTATTTTTATTATTGCCAGTATTGTTTTATACTGTAATCATTGCGGTTGGGTTTTCTTAAGTAAATAAAAAAAAAAAAATTAAAAAGCGAGCGATGAAAATTAAGGTACCTATCTACATTAATAAATTATTTACATTTTCGATTTTATCATTTTCTCTTATATGATTTTTTTTTCTCATTAAAATACTGACATAAGATTATTTTAATATCTATACGAGAATCAAGCTACGTGCTACTCCGAATGCTACTTATGATCTATGGCGCATTAAATTATTTATAGTAATTTATAATACAACAAATATCAATTAGGTCAGACATTTATAAGCTATCTCTCCTGATGGTAGGTGTTAATGTGGCCGAAGATGGTTATTTCTAGACAGAAATAACCTATTCGCTCTGGGCTTGACGGAGTTCAGGTTGTACTGTTTGGGAAACACAGACACATCCTTTTTAACTTTTTATTTCTTTATCTATGTAGGATATAACATGTATATAACATCTTACAAGGTAAAAAAATAAAATCATATTGGCGTTAATGTCCCAGTTGTGCTCTCGCGCACGAGGGCCTGGGGTCCACCTTGATCATGATCCAGAATTTGGCAGGTCAGGTAATTACAGTGGAGCGACTGCCATCTGACCTCCATGGCCCTGCTACCAGGGGAACCTGACCAGATTGGATCATGGTTACACATCCAGTCGCCTGAATGTGCAGGTTTCATAACGATGTTTTCCCTCACCGTAAGAGCATCGGTTAGTATTCAACTAATGTACATAGCTCAGAAAACAGTCATTGGTACATAGCTGGAGCGGTATTAGAACCCGGGACCTCTGGCTTACGAGTCGTATACTCTTACCGCTCGCCACCGACGCTCCAACATCTTACAAGGTAAATCGGACCTATAAGTGCACCTAACCGACAGAAAAGTCGGATATCCTTGAAATAAGTTCACTTAAACCCAAGTTCTTTCTAAACTACTGACTCTATGTGAATGAAACAAAGCTAATAATAACCATCTCGATTAAACAGACTTTAAAACAGAGCCCAAATCCAAATCGGTCCATCCGTTCGGGAGCTACAATGCCACAGACAGACACACAAAGCCACAGACATTCAGACACACTCGTAAAACTTATAACCCCTCCTTTCTCGTCAGCAGTTGATAACAATAACCACTAACCAGAATCAATAAACGTGTTCCGTAGATAATGGCGACGTATAAGTGACAACCCTAATAACCGTGGATGATTAAAACAAATCAAGGGAGTCTCCCGTTTGGGGTGAAGCGAGGGGAGGCCCTGCGTTCTTGCAGCGTGCGTGGGTGACAACCCTATCGTATGGCGGGGATGAAAGCACACCAAGTAACAAATTTTGTTATTTTCCAGCCAAAATAACCTAACCTACAGATATAGGAGAACTGCCGACAATATCTACATATTCTCAAATATTTCTCAAAGTAATGAACCTATAGTCATAGTGAGCATTGCGTTAGTATATAAGTAGTTTATCTGTTATCTGACAACCATAACAAAAGTTTTGCTTACTGAGGGGTTTGATGGCGCTGTGTGAGTTTTATTGATTTTAATGAGACAAACCTAAGAACTATCTCGATTTAACTGGTTTTTAAATATTTTAATTTGCATCGTTGCATCGAAATCGCTTCTTCCATTCGGGAGATACGCCGCGATGATACTGACAAACAAACACATCAAACTTATCATACTAAATTTTCATTTTTTTATTTAGGTATCAAACAGTTATATAGAATTATATTATGACACATAAAACAATTGCGAACGTTTATAAGGATGTTTAGATGTAGGATACTTTAGATGTGTGTTATGTTTAAGTTGTAAATATCTCTTTTAGTGTAAATAAAGTCTTCTCCTTCACTCTAAAACTCTTGAGATTCTGATGAAATATGACAGAATTGCACATGTGCTATAATTTATCTTGAAATTAAATATTGTTCTCGCGGAAACAGGTCTGAAACTTTACACGGTCGAAGTCGCCGGCAAAAGCTAGTAAAATGCCTGTCACTGCCGTGCGGCTTGTCAAGTGGCATGATAAACACAGGCTTGATCTTGCCCATTTCACCCCACGTCATCAAGTTGGCATGCCACTTGTCAAGCCTGAAGATGAGTGGCCGGCATTACACTCGTATTTGGCATTGGGAGTTAGTAAAACTAAAAACATACAATAGATACAATGCAGGAGCTTAAGTATATTACCATTTTATGAATAATTTATATTGCAGCCACGGCAACAAATAGAGGAGTTCGTGCATCGTTAGCAAATGCGTTTCTCAATCATTTTAAATAAAATAACTCTTGTTAATTCAATAATGCCCGATTGCACTAAATTTTAGACGACACTTAATTTGATTTAAAATATTCATAACAAGAAAAAGCACAATCTAACCTTATGTGAAAACTTAACTCGCTAAATCCTCTAAAGAATGATGGTTATGACCTAACCGAAAGAAAAAGTCGAATATCCCCGACTTGAGTTTAAGTCGAAGTTTATTTAAATTCAAATATTTTCTTAACTACAGAACCGATTTCATACAAGCTAAGAATCATCTCAATTAAACTGGCTTTTCAATAGAGGAAACCGCATCCAAATCCATCCGATCGGAAGCTACGATGCCACAGTCAGAAATACAAAGCCCAAACTTACAACACCCCACTATTTTCGTCGAGGGTTAGAAATGGGCGTAAGTCCAACAGGATTGGTATACCCTCACACGAAAGATTATTATTATTACATAAAATAATGCTATGACAATAAACGTTAAAGTCACTGGAGAATGGAGATACAGGTATATAAAACAAGTAGTGCTTTTGTTCACAATCTTAAATATTTCGTTGATTATTCACTGTTTTGAAAATTTGTTTGTTAATATTTTTTTTTCCTAAAACTTTAGGCTATTATCAGCTTGGTTGAGTTCATCATCATAGCCCAAAACAGTCCACTGCAGGACTAAAGGCCTCTCCCACGAAAGGGAAGGTTATTGCTATAATCTCCACGCTTGGCAGGCGGGTTGGAGATCGCAGTGTTAAACAATGGAAAACGCTGCTGCCCATTTTCCAGCCTACGGAGATCTTTTGCCTTGGATACATTAGTCGCCTTGTACGACACCCACGAGTGTAAATGGTTGGTGCTATTGTACTCTGCCGGACACCACACGGCCAACGGTTGCGTGAATAATTGGCAGGAAACAAACCAAGAGCCATTGCTTTTGTTTCCCATGGTCAGATGATGTGATTTCAGCCTTTTCACAGTATCGCTTTTGTTAAAATATACTGATTAATAATGCATGCCTTTGTTTACCGATCACTTAACGCCCCCAGCCGCTAGCCTGTGCGGGTACTGTTGCATACTTCACTCATGATTTTAGAGAGTATCCGTCCGTATATTTTCAGGTCCGTGGGTGCCGTTAATGTGTTCCTATTCCATGAACTAGGTTCTTCAAGAAAGGGGTTATAAGGTTTTTACGGGGTCGGCAACGCGTGGGTGATGCCCCTGGTATTGCAAACGTCCATAGGCTGCGGTGACTGCTTACCATCAGGCGGGCCGTAAGCTTGTTTGCCACCTTAGTGGTATAAAAAAAAAACTTACATGTAACTGTTGTTTTGAATATTGTTTATGCTGATGGTGTTTTGTAAGAGTGTCGGTGGCCTAATGATTAATGGGTCTGGATGCAAGCGAGAGTTTATCGGACTTGTACCGGGTTCGAGTGCCGCCCATACTGGACAGTGGATGTACACACATTTATGTAATTATATCAATTAGTTTGATGATACCTACACACCAGGAACAGGTAAAGTTTATTTAGATAGTAAAACTACCACGAACGTCAAAGGAACAGGTAAGGTAAATTTCTCTGACAAAATTAAGTTCGGCAATGCTTTGTATGTTCCTGATCTTAGAAGTAACTTGATCTCAGCCACGAAAATTACTAATGGTCACATTGTCACTTTCAAAAGAGACATGGCTGTAGTAACTGATGCGAATGGTTCGATCAAATTTAATGCAGATCGGAAGGGCAACTTATACCATTTAAGAGAAGCAAATGCTTCTGCGGGGGTTGCATCAGAAAGCAATATTGATGTTATGTCATGGCATGAGCGAATGGGGCATTTAAATGCAAAGGATCCTACGAAACTTTTGAGTGACAAAGGCATATATTTAAAGAAAGATTCTGTGGATATTTTACATTATTCCGAGATTTGCATGAAAGGAAAAATGCGTTCTCTACCTTTTTCAGATACTAGTGGACCGTGTAACGAAAAGCTCAGGATTATACATTCTGATGTTATAGGTCTGATGAGAACAGCTTCTATGGGAGGAGCAACGTATTTTGTAACCTTCATTCACGATTCTACACGATGGTGCGAAGTCTACTTTCTGAGCAAGAAAAGTGAGGTACTAAAGGCATTCAAAGTATATAAAAGTTATATGGAGAAGCTGACGGATGCGAGTATCAAGTATTTACAGTAGGACAACGGTGGTGAGTACTGTAATTATGACTTTCACGAATTCTTAAAGAATCCAGCGGAAATTAAATGTACCACATACTCCACAAATGAACGGCGTTAGTGAATGTTATTTTTTGTTTTAAGATAAAGATGAATACCTAATTATTTTTTTAAATACTATGTCAAAATATCGATAAGTAATGTTAAAATGAAAAAATAATCTATTAAATGAAGTCAGGAGATTATTTCTCGATTCACCATTGGTAATATCGTAACATGATTTATACGTAGGTATCTAAATAATAAGCATTCTCAATACTTCATGCCGAATAGAATAGGATGCACTATTCCACAACAATAGAGAGAGGCTGAAATGACAATAGAACTAGCTACTGTATTGTAGCCGCATATTGCAGTAAAATCCGCTTAGAACCACCTCTACAGAGCATCGCACCATATGCTAGACTTTTCAGTCATGTGATATCTTTTGTCTGATTTAGCTCTAAATTCTCAGCTCTCTTCATCAATATAATGTTGTACGTGACTTTCAAACGTTAAAGTAAGTTTAGTTCTCAGTTAGACAACCAATAAGTGTTAGAGAGTAAATACTCAATTAAGACCAACACCGGACACGGAACAATTCTGCACGTGAATTGCTTCTGAAAAAGCAAAGAAAGCACAACAACCAATAAGTCTTAACACCTAACACGCAAAAAAAAGTTTGCACCCGGTCGTGTAGAAAGCGATTACAGCTCAACCAGCCTTCCCTCTGGGGCCAATTAATCGTCTCTAGCTAATCTAGGTTTTGCACTTAGCCCCGCCTTCTCTCAGCTGCAAAAAGAACGGGACAGCTGGAAATATCGCAGCTCCTCGAAACCAATAAGTCACAGTCATGCAAAGTGAAGCAAAAGATTCCCTTTGTGTTCCTCGAGACGGGTGAAATGTGGATGTTATTTATTTTAAAGCCGGTATCGCTTACACAGTATTCAATTACTAGACTCAGATGGCTGATTTGACAAGCTGTTGCAGGGGAAAAGATAATTGCATTGGAGAATATCTAGTTAAACAGTGAACACTTGTTTTTCACGCCCGACAAAAAAAACGGGTTATATTAGTTTGATGTATGGATACAGATACACACATGGAGAAAAATAGTGCATCTGTGGCTTTGGTATCGGTATGTGGCCTTGTAGCTCCCGAACGATTCCCGAACTTAACCGATTGGGCTTTATTTGAAAACCAGTTTTATCCAGATGGGTCTTAGCTTTGTTTAATTAAAAATCGATTATGTAGTTTAGAAAATATTTGGGTATAAGTAAACTTAGTCGGAGGTTATCCGGCGTTTTCTGTCGGTTAGGTTATGTACGCTGCTACCTACAAATACGTTGATTTGATGACGTTGTAGCTCTTGTGCTGGTAGTCAAATCAGCAACTATCGTTAAACTGATCTGTATGATTTACAATTTAAGTAATAGTTAAACAATATTGTCATTGATTTATTTATTTTTCAAGAAGAATATATTTTATTTTTAACTAGCTGGCGACTTCGTTCGCGTATTGACTTTCCTTAAGAACCTTCCTCTTGAATTACTAGATCTATTGTAAAAACCACATTAAAATCCGTTTCGTAGTTTATAAGATCTAAGCGTACATATATACTCGTAAATACAGTGGGACCGGGAATTGACAGTATTTAGAACAAAAATTGGTTTTACGGTAAGATTAATAAAAACTGTTGGCCCATTTCCGAACTGACCTTCATGTCGTGTCATATTGTCTCGTTTTCATCCAGCTTAACAGTTAATCTCTTGTTGGATTTATTTGAACATGACGTATTATCAGATTATGTAGACATTTGGTAATTAGGTTAAATTGGTTTAAGCCACATAATATGTACTATGAACATTTCGCTGTTGCGAATATGCGTGGTGAGTATGGGGAGTCTTTCCATATAATTATCTGTTAGTCACTAATTTGGTTTACAGTGGCATTACTATCTATTAATTTTATGTCGGTACTATTTATAAGCAGATAGGGTCGGTAGCCAAATAGTTAAAGGGCCCGATTCGAAAGTAAGAGGTACCAAGTTTGAACCACTTATGAATATTAGTTGAACACGAACCGATGCTCTTACGGTGATGTCATCACATCATGTCACATGGAGGGATAAACATTGTGATGATACTACACATTCAGGAGACAGATTGTGTAATAATGATCCAATCCAAATAAAAGACCGACAGACGAACAGCTCTACGCCGATGCTCGAGGCTCTACAGCTTAGCATCAAACAATTGCGGGTCACAAATTATCTTCTAGAAGCCAAAGCACTGCGCCAAAGGAATATCAGTTACACATTTATGAATTAATATGTTATTATAATTTTCATTTTAATAGGTAATGGGAAAGGATGATGATGATTGACATATAGGTATTATCAGTAAATAAGTACAATGAAACATTATTTTATTAAAAAAAAAAAATCATATTATTTCATTCTCTAATGACATATTTTTATTTTATTTGTATTTTTTTAACTGACTTATTTTTACGTTATCAATGTGATATAAATTATTACAAATTATACCATGGCAGATTCTGGCAAAGTGTGTGAACCAAAAATGTTAATTAAGATCTATTGTAAGCCACATTTTACGCAATGTTATCTATTCTATTCTATTCTACAAGAATTATATTATTTTCGTAAGCCAGAACTCACGAAATATTAAACACGAACTGGAACCGCACTGCCTTACTAGAGGGCATGGCATTTCAGCCAACGTTGTTATAGTGACGAGCGTGAATGCTCCGGAATACAAAATCAACCTGCCAAGTGCCGTGGATGCCTCGCCGACGGGCGTCCACTGATTTTCATTCTCCTCCCGTGATGTGTCCTCGTGAGTACCTAAATAATATATTTTTAATGTATAAATACAAGAGCCCAACTCTTTATATGATGATGATGATGATGATACACAAGAGTTAAAATATATAAACATTACGGCAAGCTTTTCTAGGTTTGCCGACCCCGTAGAAACCTTTTCACCCCTTTCTTGAAAAACTCCATATTATACTCATACTAAACATTCAAATGGATGCCAAAACCTGCTAGTATCAGGAAATAAGTCGCGAAGATGCGATGGATTGACATAGCTGAGTCGGATGCGAGAGCCACTTAACGCGATGATGACATCATCGTCCTAGCGCTTATCCCGGCTTTTACCAGGGTCCGCTTTCCTACTCATTCTTCTCCACTTCGCCCGGTCTTCGGCGACCCCTGTTAATGTTGTTGATGTAACGGCACGACTATCCTAGGAAATCGTGCCTTTAGTGGAGGGTACTGCCATAATCTCCACGCTTGGCTGGCGAGTTCAAGATTGCTGATTGTAAATACTCAATAGCATTTAAAATATTTGTATGTATTAGCTCCGTCACGCTATATTTAGCAAGAACAGCCCAAACAATTGTATCATCGCATCGCTGAGGCAGGTTCGTTCTCACGCAATCTCGTCCCGACTACCAGCCGAATACATGCGCTCACTTGTCATCTGCCGTTAGTTATTCCCTTTTATGTGCCGGGAAATGTACCGGAAAACGTTGCGGCGAAAAAAGAGCCTCGATTTTCTACCGCCAATTCGAGCAATTTAGTAAGAACGCACTCCAAGGGATATTCGCGGAAAGGCAACGTACGCGCTCCACAGGGCTGTTGCCAGGTGCGCGACCTTCCTGGCCGATATTCTGAAATCCCGAATCTATTATTTTCTGCAGCGTGGACGCTAGAAGAAAGTGTGTGGCGAAAAAGCGATTTGTGTAACTAGCGAATCGACCGGCTTCGCATGGTTGTTCTCAGGTTTTTCCTACTATAATATGCATGTATTGTAAAAATAAACCATTCAAAAGAAATTACCTTTATGATAGTGAAAACAGCATCATATTCTGTTGCGTAGTTGAGGAGTTAGCGGATTGATGAATCTGCTGAACGCAAAATTATTTGGCAAGCCTGATAACGGTAATGAAAAAGGTTCATAGTCGTTCTTTTTGTTTAGGTTAAGCAGGAGGGTTTTTATAATGTTCAGCTACAGCGGACAACAAATTAAATTAAACTTGACATCCTAACTAATTATGTAAATAAAGGTCTCATTATGTAATCGTGGTGACTTGACCTGAATACAATTTTAATCACTTCTCAATTTTAAGCAATTCTTTAGGTAAATAAGTTATGTACTCAAAGTACCGTTGGCCGTGTGGTGTCCGGCAGAGAAGAATAGCACCAACCCCTTACACTCATAGGTGTCGTAAAGGCGACTAATGTTTTCGAGGCAAAAGATCAAGAGTCTCCGTAGTCTGGAAAATGGGCAGCAGCATTTTCCATTGTTATATTTAAACACTGCGATCTCCAACCCGTCTGCCATACGTGGAGATTGTGGCAGTGGCCTCCCCTTTCGTGGGAGAGGCCCTAAGTCCTGCAGTGGACTGTTGCGGGCTGTGATGATGATAATTACTCAAAGTAAGTGGCACGTACTGGAATGAAGTACATAATTAATTTTGAATAAAACATGGTATACAATTTTACTATTGATCGCACATATATAACCTTCATAGGCGCTGTGCTAATTGTCAATGGTTGCATGACCGACGTCGAACGACCAATAGGAGACCTCAAAACCGTCCGTTGCATGACCGTTGCCAATTAGGACAGCGCCTTACACTAACAAATGGTAGGAGTAACTTAGTAAGTTAGTAAAAACATTTTATTGCACACATACATATGACCTAGCTAAGCTATTTTTTCCACACAATCTACTTCCTTCTTACTTAATTCAGGCACTCCACTTATTATTGAAAACGCGCTTGCTAAGCTGCAAGCACAAGCAAATTAGTTACGTAACGAGTGAGCAAGTAATTATTTGATGCAGGTGCGTTTACTCGTTACGCTACGAAAGTGAACAGAAAATATTTTTCGCACATTAAGCAAATCACCTCTAGTTCCGTGCCTGTGTACAAGCAAACCCTTGATACTGTAGGCAGTGTTTTGCGTGTGATGCGAGATTTTTCTCAGAAAACGCTCGAGGAAAAGGCTTTATAAGGCTTCCCTGTGCGGTGAGTTAGTGGCGCTGGGATTCGTTCAAGGCCAAATTAGGCGGCGGCTTTTATTAGAGGCGAGGAGGCTGGAGACGTATGAAAGGAAATTAATACCTCGGTGATCGTCGTAGAAGGGTAGGTAGTCATCTAAAGTGATGAATGTGCTATTTTCAGTGTTCGTTACATGGATATGATAGTCACCCTTCGAGTTTGCGATCGAATTAGTGAGGCTTTTTCTGGAAGGGAAGCGAATACATTCTTCTGGGAAGGGTACACCCTTTCAATGGAACCATCAAATAATAATATGCATTAGGTATTAGTAGTTCATCAGTCTGCTTACTTTGGGGCTAGATGACACCGTGTCAATTGTCCAAGCATACTGATTTATTTCATTTTAATTACTCGCCCGCGACTTTGTCCGCGTTCTTACGTTTTCCATTATTGTCTATCTATATGTATTCCCGATTCTTCGAATTTATTTATTTATTTATTAATTAAATCTTCATGCACAAAATAGTACAAAGGCGGACTTAAAGCTAAAATAGCCTTATCTACCAGTCTACCAGGAGATAAAGGGTAAAGAAAAAGTTTGGCGGTGCAAGAGAAGCTACTAAACAAGTTGGAGGAGGGGAGCCGTTAATGCAATTATAGCCGAACCAGAGATAACAGTACAGATAAATAGATAGATAACTGAAAATAAGTAATATAAATATAATAAAGCTAGAAATAAACGTGAGTGAGTGGGTAAGAATAGATAACCATACATATACTGCACAAGTAAAGGAGAGACAAAACCAGAAGCTCAGTCAAACATGGGGGAGATCGGAGACAAACTCGTGAGCCCCAACACTAATGATCATTGAGGTAATACTCACGAACAGCTTTCTTAAATGAGTATTCGCTGGAGAGCAATCTAAGATCGGGAGGGAGTTCATTCCAGAGCCTTACAGCCCTCAGTACAAAAGAATTAGAAATAAAAAAGTACGGTGAAGAGGAAGATTTAATAATAGGTTACTCGAGGAGCGAGCGAATTTAGTGGTAGATAAGCCAATTTTTAGTGCGATCTATATTAGTCGAAATTCAAAAGTAATTAATAAAAATCTATAGCGGTGACTGGATCCATACAGCTACTCGATTCTCCTCAAGCTTGACAAAGGCCAACTATTTACCTTTGACTCCTCGCTGTACAGTTACCCAACAGGAGTTCTTGAGCTCCCCAAACTTAACAGAGGCCATCTATTCACTTTCGACTCCCCGCTGTACAGAACCAACAGGAGTTGACGCAAAATAGAACGTCACCGGTACCACGCTACCACTAGAATTAAACTCGAACAAACTCGTAACAAAACCAGCGAGTTAGTATTCATGCGCTCCGTTAAGTATGAAAGTTTTGACGTCGCACGTTCTTGTCAGGCTAACGTGAAATTGAAACAGGTCTGAGCGACTAGCGACGACCGGGGGCTATGCGACGGATTACTTTTGGGTAGGTCGGCCTCCGGAGCACCCGCCTCAAACTTGGCTACAGGTCCTCCATTAATCCTTGTTCCAACTAGTACTGTTTTGCCATTTCTCAGCAACTCGTGTGGTCTGCCTTTTTTGTTTCCTTAATATGGATTTGTTTTCAAATCGCTTTGAAGGCAGACAGAATGAGCGTTCCGAGTTGTTGCTTGCGTATTGCTTTTTGTAACATGGGGAATATTTTTCTGATTAAATCGTTTAGCACGTTTTAGGAAAAAAGACAAACTTAATTTTTTTTAAAGTGTCAATGTGTTTTCGGGATTCTAAAGTTTCGCGCAGGCGCAAGCCGACGATTTTTGCGCCTGCTACGCTGCAGTTGTACTGATTTCGAGGGGAACGATGGGTGACTAGGGCAGTGTGTAATCATTGCGCTCGTCCTGGACCACTCACCATTGCCATCACGTTGAGCTGTCACCTACTAAATTAGAATACCTATGTAATGCAAACATAATACAAATAATGTTATGGTTTACTTAGAGAGTACTCTGTCCTACAACTGCGCAGCAGTTTTACAGAACGGCTTTAATAAATAAAAAAAAAACACCTTTTATTAAGCGTATAGTACTCATCACGACCATTCTAAACAGCCAAAACAAAATGGGAGTCACCTTCCAACTCCATCATCAGACCAGACAATGCATTAAAATGATACTATGGAGTATGGTACTCTGGAGTACCATATTAATGCATTGTCATCCAAGTTACATAGGTAACTACATCAAATTTCAGCTCAATTGAACACCGAGAAGTGGGTCAAATTAGGATTGCAAAATTTTCTCAAAATATACCCAGTTACATAAAAACATTGCAAAATAAAAAGCTCGTAAAAGAAGACGGTATCACACGTGGCAGTGCCAAATTCATACGCTCTTACGAACTCGCGCGTGTAAGAGAACCAAAAACGACACGTCCAGCCAAATTAGTAAGACTAAAAACAAAAACAAAACCTAGCATTGATTATACAAAATTGTGACTACTTTGTTTAACGGCGTCCAATTATGGAAGATATAATTAATGTTAGGCCGGAGTGGATAAATTAGGCGTAATTACGTGCGCAAATCTGTCCCCGGATTCCGGCGAAATGGTGGCGCCCTGACCCCACATTTCGGGATCAGTCAGGACCGCCGCAAAGGCTACGTAACTACTGGCTTATACATTGGCCCTTATATAAGATTAGCTACTGTATGTCAGTAAGTAGTAATGGAGATGTATGGGTGGATTTGTGAATATTTTATGTACTTGACAGTCGACAGTGATGGAAAACATTGTGATGAATCGTGAATGGAAAAAACACTGTTTGTTGTGGTTTTTCGCGTTTTTTTTTCTATCCATGGGCTTGCTTTTAGATTTGGAATGATAATGGTCACAATTTTCAACTGCACAGTTCGAATTTTGTTTGCCTAGTCTATATTCGATAGGTACGATCAGTGTGTTGCAAAGACACACGCGTTGCGCGTGCGTCTATAGTTTCTAGACTGGCCGCCCGGCCCTACCCCCACCTAAGGGTGGCTAGCCGCAAGCGCATGATAGTTTGGGGTTCACACAACCACTGTCGTTATACACAAAAATCAAGTCAAATTAGTTTATTTTATTTACTTAATACGTTTTATATCTATATAAATACCTATATTGCGACATTTAATTTTTTAACAATTTTATTTATGTTTATTCTATAATAGCAATATGTTATTTATAAATTCATGTTATTGTTTAGATAGTAGGTATGTATTTATTTGTTGTGGGTATTGT
The DNA here is from genome assembly GCA_905147135.1 of Blastobasis lacticolella. Classification (NCBI taxonomy): domain Eukaryota; kingdom Metazoa; phylum Arthropoda; class Insecta; order Lepidoptera; family Blastobasidae; genus Blastobasis; species Blastobasis lacticolella. The sequence continues at coordinate 20,767,303 of LR990041.1, forward strand.
TTGCTGGACGGTGCAGTGTCGGTGGGATATTACGGGGCCCACTGAAGACCAGCGTTGTGGTTAGCGGCAAGCGGCCATAACATTATGCTGAGGAGGGTCCATTTACGCTGGATGCTCACGAAAAATGCCACTGGGAACCCGTGGAATGATTGGCTCCGTGTTTTATGTACTTTTTTTAGGTGTTTAATGTAAATTATGTCGTGGCGTCCTTTGTAATAAATATTTTCTTTCTTTCTTTCTTCCTTGATGAGACCTACACATTCAGGCGACTGACTGAGTGGAACAGTGGTATGAAAGATTAGAACCCACTTCCCTGAATCTTCGTGCTAGCTGAACCTGGCATTGTACGTGTGACAGTGTTACACAGTGTTGAATGTAAACAGTGTATAACCAAGATCCAATTGGTCAAGTACCCCTGTTAAACAGCCGTGACCCAGTCGCTCCACTGTAATTGCCTGACCTGCCGAATCCTGAATCATGCTCAAGGCGGACCCCAGGCCCTCACGTGAAAGAGCACAACCGGGACATTAACGCCGAGATGATTATTTACTATACTGACTGACATTTACAGCTTCCATTATGGAAAACTATTTAAAGTAATTTAACATATTGAAGAGGTACTGTGTTGTTGACAATTCAGTTTGCTCTTCAGCGGAAAACCTCAAACTCTTTTCGCCAACGGCATTAGGAGGCAGTTAAGACCCAAGAAGTTAAAGCCTATGGTAAGTACTTATTTACCAAAACTAACACCATACTGTCCAGGAAGTTTTGGGTTCATACAAATTATTTATCGATCAAAATACTTTAGAATTGGCCGCCGCGCGGTTTATTCCCATCTTCACTGTTAGAGCTTATACATATTTTTGTGTCCACTTTATGTAAAGTCGTCACCATCGCCCATGGACATCAGCATCACCGGGGGAGCCATAAATGCGTAAATTTTAATTAAACACTTCTACAGCTCGTCTAATTTAAAATGACGCGCCCCACTATCGCATTAACGCACACAAGCAAGTTTAAAATATGGACGCAATACATATACAAATGCCGTTGTAATTGGTCATTCAGTTGCCGGTAAAATTCAAACGTAGGAGCACGCGTCGTTCATTGGCTCCCACACAGATGAAGTGTCGTTATTAATATTTGCACTCACACATCGAAATCAACTAACTAAGTAGTGGGGCGCGTCATCTTAGACTAGACGAGCTCTACTAGAGTGGGTTTGTAATATTCATGAAAACATAAGTTTCTTATTATCAACACAGTTTATTATCTTGGTGGGTTGTGCTCTCGTGCACGAGGGCTCGGGGTCTGCCTTGACCATGATCCAGGTTTTTTACAGATCAGGTAATTACAGCGGACCGGCTGCCGTCTGACTTGTCACTGGCACTCGTCTGAATGTAGAGGTTTCTCTCGATCACGATGTTTTCCCTCACAGTAAGAGCATCGGTTAGTATTCAACTAATGTACGTAACTCAGAAAAGAGTCATTGGTGCATGGTGGTAGTGGTATTCAAACCTAGTACCTATCGCTTGGGAGTCTGTTCCCTTACTATTAGGCCACCGACACTCCTATGGTGATTATAGCAATACAAACTACTAGTGTGGTGAAATATAAACACAGCCATTAATTTCCTCTCAAACTGTGTGCTTTAAATGGATTAAACTGTAAATTTAGTCTCAACTTAGCTACGACGAGAAACGTTTAGGTGTTTACGACAATATGTGTTAGCGTAGGTCAGTGCAGCTGGCTACATTCCAAACACAATACTTGAGTATTACGCTAGTATCAGCTTATAGGTATCTAAATTTATTCTCTGTACTTGTCTTTGCTCAAGTTTGCTCAGCTACTGTAACGGATAGCTGTTTGAGACTCCTCTCCTTTGCGTAACGTTTATATATTTAATTAAAACAAAACCTGTTTCCGGCATAATGTTCCAGTTATCGGAGAGTGTGGAGCGTTGATTTTCTCTCTTGTTTTTGTAATGGCGGCGTTGATACGACTTACTTCCGTTTTGCATATTGGTTACCATTTGTAAAGTGTTCAGTACAATACAGTGATTTAACCTAAATTCAGAGCTGTCGTATTATTCTTATTTACATTATCATATCAGATGTTCGTAAAACTACGAAGCATTTGCATTTAAGTACACTTCTTTTTTTAAGTGTGCGATAAAGTGTTTTTCATTCATCTATTGATTTATTTCCAGAAAGTAAGAGTAGGTACCGTGCTCAAAAAAATTTCTGTAGGTACTTGACAGAGCACTGCAGGGATACGGCAGTACCAGATGCGTTAAAGTCGTCTACAAAAATCACGGTGCAATATTTTGGAACTAAAAAAGCATCATATTGGTGGAATTTTTGCCCCACCAATGCACAATATTGTAAGAATCTGTTCAATTAAGACCGGCCAAGATGTAGGATTCCATAGTATAAAATAAAGACATTTCAAAGTAACTATTACTATGAGGTCCAACTTCTGACTATACAATTTGTATAGTATGTTTGCTCACTTTACAAGTAAGTCACATTATTAATAATATAGCGTCACGGGCTGCCAATCGGCTCCCGAAACTGTTCAAGTTTATAAGTTGGTCGACACTGTAGGACCAATCAAGTAGACCAAGTTTGACAACTTCATCATTTAGTTGCGTCCACAACATAAAGTAAATTTTTGCGGTCGCCTAATGTAAAATGAAGTTAATGTCGTGGACATAACGTTTTTTTAGTAGTCTAGCCATTGACCGCCATCTCACCTGGTAAGTGACGGATGCGGCCGTTAATGGAGCATTCCTGTTTAGGAACAGCTCATTCACTTAAGCTTGACGGCGTCTTGATTATAATGATCAGAGAACACACTTGCAGGCTAAGCATTCCATTCCTTCGCCGTCAAAGATGACATATGTCAAAATGTAATTTATTAAAATTTATCTATTAAATTGGCCCTACTTTAGTAAGTACTATTATGTTGAAAACTATACACATATAAAAGTATTACGGTTAAGCTGGATTGGTAGAGAAGCGGGGATTTAGATTTATTTTTAACAAAAAAAAACCATTTAATGGTACTAGCTATTTTAGGAACGGGTCGCAAAATAAAAATATATGAAATAATTTAATTGTTATTAGTAGTAGTCAATATTTATATTTTTAGGAAAGTGTTCAAACGAATGTACTTATTTGAAATAAAGATTTTTGACTTTCTATTACGTAGACAAACCATGAATTACTACATAATTTTTCCACTTCCACTTTTTCCTCCGCCTTCGTTAACCCCCTCATTCGCGGAAGTGAAGCTCTTCACCTCCGCATCCGCCTGCGCCTCCGCCTCCGCTAAGAAGGTCTCCGTTACAACCCTAGTCATTACTATGTCGTATAAGTCACGTGCCAGTGGGCGAATCGGTATCGGATTCCGAGACATAAATAACATAACAATAAGATAAAAATAGATCCGCGGATACTTAGCGTGTTAGAGGTTAATAGTTTCTGAGTGAAGTCGCCGACAGACAGAATTACGAGCAGACATATTTTTTGTTACCACTTAAAGGCCAAACAAGCTTCCGGTCTGCATGATGGTAAGCATTTCAATACAAATACTAAATCCCGTTAACTTTGAAACGATACATTTAAACAAAAATCTGACAAATCACAAACATCTCATTGGTTTCTAAATCGTGTTTACAAAATATCTGTTAAAATCGAAATTAATACAGATATTTTGATCAATCTTCGTTTGTACCGAGCCCTTCTTTCCCGAGTCGACCTATACAACAAGAGCGGCACGAAAACCCTAATCCTTCCTTGTAGCCGGGAAAATTAACATTAAAGGAACAGCACGCCCGTTCATCTCTCCGAAGATTGTCGCCTATGCATCCGCTCTCCGTACGTTTCAGATATCGTAGATGACGGTGACCACTTTCCGCCAGGTAGCCCATCTGTACAATGCAAGAGCAAAGGGGCATGACGACCTTAAGAATAATATTCCTTTGCACTTCAGTATAGTTGTTAAACGGCTTTAAATTTTTACTTATTATTAAAAAAAACGAGTGCTTTAGGCATAAGGTACAGCGAATGCTCATTCTTTTAGCAATGTAGCTGTAGTGGCAAGGGAAAATTTTCTTGAAGTGGTAATGCACTTATGATCCTGTACGTCCATTTACTTCCCTAGGTAATAAAAAGACGTACGTCTTTATAAATAATTGATAAAGGCGGACGTGATGGGAGTGAGCCGAACTAACTTATATTCGGGTCTATGAATATTGTATGAATTTTGATACAGACTTACTTTGCGCCCATTTGAGTGGTAGCTGCGTGGACTCATGAAATTTTGATGTGACCTTGTTACCTTAAGTATGGAATTATGGATAAAGTGTTTTTAACAAATGGAACCTTTTATCAGATAAAACTAATGTTTTTTAAAAGGTTTGCTATAACAGACTTGAATAATGCAACGTAGTAACTTAATGTTTTCGTAAACATCTTTTTATTAATCCTGTTCTACAATATTCATTAAGGATAACACAAAACATGTATAATATAATAATAAAAATGAAAAGAAAAGAGGCGCAATTGCAAAACGTGGGACAAAAATGTCGTTTCTTTTTGTGTTAGTAGGTACATTGACATGAAAATATCGTCAAGCAAAATAAATACCCTTTATACTAATTATTTGTTTCAGAAAAAGTGTGAAAAATAGAGTATGCATCTCTAGGATAAAGCCTGCCTCTCAGGACACTACATAACTCCTTGCTTTACTCAGGTGTTCATAACTGGCTACCAATATGCCGCCCATGATGCTTCATGGGATGGTGTATAAACTTTTATTTGACTTTTCCTTATTGAAGCAAACTATTGTATCAATAAGCTATGGTCAAATAAGTAATAGTTTATATTATTATATTAGACGGGACTTGGACGCTCCCTCACTCACTTGAGTCGTCTCGTGACCACGGTGGGTGTAACCCTACCGAAACGTCGGGAAAACAAATCATAAAGGTACGTCGCGTCCAAGTCCCGTCTAATATAATAATATGTGTAAAGAACGCGAGTTTAGTTTGAAACAAATATAAGTAATAGTTTGTTTTGTTTGTTTGATGGGGCGTTATAAGTTTGACGTATCTGTGGCTTTGTGGTATCGGTGGCATCGTAGCTCAATAACAAATTGACCGATTTAGATGCGTTTTACTTGGTTTGAAAGCGAGTTTAATCGAGATAGTTATTAGCTTTGTTTCATTAAAATCAGTTGTGTAATTAAGATAATATTTGAGTTTAAATGAACTTTGTTGGGGCTATCCGACATTTTCTAACGGTTTAATTTATAGACTATACATTCAATAAAAGACGACAAAGCGGCATTTTGAGAACGTGACTATGAGCATGATATCAAATTAAGTTCGGATCAAACTGTTCCCACGTACGTAACGCATTATTACCCAGGCAATATACCTTAACTTAAGCAACGCTATACTCGCGTCCCACGCAACGTTGGACCTGTCGACTCATCGGCGTGGGAAGGTGGAAGCTACTCTAGATATCATTTATTATCCCACACTTAACACCGAGGAGCGTCGGTGGCCAAGCGGTTTAGTATCCGACTCGTAAGCGAGAGGTACCAGATTCGTTTTCCGCTCTGCAGCTATGCACCAATGACTCTTTTCTAAGCTATGTACATTAGTTGACTTCTAAACGATGCTCTTACGGTGAGGGAAAACATCGTGATGAAACCTGCAAATTCAGGCAACTGAATTTCTAACCATGATCCAATCTGGTTCCCCTGGTCAGATGGTAGTCACTCCACTATAATTACCTGATTGCCAAATCCTGGATCATGGTTACGACGGACCGTGCCCTCGTGCTCGACAGCACAACCGGGACGTTAACGCCAACATGATTATTTTTATGCTGCCATAAACATCGTGTGTTTCTAGAATCGAACGCGTCTGAAGGTCTTATGCGCCTATTTTTTTCGAAACACTTGTTTTAATACACAAACTGTCTCCTGCTATAGACAAACGTTTCTAGTATGCGGTACATGCGGCAGTCGAAAGGGACAAACCCTTCCCCTATCTACCAGCGCGGGGAATGTTGCCCGCCAGTCTTGGAAAACAAAAACATTGTGTAAGTACGGTCGCGATCATAAGTGCATTATCACATTAAAATTCATATTCCTGTGCAGCTGTCAGAAGTTGTAGTAGTTTTGCTTCTTCTTCGTCGAGATAATTTTCAAAAATCTTAGATCCGGCTTGCCCAGTAGTCGGCCACGGCAACGGCTTTAACGGTTTAGTAGTATGTAGCATATTGTTCAAAAGGGAATCAAATAGAAAACTTTTTTTGATATTAACAAAATCGCTTATGGAATTTTTTTTATTAGAATTCAAAATCACTTCGTCAGTTTTTGATTTTAAATGTGTGTGCAAATATTTTATATTTTACCTATTGTAACCATACTTAGTAAATTTAATTAAAAGATTTAAGGCTGAATTGCAAAAACCTTTTTAATTTTAATCTATACAGCAAATATGGAAATTAAAAACACTTGCAGTTTGAGAATTAGTTACTGGTGTCTAAAGACTTACAGGATGTAAGTTTCATATTTTTTTTCTAATAGTGGTAATGCACTTACGAGCGCGACTGTACCTATGCATACACAAATGTGTGTGCCACGCCCTGTGTTTATTTAAATATTTTGTATAATGTTTAAAAGAAAACAGAGCCCAAGAAACACGGTTACACGAACATTGTACCATAGTGATTCTGAAATAGCAACTCAACAACAGTATCTGCGGCCTTAGCCAAGAGGTTGCGTTAATCTACAATCGTTAATCTACAATCGTTTGTGGTAGAAAAAATGTATGGGATTTGGCATAAGCTAACGTTATCTGACATAAGCTGTTTGTGGTAGAAATTCTTGGTCCATAGACAATTCACGTAGTTTCGGTGTACAAAAGAGGCGGATTGGCGGACCTACACAATCAGAGTCAATGTAGATGTTGGTAGAAATAGTCGAACTTCGAGCTGTCAATTTTCTACCATACACGCATCACGCAAGCGGAGCTGTCAAAGATGGCTAGACCAGCTGTTTTTTATTTAGGAGACCTCTAATAGTCCAAGGAGGTACTGGGGAGCTCATTCCACATCCGAATCGTTTCATCATGAAAGTATCATACCTATATATAGTTGATAGTTTGTATAGTGCATTCTTGATGGAACTTTATTGTATTACAGAATTAACACACTATTTTACACAAATTCATACATACATCATCCGGCCTGATTAAAAACAAACCAGACAATCAAAACCGCTCGCAATACGTATATTAAGTTTATTTTAATTAAAGTGGAACTTGTGTAAAATGTGTGTTAGCCTATTATACCTATATGTGTATACAAAGGACGATGTGTTACACCAAGGCGTACGTTGCATACGTGGGATCAGTTTGTCCCTTAAATCTTCGGAATACCGTTCGTTGTAACTAAGCTGTAGAACACGCAAGGAGAAGCAATATCCCTCCGTCGGCGTCGACTTAATGGCTCAGTCCTCTTTGTGAGCAAGATATCGTAGGTTGTCAAAGATAATACTGTCTTGGAAGTGTAAACCACCTTATATTTTAATCATGTGAAATATAATTTATACCTATTCTAGTGAATCCGGCGCTACTTTATTCGCGTACACCAATTTTACTCCTAACTACCATTTTTTTTATAAAACTTAATATATATAGAAAACCGCATTAAAATCCGTTGCGTAGTTTAAAAGATCTAAGCGTACATAGATACATTGGGACAGAAGGCAGGAAGCGACTTTGTTTTATACTATGTATAGATATTGCTTCTGGCGAATGCCTGTATAATGTTTACATGTTTTAATTTCGTTAAGATTATTATGGTGACTTTGTTTTTCATTTCATATCGATTAGGCAAAGTAAAATATCAATCAATCATCTGTTCGGTAGACAAAATCATTCTAACAGGGCATTCAACTCTATTGTACTAATGGGAGGTACCTATACGACTTGTAAGTGAGAGGTACTGAGTTCAAATCACACAGCGTCGTGTACCAATGACTCTTTTCCGAGTTATGTACTTTACTTGAATGCTAACTGATGCTCTTACGGTAAGAAAAACATGTGTAAGCAAAATCCAATCTGATCAGGTTCGCCTGGGCATCGATTCTGGTACGGAAATCGTCTCAGTTGCAGTAACATTACAATTGCATGGCATGTCAAACGTGTGATTGTTATTCAAATGACAGATGTTGAGTTGCAACTTTTATGAGTTCGAACTTTTCCACAATTCGTTTTCTGGTACTTTAGTTGCATTATGGTTTTATATGGCTGTTGGTCGAGACTCTGTCAGCACGCCCCACCAGAGGGCGCACTCCCACTTCCGTTTTCTTCATCATGAGTCCGTACTATTGACCACATGATTCCATACTATTGACCGCATCCGTCACGGCCGTCCTGCTATACACACGTCCTCGTGTGTTATCTGAAACATGAAAACCATAGCACAGTACCATATTCGCTCGGTCACTTCTGACCACAACACATCACCCAAGTAAGTCTTATGAATCATGTGATTGGATCTATTACGACTGCTTTAACCCACCAATACTTAAGTAACTGCTATTTGTGTACACATAAAATATACGTACATTATCATTTATCATACTAAACTTCCGTAGATTGAGAGAGACTTGAGAGAACAACATCATCTCGTACACAAATTATTCTTTCTAAGTTGCCGACATAAATTCAGCTACGGCTTCAGTTTATTAGCGAGGCGTGACAGGACACCAGACTATGAACCGTATCGCAATTACCACAAATGAAGGTTTCATCATCATCACCAGTGTTTTCCCCTTGATGATCTTGTTGAGTGGGAAACATCACAAATCCAATCACAAAGCTCGCGTACTGACCCCGACCTCCATAACTGTAGGTACTTAGATTCACTACAAATATGTGACATACCTACCTAATTTTCAGTACTCAGCAAAAGACCCAATGTTACTTCCGAGTGTGATCGAAACACTCCTTCATTAAATGCCATATGATTTTTGGTCATCCGTCAGCGCCATCCTAATTTTAAAATAAGAGTAATGTTACCATAAAGAAAAAATGACACACAGGCGAACTACCACACTGACGAACGCTATCAGACGGGCAGCCACGCATTTGGGCCGCCACGCAACCGGGCCGGCACGCAACTGGACCTGCACAATAGCGAAATACCACACAGACTAGGTACCACACAGACTGGGTGTCACTCTAGTCAGTACCACTTTAATCGTCAAACTATGAGTATATTCTATATCCTGTATCACGTCTGCCATAGCACGATACAGGTAAGATGTCACACAGCAAAATACCACACCAGTGAAATGCCATACAGGCGGAATGCCTCACAGGCTTAATGCCAAACAGGCGGGATGCCACACAGGCGGGATGCCACACAGGCGGAATGCCACACAGGTTGGTGCCACAGAGGCGGAAGCCACACAGGCGGGAGCCACACAGGCGTTAATAAACATTACCAACATATAAGCTCAGTGTTGTTCATTCGTCACATTTTTTAAACAGGGAGGTACTTATAGACTAGTAATACCTCTTTCTATAATATAGGGGCACCACTGTTATAGCCGTACTTATATAACCTGTGCGTAGGTATCTACTGTTAGACTATACAGTATACTTTTCAATATGAAATTGCTGAAATCATGAAGTAGTAACTTTAACACGCTTTACTTCACTAATAGCTGTCTATAGACTCTCAGCTCGTGATCAATTCTTCGACCAAATCTGTACTAAGTCAGTGATAGGTAACACAGTCATATCTGCTATCATAACACGTAATAACGGTCTACGAGTTACATAACAAGTAATCGTCACAGACCCGAACAACTGTTCACGGTGATATCTCTACAAAAACAACATTATCTCTACTGCTCAATATCAAAACTTAATTAGGAGTTTAATAATATGAAGCTCTCACGTTTACCTGTTACGCCAGTCATAGGTAAGTTGTAACCATCCAGTCCATATGTTACCACACCAAAACTAAACAAGTAATAATCATCGTCATAAATTTTAACTGTTCGAACAAGTATACTCTATCTAGACTTTACGTTACGTTTAAGCCTCCCATTTTGAAACGATTTAACAATGTTTGTAATAATGAAGGTGTCCCATATTCAGACGCCTTCTAAAAAAATTACAACATTAAATTTGCCATCGACAGCCACAACATCGAGACTTTCGGGGCTATCACATGATTTCCAGGCCACTCCAAGTCAGCCAAATAAATCAGGATGTTTGACCTCAACAACAGTTCCGGTACTACTAAGCTTGTACTGGCAGAAGGATATAAAATCTCACCATTGCTTACACTGCCTCATCTTACTGGTACAACAACAGAACTCGAAAAAGTTACTTTATATCGGTAATCAAGGAAATTTCAGTACTCGGAGCTAAAGTTAATTTATAAAACCTACTATTGAACAATCACCAAAATATCTGGACTTTCTTAACATCATTATCGTTCAACATTTTCTCACAACGATTGAAACAACTACCTTCTATTAGCCACGCTCCCATAGCCTCCATCAGGCCGGTAAGCAACCATAAAACTCTCCCATAGGCTCCATCAGCCCACCATCAGTGATAAAACACGATCACCTCCGTCCGATGATGCGAATTACGAGATTTTGAGAAAACAAAACTATCACATAAATCTTATAAAAACCTCGGCTCGATAGTCGTCACATATTGAGTTAGCTTCTTAGATAGGTCCGTCTAACAAAGTCTTTAACCAGGTCAAACTAAGTCACATTAACATAGAATAAATGGTTTTCGGTCGAACTAAGTCACGTCAATCAGTTCACTTACTCGTATTTACTTTTTTTTTTCGATGAATAGCTTGATACTAACATAAAATTAAATTACTAACCAAACTACCCCTTTTTTTTCAATTTTGTAGTATTAAAAGAAACGTATATGGGTGATCCCATTGTTACCGCGGATATCTTCTATAACATTGGGAAACTACGACAACAATAACAAACATACTGAAATATGGAAAAGTTCGTTCGAATGTCTCCTGTTAAATGAAAACAAACACGCTTACAATTTTCCTCTTTTTTTTTCGATACATGTTGGCACCCGCCCGCTCGCATAGAAATCGCGAAGATCTGTATCGGGTCATTATTGAAATTTTGCACATTCGAAGATACAACATCCTAAAGTACACCTAATTGTTCCACAAACTCACTGCTACGGCATCCCTGTCACACTGTTATTATCAAATATTGACTTAATCAGCAATCTGGAACGATTTATGGTGACGGGAAAAGTCGAAGGCAAGAGACCCAGAGGCCGAAGTCCGAAGAGATGGGCGGACCAAATATCCGAACGATACATCCGTCAACGTCACATTACATCAGGCGACTGATCGAAACCGATGGAGACATGCAGTTGACAAACTCCGAAGATGTCACGATCCTCAGCAGTGAGGCAACGATCAAGAAGAAGAAGTCAATTAGCAGCAGTACCACCATAACGATGCTTACGTACTCAATTTATAAAAATAATAGGACTATGCTTTCTAGTATTCCTTATTCTTGTTTTCCGATAACTGACGTGATGTTGGTAAAACGTTAAATGATAGCGTACCATGTTTCAAGATTGTAAAATTATTTTAGATTTAATGACACTTTTTTACTTTTAACACAGTGTACTGTAACATTAAGAGGGATTTAACATACTACTTACTATTTTTGTGGAGTTTATTTTTTTTTTCTCAGTAACATTCTATTAGACAGCCTACATTAATTGACATAGGTACCCGCAAAAGCTAACATTTATTAAACTTGGCAGTAGTTTTTGACATCTATACCAACAAATTGTAACACTGGCCATAAATGACGTTCTTTTTGTTTTGTTTACATTCTTTCTATTTGTAGTGTCACTAAAGATACAAATAAACCTGCCCTTCTCTCTACTAAGGGTATCAATAGTGTTTCTGTCAGAATACTTTTCGGAATTAACAAAGTAAATAACTCCTAAAATCTGCTAGGGAGCCTCTTTTCAGCACAGGTTTTTACCAAATAATAATTATGTATAGGACTCACCAGATAAAGAGGAACTGTTAATATCACATCATTTCTCAGTCATGTACGCAACACTCGCAGATTGTCTACCATCGTCCCATGTTGAAACAATCACGTTGAGGCTACAAGTCCAGCGTTGCATTGCAATATTGTTCTCGTAGGTGAAGCGAACCGTTGTACACCATTGTTATGCAATAGAAGAAAATAATTGTATTAGTAAAACTTAAAATATAAAAAAAGAATACTCGCCGTTTTTAATCGTTTTATTTATCTGCAGAAATCTAAGCAATTAATTTAATTGTAGTGTCAAACCACACTGCTAAATGAATCTAAATCTAAGCATTTACTTTAACTTCATTGAATAAACTTTAGCTGGCTAATTTAGAACTACGCAAATTATTTAACTAACACTATTTCTTTTTTTTTTTTTAAAGAGGGAAATATTTTACATGAGTAATCTAAATTAAGTTTCGCAAAAACAAAGAATACATACCAAAGTGCCGTCCATAGTAAGTTTCACTCGATTTTTAATAATGGTGTCAATATCCCAGTGGTGCTCTCAAAGGCCCGGGGTCTGCCTTGACCATAACCAATTGGTACAGATGATTTGTTGTTTACTTTATAAATCCCCCAATCTGTCTGACGAAGTCTTTGTCTTATATCTCGGGGTGTTTGGACTCTTGGCTGCGCTTTGAACGTGTTTAATCATTTTATATTTTAATGTAGGCAATTCAACTGGATCGAGTAATCACTTTCCTTTTATTATTACGCTTCCACAAAGCGTTATCTGCATTTTCTTTGTCGCTTCTCATCATACCATCTCTTGGGCGTTGCGTTCGTCATCACCGCTTCTGATGTAGTCGCGTGAAGGAAAGGGTGTATCTGGATCATTGTCATCAGGGTGGTGATATCAGTATTAGATCGTCCAGATAAATTAAAGAAAAGGTTCACATTTACTCCACTGTATTTATTCCAATTCATTTTTGCACATCACTTATAATTTCACTTGAAATCAGAGTTGTATCACAATGTAGATAGTTGAGGTGATTAACTTTCTTATTTCAAAAGTGATTTTAAAATTGCTTTATTTTCAAACGTAAATAACACTTTCTATAAACGAAATGTGGAGACAGTTTCAAAACGCGTCACTCCTCGGCGGCGGTCGCGCCAAGAATGGCCGCCACTGTGCCCGAGTCGTGCCGTCGAGACTCTGTCAGCACGCCCCACCAGAGGGCGCACTCTCACTTCCGTTTTCTTCGTCATGAGTCCGTACTACTGACCACATGATTCCATACTATTGACCGCATCCGTCAAGTATATAAGTAGTTAATCAGTTATCTAGCACCCATAATTATTTATTTATTTATCTATTTATTTATATTATTTACGTCAAATTTAAGGTATAATAAGTCCGGAGTTCCACAAGGTCAGTGGGACCGATTTCGTTTCAATTATTTGTTAATGACATTGAGCACGATAGTGGACATGATTGTATTGTTTTTGCCGATGACTTTTCAATGGTTGAGACATCTCATAAAAATTAATTAAATAATAATACTATTAGTGATAAGACCGCCCTTTGTACTACCAACCATATTTACTGTATCTGTACTTGTGTTCTCTGGTGTGCAATAAAGGGTTTTGTATTGTATTGTAATACTAATAACGACACTGATAAATTATTTACTCTTCGATTTGGTATTGGGTGTAATAGCACAAGAGTTGCAATTTTCTTAGTTTAGTAAGTAAAATCTCGCCTGAATTTTAAATTCTGAGACAATATTATAACCGTTAAAACCCTGATTTAATCTAATTGCAAACTTCTAAAACGCCCTGAAAGTACGATATTACCACCCCTGTTTCAGACCATTTTAAGTAAAAATGTGCTGTTCATCATTTTTTCTTTTACTTGTATCCCGGAGTCTATTTACATACCAAATTTAAAATTTCTACTCCCTCGTGAAGTGCCTCTCAAACGCCTTAATTATATGATAAGATTGCTCTTTTTCAGGCATCGCTGATCAAATGTGCAGTTTTCAGAGGTTTTTCTTTGTTAGTGTATTAAAGCCTACTTACATCACACCACAAGCCAGCTGTGTTTTAGGCCGTTTTAAGTAAAAAAATTCAGTTTTCTGAACTGTTCCTATACTTTTATCCTAAAATCAATCAATAAAATTTCAAGATTCTACTCCTACAGTTAGTGCCTCATAATTTCGATGAGTCAATGAGTAAATCAGTCAATCAGTAGTAAAATGCGCGATACGGAAAATACCTCACGATGTCTTCTCTCGTAACAGCATTGGTTAGTGTTCAATTTATGTAGATAATTCTAAATCTAAATCGTACCGAGTTCGATCTCGCTTAACTTTGCTACTTGTACTGCATAATACTTTTTAATGTTTGTTTTAAGGCTAACTCGTAAAAGTTCGGAAAATTTCCTTCCTTCGTCACGTTTTACACGAGCCCTAATTCCCAAAAAGCCTGTTCGCAAATTTAGGCCAGCCTATAGAAAACATTTGGAAACTCCGTACTCACCTAGACAGAGGTTTCTTTGACAGGGAATGTCTGGCTTTGTTAATTTACCCTGCTATGAATTAGGAATAGGGTGCCGTTTTCCGGCGTGTTTGTCCTGTTTAAATTATTTATAATATAACGAAATTGTTTTTCTTTTATATTACATCGCATTTCGTTTATATTACAGCGCTGTTACCAAGGCCTAAATAACGTTGATTAGGATAGTCATTTTTCTGCTTTGATTTGTAAATTTCGCAAGAAAGGTAAATTTTTTTAACCGCCGACGAAGTGTTGATAGTTTGACTTGTGTATCTGTAGCATCGTAGCATCCGAACGGATGGACCGATTTGAATGCAATTTGCTTTGTTTGAAAGTCAGTTGAAACAAAGCTATGAATCATTTCGATTACGAAATGATTCATAGCTTTGTTTCGTTAAAATTGGTGCTGTAGTTTAGAAAATGTTAGAATTTAAATAAACTTGGTCGGTGGTCATCCGACTTTTTCTATCGAGTTGTTTATATTCGTATAGACATAAAATCGCCTAAGTAGTGTGCAGATATCGGAAAAGTTATACTCAAATATCATAGCTAACTACCGAACAGATTTAACGAAACAAACCTAAGACCTATTTCGATTACACTGGTTTCCAAATAATCAAAACCGCGAAAGCCGGCAATTTGAGTAACGATGCCACAAACATTAATATTATTTAGGTTTAATGTATGTATCTGTATAATATTACATACAGGGACATACATTAAACCTAAATTAAATTACGTACATAGGAAATTTTGGTTCCTAAATATCTATTATCTTCCATATGTTACCTTTGAGTGGACTGAGAACCAGCTCATGCTGTGCCCATACTGTATTTCGTGCAATACTGTATAAAAATATTAGGTACCTGCATTTATTTTTGTGGACGCATTAAGAGAGATGTAATTTTGTGTTTGAAAATTACATCTCGTAGTATTACGGCGTAACTACGTGATTTACTGCATATAGTCATAGTCATCTATTCAGTTGTCCATCGTGACATGTTATTTCTTCATAATCTTTATCTATTTTACTAGCTTTTGCCCGCGAGTTCATCCGCATTAAATTTTATAATGTTCCGGTTACTGCGGGAACCACATTAATTTCGTAATAAATCATAGCCTACGTGCTATTCTGGGCAATAAGATATATTACTGTTAAATTTCACAAAATCCGTTCCATTTAGAAGTAACAAACATCTAAACATCTTTCTTTAGTAGGATATCTATTCTATATCTCTTCTCTATGCTATATTCACGAGTCGCTTTGGTTCGACCTTTACAATGCGTACGGCTAAGGAATAAAACACGTTGCATGCGAGTGTGTTCCATGATCAATATAATCTGGATGCTTTCAAGGCTAGAGTGAATACGCTATTCCAAAACGGGCATGCTCCATCTTCGGCCGCATCGTCATTTACTTACTTTTAGTTGAGATGGCGCTGAAATATCTGTCTTGTCTAATATTAAAAAAATATATAATAAATATCTGTGCTATACTATATCCCCACTATATTTCCTTGTATAAAAACAGGGCCGCGAAGGCGCCAACCCTGCGCTGAAAACCGCCGCGTCCCCCGAGATTTTGTCGCGTGAAAAGTGACCGCAAGCTGGGCCCCAATCGTAAAGGGACCATGTAAAGGCCCCGTTCTGATATAAACAGTGGACGTCCACAAATTATCCGCGGACCCTGGATATATTATCCGCCTTACAGTACTCACTGGCCACATAAAAAGTGGAATGTAATGCACTGCCGAGGATTTCCGTGGATAACACAAGAGTGGGTGAAATATTTTTACTGAAATGGAATGGCGTACCGGAATAGTGTGAAGTAATCTGGTTCCAATTTGTTTTTCTGTTGAATTTAGCTACATAGGTAGTGCGGTATGTTGTAGATATTGCTTGGAAAAAAATTGCGTGTGAGTGATAATAGGTAGTATCATATGTTGTATTGTTTCGAGAATAAAATCACGTTTGAGTGATAAATGCTTTCAGACTTTTCTTTCACGTACTTATCTTTCAATTCTTATGTAACTGTGACATGCCATTGGCATACGAAATCACAATATATTATACACTTTTATGCAAGAAAACGGACACACTGTCAATTTTTATATAATCGAGACAATTTGCAGACCATGGATCTCCCCTGTGAACTTTCTGGGTGCGATCTGATTACCTACAGTGCGAAGTGTGCTTCGGAATTTCGATTCCATACACCAGTTGTATGAAATCGGAAACTCGACGCAAACTTTCCCGCTGTAGCGTAAGTGACCTGTTCAATTGGAGGTACCTTAGAAACTCTAGACCTCTATCAATGAACAAGATGTGCATAATCAGATTGCATCCAGAAAGTTGTGGTCATTAGTACGGACACATGACGAAGAAAACGGAAGGGGGAGTGCACCGCCTGGCGGGGCACGACTCGGGCGGAGTGGCGGCCATTCTTGGCTCAACCGCCACCAAGAAGTGACGTGTCTTGAAACTGTCTCCACATTTCGTTTATAGAAAGTGTTATTTATGTTTGAAAATAAAGTAATTTTAAAATCACCGTTGTAATAAGAATGTAAATTACCTCAACTGCCTACATTGTAAGCCCGCTCTGATTTCAAATAAAAGTATAAGTGATGTGCAACAAAGGAATTGGAATAAATACAGCAAATTAAATGTAAACCTTTTCTTTCGTTTATCTGGACCAATACGCTCTAATACTGATCTATGACCTTGATGACAATGATCCTGATACATCACTTTCCTTGACGTAACGACATACTTTTAAATACATAATTAAAATTCATCATTTCAATTTCTGCTCAAATCGAACCCGAGACCTCTGCGTGGTAGACAGAGTGTTAACCAACTGAACCATTCAGATCGTCAAAATGTTTTTTCTTTGTGGATTGTCTCAGCAATTGAATGATGAAAATATAATGAATTGATGTAAAGAGCGCTTTGCCAATCCTATTTCACAAAACTATCGACCTTACAACCTTTGTTTAAAAAATATATTGTGGGTGCATAATTGGATGCATGCCTAGCAAGTTATATGAAACACAAAAACAACTACTAGACAGATCATAGTTATAAAAAAGTGGCAGAAAATAGAGAATATATGGTTCAGCTTATACACAGAATATCAATCAGTTTAGTCTACGTTTGACTGATACTACTTTTTACATCATAGTCTTTTGGTCATTATTGGCCGATTTTACATTTTACCTATTACACATTTGACCAAATCTGTATTTAACCGATTTTATCTACCCACGGCGGAGTGAATTTTGAAGGCGTCTTCAATTCAAGGTGGTTACACTTCATGCAGCTCCAATTTGGGTAAAGCGCCATGAGAGTTCCGCCATTTCAAATGGGAGGATTATGCTTTAAGCCCTGGGGCCTATTTCCTACATTGTGTTGATAATTGCCAGGTAACTGTACTTAAGTTACCCATACAAATGTAAATAGTTTGAAATGAGGAAGGAGTATTAACGTTGACTTTCCTTCCTTGGATAATATTCTCGCGCACAATTGTTTCGTCTTTTTCTGTTATACCGTAAAAATCTATTCCGTGCTGGAGTACCATCCTCGGGTACAGTAGCCTTTATTTTTTTATCCTCAAAGAAAAAAGAGGGGTATTATAAGTTTAATGTATGTATCTCTGTATCTATGGCTTTGTGTATCTGCCTGTGGCATCGTAACCCCTTGGATGCGGTTGTCTCTGTTTGGAAGCCAGTTTTATCGAGGTGGTTCTTAGCTTTGTATCGTTAAAACCGGTTCTGTATTTTAGAAAATATTTGAGTTTAAGTAAACTTATCCGGCTTTTTCTGTCGGTTAGGTTATATTATTTTCAAGTCAGTGAAACTAAATTTTTATTAAAGTTCATCAGTTGCCTGTCCGCGTCGGCAGTACGTATGCAAGTTAATGTAGCCCCAGGGGAATTAGAAAATCATAATGGAGTTTGGCATCGATTTCACCCGTGCGATGTACATGAACGTTAGGTACATCGGACAGGTGAAAATTCTAATTCCCCTGGGGCTACATTAACTTGCATACAAGTGCAAATCCCCGGATCATATTAACTACATTAACTTCCAGCGAATCAAGCTATCCTGGTATATTGCTTACTAATAATGGTTTGTGTATGGACAATACAATAGTATAACTCCATAACCAATTTGAGAATAATTGGTGAGAGTTAGAATAGCAAGTGGAACGATGTGGTCTTTGCCTACCTAGGATACTTTTTAAATACATATAACAAAGCAGTAAAAAGTGTGTCAGTTCATTGAATATATTTCTAAAAAATAGTTTAGGGCGATGAAGAAATAGTACCAGAATTTGAATTTTGAAAAATGCTATCTGCTGTTTGTCTGTTTTGTACACACTAGGGACATTTACAATATAGTAAAATTGTCCCTTGGGAAAAAGATAAACTGACCTAAAACGATTTGCACGCAGACGAAGTCGCAGGCAAAACTTAGGATTAAATATTTTACTTTGTAACGAATAATGTACAATGATAGTGCCCTCGTTTTTGACAATTAAGTATCATGTATTGTCATGTTGTACAGTCACGTAATTTTGACGTTAAAATATACAGTTATTCTATTTATCACCTTCACAAACCCTTTTTTGACAAGCTGTACTTTATAGTATTACATCGTTAAGGTACCCCAACATTTTCCAGAGAAGCAATCTCATAAAATACTGGTCTATTACGGACGCAATTTCCTGCCCTACTCCGCGAAAGACGTTGTATAATTCCTGAATTTTCTCTCGGAAAGGTGAGATAATCCGCTGAATATGGTCAAACATCAAAGTGGCATAAGCGATTCCTTTTCCCCCTGCAATGGGGCCACAAAAACTCCCTTGCATCATACAAGATCCTTTTGCCTTGGCTGGATTACGTGAGCTTTTGTTAGTGTTCATATGAAAGCGCCCCTACATTCCGGCCTGAAAGGGGCTTTCTAAACTCGACACAAAAACGCTTCCTTGCAACCGTTGCTAAGGATAGAATATTTAACTACGACGCAGACGTGGTTCGCAAATGCTGTACTTATAGTTGACAACTGTTTACTATAAGTCGGCTTTCTCTGTAAGACACGAGTAAGTAACAACTTACTCGTGTGTAAGGAGTGTTATAAGTTTGACGTATGTCTAGATGATGTGTGGATTAATCGATTTGGATGCGGTTTGCTGTATTTTAAAGCCAGTTTAATCGAGGTGGTTTCTAGGTTCATTTTATTAAAATCATTTTAGTAGTTCAGAAAATATGTGAATTGAAGTAAACTTGGTCAGGGGTTATCCAAGTTTTTCTGCCAGTTAGGTTATTGAGTGAAAGAGTCGCAAACAGAAAGTCTAGTCTAGAAATCCATCTTGAACCTTCGGGTTAGGGTCCAAGTGTAAATTTTCTAATTACCTAATATTCTATTAACATATCCAATTAGTGGGATATTATACAAGATATAGTACCTGCTTACCGCTCCCGATACTTACTAATCAACAACAAAATACATCGTCCGCGTCCCACCAATTTCCTTACAGGAAGTATTGAGAAATGACACACACATTAGCTCGACATTCCCGCGATAACAAGGGCCCCCACGTGAGCTATCTTTCCCCAAACCTACAGACCAACTCTCTGCCCTTTACTGGGTAATTAATGTCTACAATAATTGTGTTGACCCTCATTAAGCTGGCTATTAAGGCCTTTTTACGAATGCTTTATGTTCCGTGCCGCAGCCTCACAACGCACCTGCCCTTCAAGGGAGGCCCCCTTTATTGGTAAATGGAAAACGTATAACGGGCTAAAAAGTATTGGCTTTTTAATATTGAAATTTGTTTTTGGCATTAGAGCGTTGCTGTGTACCTACTATAGAACGTTTGGATGTTGCATAATAATTGACAGTGAAGGTAATAGTTATGTGAAGTCTTTGCTGTAAAATTGTAAATTTTGTACATTAGTTGTACCTATCTTTGTACAATATTTTTTGCAGGTACGGTACATTTGTAATTATTCTTGCAGGTACAGTTTCCAGTAAAAA
The DNA here is from genome assembly GCA_905147135.1 of Blastobasis lacticolella. NCBI lineage: Eukaryota > Metazoa > Arthropoda > Insecta > Lepidoptera > Blastobasidae > Blastobasis > Blastobasis lacticolella. The sequence goes on from LR990041.1 coordinate 20,787,999, forward strand.
CGAACACATTGCGGAGAATCCGCAAACTTTCGCGACTTGTCCGAGTAGGTACGAAACGAGTACATCCGTTGTCACGGCCGTTGCCATGGCGTGAGTGGTTTGGTCACACTTGTTGTGTAAACTCCAGCGCTATGTGGGAAATAGATGCCTGCCGGTATCAAGAAAAAGGATTCTAAGGGAGGGATAGAGGGATAGCTTCTAAGCTATGGTTTGATAGCTCTGAGTGGACGTGAGAGCCATCGGTTTATGACGCGGGGATGCCGAAGACCGGGCGAAGTGAAGAAAAAAAAGTAGGACAGCAGATTCACAGTAAGTACAAGCTCAGGGCCTCGAGTTCGCTAATTTACTAATGGCTCAAGGACAGTTTTAATTATAGCAGAATACTAAAAACGACTCAAACTACTTCAAACCTGCGATTGCCATCCAATTACAATTAAATGGAGCCGTGAGTAATAAGCGAGGGGCCCTAATTTGTTCCTAATTTGTCACCTTCCGGATTGATAATATTCCAAACTGGTCACTATCCGAATTGGTCATTTTCCAGACTTGTTACACTCCAGACTCGTCATTGTATAGTCATACGAAGCCTAAATGCTTTTTGCCTTCTAAACCAGTGATCGAAACAAGTAGAGTTAATATGTAAATAGATATATCTTAAGGTGGGTACTGACTAACGTTACAAGGTGTAATGTAACATGTTACACAGCGAGCATTCATGCAGTCAGTACGTCGTGTTACGGGGAAATTAGCGAGCAACGAGCCGCTCGTTGCTCGCTTTGAGTGCTCCGCGCGGCTGTCGGTTTTTTGGCGAATCCTTTGACTGTTACGCGGTTCAGTCAGTACGCTGTTGCAAATCGATCGGAGACATGCGTACAAAGTTTTTATACTGTCCAGTAATCATTTGGTTTTTTAATATTGCTATCAATGACAAACCACCACATACGCCTCTGTTTTTAAATAAGTTTGATGTCCAGTAACGTTTTTTCTTCTTCTTAATTTGAATGAAACAATAATTAAGTAGAATCAAAGATACCAACACGTCCGTCACGAAAGCGGAGCACAGAGTTTTTACGAGCATGTTACGCCGATTTTAGAACACAGCGTAACGTGCTCGATGCGTAACATGATCGATGCGAATGTTGCATTACACCTCGTAACGTTGGTCAGTACCCACCTTTATACGAACGTAGTTAACCGTGTGGTTGACAATTAAGGCCTTGCCACACAAAAAGCCTAGCAACTATCGCACCGCGCTATAGTTGCCTAGCTACTATCGCACCGCGCTTGCGCCGCGCTCGCGCCGAGCTTTGTGTGTGGCAAGGCCTTTAATTAGATATTGTCAAATGTAGAAACTTCGCCCGCGCGGTTGGAAATTGAACCGTTAATAAAAAAAAAATTAAAATCTTGTTAGTAGAATTTTTGGCAAAATTGGCAAAATTTGGCAAAATTTATGGAAAATATTGGCACAGAATATCTATACTAATATAAAGATATGGTACATGGTAAATATATTAGACAAATTTTCATATGCTCACAAACTTGACTCGTAAAAGGATTTTATATTAGGTCGTTGTCCCGTGCTTATGTTCTATAAAATCGGTTATCAGAATTTAACGAAATACCAATTACAGTCCCAAGATTACTGTGTTTCAGCGAAATACTGAGTAAGGTTACACAGTTTATTCACTGGTAAGAATTTCAAATTATTAATTATTATTATCAGTATGTATTACTTTTATTACTCTACGCAGTGACGAGCGAGTAGACAGCCCATCTGAAGGTAAGCGGCAACTGTTTCCCATTACATCTACGATTCATGCCTTTAGGTTGCAGGCTACAATTTTCAGACAAAATTCAGACCCGCAGGTGCGTAGTAACTGTAAGGACTAAGATGAAATGCCTCATGCCTGTAATTGCGCTTGCTACCTTATCCGTCAAACCGGAACACAACAATGCAAGCATTACTGCATGGCGGCAGAAATAGATAAGGCGGTCTCTTGTTTGACAGGGTCCTACCACCTAATGAATAACAATTATGACATAAATAATATAATAGATGTACGTAGCAGATTTAAATAAAAAACTTCGTCTGATATGATCTCAGATGGACGTCCCTTGCCATATTTGGTAACCTTGTGCACCAGGTTCACATAGGTACTAAATCTAAATAAAAAAACATATTTCTGTTAATATCCCAGTTTTACTCTCCCGCTAGTGAGCCCAGGGTCCGCCTTCACCATGATCCAGGATTTTACAGATCAGATAATTACAGTTGAGCGACTACCATCTGATATTCGTGACTCTGCTACCAGGGGAACCTGACCAGATTGGATCATGGTTACACATTCAGTTGCCTAAATGCAGGTTTCATCACGATGTTTTCCCTCACCGTAAGAGCATCGGTTAGCGTTCAACTAATGTACAGTCGAGTTCATTAATATGTGAGCATTGCCAAGGCTTCAAATATAAATGTACATGGAAGGGTACTTAAATATCTGAGCAGATGTACATATGTTTGATTGATGAATCTGCTCAGATATATAAGTACCGTTCCATGTACATTTATATTTGTAGCCTTGGTAATGCTCACATATTAATGAACTCGACTGTACATAACTCAGAAACGAGTCATTGGTATATGGCCGCAGTGGGATTCAAACCATCTCGCTTACGTGTCGGATACCTTAACCTCTCGGCCACCGACGCTCCTACATAATATTGTAAAATGATGCTTATTAACGTAGGTACCATCACAATCTATACAAAGTCTACAAAAAGACCCCACAATGCCGGCGGGATATCATTGTGGAGTGATTAGGACGTCCCACTCGTCTCTAGGCCAGTGAAGGGGCAAACCGGTTTCTTGAGACCAAATCAAAAGAGAATTGCTCTAAGAGTAATATTTTTTACACTACTCAGTGATAAATGAGCAGGCTGCCCACCTGATGGAATATACTCGTGCTATATAAAGTTTGAAGGTTTTTGTGTAAATATTTTTGTCCCTCGTATTTCAGTATTACTTTTCATGGCGTGCTCTAAGATTGGCAAGGCCGAATTTTCTGCAATACAATGCGTACGGCTAAAGAATGGAACACGTTGCGATTGTGTTCCCTGATCATTGTAATCTGGACACGTTCAAATGTAGAAAGAATACGCTGTCCCAAGACAGGCAAGCACCTTCGGCTGCATCGTCACTGACCAACACATGTGATGGCGGTTAAATGCCGGTCTAGTCTTATATAAAACCATAATAAGAAAGTTTGTGTTTACTGTTTGTTTTACAGAGTTTGTTTCTATATGTATTTACAAGTATGTCAATATGCATTTGTAGCTTGAAACTAACTTAGCCACATTGACAGCACTGTCGGTGGCTGTCAAAGGATCCTCCTCCTAAAACTAACTAAAATAAACACCATTCAATCTAAGGTCCCAGGGTTCTTTATTTGTTTGTGGTTCAAAACCTAGAAACCTGGTGTCAAGTTGTAGCATCACTAGTCTCGTCTCGCGTCCGTCTCTTCAGCCTTTGTCCCGCCCAGACATTCATCTTGTTCCTTACAGCTCGCAGATGAAACTCGTTTTAAATGCATCTTCCCTGGTCGTACTCATTAAGTCGCAGGCGAGTCTCGACCGCATTTTACGTCACGGGGTTCCGTAGTCATAGCGACAACTTAATTTTGTTTTACAATTCTTTATTGTTAATCATTAGAGAATAATAGGCAAGCGGGCTATTTAAAAGACAATGATCAATACAGTCCATGGTAATAGATTAGATATTATTTTTTGGAGTACCAACAGCTAAATAAAATGTAATAAATATTATTTTAGAACCAACAAACCTATAACAGGTCCTCGCATGTTATTTTTATTACCTTTTAATTATGTTAAGTTTTTTAGATACATGATTTATTGTTTGTAGGTATGTATGTAGCTACAACAAAAAAATCTAAAGTAGGCATATACAAGTAAAAATGAGGAAATGGAGGATCAGATCCCCTAGTCTATGATACCCCGATTTATCATGGACAGTTTGGTTATGCGGAAGTAATAGGACGATTTTATCAGACTGGACAATTCAAAACAATTCCGGTTTTTAAAATAATAAGACATGATTTCGTATTTTAGAGACTTAAGTCAGAACTAAGTATATGAGTTTCAACTGTAATACACACTCCTTCACGTTACCATTCTCCAAAAACAATCCTGATACACCACTTTTAATCTGTGCTATTCGTACTTTGAAAAAATATCAAGTGCATAACGATTTTGCTAAAATCTCCCCAGTATGATTGAATATTGTCTATCCCATTCATGTATCATCTAGTTAATTAAGCAAGTGACTAACCAAATGTACATACAGTAATGAAACTTCTTATTTAAAAATTAATAGCCGCGACTTTATTCTATTTACCCTACAAACTTTGCTCTTGATTCACTCTATCTGTTTTTAAAAGAGCCTTAAAATCCGTTGCGAAGTTTACAAGATCTAAGCGTACATAATACTGTGGGACAGACGGCGGGAAGCGACTTTGTTTCATACAATGTACCTATATGTTCCAAGTTTATGATGAAATCAGGCTTTGATTAAAAACCTAGATTTTGATCAAGAGCCGAAATAAGACAAAATCAATATTTAATCTTTTCATAAACCCAAAACGTATCGTAGCAGGGAGGTAGAGGATCGTTCTATAGGTATATTAGACGTCTATTTACAGGCAGGCAAAGTATTGATAGTGTCCTGGTGTTGCTGATGTCTATACCTGTGGCGGTGACCACTTTCCATCAGGTGGCCCGCTTGCCTGTTCGACTGCAGAATAACATAAAAAAACCTGAGATAATATATTAGTGATGATTCTTGTGTCGCTTTTCTTTTTTTCTGTTGCGTGAGCTTTATTTTATACACATCACACATACATAAAGCCTCTGTCCTACAGGTGGGGTAGCCAGAAACTATGGACCGCCACTTAGCTCTGTCCTGACACAACTCCCTAGCCCAACAATTCTTTTCATACATCTCTTCACTTCGGACCCCTTTTGAGAACATTACTGATATGATCAGTGAATGTTTTTCTGGGTCATCTCTTATTATACATACATACATACATACATAAAGCTCACGCCTCCATCCCACAGGTGGGTATCTATTCCTCTATTATACGTGCCTTATATTATGTATGCGAACACCTGTTAAATAAATGCCGGCACTAGTGATCCAGGATAACTCAAGTGAACCCTAAAAAGATTGCTCTTGAAGCAAAGAGGCAATTTAAGAGATTTTGCCGTCGCAAAGACTGAATACTCATTGTTGGCCGTCAATGTTATGGTATTCAATATTAGGGTAGGACCATTCAATGTTGAGACATTCCACTCAAATACTGAATCACGCCGAGTAATAATTTAGCAGAGAAAACATTTTTGAAGCTACATGTCTATATCTATACATAGTATAAAACGAAGTCTCTCTCTGATTAAAATCTTTATAATTATGCAACGTATTTTTCAACAATAGATAGAGTGATTCAAGACCAAGGTTTAGCAAGAAAACAACGTGGGTAGGGGTAAAGTGGGTATATAGTTACTAGGTGTGCGGTAGGTGTGAGGTAGGTGTAGGGTAGGCGTAGGGTGAGCCGTGTAGCTCCGGCTAAGAATAGAGCTACGGTCTTCCCCGCCTGTCGTAAGAGGCGACTAAAGGGGGTCATCGGAGTTGCGGACACTTGTGGTGGGGGCTAAAATGTCCGACCAAACGACTCCGGGGACGGTGTTAGCTTGGGGTAGTCATCAAGCCGATACACACCGGAACGGTGTAGGAGCAGGTTTGGAGAGTACACAACCTGCCTCGCGATGGGCCTTCGGGCGCGGTGTTATAAGGGTTCCGGTTGCGTTCTATTGAGATCCCGGAGCCCATCGAACTGCACCGAGGTGGACCACCGTGGAGTCTTCAGTGGGTAGAAGTCCCAACTCTTCGACCTAGGGGTTGGGTACCTGGATTGCAGGTTTTCTCCACGTTAAAAAAAATTGTAGGCGTAGGGTAGGTGTAAGGTAGGGTAAGGTAGGGGTAGGAGGCCACGCAAACGAAGTCGCGCCTTGTCCACTACAAGGTTTTAATATACCTAGTGGGAAATTTGCTGTTTTTTTTTGTGTTCATGTAAAGTTCATGTAGTGTCTTATTAAAGAGCACTATTTAAATTTTGTTTATATTTTTTACGTACAAGTGAAACTCGTACAAGATAACTTTGAAACTTAACAGCTGTTACTGTTCCTATGCTATGATTGTTCCAATTATTAAAAAGTAGCCATCCACCCCGACTTTTGTGGTGCATGGGTGTTCTCGGGTTGTCTCTGTTATCATCATCATCTCAGCCCATAACAGTCCACTGTAGGACTTAGAGCCTTTCCCACGAATAACAAAAATAAAAATAAAATAAAAAGCCTTTTACTGATTCCTTACATCATGCATCGCATATACATTATCTAAATTTACGTATTACAGATTTGAGTGTTACACATATATCAGATTACGTATGTTATGAATAGTATTTTTGTTGGTATATTTTTTTCCCATGAAAAGGGAGGTTATTGCCATAATCTCTCTATTATAAATGATACACTGGAGGACGCTGCTGCCCATTTTCCAGCCTACAGAGACTCTAGATCTTATGTCTCGAAAACATTAGTCGCCTTGTACGACACCCCCTAGTGTCTCAGTCATATTATGCATGTATTATAGGATTTTAGGGCCATGTTGGAATATGTGGGCCATTTATAATAAATTGTCTTGTGTACAAAAAAATTCTAGATAAAAAAAAAACTATATATTATAACTAGGGCTTGCGAATATTCGAAAATTTCGATATTCAAATATTTTTGGTAGTGATATTCGAATATTATTCGAAATATTGTGAAATCTTGAATCAGGGTTTTTAGGGACTACGTTTCTCATATAAATTTTTTGTAACCTAATTTTTTAATTTTATCTAGTGTTTTTTAAATGTATGTTTGTACAATTGACCATAATTCAATAACTAAACACTCAAACTATGGAAAGAATGAAAAAATATATTTTGTATTTACACCTGATATAGGCTTATGGTTAGATATGAACAATGAACACCTGTTTAATAGTTTTTCGAAATTTCATGCCTAAGAGAGTAAAATAAGGGTTGATTGTATGGAAGTATGAATAGCCTATGTGGCATTATCAAGAGTGACAAGCCTGCACGGGTTGCATCTAATAAACATAGACTTCAAACAAAGGTAGAACACAATCATCGAAGAATTATTTACCGCCCAGACTTGTCTGAATTGGATAAAACGTAATCTCGTAGATGCACTAATAAAAATAAAAAAGTGGGTACTTGCGTCAACCAATAGCCATTTTAGAAGAATCAAAACCGCCAAGAAAAAAGGTAAATTTCTAACAAAAAGCAGATGCATATAATAAGACCACGATAAGTCCGAAACGCTTATTAAAAAAATGAAAAAAATCTCTGTAAGACAACTTATGCCAAGTTTTTTAAACGTCATTCATAAAAGTCATAACAAACAATTGATTTCTGTAGGATCGTTTATTTTCGTGAATTAGAAAAATATTATTAAATAATGGGCACAATAATTAAAAAGGCAGTGCGAGAGATAATGTTGAGCATGATTAATAATTTAGACAAACTAAAAGTACAAATTCAAGCCAAATAACTGAATGTTTACAAGAAGAACTGACAAGGACTGACAAGGACAGATTATCCCCAGATTATTGCCATATCCACATTTTATAATTTTTACTACTGTCAGTCAATACGGACTTATAGTCCTATTATAAAATATATTGATCATAAGGTTAGGGATTACTATTTACTGAGTATGTTTTTAAGAGAAGAGGTGCAATTAGCAGAAAATTTACTTAAAAATTACTGTCAGACTTGGCTGGACCTTATATATTTTTACGGGAGAGTCACCAGACTGGCGAATTTTTACAGGAAAATGTTTTGATGGGATTGTTCCTACACGAGGTGAGAAAATATATTAGCTCTTCAGTCTTGCGAGGCGAGTGTGTAATCGGTCGCTTCGCCTCCCTAATAGTCCCGGACACAGCACAATGCAAAGTTCCTGCCTCACGTGAGTGGAGAGGACCCGCCTCACACGAGGCCGCCTCGCGAGGCCCTCGTGAGAGCAAGGTGGTAGCATTAGGTCAGTCAGATCCTAAGATTAGGTTTTTTACGAGATTAGAATGCTAAATCATTTTTTACTGAACAAGAAAACGGAAAGAATTTTATGTCATGAGTGATGCATGCCACAGCACAGTACTCAGGCGAGAGTTTTCGAGCCTTCGGTGGGTGTGTTCATATGATCCGTTTGAATAAATATCACAAAAATAAGACACGAGTACGTAAAATCAGATGATTTAAAAATATTCAAATTTTGCATAAATTACTATTCGAATATTGGAATGAGGCGAATATTCGAATAATTCAAATATTCGAATAGCCAATATACAGGCTGTCCCAAAACTAGACGTTATGCCGGAATCGGATGAAAAGGCAAGTCATGCTGGTTGGCAGAAAAATATTAAAAAAAAATCTAAGTTGCATGATTTCAAAATTATAGGCATTTAAAAAAAACGCAATATTGCACACCCTGCGACAGACTTTTCAGTCCTGTTGCCACAAATCTTAACTTTTTCCCATTTTTTTTTCCTTTAAAACCCAGTTTTTAACAAATTTTTGTTACTTGGTTACAAATTATTCTAATGGCCGCAAGGTTTTCCAAACAGTTGTAAATTGTTGCTTGAGATGAAGAAGTCATTCTAAGAAGTGTGAGCGAGATAGAGTCATCATACCAAGTGCGAGCGAGACAGAGAGTGACGCCAGGTATTCACTATTGTACTTACACATCACAACACAATCACAAATTAGTACGTTATGCTCCTTCGTTTACTGCGCTTGTTTTCGTATTCGTTTGTGTTGATTTCGTACTGACTACTTTTGGCTTCGTTTATGGACTTGTGATTGCTTGTGATTTGGATTCGGACTGTTTATTTTCTCTTAACGACGACTTTAGCTTTCTCTGGACTTTCGTGTGACTAGTGCTAAGATGTCTGCGTATACTACTCGTGAATACGCTAATATGCACCTTATTTATGGAGAATGCAGGTGTAATGCCAGTGCTACCGCCTGACTTTACCGTGAAAGGTACCCAAACGCTGTTCGTTACCCCGATTATCGAGGATTTACGAATGTGCATCGTTTACTCTTCTCAGAGGGCCACTTCCCAAATCAAGAGCACGGTGCAGGAAGACCTGCCAACCCGATGGAAGACGAGGTGCTAGAAGCTGTCGAAGAAGACCCAAGCACTTCAGTAAGGGCTATTGAAAAAACTACCGAAGTGCCCAAAAGTACAGCCCATCATATTTTAGAAAAACATGAATTACACCCATACCACGTACAGCGAGTACAGACGTTACTACCCGGGGACTACCTAAACCGGGTAAATTTTTCCGGACGATATTGGAGAGGTACAGGAATAACCCACTTTTCTTAACGAAAATGTTATGGTCTGATGAATCAACATTCAAAAAGGACGGCTACATGAACATGCATAACTTGCATGAATGGCATGTAGAGAACCCTCATTTAATGAGGCAGGACCGGTCCCAGTACCGATTTAAAGTAAACATGTGGACCGGAATTTTGAATGGTCAAATAATTGGTCCTTTTGAGCTGCCTGAAGCGTTGAATGGCGAGGTCTACTTGGACTTTCTACAGAACCATCTACCAAGTTTACTAGAGGACGTGCCATTAAACATTTACAGAGAAATGTGGTTCCAGCAAGATGGGTGCCCAGCGCACTATGCTCGCTCCGTTCGACAATATCTCGATGAAGAGATTCCCGGGAGATGGATCGGTCGGTCTGGTCCAATCTCGTGGCCGGCCCGTTCACCAGACTTGAATCCACTAGAATTTTTAACTGGGGAGCAGTCAAAGAAAAAGTGTATTCAAAGCCAATTGAAAGTGAATTTGAACTACGGCAAATAATAGCTGAAGCAGCTGAATTCGTAAATAACAGACGATTCGCTCGAAAGATAGCTCGATCTCTTTTAAAGAGATGTCGAGCTTGTATTGCTGCCGAAGGAAGGCATTTCGAATATTTGCTGTAGTAAAAATAGTTGTATTGGTTAATTAATTAATTTTTAAAATTATTGTAAATTGAATAAATAAACCTTAGTATAAAAAAATTTGTTTCAATTAAAATTAAAACTTTTACAAAAAAAATGGTACCTATTCCAACGCATACACTAAGAGAACTAAACTAAATTTAGTAAACAATCTGTTTAAGATAGACAAGCACACGTACAATTGAGTTAAATTTATTCAGTATGTGCATTGGAATCGGCTCCCATGTAAAAAGCAATAAGTTTTGCCATCTTGATCAAGTAACAAAAATTTGTCAAAAACTGGGTTTTAATGGAAAAACAATTTTTTGTCAACGATAGCAGCTACAATTTACCAAGTATCATACCATCCTGGAATCCTTACTAAATGCGCCAACTTTTGACATAACTTGCCAAACTCGCGTAGTAGTTTTTTTTTTATTCCAGTCAGTTAAACCTCGGCGATTTTTTATTTTGAAATTAGTTCTAAGAGATTTTAAGACTTTCGTGGTTATTCACTACACTTTCACTACACATATTATCGGGTTTGTTACCACGGTTAGTATTGTTTCTATCGGTTAGTTGTTTTATATCGAGGTAAAAACAATACTAACCGTGGTAACAAACCCGATAATATGTGTAGTGAAAGTGTAGTTCTAAGAGATATGTCCTTTTTTTATGCAAGCTTAAGCAGCTGGTTCCAAAATTTTGATTACAGTTTAGAGAAGCATTATTTAGGGTTACACAGCAAAAAAATGGGAAAGAGTAAAGATTTGTGGCAACAGGACTGAAAAGTCTGTCGCAGGGTGTGCAATATTGCGTTTTTTTTTAAATGCCTATAATTTTGAAATCATGCAATTTCGAGTTTTTTCCATTTTGCCATCCAGCATGACTTGCCTTTTCACCCGATTCCGGGTTGACGTCTAGTTTTGGGACACCCTGTTTATATAGACAGAACGACAGACATACACAATACAACGTGTCTACTTCGACAGATAGAAGCATAAATCGACATTATTTTCAACCCACGTCGAAAAAAGGGGTGTTATTAATTTAACGTGTGAATCTATGGCATAGTAGCTCCCGAACGTATGGACCGATCTACATGTGGGTTTTTCTATGAGCCCATTTAATCGTGATAGTTCATGGCTTTGTTTTATTAAAATCGGTTATGTAGTTTAGAAAATATTTGTGTTTAAGTAAACTTGGTCGTGGGTTATTCGTTTTTTGTCGGGTAGGATTAATACTATGGAACGCCAAAGAATACGCGTTATCATGGTGAAAATCCATTACAAAAATGAGGAAAATAATTCGGAAACCTCTTTCCAATGTACCTCTTATGTTGGTCAACTTTCGAGATACATTGGAAAGCCAACCATGATATTTTTAAAAGACGTTCTATGTATTTTCTTGGGAATCAACCGTATCATCGGTGACATCTTTGTTAAAAAGGCATTGAAAATTCCATGAAAAGAGCCTGCTATTAGTATATTTTATTCCATACTGTACAATGCAATAAAAATATAGCAATTCGTTATAAAAAATTTACTTATTATATTCAAATTAAATAGTGCACTATTATCAAATAATAACACCCTAGTAAACATTTATGATAAGTTATTATTAAATTGAAGCCTAAGTCATGCTACTACACGTAAGACAATTTTAATTACTACTAATAATAAACAAAATCAAACCGGTTGTGCTCTCGCGCACGAGGGCCTGGAGTCTGCCTTGACCATGATCCAGGATTTGGCAGGTCAGGTAATTACAGTGGAGCGACTGCCATCTGACGTCCATGCTACCAGTGGAACCTGACCAGATTGGATGATGGTTACCAGTTAGTTATCCAGTCGCCTGAATGTGCAGGTTTCATCACGATGTTTTCCCTCACCGTAAGAGCATCGGATAGTATTGAATTAATGTACATAACTTAGAAAACAGTAATTGGTACATGGCCGGAGCGGGATTCGAACCCGGGACCTCTGGCTTACGAGTCGTATACTCTAACCGCTCGGCCACCGACGCTTAAATTTTTTGTATTTTTTTAATTTTAATTACTAATAATTAGTATTAATTAAAATTGTCTTTTAGTTAATTAACGAGCATAATAACCCTATTATGCTCTACACTTTCAACCCTATTATAAACAAGTAAATAATTCTATCTTCTACCAATTATTTATTTGTTGTAAATATTTAGAATTTAAGTTTATTTTCTTTGCCTGTTTTATTTTCGTATTTACTTTTGTCTATTAAATATATATTATTCCATCGTCGCTATTCATGTATTGTGTTAAAGCCTAAGCCTAAAGAAACTTTCGTGTCCAATTACAGCACATTCCATTGTGTTCATAACAACCATATTTAACAAGGAGAAAAGGAGTGAGCCTAAACTTTCCGGAAAACAACATTCAAACAGCTACATCAAAACAGACCTTTTTGCTAGCCCGTGGGCCTGATAAATTTTACTTAAAGTGCCAGAAAAAGGACGCCACATTTAAACAAGATAATTGTAAAAAAAATGAAACAAAAGAGGAAGCCGCTTAAATTAAATGTAATGAAAGCTTACCGGGCGGGTGATCTGTATTTTTGTTGTTTTAAATTTCAGCTTCTTGCGTTTTCAGGCGCGCCGTACTGCCTTAGATAATGAGATAAACACAGAGCCTTTACGTAAATATAAATGTTTCGTACCAGGAAACGTTTAAAGGATACGCATTTTTGCTATTGACTTACAGGTATTCTATAGAAACTTTTCTTTACTTAACTTAGGATATTTTATTAACTGCATACAAGATATAGTCTTGTATGCAGGAGCTGTGTAAATTGACCAAACATATATATATATATATATATATATATATATATATATATATATATATATATGTCGTAGAGGGTCATGAGCCTAGTCATCATTTTGACTGAGAAACGCAACGTCAATCGAAGCGCCACCTTGCGGATAGCTGGAAATACTGTGAAGACGTCATATGCAAGACGCTGCAGATGCAAGACCAGACATCGTAGGGTCCATGACAACTACAGGCTGCAATTTAGCATTCGGTGAGTCGTGACGAGTTTACTTGTTTCAAGTGAGATTAGAACCGGTTTAGAATAATTTGTTTCCGCGTAGAACGTGTAACGAACAAAATTAAAAAAAGTCCTAAGTTCTTATGCACCACAATGAGTTACAATTAAATTTTGTTTCACAATGAATTATTACTGTCTAGAAACGAATACGAACACAAGATTTTAAAAATTATTTTTTGCCGAGGGTATGATTTGATTATAATTTTAACGTTGACCGCCAAATTACGATTATTGAAAAAAATACAGTTTGGTTAGTAGGTAACGTAATTTTTGTTGGTGACAAATTATTTTATCGAAAGGAATGTAAATAGATTGACGGTAGATAATTTCAAATTATGTCTTGAGTGACTTGGTTAAACCTGTGACTTACTTTAGTTCGACCTGTTTAAGACTTTGTTAGACGGATGTAAGCAACTAACTCAATACGTGACGACTATCGAGCAAAGATTTTTATGAAATTTATGTGATAGTTTTGTTTTCTCAAAGCTTGTGGCATCACCGGATGGAGGTGATTGTGTTTTATCGATGATGGTGGGCTGATGGAGGCTATGGGCGCGTGGCCAACAGATTGTAGTTGTTTCAAGCTTTGTGAGATAATGTTGAAGGATAATGATGAAAGTCCAGATATTTTAGTGGTTGCACAGTGGTCGGTTATATAATGTGATTTAATTATTTTGCTGATTGCACAGGTTGTGCTTTATTTTAGATTTAAGATGGGTATTGCTCAGTTGTCTGATACCACTGGATGGAAGTGGTAGTAGACTGACACTGGATGGAGGTGTTAGTGAGTGCTGGATGGAGGCACTGGAATGACACCGGATGGAGGTGTGCATTCGTGATATTGTGTACTTGGGTAACCGGATGGAGGTTGCCAGACCATTATTACTGATGCGATGTTGATACAAAAGTTGACATTGACGAGGTCCGTGGAATAGCATCAGATAGGTAATATTCAAAAGTGTGCAAGCTATGACAAAGCTCGTTTCGACAGTACAAAAGCTTCAATCAAAAAGTTTTCGCTAGGCGATTTTGTTTTACTGGCCAATGAAGAACGTAACCAGTTAAAGTTAGACCCAAAATTCAAGGGACCGTTCAAAGTGATTGAAGTGTTGGATGGGGATCGCTATACGTTGAAAGCTTTAGACTCGAAGCGTACTTTCAAGTACGCACACGATAGGCTAAGAACGATGCCTGAAGGTTATGTACCAGCAGATATTAATGATGTTGATTGTGCTGATGAGCCAGAGCGTGAACAGTAAGCACTCTATAGGCCGTATTGATGTCGACTATACCAGTAGCTATTACGTAGTCGTAGCCCGGTGGAAATCGGTATCTCTTGGGGTAACTCAAGTAGTCCGTGGGTGCGCGGTGCGCGTTTAGCTCTGGCGGAGGTCGTGGTCTATAGTGACCATATCGTGTGTAGTCAGTGAGTGATGCACACGGGGGCACACGTATGTTGTGTGGCGGCTGATGATCAGCTGGTCGGCTATGTAAGCCGTGGCTATAGAGGGTGAGTATTGATGAGATGACTGAGACTGTGTCTGTGACTGTGTCTGTGACTGTGTCTGTGACTGTGTCTGTGACTGTGTCTGTGACTGTGTCTGTGACTGTGTCTGTGACTGTGTCTGTGACTGTGTCTGTGACTGTGTCTGTGACTGTGTCTGTGACTGTGTCTGTGACTGTGTCTGTAACTGTGTCTGTGACTGTGTCTGTGACTGTGTCTGTGACTGTGTCTGTGTCTGTGTCTGTGACTGTGTCTGTGACTGTGACCGAGACCATCACCATGGCCTTGACCATGATCGACACCGTGACCATGACTACTCAGGTTAATTGATTATTGTTCTTTCAAGAAATTGCCTTGTAAATAAATTATGTCCCGTTTGTAAATACTTTGTGTTAATCAAGTCTGTGATCTGAGTTGTAAGATTATGATGATCTATGAAGTAAAGTAATCTCTAAAGTCTCTGCCAACATCACATTTTCAGCGCATCGATTTTGCGTCGGTCTTTCAAGGGAACCGTCGACGTTTCTGCGCCATACAGAAATATGGGGACAACTCATTAGGCGGACTTTGTTTCGACTTTCTATGACGATTACTAATTGTGTAACTCGTAGACAGTTATCACGTGTTATGATAGTAGGTAGACTGTATTACCTATGACTGACTTAGTACAGGTTTGGTCGAAGAATTGACCACAAGCTGAGAGTCTATAGACAGCTATAAGTGAAATAAAGCGTGTTAAGGTTGCTACTTTGTGATTGGCAATTTCATATTGAGATGTATACTGCATAGTCTAACGGTACCTATTGTGTATCTACGTACAATAGGTACAGGTTATAAAAGTATGGCTACGTTTAATAGGTACAGTTAAAAGTATGGCGAGTACTGTACTAGCCTCTATGTTTTATAAAGGTACTACTAAAGTCTATAAGTACCTACAGGTTACAAAAATCAGACGAATCAACGTCACTGAGTAGAAACGTTAGCAATGTTGAATAATTTCGATTTGTCTTTCCACGAGTTAAGGAATATTGTTTTGAGTTTAGAATGATAAGAAGAGAGCTAGTGTAGAGTCTCTTACAACCATAGGGTCAGGAATGACCGAGCGAACAAGGTACTATGCTGTGATATTCTTATATTTCAGATCAACACACGAGGACGTGTGTTTCGCAGGATGGCCGTGTCGTAGAGGGTCATGAGCCTAGTCATCATTTTGACTGAGAAACGCAACGTCAATCGAAGCGCCACCTTGCGGATAGCTGGAAATACTGTGAAGACGTCATATTCGGCGCGCGGTCGCAACGAACACTTCCCATTCGACCATCGACGAGTCAAGACGTGTAACTAGCCGCTCATCCATTGAAGAAAGAAGAAGTCTTTATTAATTGCCTCGCATCACATAGCCGTACTCCATAAAGGAGAGTGTGAGTACAGAATGGACTACCAAATTAGAATTTGTACAAGGGCGCACGTGAATAGATTCCCCGGCGCACCTTGCGTTTCGGCCTCGCGGGATGGCCATGGGTGGTGGCGGGTCTTCCAGTGACCCACGGGTTCGGTAGTCCCACATTATTATCTGTTACTTAAAATTATCCTATGCTTTCATCGTTTGCTGTTTTTATTGTAATTATGCTTTATTACCTCAATACACTTAACAGTGTATAATTCTTCTGTTCTTATAATTCTTATTTCAATAACACTATCCCGAAAATACCTTCTGATGGATCTTTCCCCTGCTAGAGTCTGCCCTAGTCTACGACATATATATATTTTAATGTGTTTGTTCTTTGTTTGCAGATGTCTGCATAATGCGATGCATGTCTGGCATCTGGATGTCACATCGTCGTCGTCCTCAATTTTATATGAAAAGTGTTGATAGAAAGAGTGATGAATGAAACTGATGAAGAAATAAATCTAAACGAAAACTGATATGGTGGCTGATAGTGCAATCCAAAGTTTAAGAACGCCTACCGTTGTTCCAACTACTTGTAGTTTCCCATTTTGGACTGACGAAACTCATGAAACTATTCGACGCCGACTATTCATATTAATTATACAGAATTTGATTTAAAATGATGATTTCGGGTCTGGGTGTTCTATGTGTCATAAGTATGTATTTTAAAATATGTACGGAGTTTATCAGTTATCTAGCACCCATAGCACAAGCTTTGCTTACTTTGGGACTAGACGGAGCTGTGTAAATTGACAAAACATAGGCATCTGGATGTCTTATCGTCGTCGTCCTCAATTTTATATGAAAAGTGTTGATAGAAAGAGTGATGAATGAAACTGATGAAGAAATAAATCTAAACGAAAACTGTAATCACTGTAATCACGTGTAAAAGTTTTTAAAATGCAAATATGACACAAATATATTGCTTATTCAGTAACAAGGATTTTCCTATTTGCCATTTTAGCATTTCACATTATGTGGACCATTTTACGAATTTCCGTACAAAGCTGTCAAATTAGGTGAATTGCAATGTGAATCATTTGGATTTTCATTGGCAAAGTGTATATTATAATCGTAATATTAAACACCTAACGTGGCCTTTTTAGAACCTCAGGTCGGTGCAGGAGTGCAGTTAGCAGCTAGTCTACACACATACGTCTAGTCGCACGCACACAAACACCGTGCCGAAGTCTGCCGAACTGAAACGACGTTAGACGATGCACGGCTTTCAACGCCGCACCGCTGTGCCGGTCGGAGTGTTAGGTTTTTTTCGTTACGGAATTTCTTGATTCGGTCGCCGCGCTCAAAGCCCGCGATAAAATCTATGCAATAGCTTGAAAATTGCTATATGTAGGTACAATCATTGTACATTATGGTCTTCTCCTGCGGTAAGTATTTTCTGGGCTTGATAACAACCGTAAGGTATTAATGAACAACATTTGATACTTAGTGTAGGTAACAAAAAAACCTAAAGATTGAACAATGTTTCTGGCTCTTAATATTAGTGTTTCACATTCTCTAAACAATATATATTGTGGTTTAAATATCATCCAAGTGCCTAACTGGTACATAAGCGTCCTAATTATTATTTATAGTTATTAGTATAATAAAAAAAACTTTGCACGCCTGTAAGTTTGTATGCTGAGAGTAGTCTCCGAAAGCACTGACAAGTTTTGAAAATTCTTTCACTATCAGGAATCTAACAATATTGTCATCCCGCTTCTGGGAACGCTTACAGAGATCTGAACTGCGCGCGGTTGAAAGCCGTGGGGGACGCTAGTGTCTTAATAAATGCGTTATAGGGTTGAACAGCTTTGCTAAAGCGCTCGAATTGAAATGACTTCTTATTCCACAAAAAAACGTAGATATGTTCTTTGTTCCTGCAGGTACAAGAAAATAGGCATCTTTTACCATATAACATCCTTTTGAATCAAGGTTTACTTTGTGTAATTTGCAAAGATATTTTAAAAAGGTGGGCTCGTATAATTATACTTATTTTAACAGAAATTGCCATTGACTAGGCGTACTCGTACATGCAGTGATTTCCCCTTATGAATTGAGTAATGCATCGTTGAGGGCGAGACATTGGCAGTAATGGTTATCAAGCAGTGATTGACCCGTTGCCAAAAACAAAAATTAAATTAAATTTTTATTTTTATGGTTTGTCATAAGCGCGCAGGCGGTTCTACCGATGGAAAATGATCACCGCCGCCCATAGGCACCTACAACACCGGGAGAATCACGAATGAATTGTTCTGTAATAACTTCTGTATAAACTATATTATCTGTTTTAGAGTAAGTAGTGGAACGTTAGACTAAGCCACGGTTCTTCGAAACAAAATTTTATATCCTTCAAGGATAATATGATCTCGACTCTAGTAGGAAGTCGAATAAGTTTATTAAGTATGACAGTCTCTCAAATAGGCATACCGTTAGTGGTATCCCTGTTGGTAGGGCTGCCGCGAGCGTGGCGGTGGGACCGGCTGCGGCGGTCCGCGCGGGCGGGCCTGCTGGCCGTCGGCGTCTGCGGTGACTCAATGCGGCGCTGTCGGCTTCGCTCGACTCCCGGCGACTGCGATGATAAGACGGCTTTCTCCTACAAATTGCAGTTCACTGGAGCTACATAAGTCTTCTAAGCCAGAGAACAATTTCATTTCTGCCTGATTTATTGATAGATATTTCTCTTTTAAGCGCATTGGAAAAGTCTTCACTGAAAGAATATGTCTTTGTTGACTACAGTTAATCCAGTATATTATGGTACAGCTGGTGAACGATATAGGAGCAGTGGCCACCGTAGTAGAAGGAATAGCTGCCGCTGCGACTGGAGGTTGACTGGCGGAGTGACATAATATAGGCACTTCACTTAATGTGTTTTTAAGGAATAACCTAACCGACAGAAAAGCTTGGATAACCCCTGATCAAAATATTGTGTAAACTACTAAACCGATTTTGTCATTGTCATTGTCATTTATTTATTGGTAGGTAATGATAGGTACTATCTTAATTAAACTAGATGATATGAAATATCAACTGTTCTACTAGTCTGCGGGTCCCCAGCGGAATGCCTTCAACTGGATCTGAAAACTGCATCTCAATCAGTTTATCTGTTTAGGAGCTAGCCCCAGACACCTCAACAGATACACGGACACACAAGTCAAACTTACAACACGACAATATTTTCGTCGGGTATTTAAAAATAGAGTTTTTTTTTTATAAAAATAAAACATCATCATTATCACAGCGTGTAACAGTCCACTGCAGGACTTAAGGCCTCTCCCACGAAAAGGGAGGTTATTGCCATAATCTCCACGCTTGGCAGGCGGGTTGGAGATCGCAGTGTTTAAATATAACTATGGAAAATGTTGCTGCCCATTTTCCAGACTACGGAGACTCTTGATCTTTCGCATCGAAAATATTAGTCGCCTTGTACGACACCCATGAGCGTAAGGGGT
The DNA here is from genome assembly GCA_905147135.1 of Blastobasis lacticolella. Lineage (NCBI taxonomy): Eukaryota > Metazoa > Arthropoda > Insecta > Lepidoptera > Blastobasidae > Blastobasis > Blastobasis lacticolella. The sequence continues at coordinate 20,807,632 of LR990041.1, forward strand.
TGGTGCAATTCTACTCTGCCGAACGCCACACGGCCAAATGTTTTTAACATTGGCCTTGTAAAACTAACGCTTTTTAACGTAGCGTAAATATTCTACGAATGGAAGGAGTTCATCACATTTTTATAGAACTTTCACATTAATTAAATACAGAGGTATAATATAGGCAGCACCGTCAGTGGTCGAGTGATTAAGGTATCCGACTCGTAAGCGAGAGGTACCGGGTTCGAAACTCTTTTCTGAGTAATGTACATTAGTTAAAACCTAACCGATGCTCTTACGGTGAGGGAAAACATCTTGATGAAACTCAGGCAACTGAATGTGTAACCATGATTCAATCTGTACAGGTTCCCCTAGTAACAGGGTCACGGGAGGTCACATGGCAATCGCTTTGCGCGAGGGCACAGCTGAGACATTAACCCCAAGATTATCTTTATACTACAATTGTAATATTTAAAAAATGAAATTTTTGTCTCTACAATTACAAAGTTGATAGTACTAAGTAGCGATTTAGGCTTCGTTTGACCTATTAACCCTTTGTGTAGTCTTGTATGAAGTTAATAAAATATCCTAAGTTAAGTAAAGTAAAGTTTCTATAGAATATCTGTAAGTCAATAGCAAAAATGCGTATCCTTTAAACGTTTCCTGGTACGAAACATTTATATTTAAGAAACGCCAAATGATTCACATTGCAATTCACCTAATTTGACAGTTTTGTATTCGTAAAATGGTCCACATAATGTGAAATGCTAATATGGCAAATAGTAGAATCCTTGTTACTGAATAAGCAATATATTTGTGTCATATTTGCATTTTATAAACTTTTACACGTGATTACAGTGATTACAGTTTTCGTTTAGATTTATTTCTTCATCAGTTTCATTCATCACTCTTTCTATCAACACTTTTCATATAAAATTGAGGACGGCGACGATGAGACATCCAGATGCCTATGTTTTGTCAATTTACACAGCTCCGTCTAGTCCCAAAGTAAGCAAAGCTTGTGCTATGGGTGCTAGATAACTGATAAACTCCGTACATATTTTAAAATACATACTTATGACACATAGAACACCCAGACCCGAAATCATCATTTTAAATCAAATTCTGTATAATTAATATGAATAGTCGGCGTCGAATAGTTTCATGAGTTTCGTCAGTCCAAAATGGGAAACTACAAGTAGTTGGAACGACGGTAGGCGTTCTTAAACTTTGGATTGCACTATCAGTCACCATATCAGCCGCTAGACCGCGACACATCCCAAGGAACATTAGTCAACCGGTGGACTATTTATTATCGTAACCCGGGTGGAGGTCGACCAAGTTTCATCCGTATTGTTTTTAGCTGGATTGCCCGGGCGTAGAGACGAGGGTCTGGATTAATACGGATATTTGGCGAATAGTTCCATATTGCTGGGTGCGTGACTATCTATAAGCCTAGTCATAACCGATATGTTCCTTACTCATCTTTATTGTCTGAGAAATTATAAATCGGAAACAAATACTAAAAAAAAAAAAATTTTTTTTTTAAATACGCTGTTCTACTAATATTTAACAGATTTAATACGATTTGCTTAGGGGCGATTACAGGGCCGTTCCACTATCCTGTATGCCCAAGTCTACCTCACCTGCATGCGGTTCCTCTTCTGACATATGGACGGGGCTCTGGTGAAACGGTTTTTCCTTAAAAAAATACGTGTGGCACTCGGGGACTGCCGCGGTAAAGCTATTACATAGCATTTTTAAAATATGGATGAAATAAGTGAACACGTGACAATTGACACCGTTGGCCGTCTGGTGTCCGGCAGAGTAGAATAGCACCAACCCCTTACACTCGTGGGTGTCGTACAAGGCGACTAATGTTTTCGAGGCAAAAGATCAAGAGTCTCCGTAGTCTGGAAAATGGGCAACAGCATTTTCCATTGTTATATTTAAACACTGCGATCTCCAACCCGCCAGCCAAGCGTGGAGATTATGGCAGGAACCTCCCCTTTCGTGGGAGAGGCCCGAAGTCCTGCAGTGGACTGTTACGGGCTGTGATGATGATGATGATGATGTGCCAATTGAAGATAATTTAGTTGCGCAGTAACAAACTCTTTTGTGGAATGATGATTATATACTATATACTTTTCAGAAAAAGCTGCTTACGTATTCGTCCGATTTCGGAGCAGCTCGTCTCGATCCGTGCTAGCTTCGTACAGTCGTACCATATACATACACGTTAAGGTACAACTAGTCGCGGGCTCGAACTCACTCGTGGAGGCGGCTAAAAAGCACGCTGTCTCACGTAGCATTGTGTCTAAAAGAGATAGAATCAGTTATGAGCAGTTAGCAGCTAGTCTACACGCATACGTCTAGTCGCACGCACACAAACACCGTGCCGAAGTCTGCCGAACTGAAACGACGATAGACTATGCACGGCTTTCAACGCCGCACCGCTGTGCCGGTCGGAGTGGGGAGTGTTAGGTTTTTTTCGTTACGGAATTTCTTGATTCGGTCGCCGATCTCAAAGCCCGCGAAAAAGCTATGCAATAGCTAAAAGAAAATTATTATTATCTTATCGTTAATATCCCGGTTGTGCTTTCCTTAATGATGATCCAAGATTGGGCTAATTACAGTGGAGCGACTGCCATCTGACCTCCAGGGGAACCTGACCAGATTGGATAGTGGTTATACATACAGTCGCCTGAATGCGCAGATTTCATCACGATGTTTTCCCTCACCGTAAGAGCATCGGATAGCGTTCAACTAATGTACACAACTCAGAAAAGAGTTACTGGTACATGGCCGCAGTGGGATTCGAACTAAGTATCTCTCGCTTACGAGTCGGATACCATAACCGCTCGGCCATTGACGCACTGGCTTTTCTTAACGGGTACCAAAAAGTAGTCGCTGCACATAAACAGCCAGAATCCACAAAGAGTCGAAGTCGGCGCATAGACCCGGCGAATACCGCTTGGTAGATAATGTACGATACTCTAGCTACAGTCCTAATTAAGGATTGTGGTTGGAAAGCGATTTGTAGTAAAAGAACTAATAGCGACCCCTGGCTGGCAAATCTACCGCTAATCGCTGAGCCGGGGAATAAAAAAGTGAATAAAAAACGTCGTATGGGACTCGTTTAGATTAGATTAGATGATTTATTTATCAATGAAATTTACATCATATAAAGCTTATGTCATAATATAAGCAAGCCACAAAGACATCGTCAAAGAAAATTAAAATAATGTCATATACAAATTTAAATAATACACAAATACAATCGTGAGCATTGATCATGAGAAATACAAGTGAAAACATTAAAGTATCATTAATTATTTTACTTTATTGCGAAGCTTTCGAAATTGAACGCGATTTCAAGAATTGGAAATATCTTCCAATATGAACATTAATTAAAACTTCAGAAAGCTGATTTTACACAGGCTGTATTTATAATGCTGAAAATCTGTAGAGATAATACAGGTACCTATTTAAGCTGTACAGATGAGACTGAGGTGAAGTCTACTTATTTGCTGAAGCCTTCAGAGAGGGCTGTCAAGGTGTTTTATTTAACATGCTTTCCGCTATCTGATTATGAGGATCAGAAAGTTGAATTCCCAAAAAAATCACCGATTTAAAAATTTTCTTTTTCCCAAAGTGTTTGAAAAGTAAAATTCCTTTGTTACTAAAAATGTGCAATTGTGGAACCCACAAAGGTTTATCATTATCATTTCAGACATTTACAAAATTGTAAAATTTAGATCCAATTATATTATAATCTTTAATTACCGATGTGGTATTTATGTGGATTGAATGGAAAATACATTAAAATTTAAATTGTACAAAAAAATGAAAGTATTTATTTATTTAACTATTAATTGTGCACAGTGAAAGTAACTGAGGTATTTTGGAAAAGTGTAATATGTTTATAGGTAAATGCTGATTAAGCAGTCTTGGGGAATAAACATACCACAGGGCTACTGCCTGGAATGTATTTTCCCCATAAAATGAGATCCATTTTTGTATCACGCTTTTTGAAAAGCAGAGCGACACGCATCGTGATACAAAAATGGACCTTATTCTATGAGCAATACATTCCACGTTTATTTGTTCACACGCTTTTTGCTTCTGAATTTATCAAAATGTAAAAATAAAAATCATCTTGGCGTTAATGTCCCGGTTGTACTCTCGCGCACGAGGGCCCGGGGTCCGCCTTGACCATGATCCAGGATTTGGCAGGTTAGGTAATTATAGAGGAGCGACTGCCATCTGACCTCCATGACCCTGCTACCAGGGGAACCTGACCAGATTGGGTCATGGTTACACATCCAGTCGCCTGAATGTGCAGGTTTCATCACGATGTTTTCCCTCACCGTAAGAGCATCGGTTAGAATTCAACTAATGTACATAACTCAGAAAACAGTCATTGGTACATGGCCGGAGCGGGATTCGAACCCTCGACCTCTGGCTTACGAGTCGTATACTCTAACCGCTCGGCAACCGACACCGGAAACATTATTACAATTTATCAAAATGTAATAAGCGCATTATCCAGAGACGCATCTTCAGGAAACCACGATCACTCTGTCAACCGGCGTCTCCAGGGATCTCTCTTGTATAGGAAAGAGGTATATGGTATATGTATAATTTGATAAATCGACACATTCTCACAGACTGAACGAGGATAAAGTTATATGAGATTTACATATTATTACGGTTAATTGCGTAAGCCATATATATACAAAGGACTCACATTTTCTGAAATAATTTTGATATGACATATGCAACTGTGCTTGTTTGTGTCGTTGCGCTTGTTTATCTTTAAAAAACATAACGACATACGAATGTTAGATATCCTCACAATTTTCAATCTAGAATATTTACCAGCTGTTTAGACTTATTTCTGAAAACATTGAACTAAATTTACATTCTCTTAAGTTATTGTGATCCTCATAAGGGTCATTGTGTACCTTTTTTTTAGTCTTGCATTAATTAATGACCTACTGAATTACTTAAGAGTTTCGAATGTTTTTGATTATGGTAAATAATAACACAACGACAACACGGGCACCTGTTACCAGTATGGCAAAAGACCCCAGAGCCAAGTTGACCCGACACTACACCGAACATATCCCGGACATCAGCCTGTACGAGATTAGTATGGCTCTCAAACAGCTTAAGAACAACAAGGCGCCGGGTGATGATGGAATTACGGCTGAGCTTCTGAAAGCTGGTGGCAAACCTGTGCTTAAGACCCTTCAGAAGCTGTTCAATTCCGTCATCCTCGAGGGCAAAACGCCGGAAGCATGGCACAGAAGCATAGTGATATTGTTCTTCAAGAAAGGTGATAAGGCTCTCTTGAAGAACTTCAGACCAATGTCGCTACTGACCCATGTCTATAAGCTGTTTTCGAGAGTCATTACGAATCGTCTCGCACGCAGGTTTGATGACTTCCAGCCTCCCGAACAAGCCGGATTCCGAAAAGGTTTTAGTACCATAGACCACATACATACGCTGCGGCAGGTTGTACAGAAGACCGAAGAGTATAACCGGTCATTATGCTTGGCGTTTGTGGACTATGAGAAAGCCTTCGATTCGATCGAAACTTGGGCGGTGCTCCAGTCTCTACAGCGGTGCCAAATTGACTATCGATATATCGAAGCATTGAAGTGTTTGTACAAAAACGCCACTATGTCAGTTCGTCTCCAGGACAAGACCACAGAACCTATTCAGCTGCAGCGAGGTGTTAGACAAGGTGATGTCATATCTCCGAAGTTGTTTACCGCTGCACTGGAGGATATCTTTAGGCTTCTGGACTGGGACGGACTTGGCATCAATATTAACGGCGAGTACCTCACGCACCTCAGATTTGCTGACGATATTGTAGTCATGGCTGAAACCCTGGAAGACTTGGGCAAAATGCTCGATGACCTCTGTAGTGCCTCTCAACAAGTAGGTCTTAAAATGAACATGGACAAGACGAAAATTATGTCGAATGTCCATGTTGTGCCTACTCCAGTGACAGTTGGAGGCACTCCACTTGAAGTTGTTGACGACTATACATACCTAGGACAAATAGTCCGGCTAGGTAGGTCCAATTTCGAGAAAGAGGTCAATCGACGAATCCAACTCGGTTGGGCAGCGTTCGGGAAGCTACGCCACATATTTTCGTCCCAATTACCGCAGTGTCTCAAGACGAAGGTCTTTGACCAATGTGTGTTGCCAGTGATGACTTACGGAGCTGAAACGTGGCCACTCACTATGGGCCTTATAAGAAAGCTCACTGTTACCCAAAGGGCAATGGAAAGAGCTATGCTCGGAGTTTCTTTGCGCGATCGAGTCAGAAATGAGGAGATCCGCAAGCGAACCAAGGTCACCGACATAGCTCTAAGGATTGCCAGACTGAAGTGGCAGTGGGCAGGGCACATAGCTCGAAGAACAGATGGCCGATGGGGCAGTAAAGTTCTCGAGTGGCGACCACGTACCGGTAGACGCAGCGTGGGTAGGCCTCCTACAAGGTGGACCGACGACCTGGTAAGGATCGCAGGTACCAGCTGGATGCGGAAAGCACAGGACCGGTCTTTGTGGAGATCTCTGGGGGAGGCCTATGCCCAGCAGTGGGCGTCTTCTGGCTGATGATGATGAAATAATAACAAACAATAGACTAAATTAATATTCATTTCACGTAATTGAGACACGTGAATCATGAGCGTCACTTGATTAGGACTTTAAATAAATAAATTAATATACTTGGACAATTCACACAGCGCCATCTAGCTCCAAAGTAAGCAAAGTTTGTGTTATTGATGCCAAACAACTGATAAACTACTTAAATATTTATATTAAATATTAAATACATCCTTATTAAATATACAACAAATACATCCGTGGCTGCCTTGGTGACAGGGATATCACAGATAAGATCGAGGAGTACCCAGTTTGACAGAAATTTATTGTTGAAAGAGCAGTAGGTCATTTTCATGACTTTCTTGCCAGACTGTATCACTTGGGTCGGGCACGTTTGCTTTATAGATATCGTGCAACAATGAAATCTTACTCTACATTTCATTTCATTGCGTTACCACACCAAAAAGTACGCTTAGCAAAAATTGCCGAATTACGACAGAGTGTTTTGAGAAATAATGTTTTTATTGACATTTTCTGAATATAATAAAAATTGCTTAAACCTCGTCTCATACTAGGTATGTGAAGAATTTTCATTTTAGAATCGTACCCGGATTGAATGTGCTGATTTAATTTTCTTTATGGCAGCAATTTCAGGGTTGTGTCGTAAGGATGTCATTCTTTTGAAATTTTCTACATTATTTATGCCAGAAAGGCGCTTTCCGTATATCGTCTGTTAGTACACGGTATTTTTAATATCCATCATAATTTAAAACCGCTGTAGTTTAGTGTGTAAATACTGGTTTGTCTGTGATAATTTATTTAATACCCGACTTCGAGATGAAAAGGAGGATAATTTGTTTATCAGCTTAGGTATGTATGTTTGTTCCTTTTCGGCACTAGAGATCAAACGCGTGGCGACTACAAGACGCCATTTTGTGAAGGGTATCGTTGAATAGGTCTTGAAAAATCAAGCCTGCTTTCAAGTTTAAATTAAACTAACGTTTGCACTTTACACACTTATTTACTTACCATTCGGATTGTTTCTAACTTTTCAGTTTTTTAATAGTAGTCGGCGTTTTTGGTTTTTGTACTACTTTTTTATTTACTAGTTTGGGTAACTTACGTTGTAATAAACATTTGGAGCTACAAGCAATAAGTCGTCACCGGTTATGTAGTAGAGTAGTGTTATCAGATTTGGTTTCCGAGGAATCGAGTGCCATTTCTAATACTTATTTATATTTAAATCTGGATCTTCGTTGCCTCTTCATGTTACCGCATAGAGTCGTTGCAGAGTGACCGGACCGCCTAGCATACACTAGTAATAACAGTAAGTCTGTTGTCTCTGCAGTACCTACATGTAACATGCAATCCAAATAGTAATGCAGTGTCTCTCGCTTCTTGGATGTCTTTCCACTTTTTTTTATACCACTAAGGTGGCAAACAACCTTGCGGCCTGCCTGATGGTAAGCAGTCACCGCAGCCTATGGACGTATGCAATACCAGGGGCATCATTCATGCGTTGCCGACCCCGTAAAAACCTTTTACCCCTTTCTTGAAGAACTCCATGTTGTACCAGGGAAAACCTGTCCAGGTAGTTCATTCCACAACCTTAGTGTGCGTGGGAGAAAGTTCCTTTGGAACCGCACAGTTCGCGACCAATTTGGCTCCAAGGTGTGAGGATGAACTCCCTGTCGATGGCGAGCGGTGCGATGATAGAACGTAGCTGTAGGCATCATGTCAAACAGTTCTTCAGAATAAACACCGTTGTACAAGCGGTAGAACACACAAAGGGAAGCGAAATCCCTCCGCTGGCTCAGCGGCTTGCACTACTTACTAGTTCTTTTGAAACATTACCTCTTCCCAAAGGTTGTATGGGAGAGATCGCTTAAAGCGATAAGACCGCCTTTGCGCGCATGTATATTACTTTTTTTGTCATAGTTTAAAAATACCGTCACGAGGCCCTGAACTGTTCAACCAGTCACCGGGTCTCAGCGGAATGCATTTTTTATTTTATTTTAAACTATCCAGGCATTTGACCGTCATCACACCTGGTGGTGGTATTTTTCAACCTTGCTTCGCCAACGGTATTAGGAAGCACACCTAACGAGTCCACACTCGTCCCAGCTCATTGCGGTGATGAAGTTTGACCAGACTCAAAGTAGGTAACGGTCACCCATCCAGTTCCCGGACATTGCGAGCATTGCTTAACCTACGTTATCGGTCTCGCAAGCACGCTGCCACTAGATCAGTGCTGACCCCGCTGCAATATTAAAGATGCAAACTACCAAAGGGGCTCCGATTTCTTCAGGCCTAACTTTTATCTGCTATGGGCGGGTCCTTAGATTAGTGTACCAGGAAAACGGCTAATAGGTCACGTTGGCAGGAAATCGTGAAAAGAGTGACATTTGCCTACAAAACATAGGACCGCTCTGTTAAGAGCGTATCTGTATCGACCAAGAAGAGAACTTTAAAGCACCCTAGAAGCTTAATATTAAAAATGCCACAAATGCTAACGCAAGATATGGCTCCTGAATTTTTTACGAGATCCATTAAAGGAATGGGTCCCAACGGAACCGTTTAAGTATATTTTTAATCAACGTACAAAATATTATGTGTACTTGCCGCGACTTCGACGAAAATTCGATTTTTTTAATATTAAACTAGTGGACCCGGCAGACAACGTTCGCGTGGCGTCTTACCCCTACCCTACCCTACCTTACACCTACCGTACATACCTAACCTACACCTACCTTTTTTTTATACCACTAAGGCGGCAAACAAGCTAACGGCCTGCCTGATGGTAAACAGGTCCCCTACAGGTAGATGGTACCCTACACCTACTCTACATCTACCGTACACCTTACCGTATACTTGTTTATGAAGTAATCACCAATAGACAGAGTGAGTAATAAGGAAGGTTTAGGTACATAACTAGTTAAGGTTACCCGCGCTAAACCGGGGCGTCTCTTGTAATTAACAAAAATAAAATGTTTGTTATACCGATCAGCTACGACCTAGATCCCTCTTACCTAGAACCTTCACCGCAATCCACCGTAATGAGAATGCTGGAGAAAAGTTCGCCTTCCCAATGATCAGGAGAGATTTCCGCAAATCCTCGATTAGAGTTTTCCTAACTATGTCATTAGATTATCTATCCCTAAACCTTTTTTAACCTACGTAACTTGGGCTTAATCTACCATCCAGGAAAATGTGGGAATGACGGCAAGGGACTCTTTGAGTAGAGGTGGGGTACTACATATCGATAATTTTGTTTCATTACGTCTCTAAGGACTCTATTTTTGAAACCGCAAACCATAACATTAGAAGGCGAGCGCTCGCATCCAAGCGCTCGCATCGCTCGACTACTAATCATCTTTCATTGACGGCTGCTGACTTAAAGTATTTTATAAAGAATTGTTAAATTATTTTGCCACCGATTTCGTTCTACACTTAACTTTGACCTACTTAAGTTTATTAAGAACAATCAAACATTCATCTATCCACACCATCGACTCTTACAAACTTTCGCACTTATAACATTAGTACTGAAAATAAGATAAATTTTCCTGCTTCGGATATCATAAGTGCATAAGTGCTTTGTGCCGAAATACTACAAACCACTTTGCAACTAAAACACTTCGATACACGCTTCACGTTATCTACTTGACATTGAAGCGACATCGATAACAAACTAACGCACAACACTATCGAGGACGAGCGAGATCCAAACTTGCATTTGACCGATTTTACTGGCCATTCCCAGTAATAGTCTTTGATAATACTCTTTTTATAGTAACGTTGTAAAAATGTTCCGATCTGATATGCTGGTGAATAATGATCACGTTTTCCTTGGTAGGTACCTTGGTGCTTACAGAGGATTTTCATAACAGATTTTCTTGTGAAGTAATGTATTGATTGTAAACAAATATGAAATTATAAAATAAAATAAATGTGTTTAGACTAACATGGATTTGTTGAAAATGGATTTAAGCTTAATTGTGCTATTAGTGCATTACCACCTTTATACCTTATTCACCCGTGAGACAAAGTGTAAATAAAGAAAACAATGGTTGCCAAACTTACAACATTATCACGTGTGTAAGGATACGAATCCTAGCCCAACCTTCTTTTACATGTTTGTGTATTTTAATAACAGTCCTTATCTGTAGAACGCATTGGAGTATCCTTGGAAAGCTTTTTCTTCGGAAAATAAAAGTGCAAGCATTGCTCGGACCAGGTTCGCTCATTTTAATCCGAATTAACGTGCAGATAACAAAAATTCAACTATTACAAAATGTAAAAACGTATCTCAATAATAAAACTTAACAAAAACATTAACTTTCACATAGATTTCATATAACAACAAAATATGAAAATAATCGGAAAGAAATTGCACTCGCGTCAACAAGTTGATCAAGAGTAAAAATGGCGGACATTACCCGGCTAAGAGTGACTAAAACTAGATTATTTAATTTTTATCCTATTTTAATACATTTGAGACATGATAATGAGATAGCAGAAAATGCTGACGGTATAAAGTTCCTGGGTCTCGTGATGGAATGGTCGCATCTAAATTGGAAACAGCACATCGATTTAGTATGTACTAAGCTGACCTCTTTGTGTTTGCCCTTAAAAGATTTAGGCAGACAATCTCTACTGAGGCGGCACTAACAGCCTACCACGGTTACGTGTCTTCAATTTTGAGTTACAGGTTGATACTTTGCGGCAACTCGGTTGACATGGAAAAAGCTTTTAAAGTGCAAAAAAAGTGCATATGGGCTATTTCTGGTGCCAAATTTGACGATAGTTGCAAACCTCTGTTTAAAAAACATAATATTTTACCACTTCCATGTATGTAGAGCTCGTCTAAGCTGAAATGACGCGCCCCACTATCGCATTAACGCACACAAGCAAATTTAAAATATGGACGCAATACATATACAAATGCCGTTGTAATTGGTCATTCAGTTGCCGGTGAGACTCAAACGTAGGAGCACGCGTCGTTCGATTGGAGCAGTCGACGCTCCCACACAAACGAAGTGTCGTTATTAATATTTGCACTCACGCATCGAAATCAACTAATTAAGTAGTGAGGCGCGTCATTTCAGCTTAGGCAAGCTCTACATCAGGGATGTTTGTGTTTTTGTAGCATTCAACCCTGATAACTGGAAGACGTTACGGGAAGTTAGACAGAGAGAAACTAGGCCGAAAATAATAAATTTGTTGTATGCTGATACAACAAATTCATAATTTTCGGCCTAGCCCACTGCTTATAAAGATATATATATATAGAAGAAATATTGGCCACATGTCTGTAGCTCTATATAATCATCTTCCTGAATACTTGAAGTTATTGACTGGGAACTCATTCAAATGTAAAGTGACTGCTTGGTGCTCCACCATTCTTTTTATAGTGTTAAGGAGTACCTAGAAATTAAATTTTGAACGACAAATTATTTATATTTGCAATGTTTGCACACTTGCATGCACGTTGAATACCTACCCACTGTGTAAATGTTAAGAACTGTATATCAATTACTGTATTCTTGCAAATAAACCATTTGAATTGAATTGAAATACAAAAGCTGATAATTCTACGTTCATTATTTGAAATAACTATTTATCTTCATTTGGTGGTATTAAAATGCGGTCATAGTTTGATATTCACAGTGCTGTTAGGTATTTTACAAGACCAACAATAATGTAAAGAATAATTGGTAAATATAATAAATATTTTATGTCCCTTTTTTTATAAATGGTTAGGATTAGGCACCTAAATTAATATGTTTTATGTTTTCTTTTTAAACGCAGGGCCCTAGTTAAAATAGCAATTATTTTATTAATGTTCTGTAATATATGAAAAGATGGTATCATAAATAACCTAATTGTGGTTTGTTTACATTTTGTCTCATGGGAAAGTGAATATGGTATAGAAAAAGATATTTTGTAGCTACTACCACAAAATAAAAAAACGGCCCGCCCCAAGCAGAAGGTTCACTGGAAACAATGCGCCATTTCCGTCACGCACACATTGACGTTACGTTTACAGGCATTCTCACGTAGTTTCAAGCAGTACTCGGTCGCGATTGTTAACGCAAGAATTCGTTGTAGTGTCGACTTAAATTGAATATTATTTAATTAAACGATATTATTATTGTTAAAATAAAAGTACTTGTACGTAACTAAGATTACTTAATAACATACAAGTAACGCACGCCGAGTCCAATAACTAATGGGTGACCATTTCAGACTTTGAGGCGCCACGTAACAGTTTTTAACAGAATAAGAAACCGTAACGGCCACCTTAATGGTTTCTAGTCGGAAATACCTGTCTAGTCTAATATAAACAAAATCCATGACCACCTTCCTCCTCTATCATTAGATCAACTGACAAATACCATAATATTGTATTTTCATCAATTTACATTTGTATGAAATTTTTAATTCAATTGATTACCGGGAAATGGGTCAAATCTCAGGTCAGGGAAAGATTATACTCAGGGTCTGATGATATAATCTGGTGGCGATAAATTATTAAAAAGTGAATAAACAGTAGTTTATTATTACGCCTACTAAAGGCATAATGTCTGAAGCGGGTATGAAATATCTAATACACTTGAACTCAATCTGAACAGCTTGGGAAGCAATTATGATCGCATTATGGCAAGGATTGATATTGATCCTTTGCAAGGGACATGTTATTGTAAACGATCTTTAAAATTGTATTCGATCTTTTAAGTACTCTTTTCAAAATTCAGAATAAATACAGTAGCAACCCTAGTAAGTCGACAAGTTTAGGTAATAATTTTCGAAGACGACGGGAGTGGACCTTCTGTTAGTTTTCTATTTTGTGCTACTACCACATACAACGGAATTGGCTAAAAGAAGGACCTATTAGCTGTCCCTTAAGCTTATAAGTAATTCTTAAACTGCAGTTTATTTTATTTTAGTGATGAAATTACTTTAATGTATTTACATACTTTGTCTTATAAATAAAATTAAAATATAAATGATAACTCATTCTTTTTAAATTTATTAGGAATAATGTATGGTTACAAAAAGTTATAAAATTGTTGCACAAATGTTATCTCCAAAATCATCTTACTAAGATAGAACAGTGGCTGGACACGTGGGAATTCAGGCAAGTACGACTAAATCGTTACAATCACACTTCAAAGAGAAGACTGCCTACCTGTCTCTAATCTGCCTAACTACCTACGCGGAGAACAAAGGCCTACAGATAATTGAGTGAAATATTTACACAAGTGAAGCTTCACACAAGTGAAGTGAAGTTATACAGTTGTTAGATACACACCTGTACCTTTATCAAACATATAAAAGCCAAGAGAAATGTAGCAGATCTGCAGTTAAAGAGTCTGTACTGGCTCATTGGGTGTCAATTACTTGACTAACTTGTACCAAACATATAAGCTACTATAGGCTAACCTGTACTAACATATAAAAGATAAGAGAAACGTGGCAGATCTGCAGTTTAAAAGTCTGTACTGGCTCATTGGGTGTCAATAACTTTTTACATTCTGTAAAAGATTGATATAAAGCTATCATTAAATCCATATGGGCATATCACGGCATCAAATTAAATCTCAAAATCTTGCAGAGGTTTCAAATCAATGCAATGAACAATAAGCAATGCACAATGGTTCTCATGCATATTTTAATATATTGATTATTGATTCATTTATAATATTTATAATTTATTAATTGTGATTGGATCGCAATCGCAGCTCAATGGCAATTTTACACGTTTTTAGTATTTTGCTATAAATACTTCTATCTAGTTCTATCCTAATTATAGGAAGGCTTCGTCCAAAGAGATTAGCATAAGACACATGTAGTCCCGCGGTAGCGATCGCTCTTCTACACTATTTTGAAAAACACAATGTTTACTTTTTTTTTTTGTAGAATCACAATATTAGCTTGATTCTGCGCTCGCGCCCACCTTCATTTAGTTTAGAGTGTATTCCCACATCATATTTTACGCTTCAGGGATATGCTAGTAAGTATGAGCGTTAGGGTGGGAGGGGATGCTAATCTCTTCGGACGAAGCCTTCGTATAATTAGGATAGAACTTCACGTACAGGTAAGTTCGTTTAATCTCTAATTATACTCATGCTTCGTCCTCGCATAAGCATAAGACACATGTCGACTTTTAGAGAAACTTTCCCGTAAAATATGAACAAACAAGTCATCAGTTTCTGATTATTATTTATACTAGGTGAAACAATAATTGCATAAACAATGTATGGTTAACAATACCAAGTATCAAAATATCAATAATGCTGCAATTACTTACATAGATGCATTATTCAAAATTACATTAGCAAAGCACTCATCACTGCTAGAGTTAACAGGCCTGTTATAAAACCTTGCAAAGGGTTGTGAGCTAGGGCTCCATCCTGCGGTCTTTCTAATTTGATCGATGGTGACACCTAGCCGGTGCGCCGCCGAAGCAGCAGCATGGCGGGTGCTATGCGAAGTGAATGATATCGTATCAATTCCACTTTTGGCTAAGGTACTCTTAACCCATCTACTTAAGGTTTGCGTGCCTACTGGCCTATGTAGTTTCTTTAAACCAATAAATAAGGTGTCTGTGTGAGACCGGAGTGACTCCGTGTTACATAGGCGTTTAGTCTCAAAATGTCCCAGTTGCAAAATGTCCACTGGTAAAAAAATGTCCAAGTCGCAAAATGTCCAAGTTGCAAAATGTCCAAGTTGCATAATGTCCAAGTTGCAAAATGTTCAGGTTGCAAAATGTCCAAGTTGCAAAATGTCCAGGTCGCAAAATGTCCACATTGTAAAATATCACTATATAAGTCGCTAAATATTGTACACACTTACTACTCATGAGTTGCCGCTTATTTTACGTTAGGCTTAGTTGAATTTAACGACCGGTTTCATGACTTTGGTGAAAACAAATGATGCAGTATTTAAGCCAAATGGCATTACATTAAATTCATATAAAGTACCCTCAAACTGGAATCTCAAAAATCTTTTTATACTCGTCATGTATTTTAACTAAAAAATATGCGTCCTTTAGATCAAGTGTACTTAAATAGCAGTCTTTTGAAATAAGCTTAATTACTGTTCTTAAATCCTCCAGTTTGAAGTGACTTGTGCCTATAAATTTATTTAAAGATTTTAGATTTAAAATGAAACGCATCTTTCCGTTTGGCTTTGGAATAACGAAAATGGATGACAAGTATTGATCAGGATGAAATTCACACTCTGATACTGCACCTATAAATAATAAGTCATCAATAGCCTCTCAAAAGTCTGTTCTCTCTTTATTAGAATATTGCTGAATTTTTGGTGGTGTCAACTGAGTTACAGGTCGAGAAAAGGGAATCTTATGTCCGTCATTAGTTATAACTGACCACTGCTTATAAAATAAAGATAATCAACCAGCTAGTTTTACCGTGGTTATTGACGGGAGCGGTTCGGCCTCTGCTGCTGCTGCTGCGGATACGGCGACGGTCTCGAGGAGCCGCTGGGCCGAATGCGCGTTGAGGAAGTCGCAGGCGCCATCCTTGGACGTCTCGGCTGCCTGCGAGTCGGACCTGGATTCTTCCAGTTTAAATTCCTCGTGGAATTAGATGTGCTTGAAGTAGGCGTTGGTTTCTTAGATATATGAGGAACCTTTCGTGCTGATGGTTTCAGATCAGCACCAGATTTTGTGATTGCTTTTGCGGATTTAAGAGTTTCTGCTAAGGATTTACTGAAAAGAAACTTATCTATTTTCGTGTTCTGAAGTTGTTCTTTCATCTCCTGTTTAACATAATTTAAATATAAACCTCTCCTTGTGACGGAATCCGCGTGTTGACAATCACAATTTTTGCCGCGTCCATGAGGAGCTTAAGTAACACCGTATCCTTATCTTTTAAAGACATCATACATGTGCCTGGCCATGTGCCTGTGCCATGGCCTTTCCTAGGCAGCTCACAGCCAAAGCGAGCTCCTTCTGCTTAGATTCAATACATTCATCTCGTTTATTGATTTGGTCTGAAACCGCAGCTTTTATGTCAGGATTGAATTCAGGTGGATCAATCAATTTGCAATTTTCCGGTGTTAGGTATTTCTCTTTAAGTTCCTTACGTGATTCCTTTGTTAGTCCTTTAGTAGAATAATGTGAATCTCCATACCATATTTCTTTTCTGACGTAGGATCTATGCCGAGTATATCCAGTAAATCCGTATCTAAGTCCTGTGTTATAGGTATTGCTATCTCGGCGGAAGGCGCCGCGATGTCAGGCATCGCGCTTGACGGAACCAACTCGCTATCAAGAGGATGCTTTTCAATCATAGTAGGCACTATGCTAGAGCCAGGCTGCGCCTGCGGATTCTCATGAGGTGCCACTGAAGGAGGTGCTACACTAATCTGATTATCCGCTACCACTGGTGTCGATTCAATATCGCCCGTAGCGGGTCGCATATCATCGTCCAAATTAATTACATCAGTTTCATCCATGTCTGAAAATCGGAAACCGAACGTCATGGACATTATAATAGGTATGTCATCAAAATCAAAATACCTAGTAAGAGGCAGTCCCAAGTTTATTAAAAACACGTACTGCCCGCAAACTAATTAACCTATCATGCGCAATTAAATAGTTTCAAGTAAGAGGAGGTATAGTTTAATAATTAGCAGTAAGAGACAGTCCCAGTGCTTAACACGTTACGTACTGCCCGCAAACTATTTTGTATTTAATATTTTAGGGGGACTTTTCCCAACGTTTGTGTGAAGAGGCTGTCCCATCGTACTGCCCGCAACACTAGTGCAGCTCCAAAAATAGTAGGTACACATGCTGCCGCTCATAGTCCTTTGGATTTGAGCCTCACCTCCACATTAATGAAAGGTTCATGTGAATAGGTGGGTAAATTTTCTTATTGTATAGTGAACTAGATACGTACGTTTTTTACTTTGTAAATTAAGTCAAGAATTCATCATATTTCATAACTACATACCTTGCGTGTCTGACAGAGACCGCGTGGATTCTGGTATCGATGATAATGACTCCTCTGAATCGTGGCGCCGACTGCGTCGGCGTAACTTCTTTTTACCCTGGCCAAAGACCTGCTCAAAAATTATGGCAATGTAGCCCGGCGTTGTAAATACTAGAACAGTGGGTGAATTCGATGGAATACCTCTAAAAAGTCAATACAAACTGGCAGACCATCTGATTATTGCCTGAATTGTCGATTACAGATATTGAAAGGGGAAAAAAAGGTTTCTTTGTAAAAATTTTCTTCTAACTGTACTGGCTACCTTTTGTTGTGAATAAACGTTTTATTTTTTTATTTCATGTATTAATTTATTTTGCCGTTTTCTTTGGGAACACCTAGGTTTCAAATGAGGATCAGTAAAAA
Organism: Blastobasis lacticolella; assembly: GCA_905147135.1. Taxonomy (NCBI): domain Eukaryota; kingdom Metazoa; phylum Arthropoda; class Insecta; order Lepidoptera; family Blastobasidae; genus Blastobasis; species Blastobasis lacticolella. Next base: position 20,825,619 of record LR990041.1, read on the forward strand.
TTTTTTATTTACTTTGCCATTGGTCTTTGGTACTACATAAATGACTGTGAAGTTTCATGATATCTCTTAAACCAGAGAATATAGATCTATATCTATATTCTCTGGTTTAACGATAGAACACTGTGATTCTGGCATGTCTGATGACGTCATTGGAAACCCGGGCAAACCTTATGTAACACGTAAAACGAACGTAGGTATTTCATTGCGCTTAACATTTTCTTCAAACCCATAGAACTTAGGCATTTCAAAATGGACTTTTTAATCATAATCATTTATTCATTTGTGGTACACAGGTTATACAGTTGTTAGGTACAGTTTAAGTAGAATGGAGCCTCTACGACCTGCCTTCGGCATACCAATATTAAACTTTAAAAATTCTTTCATTGAGTTTCATTGCTATGAAAATGCGTTCAGATTTTATCAACAAGCCTATAAAATTCTACCATATGATTGATCCTCAGGGTTGGATACGACATTAATTTTCAATATTTCATATAAGCGCCTCGATCGGGGCGGGTGCTTAAAAAAGATTATTCCTTGATAATGGCGTTCCGCACTCATATCGAAGGATGATGCAGAATTACCGTGATAAGCACTCGTTATATTAAGGTATCTAAGTCTGTTTTATATGTCATTAAAGTTAGATTTATCTACGTAATAAATAAAATATGTGGGTGTGTAGGTTTACAGGTTCTCCCTCGTTTGAAATAACAACGTTTGATATAATCTCACTTTGTATAATGTCAGTTGGTATAAAATCGTTTGTCATCATTATTCATTTGACCTAAAATTTATTTGTCATAAAAATGTTTAGCATACACTTAAATTTATTTAATATAATAATCATATGTCCTAACGTTTAAATTATCTAATACTATTGGCCAAATCGTTAAAAGGCCAAAAATATTATTTATAAACTGTTTTAATGGGAAAAGTTCTTAAATCAATTTACTGCCGAATAACGCCTGTTAATTGGTTCTGGCGGTGGTTCATAACAACTAACATGCTCGTGGCTTCGCTCCTCGCAACCTAACCCCTCTATAACCTAACGACGTTTCTAATAGATTCGATTATATAGTATATTACATATTACTACATTTATCCTAAACAAATATTATGTAAAATAAACACTGTATTACATGATTATTATGTCAAATGAATAATATATCAAATAAGTTATAGAATAAGCGTGTTTATAACAAGAAAATATTATGTCAAACAAAAATTATGTTAACAAATTTTAAATCGAAACGATTATTATGTTTAACGTTGTTAGAAAAAATGAGATTATATCAAACGTTGTTATTTCAACCAAGGGAGAACCCATCTAATTCGATCTATCCGTTTGGAAGCTACGATGCTACAGACAAATACACGAAACCACATAACTTATAACACCTCTCTTTTTTCGTCGGGAGTTTAAAATACTCCTAACTGCAGTGCAAAACCCGCAAGCCACCTTGAAACCTACCAAGGCCACGAATAAACACAACATCCAATCAACTATTAACGGCTTCTGGTAGAACTAAGGGGATCGCCGTACATCTGAGGGCCGATTTAGATTTGATCGTAAGTTAGGAAGCCATTTAAGTGCCATTTAAGTCCTACCTACGATAAATAGGGTCCAATTAAGATATAAGGGCTAACTGTCGGTCGAGAGGCAGAGGCGGTCCTAGGAACTTTCTGTTTTTGGAGTTTTCTCGTCGAGTACTGGAAAGTAAACCAATTCGATCCCTAATGGTGTCTATGACACTGCTGATTATCTGTACAATTTTGGCAATTTTGAGAATTGGATAGTATGAGAATGTTATTTCTTGCGAATTGGGTATTTTGCGTTTCTGATATTTTGAAACACCTTTTCGGGTAACTTTGGTTACCAAATTCAATACTTGAGAATCTGCTCTGTCTAGTGAGATACGGCCGAACTACACTTTTTACTTTTTAAAGTAGCTGTCTGAAAATCCCCCATTGTCGCGAAGATTATGTTGGATGGGCACTTTACTGATTATTTCCGATTTTCTATTACGAAAATCGTTAGGGCAAACGTATTTCTCTATTGGAGAATTGTAGCAAGACTATGGAATAGTGTCATGGCTTAGATCTCCTTAAGGATCCCTATTATGGTTTATGAAGAGATATATTATTTTCTTGTTACTGGACACATTTTAATATTTTTTTTATATTGGAAAACAAGTTAACCGCCGGACTGACGGTAAACAGTTACACTAACGTCTGGACATCTGCGTCCAGGAGTATCACTTCTCTGTTATAGATCCTTTAAAAACCTTTTCATTCCAATCTCTCAGAATTTCATGTACCTACATGAGTTACATATATATTTATTTGAATATTATTCATAATTTTGAGAGGATATTATAATTTTTAATTTTTTTTTTGTTTAGATGCGATGTCGCTCCTTAGTCAGTATTTTTCTTAGAGCAGTCCCTGGCAATGGTATTTGGTTCGTACGATAACTGTACAAAAGGAACCTTTCCGCAAATTGGCTATCCCGTCTCGTTGTTGAAAGGAACTTCGTGCCGTAAGTCTAGCTGACGGATGCCTTTATGAACCATAGCGGGGTATCTTGTTCGAATTGGAGCCGCCCGACTGGGGAAGTACCTCCACCTTACAGAATATCGCAACTAAATAATACTCTTTTAAATAGTATTGTGTTTCTGCCGGTGAGTAAGGTTTTCAGTGCTTCATGGGGTGGGGATTTGGCTTTGGCAGTGGAGTGACATTTGCCTTTTTGCTGCCAGAGCAACGTGTTATAGAGGTGGGCAACGCATTGGCGATATTCTTGGTGTTGCTAATGTCTATAGGCAGTGGTGATCACTTTCCATCAGGTGGCCCGCTTGCCTGTTTGCCTACCGTATGACATAAAAAAAAGTATGGACTATTCTATTGCACAGAGGGAAATGGGAAAGTATAACGCGCAACGAGTCTATTGGTTGTGACACGTCACGCTAGATGGCACTGGAAATCTGTTAGATCGCGCTAACGAGGCAGACACTCAGTTTATACAAGACGGAAGGAAGTTAGGGGTTCGTTGTCTCTGTACACGTTTCATCGGAAGTTTATGTAATATTTTTTATTTTTCCTTGTAAACGGGTACCGAGGAGCTCAGTTCAGTGGGTTTACTAAACGACCCGAGCCCTTTACGGGAATAATTCTGTTGTCTAAGATGGACCCAGCGTGACTTTGTTTGCTTACACTTACTTTGCCCGTATCTATACTTTTTTCTAGATTAATCTTGAATCAGTCTGAAAACCGCATAAAAATATGTTGCATAGTTTAAAATATCTAAGAATACATAGATACATCCTAAGATACATAGAGCCAGACGGTGGGAAGCTTCTTTGTTATATACTATGTAAAGATTGGTCGGTGACTTATTCTACATATGGCATGGTACGGGCGAGTCTACCACTGCTACAGTTTACCATTAGTGTCTAATGGTTGACTCGCTAGTATACCTGGGCAAGATGACCACTATACGTTTGTAAATGTGGCAACTCCCCTACCTTACCTTACCCAAGTGAGTATGCGAGTTACTTGGGTATAGTACAACATAAGATAATTCAAAATTACATATGCCTTAGCAGAGAGTTTCCACAAGTCTTAGGGTAGGTTAATTATATAACGTGTTATATCAATCCTAATTTTAAGTTGTGGATACACATTCATCTACCTATGTAGGTAGATACGAATTCACCAATTACATAAAGTTTTAGTAATTAATGGATCAAGGTAGAAGTAGCGTTTGTATTTGATTGTAATCAATTTTAATAGCTTTGTTTACCTACTGAAAAAGCTCCCCTTAAATGCCATTAGGTCTTCTGGAAATTCAATAACAACACCTGTCTCTTTATTAGCGAAAAATAAAACAAGCTTTTATTTAGACATTACGGTAAGTAAACAATATTATCTGGGAAATAATTTTCAACAATTGTTGACAAAATATATTATTAAATCGTATAAGTGAAGAATGCTACAGTTCCCCTCCTCCATTTTGTCTCGAAGCTTCTCTTACACTGCCTACAGGAAAGACAGGGCGCGGACAGGGCGCGGACGCGTCGCAGACACGGCTTAAAACATACAGAAAAGACGAGGCACGGGCGCGCCGCGGGCGAGAACGGGGGTGCGTGCGGGCGGGGCGCGGGGAGCCGGGCCTCGCACGCAGCGCTTGCTGTCCTTGTCTTGCCTACGGTCCTGACTGATCCGCGACGGCACCGCGTCCGTGCCCTGTCTTTTCTGTATGTTTTAAGTGGCGTCCGCGTCCCGTCTACGTGTCTGCGTCGTTTGTGTGTGGCCGCTCGCTTAGTTGACTAGTATACATATAAGGCCCTATTGGCGAGGCAGGTCATTTTCTAGAAAAGTCAATATAGAGGAACGTCATGTTCGTTCCAAGACATTTTCTGGTTTCATCATATTTTTATTTCGTGTCAGCTTTTTCAAGTACTTCCAAACCGATCCATGTGAAAGTTTGCATACGTACTGAGTTTCTGTGACAGTACAATATTATGCTAGATAAATGAGGATCAGATGGCTAGGAAGTAGACAGTGTCACTCATTAACCGTTACTAGGAATGCCGTCGACTTTGGACACATTTCATTGCGTTACTTCTTTTTAACAATTTTAACTATTACAAACTATTGTAACTTTAAGTCCGCCTTTGTACCTTTTTGTGCTTGATGTTTTAATAAATAAATAATTTAAAGAATGGCAACACAGTAGTAGGTATACTTGGGAGGTAGCAAATCGCCGAGCTAAAGTGATGGTGGCAAGTGGGGTGTCGGCTTAGCTAGCTCTGCTCTACGATGCGCTAGATACCGTTGAGGGGCAGAAGCTAATATAGAAGCTCACAAAGTCTCGAAGTCGGCCCGGTTTAGATATACCAAATTGTGTTGCCTTAAGATACACTAGGTACACTTTTTCCTGATATATTTCGAATTTTCTTTCTATTCCTGATATTTTTTCATTTCTCGGTAACACTGTTCACAATGTAAGTTAAAGTACAACCCAATTAAAATACCCAACAATTGATTGCGACAACGATATGACTGAATTTGCGTAAAAATGCCGCTATAGGCAAACTATAATAAAAAAAGAACCAACTGAGTCCCACGGCCTTTTAAAAACATTACCACGCGTCGCGCTTTCACGTATGTATGGAAACTCGCCCTCGCCACCGACCACGCGGCCGTCCTATGAGCAAATAATACCCGCAACACCGCTACAAAAAGCTGCGTATTTTTGAGGAGGTAGAATGAGCGCGGTAACCTGAGGGTAGCCGCACAAGTGCTATTGTTTGCGAGTCACAGGGCCGCTACTCCACAGCGGGCGGGGTGCCTGTTAGACCGACATGGCCTGTGTTACCGACATGTCCGAAATGCCTCGACTACGTTCAGTGGCGGATCCAGGATTTTGGTTTGGTTGGGGCCGTATCGAGCCATAGAGGGCTTATTTTGCTAAATCGCCGTGTTCCCGAATCGATTGTGGATAGACAGTTTTGGGCCTCGGAGCCCGATTGAGAGTGACGTACTCACACTTCTACCTTTATGACTCACACATACATAAATGAGGGAACCAAATCCTTTATCATAAGGATTTGGTTCACTCATTTTCATAAGCTCTTTTCTCTAAAAAAGTATCATAGGAACAGGCCATAAACCTAGGTAGCTATACCCAGTGGATCACTATGAGCTGTAAGTCAAAGTGAAATGATATATTATCGCAAATATGAACAGAAATATTCTGCATTTTTGTCTATTTCTAAACTAAATTTGAGGTTTTTGTCGGGTGAAATCAAATGATATGAGAGGGAGGCTAGCCCCCCTGGATTTACTTTAGACTACATGTACTCAAATATTCAAAACTCTCTAAATCAATTTGAATCAAAGCTAAAAAATCACATTAAAACCGGTATCCAAATAAAGTAAACAACAACGTAAGCGATCCATCCGTTCGGTTCGGGATCTACAATACCGCAGACAGACACAGATACGCACATACCACCCCGTTTTTACGTCGGGGTTGAAAGAGGGAGGCAGGTCTGGATCCACTAGTGACTACACATACTCAAATATTCCAATAACACAAACGATTTTAACGAATCAAAGCTACAAATCCCATTTAAACCGGTTTCCAAATAAAGAGAACAGCATCAAAATCCACCCGTTCGGGATCGGTTCGGAATCCACTATACCGCAGACAGACACCGATATACACGTCAAACTTCCACCCCGCTTTTTGCATCGGGGTTGAATAGCCAGCAATACGGTGTAACCCTCCTTGCTAGCTGAGTCAGCGTAATCGCAAGAGCGCCACAGCGGGCATTGCTACGTTAATTGTAGCGCTCCCCGCGGCTCCTCGATGATCCTTTGTGCCCAAAGCGAACAGACTTTCTATTATCCCACAATCAGACTGTAGGAGACAGCGAGATCGAGATTCTTGTAGCGCACTTCCTTTGATGCGTTAATGCGTTCACCGCGTTTGGTTTCAATTACTTGGAATTAAATACGTTCTGAGTGGTAAAAAAATTATATTCATAAAAACGTTTATGATGTAATGTAGTCAGTTTAGGAATTGTAGAAAATCATGAACGAATAATGTTTGTTGCGTAGAATGTAATGAATAAATAAATATGCCCCTCTAGCCTAAAGCAAGCAAAGCTTGTGTTATAGGTACCAGTAAACTCATATATTTTTAAAGAAATAAGTACCAAGTTACCCAGATACGTCACAGAAATTAAAATTCATCATTTCTTTTTCTCTGCGTGTCAGACAGTACCATACAAGTCGTCAGGTCAGATGTTTGTGTAAATGAATGTGGAGAAAGCGAGAGAGGTTTGTCAGGACCGCAGCAATTGTAACAATATGGTATATGCATACCCCTTCGGATATAGGTATTCGGATAAAGGTATGCAAACCCCTGTATGCATACCTTTTCTCTATATTTAATATTCGAATTAAAGGTTTTCAAACATTGAACAGGGACTCTGTAGTTTTTTCTATTTACTTGATAGAAAGGTTGAAAGGAACAGAATAAAACCAGTTGGCTCTTTTTGTATTTTGTTACATAATGTTTTAAACTATTGCGGTTATTATCATACTCGTAATCAAAGGTACAATACAATACAAAAACACTTTATTGCACACCAAGAACATGTTAAAAAATAAAAATACACGAAGACATAGTACTATGGGCGGTTTTATCACCAACGTGATCTCTTCCAGAAAACCTAGGTATGGAGAGAGAACATAGAAATTCAGATGGATACAGGTAGGCAGTGCACACTAAAGCTTACGTACGTGGCAAGAAACTCGGATGATACCTTTAAAATATCTAATCTGAGTTGTTGGGCCACATTACAAACTTGTAAAACCTCATACTACAGTATACCCTCGTACCCGGATGTTCATAAAGGGCATTGTTATTACTGTTTCCACTAGCTTCCAGCTAAACGAGGCGACTGAAACTAATCCGATACGACCGCATACCTAATTACCTTCTATGGCGTTTGCCATTTGGCGCGGTCAGACGCTTGCGGAGGGCACGATGGCTGCGCTACTAATTATCTGAGTATATGTAGGTAAGGTTATTATGAGGAAAATACGGTGAATTAGCCCTAAGAGTCAGAAATTAAAAATGTAGGTCGATGAAATTTATTTCGTACTTTTTAACAAGGGTAAAATGCATTGAATTTTTTCATCGGATATTTCTAAACCGCTGCGAGTAAAGCATCTCTTAGACTGGAGCGATAATATCGCGCGCGACCTGGATAACTTCGCTATTCAATAAATAAGATTTTTGTCAATTTACTAGACAGGAACTTGACTGACATCTCACCAGATGGTAAGTGACGATGTAGCGGAAGATGGAGCATGCCTATCCTGAAAAAGCCCAGAAAAGTCATTCCTGTCATTCTGACCTTGAAGTTTATTGTTAAATAGTTAGACCGCATCTCACCTGGTTGTAAATAACGATGCGGCTGATGATGAAGCTTGCCTGTCTAGGAATAACCTATTGATTATAATTATCAGGAAACACACTCGCAGGCAATGCGTGGCTAGTAGTCCAGGTTGTACTGTTTGGGGAACACATCAGTAGGCAAAGCGTATCGAATACATAAGGATCTACTACAGAAGGAACGAAGGATAAGGATGAACACTGCATAAACATTACTTGGGAATTCTGTTTGAACAGTACTCAACGCCTTTTCTAAAATTATGTTAGGCGCTGCTCTGAGCACTTAATTACCCAAAACTTTTATAACTCTACGTTAAATTCGAGAAGGGCGGACGGACTGTTGCGTCTGTGTCCAATTTGAAATTCATAATCCAAGAGCAAAATTGTCTTTCAATTTTGATAGATTAACTGTGAACGACGGGCCCCACTTCTACAAATATATTTTCCTTTCCACTTAGTTTGCTACAGAATGGAATTTGTGGGAAGACAAGGACGGTGTCATTCTGATTGATGTACTTACTTTTACTTAGTGTTGCCTGTGATTTTTCGTCAATCGTATTTCTTGATACTATCACCATTGGTACCAAAAATACAGACAGACAGTCTTGTTGTTACAATAAAAAGTTTAATAAAATTATTTAATAATTTCTTACTTTTATACTATTTTACCGAACTAATTTAAATTGCTCACTCATTCATCATTACCACACCACCATCATCAATTACCATAATATTCATCATCATAATTTCAATGCCACGCGCCAACTTTCAATTTCCAGACAATGTATGACAGCTATAAATAACAGACTCATAATTGTACGATCACAAAAGTACAAACCTACAGTTCCTGACAATACCAGCACAACCAAGCCTTCCAGTTGGCCAACGCCGGTAAAGTTGTACAGTAATCGGTAGTGCAAGCGGCGTATTGGTGTTTAACAACTTCGGAACTGTCCCCCGGGAAGCTACAGTGGCTTACGGTTGCGAAACTTTTTGAATCTCATCTCTGCTCATATTCACAGTTTGTGGCTGTCGGGAACCTAAAGCTGTGACTTGAAATTTTTTATTTGATACTGCTTTTGGTTAATAGGTATCAAATAAGAGAAGAGATAGAAGAAATAGAGACAGATCCTTGTGTAGCACTACGTTATGACGTCATCAGCTACGCTGTCGCGTCAGCCCTATGTCGTAGTCATTCCAGTGTTACGCGACAGGAAAGATGATGTACGACGGCACTCCTGGTTGAGTTATTATTAAGAACACACGAGTCAATTGTGTAATAAATCAATATCAAATAAATTGTATTCATCATCATATCAGCCGAAAGACGCCCGAAAGACTGATAGGCCTCCCCCAGAGATCTCCACAAAGGCCTGTCCTGTGTCTTTCGCATCCTGCTGGTACCTGTGATCTTTACCAGGTCGTCAGTCCACCTTGTGAGGCCTACCCACGCTGCATCTTCCGTTACGTGAATGCCACTCGAGAACCAGATAGACGAGGACATTTTGCTCTGAGGACCACCCACTTCGAATTCGATTTAAATTATATTACAAGTTGTAAATCACATGTCTTCTCATTTCTGAACCTAACTGAAGATTAAAGATCGCAATAGCATGTAACATGCACAACATAAAGAATGAACCTTTTGACTGTTTAATGATGTGAGATGTGCGTATTGATATGTTTGGTTCATGTACGCGGATGCCCGTGGGAGCTATTGTATGTGGGAGGCATTGTGTTACCTCACTTGTTACTGGGTACAATATTTCTGCAACAGGCTTGAAAATTGGAAACGTATATATTGGCGGCAAATACGATAAAAATTGATGGTGGAAAATGCCGTGTCGTAAAAATACAGTAGAACTTCTATTGTTATAGTACCTTTTAAAAACATCGAAATGTTTTTATTTATTCGTATGGCAAAAATACAATATACGACGTCACATATCGAAATATGTGACGTCGTTTCTGTAGGTTAGGAAGTGAGGGTTAATGCGCTTACGTATTGTACGCGCGTACGTGCGCGTGGGTTGGTGCGTATCGGTGCTTGTGCCTATCCGGCACGTGCAATTCGTGCCCGTTGATCGGTCTACGTAGACCGGTCTCTACATGGATGCCGGTTTCTATCTGGATGAGCTCGTGTAACGGTAACGATTCCTTTGTTTTCTAGTTTTCTTTTACTTTTGTTTTATTTTAAGCCCGAAATCCGGAAACCTGTGGAAGACTGCTAATAATTTTGTTACACATCTCCTCAGGAGCTTTTAAGCGAACGACAATATTGTTTCCGATATCGTCGTTTAACGGGTGATCTTCTAGTGTACCTGTGTACCATATTGTATAGTATTGTATAGTGTACCATATGTTGGGTTTCAGCTGTCGAAAGTCAAGATGAGGTGCTAGCCGGATAGCAAAGGCGTTCGATCGGGTTTGGCATAGGGGAATCTATCTATATAAATAATCTTCTATCGAAGCTACCACCATACAGGCTTCCTGAGGGATTGTGCAAATGGGTACTTACTCGTAGTTGTTTGATAAGCAGTTTTCGGGGAAAACCAACTAAATAATTTTTCCTGTTATATTACAATAAAATATGATATTATCTTGAACATTTTAGACAAAAATGTGCAAATTTTCTGAGGTTAAATAATATAGTTATGTAGTTTTAATTGAACATATCTCAGAAATAAGGTATTTTATCAGCGTAGACTTTGTCCAGAGCGAAGTGAACGATTTCTTGCATTTAGTTGGTTTTAAGTTAATATAATATCTCCTAAACTGTATGTCGTAGCACACAACCGGTTTTACCTGCCGACGCAGTTTTGAAAGAGGTATCTAATGGGACCTTTAGGTATGTAATTACATAATAATGAATTCATTTTGACCAAAATTGTGCAAATACATAGTTAAATTCGATATTTCACACAGTCTTCAATTTATACATTAGTATAAGACTGTTACATCAATATTGTCAATTTCCGGACATTAAATGTCTTTACTGTGACGCTAGCAGTGTCACCGCAATAAGCAAGCAAAATCAAGACATCTCAACCAATACCATCGATTTTGTATTAACGCCGCATAAGTAATTGTAAAAAGCGGCGTTAGCAAATTTCTTGTCCCAAGGCTTTGTCCTCTCCCAAATTAATATGGATGAAGTATCAAGATTTTCGGAGAAGGCGAACAACACCCCGCCCCCCCTGCCCCGGTGTTATGCAAAATATTTCTTGTAAATTAAGGGGCAACTTTCGCGTGGATTGTTGGCATTGTTCCTTGGGAACAGACCGGAGTGGATTTGGACAAGGGATTAGGCCGTCCCGGGGGAAAGTTTAATGATTAAAAGTTCAGCCAGAAGGGAACTATAGCTAGTTGGCCACCGATAAATGTAAACGCTTCGACCGCTGTTCGGAATGCTAAAATGTTGAGTGAATCGTATTGCGTCGCTGGAATGTTATTTTTGGACACTGATATAGGGAGTGTATTGCTTCGAGCTGGGTTATTTCTATCACTGCATTCACTGCATTTTATAAAATGAAGCCTCACGTCGCGTCTGTCTGTCTGTCTTTTCGCGATTAACTAAAAAAATTCTAGAACAGATTTTCATGCGGTTTTCACTAATAGACTGAGCTATTCATGAGGAAGGTTTGTAAAGGCCGGGGAATTTTTCTTGGCGTTTATGTTACGGTTGTGCTCTCGCGCCGGCCGGAGTCCGCCTTGACCATGATCCAGGATTAACTCAAGCTGCTTTTGACAATTATTACATCGCTTGATTCGTCTTTGTGGCTATATAAAAAAAATACTAAAAATATTGTGTAAACTAAATATCTCATATTGCATTTATTATAACATATACCTCTATCGCAGCGTGGGTAGGCCTCTCACAAAGTGGACCGACGACCTGGTAAAGATCGCAGGTACCAGCTGGATGCGGAAGGCACAGGACCGGCCTTTGTGGATATCTCTAGTGGAGGCCTATGCCCAGCAGTCTCATCAGTCTTTCGGCTGATATGATGGTGATGATGATACTCTATAAAATAAATACTTTTTAACCTATTTCGTAATATTTCATTCTTTTTGTGATCATCCAAAAAAATATTATATTTACTCAATGGTTGTTACCTATTGATACTTAGTACCTACTACAAGTATGTCAAACAAGATACTCAGTAACATGTATGCAACATATAAAATCATTTTGCTAGGCAATTTTTATTATTGTTAAAACTTCTAAATAAAGATTTAAAACCACCACATACAAAACAATTTCCAAAATTGCTGCGGTTTCCAAGTCAATTTGTTGCTTCATCCTGTTAAATAATTCTGGGCTGCCATTCACCGAGTGTGTGTCGGAATAGGTTCTCTCTGACCGCGTCAGATATAACTTTGCGTTAGTTCGAAACTGTTCCCGACTAGCGAGTTTGTTTTCCAATTCCTTAATTGCGATTTCTACTTCGGCCCTGACAAGCGACGCAGCTAGGGTTGCAATAATTTAAAATAGGTATATAGAAATACTCTAAAAAGAAATTTTAACAGGTCTTTTCAAACATTGTGGGCAAAGGCGGCCTTATCGTTACAAGCGATCTCTTCCAGGCAACCCTTGTCTAGAAAGAGAAAAAGATAAACATCAGTCAGTCAAGCAACAAAAAATCATTAATCATCTAAGAAGTCATATAGAATTTAGGAGATTCTTTTTAGGGTGTTAAAAATGATAGGATCCATATAAAAAATTTAGCATCTTTTTGAAACTGTTCCCGACTAGCGAGTTTGTCTTCACTGACAAGTGACGCAGTTAGGGTTGCCAAAAAGTTAGGGTTTCAAAATATTGGAGATTTCTATTTTAGGTTGTCAAAATAATTGTATCCATATTAAAAATAGAGTGTCCTTTTGAAACTATTCTAGCCCTGGCAAGCGGCGCAGCTAGGGTTGCCAATAAATTTCAGTATGAATATAGGAGATTTTTTTTAGGGTGTTAAAATAACAGTATCCATATAAAACATATAGTTACCTTTATTTATTATTGAAATTAATTTTTAATCAGATTTTTTACAGTTTGTATAGTCGAAGGGGTTGGTGCTATTTTACCAAACACATAGTTAGTAGTTTTGACAACCCTAGACACAGTCCAGCTCTTCATATAAGAGAGGTAGGAAATAAACGGTTTGAATCGGAACAACCCGACTGGGGAAATAACTCCACTCTACAGAATACCGTAGCCACAACCATTTTCCATGTTTATGGAGCAAGATTTCATTTACTCAAGGTTTGACTTTGGCAGTCAAGGGCTTTTTCCTGGGGCATTTGCCTACTTGCAGCTGAAGCGTCCAAAGGTGGGGCACATAAAAACCTTGGATAATTCACACAGCGTCATTTGGCCTAAAGTAAGCGAAACGTGTGTTATAGGGACAAAGCAACTGATGCACTACTTAGGGATACATTATTGTATATATGAAAAATAAGACTCGTCAAAGAAATTAAAACTCATCATTTTAATTTCAAGAATCGAACCCGGGGCCTCTCATTGGCAGATTAAACATATTAACCAATGAACCACTCAGATTTCCGCTAAGGTCGTAGTGTAGCGGTTGTATAATATAATAAGTAAGACTTATCTGGAAAAATGTGTTTCCAAGCCCTTTGAAAGATATTTGTATAGCATTGTTACCTACCTAATAATCCTATTTTTATCGTCTTTAGCATTATGTGTGTATTGATATCCTAATATTTCGTGTATTAATTTGGTTACTCCTCTTGTTTTCTGTACTATTTATTTCCAACCCAATATAATAAATCATCGAAAGTTGTAATAAGTAATTGTTCCAACTTCTTAAATTTGTAATAAATAGATATCCATTTAAAGTCTCAGGCAGGTCTCGCTAACTGTGAAAATTTTCCTGTCTGGAATATTAATTAGGTATTCGAGTTTAATCTTGATAAGGCCCATATTTTTGGTATAAAATTTGTTCATCATAATTTCATATACCTACCGATATTTTCGTATCTCATCATCATCATCCGAGCGGCCAATCCCGGCCACTGCCAGGGTCCGCTTTCCTGCTTTGCTTTCTCCACTTTGCCCGATCTTCGGCATCCTCACGTCGTATGCCGTTGGCTGTCGCGTTCGACTCGGCGATGTCAATCCATCGCTTTTTAGGTCTCCCGCGGGACCTCTTTCCTGATACAGGCAGGTTTAGACACCTATTTCCCACGTATCCCTGGGGCTTGCGCAACACGAGACCATACCAGCGCAACCGATCCTCTTCGATCTTATCCGCGATATCTCTGACGCCAAGGCTGCCACGGATGTACTCGTTACGCACTCGATCAAGTCGCGTAACGCTACACATCCACCGCAGCATTTTCGTTTCGTTGGCGTGGAGTTCGCGGACGTGCTTCGTCAGCGACGGCCAGGTTTCGCTGCCGTAAAGCATCACAGGCCTAGTAGCCCCTTGAGCTTGATTGGGATTTTAGGGTTACAGGTATCCGCCGTGAGCTCCCGCTATTTGGCCCAAGCTGCGGAGATTCGGGCCTTATCGGGGCCGATATCGCCGGATTGCTGTCGTGCTGTACGGATCCAAGGTATTTAAATTTATCTGTTCTATGGACAGTTTCGTTACCTATACGGATGGTGTCGGGATCCGCGCTGCAGCTGGCCATGTACTCTGTCTTGGCGACGTTCAGCTTCAAACCACCGTTTTCCAGCACGTCCTACCACGTGTTTACCTTGGTCTCAAGATCCTGCCTAAGCTTGCTCACCAGTACGATGTCATTAGCGTATTTCATAAGCCAAGGTGGTGCGTCCTGAATTTCCGCTGAGAGAACATCGAGCACAATGCAAAACAAGTAAGGGCTCAACACTGAACCCTGGTGAACACCAACGGTAATCGGGAAGGGATTAGTATGGCCTACGATGGTTTTGACGACGGCCTCAGTCTTAGCGTACATGTCCTGGATAATCTTAATGTACGCCTCGGGCACAGACTTTGATCTCAGAGCCCACTAGATTATCTCACGTGGGACACTGTCGAAGGCCCTCTGCAGGTCGAGAAATACGAAATGCAACGGTTGATTCCTACTGCAGTGGGACTCCTGGAGGACCCTGAGGGCAAATATTGGATCCATTGTGCTGCAGCCCGGCCTGAAGCCGTATTGACATTGCGACAAGGAGCATTCCTGGCGAAGTCTCTGGTCTATATTACGCGCTGTCAAAAAGCTTAATTGTGTGGCTCATGAGCTTGATACCTCGATAGTTGCCGCACTCCTGCACACTGCCCTTTCCTTTATAGATTGGCGTAATAATATTTACGCGCCACGCGTCAGGTATAAGCCCCGTAGTTGTGATCCTGTTGAATAGTTCAGTGAGCAAGAGTACGCCCCGGGTCCCCATTGTTTTCCAGGTTTCTACCAGATATCAGATTCTCAAAACGGAAAAATAAATGTCCTAATTATTTTGTAAGTATAAAAATTATAATAAAAACGTTTGAGATAAAAAGTCATTATACTTTTTTTTATATTAGAAAATTGTAAACAACAAGTAACTAAATCAATTCGGCAGTAGTCCTGTAGCAGCGTGCGTGCGAGACCAACTACCAATGGCAACGCTCGCAGAGACCGGGACCCAACTGTCACCCAGCTTCGTGCTTCGAGGCTACTCGAACTTCAGCACCGCAACGAGCTCGCCAATCGATAGGTGTGCCTATTAATACCATTAGCGAAGTAAGGTCTTCCGCTGAAGACCCTGAGACTGGTTGAACAGACTCGAGACTCGATTGGCACCCCGTACCGGTATGATAATCATCAACCTAGCATTTATCCTGGCTTCTGTCAGGGTCCGCTTTCCTAATAATTTATATCCATTTCGCCCGGTCTTGACGGTATATTTTATTTAGGTGTTCTCTTTACTTTAAAATATATTTTTGCTTTTTAAATCTCTAGAGCTGTTTCAGCGTGATCTTATACATTATTCATCCGAAATTAAAATATTGATAAAATTTTTGTATAAAAGAGAAACTAGCAAGTTTAAGTTTTCAGTGGACCTTATTAGTATCTGAGGACAAACTAAAGACAGTTCAATCAACTGAGAGATTGTTAAGTAATCAGAGAAATATACAATAACTTATTTAACTATTTAACTTGTCTCTATTTGTATAGGCAGGTCTTTAACTTATAGTTTATGAGTAATCTGCTCAGAATAAACATAACTTATTAAAACAATTTTACTTAACACCGATACACAGAGACACAGAGCCAGTGACACAAACACACACTTCGAACTTATAACAACCCAGTGGTTGTAAAAATGATTGCCTGCGACTTTGACCACATTGAACATTCCGTGTTCGGTTTGAATTCTAGATATGTTTTTCTGGTTAGCAAGCTTTACACTACAAAAAATCATCAAAACCCTTTCAGCAGTTTTAGCGGGGAGTATAACTATTATCAAACATTCATAATTAGTAACTTTAATGTATATAATTTAGTAGGTTACCTTTTACGATAGCCATACCTAATGAAAGGCGTTGATGCCATTTCTACTCCACCGGACACCACGTAGCTAAATATAAAAATGGACTAACTACGAAATAGTAGCAAAACCGACTGTTATTACTCTATCAATGTATTTAATTTTTATCTATATCTATACATAGTAGGTATACAACAAAGTCGCTTCCCGCCGTCTGTCTATATGTATAAATAAATAATCGTGGACAAATTCACACAGCGCCATCTAGCCCCAAACTAAGCAAAGCCTATACTATTAGTGCTAGCTAACTGATACACTACTCATATAGTTTTTTAAATACATACTTATTATACATAGAACACCCAGACCCTTAACAGAAAGGGACCGCTTCCCTTGCCCGGCCGGGAATCGAACCCGGGACCTCTTGCGTGGCTGACTGGCATGTTGACCACAGAACCATTCAGGTCGTCAAATATATATCAAATATAATCGTCAAACGTATCTATGTACGCTTAGATCTTTCAAACTACGTAACGGATTTTAATTTTAATGTGTTCAACCATAGATAGAGTGCTTCAAGAGGAAGGTTTATAAGCAAGAAAAATAGGTATCTAGGGGTAAAGTTGGTTTACGCGAATGAAGTCGCCCCGGGTTCATTAGTATTATATAGAAAATAATAGTAAAATGCAACAAAAAAAGGACGGAATAGACAGAATGACAAGGCTTTCTTATATATTAGACAAGACAGGCATTTGACTACCATCTCACCTGTTGGTAAGTGACGATGCGGCCGAAGATGATAGCTTAAATCGCTGACGGAGATAAAAATGTAGATGGCGCGCGTTACCATCCAACAAAGGCTTTATATTCCTACTGGGCGTAGGATTCAGAACTACAAGTAATCAATATAGGTACTTACATATAATGAAACAGTAAAAAAATGTAAAATGTATTTACAAAAAAATGTATTTAAAGGATGACATAGAGCATTAGAATTTTTAAAACTTTTGTCTGTCTAGTTGTCTGTTTATACACGCTAATCACCAAAACTACAATACGGATTTGAATGAAACTTATTATGTGATGTAGCTATTAAGTCTGGGCAGCATATAGCATATACCTAATCATTATGGAAACTGGAACACCTGATTTAGAACCATAATAATTATAGACCAGCTAAACTATAAGAAATATGGAAATGGTGCCGAATGCATTTTGTTAGGGATTTCATAGTTTGGTAGTTTGGAGTCCAACTTAATATCTAAGCTATTTTTCAAGTAATTCGGTTTGGTAAAACTAAAGATACACCTTGATCTCTCCGTAGTACTAGCTTTCATACATTAGAGAGATTATTATATTAGACGGGACTTGGACGCGACGTACCTTTATGATTTGGTTTTCCCGACGTTTCGGTAGGGTTACACCCACCGTGGTCACGAGACGACTGCCGTAGGAGGTGACAGCTGCGGTGATGTGCTGGTAGACTCCTACCCTCACATAAATTTGTCAATTTGTTGTTGATTCGGAACTGCACGACTAATATAATAATATGTGTAAAGAACGCGAGTTGATTTTTGAAACAAATATTAGAGAGAATATTTAAAATTGTCACCCGGGAAAAAGATAAACTGCCTTAAAAACTAATAAAGAAAATGAGTTTCATATTCAGTTTCTTAGATTAATGTAAAATACTCAAGCATTCTGGGAATGAAGAAAAGCTGTTTATGACGGTTTTCGAGAAATAGCAATTTAATTTATTTCCATTACATTAGAAACATAAATTTTCTTTCATTCGTTTGTGACACTTTTCTTGTGAAAAACTGATACCTAGCTTATACTAAGGCTGTATCAAAATATAGTCTGATTACTATTCATCTTTATAATAACAGCTTAAATTTTCAAGTATTATTTTTAATAAAGTAGGTGTTATAAGTTTGGCGTGTGTATCTGTGTGTCTGTATCTGATTAAACCGGACGCACGATCATATCGACTTCGAAGCTTTGAGTTCTTAGCTTGATTCATTAAAATCGGTTCAGCAGTTTGGGAAACATTTGAGATTGTAGACTTTGTCAGGAGTTTACCGACGTCTGTTTGTTATGATCTTGTTTTTTACATCATCATCACAGCCCGTAACGGTCCACTGCAGGACTTAGGGCCTTTCCTATGAAAGGGGAGGTTATTGCCATAATCTCCACGCTTGGTAGGCGGGTTGGAGATCGCAGTGTTTAAATAGACCAAGGGAAAATGCTGCTGCCCATTTTCCAGATTACGGAGACTCTTGATCTTTCGCCTCGAAAACATTAGTCGCCTTGTACCCATGAGTGTAAGAGGTTGGTGCTATTCTACTTTGCTGGAGCACAACTGGGACATCAACGCCAAGATGATTTTAATATATTCTCTATATATATTGTCAGCAGTTTACCGACGTCTGTTTGTTATGATATTTTTTTTTACATCATCATCACAGCCTGTAACAGTCCACTGCAGGACTTAGGGCCTCTCCCATGAGAGGGGAGGTTATTGCAATAATCTTCACGCTTGGCAAGCGGGTTGGGAATTCATCATATCAGCCAGAAGACGCCCACTGCTGGGCATAGGCCTCCCCCAGATTGGGGATTGCCGGGTTTTTTTAATATAGAAATGGAAAACGCTGATGCCCATTTTCCAGCCTTCGGAGACACTAGAACTTTAGCCTCGAAAACATTAGTCGCCTTGTACGACTCCCACGAATGTAAGGGGTTGGTGCTATATTACTCTGCCGGATACCACACGGCCAAGCTCTCTATGCTCGCTCAAAACTTAACTCAACATTATACCAAGGGAATATGGCAGTGTCTAACGTTGTGGGCGGCATATTGGTTCCTGAGCGTATAGCGATTGAGTTAAAACGTAACTGGATACCGATTCTGGTGTGCAATGCAGTTGTTATTATGTTGCAATGTAACTGTGATGTTACTATAACTACGTCGAGGTATCGAGTCAGTCCCAGCATCAACCCAGTTAAATTACAGTTAAATCATTGTGCGACCCAATGTCAAAACACGTTTTCGTTGACAGAATTGAAGGCAGTTTGGCAACTAAGAAAGATGCAACTTAGTAATTTATTTATTTATTGGAGTACCAACAGCCATATAAAACCATAACGCAACTAAAGTACCAGAAATCGAATTGAGGAAAAGTTCGAAATCATGAAAGTTGCAACTCTACATCTGTAATGTTACTGCAACTGAGACGAATTCTGTACCAGAATCGAAGCCCTAGGCAAAGCTAGGGTGTTATGTGGAGTTCTGAGTGAAGAGAGGGTTCAAGCCACCCAAAACTAAGACACCTTTAGCCAAAAGGTGAATACGAAACTTTTTAAACCATCTGTGAGACAATAAATAAGCAATAAAGCTTCTGATTTAACAAATTCTGGAGGTAAATCAGTATCGTTTCATGACATTTTCGTATTAGTATTGAAATAACATAAATGTTTAGTTTTTAAATTAACATTTCCGATTTGCTCAATTTAAGCAGAATATGTTTCAGTTTTCAGTTAAAACACAATGCAATCACGCCTTTTTCTTTATTTATTGTGTGTGAAGATAATTACGATTTTCGATTACATTTTCTTTGCAAAACCCGCACGTTAAGAGTTTTCATTTAAATCCTAACATTCCAAATCCAAAACACTTTACTTCCCATGGGAGTTTCGTACAATATTACCTCCCTGCGAGCATTAACGCCCAGGATTACGTCAACATTTCGTGACACATAATTGTCGAGCAGCAGTGCAAAATCAATGAAGACAACAGACTGACCGCTCGGACGAATATAATGTGTCTCATTGTTTAGCCGTAACAATTCGCTGCTCAAATTGGGCGGGTGATTCCATTGACTGGGAACCACGGCAATAATTCACCAGCATTATCAAACAGCGTTACGTAACACCCATTATGAGTGTTTGCGGCCCTGGTGGACGATTCTAAATCCAAATCACTTTACTTCCCGTGGGAGTTTCATATAATATTACCTCTCTACTGGTATTAACGTCACGCTTGACATCGACCTTTCCTGATTGGACTTTGTCAAGCAGTGCAAAATCAATGCAGACAACAGACTGACCACTCGGACCAATATAATGTGTCTCATTGTTTGGCCGACGCAATTCGCCGCTCAAATTGGGCGGTTGATTCCATTGACTGGGAGCCACGGCAATAATTCACCAGCATTATCAAACGGCGTTACGTAACACCCATTATGAGTGTTTGCGGCCCTGGTGGGCGATTCATCGTCATTCATCATACGTAATCGTTGCCTCGTTTTCGGTCGCGTCGTACTATCGGGACTTGTACGGGAGCGGGGATGAGGCGTAGTGAAGGTTGGGCACTGTTCTGATATAATGTTGAAATTCATATTTGTAGTGTATTATCTTCTGTTGATGCGATTGTTTTCGTATAGGTAATGTAATAATCGACGACCCTGAGTGGTTCAGTTGGTTAACGTCTGCCACGCAAGGTCCAAGGTCCGGCCAAGAAGAAATTGAAACAATAAATTTTTATTTCTGTTGCGGGTCTGGGTGTTATGTGTATTATAAGTATGTATTTAAAAGTATATAAGTAGTTTATCAGTTATCTAGCACCCATAACACAAGCTTTGCTCCGAGAAGTGTCAAGTATTATTAAAAATCTCAAAAATAAGAAAAGTTATGGTATAGATGAAATTCCGCCTACATTGGTTAAATTATGTGTTGAAGAGCTTGCGCCTATCTTCTGTAGACTAATTAATCAGTCCTTCGAGGAAGGAACTTTCCCTGACCTCCTGAAAAAGGCAATAATAAGACCCATCCATAAAAAAGGTATTAAAACAGACCCAAATAATTATCGTCCTATTGCGATGTTACCAACGGCTTCAAAGATTTTTGAAAAGGCAATGTGCGACCGAATTTATAAATTTTGTGAGAAATACGGCATTTTCAACGAAAGCCAAAATGGGTTTCGTAAGGGTTTCAACCACCTTGGCTGTATATAAATTCATGCAGGAAGTTTATAACGTAGTAAACGATGGTAAATATGCGGTAGAGCTGTGCTTGGACATGACTAAGGCATATGACAAAGTCCAACATAAAATTATATTAGATTAGTTATATGGAATAGGAGTACGCGGTGCTGCACATAAATGGTTAACATCCTACTTGAGAAATCGCGAGCAATTTGTAGAGGTTGAACATTACAGTGTTGACACTAAGAATATACAGACAGTGAAATCTCATCGCAATATTATTAATGCATCTATTCCGCAGGGTAGTGTCATTGGGTGTCTGCTGTTTCTCATATATATCAATGACATCCCTAAAGCTATAGAGGTACCACTTTGTGTTCTGTTTGCTGATGACATATCCCTACTCATCTCAAAATATCACAAATATAGAGCAACAGCTTACCTCAGCAATGGACGAAGTAGTGCAATGGATGAACGACCACAGCCTTGATAAAAATTTTACCAAAACTAAGATCATAACTTTCCATCCGCGCCAAAAAAATCCATTACATCTAGATTTCAACTATGGTAGCATGAAACTGGAAGTTGTAAATGAGTTTACGTTGCTCGGATTAGCCGTGTAAACACATATGAATTGGAAGACGCATGTTCTTAAGATAAAAAATAAACTTTCAAGTTTCTCGTATGCACTTCATGAAATCAAGAAAGTCACTGATTTAAAAACTGCCTTAGTGGCCTATTATGCATATGCCTATGCTTGGCTTAATTATGGTATTATATTATGGGGTAACAGCCCGGGAGCGTCGGATTTGTTCACCATGCTGAAGAAGCTTATAAGAATACTTAACTTAGACTCAATAGACAGTTGTAAACCACACTTCCGAAGAAACTGTATACTTACACAGCCATCTTTGTATATATTTGGGGTCTGTAGGTTTGTGAGACGCCACCAGGAATTTTATAAAAGGCGGGATGAAATACAGGGAAGTCATCTATTGCGTCATAGGAACAGGCTGATATTACCAAGCTCCACACTTGCAATACACTCCTCGAGTCCCCTAGTCATGTCTATAAAAATATTTAATAAAGTACCAGATATAATAAAAAATGAAAAAAAAGATAAATGCTTTCAAAAACTCCTCAAAGAATTATTAATAAATAAAAGTTATTATTCATTAGATGAGTATATGAATGATAAATTTTAATAACTATTGATAATATAAAATGTAATAAATAAACATTATAATTTACATAAATTAATTTATAATCAATAAATGAAATTAATAAAAATTTATATGATAATGGAATTAATATATTATAATATAATACATGTTAACCAATAACCAAGGAAATGTAACCAATAAAAAAGAAAATCACGTATAGAGTATGAATATGAAGCAAATCAAAAATTATTAAATAAATGTTAATTATTAATAATATTACGCATGTAGAGTCGTCCTGGAAGCCGGTCCCGGCTTGCACCAGGATTCGCTTTGCTACTTTTGCTCGCACTGTCTTAAGCGTAGATAAGTATTATACTCTATATTTACATAATATATTTACATATTATACTCTATATTTAATATTATATTCTAAAATATAATTTTGAAAGTATATTATTAATAAAACAAGTGCCTCCTCTCTACCAGTATGCTGTGCCCGATCCGGGTCCATGTTGATACCCATTATATAATTTTGTATTATGTAAAATTACTACCTTTGTAAAACACATGGAATGCTAAATAAATTGAAATTGAAATCGCTTACTTTGGGGCTAGATGGCGCCGTGTGAATTGTCGACACACGGCGACACGATACTACAATCTATTTTTTATGGAGGCTTTATTTCAATACACCACACAAAAAGAACTAAAAATAAAATCAAACTTATTATGTACAAACAATATAGACATTAATCGACCCTGAGCACAACCGGGACATTAACGCCAAGAACTTTTTTAATTAATCCACCACGATTCAAGCCTGGTGCAAAAGTATCCTAGACGCTTCTGGCGTTATAGTGCGTTGTATGGCTGTAGTTAGTCTTTGCACCTGTACCTGGAGCGATGTCACAACCCCTGACTCTGCGACAATGAACGCAGGCATACCACCGCGTACCACAAGGTTTTTATTTATTCGTATGGCAAAAAATACAATTCACGCGAAACATATTCGACTACAAATTTCTACATTAATTTGACAGATACGAACAGAGCGGCAAATATCTCTGGTAGAGGAGCGCTTCAAAGTGCTCTTTGCATGAATTGTGAGCATTTCGGAATTTACATATTCGATAATGAGTTTCTCTGCATAGTAATAACTGTGAGGCTCTCAGGTCAAGATCGAGCGAGGTTATTCTTTAGCACCATCCGGAAAACACGTACGGCACGCCTTCAGAAGAGTCAGTGCCGGTTGCTGAGTTCTGAGCAGACGGCTCTTCACCACATAGAACCCTATCCTACTGCACCATACTGAGGCTATGTACGTCACCGTAGCAATGAACTTGCTACCAAGACGAAGATGATACCCTAGATTACTTCAAATACTCGTTCGCGCTGTTTATCTTATGTTTTAGAGGTGATTTCGAGTAGGTAGTATTGACATGGGATCGTTCAAGAGGTATATTAGAGATCTCTTCAGAGGCGGGCAACGCATTGGTGACTCCCCTAGTGTTGCTGATGTCCATAGGCGGCGGTGACCACTTTCCATCAGGTGGCCCGCATGCCTGTTTGTCTGCCGAAAAAAAAAAAAAAAAACAAAGGTACAGCGTAACCATCCACCACATGTTTGAACAGCGACTTGAATGAACCGTGAACTATATTTTAAAATGAGTAAAAAACATATGTGCTCATACGAAAATACAAACTCATGGGTAAGTAACAAACTACCAACTAATTATACCTATGAAACGCTCGGTTGGAGGCGTACGTCCAACAATGGATATCCATTTTGTGGTGGCTTATATGCTGATGATGATGACGATGTAATAATTTGCCATGGTTAGTTTTTACATTTTGAACAATTAAATTCATCTTATAATAATAATAGTAACATAACGAAAGCGTTGGTGGCCTAATGGCTAGCGAGTCCGACTTGTAAGCGAGAGGTACTGAGGTCAGACTACAGTACTGCCATATACCACTGTCATTTTCTGAGTTACGTACATTAGTTAAACACTAACCGATTCTTTAACGGTGAGGGAAAACATTGTGATGAATCCTGCACATTTAGGCGATTGAATTTGTAACCATGATCCAATCTGGTTAGGTTCCCCTGTTAACAGGGTCATGGAGGTCAGACGGCAGTTGCTCTACTGTAATGATCAGGGGCGATATTTTTGAACCGCTCGTATCTACGCGAGCGCTCGGCTTCTAATGGCTGTCTTTTCTATCTCTAACAACTTACCACGAATATGATCGAACGAACCTGATCTGCCAAAACCTGGATCATGGTCAAGACGGACTCCGGGCCCAAGCGCGCGAGGGGATAACCTGGACATGCCAAGATAATGATTACTATTACAATAACAATGACACAACAAGATACGTACCCACCATAATTTCAGTAGAATAGCCAACAATTCGTTGCTAATGAAGAACAAAATGACAAATAAAGAAAAAAAAATGGAGAAAGATTCCGGCAATATTGAGCAAAGCGACGCCGAGTCGCGAGATTGGAATCTTAATAAATTCAAAAGGGATCGTTTTTACGATATTTGGATTATAAATTGTCATCCTCTCCCTCGATATCCTTGTTCATGAATAATGAACAAGAAACTTATTAAAAGGGGCCCGAAAAGGAAAAAATAATAAAACTCAAAAATCTTTTGTGAACGATAATCTCGTAACTGCGATTATTTTCCATTTAGAAGGTTTAACTTTCAGAACTGGTGTTGATTACTAGAGTAGGCTTATACTATAACTTTTGGTTCCGGCGCGGCTTTGTTCGCGTAGAATCCTACCCCTACATACCAACCTTCTTCACCAATACCTACCCTTTCTTTTCTTGCTCATGAACCTTCCTCTTAAATCCTTCTACCTATTGTTGGAAACCGTAATAAAATCCGTTGTGTAGTTTTAAAGAGCGATCATAGATACTACATAGATACACAGGGACAGACGGCGGGAAGCGACTTAGTTTTATACTATGTATAATAATAATAATAATAAATAATGATAATAGTACCACCAGCACCGGGGCGAGGCCCAAGCTACCGGTGGTTAGGGCTGCAGAGACAGGAACCTCCTGACAATACGCGCCGTCTCCAAGAGAACCGCTTTCTGAATCTGGCCCTTGACCCAACCATCTAGCGAGAGACTCTTAAGATGTTGGTCGAGGCTCTTCGCTATGAGACCGTTCACTGAAACGACTATCGGAACAATGATCGTCGAATCAACATCCCACATGGCGGTCACCTCGTGAGCCAAGTCAAGGTACTTACACTGTTTGTCCTTCTCGGCCTTCACAAGGTTTCCGTCATGCGGGATGGTGACATCGACGAGCACTGCTCGGCGCTTCGATCGATCTGTGAGCACGATATCAGGTCCATTAGCTACAATAGTCCTGTCCGTGATCACAGATCGATCCCAATAGAGCGTGGCAAGACCATTTTCAAGAACTGGCGCTGGCACGTATTTATAATATGGCACCTCAGACTCCACAAGACCATATTGAAGAGCAAGTTGCTGGTGAATAATCCTGGCTACCAGATTATGTCTGTGCAAGTACTCACCATTAGCAAGACGACCACAACCGGATGTAATATGCCTGAGTGACTCTCCAGGACAGCGACATGCACGACAGATGTCAACCGTACCATCCTTCAGGATATACCTCCGGTAGTTGTTCGTCATGATAACCTCGTCAGCAATTGCACAAACAAACCCTCTGTTTCACCGAAGAGATAAAAAAAAAAAAAAAAACGCTGTCACATCAACTCATCATTTTGAAATCAGTTTTATTTTGTGTATTATTTACGTGTATATATGTCGCAGCCATCTGGTTAAATTAGCCATTTAATTAGAAGGCTAGTCCGTTAATAAATCGCCGGCATTCAATTGAATGGCTAAAGGACAACTAGCCATGTAGTTGAATGTAACGTGCAGCTACTTGGCTGAACCTTATTTAGCCAGTTTGTTAATAGAATATATATGTCTGGTTTAAGTGCCCATTCGTAAATTAGATAACTTTACTTAAGATAAAAAATACGAATTTATAAATATAATTTTTATTTAGAAACGAAAATATTAGTGGCAACAAATTCAATTAGTGATTGCATTGCGAGTACCTATAAAATTTATAGTATTTACCACAATAATAACTTTAAACTTATAACTATTTGCAACAATGTAGTATAGGAGCAATGCACTTTCTTATTTATTAAATATAAAATGGCACGAAACTTTCTTAGACATATGTTTCTAATTGTAAGAAAAGTGAAAGTGAAAAGAAAATGAATAAATTAAGTTATCCTTATTCTTACTTAAAAACACTTTAAATTTAGTTAAAACGATAAAAATACAAAAACATTGCTTGCTGTGCGAGCTGTCTGACGCCATATTTGTTTTAATGACTACCAGTGCTGCAGTGGATAAAATTTGAACTAAATTTAAATCACCTGCCTGATTTTACGTCAGCCGTCTTCAAAGGGCTGGCTTACAATAAGCCAACTAGTTAAACGTTAAGCGTTGATTGTTCTATCTACTATCTGCCTAGGCATTCAATTGAATGCCGGCTATTAATTAACAGGCTAGCCTACTCATTAAATGGCTGATTTAACCAGATGGCTGCGACATATACATCATTATTTAAAGTTCAGTGATTCAGTACCATATCGCAATAGAAAAAAGAACATTTATAACAAAGTTTTGACTTACATTTACATTTTTATTATTTGCCTGCAATTTTGACATGTGACATAACATATAACCAATAATGCTACATAACAAATCAAAACTAGAAAAATGATAACGAGGAGCAAGCGGAAAAACCAAACAGTGAACGCACCACCACCACCTACGCCCGCTCCCGTCAGCTCCT
Source organism: Blastobasis lacticolella (assembly GCA_905147135.1). Taxonomy (NCBI): domain Eukaryota; kingdom Metazoa; phylum Arthropoda; class Insecta; order Lepidoptera; family Blastobasidae; genus Blastobasis; species Blastobasis lacticolella. Next base: position 20,853,069 of record LR990041.1, read on the forward strand.
CGCCATCGTCATCGAACGATGAATTTACCACCGCGTCCGATACCAGCGAGTCGAGCGACGAGCGCGAGTTGTCTGCTGCGCCGCCGCCACCACCTGCGCGACGTGGAAGACCACTGCCGGCACTCTTGGGGCCTACGGGGCGACCTGCCCCGCCAATGGCCCTCGCTACCGGTGGTGTAGTGCGTCGCATGCGATGGACCCAGTCCATAAATGAAAATGTCATGCGAGCCTATTATGGGGCTACAGAGGGGGGAACCAACCTGTCTGCGTACCGTGACCGGATGTTGCCTCTGTTTCAGGTGCTTGTACCAGCCATCGATGTGACCGCTCAAAGACTATCAGATCAGGTGCGGGCCATCCAACGTCTAAAACGGTTGGATGACTCTGTACTTGATCGGCTGCGCTTGGAATCGCTACCAGTTCGTGCAGTTCCCATTTCGACCATGAGTCTGCCAGCTACGTCACCGCCTCAGGTGTCACCACCTAGCCCGGCACCGCGGGTACCGCGGACTGATGCCACTGTCGGCGTAGAGGACTGTACGAACGTGAGTAGCGTAAGCACTGAAACCAATGAGTATGTGAGGAGGACTTTGGAGGAGACGATTGCACGGTATCGCTTCGCACCCAACTCTAGGCCACGATTGCCTCGTTTGCCCACTAATAGACGCAACCTTGCGTTAATGGGAGCCATAAACGTATTACTAGACTCATACATACGGGCTAGTGATAATTTAATAGTTGATACGCACTCGATCATGTATTGTGGTGCTATCACGGCGTGCCGCGTTGCTCGCGTCAAGTTTTCGGACGCTGACCGAGCTCCGCGGGTCGCCGGGGGCGCACCTGCATGGCAAAAGCGGATCGAGCGGCGTATCAACACGTTTAGGACTCTCATTGTGAAGCTTATCCGCTTCAAAGAGGGCAACAATCGTCCTCGAGTCATGCGCTTTGTCGACCAGGCCTTCGCTGGAACTGGAATCAGTTCACGCGACTATATGGCCTGTGCTACAGAGCGCATCGATTTTTTGAAGCAGAAAGTTTGTGCGTGGGCAAATCCCATTCGTCGCTACAGAGAGCGTGTGGATCGATTCCGGCTCAATCGTCTCTTTCAAAGTGATCAGAGAAAGGTATACCGCAAGTGGGAGGGAACCAATCAAAGTGGTTCCGACGGGAGCCTGCCCGATGCTTCTGCCTCAAATAATTTTTGGCGTAGTATTTGGTCGGTTCCTGTCGAACACTCGGAGGGCGATTGGATGAATGTTGTCAAGCGCGAATGTGAGATCATCGAGCCTATGGCAGCGGTTTCCACCTGCCCAGAGGATGTAAGTTGTGCGATCGATACGGCTCAGAACTGGAAATGTCCTGGGCCGGATGGATTGCACAACTTCTGGATAAAATGGTTTCGATGCTCACATGAAAGCTTGGCAACACAATTTCAAGAAGCCCTTGAGCATGGTTCCCTACCTACTTTATTTACAACCGGTATTACCTTTCTGCTCTATAAGTCTGGTAGTACCACAGAAGCGAAAAACTATAGACCCAACACGTGCTTGCCTACGCTATACAATTTTGAGAAAGAAAATTAATAACCACATTATTGAAAATAATATTTTAGCAATGTCACAAAATGGATGTAGGGTTGAGTCTCGTGGTACTAAAGAGCTCCTCCTCATAGACTTGACCATATGCCAACAAGTCCGGCGGAGCAGGGGGTCCCTCTCGGCTGCCTGGATTGACTATAAGAAGGCCAATGATTCGGTGCCTCACTCATGGCTGAGACGGGTCTTGGAGTTGTATAAGATCAATGCAACTTTAAGATCTTTCTTAGATGCATGTATGAGGCAGTGGATCACAGTCCTTAGTCAACCAGTGGGCGGAATTGGTCCTCCCCAGGACTTTATAAGGATAGAGAGAGGAATTTTTCAGGGCGACAGTTTGAGTCCACTGTGGTTTTGCTTAGCTTTGAATCCGCTTAGCACATTGCTTAAGCATTCAGAACTGGGCTGCCGGCTTCGATGAGAGGGCAAGGTCATCTCACATCTGCTGTACATGGATGACCTCAAGTTGTTTGCACCAAAACGCCAGGATCTGATGGAGTTATTGAAAATCACCGAAATTTTTAGTAATGAGTGGAGTTTGATGATCAGAATGGAGTTTGGTGCAGACTTATCTGCAGTGCGGTCATGCATGTGCAGCGAGGGAAAGTTGCAAATACAACAAATTTGCAACTTTCTGAGACAGTGTCTTTCAGATCTCTCTCTGAAGCCGAAACTTACAAATACCTTGGTATGTCACAGTCTTTGGGTATCGTGGACGAGGGTGTAACACAGGCAGTGAAGGAGCGTTTCTTCTGTCGCCTAACAAAAGTACTTAATAGTCTTTTGTCGGGTGGCAACAAGGTGCGCTCCTTCAATGCTTGGGTGATGCCCCTGCTCACATACTCCTTTGGCATACTAAGGTGGACTCAAACAGAGTTGGACGCCCTGGATAGAAGGGTCCGTCTTCTGCTCACTACACACCGTATGCTGCACCCACGCTCGTCTGTCATGAGACTGTACATCCCACGTAAATGTGGAGGTCGTGGCTTCTTAAGCGCCAAGACCCTCCACAATCGTGAGGTGTGCAGTCTTAGAGACTACTTTCTTAACAACGAGTGTGGGATGCATCGTGCTGTGGCGGTGGTAGACACAGGCCTTACCCCGCTGTCCTTGGCAAACGAGAACTGGCGCAAACCAAAGGTCCTAAGCACCATAGACCGCAAGGACGTATGGAAGAGCAAGGAGCTACATGGGCGCTTCTACAGGGCCTTGACAGGACCCGATGTAAATCTGCTCGCCTCGGTGAACTGGCTACGCTTCGGTGATCTCTTCGGGGAAACAGAGGGTTTTGTTTGTGCAATTGCTGACGAGGTTATCATGACGAACAACTACCGGAGGTATATCCTGAAGGATGGTACGGTTGACATCTGTCGTGCATGTCGCTGTCCTGGAGAGTCACTCAGGCATATTACATCCGGTTGTGGTCGTCTTGCTAATGGTGAGTACTTGCACAGACATAATCTGGTAGCCAGGATTATTCACCAGCAACTTGCTCTTCAATATGGTCTTGTGGAGTCTGAGGTGCCATATTATAAATACGTGCCAGCGCCAGTTCTTGAAAATGGTCTTGCCACGCTCTATTGGGATCGATCTGTGATCACGGACAGGACTATTGTAGCTAATAGACCTGATATCGTGCTCACAGATCGATCGAAGCGCCGAGCAGTGCTCGTCGATGTCACCATCCCGCATGACGGAAACCTTGTGAAGGCCGAGAAGGACAAACAGTGTAAGTACCTTGACTTGACTCACGAGGTGACCGCCATGTGGGATGTTGATTCGACGATCATTGTTCCGATAGTCGTTTCAGTTAACGATCTCATAGCGAAGAGCCTCGACCAACATCTCAAGAGTCTCTCTCTAGATGGTTGGGTCAAGGGCCAGATTCAGAAAGCGGTTCTCTTGGAGACGGCGCGTATTGTCAGGAGGTTCCTGTCTCTGCAGCCCTAACCGCCGGTAGCTTGGGCCTCGCCCCGGTGCTGGTGGTACTCTAGGTTTAGGTTTTTTATAATGTTTATTTTTCATATATATTGTAAAAAATTTAGACTTAAGAATGTAAATAAATAAGGAGAATCATAAATAATAAAACTTTTATTGTCAGACACAAGATCCATAAGATACAGAGTAAAAAAAAAGAAAAAAGAGAAAAAAAACAACAATATCTAACGTAATATAACTACCAACTTAGTCTCACAACAAATTACACATTACTAGTAATGGTTAAAGAGTTCCGTTGTCCACCTCGTGACACTATCATCAGGCCGTCTTCTTAAAGCATACTGCATAGAACTCGTCAAAAGTAACCAAATGAGTCCAAAATCGACTTGGTTGCTAGCAACGGTTGAAGAGTTCCATTGTCCAGCTCCTGACTCCATCATCAGATCTTCATGTTTAAATCATAATATTTTTATACTATCACAGGAACTTAGTATGTGTGCATAGTTCCATAAGAATCGGTTAAGAGGAAGTACTTGAAAAAGCTGTCGCAGTATAAAAAGATGACCAAACCAGAAAATGACGTCCTTAGAAATTGACCTACTGAGAAGATGACTAACCCAGAAAATTACTTTTTAAGAAAATGACCTGCCTCGCCAGTAGAATTAAGTTTTATAAAAATTTAATATAAAGATACAAACAAAATAACACATATTCACTTACACTAACCTAACCTTACCTAAAATATTAAATTGAAATAACTACTAAGCCGCTACTTGCAGCCAGTGCTTATGAATTCTTGATATAGGCGACCTAGTGGCCAACCCTACAATAATTGCATTGCTGCAACCATCAACTATGGACATGAAGCCCGAAATGCGATGCCTGTAGATGGCATTAAACGTGTTCGTCTTGCTCAGCAAACATTCCAGAGGCACTGTACCAAAGCTTTAGACCCATCAGGTGTCTGTAAACGTTGTTGTACTGAACACGAATACCGTTGTAAGACCGCTTTGTGTATTCAGTCCAGAGCTGACAGGTGTAGAATGATTGACAATACGTTCGAAATAACATATCCTTTACATCATCGGCAGCTTTTAAGATCTTTCTAGCGACCATATTACCACATATAGATAAAGCTCTGCGTTGCCGCTCGATGTCATTGTCATCACGTCTATTCGATGTGAGAATGTGACCCAGGTACTTGAACTTCTCAACAATCTTCACCGGCTGTCCTCCAACACATACAGCAGGCATTATGGACGGACCCTTTCCCGACTTGAATATTACCATCTCCGTTTTCTTGGCATTGTACACAAAACTATGGCGCCGCGCATATTCTTCACAAATCGTAATTAGCCTTTTCATACCTTTAATCGAGGGACTGAGTAGAATCATATCATCGGCATATAGCTCAAGTTGTTAACATTTGTCACTCAACTTGAACCCCACCGACGTTCTGCTCAGTTCTACGATTAGATCATTTACATACAGGTTAAACAAGTCGGGAGAGGTCAACCCACCTTGTCTTACACCACAGGTCAACCCATAACTATCTGACTGCGCATCACCCCATCTGACATTATTGACCTGGTGTGCATACCAGTATGCGATCAGATCAACAATTCCAGACGGTACATGGCTCTGCCTCATTTTTTCCCACATTAAGTCATGACTTATTGTGTCAAAAGCACGGCTCAAATCCAGAAAACAAGCTAACACTCTTGTGTTCTGATCAACGTAGTGATTGACTACTTCTTTGAGCGAATAGATAGCCATGTCTGTGGAAACCTCAGAGCGAAAGCCAAATTGCCCATCGTCAATATTCAGATGTGGAGTTATGTTGCCCTGTATGTATAGATACGTTGCTGCCCATTATCCCGCCTATGCAGGTCCTAGTTAGATATCGATTCAGATATTAATCTTTGACGACACCCACCCGAAGGTTGTGCAATTCTACACAATCGAACGTCATACACACAAGGAACTATTTAGGAGCTATTAGAAGCAAAGGAATCTTTCCCATATTTCCACTTAGACCTATTCGTTACTAGGTCTCTCCACTCTTTCGCAAGAAACATTTAATAAAACATTTTTCTTAGAATCAATTGTTGTGTTTACTAAGTCGTCGCTGGTAATCGGGTTTGCAGGAAGATGTGATAGTGGTATGTAGTTTACACCTACTGAAAACAATCGTACATACTTACCAACGGTCTTTGACAGAGTTTTCACACAAACGCTGTCTAGATTTCATAACTCACTTCATAAGTCAGTCCGATTCCGCAACATTACCCAAAATTTTACAATTCTATTTCCACCCGTGCGTGCATAATGCAATTCCAGTTTGAAACAGAATTCGTTCAGAATTTGTGTTTCACAATTTAACGTAATACAGAATAATCATCTTGGCGTTATTGTTCCTGTTGTGCTCTCGCGCACGAGGGCCCGGGGTCCGCCTTGACCACGATCCATGATTTGGCAGACCAGGTAACAGTGGAGCGACTATCATCTGACCTCCGTGACTCAGCTGCTATGGGAACCTGACCAGACTGAATCATGGTTACACATTCAGTCGCCTGAATATGCAGGTTTCATCACGATGTTTTCCCTCACCGTAAGAGCATCGGTTAGTATTCAACTAATGTACATATCTCAGATAATAGTTATTGGTACATGGCCGCAGTGGGATTCGAACCCGCTTTTGTATCCGACTCGTGTCGGATACCTTAACCACTCGGTTACCGACGCTCCAACATAATACAGAATATTTAGAAACAATTAACGTTATAGACTTTGCAAACAAAGAGTGGGGGACTGGGCTGAGGAGAATAATGAAACAATAAGACCGCCTCTCAATCAAATTAAAAATAGATTTATGTCTATTTGTGGTCATAATACGCGAGACTCCGCGAAATTTGAATTTGAATTGTACATTTGGAATAACTAAATACACCCTTCGTTTTGGAAGAAATACGGGGAAATTTCAAACGTTCCCTGTGAATCGTTTATGAGAGGTATAACTTTGACAAGCGGCTGGAGTATAATTTAGGGTCGAGTGTTTGTGTTTATCCTTTGATGTAGTTCTATCTTTCTTTTAAAAACAAATAATATATTATTATTCAGTTTAAGATATTCTGTTGAACAAAATTGTTATTGTAATATTGATTTTCTGAAAATCTAGTTACTAACCTGTTAACATTTGAAATTTTTTTTCTAGTGACGCCTCATTCGATTTAAACGTATGAAAAGATAGAGAAAGAAGAAGATAAGAGATATGCATGTGGAAGAACAAAATAGTTGTATCAAGCACCTCTTCTAGCATAAGTGTGTAGATATACTTTTTTTTATAACACTTTATTGTACATTAAAGGAGATCGTAAAAATACAGCTTAATATGTACAATATAGGTACAAGGGCGGCCTTATCGCTGAGAGCGATCTCTTCCAGGCAACCATATAATGTACAGTAGAAGTACATAAGTTCATTACTTCATCCACAGATTTTTTTCTTTTGCAATCAAATCGGTTAGCTAAAAGATGGGAAAATTAGCTGTGCCTTATGCCCAAAGGTCTCGTTCTTTACTGCCACGGTATTTTTTATATAATAAATAAAAATTTAATTAATGAATGCTATAAAAACCTTTTGACACTTGAACAGTAGTGCTAAGGAATATGTTCCTCAGGTCATGCATTTATGTTCTTGCATTGTACAGGCTAAAGTCTTAAGTGAGTAAGTCACGCTTGGATCTTCAACACTGAGAGGCTACTCTGGTCGCTCATTGCGAATTAAAGCTGGAAAGTAATCGGACTTCGGAAAGAAAGTTGGCGAGGGTGGGCGCCACTGGTTCATTAATCAACGGAGCCCATGGCTCATGTCCGTGAATGTTAGAGTCCGGAGTCCAGGAATTATCAACCGTCCTTCGATGCTTTGATGGTCCCCAGGTAATTTGCGCCACAGTGTTTCGCAGTAATTAGGCTGTTATTTATTGTTGTAAAAATGAGGGTAGAATTTGTATTATGCTTTTCGGCGTGTTGCTTACGTTTATTTGAAATAAAATGAAGGCGATTGATTACCTGTTATTCTATTTGCGTAAACAGAATATGTGGATTTAAATAGTGGGTTGAGTAATTTAAAAGCATTTCGAATTTTAGAGTTTGTATTTGCTTGTATTACAAACATGATTTACTATAAGCTGATTATTCTCAGAAAAAATATTATTGGTGTTCTTGGAAAGCTTGAAATGGGTGGGTTTGAAACACCAATTTGAATTTGGATTTCTGTAACAAAATTAATGCTGTGTTCGAATGAGTCTGAAAGTATAAATCGATCTTATAAAATGTAAATCACACTGTAAACATATTTTTGAGTAAGGTGTCCATTGATGCTTGAATTTAAAGTTGAACATACAGGGAAAATACATATTGAATCCCACATTTCTTAATTCGGGTACAACTAAATTAAAATTCCCAAAAAAACTGATGTAGATATCAAGATGGAACACCACCAATATCTGAAGCGGAACTGGGTCTGAAGGAAACGAAATTTATTATATTGAGTTTTGGTAGTTATAAAATAATCGCATAAAAAGCACCAAAAATATGCGGCGTTGGAGGCACACATTATTTTATGCCCATCGCTGTGGAGACCATGGGTAGTTGATGGTGAAGATTGAGGGAGAAATCGGATGTTCCCGCTCTGGCTCGTACCTGGTGCAAAGGTTAGCCATAGCCATTCAACGTGGCAATGCCGCGAGCGTGATACCTTTGCCCCAGGTACTGTCAGAGGAGGGCTATTTGTCGAGTGATATTTGAAAATCACTTTTAGTTTAGTTTCGTATTATCTGTAGGTTAGTAATATGGGTTTTTTTTGTTGTTGTAAGGCTAGGTTGTATTTTTTGAACTTGTTGTAATGTAAATTTAAGATGTTAATTTAAACCTCAATTACACATAACATTTACGAAATCAGTTATTATTTCATTACAAAATAATATATTTGTGACAAGGTATTTCATAAACAAACAACGTGAGATATATTGCTAACTAATTGTCATATTGTCATATATATAATATGTGCTTGAGTATTCTGAGAATTATCTCCACGGGCCAGTTTTGTTCTTATATAGTAATTTATTTTATTTTATTTATACCACACAGATGGCAAACAAGCAGTCACCGCAGCATCTTGACGTTTGCAATACCAGGGTCATCACCCACGCCATGCCGACACCGTAAAACCCTTTTCATTCCATTCTTGAAGAACTCCATGTTGTACTATCCAGGGAAAACCTCTTCAGGTAGTTCATTTCACAACCCTAGTGTACGTGGGAGAGAGTTCCCTTCGAACCGCACAGTTCGCGAGCAATTTGATTCCAAGATGTAAGGATGAACATTCCTATCGGTGGCGAGCGGTACGATGATAAATAAGGCTTCTTCTAACATACTACTACAATTCAAACAATCACAAATGAAAATAGAGCATAGTAGGTCATGTTTCTTCAGATGAACGAGTACCTATATCTCTGTGTCTTTATGAGCTTGTTTTTCTCTTTACAGTTTGAGATGTTTGGCTTGAAGATAGGTGTATGTACATTTAATCTTGTGGAAAGTCACCTTCATTTTGAGACTCCACTAATACTAAATCTAAATAAAATACACATTTGACCTCAAAATAGAGATGGCAAAGAGCAATATAAAGTAACGTGTAATAAATCTATCGTATAGTTTTCGGTGACCTTTGAAGCTTTCCAACGGCATACTGATGGCAATGTGCCAAGTGAAGTAACTCGATAAAAATATAGGCAGTTGTTGTATTGTCGTTTAGTATGAAAGGAGTTAGTCGATATTGATTCGATTCTGATGAGTAAAAAATTATTGCTTATGCATTCCTCAGGTAAATTACAATTATTTAAAGTTACATGAGCAGGTTTTTAATTACTTTTGTTTCCATCTCACCTGTGGTATGTCATGATGCGGCCGAAGATGGAGCATGCCTGTTTACAAACAGCCTATTCACTCTAGCCTTGAAGGCGTCCAGATTATAATGATCAGGGAACACACTAGCAGGCAATGTATTACATTCCTTAGTCAATAACATTTTAGTCAGGTAGGGTACGTATTTGAATGTCTAAAATTAATAAACCTAACATAAAATAACCTATGTTCAAAATACCTAAAATATAAATACCTAATGGTTGCTTGTCTAATTTTTTAAATAACTAAAGCCTAAAATGTCAAATTGATATACTACCAAAGTTCATAATGATGAAAGTTAAAGTACCTATGTTCAAAATTACCAAATACCTCACAGTTAATTAACCTAAATTAAAATACCGTTGTAAAGTTCAAAATCCAAATAAAACCACAGGGTAAACTGTACAATAATGGTCCTCGATGTCAGGGGTTTGGGGTATGGGGGGGGGGGGGGGGGGACCCCCCCAAACCCACCCCCCACCAAAGCAAATGCATTCTCTTAGAGATATTCAAGATTGAAAATTGAGGTAAGGAATCAACAAAAAGCTCCAATTTATGCACTTAACTAGCAAATTTAGGAGTTGGGGGGAGGGGGCACTTCGAAGTTGGAAAGAATTTTAATCAATTTATAAGCGAATAACGCATATTAATTGATTCTGGCACTCGCCGGCCGCTGCCGCGGCACGCTCGCTTCGGTGTTTCATAACAACTAACACGCTCGTCGCTTGGCTCCTCGCAACCTAACCCCTCTGTGACCTAATGACGTTTTTGATAGATTCTATACGAAGAACAAATATTATACCAGACGATTATTATGTTTAAGTTTTTAGGTATTTTAGGTATTTTGACCAATTGGTATTTTAAATGTTGGTATATAAATCTTTGGTATTATAACTTTAAATATTTTAAACATTAGGCATTTATTCCAATTAGTATTTTAATCTCAGATGTTTTCAAGGTAGGTGTTAGTTACTTAGGTATATTAAAACATTAGATATTTAGATTTTAGGTATTTTGAACATAGGTTATTTTATGTTAGGTTTATTAATTTTAGACATTCAAATACGTACCCAGTCAGGTAACGGTTGACTTTATTAGTAAACAAATTAAATACTCTGTAAATAATCTAAAAAGTAATTTATAAACTTTGACTTCAACCACAGGAGATTTAAAACAAATCGTTTTGTAAATTTGGATGTCGCCTTCATCCTGCGAGATTACATTTCGAGAGAGAACGCTTTTCGAACTAATTTGAAGGTATGGTATCCTTGTCTAATTTTTATCTTTTGTGATGTGGGTGCCTTAAATTGTTAGGACCCAATCGGTAAGTTATATATAATATAGTTAGCCAGGCTCAAATGTCACATGACGTGATAACCTAATCTACCGGAAAAGTCGGATATCCGCCGACCAAGTTCACATAATACTCAAATATTTTCTTAACTACTAAACAGATTTATAAGAAACAAAGCTACCAACCATTCCCGATTAAACTGGCTCTTCAACAGAGAAACCCGCATCCAAACCTGGCTATCTGTTCGGGAGCTACGATGGCATGGACACATACACAAAGCCACAGATTAATAATTAATAAATATTCGTGGACAAATTCACACAGCGCTATCTAGCCCCAAACTAAGCAAAGCTTGTACTTTGGGTGCTAGATAACTGATATACCACTTAAATACTTTTTAAATACATACTTATTATACATAGAACATCCAGACCCGTAACAGACATTAAATAATTTCAGTTTCTGACCGGCCGGGAATCGAACCCGGGACCTCTTGCGTGGCAGACCGGCATGTTGACCATTGGTTCAACTCAAATACACAGGTACACACGTCAACTTGCGACACCCATCTTTTTTCGACGGGGTTTAAAATTGTTACAAATTGCAAAAGTCCATATTTTGGGGTAGCTTGTTTGTCACCTAAATGATAAAAAAATAACTATATGTGATCTGGAAAGGGTAGTAGTGAAAAGGTGTTCCACCGCAGAGAATATCGCATGAGCTCCCTGACCCGGAAAGCCGCATACACCTAGCGGGTAGTAAATATTTGCATGTTTTAATTTACGCCGTAATTTTATTCCGTCATTGGATTAACACGCTTTCGCGCGTCAAATACGTCGCGGTGGAATTTTTACGGCGAAAATAGTGTTTCCTGCGAACCGCTGCAGCTTTGTTCAGTTTGTTTCATACAACCGTATGAAATTTCACGTTCGAAAAAGATTGCAAAATATCACGATTCTACCTACTTTTAACCCCCGAAAAAAAGGGGGTGTTATAAGTTTGACGAACGTATTTCTTTTTTATGACATACGATAGGCAAACAGGCAAGCGGGCCACCTGATGGGAAGTAGTGTGTGTGGCTTTGTGTATCTGCCTGTGGCATATGGACCGATTTCGATGCGGTTTTCTCTATTTAAAAGCTAGTTTAATCGAGATGGTTCCTAGCTTTGTTACTTGAAATTGGTTCCGTAGTTTTGAAAATATTTGAGTTTGAATAAACTAAGTCGGGAGTTATCCGACTTTTTCTATCAAAAAGTTCAAAGGGCTACGTAATCAACTGCCTATCATTATGACCTTGTCTTTGAGAACGGAAAAATGGCTTGTCAATCGAAAGCCAAGGCACGATAATGTCTCTTTCGTCTATTCTACCCTATCACTCGTCATCGAGTACCTAGATCAGTTCCCCAAACGCGTTTGTTCCGCTTAGCATAATTTCCAGTCATTCCAGAGATACTGCGGTAATTAGAACGAAAATATATGGGTAGCTTCCCGAACGCTGCCCAACAGAGTTAGATTCGACGATTGACCGTTTCTTGAAATTGGACCGACCTACCTAGCTAGACTATTTGTCCTAGGTATGTATAACCGTTTCAATAGCCTCAAGTGGTTTGTAATAAGTATACAAACTATTAATATCAGGATAAATAATCATATGGTTTATCTTAGTGGAAAGGAGCGACTGTGTATATTTCGTGTGAAAAATAAATTGAATGACATGAAAATGCGTGCAGAAAAAGACTATCGGAATAAAAATCGATTAGAGACGCCTGTCAACCCATGCGAATGGTAAAATACATGAACGAAAACAAACGCGAGTGGGAAAAATGCGACTGGAAATTATGCTACGCGGAACAAACGCGTTTGGGGAACTGATCTAGGCACTCTCATCATCTCTGTACTCACTGCTATTGCCGGCATGTCATTATTCACACAGAAAATAAATAAATAGTAAAAAACATGCTTTGAAAAGTTCATGCAGCGCCATTTAGCTCCAAAGTAAGCAAACCTTGTATTATAGGTGTTAGATAACTTATTAACTACATATATACTTTATTTTTTCGGCCGGGAATTGTACCCGGGACCTCTGTGTGGCAGATGTGATAATGATAATGGTTTAATTCGTTATAAAGTTTTACGTATCTTATTACGGTAGGGATCATTTATTAAGTATAGAAATACTTGTTTCAGGAGGATTCTGCTTCTTCACATAATTAAATAACACTTAATAAAATACACGAACAAAAACAAAGCTTAAATTAGATACAAAACTTACAATCCAAATCATATTGTCTTATCACAGCAGATTATAATTATATTGCTGGTTTGTTTTTCCTCCATTTCTTTGACGTTTATAAATTATCCTCATTTTGGACGTCAATCGGAATCATGATGATTTAATTTATTTAACCATTTATTGTACACAATAAAGAAACACAGAGATATAACATAGATATAACTGACACAACAGGCACTACTTATTTCTAAAATAAATTTCTTCCAGCAGGCCTACAGAAGGGAAATGTTCAACTAAGAAATGCAGATACGACGTGTACAATTAATGAAAAATTGAATAAAAAGGACATGAGTGTTCCTGCGATAGCGTATTGGAAGCCACTTGAGCTGAGATCGAAAATCGGAGACATGGTCATACTTACGCAGTCCAAAGACGAATCTTATGCACGCGTTGTGGAGACGGTCTAATTTATTTAATAGCTCTTCGGTGGCATCCAAATAGCAACAGTCAGCGTAGTCTAGGAAGGGAAAAAGGAGTGTACGTACAAGGGAGATTTAAGTTTGCAATGGCAAGAAGCCTTGGAGAGATTTGAGCGAGTGCAGTGAAAAATGTAATTTCTTGCTGACCTCATTGACCCACGATAGACTAGAGCCATGGATTTTTAGCAGATTTACTGAATGAGATTGGGATGTCGTCATAAAACAGCTGAGGGATAACAGTATCAGCGCCAATTCGCCTCTGCTTGTAGGAGCTCCCAATAAGCAAAGCCTTCTTAAGAGTGAGTAGGAGCCCAAAGGACTTAGCCCAAGAGAAAACACGTCTAAAATCTGCATTCATGAGACCGACAGCATCGCCAACCTCAGAGAGTTTGAAGTGTCGATAAATCATCTGCATTCAAATGAAATATGGAAGTGATAACAGAGGTTACGGAATTTGAATTGTGAATTACTTTATGTTGACAGTTGTATTTTTGACATTATTTTAACGTGACATTTATTTAAATTGCTTTAAGAGCGTCGATAGCCGGGCGGTTGAGTATCAAACTCGTAAGCGAGAGGTACCGGGTACGAACCCCGCTGCGGCCATGTACCAATGACTCTTTTATGAGTTATGTACATTAGTTGAATACTAACGGATGCTCTTAAGGTAAGGGAATAATATCGTGATGAAACCTGCAAATTCAGGCAAGTGAATTTGTAACCATGATCCAATCTGGTCAGGTTCCCCTGGTAGCAGGGTTACGGATGTCAGATTGTAGTTGCTCCACTGTTTACGCTAAGATGATTATTTATTATTATTTTTATATATTTAAATTGCTTTATGATTGATAAATATGTCGGAGATTATCATGAGTCGAGTAAGAACCCCGGCGCATCTCCCGCGAATCTTCTCTAGTCGTTTCTCCGACAAATAATTATGAATATTTGTTTCAAACTAAACTCGCGTTCTTTACACATATTATTATATTAGACGGGACTTGGACGCGACGTCGGGAAAACAAATCATAAAGGTACGTCGCGTCCAAGTCCCGTCTAATATAATAATAAATAATTATGATATTTGGAATCATATTGTGTTAACCAACTAAACCACTCAGTTCGTCGAACCACCCTCCAGCCTCCACAGTTTATCCACCTTTTCTTAGGACGGCCTCTATTTTAGTGTCCAAACTTAAGTTTGTAGAAGTTCAAAGTAGGTCATCGAAGTATCGATATCGATAAGACTACTTGTTTATCGAGAGCGATGATTGAGTCGTACAGTCAGAGCGTGTCGCCACAGTATTTTGGCAAAATAAATAAAGTGGTTAAAACAAATAATACGACATTTTGGCTCTAAGCCGCACACTTTTACCTTCACTTGTATTTGTGGATTTCGTTTTCATTTGAGATATCCAAGTACCAAACAAAGAGAAATCGTTACGTTATTTTACGCTCTTTTAAAAACGTAATATAATATTTATTTTCGTTTCATGAAAGGTTAGGGGGGAGGGGAAGGGGGGAATGGGGGTGGGGGCGTTTGACACGTGTATCTCATCCACCGTGACAGATTGAATCAAGGATATATTTATTATATTATTTATTGTATACATACTTAGTTAGATACATCAAACAAAAATTAGTACAATGGCGAACTTATCTCTATGAGAGATTTCTTCCAGCTGACCACAAATTATTTATGGATGGGTCAATCGCTTAGGAATGAACGAGACAACCAAATAAAGCCCAATACCAATCTTTTGTAGTGAAATAAATATGCACAATTCTGTTTCATTTTATATAAAAAATAAAAAAGACTTACAATTTAAACTATACCTAATGTATACGCCATTGACGAATGAGGACTCGCCGCATACTTTTGAGACATGTTTTATTTGTTAATAATAATTGTCGGCATGTTGTGTTTTGTATGGTTATTTGTATATACATGAAAATACTCTTAAAGACAGGATAGGTTTTTTATTTAAATAAATCTAGGTATATTACACTTATCTTACTAATACAGGGTGTAATAAGACCGCTAGCATTAATTGAAACCCCATATTCTACCCAAGTACGAAACTGAACAACTTTCCCCAAGAAACATACCCGCGGAAATGACTTCATAATTTCGCTACCTAAAATAAATAATTAATTGCGACGCGCAATGTACATCGTCCGGCGCACGCCTCTCGCTTGCCCACGTGACCAGTGGCCACTGAAGTCACGCGGCCGGCCGGCTAAATTAATTGTGAATGATGTAGTTATCGATACTTGATATTTTTTAGTACAAAAATACAACTTTTTTTCTTAAAAGAATCTCGATTTCTGCCTAAAATATGAGTTTCCGCGGGTATGTTTCTTGGGGAAAGTTGTCCGGTTTCATGGGTTTGTACCCATATGAGGTTTCAATTAATTCTAGCGGTCTTTTTACACCCTGAATTATAAATGGGAAAATTTGCAAGGATGGATGTATAGATGTTTGTAATTCCATCATGCAAAAATTTCTAAACTAATTTATAGCCTATGCTAGATTATGATTTATCCCGAAATTCACGTTGAATTTGTAAGCAAAAAAACAAAAAAAAACCGAAGTTTACGCGGACAAAGTCGCGGGCAAAAGCTAGTAGTACAATAAAGCAATAAAAATGTATAAACATTTAATCTGACTCTTATTTAAGCTTACAATTTAATCTATAAAGAAGAAAAAGCGATTTTAGTATACCAAGGGTTCATCAACACCCTTCTCTGTAGCTTGTAGCCTATTGGATATCACAGGTGAAGAGCGTCAGCCATTTTTATTTTCCACAGCGATAAAATTAAATATTTACCACGTATTTTACTTTCACAGCTCCGTAATACCAAATAATATTTTGTTACCATATATACCGTGATACTGCCCCGAGTCCTCTCCGCTGTCTCTTTACATATTTATTTATGATGACGTGTGTAAGCACATATTTTAGTTTTTCCCCTTATTTGCTCTTGCACTACTTTGAGAACCTAGTTGTCTAGAAGAGATCGCTTAAAGCGGTAAAGCCGCCGCCTTTACGAGAATATAAACTGTTGGTTTATTTTTCTGTTATGTATATTTCACGTTTGTGTGTGCAATAAAGAGTTTTTACATTACCACTACACACCACTAAGCGTTTTTACACACGGATGGCACGTTATCAACGGCATGTCAACGGCATGCCGCCGACGTACAACGTATAACTGGGGCACCAACAGCACGCAAACAGCAAGCAAGGACTGCAATGCGACGTCAGCCAACGACAGTTTATCAATTAACGCTTGCAGTTTATCAATAGACTGTAAAATGTCAATGCATCGGCGACGATATAACTGCAACAACGGCTACTTTTTTATTTTATACCACTAAGGTGGCAAACAAGCTTACGGCCTGCCTGACGGGAAGCAGTCACCGCAGCCTATGGATGTTTGCAATACCATGGGCATCACCCACGCGTTGCCGACCCCGTAAAAATCTTTTAACCCCTATCTTGAAGAACTCCATGTTGTACTTTCGACTTTGCGTCCGCGTCGACTGCGCGTGGCATGAGTTATGTACCTACTTAGGTGTGGAGTGATTACTTCAGACGGCAAGGCGTGGCCGACGCGCCGACTGCACGCAGACGGCACGGCAACGGCAGCCATCGCGCGTCGACATGCCGTTGAGAACGTGTCGTAAATGTGTAAGCACGCTAACTTGCAGGCTAATTACATAACTCTGTTGCCAACAATTCTCTGATTTCAATGATTGAAATAGGTTCTTTTGAAATTTCGTAGGATCGATTTAATAGTTTCAGTTTCTAGCTATCTACTTGATACGGAATCACAAAAATAACAATTTCAATCATTGAAATCAGATAATTGTTGGCAACGTAATTAGCCTACTGACCTACCAAATTTAAACCTAACTTTTTCTTCGTGGAATTACAATAATGCTCGTAAAAAATATCATGTGATTTTGATTTCACTGGTGAGTATTTACTATCACGCTTTTGACGATATCCCAGAGGAAATTTAAGTTATTAAAATTCCCATTCGAAATATTTTACTGCCCAGATTTGTGTTCACTGATACGTGAAATGTTTAATGGACCTACACAAAAGTTATTCATCAATACTTTGTTGGCCAGCATCCCGCATTGACAAATAAATTGTTCCAAACTTAAACCTTCAACATTTATTTATTAGCTCGAAGTATTTGCCCAAAAGTTATCATAAATTCCATGAACCGATTTCATTTTCAGGTGCCCCCTTTCCCCTTTCCCCTTAACCCGAACCCCCGGCCACAGCTGCAATGAGCCAAAATTGGAAATAAGTAATTTTGATTTACGAGTTTTCCATTCAATAACAAACTTTTGAAGTCAGCCAGTCGTAATGCGAGTTGTATTTTGTTTCCCCCAAATGAGAACTCTCAGCTACGTTATGATTCAAATAAACATCTACTTTATACTTTAACAACGTTATGTAGCTACGCCGTAGAGAGTGCTACATTCGTAGCAGTGCTACGAGGCTATGACAAATTTTTACGTATTAAAATATGAGACGTCCCCCGCGGTTTTTATCAGCATGCAGTCGGACCTCTGTAAATACTCAGCTAACCCATGGGATACTATTACTTTTAGGAATGTATCCTCGTAGACAAGTAAGGTAGTTCCTGTTTAGAGAGAAATTATTGATCAAGCATGAATGTGCTTACTGATAATTTTCCTTCCTCTCCCACACATGGTGTCTCCTGTCTGCGCTAGGGTAGGGGTAGGGTAGTAGATAGAGTAGGGGTAGGGTAGGGTAGGGTAGGAGTAAGATAGCGGTAAGGTAGTGTAGGGTTGGGTAGGGGTAAGATAGTGGTAGGGTCGGGGTAAGATAGTGGTAGGGTAGGGGTAAGGTAGTGGTAGGGTAGGGTTAAAGCAATGGTAGGATAAGGTAGGGGTAAGGTAGCGTTAGGGAAGGGATAGGATAGAGTAGGGTGGTAGCGACTACCTACCACATACAGCATGTGTGATGCACGCTCACTTAAAAGTCTGTCTGGCGGTGGCGTGGGGGCCGGGTCGCTCTTTTCCCTCAAATATGGTTGAATTGGACGATGGCTGGGCCCTGCGTTATACTCGTGAACGGGTGCTGCCTTGGTCGACTGGCTTACTCTTGCTGTAGTTTTAGGTGGTTTTTCTTAATTATACTAGACATACCTATATAATAGTATATATCGTTCCGGCTCTGCCTGGCATTGTCGAGCACGGTTCGGTCGTGGTTGGCGAGGGATACGTTTATCTACGGCCATAGGGCGGTCAGCGTGTCACTGTGTGTTTCCATCCTACTTTCCTACCCCCTCCTTTTTGACGATTGAAAGAGATATTTATTGTCCTAATCAATAAAGAAATTTTGAATTTTGATATTTGTAATTAACCTTCGAGCGGTCGCGTGGAGTCTAATCGACTGCGCTCATGATTTTTTTGTACCTAATATCGTTATATCTTACCTAAGATCGTAATATAATGTAGTACCAATCTACTCTTGAGTCTTGATCAGTGTCCCCAGCGAAAGACCTTCGGACAACGGACATTGCAACGGACGTCACATCTAATGTTTGGAAGCTCCTTGCGATGCCGAAGCTCGATCAGCCACAAAGTACGAAACGGTCACCCATCCAGTAATCGCCATCGGCCTGCGATGCTTACCTTTTGTTATCAGTCTCGCAAGCACACTGGTACCGGACTGGACCGCTTCTAATAACGTAATAATTGCACAAATATTATTTTAATTTTACTTTATATTACCAAATTACTTTCCAATCTATAGGATTGGAAATCATCTGTTTTAATGTATTACTTACTTTTTTCCTGAGTTCAAGATTAGCATGACCGGGATATTAACGCCAAGTTGACCATTCATTAAAGTGAAACTGATGTGCAATAATGCTCTGTGATCAAAAAGTAAGGTGAATTTGTATATAAAATGTATTTTTTTTTCATTGTTCCAAATAAATTTCATCCCCTTCAAAGTAATCCCCGTCCGATAAAACGCACTTTTGCCAACGCTTTTTCCAATTCTCGAAACAGTCGGAATAGTCTTTTTTCGGTACAGCCTTCAAGACCTTCTTCGATTCGGTCTTGCTTCACCTTTTGCACGATAGTCGCTGGATTGGTCGGTGGTTTCAGGGTCGTATGCGTAAATCTAAGTCTCGTCTCCAGTAATGATGCATTTCAAGTGGTCCTGATAGTCAGACAGCAAAGTTTCACACACATCAACGCGACGCTTTTTTTCCAAAAAATTGAGCGTTTTTGGCACCAATCGAGGCTTGACGCGTTTGAGACACAAATCATCCTTCAAAATGGTTTGGGCAAAGCCAAATGATATTCCAGCACTATCAGCGAAGTCTCTTATTGTCAATCGACGATTTTCAAGCACCAAATCTTTGATCTTTTGGACGTGGACCTCGTCGGTAGACGTTGATGGTCGTCCAGAGCGCGGTTCATCTTCAACGCGTTCTCGGCCCGCTTTGAACTCGTTGTACAGCTTATAAACGTTTTCAACGTGTCCGCACAAGAATATTCGTTCCGCAAACAAAATTTGATGCAAGTTCTTTGCTCAACAAAATTACCCATTGTAATAATCGAAAAATTCACTTTTGATTTTTTTTAAAAAACGTTTAACTCGGAGATAATCAATCCTTTTGACAAACAGACGCTTGGCAAATGTTATAGACACTCCTAACAACCTAGAAAAAAAAATTACCTGCCTTACTAATCTCCCCGGGAGTTTTAAATGACAATTTCACCTTACGTTTTGATCACAGTATTATACTCCGAAGTAGTATATTACAATGACCGAAACAACCCAAATCCATATCCCTTCCCCAGTTTCCTTACAAATGGACCAAAAACTTGGTTCAAACCGTTTTGTTTTCTACCGTAAAAAGCAAACAAGCTAACTTTGGAGTGTTTCCGTTATCGTTGAGTTTCCGGTTCGATGCCCGGGCAGGCCCCGGTCCCTCCCAATTAATAGTTTACCCTCCGGAGAACGACCAACTTGTGTTATTCGATATAGTTTGATTACCGGCTTACTTCCCCAGTTTTGGTGGCATGACGGCTCGCCAAGGCACTCCACTGATTACTTTAGCAGCGTTTGTTTTGACTTTTGGTTTCACCTATGATTAGAGTAGGTTGGACTTTTTCTACCGATTTTAATGAGGGTGATACTCTATCACATTAATATTGAGGATAAATCTAGGAATGTGAGGTAAACGGTAAATTGTCAGAATCAGTGGCGTGTTAGGGCATCGCAGAATTAGCCGATGCGCTGCCACACCGTATAAATATTGTAAGGGTGCCGTAGATTATCCTATGGCATCGAATATATGATAGCGATAGTAGCGATAGTACAGGTTTAGGAGTTTTACGAGAAGAACCTAACCAGGTTTAATCATGGTTACACATTTTGTCGCCTGAATGTGCAGGTTTCATAACGATGTTTTCCCTCACCGTAAGAGCATCGGTTAGCATGCAACTGAAGCACATAACTCAGAAAAACTCATTGTTACATGGCCGCAGTGCCATTCGAATCCGGTACCTCTCGCTTACTAGTCTGATACCTTAACGACTCGGCTACCAACACTCCTAACCAACGGCTGTTGACGATACTATGAACAAATATTAAATTAAGAATATGATGTCGCAATAGTTTCTCTTCTACACATGAATGAAAACCGCGGCCCTTAAACTACAACGTTAAATACGTACGTGTCTACACTAAGAGTACGTAAGTAGTAAAACACGTTTGTATCACGTCAATGTCAAGACCCAAAGGCTAGACCGCTAATTGGGCCAAGGCTGAGCTCTTACCCTCGAAACCTTGCCTCAAACGTTTAATTAGTTACCCTATTTTGACCTTTCGCAAGATAAGGATCGCTTTGTGACTTTTAAAATATAATGTAGTTTCTGTTCAACGCACGATACACTATGTAAATAATACGTGGGTAAGGTGTACTTTATTTATTATTCAACCTTTTGAAGTGTCGACTTTTTTACAAGTTATTGGGAGATTATTTACATTTTAAATTACAAGTGTCGACTTCACCGATATTAACGTCAACTTGATACTTTTAGCTAACAGTTTCTGAAAAAAGCGTCTGTGTGTTTGATATACAAAGGTTCTCTTTTTAAGCCCCGATGAAAAACGAGGGGTGGTACATGTTCGATGTGTGTATCTGTGGCTCTGGGGCTTTGTGTATCTGCCTGTGGCATCGAGTCACCCGAACGGATTGACCGATTTGGATGTAGTGGTCAGTTTATCAGAAATTAGATGGTTCTTAGCTTTGTTTCGCTTTCATTAAAATCGGTTTTGTAGTTTAAAAAGAAGTTTGAGTTGTAAGTAAACTTGGTAGGGGATAATCCGACATTTTCTGTCGGTTTGGTTATATTATTAAATATTTAAATGCGTTGTCTACACCAATATTAACGTCAACTTGTAACTCTAAAACCGTTCTGAAGAAAGCCTCTCGTGTGATCCTACTAAGATTCTGTTTTTACCTTTTAGAAGTTCGATACCAGAGTCAATATTAAGCAAGTTCAAACTGGCCCGAATTGAGGATTAAAGTCCAGACATTAATGTAACAATAACCTAACCAAATTTGTAGCTATTTGATAAATGAGTCAACAACATAAATATGCTTAGATATAGTACGGCAAGGTATGTCCAACGGAATATCAATTAAATGTGACGTCGGCATCGCTGATGTCCTAGTTTCCTCCTACAGGCTCATTAATTGCCAATGATAGAAACAACAATGTAAAGTGATAACAAAAGCTTTGTTTTATTTAAGTTACAAAAAGAATACTCACACGATGAAGTCTGGATCAAGGATGCCGCCAAACCAACATAGCCTCAGCCTTACGGAATACAACCCAAGGTGGCGTAAATAATATATTACATTTAGTTATAGTAATTACAATACATTCATTTCAGTTAACAAAATGAGTCTGCTTATTCACTAAACCAAATTACAAATGTTTCTTCATTTTAATTAGAATCCCAACTGAAACATTAGGACATTTTCAAAATAAGCTCCGGATGTTTCTACTGGTACACAAGTTCCACTTCAAATCATTACGAATGATAAATTAATTTCTAACTAATTACAAATCACTCTCTCTGCCTGCCTCCGCAGATCTGCTGTAAGATATCTTATGATATAAGCTGTACCTGTGGTGTTGTTTTTCTGAACGTCAATATTGCATACCTGCTAAATAAATAAATAAATCATTACAAGATTTCTGAAAGCATTTCGATACGTTAATTATTACATTTAGCTAATCAAACTTAAACTAGGTACTTAGTTTACACACTCGAATTGGGAACGTGCAAGTATATACCGGAGTTAGACTTGCGTCAATATTATATATATGCTTGGACAATTTACACAGCGCCATCTAGCTTCAAAATGAGCAAAACTTGTGTTATAGGTGTCAGATAACTGATAAACTACTTATACAGGTTGTTACATAATATATGTATGAAGCCGTGAACTGGATGGAGTGCTAAAGTATGAAAACTATAGGTACAATTGTTTCTGTCGTACGTGGAATAATTGCACCTATCGTTTTAATACATTCAGCACTCCATCCAGTACACGGTTTCATACACATATTATGTAATATCCTGTATACTTTTAAATATTTACTACACATATAACACCCAGACCCGTAATAGAAATTAAGCATCCGTAGCATTAAGCTGAGGCTGGTCCAATTTGGTCCGATGATGCATCGCCCTGCTTCCCTATGTAATTATTATGTTAATTTAAAGTTTTTTTAATGTGTAATTCATCATCACAGCCCACAACAATCCACTGCAGGACTTCGGGCCTTTCCCACGAAAGGGGAGGTCATTGCCATAATCTCCACGCTTGGCAGGCGGGTTGGAGATCGCAGTGCAGTTAATGTAAATCTACCCAGAAAGATGCTGCTGCCCATCTTTCGGATTTGTCCCTTAGTCGCCTTTTACGACACCCACGGGAAGAGATGGGGTGGTGCTATTCTTTGAGGTGGCGGCACCACACACCACGAAACACACACCACCACACATAATTGGACGAAATAAAAATAAGACTATGTCTATATCTATGTCTAAATTAAAACTCATCTATTTAATTACTGCCCGGCAGGAAAGCGAGCGAGACTTCTCGGATCGGTATTTTATTTATTTTATTCTATTTGGAGGTCTCACAGCTTACAACAATAAGATAAGTACAATAGCATAACTTCTATCAGCCATTTACAAGACACCACAGATAAATTTCACAAATTCACTTTAAAGAGGTCTAGTACATTAAAGTTTTTAGTGTAGGTAAACATACATTAGGTAGATATATCGTACTTAGAAATAAAGGTCTTAACCATAATGTTCCTAACTTGCTTAACGCTACTGAAAAATAAGTTATGTTAACTGTAAATAAGAGTTCCTATGTTAACCAACTTAACCACTCAGGTCATCACTTATCACTCACACGTCATGAAGTTAGAGATGAAATTAAAGTGGACAGAACACTCTTAATACCAACTTGAAGCAAGTTAGTATCGCTTTCTTGCTCTCTGTGGTATTGGTCCACTTCTATTAGTTGGTTGTTAATTAGTATCCGGATACTTCCCCGAGTTGTAGGAGGCTTCACGGGGCTCTGTAAATAAGACTGTGTGAGTATGACGTACGATGAGTGTGTTAATTGTGTACAAAAATTTTGATATTTAAATTAATAAAATAAATATCCGAACCAAATGTTCATTAGTTTCATAACAGACCTATTTGTTTACGTTTTGTGTAGATTAGGTACTGGATGTTATTCCTTCATTAATTAATTATGTAAGAAATATGATAATCATCATATCAGACAAAAGACGATAATAGTCAAAAGTAATTTTAAAAACTATTTCGATGTTTTTGGTTAGCACTTTCGCACTTAACATTCAAACATTGAAATTGTGTAATGGCTCGTGATTGATTGAAATAACGGTTTCCGATTTCCGCTTAATCGTTGGGTATATAAATCCAGTCGAATTACTGCAAAAGGCTTTTGCTCGAGTAGCTCCTGTGGTTAAGTTTTAAATTGCATTGTATCTATTACCTTGGTGCTATTTGCTGATTTGTAAAGTGTCGGTTAGGCTGCTGTATTTTTTTAAAGACAAAATATTTTTAATTGTCTCAAATAAATAGCAATTTTATATTTAACTAATTTTCCCTATTTTATTTCAGCCAGCTATCCACCCTTAGTTATCGATAAATACTAGGTCATCATCTTTATCATATCAGCCGAAAGACGCCCACTCCCCCAGAGATCTCTACAAAGCCTGTCCTGTGCCTTGCGCATCCAGCTGGTACATGCGATCTGTACCAAATCGTCGGTCCACCTTGTGGGAGATCTACCCACGCTGCGTCTTCCGGTACGTGGTCACCACTCGAGAACTTTACGGCCTCATCGGCCACCTGACTAGGTCATCTTAATTAATATCTTCTAAATACTTAAACTCACACATTAGATCTGTACGCTCTACCTACAAATATAACAAGTGCGTGCGGGTATGAGCGCTGGAAGGCTGTCTGGGGCCGGGCACGCTAACATTAACCTCCGCGGTTGTACGTAGCTTGTGCTCGGTACTCGGTGCCACGCCGATGTAAGCATTCGTAAGCGCTGGTAGTACATGTGTCGCCCTCTACCTGAATGAGTAGCTTCAATTTCGGTTTGCTTTCCATATTTTTGACATGAGACGAGGACGGCAGTCATTGTCATAACAACGCTTGCAGTTTATCAACAGCAAAATGTCAACATAAATGTCGGCAGTTGACGTTGACGCTGCAACTGCAAGCGTTACTGTAGCAACGGCTTTTTAATAGCAGTCAGGGTTTTTAGTTTCTGTATGTACTATTTTTTTTTATTTTTTTATTGGATGCTTTCTTAAAATCCACAAAAAATATTATTTATAATAATATATTGTCACGGGTTGCTAATGAGTGGAATGCGTTGCCTGCGAGTGTGTTCCCTGATCAATATGATCTGGATACGGCTAGAGTGAATAGGCTGTTCCTAGACAGGCATGCTCCATCATAGACCGCACCGTCACTTACCACCAGGTGAGGTGGCGGTCAAATGCCTGGTAAAGTAATAAAAAAAAATTTCATCTGCAATCAGACTCTGGGTCCCAGCGGAAGACCTTGAGCCAACTTACTTTGCCAACGGTCTTAGGAGGCACACCCAACTAATGGCGAGCTCACTACAGTCCTCACATTCGACAAGCCTCAAATTACGAAACAGTGGCCCATCCAGTGCCCGAATTTTACGGTTAACTTCGGTTATTGGTCTCGTAAAAGTGCCGCTTCTGGAAAATTATAACAGATTTTTTTCTACGCCTTATCCGCACAGACAGCGGTTCCGTGTTCACGTTCTGCGTTAGAATTTACCCTGGTTGACCGATGCGGCCTGACCACCTGCTGAGTGGGTACAACAAGGCGTGTGTGTGGGTACGTGGCGTGCGGGTAGTTTCGCACATTGAGTGATTAGGAGCAATGATACGGATACGTACGCAAACGACGGTACCCGGACGGACGTACGTATCTTTCGAAATCCTGCCGGACGGGCTCGGCTGCCGCCACATCCATTTGTATTCTTTTCGATCCGATGCGATGCGTGCCTTTCGGTTGAAAATGTACATTAAGTGTGTGGTAGTGTCCGACTGAAGGTCAGATTCTGACGAAAGTCAAAGTCGAAGCCGGTTAATCGGCTGCGGTGCCTACTATCGCCACAACCTGCGGCCGAAGCTGACCCCGAAGGTTTAAAAGCTTAAAGAAAATTTGTTCAAGATTGGCCTAGACAATTAATAATTACTATACGATTTATAAACTTTAATATTGAACTATTGACTGTTTAGTAAATAAAAGTAATTTTAATCGTCTCTAGAAGTTGATCTAGAGATAATAATAAAAATTTCCTTGCAATTTATTTGTGGCAAGTATTTAAAAACCACTTTCGGCGAAATCTTCGGTTTTACCGAAGGTGGTTTATAGGCCGAAGGTGGTTTTTGGCCTAAGGTGGCCGAAGCCAAAGCCGAAACTTCGGGCCGTCATTAGTGTGCGGACATGATGCGCTTGTAAATGTAACCTACACTAACAAACGCCGTTCCTATTAGTAAATTCCACTAATGGCATTTTCATACACCTATGCAAGGGTTACATTTTTATTTGCGCATCCAGACTTTCATCAAGCGTACTACGTAATGGTTTTCCATTAATTCTGTAACGCCAGGGGTGTCCAACCATTGGCTGCTGTACGTCCCACGGCCCGCTGACAACGGCACGCGGCCCGCGATGCGACCCTTGTTATGTCAATTTATGTATGCGGGGAAGGAGTTTCCGGATTGTTTAAATGCTGCTGTGGAGGCTTGGATGTTTGGAGTTACTTATGAACAAATTTAAGAAGTTACTTTATCCATATACGAAATTAAGGTTATCGGTCTGTATGTTGTTATTATATTTTAAAACTAATATCTCATAGATATGGCATCAGCATGGGGTAGCATTTACTAAAGTCGTGCGATTCAAGGTATAAAAGATAATCCAATATTCATTCATTCATAGTGGCATGGAGAGGCACAAGGGGCCTCCGCCCAGGTTTATAGTGGCTACTATAAGTCGATAGCATCCTGGATCGATGGTTTAACGTGCTCTCCGTAGCAAATAAAAATAGTCTTTTTACAATTACAAATTAAGATTTTTCTTCAGAATTGTTGGTCTCCAAGCAAAAACAATAATAACACAATACAATATATTTTATTTCAGACAGTACGTAAAATAAATAACATACTATTTGTCTATATCTTGTTAGTACAACTTAACGCTACTTGTTAGTAGGTCCTTAAAATATTTTTCCAAATTTTTAACCTTTTTTAATTCCAGTAATAAACTCTGGGGTATTGTGGAACCCTGTGAGGTCGGCAAAGGGGCGAAGGGACGCGTGCTTGGGCCTGTCCTGGCTCTATAATTGTGTAGATGTAGGTTGAGACGGCTTTGACCTGTGTGACCCTTTACAGAGTAGGTGCCTTCTGTATTTCTTCCGGGGTCTCGCCGGGCAATGGTGGCCGGCGCTTAATAAACCGCAAGACTGCATTAATTTGTAGCCTACCAGAAACTCATATTTAAACTTAAAAAATATACGTTAAGCAACACAACGTTATATTTGCTAAATGTTAAACTCTATTGGCGGAAGTCTATAATTAGCATAGTTTTAAATGTTGTTAAAATAGTTAAGACACTACCTGGAGAGGTTTTCCCTGGAGAGTACAACATGGAGTTCTTCAAAAAAGGTGTGAAAAGGTTTTTACGAGGTCGGCGACGCGTGGTGATGCCCCTAATATTTCAAACGTTCATAGGCTGCGGTAACTGCTTACTCCCATACAGGCCGTAAGCTTGTTTGCCACATTAGTGGTATATAGAAAAGACAGCTGTTATTTCCAAATATTTTTTTTTTTACTAAAGTTTTAAATAATATTATTTAACGAGCTTACTGCAACAGTACTTCCTTCCAAAAGTTACGACATTGAAATGTTCAAAAAACGGGCTCATAAGTATCTCGTACCCACCCCTAAACATTCACTACCCTCATGGTGTGCCAGGAGTGGTAACTTTCTATAAGGTGGCCCGACAAATTGTTTTCCTCCCTCTATTATACAAAAAAATGTCGAGGGTCGATCACTATTGTCAGTCATGGCGTTGAACATGTTAAGAAAGTTTATTTTTTGATAAGTTTTATCGAACCCAAAAGTTTAACAGGCCTGCTATTCCCAGATGGACCGGTCGTCCATCATTTATCAGCTAAAATTCTCGTATTTATAGACAGACAACTTTTTGGGTCTGCACGTGGTTCGCGTATATAGGTATACTTTTGTTCAGTTAATTAGTTCAGTAAACGAAATTTGATTAAATATCTATTGTTTTCGAATCCATTCGGTCGTCTACGTAACCAGTTTTGAGAAAGAGGAAAACATTATCTTTTTATTAAACTAGTTTCGTTTCCTCTGAGGGAATAATCGGATAATTATTTGTCTTTTTTAACTTTAATCTCACGATTTATGAAATACTGGTAAGTTTTTTATGCTATTCAGTGACAAACGAGCAGACAGCCCACCTGATGGTAAGTGGTAACTGTCGCCCATAATATCTACAATTCAAACTGCCCAGTTGTAACTTGATTGCTAGCTGTGGCTTGATTATAGGAAGCTATAACAGCTGTCGACTGTAAAACATAATATTTTCATGTAACAAAGAACTTAAAAGACCTTCTTTCTTGTATTTATTCCAATAGCTAATCTTAAAAGTATTCCGTAACGTTATTGCTACCACCACTTAACAGCGCGCATTCCCCAATAGTAAGCCATGCCACTTGTCCTACTTGCTGTCTCTCAGGCGTCCGCCTCTTATCTCATGGGCGTGACAGGGACAGGGGATTGAAAACAAATGCCGGGCAATGCTTTATAACACACTCGTATATTTCAGTCGTAATATTTATCGCAGAGATCAAACGTAGAGTGGGAGGGAGAGTCGGACTTAGGGTGGGGCATCTAGTCTAAGGAATGGATTTATGCAATATGTACACATTTTTGGCGGTGAAGGGATAAGGTAACCGCCAATGTTGGCAAACAAAGATGGAGAAGGTGGACAAGGGTAATTACTCACCTCGACGGGTGTTGTGACCAGGGGACCAAGGATCCGACAGTCGATCGTCGGAAGTTGTATATATGCCGCGGAGTTGGCTCATTTTGCTAGCACGATGTAGGACGGTCAGCGCCATCTATGTGCGGATGCTTGCCAACCTTGTGTTTGTGAACTCGTAATGTGAGCATTGTTAAGTTTCCCTATTGGAGCGATAGATGTCGCTACACATTTTATAGGTACGATTTTGTACCGTAACTATTACGAGTAGCACGATAGTTCGACGCAGTTGCATGCATCATGGTCACGGGATGCAACTGCGTCGAAATATCGGGCTATGTAGGGGTGAGCCTCAGCTACCTACCGGGTCACAGGTGGCGGATAGTGAACAGTCCTGTTGTATGCAGGATAGCTGCGAATAATAATAATTAAAAATTCGTACAGTGCCTTCATTGTATATCTTGGAGGTTGCTACATTTGTAAGATTTACTTTACATATCTTTACGTTTGTTACAAGAAGCCGCCGATGTGACCAGTTATGTTTGATTCCGTCGAGAACAGCCTTGTTACATAAAAGTTGATTTGCAATGGCGC
This sequence comes from Blastobasis lacticolella, assembly GCA_905147135.1. Taxonomy (NCBI): domain Eukaryota; kingdom Metazoa; phylum Arthropoda; class Insecta; order Lepidoptera; family Blastobasidae; genus Blastobasis; species Blastobasis lacticolella. Next base: position 20,882,863 of record LR990041.1, read on the forward strand.
CAAAAATTTATAATTTAGTGCCTAAACGCATTCGAGATGCCGAAACTTTTAGCGAATTTAAGAGACAATTAAATAATTTTTTGATGGAATGATATTACTATTCAGTGAATAATCATTATGATTATAGTGAATGATTATTCACTGAATAGTAACATCTGACACGAAAATTTAATTGAAGTACCTAATTAAAATAGTTTGGTAGTAATTGACATTTGTTAATTTATTTGTTTGACATATTCAATAATTAGTTTGTAGATCATCGACATTTTATTTACATATTTAATTATTTCGGTTTAATTTTGTATATTAATTGTTAGAATTAGACACATTTAATATCAATTAGATTGACATATAAAATTATGTAACTCGCTAAGCCTTAGAAAGGCAACTAATGTGATCAAATAATTGTATTAACACCAGTGTAACCATTAGAGAGCGAATGAATAAATAAATTATGAATTATAAATGGTAACTGAAATAAGCAGTCCTGGACCGAGGCGGTAGGGCCAACAGTGAGTGTTGGGGTACCTCAGCTACGTGAGTACCCCAGGAACAGACACAGTAATCCCGATGACGACCCCATGACATGGCAAACAAGCACCGTAATTAAATATGTGTTGCCCAGCAGCTCTTTAAACTGTGACTGATTCGTGGCACAACAGTCACGGGCCCGAATCGCCACCGTATAATTTATTATGCGGGCTAGCGACGGGTAGAACCATGCCACCCACGTGTTTGTGCCGTGCGGGTTTCCCGTACGGAGGGATAAAGGAATCCTGGTGGCTGAGCGTGAGGTGGGCCGGCGGTTGTGCCCGCCGATCGCAACACTCCTCTTTGGTCTGGAATTCCTCTCAAACGGGCGGTCTTGGGCTAGCCACTCAGGATCAATCGGCTTTGGATTCCACTTATTGGTCTGCTGGCGAGAGGAAGGGGGGGGGGTCCCATATGGGATGGGGGCGGCCATGCTGCTGATGCTGTGGCCAGGGTGTACAAGCAAGCAAGCAAGCAAGCTGGGCACTACGAGCTGCCGATGTCGCGCATGACTCCCAACTCTACATCCCTATATTCTTCCGGTAATCCTGGTGCCTCAGCAAAGGGCACCCCAGGTTCGGGCTCCGTAGTGGGTGGGAAACCGGAAGAATAAAAACTAGCAGTACTCCAATATGTATACTAACAACTGCAAACAAACACCAGCATCCAATAACAAGCACGCGCAGGGACAGCGCGGAAGGGGAGGCAAGCCTCCGACACGTGGCAGGCGGCCAGCGGGCCCCATACCGGTGGGTGTTGGTTCCACGGAGAAATCCCTGGGACCAAGGCCGGCCGGTACGAGCGGCCTCACCGTCGAAGTTGAGGTTCCGGCAGGAGTGGCAGTAGCTGGGAACACAGTAGCAGATAACTCTGCTGCTGGGCCTTGTGAAGCGACACCGAGCCAGGTGACCACAACCTCACAACAACAACCAGAGCCTGACCCAAAAGACGAGGGATGGACTCTGGTGGCCCCGAGGGTACCAGCCGAAGTGGCTGAGGGGACCCGGAAAGTGAGGCCAAGCAAGAAAAAGAGGGCAAAAGAATACAGACGCCTTGCCTCTCTTTCTAGTGAAGGGGAAGCCCAACCTGGGACGTCCAAGGACGCTGGGCTGCCGGCTACAGGTGAGGCAACTCATCCTGTGGTGAGCAGACCGCCTCCAAAGGCGTACCGGCCATGCAGGAACCCCGGAACTGCGCTGCAAGGTAATCGTATCGGCTGTATCGGCTGGTGACGAGGAGGCGCAAATCCCCGTCTCGACGAAACCATCACGCCGAGAAAGGGTCCTAAACGACAGAAGTTTGCGACTCCGCGTAGACCACAGCCTGGTAGCTACGCTGATGCAGCGAAACCAAACTTGGTGGTGGGGGTCACCAACCAGAAAAATCATCTGGGACGGGAACAAGCCACTGAGGTGGAAAAGCTACTCTGCCAGGTCAGGAACACGCTACAGAATGTCATCCTGAGCAGTGGAGATACCATCTGTGTAAAGGAAGAACACGAGCTCCAACGACGCGTTCGCTGCGGGATACTGGTACCCGGTGAATGGCCTGATGGGAGATTGATAGGCAAGACGCTGCGCTACCAAAACGCTTGGGCTCAGGTGGACGCTTGGCGAGTTCATAAGATTGACTAGCAGACGGGGAATACCTTCATCGTGGTCAGCGTCCCGGAAACTATCGTCCCCACACTGCTGGAGAGAGAGCGTAGGCTGTGCTTCTGTTTAGGGTCAGTCTACGTGAAGTTCCAGGTCGTGGGGGGGAAGTTTTCGGAGCGCCCGGCGGGAAGAGCCGAAGAGGAGGAAAAGCAGGACACCCCACCGGCACAGACGGAAGAACCTAGCCTAATCGTAGTGGTGGATACGGCCATTCCAGGCCCTACAACACTCCAGACAGAGCCGCTGCTAACGCCACCGTCGGCGCTGCCGATGGATACCGCCATACCGGGATCGAATGCTCCTGCAACCTAGGCGATATGAGCCTGGACGAGGAGGAGAGAGCGCTCATGGATGATGGCGCTGACATCGCCTAACCCAAATACTAACATCATCCAAATCAACCTCCATCACAGCCAAACCGCCACGGCTCAACTACGCAAGTGGCTGGAGGTCCACAACACCACCATCGCCCTAATCCAAGAGCCCTGGATTAGGGCGGACCGCATATGCGGTCTCCTACATACAGGAGGTAAGATATATAATTCGACTGAATCACTTAGAACATGCATATATATACTAGTAACAATATACATGCACAACACAATGTCCCGGTAACTATCTCGTGATGGATAGAGAACATGCTTAGCAAAAGAGTCATTCAACTAGATAGTAATCCTAACAAACAGGTGTCAGTGGTAAGAGGTTGCCCACAAGGTGGAGTCCCGTCACCTCTTCTATGGAATCTGGTGGCTAATACACTAATATCTAAACTAAACTCTAACTATTTTTTCACAGTAGGTTATGCTGGTGATCTGGCCATACTTATTACTGGAAACAACGCGGACACCGTCACTGGAGTTACAAAGTGGGCTCTGAAAATGGTGGAACTGTGGTGTAATGAGTATGGACTCTCAGTTAATCCAACGAAGACAGAGATGGTAATGTTTACGAATAAACGGATTTTAGGTAACTATAGACTACCCAGTCTCTTTAAAACACAACGTACTCTATCAACGGAGGTAAAATATCTAGGAGTAATACTTGATAACAAATTAAACTGGAACAACCACATTGAATCAAGGTACAACAAAGCTACAATATCCTTCTGGCAATGCAGGAGGATGATACGGAAGACCTGGGGACTATCCCCCAAAGTCATAATGTGGCTATACAAAACAGTGATTAGGCCTATGTTCTGCTACGGAGCGGTAGTATGGTGGACTAAAACCAAGCAATCCACCACAATAGCAAAATTACAAAAACTGCAAAGGCCTGCATGGCAGTTAGCGGCTGCATGAGGACAACCCCAACTGCAGCCCTGGAAGCTATGCTCAAACTAACACCACTCCACCTTCACGTACAACAAGAGGCAACAATAGTTATGGTGCGTTTAAAACACTCAAATCTATTGGACAAAGAGCCGCTCCCGCATACGGTACTTTACTACGATGAAACAAAAAAGGAACCAATGATGGAGGCCATTAGCGACCGAATATCAAAGCAGGTAGAAACGGTCAAGAAGTACAAGATCCAACTGTACGAGGACCCGCGGAAGGGCCAAAACATACGAGAAGTAAGGATCTTTACTGACGGGTCCAAAACATACTCAGGTACAGGTTGCGGAGTTTTCTCTGAAGGCCTAAACATCAAAATAGCTGCCCCACTGGGTAAGTACAACACGATCATTCAAGCGGAGTGCATGGGAATCATCCTAGCCACACACACGGTACGGAAGAAGAAGGTAGAACAACAGCCTATTAGGATCAGCCTATTAGACAGTAGGGCAGTACTCATGGCCCTTGAAAACAACAACATAACCTCGGAGCTTCTACTTGACTGCTGCAAATGCTTAAATGAGGTATGTAAAGTAAGTAAGTAAGTGCTCCATGGGGTGGGGATTTGGGGAACCGTGGCTTTGGCAGTGGAGTGGCATTTGCTTTTTGCTGCCAGAGCAACGTGTTATAGAGGTGGGCAACGCATTAGCGATACTCTTGGTGTTGCTAATGTCTATAGGCAGTGGTGACCACTTTCCATCAGGTGGCCCGCTTGCCTGTTTGCCTACCGCATGACATAAAAAAAAAATAAAAAAAAAATCGGACACAGCGGATCTAGGGGGAACGACGCAGCTGACGAGTTGGCCAGAAGAGGCTCAAGTGCGAAGCACACAGGCCCGGAACCAATTCTACCTATGCCATTTGCATGGACCCGTAAACACCTGGTGGATAGAATCAAGATAAAACATAACCAACTCTGGTCATCACGAGTGGAATGCAGAGAAGCCAAGGAGGCTCTACCGAAAATTAACCCTCCCCTTTCTGAAAGGCTCTTAAATCTAACCAAAAAGCAACTTCGTCTGGTAACCGGAGCTTTAACGGGACACGGTCCATTTAATAAACACCTCTTCACCATAGGTCTCACCGACAGCCCCTTGTGCAGAGCCTGCCTGAGGGAGGAAGAGACAGCAGCACATATCCTGCAGACATGCGAGCGGTTGGCATCATACAGGCATGAGCATCTCGGACAACCACAAACCCTTCCAGAGACATTTGCAAAACTGAAAGGGTTGCTGCGTTTCCTGGAGGAGTTGGGATGACAGGAACAATAGGGTATCTTGGAGTACACCATATCCACGCAGAATGGGCGTGAGTTCGCCTGAATGCGGAAAATGACCCGGATACATCTATCTATCTATCTATCGGGCTACTCGTAAACAAAGGTACGCGGTAGGAAAACCGGAACATATCTTTCAAATGTGTTACGTAAAATTTTTTTGTAAAGACTAGTCTAGTCGGGCATTTGATTGCCTTCTCATCTGGTGGTAAGTGACATTGGGGCTGAAGATGGAGTATGCCTGTCGTAAAAACCTGGCTTTCAAGAAATAATTTGATTTTCAGCAAAGCCTAAAGTTTTAAATTGGTGCTCTAGAGTACAAATTGTGTCACCTTAATACAAATAACTTTATTGAAAGGTTTACAGTATTTTTTGCTATAATCTGAATAATATATTCATGGATGGGAAATGTTTTGAGAAAATCAGTCAAGCCTATATTCGGTTAAAATTATCGAGGAAGATTTTCCCATGTCCCTTGGGACATTTCTTGCAAATTAGTTTCGACTCATGTTTAATTACATAGGGATATACAATCAATTTATATTACTGGCTGACGTTGTCGTAGTAATTGATCATATTGTTCGATGGAATCCGCTTGTATTATTGTGATTCAAATTATAATTCGGCCATGTAGAGCGAATGGATGAAAGTTTGAAAAAAAGCGCTATATAGCGCGAACTTTAACAACTGAACGAGTAATGTGCGCAAAATCTTTGTCATTTAAAATTATTGTATTGTTGTTGTTTGTGAATAAATGTTATTCTATTCTATTGAAAAAGTCGTACCCAAAAAAGCAAGATTCAAAGGGGGTGTATGAAGAGAATTTGAAATATTTATGAGGCTAGGGAGGGATGTGTGTCAGATATGTTTTAGAGCAGAGCGAAGCGGCGGTCCATAGTCTCTGCTTACCCCTCCTGTGGGACAAAACCGTGAGCTTTATGTATATGACTAGCCGTGGCTTTCACCCACGTGCAGTTTAGATCTCTGCAAATATTCAACTTTCCCGCGGGATCTTATTATTTTCCCGAGATAAAAAAGGTTATGTCACTCGGAAATAAAGTAGCTTACTATTAATGAAAGAATTAAAATCGGTCCAGTACTTTGTGAGTTCATTCATTACAAACAAAAATACAAATCTTGTATTAAATATATCTTTGTGATATTAGTATGTCGTCGCGTGAAGGAAAGGGGTATATCAGGATCATTGTCATCACGGTGGTGATACAGTATTAGATCGTATTCAAAATAAAATTAATTAATAATAATAAATAATGTTCTTTATTCAATAAGGTTTCCTCTATACAATGAGGCCCTAACCCTTAAACTAAGCAAAACACTTGTGACTCCTAACGCGAACAGTGGTCAAGTACCTTGATTTATACTATGTTAAAAACAAAACAAAAAACATAGTAAAAAAAAACAATATTTAACTGAATGTATGTATGTGTACGTGTGTATGTGTATGTATGTGTTTGTGTGAGAGTGTGGGTGGGTGTGTGTGCGTGATATGTATCTTATAGTGCAGATGTTTAAGTGCTTTATAAAAATGTGCAGGTTTTGAGCGTCGCGTTATTGGGATACGCATAATAGAGCCTCAGTATCTGAATAGTTTAGGTTGAGTAACTCTCTCTCTAACTCTGATCTTAATCTCATGTGTGCTTAGTTCTGTAATACCTAATTGTTTGTGGGCTTTGTTATAAAGTATTGAACCAAGTATGTAAAGTTGACGCCCCGCGATGATTGCATAATGCATCTCAACTGTACATGCCGGCCGCACCCTGCGTCGGTCACTTGAAGGTGGAGGAACTTGCGGGTGTTTGCTCGAAATAGCACGATGCACAAAGAGCCAAGTGGCAATCGTTGTAAAGTTGTACTGTTGAGTACCGAAAGTGCCTTTTTTCCATAACCTTTAGGACAGCTCTTTGAGCCCTCTCAATATTTAAAAAACTTAGTCTTGGCCGCTCCACCCCACGCTAAGATGCAATAGGATATAATAGACTGTCCCAGTGTAAGGTTAACCATTTTCATGGTAGTTTGGTCTGCACTATCTCTCAGAGTTTTAAATGTGTAAATGAGTTTTCTAATTCTGGATGTGAGCGTTTCAATATGCGTATACCAGTTAAGCCTCGCATCGATAAACACACCAAGATATTTACATTTATTACAGTGGTAAGGGAAGGACACACACAAGAAGAGAATTCCTTATTGCAGGAATGAGCTGTTATGCAAAAAAATTCGGGAGATTTGCTCGCAGAGTGAATGTAAAAAGTCATGCGATATGTTTTTTAGAGATTGATTGTGAGTAAGCTAAGATTCAGCCACTGCATAAACGTCTTTAAAGAGTTTTCTGCACTACTCTTCACCTCTGCCCAATCAGCCCCATGCACGATGATAGCTAATTTTAAGAGAGGTAGGACATAGCGGGGTATCTCGTTCGAATTGGAGCCGCCCGACTGGGGAAGTATCTCCACCTTACAGAATATCGCAGCTAAATAATACTCTTTTAAATAGTGTTGTGTTTCTGCCGGTAAGTAAGGTTTCCAGTGCTCCATGGGGTGGGGATTTGGGGAACCGTGGCTTTGGCAGTGGAGTGGCTTTTGCCTTTTTGCTGCCAGAGCAACGTGTTATAGAGGTGGGCAACGCATTGGCGATACTCTTGGTATTGCTAATGTCTATAGGCAGTGGTGACTACTTCCCATCAGGTAGCCCGCTTGCCTGCTTGCCTATCGTATGTCATAAAAAAAAAAAAAAAAAAACTGTTTCATCAGCATATACAAAAAGTTTTGTGTTAGGAAATTTTAGATTACAAAGGCTATTGATATATATTTTGAATAGTGTTGGGCCAAGCACACTTCCTTGTGGCACTACAAAAGTTACATCCTCTTCCCTACTTGTGAATATATCAATTTTTGTCATTATTTTCCTATTATTTAAGTAACTACCAAACATTTTATGTGCAACACCCCGGACTCCGACATCGTGTTGCCTCTTGAGAAGAGTGGGTAGCGAAACGGTTTCAAAAGCTTATTTCAAATCCAAAAACATCCCGAGACATTTATATTTGCTGTCTAGTTTTCTTCAAACATGCTCATTTAATTCTAGTACCGCCGTTTCAGTGGATATTACTGCTTTAAAACCGTTGGTTCTCAGCTATTATTTAAAATATATCCAAATATTTGGACACACGGCTGTTCAATATCTTTTCAAAGACTTGGGATATAGCAGTGAGCACCGAGATGGGCCTATAATTACTTCAAGATATCTGTCCCCACCTTTAAAAATCGGATGAATAATAAAAACATCCGAGAATACACCTGTGGCTATGGAGGTATTAATTATGTGGGTAATTATTGAAACCAGAGTGCTGCGACATTCCTTTAACGGAGGATATACCATCCCAACCAGTTGCACAGTCACTGCGCAGGTCCATTATTTGCAGTTCCACTTCTTTTTAATCAGTCGGAAGAATAACTAGGGAATCAATAGGCGGGCCTCCAGCATGAAATACTAATTTATGGGAATTTGAGGCTTGCGCAACAGGTGATATTTTTGATGCAAGTGATGAACCAATATTTGCGAAAACGATTTACGTTTACAGAAGTTTCAGGATCAGGATATGCCCTCAGAAGTTCAGTAGGAGGATTTCGGGACTTCGCAGCGTTTGTGATTGATTTGATGGTGTTCCATAGAGCCTTGGGATTATTTTTTGCTTTCTCAAGTTCATATTTTTCATACGATCTTTTTAATCTATTTACGTAAGAGACAGTTACAGAAGTTGCAATAGCGAATGTATGTGATTTTAAGTACTAGATCATTTGGCGAGCCTTTAGTTTGCTTATGTAAGTGGTCATGATGTCTAATACAGCGTAATAACCCTGGTGTTATTCAGGATTTGATGTTTCTGCTCGTTTTTTGAACTCTAGTCAGTGTGGTATTTTTATAAAATGATGTCTCCAACAGATGAAACGAGCATGGTTCCAGCACGCTCGGCGTCTTTTACCAATAGAATCTCAGAAAAGTTTCTATTTTCTATTTCTTTAATTATTGCTGCATGATTTGAGCGAGTAATTATTCGTCCAGATAAATTTAAGAATAGGTTCACATTTACTCCACTGTATTTATTCCAATTCATTTTTGCACATCACTTATAATTTCACTTGAAATCAGAGCAGTATCACAATATGGGCAGTTGAGGTAATTAACTTTCTTATTTCAAAGGTGATTTTAAAACTACTTTATTTTCAAACGTAAATAACACTCTCTATAAACGAAATGTGGAGACAGTTTCAAGACGCGTCACTCCTCGGCGGCGGTCGCGCCAAGAATGGCCGCCACTCCGCCCGAGTCGTGCCGTCGAGACTCTGTCAGCACGCCCCACCAGAGGGCGCACTCCCACTTCTGTTTTCTTCGTCATGAGTCCGTACTATTGACCACATGATTCCATACTATTCACCGCATCCGTCAAGTACATATAAATGTATCAATCTGATTTCACCATCCATTTTGTATTGATCTATCAACATTCGTCATTACTATCGGGTCTTCATCGTGATAGTCGGCGTAGCTACCCGGAGTAATGCTTTAGCGAGCGGCACTCACCTCGCCATCCCGACATACTCAATTTAATTCTTTAATCATTTTACTAGTACAAAGTAACGGTTTATGTCTACTGGCTCCTCATTAAAATAGTCCCATTCCTCGTAGAATGTGACTATTTTAATTAACCACGAGGTATAAACTCTCAGCGACCCCAGTCCCTCGACCCCAGTCCAAGTCCGCGCCATGGCCGAGTTATGGCGAATATCAATAATGATTTATAAGGGAGCGGGCGCACAATCTCGAGACAAATGTCGCGCGACAGAACCCGCGGCCGGGAGTTGACGGTTGACATTAATCTTCTCCTTCGCATAGCCGGTTATTCGGAAACCAGGGTAGCAAGGAATAGCCCAATATCCCTTGACTTTGCACCCGACTCTCGGCCTGGATAAATAGGATTCTTAGATTTATGCGCTAGGACTGATCGTGATGACATGCGATTATAAGTTTGAACTTAAGTTGAAGCTCTTTGGATTACTATAATTCTATAGGGGTGGGCAGAGGTTATCGATTGTCATCAGCTACGATACCGTTATTGCCTTTTTTACATTCGTACACCCTTTTTTGGTAAATTTTTATTTTATGGAAATACTCAAGCTGCCATCAATAAAAAAGTTGTCACTTCTGCTTAGGGACAATGGCAACATCAAGACACTCACCATTATTTGGCCCACTAGTAAGGAGACATCGGATGCATCTAAATCTCGTGAATGCGCCTCGAATGAACTGTTGCAGCAACGGCTCGCAAGCATGCGCACATAAAACAAAGACCTCAATCAATCATCAGTCAATACTAACTCACTGCTGAACATAGACCTCTCTCGTTGAGCGATCCACTCTTTTGTTAAAACATTTGTACAACACAACAATAACACACGACTGCTATTACGGCAACCAATATTATTGAATATTAGATTGTCAATAAATAGAAAATACATTGGTAAATATGGCTGGCTATACACTACAAGTGCACACTGTTCTAGGCTTGCCGCATCCAGCCATGATGCAGCCGCTAGCAAATGTCACTCCATCTGTCCGGGCGACCCATGCCTTCGCTTGCCGAGGCGCGGTCTCAAGAACTTTTTCTAGAGGTTGTCGGTTCTTCGGCAGATACGGCTAACCCGTGCCACTTAAGCTTCTTAAAGCTTTGCGCTATGTCGGGTTAATTTAGGGTTTCTGTCAGATTATTTCGTTGCGAGTTTTATCCTTCAGAGAGACTCTGAGCATAGCACGCTCAGTTACCTTGAAGTAGTGAAACAGCCGTTAAGTGTCCTTTGCTCGGTACTTTAGGTTATAACAGATAGTATGCACTTGTTATAAAGCATAGTATGGGAAGGTTGAGTTAGGTTAGGTTAGGTTAGGTTAGCATAGCATAAAGCATAGTATGGGCAGGTTGGGCACAGAAATAAAAATAAGCTAATATCTTATTTTGGTTTCTGTAAGTATCGGCTACGTGAAGTATTATAATTTTTAATTTTATTTAATTTTAAGGGCAGTTAATTTAGTTTTAAGGGCAGTTAATTTAGTTTTAAGGGCAGTTTATATTTTCCCCGAGCGACCATTGAACCTTTAACTGTTCATATACCTTTATATAGGTACCATTGTAAAATATTATACAGGGTGTAAAAAGACCACTAGCATTAATTGAAACCTCATATTCTACCTATGAAACTGAACAACGTTCCTCAAGAAAAATACCCGCGGAAACTCATAGTTTAGGCAGAAATCAAAATTATTTAAAAATAAAGTGAATTTTTGTACTAAAAAATATCAAGTATCGATAACTACGTCGTTCACAATTAATTTTGACACTCAAAGTTCAAATTTAAATTGAAATAAATGGACTTTAAGTAAAAGCACGCAATGTTAAGCGTGCGGGCCGGCCGGCCGCGCGGGGTCAGTGGCCATTGGTTACGTGGGCGAGCGATGGGCATGCGCCGGAATATGTGCATTGCACATTACAATTAATTATTTATTTTAGGTAGCGAAATTATGAAGTAATTTCCGCGGGTATGTTTCTTGGGGAAAGTTGTTCAGTTTCATGAGTAGAATATGGGGCTTCAATTAATGCTAGCGGTCTTTTTACACCCTGTATATGTAAATCCAATTTTCAATTATATATTAAAAAAACAAGAAGACTCGACGAAGTTTTCCGAAGGCCACCCAGCTCAGCTAATTGACCAACCATAGAGACGTATTAAACGCAGTGCGTTCACTCCGACCCGCACGAACGCGCGTGGATGCGTTTTCAGCGTGTTCGACTTTGCGTGATTTCCATAGAAACCGATGACAGCTCAAAGATTTTTACGTCACGCACAACCGTACGGTGCTGCGTTCCAGTGTGCGAATCACCTTTTTTTTTATGTTATACGGCAGTCAAACAGGCAAGCGGGCCACCTGATGGAAAGTGGTCACCGCCTAAATAATAATGGGCAATGACTGACAAACGTGACGGCCGTGTGGTGTCTGGCAGAGTAGAATAGCAGCAACCCCTTACACTCGTGGGTGTCGTACAAGGCGACTAATGTTTTCGAAGCAAAAGATCTAAGCGCCTCCGTAGACTGGAAATGGGCAGCAGCATTTTCCATTGTTATATTATAACACTGCGATCACTAACCCGCCTGCCAAACGTGGAGATTATGGCAATAACCTCCCTTTTTGTGGAAGGGGTCCTAAGTCCTGCAGTGGACTGTTATGGGCTGTGATGATGATGACTGACAAAGACAGTTTATCCAATCGATATTGCCATATCCACACTTTATAATTTCTTCCACTGTCAGTCGATTCGGACTTAGCGTGGACCTATAATAGGTATATATATATATATATATATAATAGGTAGCTATGAGCCGCTAGCGCGCACTGTAAGCGCACAGTAAAGCTACTTTACAAGTATTGTTTATGAATACGGGTGTATAATATCCATAATATAATAATAACCGTCCTGTTGGAAGAAATGTACTGTTAGGGACTGCTTACGAATAAGTTGAACAGTCACTGTCAGGAAATAAATATAAATAATAGAACAAATATGTTTGGACAAATTATCACAGCGCCACCTAGCGCCAAAGTAAGCAAAGCTTGTGTTATGGGTGTTACATAACTTATAAACTACTAATACCTATACTTTTTTAAATACATACTTACTATTACACCCAGACCAGTAACAGAAATTAAAATTTCTGCTCGGCTGGGAATCGAATACGGGACCTATGCGTGGCAGACCGGTGGCATGTTAACTGAACCACTCAGGCCGGGAGATCTATGCAAAAACTTTGTTTCCTTACCTAGAATCATACCTGCCTACCTACACTGAATGCGATATCCCTAATTGCCGTGTTACCAGTACGACGAACTAGCAACACGGCAATTAGAAGATATCGCATTCAGTCGGCCAGTACACATCGGGGGCAGTTCTAGGCTAACTGCCTCCCTCGTCACTCGCCGAATGAATTGAGATAAACGACCCCTCCACGTGACTCTACGCTGTGGAATGCCTCAGTCAGCTATTTGTTAGGCGCCCCTATGATGGGCACCCCCTAAACAACGGCCAGCAGCCCCCGTAAACTGACATTTATGGGCCATTCCTTGGCGAAACTGCCGCGATACAATGTCGCAAGTTAAGGGGATAATAGGTGTTTTATTATATTCCCACTGTCGTCTCCCGAAAGTGATCGTAAATAAATAAAAAGTCACAAGTGGCGCCGAAGCGATTGCGTTGTTTGCACGCGCCGGTTGCTTATCAGCGAGATTTATTCTTATTTGTTTTTTATGTTGTTATGAGTCAGTGATTTTGTTTGGGGAGTCGGTCAGGGAAGTGGTTTTGCAAACTTGCCTTGTGGCCAAAATATCACTAAGAGCCCATAGGTACAGATGTTTACGATTTCTACACGGTTTGTTATAAATGCTTTTGCAATTATGGCATATAGATAAAAAGACTAGCACTCGCCTAGAGACTACTATAGATGAAGTCGAAGTGCCAGGGTGCAATGCCGCCTAGCCTTGCCCAGGACCGGCAACCTAAAGTATCCTCCAGGTAACCACGAAACAAGATAATATTTTTAGAAATGTCGATGCCGAACCATAACTATAGCCATTTCACATTACTCGTAGCTAGCAATATTACAAAATATTGTAGAAAAATTTACCTTACTGGTGAACCCGGCGTGTCTTCGTTTGCATGGCGTCCCACCCCTGCCCTGTCCTACCCCTACCTCTGTTCTACACCTACCCTACACCTACCCTACACCTACCCTACACCGCTACGGCTACTACGGCGGGAGCGACATTGTTTTATACTATTTATCGATATAGATATCGATGCCAAGATACTCTAATTTTACATTATTTGTATCTAGCAATGTTTCAAAGTAAAAAGCCTTACCCATACCTTATGTACCTTACCCTTAGCCTTACCTTTTTTTTCCACACTCGTTACCTTAATTTATTACAGGTTGCTTTGATTTTGATCTTGAAACGTAATGTATTACTAAATCTTATTATCTCTTTTAAATTTGCATGTAGATTTCCTCATTTCAAAACTTCAAACGTGCTCATTCTAGCTCCGTATGCTCTCATGAAAGTTTTAAAGGATCTCAGCGACGCTGACGACAGCTTACCTAGGATATCTTGTCGTCTTGGAATAGTCTCTTTAGTAGCGTACCTGAACGATATTTTGTAAAATGTATTTTGTGGAAGCTCATCTCCGCTAACAATGTCTTAGCCCCGACTAAACCAGGCTGTAACGAATATACGAAACAAAAACGCAGGATTTGGTAATTTCATGAGGACCGTGTGCAGAGCGGACAGCGCGAGAGTAGCAACCGACTTTTATGATTTTACCTTCATTTTCAAAACGACCTAATCCGCTTTACACCAAGTATCTCCTATATTTAAAGCAGCAGCAATTTACTTACGGCTAAGTTATACAAAATTAAATACACATCACAAAATACAAAATTCATGTATGGTATGGCTACCATGTGTCATTCATTAGTATGCGATTTACTTAATATAAAATTTAAAATACTAGTATAATGTCATTATATGAATTAATAATTAAATAATTGAATATTTTTAATAAACAAATTATAAAATTTGGTAAATCAGTTTCTTAAAAATTCGCATGATAGTTCAGACTATCAAAATACAATAAATGTAATATAATACAATTAAATTATTTAAATAAAAATGTCACGTCATTAAAATAAAATATCACATTAATTCAAATTAAAATTAAAATAGCATATCAAAACAATTAAAATGTCAAATTTAATTCAAATAAAATTAATAAAGTCAATTATCAAATCAAATCATAAAATAATTATTTCTCCCAAGGATTTTTGTCCTCAAGATAATCCTGTATACTATAATATGCTTTTTTAATCAGTGATTGTTTTATATATCCCATAAATGCATTGTCAGTCATATTTAATACGTTTTCCGGTATTTTATTATAAAATCTAATACTATGCCCCACAAAAGATGTATTTACTTTTGCTAATCTAGTTCTGGGAATTAGTAGTTTGTATTTATTTCTTCTGTCTCGGTTATGAGTATCCTTTGCATTTGTCAATGATGCAATGTGTTTACGAACAAACATTAAATTTTCATAAATATACTGCCCAGGAAGAGTCAAAATACCTATATCTTTAAAGATTCATCTTAAAGATGTCATAGGACCTAATCTACATATAGATCGAACTGCTCGCTTTTGTAAAAAAAAAATTTTGTTTATATCAGCTGCTCTACCCCACAACAGAATGCCGTAAGACATTATGTTGTGGAAATAGCTATAATATACCAGACGAGCTGTTGTAATGTCCGTTAGATTTCGTATTTTTCTTATTGCATAAATCGCATAGCTGAGTTTGCCGGTTAATTTATCTATGTGTGGGCCCCATTGATTTTAGGGTCGACTAATACGACATAGTCACCCACACGTAGAGGTATCTCTTCTTTAGTCCACTTTTAACGCGGCAATAAGGTAGGCAGATACTCCTTCAACCATCTTTCCCAAAACATATCAGTAAGCCTTTGAGCGATACTCCACCGCTTGCGAAGACAGAGATCGTCATCATCATACTTTCCATATGGAAGTTGGTACACGAACTGCTAATCAAAAACTGATTAGGAGTTAAGGCTTCAGGGAATTTCGGGTCGGTAGAAACATGTGTGATTGGCCGACTGTTGACCAATCCTTCCACTTCGGCGAGTAACGTAGTGAGGGTCTTGGGGTGCGGAGCGCGCTCCTTCAGCACTACCTTTAGTGCGGTCTTGACCGTGCGGATCATGCGCTCCCACGCGGCACCCAACTCGGGAGCTCCCGGAGGTATGAATCGTCACTCGACGCCTCTCACAGCTCCATCAGAACGCAGCGTGTCCATGTTGTGTTCGCCGAGACTTCGCTTTAGCTCCGCGTCTGCACCTCTGAGGTTTGTACCATTATCTGAGTACAGAACAGCCGGCATACCTCGGCGAGCGGCCATCCGTCTTAAGGCCATTATAGTTGAGTCCGTAGTTAAACTCTCAGCTACTTCTATATGTATAGCGCGACCGTCAAACACGTAAATAAAACACCGCACATTTTTTGTCTCCTTCGTCCGATTGTTACCTCCATAGGACCGAAATAGTCGACACCACTATAACTAAATGGCCGACGGTTATGATGCAGTCACGACGAAGGTAAGGCTGCCATCCGCTGCGAGCGCGGAGCGGCGCGGCGGTAGCGGCAGAACAGGCACTACCACCCAGTATCGTTGTCGTAGTTCGTTAACTACAAATTCATTAGCGCCATGCATGGCTAGCCTATGATAGTAGTCCACAAGCAATCGAGTGATCCTATGTTTTCCATCTAGTATTGCGGATCTTAAGGTACTGCCCTGGACCCCGCATACCTTATCGATACGGCCTCCGACTCGTTAAATGCCGAATTCATCGATGTATGGAGTTAACTGAACCAATCGACTATTAGACGTTACATCAATAGAATTAGTCAAATATTCTAATTCTGTTTTATATGAATCTAGTTGTATTTTCTTTATCAATACCTCCTCTGCTTTTGTCATTAATATATTATCAAATTGTACCTTGTTTCGTTGACACTTCCTTAAGCACGAGCACGACCACGAGCACGCACGAGCACGGATTTCGTCCTGTAGCAGGACGAAAACCGTTCCTCGTCGGGGATGGCAAGTTCGGCCGGGGCTAGTGACGTCACGAGGTTCTTCGCCAGCAGCCACCAGAGCGATCTTAGGCCTCTTAATGTCCTTGGGCCAATCGTCCTACGGAAGTTGCAAAATCATTGGACCCTGAAACCACGCGTCACTATACTTTAACGGTGGACAATCACTTCTGGTTGCTACATCGGCTATGTTTTGACTAGTACATATCTCCATTAGGCTTGTTAGTTCGTCAATTTCACCGAGACGGTGAGCGACATAGGGTTTGTAGCTTCGAGGGTCGCCACGGATCCATTGTAACACAGTACTTGAATCAGTCCAGAAATACCTACTGCACGAGTTAAAGTTCGGTTGCTCCACTAGAACCGTCTTAGCTAGGCGGGCCGCGACTAATGCTCCTTGAAGTTCTAAGCGTGGAATAGAGGTAGGCCGTAGTGGAGGCCGTTCCATGGATATCTGAAACCGGAAGGAATCATCAGCGGGATACTATATCAACCCGAGAGTCCGTTCGGTAATATTCGTATCCCCGAGTTTGAACTGAATCGCCGCGCGAGCGCAACGGTAGGTATAGTATCGAGAACTTGTTTACTATTACTCGCCCACCGTCGGATTTCAAACCCACTCTCTTTATGGATGAGAGTTATCTCTTTGACCAATTTAATCGTGATTTCGTCACTATCACAAGAATGTAAACAATCGTCCATGTAATGGTCTCTGATAATTACGTGGACGGACTCAGGGTAAATATCTTCGTATTTAAGAGCATTTTTATTTTTAACATATTGGGCAATAAGTGGGGAGCAAGTTGCACCAAAAATTAAGTTCTGCATGACACATACTTTTAATTGCGAATATAAAGATTCCTGCCATAAAAATCGCTGTACATTTTGATCTTCAGGACGAATTTTAATTCTAAGATCTTTAATATCGCCGATAATTATGTACTACCTTTTTCTCACGAAATCGCAACATAATACCATATAACGAGTTGTATAAATCCGGCCCTGTCAATAAATAATCATTCAGAGACGTACCTTGCACTGAGCCGCCTCCGTCGAACACTAGGCGCGGTTTACCGGGTTTGTTTGGGTTGAGAACTCCAAAATAGCACAGGTACCATACACGATCACACGATAACTCGCTATTTTCCAGTTCGCGAGCGTATCCTTCTGTAAACAACTTAGTTACCTCCTTCCTATATTACTCGGCGTAGTTCGGATCTCGATTAAACTTACGCAACAATGATTGTAACCGGGAATGCGCGTACGCATAGGAATCGGGCATAACAAATGCATCTTGTTTAAACGGCAAGCCGACCTCTCATTGAGTACCCACGTGACGTGGGGTTTGATCTTGGATTTCGAGCGCCCTCACATGAGCCGTATTCTCACGTTGTAAAGTCGATATTCCTATGGCATCCCGAGAGAAATATGTTTTTATCATTTCATTTAATTCACTAATAGTGCAATATTTCTCTACTGAATGAGAGAGATGGAAGACATTGTGACTTACAGGTGTGTGAGCGCGACCACAGTAGCCATGTGTGGACCACCCTAGACGACACAAAGTACCGTACGGCTGATGTTTATTGCCGTGTATTATTTAACAGTACAAATAATAGTAGTACCGACCGATTAACACACGTGGCACTACGCGATCCCTACACACAAATAGGTAACAAATGTTTACAGTGTATGTCTTTGTTTACAGATAAGTTTTGCAAGGGTAAACATAACTTCGATATTTTTCTAAACTTAATGTCATATCCAGAATTATTGTAGGCAGTTACATACACAGACACTTGAGCGGCGTCCGGTTGATGCACTTGCAGTCCGAAAGCATCAACGAACTTAATAGCACTCGACTGTGTACACTCGAGCCCGAGCTCGTTCGCTAATTTATAGTCAATCATCGACACCGAGGCGGCGTCGTCGAGAAGCGCGTAGGTACTAACGGTTCCTTTAGGTCCACACAACTTCACCTGAACGACTTTTAGCACGACGTGCTCCGCCGACGAATCTGTAGCGATCTCCATAGTGAATCAAAGAGAGCTCGCACACACGAGTTGGCAAGACAATCAGCATGACAGCAACTGTCAAATCTACATCGCGCTAACGGAGTGTTCCATCTACAACGCTTATAAACAAGATCCAAAGAGCGTCCATTGGACTTCGGTCCTCTGGTCACAGCAACTCGGCCAGGTGGGTAATTACCCTTCTCCATCTTTGCTTGCCAACATTGGCGGCTGGAATTCTCTCCTCCACATTACCGCCAAAAATCCATGACGTCACTTGCAGTCGTAGACATCACGCTGTGACTGTTATGAGCCGAGTCTTGTCCATCCATAGCGCCTGATTAACTACCGGCGAACTTGACACATTGTTTTGCACGGAATCAGCTGACTGATTAGGCTCCAATGCAACATGTGGTGGTGTGCGAGACCGCATCCGTCGACGTCGCACGCAGGCGCCATTTACGAATCGCCATTTATCGCGCCTCATAGCACGTTTAAATACTCGACATTCCGTTAGGGGATGACTGTACTTCTTACAAAACTGACATTTGTTATCAGTATCGGATGTGCTTGTGGTGAAAATAGGACGATTTTGATGTTTGTTATTGTTGTCGTTTTGCTTCTTTCCGACTTGATTATGACATGCCTTTGGCTGAGTCACACCTATTTTCGACAACATATTTGCCTCGTGTTTTAGAAATGTGGCTAACAGTTCTAGCCTAGTTATTCCGTCGGTTAATCTTGTAGCAGCGTAATCAGTCAATCAATCACTTTGAAATTAGTGTACATGGTAACTTCATGGTAACTGCAGTCGTCAGCTCCGGACTGCGAAGATAATCATCCTGCTTCAGTGCCCGTATTGTAGCGACGCAATTGTTTATTTTGACTGCAAAATTAACCAAGTCTTGGTGGTATATTGTAGGTAACGGTGGTAACTTTTTCAGCTGTACCGTTAAATTAAATATGATTATATCTGGACGGCCAAACCTTATTTCCAGCATATCCATAATTGTAGAAGGCGAAGTATTTCCAATAAGAAGATCACTTACAGATTCCTTAGCCTCCCCTTCAGGGACTTCCGTAATCTTGATAAGTTCTCGCTATCATTGAACTGACACACACGGGATGACTCATTGTAGGCATTCTTGAAATGTAGCCACTCAATACAGTCGCCACTGAAGAAAGGTAGTTCTCGTGGCGTGGCAAGGCGGCTGAGGAGACGATCTTCGTGTCTTGGCGAGTTCATCATAATTTCCTTCAGCATGTAAGCCAGCTTCTGGATCTCATTTAAAGCAATAGGAGCAGATTGGGGCAAAGCGCTCGCTGCAGCTGGTGCAGCTGATGACGCCTGCGGCGGGGTAGGCTCTCTGATCAGTTCTACTTAACTTTGTTCTAGCCATTCGTTCACTTTTTCTTGCGTGTAGCGATTTGACACGTCACTGCGCTGACTGCATTTATCCGTATTGGCCTCTTCTTCGGTGTCGATTTTGGCCAGATCAGCTTCCAATCGTTTATCTATCAACTCCATTTGGATTTTCGCCTTTTCTTCAGCAGCTTTTAATTGTAACTGTTTTCGTTTCAGATCGGACGACAACGAAGACTTACTAGATAGCACAGTTTGGGTATTCTTGACCTTAGGAGTCCCAGGAGCACACAAATCAGCGACAGGCCTAATTATAGGTTCCGATTTTATTATTTCACTACACGTGTCGCGCGGCGGACCACCGGACGGACCAACGGATCACCAAATTTAGTGGCATACAACAATTTGTGGATTCGTTAAAATAAAGTTGGTAACACCTTGGCCTTCCGACCAATGCCGGCCGGTGAAAAACTGACGATTTCAAACTGCTAGTGTGTTGTCGCAGAGGCGGCGACAGGCCATTGCCGACGGGCAATAATCGCTTTAGTGTGTACGCCGGATACGATAAAAGACTGCAGGTGGACTGTTGTCTGTGGCGCCCTTTATATTCCGGGAAAACCTTGTCAGTTTGAGTAGAACACAGCGTTGAGGTCGTTAACTTCTCATCCGTTCGCGCTGCGGTGCTTGCTTTGCTGCTATTGGACGGTTTCGCGGCGGAGTTAACATTTCTCCGTGCTGCATTCGCAAGATTGGCCGCGGCGTTTATGGCCGCCGTGCGCTGAGGGCGTGAAATTGGTTGATCGCCGTTCGGTTTGCAAGTAGTCTCGAGCTTTTCTATTTTATCGGTTAGCTACTGGATTAGCTTCTGTTGTTCACTATTTTTTACCGATAATTGGTGTATTGATTGCGCACATAATGTGTTTTCTTAGTTGTGGGTTGCGTGGACAGCAGCTTCGCAGCCGCCTCTGCTGCATTGTACTTGACTAAAATGGTCCGTTAAGTTAGGTAACGCGTATCGGCAGATTTTTGAGGCAACACGGCGCCAAGTACACCCCACAGCGATAGGTCTTACACCGCCGTCCTTTTTCTTGAGTGCGCAAAGGTTGACGCCATACAAGACATCCAATATATTGGAACATACCGCTCCTGCCAACATCATATTGATCAGCTTGGTCATGTCCTCCAGGAGTGATCTGCCAGAGTCACTGATTGTACCGCTAATTAGATATTTTAAGTGTTGCGGGGTGAGGCCATCATGCCCACCTGCCGAACCACTCCTAAAAGACATCACAGCTGCAGAAACCGCATCGCTGCTGGTCACCACATGCTGGTCCGATACTTCTGGCGCGTCAGGTAGGCGAAGTGGCTCCAGGGCCAGATGGGTCTCTGGGCAATCAGGAGCAATAACATCGTTTGAGAAGAGAAGTTGCGCAGCCCCAATCAAATCGCCAGAGGCAGCCTTCTCCTCTACCTTCAAAAAATTATAATTTGCATTTGGCTGCCTTTTATTTGTTATAACAGTTAAAGGGGGCTGTGACTCTGACAGAAGGTTTAAACAATTCGTTTTTATTTTATTTGTAAGTGAAAAGCGTTTGGAATCTTTTTTTTAGTTCAATAAATGTTCCCATTCCGATACGGTATTTTCCGATACGACCTTGCGGATTACCTGGAAGACGCTAGACAATACCAAAGTGCAAGCACCGCGTGGTATCCTCTTAATTAGAGGGTTAGAACATTTTAAACTGCCTAGTCTCTCACAAATCGCGCAGCCGTCCCGAGGGGTGTTAGAAGATGCAGAAGAGGAAGTGGATGGTTGTGGTACTTGTTGGGGGTACCTGCGAACCGGTCTTATGCGATCTAGCATCGTGTATACGGAGCTCCCGCCCACCCTTAAAGTACCGGGAACACTTAATGCACTGCACAGAATTCACAGAGGCACCTGTATTGCTCAACTGACTGCACAGAACGGGAGCTATACTTCTAGATGGTTCGGCGTGCGACATGCGTCAAGGTGAAATTTTTAAAAATTCAACAACAACTGTAAATAAATATACCTAAATTACAATCTTAGTAGTACTAAGGTTAAAAACTGTTTCATATGTATTTATTTTATAATTTATATATATTCTTTAGAGTTGTAACGTAACACTGCCCCACGGACAGTGCCAGGTTCAGTTAATAAAGAAAACACAAAGATTCAGAGTAATGGGTTATAGTATTTCAGTCCGGAAACTAGCTACACACAGTGAATTAAAATATATCTAAGAAAAGCACAAAAGTTCCAAAAGAGTCTACTCCACATAACCTTAGTCCAGGCAGGATCACTGAATTCACTTGGATTGAAGATGGAAGCAAACCGAAAAGTACAACCAAGAAAATTATAGACTATGTTAGTTTGAGACGATAGCTTCTGCTCCGTTATAAATATCCATCTTCTAGATCGAAGACTGTTTTCGTAAAAACAAAATGAAAAACGGTTTACTTTTTTTACATCCAAACTTCAGACTCCCAGCTATCTGTCTCGATCCTTTTCTCTAGCCATCAATCAATTTCAAACTTTAACTTTGAGAAAAAAAATTATCTACAGAAGCAGAGAGTACATACCGAGTTTCAATTCGAGACAAAATGTCACACATCTCTATAACACACACACTAAGGCAAATGCAGGGACGAAACAAGGCAGCCCCATCTGCAGATAAGTTACTTTTTACTACTAATTTCTATTCCGAAACGAACAGAAACAAATCTGACTTGTGGGCATATTTATATTGTCATTATAATAAAAGTGCAATGAAGGTGCCGACCTAATCGTTATCACCGTCGTCGTCAGTTGTTTATACGTTTATACGTCGTCGTTTATACACGCTTAAACTACTATACTATTGCCTGTTTTCTCTCATTGAGAGAAAACAGGCAATAGTTTACCATTCAGGCCAAATGCGCATTGGCAGACTTCATAATTCGAATTAATCTCTAACATGCAAGTTTTTTCACGATATTTTCCTTCACTGAAAAGCCAAATAAATTATTTGTATCCATATATGAATTAGGTATATAATACAAAAACCATTATCAAAGGTAAGGTGTCTGGGGATCAAACCCACGCCTTGATACCTACCACCATCTCTTTGATCTCTCGAACCTACATACCGTGAATACCGTGCCCTCTAGAGAATATCGTCATGAACAAAAAAAAATAATGAAAAGGGTATGTACATAAATATATCAAACAGTATTTATTTTCAGTAAAAATTCTGGTAGGACAGGACAGAAGGGACTTGCATATGCTTATTATCTTATTCTTCAAAATGTTTACAATACAGCACTTCCAATTTGCTACCCAGACATCACCATGTCTGTCTGGTCTTCAGGAAACCTAGAAGAATAAATAAATAAAAATAAACGTAAATTCGTCAATAATCCGTTAAAGTTTTTTTAATGTCTGAACATTTAAAATATCATTTAGGTAATTTTTTGGTACGGAACCCTAATAAATATAAAATTGTGGACCGCTATGTACAATATTTGAGTATTAACATTCTATACAACACATACTAAATGCGACCATGTTTACTTCGAGATATTTCCATATCTATTTAGACACCGAAATATAACTCAATTTGCCAATAATTTTAAATTTGACTTTCTGGCATGTTGTTTTAAGATAAAGATTTCAATTATTGCAAATTCACTCTATAGGCCTAGTGTGAATTTGCAATAATAGGTTGAAAAGTTGCTGAAAATATATTTATTTAAATTATTACTCAACTATGAATTCATTTTATAATTAATAATTAATACATACCTCTAGTTTCACGTCTTACGGTCAATTACTTACTCTGGCCTGTGATATTACTTTTCCACGGATGATTCCTTCTCCACCATAACGGATTTCGACAACCTCCTGAACATGATGGCTTTGGAAAAATTTATGCCCTATATTTTTCAATAAATTCAACATTCTGTTATTAGCTATACGATAAGCTATCTTGCAATCAAATTAATACGTGGTAAAAATTATATATACAATGAATTTGAAAGAATATGTCATGGTTCGTGTAATTACTTATCTACCTTTCGACATAGATTTTCCGCGAAAAAAGTCTGCGTAAATATTCTGAAATCAACATTTAATCATTGTTTGGCTCATAATAACGATTTTTTTGTTTACGTAGCTTCGCCACGATATCCAAGCGGCGTGCATAATTTGGCAAAATTTTTAAAATTGATTTCCGATAGCCATGACCACGATTGTTTACTTACCGGTGAAAGGATAATCCAGGTGTATTTCCATGCTTAGTGCTTTCACATAACTGTGCAATATATTACATAGTCTTAGATAGATAGATAGATGTATCCGGGCCATTTTCCGCATTCAGGCGAACTCGCGCCCATTCTGCGTGGATATGGTGTACTCCAAGATACCCTATTGTTCCTGCCATCCCAACTCCTCCAGGAAACGCAGCAGTCCTTTCAGTTTTGCAAACGTCTCTGGAAGGGTTTGTGGTTGTCCGAGATGCTCATGCCTGTATGTTGCCACCCCCTCGAATTTCCGCAGGATGTGTGCTGCTGTCTCTTCCTCCCTCAGGCAGGCTCTGCACAAGGGGCTGTCGGTGAGACCTATGGTGAAGAGGTGTTTATTAAATGGACCGTGTCCCGTTAGTGCTCCGGTTACCAAACGGAGTTGCTTTTTGGTTAGTTTTAAGAGCCTTTCGGAAAGGGGAGGGTTAATTTTCGGTAGAGCCTCCTTAGCTTGTCTGCATTCCTCTAGTGGTGACTAGAGTTGGTTGTGTTTTACCTTGATTCTATCCATCAGGTGTTTACGGGTCCATGCAAATGGCATGGGTATAATTGGTTCCGGGCCTGTGGGCTTCATACTTGAGCCTCTTCTGGCCAACTCATCAGCTGCGTCGTTCCCCCTTGATCCGCTGTGTCCTTTAATCCATTGTAGGGTTATGGGATTTGTTTTACATACCTCATTTAAGCATTTGCGGCAGTCGAGTAGAAGTCCCGAGGTTGTGTTGTTGTTTTCAAGGGCCATGAGTACTGCCCTGCTGTCTGATAAAATCCTAATAGGCTGTTGTTCTACCTTCTTGTCCCGTACCGCGTGTGTGGCTAGGATGATTCCCATGCACTCCGCTTGAAAGATCGTGTTGTACTTACCCAGTGGGGCAGCTATTTTGATGTTTAGGTCTTCAGAGAAAACTCCGCAACCTGTACCTGAGTCTGTTTTGGACCCGTCAGTGAATATCCTTACTTCTCGTATGTTTTGCCCGTCCCGCGGGTCTTCGTACAGTTGGATCTTGTACTTCTTGACCGTTTCTACCTGCTTTGGTATTCGGTCGCTAATGGCCTCAATCATTGGTTCCTTTTTTGCTTCATCGTAGTAAAGTACCGTATGCGGGAGCGGTACTTTGTCCAATAGATTTGAGTGTTTTAAACGTACCATAGCTATTGTCGCTTCTTGTTGTACGTGAAGGTGGAGTGGTGTTAGGTTGAGCATAGCTTCCAGGGCTGCAGTTGGGGTTGTCGTCATGCAGCCGCTAACTGCCATGCAGGCTGTCCTTTGTAGTTTTTGTAGTTTTGCTATTGTGGTGGATTGTTTGGTTTTGGTCCACCATACTACCGCTCCGTAGCAGAACATAGGCCTAATCACTGTTTTGTATAGCCACATTATGACTTTGGGGGATAGTCCCCAGGTCTTCCCTATCATCCTCCTGCATTGCCAGAAGGATATTGTAGCTTTGTTGTACCTTGATTCAATGTGGTTGTTCCAGTTTAATTTGTTATCAAGTATTACTCCTAGATATTTTACCTCCGTTGATAGAGTAAGTTGTGTTTTAAAGAGACTGGGTAGTCTATAGTTACCTAAAATTCGTTTTTTCGTAAACATTACCATCTCTGTCTTCGTTGGATTAACTGAGAGTCCATACTCATTACACCACAGTTCCACCATTTTCAGAGCTCTCTGTGTAACTCCAGTGACGGTGTCCGCGTTGTTTCCAGTAATGAGTATGGCCAGATCATCAGCATAACCTACTGTGAATAAATAGTTTGAGTTTAGTTTAGATATTAGTGTATTAGCCACCAAATTCCATAGAAGAGGTGACAAGACTCCGCCTTGCGGGCAACCTCTTACCACTGACACCTGTTTGTTAGGATTACTATCTAGCTGAATGACTCTTTTGCTAAGCATGTTCTCTATCCATCCCGAGATAGTTACCGGGACATTGTGTTTGTTTAATGCGTTTTTAATGCTTGTGAAGTTAGTTTTGTCAAAGGCTCCCTCTATATCTATAAAAGTACCTAGACATATTGCTTTATTTTGAATTGCATTTTCGATTTTCCCAACTACTGCATGCAGTGCCGATTCTGTAGATTTACCCTTTGTATATGCATGTTGATTTTTGTGCAAGGGATGTTTAATAAGCGCCTTATCTCTTATCTCCTTGTCGCATAGGCGTTCAAGGGTCTTGAGGAGGAAGGAGGTAAGACTGATTGGTCTGAACGATTTCGTATCGGTGTAATCACTTTTCCCTGGCTTTGGTATAAAGGTGACTCTTACCTTCCGCCAATTAGACGGTATATATCTGTGAGCCAAGCATGCTCTTAATATATCTGTCAGCAGGTGTATCATGCGTTCGCCTGCCCATTTTAAGAGTCCAGGGAAGATTTCATCTGGCCCCGCTGCTTTAAATGTTTGAAAACTGTTAATGGCCCAGTTTACTGACTCACTGGTAACTACTTCACCTGCGATTTTCCAGTCCTCTGCGGTGGTTGTGTATGTCTCCTCGGTGATATCCGAGTTGTTTGTATTGTGGATTTTGCAACCGGGGAAGTGTGTTTGAAGCAGGGTTTCCTCCGACTCCTCAGCAGTGCTTGTCATTGTACTGTCTGGTTTGCGCAGTACACCTTGTTGTGTTTCCATAGGTTTGGATAGGACTTTCCTTACCCGATTTGCCTGTTCGTTGGATTCGATGTTGGTACAGTACTTTTTCCATGTTGTATACTTCATGTGCCTGATTTCTTTTTTGTACTTTGCTTTTTCTTCTTTGTATAATTCCCAGTCTTCCTCAGATCTAGTGTTCATTGCTCTGTTAAACCGTTGCCTCACTTTTTTCCTAATTCTGTCTAATTTGGGACCCCACCACGGTTGTTGTTTGGCGGTGGGATTAGAGACTTTCGGTTTGGGACAGCTGTTATGATAGCAGTTAATGATTAACGTTGTTAGTTGTTCTACCTGTTTTTCTATTTGTTGCGTGTCGGTTAATTTTAGTGGCTTACTCATGCGTTTAACCTCTTCCTCAACCAGAGCTGTGTATTTATTAATGTTTGTCTTTCTCGGGTTTCTACGTAGCACCGTGTTAGTATTAGCTATGTTTAGATCGTACAGAATCCACCTGTGGTCTAAACAGGATGCCTCAGAAGAGACTCTCCAGTTCGATATTAGTTTGGCCGCGGTTTCTGTAGCTAGTGTTAGATCAATTATCGTTTGACTTCTTTTGTTTACAAAGGTCGGTTCTGCACCGTTGTTAATAATTAGCAGGTTAGTTGTGAATAGGTATTCAACTAGCAGTTTACCTCTGTTGTTTTCGTTCTTCATCCCCCATAGTGGATGATGTGCATTTGCGTCCGTCCCAATAATGAGTTCCAGCTTGGATTCTTCACACCATTTCACTAGTTGGATTAGTTCATTAGGTGGCGGGTCGTCCTGTTCTGCCATGTAGACTGATGCAATGACCATGTCCTGCTGTGTGGGATCTAGCTTGTTGGTTATCCTTATAGCTGTTAGATCTCTGGAACAGTAATTAAGGAGTTTTGTGCATGTATATTGTTACTAGTATATATGCATGTTCTGGGTGATTCAGTCGAATTGTATATCTTACCTCCTGTATATAGGAGACCGCATATGCTGTCCGCTCTAATCCAGGGCTCTTGGATTAGGGCGATGGTGGTGTTGTGAACCTCCAGCCATTTGCGTAGTTGAGCCGTGGCGGTTTGGCTGTGATGGAGGTTTAGTTGGATGATTTTAATGTTGGGATTAGGCGAAGTCAGCGCCATCATCCATGAGCGCTCTCTCCTCCTCGTCTAGGCTCATATCGCCTAGGTTGCGGGAGCATTCGTCGTCGCTGCCGCTGGATCCCGGTATGGCGGAATCCATCGGCAGCGCCGACGGTGGTGGTAGTAGCGACTCTGTCTGGAGTGCTGTTGGGCATGGAATGGCCGTATCTACCACTACGATTGGGCTAGGTTCTTCCGTCTGTGCCAGTGGGGTGTCCTGCTTCTCCTCCTCTTCGGCTCTTCCCGCCGGGCGCTCCGACAACTTCCCCCCCACGACCTGGAACTTCACATAGACTGACCCTAGACAGAAGCACAGCCTACGCTCTCTCTCCAGCAGTGTGGGAACGATAGTTTCCGGGACGCTGACCACGACGAAGGTATTGCCCGTTTGTACGTCTACCTTATGTACTCGCCACGCGTCCACCTGAGCCCAATCGTTTTGGTAGCGCAGTGTCTTACCTATCAGTTTTGCATCAGGCCATTCACCGGGTACCAGTATCCCACAGCGAACGCGTCGTTGGAGCTCGTGTTCTTCCTTTACACAGATGGTATCTCCACTGCTCAGGATGACATCATATTGAACACGTCAGTTCAAGAATCAGAAAATTAACACATATTTTTAAAACATTGAGACATGTGGTACTAAGTTCTGCTGCTGGAAAGGGTATTAAAAACAGAGACATCCTAAAAGAAATCTATATGGCTCTGGTTCAGTCTGTCATTGGCTATTGTATTTCTATATGGGGTGGTGCAGCGAAAATGAAATTTCTCGAAGTGGAACGAGCCCAGCGTAGCTTGCTTAAAGTTATGTATTTTAAGAACAGGAGATTTTCCACAAATGCTTTATATGGCCTTTGTCAACTGTCCACAGTCCGAAAACTCTATATTCTAAACATTGTCTTAAGAATGCATAGGTCTGTTCCATATGACCCTAATCTTATAAAAAGACGAAGGAAAGACACTGTGGTGCCTCTGCCGGAAGTGAACACCACTTTTGCTTGTAGACAACATCCTAGACGCTCTGCCAAACTATATAACGCACTAAATAAACTTTTAGACGTTAATTCTAAAACTTACCACGAATGTAAAAAAGCCGTACAAAACTGGTTTACATTAAAAACATATGACGAAATTGAGCTTCTACTTGAGAACTAACTTACATACACACACCACACACATACACACACTCACACACACACACACACACACACACACATACTCTCTCTCTCTCTCTCTCACTCACACACACACACACACACACACACACACACACACACACACACACATACACACATTCAAACTTTCATACGTTTTGTTATTGTTTCTTTTCCTATTAATATCTAATATAAGTAGAGATAGAGCAACTACATTGTTACCATAGAAGAGCGGTGTCTTCTAACACAGGCCTAGCCTAAAAGGAGACATCTGCCACTAGTGATACAGAAATTGTTAAAATGAAATAAAATATTTATTTATTTATTTATTATTTACATTCTGTAGCGTGTTCCTGACCCACTCTTTGGCGTCAGTACTAAGGCACCACAGCTTCAGATTACCATCTGTGTAAATTGGTTTCCCTTGGAAGCCCGGGCCCAGCCTCAAGTTGTTGCTTGATGCCTCCATAATTTTCTGGCAGAGTATCTGTTCCACCTCAGTGGCTTGTTCCCGTCCCAGATGATTTTTTTGGTTGGTGACCCCCACCACCAAGTTTGGTTTCGCTGCGTCAGCGTAACTACCAGGCTGTGGTCTACGCGGAGTTGCAAACTTCTGTCGTTTAGGACCCTCTCTCGGCGTGATGGTTTCGTCGAGACGGTTCCTTTTGACTGGGGTTTGCGCCTCCTCGTGACCAGCAATACCTTGCAGCGCAGTTCCGGGGTTCCTGCATGTCCGGTACGCCTTTGGAGGCGGTCTACCCACCACAGGATGAGTTGCCTCACCCGTAGCCGGCAGCCCAGCGTCCTTGGAAGTCCCAGGTTGGGGTTCCCCTTCACTAGAAATAGAGGCAAGGCGTCTGAATTCCTTTGCCCTCTTTTTCTTGCTTGGCCTCACTTTACGGGTCCTCTCAGCCACCTTGGCCGGTACCCTTGGGGCCACCAGAGTCCACCCCTCGTCATAGTCTTTTAAATGGTTTGATTTAAATTTTATTAGGAAATTATAAAATTTACACCGGTGTTTAAAAAAAACGTCTGGTCGTTATTAGCTAGAGCAAGGTGGTGAACGTTCAAAACATTGCGCTCTTCACTTTCTGACAGGCTCGTTCCTATGGGTGAAAAAACGGGATAGCAAGATTCATAATCATTGTAGAGTGAGCGAACAGGGAATATTTGTGATTTGTGTTTAGTCTGTTATGTCTGTGAATTTATCACAGCCAGTCTTTTTCGTAGGCACAAATAGAAATAAAATCTTTGCCATCATGGCATCGATCTGTGGTTCGTCTCTGCTTAACTACTTCACAACAATTTGTCAACAATATAAGTTAAATATTCTTCTTCTTATTATTATGTCAAACATTCTTATTATTATTTTCTATTAATTAACTAGAAAATACGTATTCAAGGCCAACACAAAATAAAAGGTACGTCAAGAAATACATAATTCGTTTACCATTTAGGAGTAATGCTCGCTTCGAAACAAACATAGTTTCCTCTCTTTTTCAGAACATAATATAATGGATTGGAGAGTCATTAAAGCCTGAAGGGCTAAACCCAAGAAAATAAAACTAAAAATTACATTAAAATTTAAAATAAATGTTTCAAGAACAAGAACAGTTGTTTGAAAATAAATCCTAATAACTGTAAGTACACCATTCATCAGGGCAAGGCCCCACAGAGTTTAAGTGATTTTATTGATTTAGTGGTTTTTTTTAAGTTTTAGTGTTTATTTTTTTTTTCCTTTTGTTTATTCTAGAGATTTGAATTTATAAGCAATAAAATATTTATACTTAAAAAATAAACACGAATTCAAAAACTCAATTTTATTTGTACAGGTTTAGTTCACGGTAAAGTTGATACAAGCACACAGATTATAATAAATTCATCAAGTTAATGGATTGCACAATAATTAAGCCAGTGCTTTATCCCCAACTAATTAACCAATGTAGGTACAGTCTGTACCCTAATTTATGTCCTGAGGCATATTGATGGTTTTGTATGCACATCATAAACTGTACGAAAAGGCCAAATTAAGATACCTCGTAATAGGATTGTACTTGATGGGAAGGGGTTGTCAGCGCATTTGTACTATTTCGCACGTTTATCGGCAATATCTTTGAACCAGGTACCTATTGTCATGTATGGTCATACCGTCAGTGATAGTCTTTTGCCAAAGCGGTCTCTCTCAGCTATTCCAATCGATATAAAATGAGACCATGTTACGCTTAATGCTATCTTTGTAACGAAGTTTGGAACCTCCTTCTGGTCATTTAACATGATTTATCTCTCCTAGATAAGTTTGTCGGGGCAAACGAGGAGGTTCCTTCCTGTGCACATGCCCTAGCCAGCGCAGCCGTCTCTATTTCAAGAGTGCAGTTATACTGTGCAGACTTCAATATTGCGTCGTTAGCGACTTTGTATTATGATTAGTATAATTATGTTTAATTATTGGAAAAGACAAATAAATTTAAAAATAGTAATACTACAGTGGTAATTAATATCTAATTCATACATTCTTTCCCATATTTTGTAAGATTATTGATTAACAATTGTTTCAACGAATTGTGAACGATTCAAAATTATTTTAATCATATTATTTAAATAGTGTAGTCTATAATGTGCCAACTGC
Source organism: Blastobasis lacticolella (assembly GCA_905147135.1). Classification (NCBI taxonomy): domain Eukaryota; kingdom Metazoa; phylum Arthropoda; class Insecta; order Lepidoptera; family Blastobasidae; genus Blastobasis; species Blastobasis lacticolella. The sequence continues at coordinate 20,914,654 of LR990041.1, forward strand.
AGTCAAAAACATACCTGCCAACCATGCCTGGTGGCATAAGTTAGGGAACAGACTGTACAAGCAAATTCGATTAAAATTTTAACCGATAATGATTAACATAGAATGATAAAGCATAGTCACATTTACGTAGAGTTATTTTCCTAATGATAAGATGGTTTCGTTCTAATATAATTAAAAAGCTCAATATCTTATTTTTTTTTGTATAGGTATTTAAATTTTTTCGATTTCGCTGTGATTTTTTTAGTTTGGTATATTTACGAAAATAACTGCAGCTAATACGGTAATATTCACTTGTATCCCCCGCGTTAATGTGGGTTTATGTAGTCTCATTATTACACCTTGAACCGCCTTGGTAGCCTATGGATACTCGCTGTCCATTTCAGCGAATTCATATGATTTTTCACTAAATACCTATTATAATAATATTGGATTGTGCGATGAGGGATATCAGTGAACGAAATGTGAGCGTAGATATGACAGCGGATAAGGTAGAATAAAAGAAAACATACTGTGCCGACCCCAAATGAATGGGATAAGGTCAGGCAAAAGATGACTAAATATTATACTAGTATACTACTTTTCAAACTAATTGTATGTCTTTATAATTAAATTGTTAATTTATTTGCGTGTTCCCCATCCTTGAGTTTGGCAGGTAGGTTGGAGTTACGTAACGATGTGTTGAAACTACATAACGGAAAGCGCTGCTTTAAATTTGCAGGGCTACGGAGGTACAGTATGCACAAAGAGATTGGAAAGTTAGCTACCTTCATTTGCTTGACCATGAAGGTAGCTAACTTTGCAATATCTTTTAGTATGCTTCAAAACTAGCTAAGCGAATTAACAGATCAGAAGGATGTAAACAATTACGGCAATTTAAATATAAATAAATAAATATAAATGTTCGTGGACAAATTCACACAGCGCCATCTAGCCCCAAACTAAGCAAAGCTTGTGTTATGGGTGCCAGATTACTGATAAACTACCTAAATACTTTTTAAATATATACATAGAACATCCAGACCCGTAACAGTAATTAAAATTCATAATTTCAATTTCTGCCTGGCCGGGAATCGAACCCAGGACCTCTTGCGTGGTCAACATGCCGATGTTGACCACTGAACCACTCAGGTCGTCAAATCTTATATCAGTGACATAAAGTCGGTTTCAGTGTGTGCAGAGTTCACGACGAATGTTATTCTCATTTGAACTGTATCTTGTTTATATAAATTTTCCCCGTTTGGTCAGATCATTCTGAACGGTTTGGTTACTTAGCTACTTCGGATGCTGACTATACTGCACAGTGTCTGGGCCATTTTGTACGATGCCATATTATCTTTATTAATATTATAAAGATAAAATATTTGTATTATAGTATTTTAAACTACTGGACCGATTTTAAACAAATTCATTCACTAATGGAATGTTACATTACCACTGAGCAACATAGGCTACGTTTTATTCCGGGAAAGTAAATTGTTACCGAGATCCGAACTTCATGCGGGTGAAAGCCGCTTAGAACGAATTGTTGTTTATATAATAGAGTGGGGCAAGCATAAATAAGTAGATACAAAGGAATTATCTAACAAAGTCTGTCACTTTCGAAGTCGACTAAAATACTAGACTTCGCAGACAAAATTCTCTAAGGCAAAATTCTCTCAGGCTTATTTAATTAAATTGAGCTTAAGGCAAGCAAATCAGATATAGAGTGGGTTTATCTCACTTTACATGATCAACTCGTATGTTCATTGAGCAAAGTTACTGAGTTTGTTGGTATAGATAACTTGTGTAAACTTGTCGGTATTAAGATTTGACTCAAATGTTTTGTAGGTATATGGTAACAAGGTAATGGAGAGTTTGCGACAGATAAAGAATGAAGATAATTTAATACCCCAATTGATTGAAGCTAGGCTGCAGGGCCTCAAGCATCGGCGTAGAGTTTCACTCTGTCGGCCTTCTACAGTTTGCACTTCGGGGAGTGTGCTAAGCTGAAGCACAACCTCAGTCCGCCGGCCCCTTTTCGCCACGGACGGTCGGACGCTTCATTATGTCGTGGATCTTCCAGCTATCTGCGCGAGCCGCTTTGATTAGACCTTGTATAAGGAATGGAACACGATCCCTGTGAGTATATTCCCTCATCATTATAATCTGGATGCTTTCGAGGCTGGAGTGAATAGGCTTTTCTAAGACAAGCATGCTCCATCTTCGGCCGCATCGTGACTTACCAACATACCTGTCTAGTAGGTATATATATGAAAGAGTGTCACCAACTAAACACAACAAAATAACATAAATTATAAATTCTAAAAGATAATAATATAGGAGTCAGCACATGATGTCCCTCTCTTTCATTAACATTAATACGGAAATTGTAGTATCTCAAAAACATAACTATGAATGTTCATTCAAATTGATTTATAACAAGTTTTGTCAATTTCCGAATTACTGAAATGTGTGTGATACTCTAAACGTAGAATTAATTCCACGAAACCTCATCAGATTTAAAATGGGAACCTGATATGTCCTAACATATCAGGTTCCTATATGCTGATACCTATATCAGTTTAGTTATCTACTAAATCGTATTTCAAATACTAGGTAAAGTGTAGGTATCTATGAGATCCCTCTTGATTTATCTGCGTTGTGTATGGGTGTTGTTTGCGGCAAAGCCATCTGGTTATACAAAGACGTGGTTACCACGTACTGACAATTGCAATGAGATGGGCGGACGACGGAGCTAGTAAGATATGACATAACTTCATTTAATTCGTCATAACTAATTTTGCACTGTGCAAATACCGTACATACGGCGCGCTCGTGCTGTCGAGTCAGCGCTACTTAGTTTAACCTACTTTACGATATAATTACATTTTAATAGTGAATTAGTTGGCCACTGATATACCATACAGTACGTACACCTCTACCGTAACCAAATACCTTGTTATTTACCATTGTAATACAAAGTACATTAAAGTAATTTATGTTCATATGAGTGTATTATTACCAGTATGAAGCAACCAAGCATACCAGCTCTCTCTCTGTGTGTAAGCCTGTAACACCCATCTGACATAGAACACTGATTTGATCCATCTCAAGACTATACGGCCACCATATACCGTACAAATTTCATCATACAATAACTAAATTTTACCACTATACCTGAATCGTAAACAACTATATCTTCCCATTAGCAATATTACAAAACCACTATTATCAAAGTTCAAGTCAGGAGTACTGTTAACTGGCGTGAGTGTATAAATGTGAAAGAGGCATAGAAGTTTTAGGATTGTAGCTTGTTTCACGTCTTGTTTTCAAAGACGCCCACTGCTGGCATAGGTCTACCCCAGAGATCTCCACAAAGGCCAGTCCTATGCTTTCCGAATCCAGCTAGTACCTGCGATCTTTACCAGGTCGTCGGTCCACTTTGTGGGAGGCCTACCCACGCTACAGCTTCTGGTACGTGGTTTCGCGATTACGTATAATCGATTTCATAGTTTAAATTTTTTTTTTTTTTTTTTTTATGTTACTTAGCAGACAAACAGGCAAGCGGGCCACCTGATGGAAAATGATCACCGCCGCCTATGGACATCAGCAATACCAGGGGAGTCACCAATGCGTTGCCCGCCTCTAAAGAGACCTCTAATATACCTCTTGAACGATCCCATGTCATAGTCCAAAGGAAACACTGTGGCTGGGAGCTCATTCCACATCCGAATCGTACGAGCGAGAAACGTTCTTTCGAACCTTCGCGTGGTGACCAACAGAGGGTCTACGTAGTGGGGATGAGTACCCAGCCCACGGCGGGTGGTGCGATGGCGGAATTGTGCTGTGGGCACCAGATCGAAAAGTTCCTCGGAACACTCCCCATTGTACAGCCGATAGAACACACACAGGGAGCCAAAGTCCCTTCGGTTAGCCAGTGGTTCTAACTTGCTTGTTTGTATCGTCGACAATTCGTACGGCGCGTCTCTGTACGGAGTCCAAAGGATTAAGCAGGTCGGCAGTTTCGCCGGCCCAAAGATGGGAACAATACTCCATATGAGGCCGCATCTGTGCCTTGTACAGCAGCAGGCGCTGCCCTGGGGTGAAGTATCGCCTGGACCGGTTAAGCACGCCAAGCTTTTTCGAAGCCAGTTTGGCCTTACCTTCTAGGTGACTCCGGAAGCGCACGTTATCCGATATGTCGACACCAAGGATCCCGATACTATTTGAGATGGAAAGGGGTGTCCCTTGGAACTGCGGCACTATGACAAAGGGATCCTTTTTGGCGGAAAATGCGCAGACCTGTGTCTTTGAAGGGTTGAATTCCACTAGGTTCAGTCTGCCCCAGTGAGCAACTTGCTCCAAGGAGTGTTCAATCTCTGACACAAGTCTTATTCGGCTTTCCGACACCACGGAACGAGGGATATTCGCACGGCCAGTATAACAAGCATCTCCAGTACTGTCATCTGCATAGCAATGAATACTGGGAATATTCAGCATATCATTGATATGCAGAAGAAACAGCGTGGGAGATAGCACTGAACCTTGGGGTACTCCAGAATTAATGGTCTTGGTATCGGAGCAGCATCCGTCGACAACGACTTGGATGCTCCGTCCAGACAGAAAGCTGGATACCCAATTGCAGAGCCCCTCGGGGATACCGTACTTCGGGAGTTTTGTTAGCAGTGCCCTGTGCCAGACCCGATCAAATGCCTTGGCTATATCAAGACTGACAGCCAGAGCCTCCCCCTTGCTCTCGACAGCCTCAGCCCACCGGTGTGTTAGGTACACAAGAAGGTCACCAGCTGAGCGACCATGACGGAAGCCATATTGCAATGGAACTTTGTTAAATAAATAAATAATGTTCTTTATTCAATAAGGTTTGCTCTGTACAATGAGGCCCTAACCCTTAAACTAAGCAAACACTTGTGACTTAAGGGCTAGTGTCCTAACGCGAACAGTGGTCGAGTAACCTTGATTTATACTAGGTTAACAACAAAACAAAACAAAAAACATAGTAAAAAAAAAAAAAAACAATATTTAACTGAATGTATGTATGTGTACGTGTATGTGTGTATGCATGTGTTTGTGTGACAGTGTAGGTGGGTATGTGTGCGTTATATGTATCTTTTAGTGCAGATGTTAAAGTGCTTTATAAAAATGTGCAGGTTTTGAGCGTTGCGTTATTGGGATACGCATAATAGAGCCTCAGTATCTGAATAGTTTAGGTTGAGTAACCAATCACGAACTCTGATCTTAACCTCATGTGTGCTTAGTTCTGTAATACCTAATAGTTTGTGGGCTTTGTTATAGAGTATTGAACCAAGTATGTAAAGTTGACGCCCCGCGATGGTTGTATAATGCATCTCAACTGTACATGCCGGCCGCACCCTGCGTCGGTCACTTGAAGGTGGAGGAACTTGCGGGTGTTTACTCGAAATAGCACGATGCACAAAGAGCTGCCTTACTGTAAGGACTTGGCAATCGTTGTAAAGTTGTACTGTTGAGTACCGAAAGTGCCTTTTTTCCATAACCTTTAGGACAGCTCTTTGAGCCCTCTCAATATTTAAAAACTTAGTCTTGGCCGCTCCACCCCAAGCTAAGATGCAATAGGATATAATAGACTGTCCCAGTGTAAGGTAAACCATTTTCAAGGTAGTTTGGTCTGCACTGTCTCTCAGAATTTTAAATGTGTAAATGAGTTTTCTAATTCTGGATGTGAGCGTTTCAATATGCGTATACCAGTTAAGCCTCGCATCGATAAACACGCCAAGATATTTGACATTTATTACAGTGGTAAGGGAAAGACACACACAAGAAGAGAATTCCTTATTGCAGGAATGAGCTGTTATGCAAAAATTTTCGGGAGGTTTGCTCGCAGAGTGAATGTAAAAAGGCATGCAATATGTTTTTTCGAGATTGATTGTGAGTAAGCTAAGATTCAGCCACTGCATAATCGTCCCTAAAGAGTTTTCTGCACTACTCTTCACCTCTGCCCAATCAGCCCCATGCACGATGATAGCTGTGTCATCAGCATATACAAAAAGTTTTGTGTTAGGAAGTTTTAGATTACAAAGGCTATTGATGTATATTTTGAATAGTGTTGGGCCCAGCACACTTCCTTGTGGCACTCCAAAAGTAACATCCTCTTCCCTACTTGTGACTGTATCAATTTTTGTAATTATTTTCCTATTATTTAAGTAACTACCAAACATTTTATGTGCAACACCCCGGACTCCGACATCATGTAGCCTCTTGAGAAGAGTGGGTAGCGAAACGGTGTCAAAAGCTTTTTTCAAATCCAAAAACATCCCGAGACATTTATGTTTGCTGTCTAGCTTTCTTGAAACATGCTCAGTTAATTCTAGTACCGCCGTTTCAGTGGATATTCCTGCTTTAAAACCGTATTGATTCTCAGCTATTATTTTAAATTTATCCAAGTATTTGGACAAACGGCTGTTCAATATCCTTTCAAAGACTTTGGATATAGCAGTGAGCACCGAGATGGGCCTATAATTACTTACAAGATATCTGTCCCCGCCTTTAAAAATCGGATGAATAATGGCCTTCTTAAAAACATCCGGGAATACACCTGTGGCTATGGAGGTATTAATTATGTGGGTAATTACTGGAACCAGGGTGCTGCGACATTCCTTTAATAGTTTTGAGGATATACCATCCCAACCAGTTGCACAGTCACTGCGAAGGTCCATTATTTGTAGTTCCACTTCTTTTTCATCAGTCGGAAGAATAACAAGGGAATCAATACGCGGGCCTCCAGCATGAGATACTAATTTATGGGAATTTGAGGCTTGCGCAGCAGGTGATATTTTTGATGCTAGTGATGAACCAATATTTGCGAAAAAGTTGCATACGTCATTTACAGAAGTTTCAGGATCAGGATATACCCTCAGAAGTTCAGTAGGAGGATTTCGGGACTTCGCAGCGTTTGTGATTGATTTGATGGTGTTCCATAGAGCCTTGGGTTTTATTTTATGCTTTCTCAAGTTCACATTTTTCATACGTTCTTTTTAATCTACGTAAGAGACAGTTACAGAAGTTGCGATAGCGAGTGTATGTAATTTTAAGTACTAGATCATTTGGCGAGCCTTTAGTTTGCTTATGTAAGTGGTCACGGTGTCTAATACAGCGTAATAACCCTGGTGTTATCCAGGGTTTGATGTTTCTGCTGGTTTTTGGAACTCTAGTCAGTGTGGTATATTTAGAAATGATGTCTCCAACAGATGAAACGAGCATTGTTGCTGCACGCTCGGCGTCTTTTACCAATAGAATATCAGAAAAGTCTCTATTTTCTATTTCTTTAATGATTGCTGCATGATTTGAGCGAGTAATTAATGAGCAGTTGTTTTTACGAACTGACCTATCCAACTGCACGGATAACAAGATGGGTAAGTGATCCGTAACATGTGATTCCAGTATAAGGGTTTTATTGTGGTTTGTGGACTTAATAAACACGTGGTCTAAGCAGTTGCTTAGTCTGGTAGGAAGTCGATGAGTAGGGAATAGGCCGTGGGAAGCATTTAGAATTAAGTATTCATTAGATTTCTCGTCAATATTTGTGGGTTTAATATTGATATTCATGTCACCAATCAGCACAACATTTTTGTAACCGCTTAAGCTGCAGTAGACACCATCGAGACTGTTTAAAAATCCACTAAAGTTGTCTCTGTTTGTGTAGGAAGGTGAACGATAAACAGCTACAATGGCTATACCATCGAACGTGCAAACAAGACAGTTAGCATTTGAAAAGTTGGGTTCGTATACTATACATTTTAAGTTATTTTTTGTATAAATTGCCACGCCGTCATTTTGATTATAAGTGTGTTTTGTGTAATACGAGTTGAAAGCGTGCAGTTTGGGTAGGTCTGTCACTTTGCTCAGCCAGCATTCAGTGAGTACTAACACATCACAGTCAATTTGTAACATCGTAAGGAGAACTTGTAGCTCGTCAACATTTTTGTTTATACTACGTATGTTAATGTGCAGTATGATTAATTTTTTACCGCCTAGTCTAAGTAATTTGTTGCAATCCGCAGGCTTACAGATGCAATGGTTGTCCACTTCAGAGTGGTCCAGGTCACTTATGATATTTTGTACATGAGTAGCCATTATTTAACTCAAAACTATTGGGCCGCCGAGGAACATTAAACATTTGGGGTGTGGTAGCATACTATAAGTTGCACGGATCACTCCGAAATCCATAAAGGTTAACGTTACTCGCAGTGTAAAATTATGTGTGTGTTTGGTTTTGTAAGTGTACGTTGAAAGTGTATGTGTGAAAAACAGTGCAAAACATAACAATAAGGTAAATTAGTTCATGCATGACAAGATATGATGTAATACTAGTTAAAACGATGAGAATTAGGAACACTTTAACCGATAGGCAAACATTAGAAAACATTGATTTTACACTAGAACTCATACTCATAAAATTTAATAAAAACATCGAAATATTTAGGTATAGTCATTGATTAGGATCTGCTGTAAGTTCTTCCAGCGTGCCTTCGGATCTAACGAGAATGTGCTTATCACCAGTCTGTTTTCTAAGGAAAATGTTACCATTTGAACACCAACAGAACTTGTAGTCGTGACTTTTAGCAAACTCCCGCGCCAGATGATATAATCGCCTAGCCGTTGTGGAGAGGTATTCATCCACGTACACCGGCTGCCGGTTCCCAGGTATTCCAATGTTTTCCGTGTTTATCTTCTCCTCCTTGGCCTTGGCCCGTCCGTTATTATAAGCACGAACGCAGGCCATAAACTGGCGCTTGGTGTGGACAGCGGAGAACTCGGCGACCACAGCTTTACTTACCCCCGGTTTGCCCGGTGCTCGGTATATGTCACGAATATCTGTGGGGCTAATGTCATTTTTTGTGACGTTCCCGATGTTTGTAACAATGTTCATTAGGTCCATTGTAGTTTCTTTCTCCTTCGCAGGAACATTTCGAATTTCGACACAGGATGACCGGGTTTTAAATTGCAAGTCCTGAACTTTCCTCTCCAAGGAAACAGTGTATTTCCTGTACTCACTTAACTCTCTATTTAAATGCTCTGACTGATTCTTAATACTGTCGTATTGTTCACAAACAAAAGTCAGAGATTTTTCTATCTCACCATTTAACTTCTCTAGTTGTGCATTTTGCGACTTCAATTCAGCAATATCGGCCAGCATCTTAGACATTATTGTAGATTGGTTTGTTAGAAAGGAAGTTAATTTAGAATCCTGGTCGCTCCTCCAAGCATCAAGCATGTCCTTTATTTCTTTTTTAAAATCGTGTAGTTGTTCCGTCATTGAGGGCTCGAAGGTTCGGTGCGGTTTACTACGTAATTTGCTAGAAGTAATAGTGACTGCTTCTTTGCCGCTGTTTGTAGTTTGACTAATATCAGGAAAAGAGCTTGATTGCTTTAAATCTACATCGGTTTTCACCTCAGTAGTTGGAGCTGACGAAGGGTTTGAATCCGTACTAGTTTTTCCTTCCGGGACTGGAGTAGATGGTGGAGATCGCTGTACACGCGGCATAATATTATCTGTTGCGGATTCTATTCCAAATATAGTTATGTAATACAGGGCGCTTTATAATACCTACACAGCGGCAACACTTGAGCTCTCAGTACGCGCGCACTCGATGTAGCGCAGTCGCCGTCAGCCGCGTGACGTCAGTCGAACGCGCCTTGTGATGCGAAATTTCGCCGCGCGCGCTACTATCACAATAGCTCAGCCGTTCGGCCCGCAACTTGAGGCCCGTTGCACCAGAGGTCCCGGGTTCGAGATCGCACACCACTCCGCACTTTTTAATGTGTATGATATTTACAAATTGCAGCTATCACTTTCTAGGACCGCCCAGTGGGAGGAGCAATGCCATTTAATCACCTCAAGTGCGACAGAAAATCAAAAAATTGCACTTCAACCAATTAGAATTTAGTAAGTTATTAAAATTGTTAGTGGTCACTTCTGTCTACTATGACCGATCCGCACTCGACCACGGCTCGCGGGGAACTGATTAGCAACTGAACCCATGAAATCGATGATACGGAATCGCAAAAGTAACAATTTTAATCATTAAAATCAGAGAATTGTCGGCAACAGCGTTACGTAATTAGCCGACTGTACAACAGTTATCAAATGAAAATATTGCATTCAATATAATGCGATATTCTGTGACGTCAACCAAACATCGCGTAACCCAACACTATTTCAAATACAAAAGGAAACAACCGAGTTTTCCATTTGCTGTAGCGGCCGGAGCTTTTCAATTTCCCAACCTTATTATTGGAATGAAAACTCTCTTTATTATTTTTCTCTCCACCCCTTCCCAATGCTGTGGAAATCACGTTACGCATTCCGCTCAATAAAGTAAAGACTTTTATAGTCGAACAAACATAATAATATCTAAATTCAATTTACAAAGCACCCTCGCTACAGGCGGGGATAATAACAAAGTTTTCGTGAAGAAAAAAATGGTTAAGTGCAACGGACATTGTGATACGTAAGGGGTCTGTAGGTTTTGCGATGGTATTTGCTTTTTTTTCATTAGACTGAGTCAAATGCCTGACCGAAACTCATCTGGTGGTGAGTGACTATGTGGCCGAAGATGAACAAGCCGGTTTAGGAACAATATATTTACTCTAGCCTTAAAATTGTCTAGATTATAAGGATCAGGGAACACACGTGCAGGCAACGTGTTCCATTCCTTAGCCATAGTATTATTAATGGATGTATGTGTCTAGAAAAAATGTTGAATGCGAGATGTCACAGCATGAGAATAAGGTCCCTGATAGCTGGAAGATCCACGACATAAGGATGAAGCGTTCGCACGGATAGCGTTTCTCGATGGCGGAAATATTGACCACACAACTGAAACATTACCCGCGGGACTGAGGCGGTTACTCCTCGAAATTGGGCTTCCCTAGTATTTTAATTTTAATTCGCTCTTTCCACATTTTACTATACGGGAACTTTCCTTTTAGATTTTGTACACATGCTCATAAATACGACTAAAAGTTTATGAGTTTCTCACGCTGAACGGTTTTAAAGGAAGTGTTTTCCAAGCGTGCTCCAAATAAAGGTAGTTTAATCATATTTTAAATATAACGCTGTCAAAGCCAATGTGTATTGCCACTCAAGGAACACTAAGCGGCCTTGAACCCTCTAGTAGGCATTACTCTTTTCTGAGTTATGTACATTAGTTGAATTCTGACCGATGCTCTTACGGTGAGGGAAAACATCGTGATGAAACCTGCAAATTCAGGCAACTGAATTTGAAACCATGATCCAATCTGGTCAGGATCCCCTGGTATCAGGGTCACGGAGGTCTGATGCTAGTCGCTCCACTGTCAAGGCGGACCCCGGGCCCTCGTCCTCGAGAACACAACCGGGACATTAACGCTAAGATGATTTTTTTAATGCAAGCGCCATAATACATCAGAATCTTACTACAATAATTGACACTTTGTACTGCATGGCATACTCGCGGAACCCTCCAGAACAATGAAGCTGGGCTATCGGTCCGTTTGAAATGGTACTCCAGCAATTTCGCTAAGAGATTTATTATATTAGAGTTTGCAAACATTTGTTCTTCAGTCCTTTGAGAATCTTCGCAGAGTAGCCGGCGACGGTGGTGCAAACAATGTGATGTGGGTTGCCTAGAGGATAATAGATCAATGACTAAAACGATTGGCGGTGATTGGAGATTTTCTCATAAAAAAATCCTTACATTTTATTCGCATTTGGTAGCAGACTAATTGAACGCCTGTTTAAAAATTTCAAGTATATTATTCGTATCTATTGTTTTCATATTTTTTTTTTCTTATGTCATGTATATATATTGTAACTTTATTTACATTAAAAGAGATATTTACAACTCAAACATGAAATAACATAAGAACAATAAAAACCTTACTCTTAATTACCTAAGTAGGTAAATGCATGTCTCGGTGGTGACTACATATTTGCCCCAAGTCCTCTGAATGCGGAAATGTGCCCAGTAGGCTGGCCGCGTTGCCCCGCTGGATGGCGAGGCTTATACGCTGTCCCAAATATATAGAGGCCAGCCTTCTGGTCATTACTAATGTTGACCAGGCGCTTGGCTAGTTCCCTGTATAGGGAATGTGCGTCTGGTCTCCACGGCCCAAGAGTTTCCATGCCAATTCCATGCGTTAGGCGTTTTGAGCAGAGGCGGTACCGGCCCCTGCTTGACATGCGGTGGCTGGAAGATGTGACGGCGCGAGGGTATCGATGCACGTAGCATCCCAAACCAACGGCCGTCCCAGTTTCCAGGGCGAGAGTGTCATGCCGTCGGGTCTTTTACCGTCATCGCGGGCTAAGACGTTGGGTTCCAGCACCGCGGAAGTACCAGCGGAGGTAAAGGCGTAACATCAACATTATGTCATCATGAAGGGATGACATTATTAAGGTCCGCATGGCGTGGAATGCATCCGGCGTTCCTACTGCACGAAAAAACATGGTGGCCGAGCTGGTCAACAGGGCGACCACAGTGGCAGTCGTGCGGAGCTCTGCAGGGAGCGCCAAGGCGCAGGGCAGTGGCAATCCCGAAAGTGGCACGGTCGAGCAAAGTTCCGAGGTTCTTTGAAGGCATTGCCTGGAGCCAGAGGCCCGATTCCAGCAGCCAGAAGGCGAGCACGCTCTGCAGAGTTGGTAGTTGCGTTTATAAGTTTGTTTCGCGCCAACCTACAGAGCGGCTCATCCCATAGCCGCTGCGAATATGAATTAGTGGCCTCTGCCACCGGGCAAGCCAATTGCCACACGATTTTGGCCTCGGTAGAAAAAGCCGATGGAAAAGTCCATAGTTAAGACAACAATTTATCCAATACTTTTTTTTGAAAAGAGATTAATTTTGAAAAGAGATTAATAATTAATTAATTAACATTTAATAGGGACTGCGAGCTGTGTACCGAAGCCAAAAACGCTGGCAACGAGACACTAGACACTTTACGAACGCCCAGACCACCATAGTAAATAGGCAATGATGCCTGGTCCAAGAAGAATTTTCTAAATTGATGTCAGTGTTTGTTTTACGGTGTTGTCTAGGAGTTCTAGAAGAACACCGTAAAACATACATGAATTTTGGAATAAAAAGGCAGTACCGGATTATAGCAAAAGCAATGTGACTGTTAATTTTGAGTAGGCGATCCGCAAAAGAATTGAAATTTAGAATTTTTTTTAGATTTAGACTCATTTTTACTGCAATTCAACGGGTTTTCAACAAATAGGCGATCTCGTTGCAGTGTTGAAGTTTGACTGACCTCAAAGTACGAGACGATCACTCGTCTAGTTCCCGCCGGACTCTATCGGTCTCTCAAGCCCTTTACTTCTAGACTACAACTACTTTTCTCTTATATTTAGCTTAGCCATTCCAAACTCCCAATCTACTGTTGTTCTAGGAAAACTGCGAGGGGCGTTCAAAGAATTCTCGGTAACAGTATGGAAAACAAAAATAGCAAACGTGTGGAGTATTTTTCAATTTTTCATGAGTTCCCCCATGATCTCAATACACTTATATGAATATGAAATAAAAAATTTAAGACCCTCTCAAAATATTCCTGTGAAATTCCCATTTAGCCTTGACCTCTTCATCGCCGAAAATCGTTTTCTACGGAGGTCTCTTTTTAAAATGAAAATAAATAATAGTCACTGGGAGCATATCTGGACAATAATATAATAGTGTTCATTGTACAAAGTCTAAGGTCTCGCACGGCAACCTTCGGAACACTCACTGTGTGAACTGGCACGTTGTCGTTAAAAAGCAGCACACCAGCAGTTAATTTTCCACTCAATTTTTCTTATGTGGGTTATTTTAAATAACGCAGTGTTCGTGATTGACCCCTTATCAAATACCTATTCTATTAATTCCTTTACAGTCTGTCTTTAAAACTGTAGCTATAATCTTTCCGGCCAAGGAAGTGACTTTTGACTTCCATTGTGGGGTTATGTACCTTCTTTGTGCCACTGCATGGAATCTTGATTGCTCTAAGGATGATAATGATAAACTCAGGTTTCATCGTCAACAACAATCCGGTTGAAAATACTGGATGTATTTTCACCACAAAACTTTATTCGATTTTTTTCATGTTGTCGCGTCGGTTATTTTGTGTATTTTGTTGTAATGTATAGCTGTTACCAATCCCTGCTAATTGAACCACTGCACTCTCCATGCGTTAAAATTTATCGAATTTCAAGCAAAATGCGATGAGTCAGTTATTTTCATAGTTATTCAGGCGAATTTTACTGTAAGCTTTCAATTATTCCGTGTAATTATGACTTTTGAGCGTGAAAAAGACACAAATTAAATCATTTTTGAAACGGTGTGTGTGTGTGTGTGTCAAACCGGTCTCTACTTTTTTGGCTGTGTTTGGGCTTACTTGAGGGAAGGCAAAACACTTTAAGCAGACGCGCCGGTTGTCAGAGGCTATTTAGGCAGCACTTTTAAATTAATACTGAAAATGAGCAAATACCTACTACAATTAATGATATACATTTAATAAAAATACATTAATGAAAACGTCTACATAGTTTTATCCCATATTAAACAAGAAAAATCAAACAGCAGAAGTTTTTAGTAATATAAAATGACTAATAAGTATCCTAAGTTAACGCTGGTGTCCCACAGGGCTCGGTGCTGTCTCCAAATCTGTTCTACCTTCTTAACAATGATATGCTGTCCATTGACGGCAATCATTGCTATGCGGATGACAGTACTGTTGACGCCTTTTAAACGGGTCGTGCCAATGTACCTCGTCCAGACTTGTGACTAAAATAGAGAGTACTCTCTCTATAGTCTCTGATTGCGGACGCTGGTGTGTTGGTGGCCGAGTGGTTAAGGTATCCAACTCGTAAGCGAAAGGTACCGGGTTCGAATCCTACTCTTTTCTGAGTTATGTACATTAGTTGAATAACCGAATGCTCTTAGGGTGAGGAGGCATCATGATGAAACCTACACATTCAGGCGACTGAATGTATAATCATGATCCAGGTTTCCCTGGTAGCGGGGTCAGATGGCATTTGCTCCACGTTAATTACCTGATTTGCAAAATTCTGGACCAAGTGGTCAAACCGGGCCCTAGTCTGCGATAGCCCAACCGGGACATTATTTTTCTCCAGTATTATATCTGTTAGTTTGATTTATCGCAACTATGTTTCTGGGTTATGAGCGAAAACAAAAAGCTTTAAGTTGGATCTAGTTTACGCGTCAAATCAAATCAAATCAAAATTTCTTTATTGATTAGGACATTAAATATCTCTTTCAATCGTCAAAAAGGAGGGGGGTAGGAAAGTAGGAAGGAAACACACAGTGACACGCTGACCGCCCTATGTCTCTAGATAAACGTATCCCTCGCCAACCACAACCGAACCGGGCTCGACAATGCCAGACAGAGCCGGAACGCTATATTATATTATATACTCGTAGGTATGTCTAGTATAATTAAGAAAAACCACCTAAAACTACAGCAAGAGTAAGCCAGTCCACCAAGGCAGCACCCGTTCACGAGTATAACGCAGGGCCCAGCCATCGTCCAATTCAACCATATTTGAGGGAAAAGAGCGACCCGGCCCCCACGCCACCGCCAGAAAGACTTTTAAGTGAGCGTGCATCACACATGCCGCATGTGATAGGTAGTTGCTCCCACCCTACTCTATCCTATCCCTACCCTATCGCTACCTTACCCCTACCCTATCCTACCATTGCCTTAACCCTACCCTACCACTACCTTACCCCTACCCTACCACTATCTTACCCCGACCCTACCACTATCTTACCCCTACCCCTACCCTAGCGCAGACAGGAGACACCATGTGTGGGAGAGGAAGGAAAATTAACGCCGCTTCCAAGGTGGTTCTCTGTGGGGGAAAGAAACGGCAAGAAACCCACAGAGCCTACGTTAATTCTTTTTTTTTTTAAACATGTCTTATGTACTAATACATTATTTGTCCTATATACTATCTTAAAAGTAAATACCTGTATAGAACAGCAGTTCAGTCCCATGGACTTTTGTCATTTACATATTCAGATATACTATAATAACTTTTTTGACATAATTTGTTTTTTATAGCGACTTTAAATTTATTCAATGGTAAATTCTGAATATCTGTTGGAACCTTATTATAAAAGCGTACACATTGACCCATAAATGATTTGTGGACTTTGGCTAGACGACAAGCACCAGCAACAAGCTTATCTTTATTTCTCGTATTAATATTATGAACATCACGATTCTTCTTAAATAAGTGTAAATTTTTATGAACATACATTAAGTTCTCATATATATATTGTGACGGCATTGTCATTATATCGATATTCCTGAATTTATCTCTTAGTGAAGTTCTAGGTCTCAATTGATAAATCGCGCGAATAGCCCTTTTCTGCAATACAAATACATTGTGCCAGTCGGCAGCGTGTCCCCACAGCAGTATGCCATAGGCCATAATACTGTGGAAATAACTAAAGTAAACTAATCTTGCTGTAGCCTCGTCAGAAATACTCCGTATTTTCTTTACAGCATATGCTGCAGAACTTAGCCTTTTCGCCAATTTATCAATGTGAGGACCCCATTGCAATTTATTATCCAGGGTAAAGCCTAAAAATACTGTAGAATCAACAAAATTCAAATTTTCGCCTTTCATTTGTACATTAGTGGGCACCGATCTAACATTTGGCAAAGAGAACTTTAAACATTTTGTCTTCTTGCCATTCAGTAATAAATTATTAACCGCAAACCAGTTTACCACTTCTGCAATAGCCCTGTTCACGTCTTCATATGTTAATTGTTGTCTCCTTACTTTAAACACTAAAGATGTATCGTCCGCGAACAAGACAATTTCATGGGCATCTTTTACAAAGTACGGTAAGTCATTTACATAAACAAGAAACAAAAACGGGCCCAAAATAGATCCCTGGGGGACACCCATAGAGACAACAGACCCCATAGATCTCTCTCCGTTCACATCAACCTTTTGAATTCTATGACTCAAGTATGAATTTAGCAAGTTCAGGGCCAAGTCCTTTATTCCATAATGTTGTAATTTCCTGACCAAAATGTCATGATTAACGCAATCAAAGGCTTTGGATAAATCACAGAAAACCCCTAAGGCATCACGTGATTCCTCCCACGCCCCAAAGATATGTTTAATAAGTTCAACACCTGCATCAGTTGTTGAACGACCGCGAGTAAAACCGAATTGTTTATGATGCAATAGGTTACTTCCATAAAAATGAGCTTTTAGTTGATTTAATATGATTTTCTCAAATATTTTACTTAGAGTCGGTAAAATTGAAACTGGTCTAAAATTTGTAGGATCCGTTGTATTACCAGTTTTCAACAATGGAATAACTTTACTGTGCTTCATCAGGTCAGGAAATTCACCATTATCAACACAATTATTAAATATATTCGCTAAGTGGACAGCAATAACATCAATTACAGAGCTAATAATTTTTACTGACATACCATCAATGTCGGCAGTTGCTTTCATTTTTATAGTTTTAAAAGCCTTAACTATATCTTGAGGTGTTGCATGCTCGAACTTAAAATCGATGACACTCTCGGGTACATTTTGTTTTAACAAGGATTCAGCGAGAGCAGGAGACGAATTTAAGGATTTCGTAGTTGACACTGGAATGTCTGTAAAAAATTTATTGAATGCCTCCGCAACTTCCGAGTTTTTGGTAACAACATTATCATTTATCTTTAAACTGTACTTAGTATCGCGATTTGTTACTTTTCCAGTTTCACTATTTATTATCTGCCATGTGGATTTTACTACATCTGTGCTATTTTTTAGTTTGTGTTTAACGAAATTCGATTTAGCTGTAGCACAAACGCGTTTAAATAACTTCGAATAATGTTTAACATACTCAGCAAATTCTACGCTATTATTATACGCCCGTTCTGCATAGAGCTCATATAATTTATTTCTACTCTTATGTATTCCTGCTGTCGCCCAATCGCTAAACATAAGTTTGCTGTTTACTGCCTTCACCTTTGGTTTGAATATACTATTACTTTCAGTTTTTGTCATGTGTAAAACTGAATTATAATATTCATTTGGGTCATCAAAATACTTTAAATTAGATGATTTCTCTATAATGTTATTTCTAAAACTGTTTAGACGGTTGTTGTTAATTGGTACAAATTTAATAGTATTTTTTGTTTCTTTCCTCATATTAACATTAAACACAGCTAATTGACCACAATGATCGGATTGTAATTTGTTTATTACAGACTGGCTACATGCCTGGATATCACAAAAAATGTTGTCTAGACAAGTTGATGTAGTACTTGTTATTCTAGTAGGCTCTAAATTGCGTATTCCACTGTTCCATTAAATGATGTCTACTACTGAAGTTCGCCTTCTATTAACCTGCGGGTTGAATCATTAGCTCTCTGTCATGTAGATCAAAGACTCAAAGTTCAAAGTCATTTATTTATAACGTAGGTACAGTAACGGATATTGGGCGAACAAAGTGTAGGGGCAGTTAAGGCCATCGAATCGATAAGAAGAAGAAAAATAACGGATTTATAAAGTTCGTAGCATCTGAAACGTTTAGTCCAGATCTGAGTAAACAAATATCAAATTATGCCAACTAACAATTATCTGCAGGTAGGTTCATATGTTAATAATTAACAATGATACTGTACCGAAACCGCACTTCACAATGGTGGAGGGTGAACTAATTAATGAGAAATGACAATAGCAATGATGATGATGAGATGGTAATTTTTTTATATTATGTTACGATAAAGTATTTTATTCGCCATCTTGTTGGTGGTAAGTGACGATGCAAATGATGCAAATGATGGTATCTAGATAGATAAGTAGATAGTACCATAGAAAGATCAGACTAACAAAACTAAATTTCCTATACCTTCTATTATGATGCATATTGTTACTAGAGCTTCATATTTTCTATTAAACGACAGACATGAGGATAGTGGGCCACCTGATTGAAATTGATCACCGCCATGTAGACATTATAGACTGTGAGGGCGCCGTAGGTTATACTACGTCATGAAGTACAAGAAAAAATCCACTTTGTAGTGATAGTGGACGTTTAGTAGACCCGAAAAATTTTGGTAAAAAAAAAGAATATTTTTTAATCTTTGACTTTTTGTGGCGATAATACTTATATATCCTATTGTCTGAGGATGTGAGGCATCACATCCTTTTGGCAGTTTCGTTTTTCAGACACATTAAAGTCACTTTCCTCTTTTGTGACTACGAGACGCGCCTCTGAGACGTCTGATATGCCTCTCGAAGGATTCGAATTCTCCAATTTAATTTAACAAACTCGAGCATGTTCTACACCTTTGTTGTTGCGAATAAACAAAATGTAGCAAATAAAATAACAGTATGACTCATACACCCTTATTATCACAAAAAGCTCACACGTAGGGAAATGTGAAATACAGACCATTATTTCTAACGATAACGAGACTAACGTCCTCCCATCCAGCTGCGAGGCATTCGTATAATTGTAAGTAAACCGTTACTTGTTGTTTGATATAATTATAACATCGTTAGTACAGTCGTTGTAATTAAAACGGGCATAATGCCATGTTGAGATCATTCATGTAATAATGCTCGCATTGTTGTGTTCCGGTAATTGCGGACATGAGACACTTACCCTTCTTGAATGAATACGTACATAATTCTTGATAATTTTGAACAACTTTGTTATTCGTGAGTTGTTTTACGTATAAGAGCAACACAGAGGGATCATTTTGAAACGTTTTGTCGCCAATTGAAGAGCCTTTTATTGAATAATGTATGTTATATGTTTTGTTATAAATCATGTTTTCAACGAAAACTGTTCGTAATGAAAATTTGCATTATTTTATTGGCAAAATATATAATTTTTGAATTTTGACATTATTATTATGGATAGTTTTACTTTGACATTTTAACATTTCAACTGACATAATTTGCATATTGTTTGAAAGCATTCTCTTTTACAATTAAATATATAAATTTATTATATTGGCATGTCGAATCCTGTATTGACATGTACTTTACATTGACATGTTTTATATTTTGTAATAATTATATTAATTATGTATTTTTTTTTCTAATTCTATCTAATAATTTGTATTTTCATTATATCTGACGATCTCGATTTGATACGTATATCCTCCTGGGCTCATCATTTGGGGTTAGTGGTAAACCCAAAAAAATCGCAGGTTCTACTTATCGGCAGTCCGTACATGAGTAGGCAACTTAGTGCTATTACTGTACCTCAAATATTTTTTGAAGGGATTCCAATTCCCTTAAGCAAAACAGCTAAAACCCTTGGTCTCCTTTTAGATACAAACTTGTCTTGGGTGTCTCACGACAATGCGGACAGTAAAAAGATTCATTTCTCGCTTCATTCACTCAAACGCCTCCAAAGTTTTTTACCCCTAAAGACCAAAATTTCCCCCCCTAAAGACACAAAAGTGTGGACACACACTCTTCTTCTACCTCTTCTCGATTACGCAGACCCTTGTTACCTAGATGCCACTGAGGAGCTTTTAAATAAACTGGAACGTCTCCAAAATCTATGTATCCGTTTCGTCTATGTCTATGGCCTGCGTAAATATGACCATGTATCTAGCTATCGATCTCAGCTTAAGTGGCTACCTATCCGCTTGCGAAGGAATGCTCATATCCTATCCACCCTCTACAATATCCTTCACAACCCTTCTGCTCCTTCATATCTCCGTGAACAATTCCATTTCTCCCGTCCACAAGACAAACCCTGTCGATCCAGTGTAAGATCCTCATTGGCAATTCCTATCCACCATTCCGATTTCTATTCTTACTCCTTCACTGTTCATGCGGCAAGACTTTGGAATTCTCTTCCGCACGAAGTGCGTGACAGCCAGTCTATTGCCATTTTCAAAAAGCGTGTAAAACAGTTTTGTCTATCACAGACTGCTGCTAAGTTGTAGATAATGTATATGTATGTAGTATATAGTATCGATAAGTATGTATGTATGTATGTGTTTGTATATATTTGTAGATATTTATGTGTGTAAGCAGTGGCGTAGCGTGCCCTTCGGGGGCCCCGTATCAATTATTGTGTTGGGGCTCCCCTAGCGGATAATTCCCCGTTGTTGGGGGGGGGGGGGTACTAATGAGTAACTTAAATCCTAGTCTCAGCTTAAGTCAATAAATGGACTAGCATAGCGAGCTCTTTGTTTGTGTGACAATAGTCTCTAACAGTCAGTTTCGCGAGGCTAGGTAGGGCTAGGAATTTTTGATATATTGGCCTTTGGCTTCACTATATTAATACCTTGCGCGATTATAACTTATATCGAAATTTTTGTAATTTATCCATTAAAGCCTTGTGCGATTTAAATAAAAAATTACGTAAAATCAGCAAAATGACTCAAAATTTTTGACGAGAATTTATAATAAAATCAACTTCGCGAACAGTTAATGAGCGAGCGTAAGAACTCGAAATTTCTTGATATTTTGGCTATCAAAACGTTCTATTATTAACTTGAAAACAGACAAATTCAAAGATTGATTGCGTGTGAGCCAAGACGATTATGCATGCGTATGGGCGTGTGGGCCAAGGTATATTATGAGCCACGTTCATATGACCCGTTTAAGAAAGAACGGAGTAAGGAGTTTCTTAAGCCTTTGGTGCTACCGATAATTCCGAAAATATGAAATTTTCAATATGAGATCAAAATTGTTACCATTTTTGCCATCTGATATATTAATAATCTGATATTTTACCCAAAATTCAATGAAGTAATGAATGAGTGCGCGTGGAGGGCACTACGTTGTCTTGTTTTTTTTCAATAAAAATGATAAATAGATATTTAACGAAAGGTGAATGAAAACGGATTGTATTACTTGATTTCAATTGTCTTTTTTGCGGAGGGGCCTCCGACCCTGGTCTGAAATTCTATAAAATAATTATTTTTATCGGGAAATAGGGAAAGTTTAACTGAAATGATGGATAACGAATTTTTGCTTACACACGTTTGGGGGCCCTATGGCCCGGGGGCCCCGTATAATTGATACGGCAGATACGGCGGTAGCTACGCCCCTGACTGTGTAAGTAGAATGAATATACATACTATAATGAATATATATATGCCTTTTTAGAGATAGGTAATATTGTGCACGTCCTATCGGCATCTCATGATCACATCACGCTTCCGAAGGCCTGCTGGAAGAGATTTCTTTTAGAAATAAGTAGCGCCTGTTGTGCCATTTATTACTTTGCCTGTTATTCACTATGTATTTCCTGTGCACAATAAACTGTTAAATAAATAAATAAAATAAATAAAACGTATCATAAATGTATTGTCTTGTGTATGAGTAATAAATAAAATCTAAATCAAACAAACATATTTTACAACATGAACGCAATAGAGAAGACCATTAACGAAATCTATCATCGGAACAAAGCGTACGTATGTTTGTTTAGGACTGCTTCATTCAATCACTCCTTTCTGAAATTCATTATTAGTTTGATACACGAGGAGGGACTTTATTTTTGCAAGCCGTATTGAGTAGGTAATGTGAAACATATTTATTCGAGTGGAACTTGTGGATAGAATTGAGCTGAGCTATGGAAAGTATGATATCGAAGAATAGAGAATGCAATGTTCTGAATAAATACCTTCACTTCAATTGCCCTTAGATGTCTACAAAATCCAGCTTGGCTATTCGTAGTAATTCCATCATTAATGCATGGAACAAAGTTTACTTCTAGTAGCATCGAAAACAATAAAACCCGGTTAGCGTGTTAACAAAGTCTGGTTTATTTTATTCAGGTAAGTGGTGTATCAGGAATCAGGATCATTGTCATCAGGGTGGTGATATCAGTATTAGATCGTATTCGTCCAGATAAATTAAAGAAAAGGTTCACATTTACTCCACTGTATTTATTCCAATTCATTTTTGCACATCTCTTATAATTTTACTTAAAATCAAAGCGATACTACAATGTAGGCACGTAAGGTAATTTACATTCTTATTTCAAAGGTGATTTTTCAATTACTTTATTTTCAAACGTAAATAACACTTTCTATAAACGAAACGTGGAGACAGTTTCAAGACGCATCACTCCATGGCGGCGGTCGGGCCAAGAATGCCCGCCACTCCGCCAGAGTCGTGCAATCGAGACTCTCCAGCACGCTCCACCAGGCGGCGCACTCCCACTTCCGTTTTTTCGTCATGAGTCCGTGTTATAATTGACCACATGATTCCATACTATTGACCGGAACCGTCACGGCCGTCCTGCTATACACACGCCTTCGTGTGTTATTTGAAACATGAAAATCATAGCACAGTACCATATTCGCTCGGTCACTTCTGACCACAACACATCACTAAAGTAAGTCTTATCATCATCTCGTACACAAATTATTCTTTATAAGTTTTCGAATTAAATTCAGCTACGGCTTCAGTTTATTAGACAGGCGTGACAAGATATAACACCAGACTATGAACCGTATCACGATTACCACAAATGAAGAAGGTTTAATCATCGTCACCAGTGTTTTCCCCTTGATGCTCTTGTCCCCAATCACAAAGCTCGCATATTGTCCCCGACCTCCATTACTGTAGGTACTTAGATTCACTACAAATATGTGACATTCCTACATAAAATTTTCAGTACCCAGCAAAAGACTCAATGTTACTTCGAGTGGGATTCGAAACACTCCTCCATTAAATGTCATATGATTGTTGGTCATCCGTCAGCGCCATCCTAATTTAAAAAAAAAGAGTAATGTTATCATACAGGAGAAATTACACACAGGTGAACTACCACACTGACAAACGCCACGCAACTGGACCTGCACACAAGCGAAATACCACACAGACTAGGTGCCACACAGGCCGGGTGTGACTCTGGCCAGTGCTACTCTAATCGTCAAACTATGAGTCTATTTATTCTATATCCTGTATCACGTCTGCCATAGCACAATACAGGTAACATGTCACACAAGGGTAAATGGCACAAAGGTGAAATGCCACACGGGCGGAATGCCTCACAGGCTAAATGTCACATAGACTTTATGCCACACATGCGAGATGCCACACAGGCGGGATGCCTGGTCTCCTCATTTCTGATTCGATCGCGCAAAGAAATTCTCTTTCCATTGCCCTTTGGGTAACAGTGAGCTTTCTTATAAGGCCCACAGTGAGCGGCCACGTTTCAGTTCCGTAAGTCATCACTGGCAACACACATTGGTCAAAGACCTTCGTCTTGAGACACTGCGGTAATTGGGACGAAAATATGTGGCGTAGCTACCCGAACGCTGCCCAACCGAGTTGGATTCGTCGATTAATCTCTTTCTCGAAATTGGACCTACCTAGCTGGACTATTTGTCCTAGGTATGTATTGTCGTCATAAACTTAAAGTGGAGTGCCTCCAACTTTCACTGGAGTAGGCACAACATGGACGTTTTCGTCTTGTCCATGTTCATTTTAAGATCTACTTGTTGAGAGGCACTACAGAGGTCATCGAGCATTTTTTCCCAGTCTTCCAGGGTTTCTGTATATCGTCAGCAAATCTGAGGCGAGTGAGGTGCTCGCCGTTAATATTGATACCAAGTCCGTCCCAGTCCAGAAGCCTAAATATATCCTCCAGTGCAGCGGTGAACAACTTCGCTGATATGATACCACCTTGTCAAACACCTCGCTGCAGCTGAATAGGTTCTGTGGTCTTATCCTGGAGACGAACTGACATCGTGGCGTTTTCGTACAAACACTTCAGTGCTTCGATATATCGATAGTCAATTTGGCACCGCTGTAGATACTGGAGCACCACCCAAGTTTTGATCGAATCGAAGGCTTTCTCATAGTCCACATACGCCAAGCATAATGGCCGGTTATACTCTTCGGTCTTCTGTGTAACCTGCCGCAGCGTATGAATGTGATCTATGGTACTAAAACCTTTTCGGAATCCGGCTTGTTCGGGAGGCTAGAAGTCATCAAACCTGCGTGCGAGACGATTCGTAATGACTCTTGAAAACAGCTTATACACATGGCTCAGCAGCGACATTGGTCTGAAGTTCTTCAAGAAAGCCTTATCACCTTTCTTGGATAACAATATCACTATGCTTCTGTGCCATGCTTCCGGCGTTTTGCCTTTGAGGATGACGGAATTAAACAGCTTCTGAAGGGTCTTAAGCACAAATAAATAGAAGTTAATGAACATAAGCTCAGTGATGTTCATTCGTCACATTTTTCAAACCGGTAGGTACTTATAGACTCTAGTAGTACCTCTATCTATAATATATTTAACAAGGAAATGGAAGCTTACGTTGGTGAATTGAAGCATGATCCTCTGATACGTCTGGAGCAGACGTAGTCTAACTATAAAGTTAAAACTCTAAACTTCGATACGATACCTAATCTCGAAGCGCATCTTGGGAGCACTTTGAGTTGAGACTTGCTTATGGGACGATACATTGATTTTTAATATACTCGAAAATCAGTCATATCTATTGATGATATCATCATAGTTTTGGCGTTATATGCCGGTTGCGCCCCCGCGCGGTACGCGAGGGCCCAGGGTCCGCCTTCCTGCTACTCTTGGCCCACTTCGCTCGGTCTTCAGCATCCTTAGTGGTGAGCCAATAAGGCACGAATATCAATAGCTATTGATGATAGTCTTGTATGAAATCTATACATAGTACAAAATGAAGTCGCTTCTCGCCGTCTGTCCCTATGTATCTAACTACGCAACGGATTTTAATACAAGGAAAAATAAGGGTAGGTAGGGATAATTCATTTAAAGTATTTGTAGAGTAGGAGTAGGGTAGGGATAGTACTCCACGAGAACGAAGTCCTGAGAAGAAATGGCTTAAAAAAATAATAGTAAATAATGTTAGTAAAGATTTTTCTCACAGTCGGTGCGCAGATGTGAAATCGCCGTATTTTAAATTACCTTCAGCAAAGTAACTAAATATTTCCTTGAGCAACGGTGTCAAAATTGACATCGAACCCCGCCCCATGTGGTCGCCTAGTAAGATGCGAAATTGAAACTGGATAGAATTTTCGCAATATCGATAACGGTCCACCTGGCTGCAATCTCGAATACGGCAATATCGAGAAAGATATCGCTTGCAAAATAAATAAGAAAACAATTTATCTATTTCCCAACGAATCGAAGCCTTTATTTGAAATTGTATGATTTCCTGGAATTCTGATTCCGCTCCGTAAGCGTGCGGCAATATGTTCAGTATAGTTTTAAAGTGATTTCTTTAGTGAAACAACTAATTTGATCGATGACTAGATTCTTACTGTAAACGTAGTGATTGTCTACCTTCTGATTACTGTGTCACACAAGGTAGGTATCGTACGAGTCTGAATCCCATTGCCGTCATGTAGGTACAAACCAATTACTCTTTTCTGAGTTATGTACGTATTTGTTTGTGTGTGTATGTTGAACACTAACCAATGCTGTTACGGCGAGGGAAACATCGTGGTGAAACCTGTACATTCAGACAGCTTCATTTCTCACATACATGAGATTAAAGAGGCATTTGATGACCTGAGCGGTTCAGTGGTCAACATGCCGGTCTGCCACGCAAGAGGTCCCGGGTTCGATTCCCGGCCGGGCAGAAATTAAAATGATTAACTTTAATTTCTGTTACGGGTCTGGGTGTTCTATGTATAATAAGTATGTATTTAAAAATATATAAGTAGTTTATCAGTTATCTAGCACCCATAACACAAGCTTTGCTTACTTTGGGGCTAGATGGTGCTGTGTGAATTTGTACACGATTTTTTTTTTTTTTTCAAAAAGTTCGACAACCATGCGGGAGCTACTCTAAATTAATTTTTATAATTAAATTTCCTTTCCTCGTACATCTTTACCTCCTCATTAGCTTGAGCCAAGGTCGGTGCATATACCAGAATCACCTTCAACAAATACGGAAGCGGAAACCCTTGATCAACCTCGTTGGGCCAATGGTGTTATGAGTTCATTGTGGTGTTGAAATAAGTGCAAACCCATCCAGTGACCGAACTTTGCGTGCTTTGCTTAGTTTTTGGTAATCGATTTCGCAAGCTAGAACAAGGCCGCCATTGTATTTAGATACTCGAGACACCAGCATCCGACTCTGCCAAACTCTTCACAGAGACGCCACCAGAACACACGTCAGAATTTGCACAGCGGAGAAGCAATTTAAGTTTAATTTATGACAGCCCCCGCGGAATCCGAACTCTCTGGGGCGCCCGCCCTATCTCAGCGAGCTCATATTGCCATGTTTGATTCACAGAACATACGACTCCATTGTTTAATGTGCTCCTTGGATCACGTGCAGACGAAGATACAGTATTATTGTTATCAGAATGAAGTTCGTTTTAGTGAGAATGTTGGTAACGTTAAGCGTTTTGACAATTTTTAAATTTTGGTTTTGGTAGTTTTGGCTATGGTTTTAGACAATAAGCGAATGCTATTAGAATAGAATTTACGTTCTTCATAAGCGCTATTATGGCCATAAAATTAAAAGGGAAATAAAGGTTCGATTGTTATTACTCACGACGAAACAGAGGTTGTGTATGCATTTAGAGTGTGAGGTTGTTTATTTCTGTTTGTTCGCGTTATCTCCAAATCGGATTAATCAAATTAGATAAGATTTTCTGAGAAGGCTCAAGCGCCGCTTGTTTTAGTTAGTAACATCAACAGGAAATTAATTCAAAATAAATATTCTTAAAATTTGTTGAATATTACGCCTACTTTACATGGTGTAAAACAAAGTCGCTTTTCACCGTCTGTACCTATGTATCTATGTAATATGTATGTACGCTTAGATCTTTTAAACTACGCAACGGATTTTAATGCGGTTTCCAACAATAGATAGAGTGATTCAAGGTTTATAGACCAAAAAAGGGTAGGTAAGGATAAAGTAGGTGTAGGGTAGGGATAGGGTAGGGTAGGGGTAGGACGGCAAGAACGCACCGGGCCAGTGGGCAGTGGGAAGAGTAGTGACTCTTCATTATAAATAAATTATCAAATGCTTTCTATGGTCCATACAGAAGCAAGAGTCTATTGTAACATTAAGCTGGATACAATAGGGAATATTATCCAAGCATTGCTTATTACCCCTGTCGCCAGGTTTCCGTGTATTGTTTTAGTTTCCTACCTGCTTGGCAATATTCATATTTTTATACGGTTCAGTAACCAACGAGCAGTCAGCCTTAGTGAGGAAACAGGACAACAATCGCTCGCTACATGCTCTTGGGGTTTCTTGTAACAACAGCGCAGAACCGCAAGTACGTTTGCATGGCGATAAGCTTCATCATCACAGCCCATATCAGTCAACTGCAGAACTAAGGGCCTCTCCCTCGGGTTATCGCCATAATCTCCACGTTGGGCAGGCGTGTTGGATATCAGTGTTATAAAAACGACAATGGATAACGTTGCTGCCCATTTTCCAGTCTATAGAGATTCTAGATCTTTAGCCTCGAAAACGTTAGTCGCCTTGTACGACACCCACGAGTGTAAGGGGTTCATACATTTGATATTATGCTAGCCTGGCAATTACGGCATCGTTCAGATTTACACCTGTGACTTTCTGGTGTTTTTGTCGATATTATTTTGGTGTTCATTGTGGGAAGGCCTTGTAAGATCTTAGGCCGTCTTATATGACACCTACTAATGCAATAAGGTGTTATTAGGTTTCGTTTAGGTCTCTACAGAATATGGACACCACACATAAATTCTGATCTGATCTACTCGATGTCTAGTAGACTTCGTCAGAGTGGTTCAGATCAAACATAAATACTATGTTAATATTATAAAGAGATAGATAGATATACAGGGTGTTACATAATATATGTATGAAGCCGTGAAACGGATGGAGTGCTAAATGTATGATAACGATAGGTACAAAAATTCCACGTTCGACAGAAATAATTGTACCTATCGTTTTAATATGTTAAGCACTCCATCCAGTTCACGGCTTCATACATATATAAACTCTATGATAAACTCTTTATTGCTCACACAAGACCATTTTATTTACATTAAAAAGTTCCGACAAAAACCGTAACTAGTTGTGGGCAAAGGCGGCCTTATCGCTGCAAGCGATCTCTACCAGGCAACCTTTGTCTAAAGAACCGCTTGAATATACAGGCACGTCAACAACATGGACTTATACTTAATACAAAGTAGAAATATACACCTATATGCGAATATACACATATAACAAAACTAAAATATTATACACCTACAAAAAAAATTGCCAATTAAGAATATCAAAATTCATATGCCAGCAGAGAGGAGATGCGTACGCAACTTTGTCTAAAGGAATTGAGTGACTTGGAGTGACGAATCTCTTTGGGTAACTGATTCTACAAGACGGTAGCTATCACAGTGAAGGACTTTTTAAAATAGCGATTTGAGAGCTTTAGAATAGCGAGTAAACGGTGGTTTCAGAGTATTATCGTGAGTTGATCGAAGATCCCGGACTAGGTCAGCACTCTGTAATCTGAAGCCATCTCTTAGGTATTTGGGAGAACGGGGATCGAACAGGGATTTTATACAGTAGTACCAACACATGCTCGTCCCGCCGTAGCATAATCGGAAGCCACCGCAGCTTCTTACGAAAATCAGAGACGTAGTCGAACTTGCGTAGCCCATATATAAACCGAATACCGATGTTCTGTAGACGCTCGAGTTTGTTAAGGAGATCCTCATTGAGGTCAAGGAAGAAGACGTCCGTGTAGTCAAGTATAGGGTGGAGGAGGACTTGCGCAAGCTCAACCTTGGTCCTGATAGGAAGCAGATTTTTCCACCTTTTAAGTGCCAAAACTGCAGCATAAATTCGTCTGCTTAGTTGAGCACCGTTATGGGACCAAGACAGTGTTGCGTCGAAGAAAACTCAAAAATTCTTGACCACGCTACTATAGGGGAGCACTACGCTATTGAAAATAAAGGGCGAAAGGCTACCATAAATAGGTGGACCCACCTGCTTGGACCCACCAATTACAATTAAAGCCAAAGACTAATAATAAGCTCATTAAAAAGCATTTCAACGAAACACTAACATAATTACGGAAGTAAACTTGTCATCAACATTTTTTCGTTTTAAAAAGCCAAAACCAGCAACCATCAAAGCCAGAAAAATGTATTGCAACTACGAAACGCAACTGTCTGATTGACATTCAATTGTCAGTATGACAACTTTGATTTGGATGTGACGTGTGTCGTGTGTGCGTGTGCACTGATAAGTAAACACTGTCTTACGTTTGTCCGTACTAAAATAAACGAAAAAGTGGTAACATTTTAACCAGAAATACCAGAACCTGAAGATCTAACCTTAAAAAAAGGAGTGGAGTGAAGACCCATGGGCAAATGTTATTGCTTATCATGTCAATGTCAATGTCATGCAATCAGTCACTGAAATCCGAAACTCACTTACACATACGCAAATTAGTCTAAATTTTAAAAAGTGCACTGATCTAAAATGGCTCACGAAAGGTATAAAAGTCTCCAGCAAAATGAAAAGGGTATTTTTTACCCTGGATAAAAACCAGAATGATGATTCCTTATTTCGTTACCGAACTTTGTATAAGATTATACAAAAAGGTATTGAGAACTACTAGGTCAAAGGCTGTCCAATCCAGAACAGCTAAGGCCAAAAACTCTATAAAAGAAATTTAGAGTATTGTGGATAGGCACAGAAATAAACAACGTATTAAATTAAAAGATAAAATGATAATTCTCTATTGTTTTATCTATACTCTATACATATTTATATATACAGTAATGGTATTGTTTGTTAGTTTGTAAAGGATAAACCACAGACATACAAGACTCAACACAAATCACAAATATTGCCTGTTCGCACACTCTACAATGATTATGAATCTTGCTATCCCGTTTTTTCGTCTATTCATATAAGCTTTAAGAAAATGACGCGCGCAATGTTTTGAACGTTCGACATGCTGCTTAAGCTAACAACGACCTGACGTTTCTTTTGAAACATCGGTGTAAATTTTATAAATTCTTAATTAAATTTAAATCAAACCATTTAAAAGACGGTGTACTTTAGTGCACAACAATGTGTAAGCGCAAAGTATGGAAATACATCTGGATTATTTTTTCATCGGTGAGTAATTTCTTTCGTGGTCGCGGCGATCGGGAATCAATTTTAGAAATTGTGACAAAAATATGCATCGTAATAGCGTGAATTTGAAATAATTGAAATGCTTTACCTTAAAACAACTTGCCATTAAAGATAGATTTAAAATTATTAGCAAATTGAGCAATATTTCGGTGATCGAAAATATTTTGATGCTAACATGGTCGAATTTAGTATTAATTGTATAACATTTTAATACTCAAATCTTGTAAATAGCGGTCCTTAATTTTATATGTATAAATTAGGGTTTCATACCAAAAATGTACCTTAATGACATTTTTAATGTTCTGACATTTTATGAAACAACTTAATGGATTAATCGCGTATTTACGTTTATTTACATTTATTTGTTTTTCTAGGTTTCCTAAAGACCAGACATGGCGATGTATGGGTTGCAAATTGGAAGTGTTGCGTTGTAAACATTTTGAAGAACAATATAATAAGTAGATGCAAGTCCCTTCAGTCCTTAATTTTTACTGAAAATAATATGCTGCCTGTTTAATATATTAATGTACCTATCCTTTTAATTTTTTTTATGACTATGTCCTCTAGAGGGCATCATATTCAATTTATTGTGAAGTCACATAGGCCAACCTGTGGAAAATGAAGATACTTCTAAAGATAAGTAAGTAGGTACCTACTTAGTTAAGAAGTTATGAGACAACAAATAAACATTTATACCGGTCAAAATCCTCAAAACCCTCCTTCATGCAAAAGCAAGTACTGCCGATTCACGGTATATAGGATCGAGAGATCAAAGACGGAAAAGACGGTGGAAGGTATCAGGGTGTGGGTTTTATTCACTAGACACCTTACCTTTTATTATAATGTCAATATAAAATTATAAGGACAAGTTTAAAAAAATGACAAAATCATCCGGAGCTAAATATACTCACAAGTCAGATTTGTTTATATTCGTTACGAGTGGAAATTCGTAGCAAAATATAAATAAATAAATAATCGTGGACAAATCCACACAGCGCCATCTAGCCCCAAAGTAAGCAAAGCTTGTGTTATGGGTGCTAAATAACTGATAAACTACTTATATACTTTTAAATACATACTTATTATACATAAAACACCCAGACCCGTAACAGAATAAAAAATTCATCATTTCAATTTCTACCCGGCCGGGAATCGAACCCGGGACCTCTTGCGTGGCAGACCGGCTGTTGACCACTGAACCACTCAGGTCGTCAAATATAACATTGCAGATGGGCTGCCTTGTTCCGTCCCCGCATTTGCATTAGTGTGTGTGTTTTAGAGATGTGTGACATTTTGTCTCGAATTAAAACTCGGTATGTTCTCTGCTTCTGTAGATAATTTTTTTTCTCTATGGGATAAACTCAAAAACTACAAGGGATTTAAAAAAATATTTCACCCGTGGCTACCTAAAGTATAAGTATGCGTGTTTAGGGATCCCCCGAATAAAAAAATGGGGGATAGCATGCGGGAGACAAAGGGAATGATCCGTATTTAGCCACAGAGCACGTATTGGGTCATGAAACATGATTGTCTTCTGAAAATAACGACTTGTTTTGCATCATATATTCACGCCACGAGGTCCCAGAGTACGTCGGTTTCGTATTGAATCTTGCGCGCCGCTGTTGTCACCGCGCCGCTGCTCGTCGAGTCTTCAGCCTGCGATCTGCTCTCAGCCGTGGCTGCCGCATAACAATGGCGCGCGCGGCGCCGCCTCGCTCGGTATTTATACGCAAGGTTCTTAGCGACATGTACGCAGCCGTATACCTACAGGACTGCGCCTGCGCGGGG
The DNA here is from genome assembly GCA_905147135.1 of Blastobasis lacticolella. NCBI lineage: Eukaryota > Metazoa > Arthropoda > Insecta > Lepidoptera > Blastobasidae > Blastobasis > Blastobasis lacticolella. The sequence continues at coordinate 20,947,546 of LR990041.1, forward strand.
AGCTATCTTGCGGCGGGCTTTCCGATTGGTTATTGTAAATATTTATTTTACTACATAAATCACACAGGCTTAGAGCGTACTTATTTGTAAATATAATTAAGTTTAAGGTCTTGCGCAGACCAGCAAATTATGTGGGGAACAGATGTCTGGCCATTCCACCCCCGCCAGGTACGGGAAGGAGAGGCCGGCCCAAGAAGCGATGGCTGGACGACGTTAAGAGTGACATGCGTGCCAACAAACTCACCACAAAGGGTGCCGGGAATGCAACCGGGATTTAACGCCAAGATGATGATGATGATAACTAAGCATATTTTTTGTAATATATCCATTCTACACTAGTCTGCGGAGCTTAACTCATACTAGAGACCTCCAAAGTGGTGACCCCGCGCGATGTGATCAAATCACAATCAATCACACGCAACCTTCTAATAAAAATATACTAATAAAAAGCTACATTATCAGTGAGTAACATCACCTGCACTTGGTCCCCCTGCTGGCAGACGGCGAATTGGCTTTTTCCCTAAAGGGTTGTGCGGGTCGAATGGGAGTCAACGCACGTAGAAAGCCAAAACCCTAAAAGATTACGGAAAGTCGACAATGGAAACCAGACACAGTTAGGGCGACGCCGCGTGTAAGGGAATCGCCCTACTCCTGTGTTAAGTCGGTTAGGGATACCAGGTACAGGGCGGGCCCGGTTAAAGACGCTAAACCACAGAAAGGATCGTTCCGCGTCGTGGAACCTTTGCACGCTGACCCCACTAAGGATGCCGAAGACCGAGCGAGGTTTGCCAAGAATAGCAGGAAAGCGGACCCTTGGCCCTCGCGTGCTGCGCGGAGGCGCAACCGGGACATAACGCCAAGATTATTATGATGATGATGATGAACATAGGCTATATTTTATCTTCAATAAAATTAGAGATGCCTAGGAAAATTCCAATAATAAAATGTTGCATGTTCGAGCATAATTTATTTAAATGTTATTTTTTGTTGTGTATTGTAAAATAAGACCACGATAAGTCCGAATCGCTTTTTAAAAAAATAAAGTAAAAATCTCTGTATGGCAACTTATACCATGTCATTTTTACGTCATAGAATGTCGTTCATAAAAGTCATAACAAAGAATTTGACTGACTTGAAAAATATTATTAAGGCGATTGGCACATTGGAATGCAGCAACAGGGTAGAGGGCGCCACCCTCTCGGAACATACTGAGTTCGTAAATTAAATTAATTATAAATGGTTAAAACAAACATCTTGCTATAGAAAAATATACATTCAGTTGATTAAACAGTGATAAGCCTGTGTTAATGCGTTAATGTTATTTTGAGGTGGAACTAAATATTTTGAAATAATTTGAAAACTGAGTAACGGAACACCTGACAATCCTGGAGACCTCACATCACAGCAGCGGCCTATTTGACGCTTTTTTATGTAGAAACTACAGCGCCAAAAACTTATCTGACTCGCAGCCCGACGTAGCCCTCTTCTAGCAATGGGGCTTCTATATTTACAACATTATTATCAGTTTGCTACATTACTTTAGATTATAGTCAGAAGGCGATGCATGATTATGAACGACTTCAATTTATTTGTCCGTTTGACGAATTAGTCCGTGGTATTGTTGATGGCTTCCATACAAAACAGAGAAAAAGAGATAATGAAACGAAAAATACGCGGCTATACGACATATTATCAAGGAACAAAAGATCGTGATAAACAAATAACTGGTAGTGGTGGGACTACTGGTAAACATAGACTCATGGGATAAAGACTATAATTTCTCTTTAGGGACTAAAGCACGTCACGCACAACCGTACGGTGCTGCGTTCCAGTGTGCGAATCACCTAAATAATAATGGGCAATGACTGACAAGGACAGATTATCCAATTGATATTGCCATATCGACACTTTATATTTTCTACCACTGTCAGTCGATTCGGACTTAGCGTAGTCCTACTATAACAGTCAGGACAAGGCTTTTTAATAAGAAAATAGGGTAGGTACGGGTAAGGCTATGTTAGGAGTACAGTAGGGGTAGGGTAGGGATGAATTTGGGTAGGGTAGGGGTAGGAAAGAAGTAGCGGTAAAGTAAGGTAGGGATAGGGTAAAGTAGAGTAAGGTAGGGACAAAGTAAAGCAGAGTAGGGTAAAGAAGGACAACACGCAAACGAAGTCTATTGGAAAACTGCTCATTAGATCAACTTGGCGTTCATGTCCCAGTCATAAAGATTGTGCTTTCACGCGCGAGGGCCCGGGGTCCAGCTTGACCACTATCCAAGGTTTGGAAGATCACTAAAAAGGCCACATTAGCGTTTCATAATATGATTTATTGGCAGTATGCTGTCCGGCAGCACCCTTTACACTGGTGGGTATCGTATAAAGCGATTAATGTTCTCGAGGCAAAATATCTAGTCTCCGTGGGCTGGAATATAGGCAGCAGCATTTTCATATAAATTTTTTATTCATATTAATTTGTGACAAACTTATCTACAGCGTTACGACAATAAAATTACATTTGAAAATGGCGTCACTTAATTCCAGTATTGGCCACCGGATAGTTTTTAGCACTCTAATATGAATCATAAGATCAAACGCTAATGTGGTCTTTTTAGACCCCATGTTCAGTTAATCTGCTACCAGGGGAACCGATCACTATCTCTCCCCTCACCGTAACAGCATAGGTTAGTGTTCAACTAATGTACGTTAGTAATTAGTTTAGTAAGTCATGTACATAACTACAAAAGAGTCATGGGACATAACATGTTCGAACTCGGTACCTTGGGATACGAGTCGGACTTTACCATTAAGGCCTCCAACGCCGTCAACTGGGCACGTTTAAAACTTATGCTGTCGAATTCTCCAATTAACTAAAAATATATTATTTTATACATTTACAATCTACGTCATGTTGTTTACTTTAGTTAAATATTTCGATTGTCCTTATTTGATGTAAATGGATTTTTTTAACAACAAAATCTTATATATATTTTAAATTTTATGAAAACGTGAGATCTAGTAAAAAGTTGTAATGTAAAACTTTTATACGTCACGATAGGAAAGAGAAAAACTGATAGCGATGTCTCGTTTATAGACATTGACAGCTAAAGATAATAATAATCTTTTTACAAGTGGCCGGAATTAGAACTAACGCTACCATCTTGTAAACAGTCACTTTTGACAGACAACTGGAGTTGATGTTTGACAACAACGCCTCATCCAAAAAATCCTTGTAGGTCTGTAGTTGGCCAAAGACAATAACTGTTAACATAAATATGTATTAGTGGTGTTGTGTAATTTGGTAACTGTGTTTTTGATGTGTTTTCGTGCAATAAGCGTGCAAAATCGGTAAGTCGAGGCCGTAAATACTGATGCCGGGCGGGTGCTCCGGACGAAGCTGTGTTGCTAGGCATCCCTCATCGTCTTTTAGCTAATGATGAGGCGGATGGTGGGAGCTCAACATCCTCGGAGGATGAAGGTGTAGCTTCCGCGCACCGCAGCGTCCGTGTATACTTGCCACCCGCGCATTGTCCTTCTAAATAACTAACAAGACAGGTTAGTTACATCTTGCACAGTTACCTCTTATTTGTGAAATTTATCTGTGGTGTCTCGAAAATGCTTAAAGTAAATTATGGAAGTTATGCTTTTGTACTTATATTATTGTTACGAGCTGTTAGACATCCAAATAATATCAAATAAAATATATGTACAAAATGTTACACAGAAGAGGACTTTTGACTCTTAGTCAGTGTAAAAAAAATTAAGTAAACTTTCCTTGAGCTAGTAGTACATAACATGAGAGAGAACGAAAAACAACTTCTTTGTAAATTTCATAGGATATTCTGAAATATTATATAACAGCTATGTATGTAATATTAGTACAGAAATTGATAAAGAAGTAGTTGAACTCAAGACTAATAAGAAGAATTGTAGATCTTACTCCCCTACAAAAATTTGGCTCACCGGCTTGGACGAGTCATCATCTTCCCCGGCTTATGCCAGGGTATGCTTGGAGCAGTGTTCATTATAAATCTACCATAAGGTTGAATACCTAAAGCGACACCAGGATTTGTGCAATGTCATCACATTGGTATTGTAAATGTCCATGGATTGCTGTACCTGCTACCATCAGGCTGTAAGCATGTTTGCAATTTTAGTGGTGTCAAATAAATTCAAGTATATGAAGAGAACTCTCTCACATTTATAAGACTATGGACTATTTAGCCATCACAGAGGGAGTTTTGCCTGGTCTCTCAAACATAGGTCTACCATGAACTAGTTATTAAAACAGGACCTAGTAAATTGGGTAGCGGGTACGTAACTCTTAGCCCAAAGTTAAGGTTAAGAGCTTTCTTCATAAGTATACCTCTACGTTCAGAGGATCTATGTAGCCGGATGCCCTTTCACCTCTTATTCAATTCCTGGCAGGTATGCAGACCTGGTTAGATGCTCCAAATTACTTTAGAAAATAAAAAAATATAGTTAAAAATAATAATAATTATAGTTAAGTACCTACTGATCGAAACTCAGTAAAAAAATAAGGAACATGTGCAGGCAAATACAAATCCATTTGGAAGCAATCCATTTATATGGAGAATAATAACGGGTAATCTATGTAATTTTTCCTATAAATCAAACCATTGCAATTTCCCATTTGTGGAATACTTACTATTTACTTACTATGATGGTACAGTAACCCAAAGTGAGTCTGGGTACTGTAGGAATAACAAATCTTTATTGATTAAAAAAAAATGCTTAGGTGAAAAACATTTTAAACTGATAAGTCAGTGAGTCAGTAATGTACACTTACTTCCATATCCCAATAAATATTTAATGTGGTGTCCGACAGAGTAGAATAGCACTAACCCCTTACACTCGTGGGTGTCGTACAAGGCGACTAATGTTTTCGAGACAAAAGATCTGAGCGCCTCCGTAGACTGGAAAATGGGCAGCAGCGTTTTCCATTGTTATATTATAACACTGCGATCTCCAACCCGCCTGCCAAGCGTGGAGATTATGGCAATAACCTCCCTTTTCGTAGGAGAGGCCCAAACTCCTGCAGTGGACTGTTATGGGCTATGATGATGATTTAATGTGGTAATAATGATTACTAGGAGTTAATGTGGCCTAATGAGGGCCGACCACCTGAGGGTTGAACTCCGACTGTTTGCAGCGGTCACCAATTGGATGATAGAGAGGTAGAGATGCATCTCACTGTCTCTTCGGTGGTCTATTTTGCTGATATTCTAATAGCCCACCAGAACAGGGTGACACTTGAAACCAGACGCAGTGGCAATTTCAGAACTCAATTTCTGAACCAGTCCTGGAGCTGGAAATACAGTGATAAGGATAGGATAAATTATAGGTACTATCTAGGGATACATTTTTAATATTTAGCTAACCTAACTATTCCAAGGGTGCTTACATTCTCGTCGGACTCAGGTCTTTCTGAAGTCTTTAGACAGGGCAGACCCAGAGAGGGAGTTCGATGCCATTTCAAGCGTTATTTGAGATTTTTGGAACGTGCTATAAATAACAGAACAGCAAGTCTCCACAAGAACCCAGTAACACACTTACCACCGTTGCAGCGGATGCACGATAGGGGGAGCTAACCTAGACAACCTTAGTCTGTTAGACATCTGGACATCATATCAAAAATGATGGTGTTACAATCTGAATGGTGATGTTTGCCGTATATATGGAGCTGTAAAAGTACATGAAGCAAGCCTTCAGTGTGCAAACATTTTAGTTCAGTCCATATAACAGGACATTACTGTATGTAGCTGCAGCTGAAATCAGCAGTTTTAAACACCTGACGAAATACAGACTTGTGAGCACATTTTCAAATGGGCACTTCTTTAACGTTTTATGTGGCTTAAAACATAAATAATGGGATTTTCTTTTTCGCATACGCTGGGCGTGTTTTAACGTAGTATTGAGTATTGAATGTAAGTTATTTAATGGTGTTACATAATTTAGTTGCCACCTAAGTAAATAGCCTTTTACAACAGACGGAGGTACTCATTCCCGTGCTCTACTGAATTTGACTGCACATCTCACTGACAGCGGTGTACCTTTCGGGAAGGTACAGCGGCATAGCCGACCGCCTTTTAAAAATTCTTCCCGGAATGGCATTTGTTGCCCCGGGCCTCGGAGGCATTGATTCGTAACTGGGGCGTCCGTATTGTGAACATATCGTCATCACCCTCACACTGGTGGTCCTCTCAGGGAGGTATAGCGGCATGGCCGACTTAAGAAATAGACCCTTACCGGAAAGGCATCTGTTTTGCACTAGTAGAGTCAAGACTTGACAGGTATTACGCTTTGGGGCAATAGTTATAGCTATAATATGTCAAAGCCTTTTACCGCTCAAAAAAGGGCAATAAGAGCAATGGTTTGCATTCCACCGTGGGAATCGTGTAGGACTCATTTTATATCTCTATTTTAACGTCCCAAGTTTGTATACCTTAGTGTTATTAACAAATGTTGTTCGACAGAGGTATATTTTTGAGTCTGAAGCTGAAATGGAGTCACGAGTGTCTACGAGACGGATGGATCTTAAGGGCATCATTGAACCAAAACTTAATGTAGTTAAACATTGTGCACGTTATCAGGCAGTTAATTTGTTTAATCAGTTGCCATGTTCCTTAAAAAATATAAGGAATGTGACCTCTTTTAAAGCTAAACTAAAAGCATATCTGTTGGGCGCGGATTATATCAAGCGTCGGCGACGCACCTTGCGTCGCCGACGCAGGTTGCGTCGGCGCGCGCATTAAAAGTTCATACAATTTTGAGTTGACACTTGTGACAGCATTAGAGACCGACCAAACCTAAGCCCAAAATAAGCTGACACTGCGATAACGCCAGCTGCCGAACTTAAAACCGTTGTAACTCAGAAACAATGAATCCTAGAACAATAGTTCCTAAAGAGAAATTATAGCACTCGTCGAGATCTGAATTTCAGGAGACAGCTGTCAAACTTAAAACCGTTATAACTCGGAAACTACAGGTCCTAGAACACCAGTTCCTAAAGAGAAATTATAGCACTCGTCGAGATCTGAATTTCAGGTGACAGCTGTCAAACTTAAAACCGTTATAACTCAGAAACTACAGGTCCTAGAACACTAGTTCCTAAAGAGAAATTATTGTACTCGTCGAGATCTACGTTTCGGATGACAGATTTGAGTTTGACAACTGTCACCTGAATTTCAGATCTTGACGAGTGTTTATTATTATATTAGACGGGACTTGGACGCGACGTACCTTTATGATTTGTTTTCCCGACGTTTCGGTAGGGTTACACCCACCGTGGTCACGAGACGCCTGCGTCGGCGCGCGCTTTAAAAATTCATACAATTTTGACTTGACAGCATAACGCAACCTGGTATAATCCGCGCCTTGGAGAAGTATTGCTATAGTGTTAATGAGTTTTAATTTAGGTTCTAAGACTGTTTTTCATTATTTAATTATGGTATTTTGACATTTTATGCAAATTTTTTGCCAACGACATGTGCTCTAATTATTGTAATTGTAAGTGTAATTTAATTGTAAAATTTCGAACACAATGTATTTTGATATCCGAATAAATTAATTGAAATTGAAATTGTGAATGTGATTGAACAAAGTAAACAAATTATAAGTTAACACAAATAAAATATAGGGTAAATAGTAATTTGAAGCTATAAAAATACAAAGATTTAAGTCCAAAAGCGTATCAACAAACAGTGCTCATAAATTAGCAATTTAGGTTGTTTTTCGGGTTACCTTGACAAAGCGGCAGAAGCTTGTCCATGGATTCAATTTTATGCTTAGCACCATTGGGAGTCTTAATAAATATCCAGCCATCCCTAGTCCAGCAGGAAGCAACACTGAAATGTTCTCTGGCTGCCATAAACATTTCATTTCATTTTATTAGGAATTCGGCAAGCGTGATATTCGTCCCTTTAAAAGTCTTCTTGTTGTTCCATACGAGGTCGCGAACGGAAGAGTCGACGAACTTCACCAGAATAGACCGAGGCTTAGATTTTGGGTCACTCTTCATCTTACCCATACGGTGACTGGCACGGACACTGCATACACTAAAGTTCTCAACATTGCATTTTGCCCCAATGGATGTGACAACACTGGCAGTTGTATCTTCATTTGTCGCCTCAGAAACTCCGTGTACGAGCAATATCTTACTCTCCTACTACTTACTTATTACTTCTTCTCTCCGTTTGCAATTAGTTGACATTGTCCTCTGCCGACGATTTTATCATATTAATGTGTATGTATATTATCTATGTATATTGTAGCCTATAGTGTGTATATTAGTATGTAGGTGTAAATTTTTAGCTTAAAATATAGTAGTTGATTAATGCTATTTTTATTGCTTGTCTGACTGATTTGTATCTTTTTCTCTTTCTAGACAAGGGTTGCCTGGAAGAGATCGCTTGTAGCGATAAGGCCGCCTTTGCCCACAATGTTTAAATATACCTGTTAAATGTTCTTTCCTGTAATTTTGTGTGCAATAAAGAGTTAATCTATCTATCTATCTATCTACGCCGAGACCGTTGCTCCTGACGGTCTAAACCCCTTTGCAGTTGAGAGACCTCAGCCCGCAATGAAGAGATTTCATTAGTCATCATGCTAAAGGCGCAACAGACAAATGACTTGAAATTTTGTATCTCAGTGTCAAGTGCTGCTATACTTCCCGGCTTCTTTCGTATAGTAGCTTCATTGAGCTCCGCTTGAAATTCCGCCATGTTTACATTAAACATTTGGATCATGGATTCCATGTAAGAGTGTACTTGTGCGTGGTCCATTACTTGTGGTGGTGACTTGAAATTAGTGTTAATAGGAGATTTTAATTTTTGGAGTATAACACTGCAGTCAAGTGACACTTTCACCCATAAGCACTATATGATGATTTTAACAGTTGTTTTAACTTGTTTTAATAAATATAAATTAAAAACTTAGGAGCTAAAAAAATTTATGTTGACTTGCCAGCTACCCGAAATTGTTTTTTATAAAGTGGAAAGGTTTTAAGTTTGTATGTGGGGGGTAATATCCGAAACTACTGAACCGAATTTGAAACTTTTTTGTTCACTAATAGGAAGCTACATTATTGCCGAGTCATCGGGTACTTTTGATATAGGAAAAATAATTGGATCCCGCGACATAGTTGAATGTTTACCGAGATGAAAACCGCGGGTGGTCGACTAGAAAAATACATATCGTTTTATCGGCTGCAATTAATTCACAGTCCTTGATGCAATTATTTCGCAGTCCTTTGTTTCAATCAGTATTGGATTTAATTGATGTGCATGTGCTCGAGCAAAACTTTTGCGTTGAAAATTGCATTTTAAATGTTTTCCATGCTTGTCTACAATACGTATAGTTAGGGTTTGATGTTAGGGTATAGGGTACCTATAGTAGGGTATAGTTAGGGTTTGATACCTGGTACAAAAGTTATTAATAAATTACAAATAATTACAAAAAATCAATCTTCTAATTATAGGAAACTGATACAATAATATATCAGTTTCCTATAGGCGGGTGATAACTTTCTTCAGCCCGCTAGTCTATCGTATACGTTGACACAACATATGTAAATATGTCAAAATCTTTGGCGGTATTACAAGAAATATAAATAAATAAATAAAATGTCCCCAATAAATGCCGCTATTTCCCATGTAACTCTAACGAGTGAAACTAATACTTAATACGGGCACTTTGAAGTGAAGGTGATATGTTCATGTGTGATCCTCCTCCCATTCATGCTCTCTACATAAGCAACTCAACTCTGCATTCCTTTCTCTATCCTAGTCACTACGACTTCTTTCGCTCCAGTAAGAAAGCCTTTCTAACGTCGAAGTATCCCTTAAAGGCTTAATTATCCAGTGTTTCCTTTGTGGTATAAAATCAAATATACTATATTTGAATAATTCTTTAAAAAATATGATGCAGATGGATTTTATTTTCACCCCCTCACAATACTCTCTCTGAAACAACATTCGGGATTTCGAGTACAATACAATTGATAACACTGTATTAATAAACACAATATTTTAATCCGGCGCGACAACCCACGGCCTTTGTCGCTACAATCGGCTTAGCTAAATTAATTTCCGCGTGGTGAGCACCAATCCTGATTCCTGTCTATTCTTTGTCCTCCAACGTAATTATCGTCTGTAGCAAATTGACGATTAACATTTCCATTTGTACGGATTCAGCACAGCGCCGATTGTTCTGAACTGCCGTCGGTTGATGATTTCATATTATGTGTCAGTTACTTATTAATGTGCTGCGAACTAAAATATATATTATAACAAAGTTATTAGCCGTAGCTATTACTGTACACGAATACGTTAATTTATTTGTCAAATCAAATATTATAATTGCAATTTCCATTAACTGTATTATATTCAGTCAGCTGCAGAGAGAACTGACCACCCTACCATGCTTTTATTATATGGCGCTGTCCTAACAGGCAATGGTCGTGTGAATATGTTCGGGCGGTTTTTATTGCCTGGTTTCTATTTCCTACTCTTCCCCTTCCTCTTCATCCGGTGTGGAGCATCCTCACTCGCATTCCACTCAACTATCCATCGCTTGTTAGAGCTTTTTCCCTGCATCGGCAAGTTTAGGCACCTATTATTCTTGTAGTTTATGTAGTACGTGACTTAACCAGCGTATGCGAGCAATGTTAACTGCACGATACTGTTCCTGAAGGTGTCAAGTTCAATCCGCAATCGACGGACACAAACAACACGTCAAAGTAATTATCGAGGTGACCTGGGCACTTTTTTCATGATTCCGACCCATTAAATAGAAAAAAAAGGAATATGAATAACAATAACAAATGAAGCGACGACAAAAGCGTGCAGAAATCGCCGCGAGTTTGCAGCCAGTGGATTCTCAATTAAGATTACAGTGGCTAAATGGAAGGCAAACAAAAGGTGGCTACGACCACAACGCTGATAAAAACGCCCTGAATAAATTCCAGGCAAACATTTGCCGGGAAACTCCGGTGGACGTGCCTCAGGAGATATTCCGCTGTTCAGAGATTTCAAAGCAAGATTTGTGTCTGAAATTTTAAACGTGGCTCTGGGGAGGTACTATACTTCATTTCGCTGTAATCCATGTAACTTATGTCCGTATTAGCATCCGAGTGAAGGTCAATTTCTGGCCGAAACCGTACCCGGTTAATCAGCTATCGCTACTACCTGCCGAAACCTTGAAAACTCTAAGAAAGGATAGGGTCTATCGGTTCATACAATGTGTTCACTAAGATCCAGCCGGTACAAAGTGAATGAAAAACGGAAGTATGTAAAATACGGAACTCGAATCAGTTGAAAAAAGAAATCTAAGTCTAGCCAATTGTTCACAATTATTTTTTGAAAACTTAATATTTTTAGCAAAACTGCAACACTCACGCGACACTCATGCAACACTGGAACAAGCCATAGAGTAAACGATGAAAGAAGAAACTCCTTCTACGCCCGGAGTAAGAAGTATTTTTCGTCATAGCGAAGAGAAATCAATGAGGAAAGAAAAAACTCCTTTCAAGAGGAGAGGGCATTATGCTCAATAATGCGTGTAATGTTCTCGCTTTGAGAAAACACTGGTAATGCGGCGTGCCACGTGACATACCTTTTGATGTTACATAAAATAGCTGACGGATGTGCCCAAAATCAACTAGCACAAGAACTAGATTTCCTTAGAATCATGGTGTGTACAACACCTCGGTCGACCTCGCTTCGCCAACGGTATTAGGGGGCACACATAACGAGTTTCCAAGTCGTTGCGGTGCTAACGTTTTACTACCCTCAATTACGAAATGGTCACCCATCCAGCTCCCCTGCATTACTAGCATTGCTTAACCTTGGTTTTTACTACATAATAAAAAACTTATCTGACACAATGGCCAAAACTAGAATTAAGTCTCGTCATTTTGAAATGTCATGCCAATGCCAACAACAGCGACACTGTCACATGGTCTGACAAGTTTACGGCTCTGTAAGAAAACTCCTTCAAAGGGGCTCAACGGCAAAAATGCGTACAATGCGTGACACACACCTTTTGATACATAAAATGGCCGACGTATGTGGCCAAAAAGAAACTAAAATAATAATTACAATTCCCCAGCATCATAATACATATTATTATGGCTAATTAACACGCTCACAGCCTATCATCGCCATAGAAATTACAACCACAGGGCAGGTCTTCCTAACGGAGTATGGAGCTTCATTCGTCATTAGTGGCAGTGTATGACAAATACAATGACATGCCTGTCATTGTCAATGTCCAAACCTAGGATTTTTTTACCTGTCTGTCTATGCAGTGCCACAAACTTAATCTAACCCAGTGACAGCGTCGCTGTTAATGGCATTGACATGACATTTTAAAATGGCGACACTTGGTTCCAGTTTTGGCCACCGGGTCAGATAAGTTTGTGCATCCATAGCTTTTTTCGGGTGTGTTCATAATATCATGCCAAGAATGCGTTCGTTTCATAGCAAATTAGTAATATTTTAAACATTAATATAAATAAATTGGCTAGCTAAAGAATTTAAATAATTACGAGAAGACATTACGTTTTATAAGCTTTATCCATTACAACTCTCATTATGCCGGCTGGTGGTCAGGAAAATTTTAGACTGTCTCCTTTGTTCAAGATTGGCTATAAGTTAACATATAAAATGTAAATTATTTGAAAACTTTATTATTGAAGGGGTATAATTACTGTTTAATTTAGAAATGTAATAGAAATTAAATAAAAAGATGATCTCTAGAATTGATCTAGAGAGTTAAAAATTTAGTTCAGAAGCTGAAGGTCGTTTTTTTGGCCGAACGTGATCGAAGCCGAAGCTTCGGTCGTATACTAAAGTTACATAAGGAAATAAGCAAACATAAATATGGAAAGTGGTCACTGCCGCCTATGAACATCATCAACGTCAGCATTACATTGCTCATATCTGGTAACACCTCTAATAATATCTGACTAATATATTAGACGATCTGAGTGGTTCAGTTGGTTACCATGCCGGTCGGTCTGCCACGCAAAGGTAACGGGTTCGATTACCGGCCGAGCAGAAATTGAAATGATGAATATCAATTTCTGTTACGAGTCTGGGTGTAATATGTACAATATGTATGTATTTTAAAAAGTACATAAGAAGTTTATCTGTTTTCTAACACCCCTAACACAAGCTTTGTTTACTTTAGGACTAGATGGCGCTGTGTGAATTTACATTATTTATTTATATTCTGAAGTATTCTGTGTCATAGTCTAAAGGGAACACTGTGGCTTTGCGATGATTGAGATGATTACACATTTAAATAGTACGAAAGCCCGAATAGGGCATTTCATCATCCACATCATCATACCTAAGTATGGTCGTCATAACATGGCTCGCACATCTTGACCATGATCCAGGATTTGGCAGATCAAGTAATTAGGTACAGTGATGCGATTTGATCCCAATTGGATCATGGGTACACATTCAGTCGCCTAAAAAAGCAGGCATATTTTTCCTCACCGTTAGAGCATCGGTTACTCTTCAAGTAATAAACGTAACTCAGAAGAGTGTTTGGTATATGGGGACACTGGGATTCCAAGCCTCGGTTACGAGTCGGACACCTTAACCACTAGGCAACCGACCTGACCGAGCATTATTGTCGTGACAATGTGAGTATATAACCTATCATGCAAAGTTCATCTAGAATTTGTTAATTACAATAGTTCACTTTTGAAAAAGAGAGATAAGTTAATAACTGGCACCCGCCTACAGAAAAATCGGCCTCTAAATAATTTCGTAATTTTCTTTATACATTTATAAAGCATTCGAATTTTTTTTTTATATCAGTCAAGACAGTCAGTAAGTGACGATGCGGCCGAAGATGAAGCATGCCCGTCTTGGAACAGACTATTCACTAAAGCCTTGAAGGCATCCAGATTATATTGTACAGGAAACACACTCGCAGGCAATGCGTTCCATTCCTTAGCCGTACGCATTATAAAGGTCGAGCCAAAGCAGTTTCTGCTTTAAGATCCACGACATAAGGATGAAGCGCTCACCCGGATCGCGACTCCCGATGGAAGGGGCTGGCGGAATGAGGTCGTGCAGCTGCTTCGCACACTCTCCGAAATGTGATCTGTAGAAGACCGACGGACGCGCAACCCTACGCCGATGTTCGAGACTCTGCAGCCTAGCTTCAATCAACCGCGGGTCACAAATTATCTTCTTTGCACGTTTTTCCACAATCCAAAGCCGCCAGTTGATATTTGGCTAATTCATTCCATAGGTGGCAGCAGTACTCCATGCAAAATCGCACTTGTGCTTGATATAACTGAAGCAACTGTAGGTTGAGCTGAAGCTGTAGGTTGTCGGTAATTTCCACAGGGACGTCCCGAAAAGTTGAAGTTAGATGGAATGGACTCCTTTTGGCGGAAAATAAACACGCCTGAGCTTTGGTTGCGTTGAACGAAACCAGATTGGCTACGCCCCAATCAGAAACTGACTTGAGAGCTATGTCCAAACGATCAACCATGGCCTCTCGACAAGACTGAATATTGTCCCTGTTGGCTTTTGCCTCTGACAGATATCTATCCGTTACCGTGCTGTCATCTGCATACCCAAAGGTACCTGGTACAAGCAGATTGTTAATATGCAGCAAGAATAATGTCGCGGACAGTACAGATCCCTGAGGAACTCCCGCGTCGATAGCCTGGAGATTAGACGAGTAGCCATCGATAACTACCCGGATTGAACGTCCACTTCAAAAATCCGATATCCAGGTGCAAAAGCCAACAGGAATACCAAATGAAGGAAGCTTGCTTAGAAGGCCTGCATGCCAAACCCTGTCAAAGGCCTAAGAAATATCAAGAGACACAGCAAGGGCCTCGCCATGTCTCTCAATGGCCTCACTCCATAATTGTGTGGCATACACCAGAAGGTCCTCAGTAGACCGACTACGGCGGAATCCGTACTGGTGATCGCTGAGGAGATAAATTTAAATAGTACGGTACATTTGCTGGCTGTTACGTAATCCACCCGTTCCTGCGGCCTCGCTATGCCATGGTGCTGGCGGCGGGGTAGGCAGGGAGGGGACGCCGTCTCGCCCTGCACCCCGCCCAGCCTACCCAGCCACCACTCGTTAGCTAGATGCAACTAGATCCCACCCAGTTTACGCCTACTCGCCGGCGCATACGCATCTGTCCGGATATGACGTAGGCCCAACCCACGTGAATTAATTGTCTTTCGCGCATAGTGCGTGGTTTACGGTGTCGTTGGATAGTTGTTTTGAAACCATTTAGGGTATCTGAAGAACGTTTTTGGATTAAGTTCTTCGATTAGGATTTATTTAGCATCAAAGTGTAATTTTTTGTCAGAAACGCGTGCCCCACCTTATGTAACTGCTAAACCGTAATATTTGGATATGTGAAAAGTATTTACCATAGCAGTATAAATATATTAGTTGTTTTCTCACGCGGCCCGTCTTGACTAATGGCCATGATCCAGGATTTATAATAGTATATATAAAAAGGTTAAAAGGCAAATTATCACAGCCTAGTGAACCCTTGAAGTTAACAAGTAAAATTGGAGCTTAATCCAAACATTGCAAACAAACTGTAGAGAAAAATTATGACTAGGTACATTTGTAACTTTGTAATGTGTTTATAGAATAATAAAGCCCTCTTTGCACGCAAGTAATGGCAGGTAACTATAGAAGCCTACACTGCACGTGACACGACACGTATTGGCCGTTTTTTAAATATAGATGTTAACTTTATTTTTATATTAATATGCCATACCACACATATATACAATATATATTGAAATAGGTCATTAAACAAATATTTTGGTTCAGGCTAGTGTTTCCTGAACGCGCTCATACAAACGTAGTTTGATCATATTTTACGCTAACAAAGCCAATGGAATTTTGTAGACGTGACCCAGAAACCAACATCTATGTTTGTGGTTTGTCAGATTTTCGTTAAAATATTATATCGTTTCGAAGTTCCAGAGGATTTAAAATTTGTATGGAAATCTTACGATTTACATTTCACTCTGTATAAAATTTACATAAAACGGCCTCACTGTTCCTGGTATCTAATAACTTGTTGATCAAAATAACAAAAGGCTGGACAGAAATGAAATGGAATTCTGCCAAACTGCCAAAACAATGAAACCCTGAAATTGAATTTGTTCATAAAAGTGATTCGAGAGTAAAAAAAGGTTCGAAATGGGGCCAATTATACAGAATGGGGAGACTGAATAGCTCACATTGTCTCTTCTGACTGGTAGAAATAAAAAGTTCGACTGCCAGTGTTCCACAGAGCGTTTCATAGAACTTTTAATGTATGACACATAGTTATTTAGAGCTTCGCTTGAATTTCTTTGAAAAAGTAGGGTTTGTAGATTTTGGCTTTTTAGAGCTTGGCTCTTCATAAGACCTGATAACTTTTTTCTCAATAAAACCGTTAAGAGTTTACGAGACTTGGCCAACAAATTTTACATTAAATGTTTTAGTTCGATTTATTTCTTTTTGGAGCGAGTATGGAATGGTTCCCTACTTCTTTCTAGCCAAATTACTTGCTAGCACTCCGGAAAGTGCCCTATATGATTAATTTTGCTTAGGATTACTTTAAATTATTTCTTGATATCAAGGAGTATGCATGTGCTCTTATTCACCTTGACCATGATCCAAGATTTGGCAGATAAGGTAATTACAATGAAGCCACTACCATCTGACCTCCGTGACACAGTATACAGGAGAACCTGACCAGTTTGGATCATGATTACACATCACGATGTTAACCCTCACATATTAAAGATAATAATGCGCATGCAGACCATGGTACAGATTGGGCTGAAGCTTCAAAATGTATGAAGCCAACGAAATGATAATTTGGCGCTTTGGTCAGCGACTCTCAAACCATCTAAGGAATGGATAAAAGGTCCTCTAAGGGGACTCTTTTCCTGTTGCTTATTAATAATCTGCTTGAACCCGGTACCTTTGGGTACGCAGACGACAGCACTGTAACATATATAGGTATTATATCTGTACAGGACAAAAGCCAACAGGCACGACTTTCAGTCTTGTCGAAAGGCCATGGTGGGTAGATTGAACGAAGTTGGTAAGGCAGTCTTCGATTGGGCGAAGCCAATCTAGTGGCGTTCAATGCTACTAAAACACAGACGTGATTTGACGGGACGATATGATTGGACGGGAATCATTTGTGGCCCCAAAATGCCGGTAAAGCAGAAGGGACAGGTTTATGAAACCATCATTTACAAAACCACACTCTATAACGCGCGTGCGACTTGGCGGCAGTGACTACTAGAGCGGCCCAACCGAAACTGCGCGTCACGGAAATGAAGACGGTTTATCGCAAAGACGGCGTCCAAAACGCCTACATTCGCGGTAACATTTACGTCCATGACATCGCAGCGTCACAAGAGTGCCGCCTTTGGCCATATATGGCCACGTCTTACGTGGTACTACCGGAAAGCAAATGTCTGCCCATGCCCGTCAGGCATGGGAAGAAGAGACCCAAAAACTGATAGGTTGACGTCGTTAAGAGTGACATGCGTGCCAACAAATTCACCACCAGATGCTGAAGACCGAGCGAAGATAACCAAGAGGAGTCAGAAGGCGGACTCCGAGCCTTAGCGAGTCTTCCAAGAGCGCTACTGGGATTTAACGATTTAACATAAGCATGCCACAGGTATTATCTAATATAGATGTTTACAAAGAATCTTAAATAACTACAGTAATACGAATAGCCACAGAGTGGAACTTCCTGACAATGTTACTATTCCCTATAAATAATTGAGAACCTCTGAGAGACGAAAAGAGGAAATTTTCAATTCCGCACGTCCATTATGCTTATTACACGAGCTAGATTTTCACTGCGGCGTTGCTTTTCTTTGTTTCGTACCACTTGTATGTTAGTTAAGTTGCTTTATGATTTTTGAATACAAAGAAGTTTGTGTTCTAGTTGGAATTAACATAGTATCTACAATGGGAGCGTCGGCCGAGCGGTTAGGGTATCCGACTCATAAGTGAGAGGTACTGGGTTCAAATCCCGCTGCGGCTATGTACCAATTACTATGTTCTGAGAAACGTACATTAGTTGAATACTAACTGATGCTCTTCCGGTGAGGGAAAACATCGTGACGAAACCTGCACATTCAGGCGACTGAATGTGTAACCATGATCCAATCTATTCAGGTTCCACTGGTACCAGGGTCATGGAGATCAGATGGCAGTCGCTCCACTGTAAAAACCTGATCTCCGAAATCCTGGATCATTGTCAAGGCAGACCCCGGGCCCTCGTGCGTGAGAGTACAACCGGGACATTATTTTTTTTATCTACAATATTTGTCAGTAGGTGTTGGTGCTGCCGTTTCCAAATTGATGCCATAATCCCAAAAATTGCATTTGAGTTTAACAATAAATAAAACACCAACCTGTTATAATAATATTTTACACTCATTATACAGTTAATTCATTATTATTAGTTATTATTTGCAAGGTGGAGGAGGTGGATTTGTTTAGTGGTGGAAATGTTAATAGATTTAAGGCCCTTTTATACAGACACATTTTTAGTAAATATAGTACCTAAGTAATCTTTGCATGGTATCTTAAAATGTTATAAAACATGTACTTACAACTAATGTTAAAATAAATGTTATTGTTCTGCGGAACCAGCAATAACGTAACTATTTTTTATAAATGATGTGTTAACCTGTAATTGGATAGGCACTAACAAAAATATTGTAATACCATAGATTTAGATGTTAGATGTAGTGTACATCTGTTGGTAAACCAATAAAATAAAATAAAATAATCTGGCCAAATAACAACAGCAGGTAAATATATTTTCATCCCATTACGGTAATTTTGTGTATTAAAATTCAAAGCGTGCGCTGGGCAGGTCGTTTGCCGTCATCGTGATGTTCATACCACCGGATAGTTTCGGGATTGTAATGACCGAAGTGTTATGGATAGAAAATAAACCTGCTTTACGGGCTTTGCACACAAACTAGATGTGTAATTGACAGTGATACGAAACATTATTGGGGCTCAATAAATAATGAAAATTTCAGAGAACTGTTCAGCCCCCATTGGAAGAGTTTGGCAACCTCGCCTTGTCTACGGTAGTAGGAGGCACACCAAATGACTAGCGAGTGATAGATAATTGTATTACATATAGTTATGTCGCAGTCGGATAGTTAAATAAACCGTTTGATTAAACTGCTAACTTGTCAAGTAATAATCTAATTGAACGGAACGCCAAATCCGTGAACTTTGAAAGTCTAACGATTGACATGTCTCAAGTTTACGGTGCTCCTCCATGAATTGTCATAACGCTGATCTAACCTAACCGAATTAAAACCTAATGCAAATTATTATTATCGTTTGAAGTCGCTTAGTGCGACATATACACAACATTTTAATATGTGAAGAGTGCCATTATTAATATTACACCGATTAAATTAATCTAACTTAAAAAATCATCATCACAGCCCACAACAGTCCACTGCAGGACTTAGGGCCTCTCCACGAAAGGGGAGGTTATTGCCATAATCTCCACGCTTGGCAAGCGGGTTGGAGATCGCAGTGTTATAAATATATTAATGGAAAACGCTGCTGCCCATTTTCCAGTCTACGGAGACTCTAGATCTTTTGCCTCGAAAACATTAGTCGCCTTGTACGACACCCACTAGTGTAACGTGTTAAAAAATAAAATATCATAATTATCTAGAGGACAAAAATGCCCACACCAAAACTAGCCAAAAAGGTAGGGGGCACACTATAATTATCTGATCTACCAAATCCTGGATCGTGGTCAAGGCGGACCCCTCGCTTGGTGGTGTGCGAAAGCACAACCGGGACATTAACGCCAAGATGATAATTATTTTATTTTAATCTAAATCCACATACAATCTGATCATCCACAAAACCGACATCAAACAACGCTCTAGAACCTGACGTTTGGTTCCCAGTCGCAAACAAGCATTTGCATGAATCGCGCGTTTTAAATTCAAACGGAACTAAAGAGACTGAGAAGAATGCACCACCGGAGGCATGTAACGAAATCATAAACCAGAATGTGGAGCGCAGTTCGCACGTTCATCGTGCTTTATTGTAGAATGGAAGGACAGGGCTGCCCGAAGCCAGCTCGAGATAACGATGTTAAGCGACCTATTATATGCGGTAAGGGAATTTATCATAGCAGATGAATTGTCTGGCTCTTGGAAATCAATGCAAGAGTTTGCAAGATCTCTGTTGCCAAAGGGACGTATTCGCACCATAATCTAACGATAAAAAAGCCAACGCAACTCTGCAAATTATACTATTCTGTAAAGAATATGGAGTTAGAAGCATAGAAGAATCCTACTCACAGCTGAAATCACAATCTATACTTGGTTTCCTTTGTTAGTTGTGCACATACCGTGTCTAAAAGGGACGACTGTAAGTTATCAAATACCCCTCCTTAACCACTGCCATTATCAAATTTAGTGGCCTTGGTCACCTTGGTCACCTTAGTGACATTTTCTAGCTTTTATATGGCATTGAATCATTTGTAATCTATAGAGTTGTGACAGAGTGACAGTGAACATTCTCTATAGATCGAGGCTCCATTATATTCTCTATGACTGTACTTTGTACTTTTTTCATTTATAGATTTATGATCACGCCTGGCAACCCTAAATCTAAAAGAGGTGCGGTGCAGTGAGGGGCAGGACGTTGGGGACAATGAAAGTACGGTAATAGTCGGCAGGGACGTGACAGTATTCCTCCACAGTCAGGTGTAACATAACGATAGTGCCACTACTGATGTTTAGACACTTTATAACCTCGAGGAAGTGGATTGAGCTACTTTAGCCACAGCGAGAAATCACGTTCTTCTCGTTTATACTTTTGTTATTCAAACGTAGTTTGCGAGGTGTTTTGTAAGTCGTGGTTGTCTTACCGCTTTATTTATTGTGGTTTATATCTTCAGTTTTAGTTTTGAACAAGCAATTGTTTTTCTTAGTTGATCAAATAGTTGAGTATAGGTAATTATGTTGCGATTCCAATGTTTTCTAAATAAGGCTTATTCAAAACTAGCTGAACTGACAGACGTTATCCTGTCTAATTTCAATGCCATAGAAAATCAATTTCTTTTTTATTAAATATAAATGTATCTAATTGTACAATATCCTTACCCATGGAAGTCTCACTAATTCTTAAGATACAGGACATTTCCTAGTTTGGGAATCAGAGATGCAAAATATGAAATGAATTGTTACCTCGACAATATTTCATAGGTAATTGTAATTAATATCTTTCCTGGTAATAACGTTATTATTATTATTATTTATTTATTTATTTACCGAGTCTCCCAAGGATCAGCTCGTATATCATATGTATAGCTAAAAGAAGACCCACGGATTGCATTTTTATTTATCTCAAAATCATTTCGCTCCACAAATTGCCTTAGCATGAAGCCGAGCGTCCTGCATCGCTTAACATAATCAGAGCAGTCGCCGTATTGCAAAACCAATTTTTTATTCAAAAACAAGAGAGAGGAAACACGAAAATGAGTTAGGAGTTGGTCTGAGAGGTGGCGTGTTTATTCGTAAACATTAACTGAGACGTGTCCAAGCGAAAGTTTATCTTTCGATGGTCGAGGCGTTTAAACTAATTTATACTATGTTGAACAAGTTGATGTTTTCGACAAGTTGTGTAAAGAGATTAAATATCCACCTACAACTATTCTAAAGTACATTTAACCGAGTTTCAAATTAATTGTACGTTACAAGTTGTTATAACATTTATTCAGAGAAGCTCGTGAGATGAGCATGCATAATTTGTTGTCTACAACCCGAATTTTTGCTCCCCAGACTTTGACCTTGACTCAGGTTTTGGTGGAGCATAATGATGGCCTTAGTATTGACCTACAACGCCCCACATAATGCCGAAAAATTTTTAAGGAGACAAACATTCAGATTTAGAGTATGCTTCACTGAAATGCGTATCATAGACTATACCTGATATATATGCTTCTATATAAAAATAATGTTCACTTATCGTACTTATACTTATTATAAAATTTGCGTACACTGTACAGTAATAATAATAAAACAATATATTATAACTTTTATTTCAGGCAATGAGTTTACAAGTTTAATACTATGTAAATAAAACATTGTTACTAATACTAGTAAGACTAAGTGTTAGATTATTGTTGTTATTTATTTTAAATTTTTTTCATTTCCCCCTTTAGTGGTACCAGTACCTACCTAATATCCTGGCTGAATCGTAATAACTAGGATCTGTGGTGGCGGCGTCGAAGCAACGCTGGGTTGTTGGAAAACCTATTTGAAAAGAAAGTTGAAAAATGTGCATATTCTTAGACTCCAATATCGATCGATGACGATCAACTTTTTAAGTTGATTGGGAACACATAATAGAAATTAAACGTGGAGAAATTAAACAAGGTTGGAGATGTCGACGACAAGGATAAAATATAGTCTGACCCATCCGGCGACCTGCTCCAGAGCAATCTCTACTTCGGAAACAAGTTTGAACCTGCTCTCGACGTAGCTGATCTTTTTTCTCTTTTACGGAATGTGCCAGTTACCAGGTTTACGCAAAGTTTGTAAGAAAAACTCGTAAACAAGCGGGTATTTTCGGTTTGAATACTTTATGTAAAAACCTGGACATTCTAAGGCTCAAAGGATATCGATTTGATTGTAACTCTTGACCTTGTGGTTTTTTAAGATAACGCAGTAGGTATTTCATGGAGCGTAGGTGTCCTAGTGGTTAAGGTATCCGACTCGTAAGCGAGAGGTTCCGAGTTCGAATCCCACTACCGCCATGTACTAATGACTTGTTTCTGGGTTATGTTCATGAGTTGAATACTAACCAATGCTCTTACGGTAAGTAATAACGTCGTGATGAACCTACACATTCAGGCGACGGAATACGTAACCATGATCCAATCTGGTCAGATTCCCCTGGTAGCGTTGTCACGGACGTCAGAATGTAGTCGCTCCACTGTAATTACCTGACCTGCCAAATCCTGGATCGATTCATGGCCGACCCCGGGCTTTCGGGCGCGAGTGTCCAACCAGGACATTTACGCGAAGATGATTATTTAATAAATCGCTTGGAAAAACATTAGTTCTGAACGCAGTATTACGGCAACCAGCGCTGACATGGAGGGCAAGTAGGTAATAGAAAAACGGTGCCCCGTGTGGGATCGAATTGTAACCTTATTTCAATATTCGCTGACCCGTAGGCCCACCTCGCGCAGCGCTACAGCACTTTATTTCCCTTTGTCTGAACCCTTCTCGTTTGATGCCGGGGATCGGCTGAAAGCGGATTTCGGATTCAAAAGACACATTTCATCCCTTTCATGTAGCTTCATGTAATAACTAGATACTTTGTCGTATCTCTATTAACAGCTTAAGATGTTCGTATTAAGCTCGGCTCTAAACGAGTTGTGTCTTCGTTACTTGTTATTTAGATACCGGCTTTTTCGTCACATCTTCAGTACATCTGCGTAGAAGTTTAGTCTGGTAACTAAACTTAATAGACAAGTAATGTCTCGGGAATAGTATCATTTCATTTTGTGGGTAGGTACTCATTGTTCTTAAAAAGTACGCAAAAGTACAAGTACTAGTTGGAAAATCTCCAGATACAAATTCTTTCGTTTGGCTATATTACTGGTATAAAACTTAAAGGATAAATGATCTTGCCGTTAAAAAAAATAAACAACAATATTCGACATAAACCTTGTCTAAGATAAGTTCCGTTTTCTATAACTAGATGGTACTGCGCGTATTTTAGATCGCGCTATCGATTTGTTTCTGTCAATTTGTATTATGTAATATCGTATAACTATTTACTTGTGTTTCTCTCTTGCGTTAGCCCGGAGGATGCCCTTTACCCGTTGCGGTGGGCGCAAAAACAAATAAAAATGATTTGGAGTGTGTTTTAGAAATTAAATAGTACTTACAACAGTGTTTAAAGTATATCGTGTATAAATTTTATTTTAAGTGAATTTATACAAGCCTTTTCTAGAATCGCCGACAGTATGCTAAGGAACCACAACGACAGGAACAATGCCTTTGCTACTAATGTAAATATTTAATGAAGATGTTTTAGGTACCTACATTCATATTTTGTAAATACGTACCCTTATAGCCATATTATTTCGGCTACGAGCTGAGAAGAATCAGGATATTTCATGTCGAGACCATTAACTGTAACATTTACACATCCGGAACATTACTTACCAATTCGGAACCTTACAATAACCTAAACGCTCTCCGGAACATTCTCAAAATGTTTCAAAACGACTAGAATGTTCCACGCTGTTTCGAGACGTATAAGCAGTTAGTATTCTCCGTTCGTTTGAAATTGTTTCCTTGTAAATTAACAGGTGCTTTGGGCAAAGATAATAAGAAGACAACCTTGTATAAACGGAGTACACGCGTAGCAGCAGAACTTTCGAGAGTGACGCAAATATTTGAGAGATGCTAGGCGAGCCATAACTTTATAAGCCTCTCGGTTGCTTCGAAGTATTCAGTTTTGAATGCGAAATAGAGTACATTATTTCGAGGAGACTTTCGAGTGATTACTAAATAATTAAAGTAATTTGTGGGAAATCTGGGGTTGGAAACTTGTAAGGCCAATGATTCGGTGATATATTGTGTTCATTATAGTATTCTAGGTATCGTAGTGTGTAATCTAGAATAATCTTCTGCCGAAACTAAGGCCAAAGCTCGTATCAGTTATTATAATTTACGATTTGAGATAAATACGGCATAGGAGGTCTTCCTATGCCTTATCTATCTTATATCCTTTCAAGGTAGTGATAAGTCTACGTTTTGATGTGTGAGGTGAGGGTAGCGACCAGCAAACACGGTAGTTAGTTTCACATTGCTTTATTTAAATCATGATAGGCGGGGTCGCATAACCGCACAGTATCTTAAGAGCATATATTTGCGGTGGCTACCTGTTATATTTGTGATATCTATCTATCTCTATACAATAGGCAATTCCTTTCAATCCGTGACGTGATAATGTATCTTTGATTCTGCAATTTTACATGTAAATTAAGTAAATGAATCGTTGATGTTATGGACAAAGGTTACCGCTATCCATCAGGTGGGCCGTGTACTCGTTGGTCACAAGTAACATAAACAAAGGTATTTGAGTTCGCTTCCTCCTTTATCCTGACGCCATTCGTAAGTGCGAAATAAGAATTTATTATTGGATTCGCAAAATCCTTAATCTTGCCGATGGGCGCGTTTTATTGGTTTAGCCGTAATGCGGTGTCCGGCTTCACCGTGACCTGCGGAATCGTTCGTGAAACTAGAATGCTCATACTCAAATGTTTATTGCTTCATAGAAGTAATTTTTACAATTATGCCCCTGACGGGCACTGCAACATTAAAAACTTAAAAAGACTAGGGTTACAATTATTTTCTACTAGTGGACCCGGCGCGACTTCGTTCGCGTACACCTACTTTACTCCTACCTACCCTCTTTCTACTTGCTTATAAACCTTCCTCTTGAATCACTCTATCTGCTGTTGAAACCCGCATCAAAATCCGTTGCGTAGTTTCAAAGATTTAAGCATACAAAGGGACATAGGGACAGAGAAAGCGATTTTGTTTTATACTATGTAGTGATGAGCACAACCGGGACATTAACACCAACACGACCATCATTGTCACTAAAATATAGAATATAAGAAGCACATTATCACTTCAACAGCCCATAACAGTTTACTGCTGGACTTAAGCTTCCTCAGCCATAATCTCCACGCTTAGAAGGCGGGTTGGACATCGCAGTGTTTGAAACACAACAGAAAAAGCAGCTTTCCATTTTCTGGTCTACAGCTAAGTCTATATGTACTAAATGACAGACATAAGGTGATTTCTGTACTCTTTCTAGTGTAAAATTCTATATCTGTACTGTAAAGTGCTAGTTAGTGGTGTTCATGCTGAGCTTAGCTGTTAAACATGCTTTATGAACTACAACTTTTAACATTTTGATAGGTCATTTTGTTGTCAATTAAAGTACCGGCGTCACCGAGTCAGATACGAAATCTACGAAACTAGCCGGAGTAATAGAGATACATCATATAGGTACGTTGCTAACATCATCATCACATCCAATAACAGTCCATTGCAGGATTTAGGGCCTTTCCCACGAAAAGGGAGGTTATTACCAGGCAGGCGGGTTAGAGATCGCAGTGTTATAAATATAACTATGGAAAAAGCTGCTGCCCATTTTCCAGCCCACGGAGACTCTAGATATTTTCCCTCGCAAACATTAGTCGCGTTGTACGACACCCACGAGTGTATGGGGTTGGTGCTATTCTACTCTGCCGGACACCACACGGCCAACATCACTTTTATAACATGATGCACCAGATTTCAATTCAAACTGTCAGAGGGCTGCAATCGTCACCGAGAACAACTGCAATGTTAACAGAGTTATTCCAACATAAATCACAGGATTGGAAGCTACATTTGTTACGATTCGCAGAGTTTAACTTTATTCCCAGAACGGAAGTGTTACGGTTGGCAGTATATACATTTACGCCCCAGATATCTAACAGCATTATGTTGATTTTCGCATACATGCAATTTGAAATTTAGCAAGATTTACATTGCCAGCCGCTGGTAATTAAACGTGGCTTGGTTAGAATGTAATTACTGCATGTACAATACGCTATTTACACTACATTTTGTTTTTTAATACTAATTGATTTAAAACCCGGGTGGGTTTATTTGTGTCTAGCTGACTATTTATCAGATGTATAAATACAAAACATACTAGTAATACAGATTTACTTATACCTGTTACAATATTACAAAACACACTCGTTCACTACAAGATCACAATTACCAAGTTAAACAGATACACACCCATATCATAAATATCCATTTTTTATTTCAATAACATATTCAGTTTGCTCGACACAATACCACAGAATATTGATACTAATGTAAACAAAATAAAACGCAAATAAATGAGTACACTTGGGGGTAACTTCAGTTGACATTGTTTTTGTAATTTCAGTTGACGGTAACTGAAATAAATCGACTCTTTAATAGAATTTCTCACAATCGGGATAAAATCAACAATTCTTATTGTATTGTAGATATTAGAAGTTGCTCGGGACCTAGTACGCTCGAAATTCAACGTACGTTTAAGAGAGGTAGGGCATAGCGGGGTATCCCGTTCGAATTGGAGCCCGGCTGGGGAAGTACCTCCACCGCACTTACAGAATACCGCAGCTAAACAATACTCTTTTAAATAGTATTGTGTTTCTGCCGGTTAGTAAGGTCTCCAGTGCTCCATGGGGTGGGGATTTTTGGAACCGTGGCTTTGTGGTAGCGGTGGTGGCGGGGCATTTGCCTTTTTGCTGCCAGAGCAACGTGTTATAGAGGCGGGCAACGCATTGGCGATACTATTGGTGTTGCTAATGTCTATAGGCAGTGGAGACCACTTTCCATCAGGTGGCCCACTTGCCTGTTTGCCTACAGTCTTCTTTCTTTTCAGCCATTTTCAACCTCTAGGGTGTAGGCCTCCTTCAATACATTCCAGCGTTCTCGGTCTTGTGCTGTTTTCAACCATTCCATTCCAACTGTTCTCCTAATGTCGTCGTACCAGCGCATCTGAGGTCTTCCTCGTGAACGTCTTTCACCCCACGGTCTCCACTCCACCAGCGATTTGCACCATGAACCCCGCTTTCTGGCGACATGACCAGCCCATTGCCACTTCAGCTTCGATATATATTTGATAACATCCCTCACTTTACTCTGTACTCTGAGCCAGTCATTTCTTTTGCGGTCACTGAGCGTTACGCCCACTATCTTCCTCTCTATTGCTCTTTGAGCGACTCTGAGTTTGTTAAGGATCTCCTTCGTAAAAACCCACGTCTCAGCTCCATAAGTGAGAACCGGCAGAATGCACTGATCATGTATGCGAGCTTTTTGTTCTGATGTTAATTTCATTCTGAACACATAATCTATCTTGGCATAGGCTGCCCATGCTAGTCTTATGCGCCTGTAAATTTCGTTCGTCTGATTTTCCTTCCCCATTACCACCTCTTGACCGAGATATACATATATATGTACCCTTTCAATGACGATGATATCCACTTTGATCTTAAACGCGGTATCGGGGCAATTGGTCATGATCTTGGTCTTATTTAGATTCATCTCTAGTCCGCATAATCGAGAGGCATGATTAAGTTCCCGTATCATGGTTTCCAGCAGTTCCGGGGTTTCAGAAAACAGGACAATGTCGTCCGCGAATCGCAAGTTATGAAGATGCCTGCCCTCGATACGTAGTCCATATTGATCCCAATTTAGAGTCTTGAAAATGTCCTCCGGTACTAGGGTGAATAGTTTTGAAGAGATAGTATCTCCCTGTCTGACACCTTTCTCCAATCCAATGGACTCTGTCTTTGGTGGTAGGTTGACTGTCATGCTGGCATTTATATAGATGTTCTCTATTAATTTCGTATATCGATGGTCAATACGAGCGTTTTACAGAGAATCGTAGACTGCCCAAGATTCGATACTGTCGAATGCCTTTTTGTAGTCTATAAAAGCCAACCACAGTGGCATCTGGTATTCTGTGGCTTTCTCGATAACGACTCGCAGATCGAGGATATGGTCCATTGTACTCATTCCACTTCTGAAACCGGCTTGCTCTATGGGCTGGTAAAAGTCAAGCTTATTGGTCAGCCGTAAGGTGATAACTTTTGTGAAGAGTTTGTACATCTGCGATAACAAACTAATTGGCCGGTAGTTGCTAAGATCACCCTTATTCCCCTTTTTAAATAGGAGGACAACAGTAGCACATTCCCATTTTGTAGGTATGCGGCTTTCTTCTAGGCATTTGTTGAAGATATCCTTAGGAAAACATATGACAGAATCCCCTCCTTCCTTGATCATTTCCACGCTGATGTTATCCTCTCCCGGCGCTTTTCCGTTAGACATTCTGTTTAAGGCTGCTTTAATCTCGGCGTTTGTTATTTCCGGCACATCTTCTGAACCGATATTCATTATCCTACGATTCACAACATTACTGGGCTTGGGATTTCCGGATTTGTAAATCTTTCCGTAATATTGCTCTACCACTTTTAGCAGCTGGTCTTGCTGTATAACCAAGATGTTATTTTTGTAATCCCAGAGTTTTTTAATTTGCTGTGTGCCAGGTGATAGAATTCTTTGAAATATTTTCGGACCCTTATATTTCTCGATAGTATCCGTAACTACTCTTTCACGGTATGCTTCTAAACTCTGACGCGCCTCTATACAGATATTTTTGAAATAGTCTGTATGGTTTTCGCCTTTGTTTATTAGGGTTCTCCTTTCATCCAACAGCTCTCTCGTTTTGCTCTGTATTTTCTGAGCTCGAGCTTTACCATTTGATGCTATTTTTGCTGCTACTTCGTTATGTGATTTGCTTAGGTGTTCAAGTGACTGGTTCATGTTGGAGGTAATAGAGTCGAAGTGCTTTAATTTGTCCTTCACCCTTTGCTGATAACATTCACTGCTCGTAAGAACTCGCTGTTTATTTTAGGTCTTTTCTGGTTAATCTTAACATACCGTTCCAGTTTAGTGTTTATTCGGATTAATGCTCGGATGAGACGATGGTCACTCTCCGTATTGAAACTATTGAGTACGGTCACATCTTGTACTATGCACTTATGGCTACATAACAAATAATCTATTTCGTTTTTGTACTTAGCTGCTGGTGATAGCCACGTCCATTTCCTTTCAGGACGTTTTTGAAAGGATGAGCTCATATGATACAACTTTTCTTTCTCCAGGAAGTTGGCCAATGTATGCCCCTCTCATTTCTGATTCCGTAACCAAAATCTCCCATCCCTGTTTCTGAGTCGTCTAACTTTTTGCCAATTTTTGCATTAAAGTCGCCGGTGACGATTGTGTATGTAGTTTTAACATATCGTAGGCATGAACCGATTTCCTCATACATTTGCTCCACCACTGTGTCTGGTGCGGTGCTAGTAGGTGCATATACCTGAACCACCTTTAGTGTTACCGTCTTCGATAGTTGCAGTGTTAGGTAAAGAACTCGGTCTGAGATGGAATCAATGGCTTTTATGTAGCCACTAAGGCGCTTGTTCACGAGCAGCGCCACGCCGTGTTCATGTCTACCCGAGTCTGCGCCTCGGTAGTAGAAAATGTGTCCATTATGCAACTTGAGACATTCTTCACCCAGCCGCCTCACTTCCGATAACCCAATTACATCCCAATATTTACTTTGTCCAACTCATAGAGCAACTCTTACATCCTTTCTTCAGACCTCAAGGTGTTAGCGTTATATGATGCTATTGATAGATTGGTGACTTTATTCTTATTACTAGTTTTACGGCAGTTCTTCTGTTTATTCACCCAGAGATTCTTAGCACCCCTGGTTTCGCTGTCCATACTGCTGCCATTGTTGGACGTTACGAACCCGCTGGGAACCCGCCTTTCTTTAATTTGTGTACTCATATTGGAAGGGTTTAGGCATTGTTAACCTCCCCGCTTGCCTAAGGCGTCCTGGGAGATGAGAAGTTATCCTACTTGCTAGGACTATGGATGCTACCGTTGGTCTACTATAAGACTCCTCCGCTACCACCCTAAGAGTCCATCCATCTCTGATGGACTCTAGACCAAAAAGCCGTATCACGCCTTAGTGGCCCCTCCTGTCTCTCGTCTGTTTGTTGACCCTACCTCCCACTGGGATTCACCGCAGTCTTCATTATGGTTGCTCAACGTAACAGGGCCTACCACGGGAATGTGAGAGTGGAGTTGAGGTGCAGAGGCTAGAGAACTACACTTGTTGTGGTTCTTATATTGCGCATGACACCCCTTAGACCCCTTGCCCACAGTATGACATAAAAAAAAATTAAGTGAAGAGTAGACTATGTTTTATACAGTTTATCTCTATATCAAACAGCTAAATCAGTTGAGTGGTTAGCTGTCAAAGACAGACCAAGTTGTGCCTGCTTTCGCGTTTCGATATTAGTTTGGAATCTCAAAAGGATATTCAAACAAAAGTGAATTAGACTATATGAAAATTATGTCAAGTGATCATTGTAGCAAATGATAGTACGAGTACTTAGTAGGTAGTAAGTGAACGTTAATCGATGTCCTTATCAGCGGTATTTGTGAGTGTGAAAGCAATGTGAAACTAATTACTCTTTTCCGAGTTACGTACATTAGTTGAATGTTAACCGATGCTCTTACGGTGAGGGCAGACATCGTGATGAAACGTGCACATTCAGGCTACTGAACGTGTAACCATGATTCAATCTGGTCGGGCTCTCTTGGTAGCGGGGTCACGGAGTAGTATTTTTGGGTAGATTTTTAGATTAGGGTTGTAGGTTAATTTAATTTTAGTTATATATTTAAGATTATTTATTGAGTTTATTATTTTTGTAGGTTGCCCTTTTTTAAAAAATTGTTTAATAAGAACTTTAAAAAATGATGAAAAATGCAGTGCTATAAAAGACACAGAAGAAAAATCTACAGCTAGTTCCTCTTAAACAAAAATATTGAAATATTTGACATAGTTTCTGTAGGTATGTCGTATACGACACAATAGACAGCTAATGACGACCTATCCACCATTTAGGCGTATTATATTCAATGTTCAATCCATTCTCCAACAGACCCAGTTTTAACAGGCCACCTGCCCCTGGGGGCGTATACCCAACTTCGGCAGTTAAACATCTCGGCCACATTGTGTTAAAATTACTGCTCGTATTTCGTATTCGCAGTAAGTAAAGCGTTATATAGTATCCACTGAACTCGAATTAATGTCACGGGATCCCAAACTTAAGCCGTCGTGAGAGTCATTTGGGAGGATTACACAATCCCATAATGACAATGACGTACGTGATAATTTTCAAATTCGTCGTTTTTGTCACAGCGTCACAAAATTTGGCCAAGTCCTTATGATGATTTTAGTTTGTTATAGGGATGTTTTGATAGGTGGACCCCGGGCCCTGCGCGGGAGCGCAAGCGGGACATAAGATGATGATAATGAGGGATGATTTGATACGGATAGGTTTCAAATGGCGCGTTTAGTTGATTTAAGATTAACTTGTGTTATCACTCACTTCTAACAACTCTTACACAAAGAGTAACTCTGATTCACAGCCGTATTCAGAAACAATACTTGTCTAAGCAATTACCGAGTAACCGAATAACATTTAAAAAATAGTAGCTATAATAATTACTCATGTCATAGTCTTCGACCAGTTACATGAGTACTAAGTACCTACGTAAATTATAACCTAGAAATTAAATCAAAGCATTTATATATTTGCTTTTTTTATCTAACCATGTTGTGGGTTCTTTTTACAACTCCTTAAAAATCTCATATCCGTAACCGAAACTATCCGAAACTAACGGTTATCCGAAATAGCTTCATATCCGTAAATGTATCTGAAATTGGCATAATACTCGTATTATTGCTTATAATAGTCAACTTGACTTAAAAATGTTGCTCACGTTGCTAGGAACCGGAGATTCTCTTTGAATCGCCCCTTGGGTCTTATCTTTGCCAACTTTAGCAATTATAAAGTTTAATGTAATTTTTGTCCGATAACAGTTGAAAACAAACGCTGTATGCCATTATTATTGTGATGCAGAGGCACTTAATCTTCGCAGTAGGTACGTGCAACAATATACTTATTTTAAAAGTATGCTCTGGATTTCCTACTGCGCTTACGAGTACCTTTGTTTACGAGTAGCTCAATATTTCGACGCAGGTACATACATCGTGGTTGGAGAGTCGGTGCCCTAGCGACTGACGTATCCAACTCGCAAGCGAGAGATACCGGATTCAAATCCCGCTGCGGCCATGTACCAATGACTTTTTTCTGAGTTATGTACATTAGTTGCTACTAACCGATGCTCTTACGGTGAGGGAAAACATCGTGCTGAAACCTGTACATTCAGACGAGTGAATGTGTAACCATGATCCAATCTGGTCAGGTTCCCCTGGTCAGGGTCACGGAGGCCAAGTGGCAGTCGCTCAGTGTAATTACCTGACCTGCGAAATCCTGGATCATGGTCAAGGCGGAGCTGCCCTCGTGCGCGAGATCACAACCGGGACATTAACGGCAAAATGCTTGCAACGTGGTCACGAGACCAGTCGTCCTCAAACCCGGAACATAGGTACTATTAAAATATGCGATAATGCCTGCGATAGTTTAAAACATTATGTAACACCATATTTTCAATTTGTGAATGCGAGAGCCAGCGTAATATATTGTGGTGGCACAGTATTTTGGTTAAACGGTAGTTCAAATCACGGAAGTATTTAATAAGAATGGCGGTGGATGATGGGAAAGTTATACTTGAATCTGAATAGGATGTTTCTAGACAAGCACGTTGCATCTTCGGTCGCATTGTCATTTACTATCAAGTAGGATAGGAATATATAAATAAAATGTGTAAATGCGTAAATAAAATGTATAAAGCTGCACTAGGAACTCAGGTCACTTTGATAGCTTGCGGAAAAACTAGTTTACGATACTAAACTTATTTTACTGGCAATAATATACCTACCTACTATAAAGAGAAAATATAACTCGACGCTATTGAGTAGTCTTAATCATAATGTATACCATCTAAAATTTGTCGGTTTATACCGTCGAATTTTGGCGCCAACGTTACTACGTCAAACGCGTCAAGAATAATAACTCCATGAAGGAGAGGTCTTTTTTACAAGACGTCATTGTGCTGATTTGGCAATACCGACATGTTAGTTAATTTTTCCGCCGCGTTCTTTATTATTCATGTCGGTGGCATTTGAATTCTGTCACAGAATACTACATGATGCTGGTGTAGCCTCACAAAACGCAGAACTAGCGCCACAATTGACAGGTCACCACAATTCAGGCTGGTGCTTTTATTGCATTCTTCAATCACTAACATCATTAATGTGAATCGAAATCCGAAATATACAACAAATTA
Organism: Blastobasis lacticolella; assembly: GCA_905147135.1. Classification (NCBI taxonomy): domain Eukaryota; kingdom Metazoa; phylum Arthropoda; class Insecta; order Lepidoptera; family Blastobasidae; genus Blastobasis; species Blastobasis lacticolella. The sequence goes on from LR990041.1 coordinate 20,981,561, forward strand.
ATAACTCAACGAATACCACGTCATATCCTATGGGCCTATCCAAAGAGGATCCTAGTACTAAGTTATGATACCGATTTCTTTCGCCAACTGTGGCTTTAGCTATGCGTTGGCCGCAGCCAAATGGGTGAAAAGGTACAAAATGAGTAATTGGGGTTCGCTTTTTGTATATTTTTTGCAGTCTTTTTGTTAGCCTGTGCAGTCAATCAGCGTAGCGGGGGCAGGCAGAGGCGCGCGGAGGTGAGTGCCGTGTACGTTTGCAACGAAGAGACTTATTTTCAATGCGAAATCCGTTTTTAGATGCTCTCCTTTAGCTTTATTTGGGCATCGCCGGACTATTTAAACAAGGCAAGAGAATTTTCAGCAGAGTTGAAAATGGGAAGCTACGAAATTTGAAATCACATTGCAACTAGTGTCTGAAAGAAACTTTGGCTTCGGCTTCGGCTTCGACCCCCTTCGGCCACGTTCGGTCAAAAAACACCTACAGCGAATTAAAATGAGCTGTTGATCGAACAAATAAAAGTATAAATTTATAAACTTCTAAAGATGGTTAAAATTAACTTTCTGTACTATGCAGTGCAGCGTGGGTAGGCCTTCCACATGTTGGACCGACGACAAAGTAAAGATCGCAGGTACCAACTGGATTCAGAAGGCTCAGGACCGGTCTTTGTGGAGATCTCTGGGGGAGGAGTACGCGCAGCAGTGGGCTTCTTTCGGCTGATATGATGATGATCATGATTATATAGTCAAAATAAGCACATATATTATGAATTGTAGCTTATAGCCAACCTTGAACAAAATTTCCTAGAAGACCAGACTCGGCAAACGCATTGCAGGACGTACCTCCGCCAGGTAAATTGCAAAATCTAAGTGGTTAAACATAGGCGCAACGAATTTTATCTTTACACTAATGGTCGACCACCCTTCAGCTATTGGAAGACTGATACAGAGTTTATAGTAACAGAAGAGCCCTAGATTAAAATGAAATAAAAAACACACTTTTAATTAGGCCCATAGCCATAGCCCATAACCACAGGGGTCGGTATTATGGTAATGATTCAAAATTAGGTTCCAAGGTACCGACCACTTACCCAAAACCATGCTGTCATCGGTATGCAGAAATATTGCTTTAGATACTTAATAAATACCGCTAACACCGCTGCGATGTTAATCTAGGAAATACGTATAAAACATCGAAAATCCAAACGATATCATTAAAAATCTTCATAATAAAACGGGAACACATGTAGGTATGTTATAATAAGTCAAATAGTAATAGGAAGCCGCCGTGTATGTGACGTATATGGTGTTTTACATGAATAAACAAAAAAAACTGCTACTCAGTATTGTCAATATTTCTTTTGGCCGTTTGTTGACATTCTGGTCGGCCGTTGGGACATTGTCGACGAGTAGAACATAGACTCTATATGGAAACCTGGAAAATACACAAGCTACATTTATATCTCTCTCTGTCAGTCTCTGTCTTTTAAAATTTTACGTCCAAGCCAAACAACCATCCTCGCTTCGATTTGTTAAGCATACCTAGTTTTTAGATGCTAATTTTTAATGTACCTTACAGAATATCGCAGCTAAATAATACTCTTTTAAATAGTATTGTGTTTCTGCCGGTGAGTAAGGTTTCCAGTGCTCCATGGGGTGGGGATATGGTGAACCGTGGCTTTGGCAGTGGAGTGGCATTTGCCTTTTGCTGCCAGTGCAACGTGTTATAGAGGTAGGCAACGCATTAGCGATACTCTTGGTGTTGCTAATGTCTATAGGCAGTGGTGACCACTTTCCATTAGGTGGCCCGCTTGCCTGTTTGCCTAACGTATGACATAAAAAAAAAAAAAAAAATGTAACTGCTAGATAAAAAACCCTCGAGAAACCCGTACGATAGTAACTTCGCTAAATCTAGGCCAACGGTCAGTGCCTCACCTTAACTTCCAAAAGCTGAAGCCTAAAGATGTGTGAGATGGAATTAATCTAGAAGAACACCCATTGGGCGACGATGTCGGAAACTATATTACCGGCCGCTCAAAAAACTCGATTTGTTCTAGGTAACTGTAGATATGTGTCTTTATAACTGTCTCCGTCACCTTACAGAGAAAGGAAGTAATAGCCATAGGCCTGTAATTCTATGAGTCTGATCTGTCATCTTTATTGGGTTCAGGGTGCACGTGGGCAGTCTTCCACGAAGATGGGACGGTAACAGTTGTTTATGAAAGCGCCTTTGTGCACTTTCGCGTTAGTACAGGGTTTGACTTGGGAGCTACAGTTTTAGCACCACCACCGGTATACCATAGAGAGATTAGCGCCCGTACCTTTCGCTGTGTGAAGCATATTTCCGACAAAGATTTACCGCATAATGGGATGGTTGGCGGGTCGGTGTAGCCAATTAGAATTCTCTTTGGGAATATTATAGCTTCATACTTTGGGAATTTAAAAAATCGGTTCAGTAGTTTCGGAGAATACCCCCAACATACAGACTCACAAACATTTCCTCTTTATAATATCAGTATAGATTATTCAAAACCTGCCACCAGCTAGGAAGCGTCAAAGTAACCGAAATCGATTCATCTAACAACAAAATTGCAAACAGCGTCTGTCTGAGTTTTATAAATGGGACGCCCGCTCTATTCCGCACCTGCTGCAAGTTCACAACTGGGATGGGAGTTAAAAAATAAAAATTGAGCAAACGCAGACTTGGAATACTAGATAGGGTTCTGAGTATTGTTTTTCATAGAATTTATACATAGTATTTCTTATATTATCCTATTCCTATGTATATATATATATCTATATACGCTTAGATCTTTTAACCAACAATAGATAGAATGATTCAAGAGGAAGGTTTATTAGCAAGAAAAATAGGGTAGGTAGGGGGAAAAAAAGGTGTACGCGAACGAGTAAAATTTCACATAACTCATAGGAGTTTGCATATACTCAAATGTTTTCTAAACTCAAAACCGATTTTCAAAAGATAAAATTAAGAATCGTGTCGACTAAACTGGCTTTCAAATAGAGAAAACCGCATCGAAATAGGTTTATCCGTTCGGGACCTACAATGCCACAGACAGATATAATGCCATAGTTATATTATAGGTTAGAATTTTTTTTATTTAAGTTAACATGGTCGGGGTTATCCATAGAGAAAATATTTACTAAAGTAATAGAGGAGACACCGCAAGTATTTTCTTTGAACCACGCTTTGCGGTCCATGGACAACAGTGGCCGCAGTCAGTTCTGAGACATTGCGCGACGCGGACCAATCTGACAGTGGCTTGGATATTCAAAAAAACGCCATCTTGTGCATTAAAAACTGTACGAACCATTCAAGGGCCAAAAATAAAGAAAATGATAACATTTCATCGGTCATTCTATGACTTAGCAGCCTCCCCCCGCACCTCCCGCACGTGACAGGTTGGTACAATATTTTTGTTTGTGATGGCTGCTCTATTACGTAGTAAATATTTTCTCTATGGGGTTATCCGAGTTTTTCTGTCTGTTAGGTTAGTTCCCGTAGGGGTAAAGTTGTTGTAGTTGTTCCACTTGCTACGGTCCTTCCAATTCTTTCTCTGTTCCTAACACAGATTTGCGGAAGGAATGAGGATAGATAAGCGTCGCTGAATGCAAATGGCCGACGCGCGGTTGCGCAGAAGTCTATGCGAACATGGCTCCTTCGGCACATAATTTATGCAATGAAATCAAAAGTGCAGTTGTACAGGAGAACCTATGAAAGTTTTTAAGATTGTTGGTTTCAAATTTTCGATGTAGGCGTGTACGGGTCCACGCAGGCGGATTCCTGAGACTTGTCAGGGTTTTTTCTTGTGTTTACCAATAGAAATTAGTGCTGTTTGTAAGCTTGTATATCTATACATGGTATAAATTAAATACCTTAAATCTCTGTGTGTATTTCCTCGAACACCTTCTAAACTACGCTACGGATTTATTTTGATGCCGTTGTCACCATCAGTTTTAGAATTTCGTCCTAAAGGTTTATATGCATAGGTATACATGCATGTAATAGTAAAGAAAAGCTGAGATAACCTAACCGACTGAAAAATTTGAATAACTCCCGACCAAGTTTACTTAAATTCAATTATTTTCTAAACTACAAAAACAATTTCATTCAGATTAAACTGGCTTTCACATAGACAAAATCCAAATGCATCAAAATCAGTCCACCCCTTCGAGAGATAGGATGCCACAAACATAAACACAAAGCCAAGATACACAGGTACACACGTCAAACTTACAACAACCCTCTTTTTTCCCCGGCTTAAAAGCCCGTGCGAAGCCGGTTCGAGTTGCTAGCATTTAATAAGAAGGCCTTCTACCAGCAGAACTCCGAAAACATCCCATGAATCATGCAGAATGAAGAACTAGCGCTGCCCGCGGCCTCGGCTCATTCCGTAGCAGCGTGAGCGATGACAATGGCAGTACATACCTGCACACAGTCTTCTTTCAGAACTTTCATACAATTCATCATAGCCAAGAGAGCTTTAATTAAAATGTGCAACGTGAAATTCTGTTGCGAACATTTTAGAATTACTGCGCTAGCTTTGTGTTTAGGTAGGCCGGTGTTGGTGTTTCGGAGAACTGCAAATGTATCTCGTTTAAATTGTATGTTTTTGTATCGACGTTTAGGGAAAGCATTGTTCAAAATTATAGTTTAAATTTTTGTTTTTTGATGTTTAGAAAAAGCACAGTTCAAAATTGTGAATTTATGTAAAAGGTTTTCCCTGGAGAGTACAACATGGAATTCTTTAAGAAAGAGATGATCTAGTTTTTGCGGGGTCGGCAACGTGTGGGTGATGCCCCTGGTATTGCAAACGTCCATAGGCTGCGGTAAGGATCGCAGGTACCAGCTGGATGAGGAAAGCACAGGACCGGCCTTTGTGGAGATCTCTGGGGGAGGCCTATGCTTGCCTTCAGGCAGGCTGTAAGCATGTTTGCCACCTTAAAAAAAATAAGGTTTCATTAGTATTATCCAAGTCTGTCCAAAAAAAGTCATAAGGTAAAACCTTGAATTTGTTGGAATATTTTTGTTAATCTTGCTTTGCCAAAGGTATTTAGTTGGTTATCTTTAGAATGAGGAGGCACGCCTAACCAGTGGCTAGCTCGATGCGGTACTGAAGTTCGATTACCCTGACAGTACGACATGATCACCCATCCGACTACCGGAATTATCTTCCGTTGCTTCATTTTAGTCTCGTAAGCACACTGCGCACACCTTCTACAAAAAAAGAAATATCGTCATTATTACATGCCTGATATAACTAAAATCAATACAGACATAATTGTATATGTATATCGTACGTTTAAAACAATGCCACAGCAAAACAATTTAACAGTGCTCGGATTCAAAGGGAATGGGGTTTGTGTGTGAAACGTTAATTAGAATCACACAAATTTGTGGCATGCGGAATTGGATCGAAAATGCTTTGGTTTGATGAATTTAATAAGTGAACGAGTATATTAGTTTTTTACACTACTCAGTGACAAATGAGCAGACAGCCACCATGGTGGTAAGTGGTAACTGTCGCCCATAACATCTACGATTCATGCGTTTAGGTTACAGGTCAAGTAAAGTAAAGTAAGTAAAGTAAAACACATTTATTACACTATTACACATAGTTTGGTCATATTTTTCATGATACCGGGATTATAATTTCAATCATAAATCACGTGTAACTTTGAAATTATATAAAAATAAATAATCATCTTGGCGTTAATGTCCCGGTTGTGCTCTCGAGAACGAGGGCCCGGGGTCTGCCTTGACCATGATCCAGGATTTGGCGATCAGGTAATTACAGTAGAGCGACTACCATCTGACCTCCGTGACCCTGCTACCAGGGGAACCTGACCAGATTGGATCATGGTTACAAATTCAGTTGCCTGAATTTGCAGGTTTCATCACGATGTTTTCCCTCACCGTAAGAGCATCGGTTTGTATTCAACTAATGTATATAACTCAGAGAGTCATTGGTACATGGCCGCAGCGGGATTTGAACCCGGTACCTCTCGCTTACGAGTTGAATACTCAACCGCCCGGCTACCGACACTCTTACAGACAGTAACTTTGAAATGATATATTTTAACGAAAATCTATTATATATATAATAGATATTGATTTCTGGATCACATCTGTATAATTTCATTGGCTCTGATAGCGTAATATTGAAAATATAATCAAAGTACATTTGTATGGAGCGCGCTCGGGAAAGAATCCTCTTAAACTTTAAACTCCACAACACATTTTCCATAATAATCTATTTGGCTTTGAAATCGTTTTCAATGGTTTTCCGTCAACAAATTTAAGTCTGCAGGGAGATAGAAGCTACACCTATGTGGACAAAATTTATCTTATACACGGTCCTCCTCCCGAAGTGTTACCAATTTAAAATGCTGTAATTTAGTCATTTTTATTTAAAAACTTGAGTATAACGGAAAACCATGTCTATTTATATTTACACGATCGCTACGTCATATTATAAACCAAATTACGCCGCGTCTGTATGTCTGTCTGTTCGCGGAAAACTCGTGCGAAGCCGGGGCGGGTCGCAAGTATTTTCATAATTATTACACACTTTTAATAATTATTTTTCTTCCGTTGGAAAGTTATTAGCTAATGAAATTCCTTCCCATTTCCATAAAATTGATACTTCTGGCCAGTCACACGGCTCTCTAAACAGTACAACGCAACTTACAGACTTGGCTCCTACCACGGTTGGTGAAGTAGAAAAAATTATAGATAACCTAGATTCCAATTCAAGCTCTGGGTTGGACAACATTAGCACTAAGGTCATAAAGTGTTTGAAAACTTTGATAGCCCCCCAACTAACTAATTGTATAAACAAAGCCCTATCCATGGGACTCTTCCCAGACAGTCTTAAAATCGCAAAAGTCAGTCCTATTCACAAGTCTGGTTCAAAAAATGACCCCGGCAATTATAGACCAATTTCAGTACTTCCCGCACTATCGAAACTTTTTGAGAAAATCCTACACACACGTTTAGAATCCTACTTAACATCTATAAATTTTATAACTGAACGTCAGTTCGGCTTTAGGCCAAAAAGCAATACATTGGCCGCGACTATAGATTTGGTTACCAAAATTAGACACAACGTTGATGAGAAGAGGATTGCACTGGGAGTCTTTATCGATCTCAAAAAGGCATTTGACACTGTGAGTCACGACCTTCTAATACATAAGATCAGTCTGACTGGGGTAACCGGTAATGCACTGGGCGTGTTTGAGTCATATTTGAAAAATAGACAACAAATAGTAAAACTCCAAGAACACCAAAGCAAAACCCAGCCAGTGTCTTTTGGGGTGCCTCAGGGATCGATTTTAGGACCTCTTTTGTTCTCGATTTATGTAAATAGCATCATAGACTTCTGTCATCGGCTGTCAAATGGTAAACAACCTTTGTCACCAGCTCTGTTAAATAATTGTGTTCACAGTGAAAAAGTAGTGTTACAGTGTTTCAAATAGGTTATAAACAACTCACCTAACCTACGGCCGCCGTTAAGTTAAACTTTCTCAAGGCGAAATTCAGTGGAATCTGATATATTCCATTTCGAAACATTGGTGAGACTATAGTAACTAGTAGTTTATTTTAAAATGAAGGCATTTTGAATACAAAAAGACGATTTCTATTCGATAAAACACCAATCACCAATATTTACAAACGTAACAGCTGATTTTGGACTACCTACCTACTTATAGAAGGAACGTCATTGTCACCTTGCTGTCATAAAGTGACATATGTCACTGTGTTGCTACACGACAAAATTAGAAATTGTGTTCGGATTTCTTCGGATTAAAACATTGGACATAAAGACGTTCGGATACACATTGGGCAGACGCAACGTTCCGTTACGCGACTAATATTGCCACTCATTCATCATGATTTGTGCCGGATGTCGACAAGAAGTACGTCCTGAGGATGAGACTCTGTGTTGTATGTTGGAGCAGTGCGGTAAGGTTTATCACCTACTTTGCTGCAATAAAACCAGCGCTAAAGCCGATAAAGCTTCATGGGTATGTATGGAATGCTGCATAGCTGCGAAGACTGTTGGCCGAAATTGCAACACACCGGTCGGCACACCTACCACACTGAAAAATATAACGACAAGGAAAAATACTGCAATCGTACCGGCTAAACCAGCGGTGCCTCTCTTGAGCGATGAGGCATGCCTGTCTCTGAGTGGTGAAGCGTCGCGGATCCCTGAAAGTACAGCCCTTGAGTGTAGCGTTGATGATGTCATTTTGCATCGCAGTGCTCAGGATATCACTCTGGGGGATGATTTATCGCGCTCGGTGTGCGCCTTGGAGATGCAGGTTCTACGCGAGCGTATTGCCCTGCTTACCGAGCACCTTACGGATGCTGTTTCCGCGGTAGCTCTTTATCAAGAAGCTCTCAGGGATTGTGCTGCAAAAATGGATGCTACCAACGAACGCCTTCAGAAAGTTGAGAGATTGCTGGAGAACCAATGCAAGTGTCACCGTACTGATGGATACAGGGTGGAGACAGTCTCCTGTGGTATAAATACTGTTGATCCCCTAAGTGCTGTGCTGGCCCGGAAGACTCGTAGTCGTAAGCGGAATATAGCTGAGGCCCCTGTGGGCGAGGTAGGTGAATCTCCTAAGCCGATGAAACCAGAGTCCCCTAAACTGAGCTTGGAACATAGGCAATCTACAGTGGTGGGTGATGCGCCTGCGGTGTCCAGCGTACCCCAACAAGAAGTTGAGCGCTCCTCGGCGGAATCTGGCAGCTCCCAAGAAGGCTGGACTGACGTCAGAAGAAAATCAAGGCGCTCAAACGATATACATTGTACTGCTGGACCTAACGTAACGACGCTGAGAGCTGTGGAGTATCGCAAATGTATACACCTCTGGAATATGCTGTCGGGTGTTGACGAAATTCGAACGTACTTGAAGCAATTGTGTCCTGGTTCTAGTTGCTTGGTGGAAGAACTGAAAGCTAGAGGTGACTATAAGTCATACAAGATATCGGTTCCAGCCATGTATTACGAGAAATGCTTGTCTGCTGACGTTTGGCCTGATAATGCACGAGTAAAGACGTGGTTATTTCGCGGATACCGAAAACCTGACGCCGACAAGGGGACGGAACGTGTCTCGAAATAGAAAGGACTACGGCATCTCTTTAGTATATCAGAATGTTAGAGGCTTAAACTCAAAACTTGCTGATCTCAGGAGCAACATGTTGCTAGGAAATTGTGATATAATAGCGATCACTGAAACCTTCCTCAACTCGTCGGTGGATGATGCTGAGGTAACAGGCTCTGCATGGAGCGTCCTACGCCGTGATCGGTCAACGGGACAGGGTGGTGGGGTGATGCTCGCAGCGCGCCCAGGTGTTCAGCTTCAACGTCGACCGGAGCTAGAGACTATCGCCGGTGAAGATCTCTGGGCTTCGTGCATGTTTGGTAATGTGACCTTAAATTTGTGCGTTGTTTACATCAATCCGCGGGCGACTGACGTTGAGTACTTTAATTGGTTCCAAAAAGTCGAGTCAGTGGTCGAGTCGTTGAAAGGACCAGTCATCATAATGGGAGACCTTAATCTAAATCCTAAATATAAGTCAAATGATATTTTGAATAATTATAATTACTTTTTATCCGTTTGTGGCCTGACAGAGATGAATGCTGTTGAAAATTTGTACGGTGGAAAGTTAGATGTGGTGCTGGTGTCTGAAAAGTTGCGTCAGACGAAAGTCATGGAGATATTGGGGGGTGGTCTTGTTCAGCGACGTGATGTCTATCACCCTCCTCTGGAAATTAGTGTCCCCCTAAGAGATACCGAACGGGAACAATCTACAGTACTTGGGCCGAGTAACATTGATCCACAGGATGACTGGAATTTCTCTAAGGGAAATTACGAACTTTTATATCACCTTATCACTAACACCTCCTGGGATAATGTCTACTTAGCTCATAGTGTAAACGACTGCCTTGAATATTTTTATTCAATAATATATGATATCTTCGACAAGTGCATACCGAGGAAGATCAGACATCGCAGAGCAAACAGAATCTATCCGGTATGGTTTTCTGCAGATTTAATTAGGGACATTGAGCGTATGGCTAGATTCCATCGTGCGTGGAAGGCGTATGGTTGTCACTATTCGTATGCACAATTTGCTAGCCTCCGTGCTGATGTTAAAAGGAGAAGTGCGAGTGCATATAAAGACTACCTACGTCGCATTCAGGTTAACATCAAGCGTGATCCGCGTTCTTTTTGGAAACACATAAGCAGCCTAAAATCGAAAGGAGGTTTTGAGGCTAAGGTTATTTTTAACGGCGAGGAAAACACTGGGTGCAAAGCCGCCGATGCATTTGCTTCCTATTTTTCAAGTGTCTTCTTGCCCAATGCACCTCTCTTGAATTGTGCTGATGCGAGTACGGCTGACCGAACCATGTCAGCCAATTATATTTCTATTGGGCATATCACCGTTCAGGATGTGGAAAAAGCCATTAACAGGCTAAGACCTTCTATGGGCCCTGACAATGTACCTTCTTTTATTATAAAAGCTTGCAAGGAGTTTCTTGTGGACCCCATTTGCCATATTTTGAATCTGTCGATTTCCTCCGGTACTTATCCAGAGCTCTGGAAGTTAACACGGGTTAAGCCAATTCCAAAATCAGGTGACTTAAAAAATGTAGAAAATTACAGACCAGTAGCAAATTTATCATCTTTGGCTAAATTGTACGAGTCTATTCTGTACGAACACATTTCTTCCCAGGTCAAGCCTTTCTTGAGTGACACCCAACACGGGTTCAGATCCAAACGCTCTGTTAATACCAACCTACTAACCTTGGTTGACCTTGTCTCTGACCATCTCGATAGGGGTGTTCAGGTGGATGTGGTCTATTTCGACTTTCAAAAGGCTTTTGACCGGGTTGACAATGACATTCTGTTGGGTAAGCTGGGTGCTATTGGTTTTTCACCTACTCTACTGAAACTCTTTGCAAGTTACCTGCGCGATAGACAACAGTACGTCTGACATGGCTGTTATGTCTCAGATCCATACCACACGCGGTCTGGGGTCAGTCAGGGCTCAGTATTAGGTCCGCTCTTGTTTGGTATTATGGTGAACGACCTCGACTTGGTTCTGCAATCTTCTTGGAGCTTACTATATGCCGACGACCTAAAACTAATTCGCGGAGTGACTGAGATGTCTGACTGCAACTCGCTGCAATTAGACATTGATGCGCTATATGTGTGGAGTGTGGATAATGGACTTCTCTTTAATCCAGATAAGTGCCATGTAATGACCTTCAGTCGATCAAAGAGTCCCTTGCTGGCTCAGTACACCCTGGGCACAAATGAAATCACTCGTGTTAATGCAGTTAAGGACTTGGGAGTCGTTTTTGATCCAACTCTCAACTTCCATGATCACATGAAGAAACTCGCAGCTGAGTGTTCTAAAAGACTAGGGTTCGTAATAAGGAATTCCCGCGAATTTAGCGATCCTAACGTGATAAAACTCATATACTCGGCGCTGGTGCGGAGCAAACTCGAATCAGCATCGATTATTTGGAACCCATATGAGAGTTCTTACGCCTTACTTCTGGAGAAAATCCAAAAATCATTTTTACGTTTTCTCTATAAAAAAATTTATGGATACTATCCCTTTTTGTACCCCACTAAGTTCTTGCTAGGTACTCTTGGCTTCAACTCTCTGGAAGTAAGGCGTAACTTCAGCTTACTCGTTGAGGTGTGTCGTATCTTGCGTGGCGAGGCGGACTGTCCTGCACTTGTCTCGCAAGTTGTAAGACTGGGTGTCCCGATTAAGCCGAGGATGCAACTGAGAGCACGTCCAGGTAAACTCCTCGCGACTCCGGCCTCGCGGACCGTGGCACGTGCGCGCTCTCCCCTTCTTCGCGGCATGGACATGCTTAACGCTTTTCAGGCATCAGCACCAGAGTGTGACATATTTGTGAGTCGATGTATGGAAGCGCGAAATGCATGTCTGAGGTTTAGTGAGTTGATGGATGAGTGAGTGTATCTTAATTCTTTAATTTGATTATGTATTTAATTTTGTTTTAATTTAATGATGTTCTTAAGTTTTTAATTTAATATTTTGTATTTTATTGATATTTGCAGTGTATTAGTAATTTGTAAGTACTGTAACGCTGTAAATTTATGCTAAATAAAGAAATAAATAAATAAAATAGATTTACAATTACACGGACATATAACTTTGTATGCGGATGATACGTGCCTGTTCTACTTTGGTACGTCTATACACGACATTATTTCACTAGCTCAGAAAGACTTGTACACCCTTCACAACTGGCTTCAGTCGAACTTGCTAACAATAAACGTGGCTAAAACATCCTACATAATATTTAAAGCTAAAAATAAAACACTACCTATGCACCAATCCTTAACTATCAACAACTTACCGATACAAGAGAGGCAGGCTGAAAAATATCTAGGGCTGCGGATCGACAACCGACTGACATGGAAGGGGCACATTGAGCATATAAAGAAAAAACTATCAACACTTATGGGTTCCCTTCGTGGCATAGTTCGTTGCCTCCCTAAAAAAGTGCGAATGACAATTTACAATTCCCTAGTAAAGTCACATTTCTTGTATCTTATTGAAGTATGGGGCAGTGCAAGTAAAACTACACTTGAATTACAAATAACTCAAAATAGGATAATTAAGATGCTATTTCACTATCCCTATTTAACACCAACCACTACAGTATACAAACAAACTGGTCTACTGAACATACGACAACTGTATAATTACAGTGCTTGCGTACTCGTAAGGAATATTTTAAATAAAAGTATCCATTCGTCGATCTCATTTATCCAACATAGGCAAGTGTCTAAACGCTCCACGAGACGCTCGAGCTACGTCATACTGCCCAAGATCCGCACAAACTACGGTAAGCGAATGATCACTTATGAGGGTGCGCAATTATTTAATAACTTACCTTCAAAAATAAAAAGTATCGAGTTCTTTAATGATTTTAAGCGTAAATTGGCCCAACATATTATGCAAACATGTTGAAATGTTGTTGAGAGGTTGTTAACTTGGTCTAGTGGAGTGTCAAAAGTGTTTATGTATCATGTACATGATTTTATAACATCCAATCCGTAGGATGTGACTGTGGTGCTGTTCTGTGCGAGTGAACGATACTATGTGGATCTGTATGTATTCAACATTCTTCTCATGTAAGTGACTTATTCTGTCTTAAAATGAGAATAAAATATCTTTAAACCGATTGTATCATGTATTTATCTTATGCGTGGATAGCTTTGAATCGTACAGAAAAAAAAAATCATACGCTACACGAAGATGACTATCTTTTCTATGAAAACGTTTTCATAGATCAGCAATCTGCAAATAAATAAAACGTTCGTGTACGGTTAAACCACAAATCAATAGACAATTTAGACCAGCGAACTGCTCTGTGAAAGCAAGCGTCAGCATCAGTGATGGTTTGGCCACGGTAACTGCCACAGGGCGCTCCCCACTCGTTTTCATTAAATAGGACGTAAAGATAAACAGACAAATCTACCGTGAAAAGGTTTTAAACGATGCTTTGTTACCTTCAACACGTAAACAATTTGGTAGAAACCATTGGTCCATTGTACAAGACTCGGTAAAGTAACGTTTTTTATAAGAAATATATCCAAGCTTTAGTTCTTTACAATAAAGACCACCATATTACCTAGATTTAAACCCAATAGATATTTTCATAATATAGTCTGGAGTATAGTATAGTAAGCTGGAGTTTGATTCGCAAATCTGATATCTGCTCTACCAAACATAATATTATATCCAAAGACTTGAGCTAGAGCAACTGAATTTCGTCAAGTATCTTCAAATTACATTCGCCTTTGTAAGCGTAACCACTTATTATCGCTGAATAAAGGCCGTGAAATCGCAGACATTACTTTTATGCTGAATATCTTTAATATTAATATCGACTTATTGCTTTAAACTATCGCGGTTATTAATACGCATTTTAAGGGGATGTTCCGTGTTTGCTACCGCGTATCTTTATTGACGAGTAGCCCGATATTTCGACGCTATTGCATGCATGATGGTCACGGAACGACTGGAGAGCTGCGGGCGCCGGAACCCAGAACATATCGTTAAAATGTCTAATATCGACTGCCCTGATTTATTAATTGTTCCGCCGAGAATTGAGATAGTATCGTCCCATTGCCGTGCCATCAGCGTCAACGAATTACAGGCGAAACAGCTTCATTGGCAAGGCTGCAAGAGGACTTAAATAATGCTTCAATCGAGTTTTATCTTGAAATATGGAATTGCAACGTAAATGAGCAACTGGCTAACTGCCTCGACTTAGTTTAAGTTTTCATGTTGATTGCATATTTTGCTCGTAATAAACCTATTTATTCTGATTTTATGCGTTGAAACCTATAATTTGCTCACTGTAGTGGTTGTAGCTATTGTTATGTAATATACTTTTGGTTTCCAAATTCCATAGTATCAGCTAAAAAATATAACTCGATGCTGTTATCCGCATTAAAAGTGGCTACATCGAATATTACCTATAGTATTAAGTGGATATGTTATCGGAAATGTGTGAAATGTAGGAATTGTATACATTTCTTGGGAAATGCATACAATTGCGAGTCAATTTAGGAAATGATTTAAAACATACATTTTCGGTAACAGAATAAATGAATAAATGTCTTTATAAGCAGCAGCAGGCCACAACAACTTCATACTTTTCAGCCTAGTTTGTCTCCGCCTGAGTTTCCTTTTCTCCAGTCATCAGAGTGGAACGCAACAAAAATACAAACAACCCACACAATTCCTGAACAAAATCGAAAAATTTCATTAAAATTGGAATTGTGTCTAGGTCGAAAGTACCTGCCAACATGTGCCGACCAGGCAATATAAAATAAGAACAAATCAAGTGTGATGTGACATAGTTAGTAGAAACAACACTTTTTTTAGTATAACTCAAGGTCAAACGAGAAGACGTAACCTAACGTAAAGTGGTAACTGCGGCCATAACACTTCACAATTTTCATGTCACAAAAATGCAGACCCAAAGCGGGTTGTCACTGTCAGTACTACTGCCTCATGCCTATAATTACACTAGCTACTTTATCTGTCATCCCGGAACACTACAATGCAAACGAATTGTTCTCTACTAATACAACTGAACGCGTCATAAATCGCTTTCATTTGGTATATTCTACTAGCGAATCAACGAAATAAACTTCTTTATTATCTTAAAGTCTGATCAAAACCACATCCCGTGTCTTAAAGAGAGCTGAGAGCTGAGAGCTTTTCCGCACTCAGCCAGTTCTTTTTTCACAAACTCAGTCAGACGTTCCACTTAATGGAGCCACTGCTTCCAAACACTACTAAGGAACGCATGTTTTATTTCCTTTCAATGGCATTACCATATTCTAAGTGAGCACTCTTGGCAAACGAACCCGGTCAATCTGTAAACCGCGGATGGGGAAGGAGTAGACGCCGCTTTTATTAATGGACCGCTTTTATTAAGGCACACATGTTTTAGCCACTGAGTGTCACAGACAGTCCACCTGATAGTATGCGATAACAGTCTCCCATAACACCTACAACAATACATACAATCTTCAGATTGTTAAAGGAGAGTTGCTTGCTTTGTTGCTTGCTTGGACCAATTTGACATAGCGCCATTTAGCCCTAAAGTAAGTAAAGCTTGTGTTATAGGTGTAAGGTAACTGATGAACTACTTATATACTTTTTTATTAATACATAATTAAAATTCATAATTTCAATTTCTGCTCGGCCAGAAGTCAAACCCGGGATCTTGGCGTGGCAGACCAACCAGCCAACATGCATGTTAACCAACTGAATCACGCAGGTTGTCAAGATCGTTAAAGTTGATCACAACAAGATCACTAAACTCGAAAATGTGCTCGCTCATTAAAGGCAAAAAAATTGTTTAAAAAAGACCCAGAGTCGCCAGAAATGTCATTATTGTATTCATAATATGTACATCAAACATATAGAATAATTTACTGCAAAATAGATGTAGAATACTTAATATTTTTTTTTATAAAAGGTACAATCTTCATACAAAAAATCAATTGCTCTTCGTTAATCTCGCTATAACTCGAAAACGGCTGGACATATTTCAATAATTTTGTTTTGTTTTGTTGGTTATAAATATAATACAAGAATGGTAAAGTAGCTTACTACTTTGCCCCTACAAACCCTTTTTTTCTTTCAGTTTAAGGGATCCCAACATTAAACAAAAAAGAATTAATTAATTCAAATCGGTCCTACCGTTTTCGAGTTTTAGCGAGAGTAACGGACTACGATTGATTTTTACATAGGTATAGATAATTGGAATAGATTATTTTTTTTTATTACAAAGTATTAAAATATGTTTAACACTTTGTGTTGTCACTTCCATTATTATGAATTAAATCCCTTTTTGTACACTAGTTCCACTTTATTATACAATTTTTATTAAATTGCAACCGGTTTCGAATTACACATTTTCAGGCAAGATTTTATATTTTGTTTACAATCTAAATAAACAAAAATCAATGTAGTTATGATTCTCATACAGTATAATACCTTCTATATTACGTGGGTTAGAGGGCTGATTTTTTAAAAACATAATGATTTTACTATAGTGAACCCATTTTTTTTATTTCGTTTCTGGCGATTCTGGGTTTTTTGTCTAATTTTTAGCCAAGTTCTTTACTCTTAAATATGTTAATAACCAAAGGCTCGTATTGTCAATATTTTTATATTCTACTTTAATAGGCACTTACAGTGGGTTTCTAATTTTCGTCATAACAAATGGTAATTTAATGACTTATAAATTTTAAAAAGTACGTTTCCTATTAATTATTTAAAAATTCATGATCGATTGTTGTATAAAGCATTTCAAATCGTTGCGGCGTGCACAGAAGTCTTGGTCTTGGACATGGAATCTTCTGCTGAGTCAGTACCTCCATGTATTTACCTAGAATGTTCGATGCATTCCCACGGACTCCTTTTCGAAAGCCACGCCATTTTTATTACGAGTACTTCGGCGCTGAGTTAGGAGGTTTATTGCAGTTTGTGGATTAGTTTCACCGGTGGATGTGAGTTGCATGTTGTATTTTCTTAATTATTGCAAAAAATACAGTTGCTAAAAGAGTTTTGTAATACTGTTTTTATCAACTTTGCGCTATTGTGTGACGGTAAGGCGTATACCATTTTATCTGAATTCTTAGAGTGATAACGGACTTTCGGTTGTGCATTTTTGTTACATTAAAACTAAATTCATGGATAGTAGATATGAGCGACAGTTACCGCCTACTATGAGGTGGGCGGGTTCGTTTGTCACTGCGTAGCATAAAAAAATAGTAATTAAGAAAATATTTGAGTCGAATGAAATAATATAGGGCACAATATTTACATAGTATAAAACAAAGTCGCTTCCCGCCGTCAGTCCCTATGTATCTATGTACAATTAGATCCTATAAACGCAACGGATTTTAAAGCGGTTTTTAACAATACAGAAAAAAGGGTAGGTAGGGATAAAGTAGACGAACGCGAACGGAGTCGCGCATAAGTAGTTGCCTATAACTAAAATGGTGTCATTTTCAAAACGCAGTACTTTCTATTCTATTTGAGTTGAAAGACGATGCACGGAACATTAGAACGATCCCATAATAGTCCAACCGCATGTCTCGTCACGCATATGTAGATAAGGTGGCGCACACACCGGGTCAATTAGGGCGAGCGCACATCACGCTGCTGATTATTTAAATCGAAATGTTCCGCCATTCGCTTGAACTGGTGAGCTGTGTAAACGAAGGCGGTGTTTAAGTTACGAGATTGTTGCGTGTTGGCGAGCGTCGTTGCCCTAATGGTTAAGGGGTGAGACTCGTAAACGAGAGGTGCCGGGTTCGAACCCCAGTGGCGCCATGTACCAGTGACTGTTATCTGAGTTATGTGCCCACATTTGTTAGTAAACATAGGTTTCACCGACAGCCCTTTGTGCAGACCCTTCCTGAAAGAAGAAGAGACAGCTGCACAAATACTGCAAATATGCGAGGGTGGAACTATACAGGTTTGAGCATCATGGGCAACCATAAACCCTTCGGAGACGTTTATAAAACTAAAATGATTGCTTTTCCTGGAAGAGTTAGGATGGCAAGAACAATAGGTTATCTAGGAGTACATCACATCCAGGCAGAATAGGCGCGAGTTCGTCAGGCTACGGATACGGTCCGGATATATCTATCTATCTAGTTAGGTAAACCCAAACTGATTATTTTAAAGCAAGGGAAAACATCGTGATGAAACCAGCACATACAGGTGACTGAATGTGAACCATGATCCTATCGGTCAGGTTCCCCTGTTAATAGGGTCACGGCGGTCAGATAACAGTCGCACCACAGTAATTACCTGATCTACGAAATCCTGGATTATGGTCAAGGCAGACGCCGAGCCCTCGCGCGCGAGAGCACATCCAGGACATTAACGCCAAGATTATAATACCTAATAATTAGTATTCATGGACGAGTCATGACTTTTGTCCGCTGACGCTCCACAGATTCAGCTTTTTGTGCACGTTTTCAAGCGACATAGCCATCCACACTTTTTCCGAATTATCGAATTTGTAATAAAAAAGTAAAGATATATCTGCTGATTATCTTCGAACCTTGCAACAAATACATTAACTTAACCGATAGGAAAAGTCGGATAACACCCGGCCAAGTTTATAAATCATCATCATCACAACCCATAACAGTCTACTGGAGGACTAAGGGCCTCTCCCACTAAAGGGGTAACTATTGCCATAATGTCCACGCTTGTCAGGCGGGTTGGAGATCGCAGTGTTATAAATAAAATAATGGTAACAGCTGCTGCCCATTTTCCAGCCTACAGAGACTCTAGATCTTTTGTCTCGGAAACATTAGTCGCCTTGTACGACACCAACGAGTATAAATTATTGGTCCTATTCTGCTCTTCCGGAAACCACACGGCACAAGTTTACATATCTTCAAATATATTCTACACTACTAAGTCAATTTTAATGAAACAAAGCTATGAACCATCGCGATTAAAATGGCTTTGGGAGCCACGATGCTACAGACAGACGCATACCTCCACAGAAACACAGAACATCGTTCTTTTTCGTCTGCAGTTAAAATATATCTTCTATAAATGGGCACTAGGTGTTCGCCCGTGTCTTGCGCCAGCGGGATAGCACAAAGCCTCGGTGATTTGTGTGGTTCTCGCGCGACGAATGGAATAGAAAATGAGTGCGCTCCGTCTTCGAAGCGACCGCTGAGTACCAGTCTCTAGCACTGGTCCTTTCTTGTCTGCGATCTGGTTCTGTAATCCCGGAGATTTTCTTGCCCGGGTACTAGGGAACCAAGTGTTCGAAGAAATCCATATGTCCTCCAATCGTTTGTCTTAAACCTGTTTAAGATTGTGGATTTCTTAATATACTACGTTCCCAAACTTGTATCTCTAGAATGCCTAAATAGGTAGAATTATAGTGTTTTTTTAATTACTCTGGTAAAACGTCAATAGGCTGCTATATAACTCCTATCTCTAGGCTCGCCAGACAGAGGATAAGTTCTCAACTTGTTTCATTTGCAATTTAGTATATGAAAATAATAATATTAACGCAGCTAGCTTTCTGGACACTATTCCTGCGGACAGCGGTGTGCGGCGGGTTTTAGTGTTAGTGTTTATTATTTATTTTGTAAATATTTTGTCTGTAGCTGAATAGTTTTTTCATAAACAATAATATAAATTTCATTACACTTTCATCGATGTCATATTTTATAAATGTAATGAAATAAAATGAGATAAATCTAAATCCAAATTTACTATTTTACAAGTCACCCTCAAAAATTCCACCAAAACATTTACTTAACAAGCGACCCACCCACCTATTGTGTACAAACTCCTTTTCACGAGCACAGCGGGGCGGTGTCGCGCCGGCGGTGCGGGAAGGGAGCCACAAATTGAGCGCCACTGCACCTCGACCCGTGAGCTTGTTACGGTCAAGTATATAGCGTATATAGAAACGGCTCAGCTAGCTTGTGCACTGCGAAAAATTTGTACCTAACTCCGACAACTATATTTTATAATAGGTGGACAAACCAGCGCAATTCGAATCCCTTCGTATGGTGTTGGCTCTCGCGTCCGACTTAGTGATATCAATCTGGCCGCTATCTGGAAATATATCCCGCGGGAGCTTCAAGAAGCAGTCGTTTGAGAGCGTGGAGTATGATAAGAGACCCAACGGCTTATGCTTTTCAGGCCCGGCGAAGGAGAAGTAAATGTAGGTAAATGGACCCTAGAAGAAACTAGGATGGACCGCTATGATGATGATATTATTATAATTATCATCATTCCAGCGACCCACTTCGGCTCTCAGCTACAATTCGCATGTATAAAACTGTTGTTAGCTTACAGAAATTGATGTCACATCCGTGAAGCTATATCCACGGGATCATCAGTGTCAGGAGCAGCGAACGAGTCGGCGGTATAGTGCAACAAACTCAACTGACCCGGTGACAGCGTCGCTGTTGTTGGAATTGACGTGACATTTCAAAACGGCAACAGTAAGTTCCAACTTTATCCACCGGGTCAGATAGGTTGTGGCACTGTAGCTATCGCTGATTGCATTGATCGAACGGACGACTCTAACTATATCCAGTTTGGGGGTTGTTTGCCAACACCGCTAATCCTTCCCGCAACGGATTCTGCAATTGGGGCTTCTTTGACTTTACTACAGCAATTCATTGAACTTTACAACCGCACCTTTTCACATTGACACCTGCATAGACAAAATACTCGCCCTACGATAGATAATGTTTAAAATGTAATGTGAGAAACAGGCAAGCGGACCACCTGATGGCGAGTGGTCACCGTCGCCGTAGTACATTAGTGACACCAGGGGCGCTACCAATGCGTTGCTCGACTTTAAAGAGACCGTCTAATATACCTCTTGAACGATCCCATGTCATAGTCTAAAGGAAACACTGTAGCTGGAAACTCATTCCACATCCGAAATGTACGAGCGAGAAACGTTCTAGAGGGTCCACGTAATGGGAATGAGTACCCAGCCGGCGGCGGGTGGTGCCTTATTATGTAATAATTATTTTTAATATTTGATAATACTATTAGAAAAATTATTTTGACGGGATATTTCATAAATTTTATCAGTTTTGCATTCCATTAAACGGAGGCACACTATTTGCCTGGTATGGTATTATTGTCCTGGTTGTACTCTCGCGCACGAGGGCCCGGGTTCCGTCTTGACGGGAACGACTGCCGTCTGACCTTCGTGACCCCATTAACAATGGAACCTGACCAGAATGAATTATACCCATTCTCAAAGCCATCCACGTCCTAACGAGTCAATTCGGTCGCGACAACAAATCAGTCGTTGCCGAGAGGGTTTTGTCTGTCCGAGTTCGTATCGTCTGCAGAAAGTGTCGCCGGTATATTTAGCATGCCAACGCGCTAAAGTATAACCTGGATCACTGTCACTCTCTCGGAGGTCGACATTGCTTAGATGCTATAGAACATTTTACTTTCTTTACCAAAGCCTTGCTATCAAATGGAGTAATTGAGAATTGGAATTGGAACAATATTGAACTTATTTTAATTTTTCGAAGTTTCGTACATCGATGTGATACATTCTTATAATAAAACAGCTATATTTTAAGCACTTATATATTTTCTTAGTTTTTCCCTTTTCACAATCATTCCAAAATCAAACGTCTCCCGCCGTCCTTATTTCTTCTTTCTTATCATGCACTTCTCATTTCTACCGATAGAGGCGCTAGTTGTAATGCAGATTTACCAAAGAGTTCGGATATAACTCAGATCGCTTACATTCGGCCATCCTGACCAGTGTCTGACCTCAGACATAGCAGCATATCTGGTAGGTATTTCAAGATCTTGTCAGTATTCGCAGTACGCGCACTCCAACATCTAGTTGCATCATAGACTAGTTGTTCAGTGTCCGTCGTCACTGACGACGAAACGTCTAATGATCTGAAAACAGACATAACACAAACACAGCATCGACATCCAAAGAGTTGCTACCTTGTGGCTCCTCAGTATTAGAAGTGCACTCACCCTACACCCGCATCAGTAGAAAACTGTTTTCTCAGTGTTGGCAGTGTGCTGCTCCAACATCCACTCCAACATCTGAGAAGAACGCCGCCCAGTGTTGGCAGCGTGCTGCTCCAACATCCACTCCAACATCCGAGTCCCACGTCCTCTTATAATCTTAACTTATAGCCCAGTGTTGGCGGCCGCTCCTTTAGCCCCAACATCTGAGTACCATGTCCTCTTATTACCATATCTTATTAGCCAGTGTTGGCGACACGTTCACCCCAACATCTGAGTCCCACACTTGCATTTATAAACAAAACCTGTTTTCTCAGTGTTAGCAGCGTGCTTCTACAACATCCACTCTAACATATGAGAAGAATGCCGCCCAGTGTTGGCAGCGTGCTGCTCCAACATCCACTCCAACATCTAAGTCCCACGTCTTCTATTATCTCAACTTATTGCCCAGTGTTGGCGGCCGCTCCTTTAGCCCCAACATCTGAGTACCATGTCCTCTTATTACCATATCTTATTAGCCAGTGTTGGCGGCACGTTCACCCCAACATCTAAATCCCACACTTGCATTCATAACCAAAAACTTTTTTTTTTTTTCAGTCTTAGCAGCGTGCTGCTCCAACATCCACTCCAACATCTGAGTCCTCCTATTATCATAACTTATTGCCCACTGTTGGCGGTCGCTCTCCCAGCCCCAACATCTTGTCCTCTTATTATCATATCTTATTGCCCAGTGTTAGCGGCACGCTCACCCCAACATCTGAGTCTGAAAAATAAAAAATACAAACACAGCACCCATATCCAAATGAGTTGTCATGTTGTGGCTGCTCAGTATTGGCAGTACTCTCACCCCTAGTAGATCATAATAATATCTTTGCTAGTGTTGGCAGCACGCTCACTCCAACATCTAAGTCCCAGGCCTAACATCTCCCGCCCAGTGTAGATGGCCGGTCCCCCGGCCCAAATATGTAAGTACTTCAATGTGATCGTCATATATATAAAAAAAATTCATCTTTAGGTATACGTACATGTGATTATCTAGATGTGTAGATACTAGTCAGGCTTTTTTTTTTTTTATTGCCTGTACTTTATATTAGATTCAATCTAATTACGCTAGTATGACAAGAAAATTATAAAATAAAATAAAACGCTGAGTTAAAACTGCTAAGGTTACTATTTTAATATAACCATACTTGGCACATAACAAATTAAATAAATTCTAACAAAATTGACAGTAGGAGGTAAGAATTTAAAGTTAGCAAATCTTAACTGATAACATTGTTCTTAACAACCATCAAGATATTTTCGGAGTATTACAGGTTTACAATTATAGATACTTAAAATTTTTTTTTTTTTTTTTTTTTTAACATACACACTCAAGAACCATACTTATAGCGGCACACAACGTTACAAGAAATTAAATATTGGTTCACGTATTTTTTTTTTGGGGTAATCCTATATTAATACCTATGACACCTATTGTTCATCAGTTTCCGAGCTATCTTTTGAGTTTACAACATTGTATAGGTTGTCATTTCCACAAGAAAAACGAATCCATGGCTTTATCTTCTCTGCAGCGAAAACATTCTTATATTTTCGCCGTGAATGTCCTTCAATACTGCTAACTTCATATCTATCATGCCCTAAGATATTGGTAACCCTAAAGGGTCCACTATAACGTGGCAGTAATTTATTACTATCACCAGGGTTATTAAGTTGTTTTTGTACTAATATAAGATCACCTAATTGATATTTTCTAGCTGAACATCTACTATTATTGAACCTTTTAGCCATTTCTTCTTGATTTTTGGTTATGGTTTGTGTTACTTCTTGTCTAATTTTGTCTATACATGGTTCTTCAGTAGCCGAAGTATTGTGCATATCATGTAAATGTGTTTCTGAGACATTAACGGTCCGTTTACCGAATACAACTTCAGAAGGCGTTTTCCTAATACCTTTATTAAAAGTGTTATTTAGGCTCCATTGAACTGTGTTGATGTGCGAATCCCAGTTATTATCATTTTCACCATACGTCAGAGCAGTCAGGGACGCTAAAATTGTACGGTTATACCGCTCTATTTGGCCATTAGCCCTTGGCATCGCTACTGCATTCTTTATATGTTTTATTTCCAATTCCTGAGCAAACTTGGTGAATTCATTAGACGTGAAACTAGTACCACGATCAGAAATGAGTAATTTGGGAGCGCCAAATATGCCAAAGACATCCCTCAGCACTGCAATTGAAGTCTTGCTCTTAGTGTTCCGTACAGCCCTTAGAACAATAAATTTTGTGTATCCATCGATAATGCCCAAAATGTACGTATTACCTAACTTACTTCTTACGAATGGGCCCAAATGGTCAATATGTACACTATGGAATGGTACGGGAGTTTTAGGGATAGGAAATAAAAAACCTTCTTTCCTTCCCGAAGGCTGCTTGGCATAAGCGCAGGGGATACAGGCTTTCACATATTTTTTTACAAAAGGTGTTAACCCAGAAAACCAATAAGACTGTTTAATTTTGTCTAGCGTCTTTTCTAAAGCCAGATGGCCACACTCATCATGGCACATAAAACACACTCTCCACCGTGCATCAGATGGAACTACCCACTTCAGAGATTCGTCCACTTTTCGATAAAGTTTGCCATCCTTTATCACATAGCTGTTCCTCACTTCTTTGGCTTCGATACAATTACTATCTAAAATACATTTTAAGTGTAACAACGAGGGATCCGTGAATTGAACGTTATCCAATGTGGTAGATTTTGAAATTTTTAGTGTATTTAGTACTGGTGTATTTTCCGGGTTAGGTAGTTCCACTGGGTTACGGCTAAGAGCATCCACATGGCTCATCTTAGCCCCAGGTCGGTATTCGATGGAAAAATTAAATTCCTGTGCTTGCAACCACCACCTTGCTATTCGTGGCACAAGGTCCCGTTTTGTCCAAGTGAGCCTGACGGAATTGCAGTCTGTTACAACTGTGAATTCAATCCCAAGCAGATAATTTCTAAAGCGGTTGAGGGAAGCTACAACGGCTAACGTCTCTAATTCGAATGAATGAAAATGCCTCTCCTCAGGTGTGGTTTGCCTACTAAAATAGGCCACAGCCCGAAAAGGGGTCCCCTCATCTGGTCGTTGCATTAATATTCCACCAATACCTATCTGACTAGCGTCTGTGTGTAATTGTGTCAAATATTTCGGGTTATATATAGCTAAAATCGGGCGTGAAATAAGTATATCCCTTATCTTAACAAACGCTTTTTCTTGTGCATCCTCCCACGCCCACTTCTCATTTGACTTGGTGAGGCTAGTCAAAGGCCGAGCCAAGGAGGCAAACCCTGGTACAAAACGGCGGAAAAAAACTCGCAAGACCAATGAATTGCCTCACTTCGTGCACGTTTTCTGGTTTCTTAAATGATGCCACGGCGTCTATTTTCTTTTGTCCTGGCCTCACGCCTGAACCTGAGATTTCAAATCCAAGATAGTCAATGCATTTCCGAAAAAAATTGCATTTGCTCAAGTTAAGCGTTAGGCCTGCCATTCTAAGAGCGGCTAGCACTTCGCATAATTTTGTCATGCCTTCTGCGATGTTCTCTGAAGCAATAACAATGTCGTCCATATACGCCATAACTCCTTTGATCTTTACTGTATTCAAGACTTTGTTTATTAAGCGTTGAAATACAGCAGGAGCATTGCAAAGACCAAAGGGCATCCGGTTATACTCATAATGCCCTTCTTGTGTTATAAAAGCCGTCAGATATTTAGAGTTTTCTGCGACCGGTATTTGATGATACCCTGACGTCAAATCGAGAGTTGTAAAATATTGATTGCCATTTAAATTGTCTATTTGGTCTTCAATTAGTGGCATTGGATATTTATCTTTACAAGTCTTTTTGTTCAGTGCCCTATAATCTACGCAAAGGCGTAACTCGCCGTTTTTCTTCGGAACTACAACGATTGGACTCGCATACTCGCTTTCAGATTCACGTATGATCCCACTGTCACAAAGGTCTTCGATCATGCTTTTGACTTTTTCTCGTTCTGGATAAGACAATCGATAAGGCCTGTAAGTGACAGGGCTATCATCTTTTAACCTGATATGCATTTCAGTCCAAGAAGTTTTTCCTAATTCCGCAGTGGAGAATGCGAAACAATCCCTGTTCTCATTCAGTACCTGGCATAAGTCATTCTTTACACTCTCATCGAGTTCAGTGTCTGTATTAATACTTGTTTTATTAATTGGAGTACATTCATGTATCGGCTCTTTGATTAATCTGCAGACATTCAAGACTGCGGTGTCACTAACTGTTTCGCTGCGATTATCATTTTGTTTATCAAAAATAATATTTGGAAACATTATTCCCCTTGCTATAAGTTGTCCCTGCGTTAATTTGAAAGGTGATTGACTTAAACCAAGAATTATGATTGTACCATGCCCATCAATAAATGTGTAGACCCCTGGTAAGATAACATACTCAAATCCTGGTTTTAAACAGGCTTCGGACGTAATATACAAAGTTGCGGACGATGTACACTCACTGGCAATTACGGGAACAGCAGTTGCCCCTTTAATTTCTAAGTTTTCCTTAATCGTTATTTGTGCTGGTTTGTCAAACGATTTGAATAACAACAACTCAGTATCAGTTTTGTAGATTCTCATGTTAGGCAGCTCTGTTAGATTTTGCCCTATTAGCAGACTAGTACCCTCAGGTAACATGGTCTCCGGAACAACATAAGCATCAATACTCTCTGTTATATTACCTACTAGAAGCTGTATATTAACTTGAGCAGTGGGTGTAACGTGCCCGTTAGCGAAACCCTTAAGTATTGGCAGACCACTTTTAACCTGATTTTGTAAATCGAGTGAAATGTTGTCACTTATTAGTGTGCACTCGCTTCCTAGATCGATAAATGCTTTAACAGTCTGCCCATTAACACTAACGGTCTTATAATATTTGATGCCCATATCATTTTGCGTTTGAATTTTCATTACAGTTTTAGAAGTATTAACATTCGATTGTGGTCTGTCGGTATTCAACCCTTTAAAGTAACAACTGTTAGCACTGTGGCCTACCCTATTGCAATTACCGCATTTTTGTAAAGCTCGTGTGCAGTTTCGCCAAATATGTCCCTCTCCTTTGCAATTATAACAAAATATTCGATCAGATTTATTTTGTTTATCTGTCGGCAAATTACCAGTTCTTATGCGTCTGGTTGGTGCCGTAGTGGCAATGTGACGTTCATGCGTCACGCTATACCTGCTTGTTTCATCTCGTTTTGTGGAAATTTTCCTAAAGAAATAACGAACATCTTCAGGTTCTTCAAAAGCTAAACCCTGTGCATTCATCCTAATATTATTGTCATAGATGCCATGCGTAAGACAGTCTACTGCCTTACGCCCAGCGATACCACAGCGATTGATAAGACGAATTTTATCGTAATAATATTCCTCCAACGTCTCGTGTCTCGCACTTTTACGCTGCAGCATTTCCGCGAGGAGATCGCCATAATTATCTTCACATGGGAAGGCTTTGAACAATATTTCTTGCCATTCAGGCCAGGAATACTTAACACTGGTTAGACCGTCGTACCAGCGTTTTGCTAACCCAGCTAACCGTGGGAGAGAATAATAGATTGTTTGTTTCTCTGACCAACCATAGATAGCCGCGCTTTCATTTATTTTAGATATCCAATCTTTCATTGACTGAGACTTAGCTTGGGGATTAAACTCGGGTATTACATTTTGACCAGAATAACCCTGAGAAGGCTGCTGATTAGTTTTTAAGGCTGACACAAGTTGTTGTAGTAATGATTTATTACTACCGCAATCATGTTGTGGTTGTTTTCCTTCCGTATATTCCTTAGAACTTAGACGTGTCTTCCTACGTTTACGTAAGTTAGAACCGGAGGATAATGATGAGGACGAAGAACGAGATCGCATACGTTTCCGCTTCTTTTGTATACTTCGTGACCTTCTGCCGCAATTCTTAGATTCGCTCCTCGTCGATGGAGACGACGGACTAGGACTTCTAGTTTTTTTCTTCTTAGAGCTACGGCTTACGTGTATGTCATCCTGCCTACGTTGCTTTTTAGACCGATGATGTTTGGATTGGATGTCATCACGTGCAGTTAATGGAGACGGGCTTGGTGTGGAATCCGACATTATCTGATTGACCCCGAAAACAAAAGAAAGTGACACTATTAATATTATTTTACACTAAAAGTAACGACCCGCCCCGGATTCGCACGGGTTTTCTCGGTTTTCTTTACTATGATATTCACGTAATAAAATCCTTCTGGAAGAAACTTTCTAACTGACAGTGAAAACCGAATTTATACAGTATGTATAAAAACAAAAGTGTATGTATGTTGTATTGTTTGTAGGTATATGCGTGCTGTAGGTACTGTGACAGCAGAAAACTACAAATAGACGCGGGAAGCTACTTTATTTAATACTAAAGTTATTACTTCGCAAGTTTGGTAAAGATACAGCTCTGAAACTACGAGTACTAAATTGATAAAAGTCCACCTTAATTTTTCTAGCAAATCATACACGTAATACCTACCTATCGTCATGATATACTTAAAATTACCTATCTTATACTTTTCTATAATTGTAATATTCAAATAATCTTGTCATACCACGCAAGTAAAATAGGTACAATAGGTAACTACACTTTCTTTACATGCCACCCACTACTAGTTCACTCAGTATCAACATAATACAGACTTATTCCATGTATAAATCAGCGTTGAACAAATCATCTTAATCAATTTAAGTCTAACTCTTGTCGGTGCAACATTTTGTAATTAATAACACCAAAAAAAAAATCAAAATTGGCACGCTGAGCAAACCTACCTACTCTCAAAGTATCAACAATCAACATTCAACACTCAAATCAGCAAAACTTTAAACTAGTCACTCGGTAGGTATTGATACATACAAGAAAATTGTCACTACAAAAATATTATATCAAACTCACCAAAATTTCCGCCGTTAATTTATTATATCCGACAAATTACGACAAATTTCTGTCCTTTTGGGCGTTATTCACAAAAATCCCACTTCTGAAATAATAAAACAGCTATATTTTAAGCACTTATATATTTTCTTAGTTTTTCCCTTTTCACAATCATTCCAAAATCAAACGTCTCCCGCCGTCCTTATTTCTTCTTTCTTATCATGCACTTCTCATTTCTACCGATAGAGGCGCTAGTTGTAATGCAGATTTACCAAAGAGTTCGGATATAACTCAGATCGCTTACACTTAATTAAGCAATTCGCACTTTCTGAACACAGTACATCGATATTTTGAACTTTAATCACCTCACTGTAGCAACGGTAAGCGATTAAACTAAGGAACTACTAAACAGATATTAATACGGTTTACAACGAGAGACAGAGTGATTTGTGAGGCAGGCTTAGGTGTGTATAATATGTTAAGATATGAAGCAGGGGCGGGTCACTACTAGTATTTTATAAAAATACAGCAAACAGTGGGCAACGCATTAGCGATACTCTTGGTGTTGCTAATGTCTATAGGCAGTGGTGACCACTTTCCATCAGGTCGCCCGCTTGCCTGTTTGCCTAACGTATGACATAAAAAAAAAATGTTAAGATATGAAGCAGGGGCGGGTCACTACTAGTATTTTATAAAAATACAATGAACAATAGCGGTAGAAATGTAAAATAAAACGGCACCAAATCAGACATACCCCAATTTCGCTATTATACCGCTTTCATATCATCATTTCAGTTTGCCAAACCATTGAATGAGCATAAAACGATCAAAGTTCCAGTTCGTTTCGGCGAATTTCACTCGACACGCTCTTAAAAGCTAATGTTAACTTATTACGCTGAGAACTCCGAAGTAAGTTTTGTTTGGAACGTCGTAAAGGAATGTATTATACGACCAGGGTAGGAGTGACGTTGGCCGGATTTGGTACTAATACCTTTGTGTAGGGGAATGAGGATAAACGCTTTCGTAACGCCGCGGTCTCTACACCAGCTAATTTGGCATCAGCGCTTGGTGGTGTGTTATTGACTTGCCCTCATAAGGCTTGTTTGCACGAGCCAGCCCGGAGGTTGTGTTCCGTTTCGCTTTCCAACTTTTGTCGCTTTTATTTCGTTTGTTCAAAGCTTTCTATTCTGAATGCTAATGCCGTGTTTTGTTTCTTGGGTATTTTCGAATGATATATGTGTTCTAGAGATGGTTACAGTATAGACTCTTGTCGTGTTTCAGAAATTTATCGTAATTTTTACTAGAAATAACATTAATATTTCACTTTCTTGCTACAATTTATTTTATATACATAGTTACAGAGCAATATGTACAAACATAAAACTACATCACAACTACACGGGGGTCTTGCTGCACCACGTCCGTAGGCTATACCCTAGAGACCCTACACGTGACCCCCGGGTGCAAAGAGTGCAGCCGAAATTGCTTGGTGGTAGGGCCTCGGCCCGCATGGCTAGCGACCACCCACGGAGAATGAATGAATGAATGAATGAATGATTTGAATGAATGAATGATTTATTGCTCTAAAATGTGGTGCATGGTAGATGTTACAATTTTTATACTCGCTTCTCACACTTTACCAGTATCTGGCATGCAATATTAGAAACATAATTAATCTAATTGTTATTGAAATGTCCACAACAAAATTTATAAATCTCCAAAATAACCATGTCACTACAAATAATTAATAATATTAGTTAGTCATAACACGTTACAATGTCAAAATAAGAATCAACGCAACCAAACGCAAACTTCTGCTTTACACTGGCAACATTTACAAACGTCGCAACTACTTCCGATGTCATATTTTTGACATTTAGTTTGACAGCCAACAGCCATCTTGCCTCTTCGCAAAACGTCTACTGAAACAGATATAGTTTTACGAGCTAATATACCTAAATCCGGTTTTCCCCAATGATTGCGACTCAAGTGAGTACTTAATATCTTCAATTTTTGTAATCTTATTGTTGAGATCAAATGCCGTACGCTTTACGACAACGTACTGAAGAAATTGTTCTAAAGTAATTGTTGTATTAGTTACAGGTAGTATACAATTCAGCGACGGCGCTCAAATGACTCAAAGAATTCACCAACACTGTAAAAACAGCTTTGTATCAACCATTCTCTTAATTTGCATTTGAACCTATTCAATGGCAAGAATTTCATATTACTATCAAGACTATTATATATTTTAATTGCCATTAAACAACTGTTTCTGCTATATAGAGTTGTTGAATGCGAAGGTACCACCAATCTATCTGGAAACCTTGTGTTGAAAGCAGTAGTTTCCGAGACTTTAGTGAATAAGTGCATGTTACTTTTAACAAATACACATATCTCGTAAATGTACATGCTCGGGACAGACAACATATTATGAGATCTAAATAGGGGTCTACAAGATGTTAGAGAATCAACATCACAAATTGCTCTAATGCACTGTTTTTGGCAAATCAGTACTTGATTTACGTAGGATGAGTTACCCCAGATTATGATGGCATATCTCATGATAGAGCATACGTAGCCGTGATATGCCTGCAAAGCAATTTTCTTGCTGCAAACCTTTGAGAGCCGCCAGAGTGCATACGCAAAGGAGTTTATTTTATTGCACAAGTTGGTGATATGCGTAGCCCATGTACACCTATCCTCCAGCCAGATGCCCAGAAATGCAGTTTGACTAGACTCCGCAATAATTTGATTATTTGCTATTACAGTTAAAGCTTTTTTATGACCATATCTGTTTACAAATTGTATATATGTTGTCTTATTTAAATTTACTTTAAGATTATTGTCATCCATCCATTTTATAATGTCATGTACTGTCTTATTCACTTCGTCATTGTAATTGTTAACATCTTTACACTCTATTACCACCGATATATCGTCAGCAAATATGGTGCAGTCATAGTTAGTTACGCTTGGCAAATCATTTATATATATTAAAAGTAATAATGGTCCCAAATTACTGCCCTGAGGAACCCCTACCTTATTTAGTTCTATTGAGGATCTGTACGATCTACGCTCTGCATTACATACCTTCGCTATTTCGACATACTGTCTTCTGTCACTTAGATAGCTCTCAAGCCATTCATAAGCTAGTCCTCTTATACCGTACCGTTCACATTTGTCGAGCAGTCTCTTGTGTGATACAAAGTCGAATGCTTTGCTCATGTCAAAGTATACTGCTGTAACAGCTAATCTTTTGTCAAGACATTTTAAGATATTATTTACGAGAGAAAATGTGGCTAAAGATGTCGATTTACCCTTCTGAAACCCATACTGGCAATCTTTAAGTATTTTAAATGTCGTTAAAAAGCTGGTAATGCGTTCATGCATCGCTTTTTCAAACACTTTGGAAAATATGGATATAAGTGCTATAGGTCTATAATTATCCATATTGTCCTCACTCCCCTTTTTGTGCAAAGGCTTAACAGTTGTCAGCTTTAGCTGATCTGGAAATGAGCCATTGGTAAAAGACAGATTTATCAAATAACTCAGGACAGGCGCAATTTCAACTTTACAAGCCTTTATCACTTTTGTATGAATATTGTCATAACCTGTCGCATTTGTGGTGTTCAAATTATTAATAATTTTCATTACTTCTTGAGCATCAGTGGGCTTCAAGAATATACTAGAATTATTTTTAGGTATATGTTTAATGTCAGAAGCAGAGTCACGATCAGTAGAGTTAGTCAGATTTATATAATATTTATTAAATGAATTCGCAATGTCAATAGGGTCACTAATTATCATATCATTCAATTGTAATTTGTTTATGTATTTATGAGAAGCTATATTATTAGTTTTATTTTTTATTAAGTCCCACGAAGCTTTACAAATATTTTTAGATTGCTTTATATATTGACTATTGGACATTTTTTGAGCGTGATTTATACATCGCTTAAGCAGCCTTGTATAATTTTTATATTTCAGTTTTGTTGTAGTAGTTGAGTTCTTGTAATAGCTGAACCGCAAATGTCTTTTAGTGATGACAGATTTTTTAAGTCCCCTTGTGATCCAGGCTGTAGGATGTTTTTGAAGATGGCATCTCTTTTTATGAATTGGAAAGCATAGATCGTAGAACATCGTGAAAATGTCATAAAAGTTCGCGAATGCCGTTTGAATGTCATTCTCCTGGTACATATCTGACCAAGTTAAAGACCTCATGCACTCCCGAAACTTCGTAATGTTTTCTTGGCACAAGTCACGTGTCGAGAAATATTTACACGTCTGCGCTGTAGTTGGATGAGATACAGGAAACCGAATAGATTGGGCCGTTTCATGATCTGATAGTCCTAGATGATGTATTTCACATTCTACCTCTGACATATTACTTAATATTTGGTCTAAGCATGAGTTTTTTCTCGTGGGTTCTGAGATATGTAATTTAAAATTATTACCCTTAACTATTCTATTCAGTTCACGTGTACCGTATGAGTCTTTCAATATATTAATATTTAAATCTCCGGATACTACTATCTTACATCTTGTTTTCTTTTTTAATAAATTTAATAAACGCTCGAATTTAATAAGAAACAAAGACAAAAACAAAGAAAAGGAGATGAGTCTGCATGGCGCTAAGCAGCCCATGGGCTGTGTTCCGCCAGAGTACTCCGTGAGCCATTTCCCCTCGTCCGAGTGCTGTAACATTGGTACTCTGTAGGTCCAAGTTTTGTGTCGGACATGATAGGGGGGTGACAGGTTGGCGCAGGGCCAGGGAGACCCGATGAAACGGCTGGTAGCTGGCCGCCCGCCAGTTAGTAGGGGACCCGAACCCCTTTCAACCTCCGGCCCGGAAGGCTGTCCCGCCAACTGCGCGAAAAATCCTGGGGATGCCTGTCGTGCCGGGGTAGGAGACCGGAATGGACCCGACAGGTATCTTCAGGGGGATCGGGGGCCCTTCCGTCTCCCGTGCCAGCTTTTCACATAACCCATCCCTCTGCAGCATCCTGTAGCAAAACATATTTGCCCTGCTGGATACCAATGTTACAGCACTCCCTATTTTACCCCTCTAAAAATACCATGGCAAAAAGTAAAATAAAGAGTAAGGTTTTTTCAGAGCACCCCTTTCCACACTTCGAGTGGACTTTTGCAACATCAGGGGCCTCCACTCCAACCTGAATGCCGTACATCACCACCTTGAGACGGCGAAGCCTGCTTTACTCTTCCTGACTGAAACACAGATATCACCTCCGGCCGACACTTCGTACCTCCACTATCCTGGGTACAAGTTAGAACACAGGTTTCTTCCTCGCGCTGGTGTGTGCTTAGGAGACTTTAATGGTCACTACACTGAGTGGCTAGCTGAGTGGCTAGGGTCTAGCCGCCCATCAACCCCGCCGGGAGATCCGCCCACGAATTTGCTTTGGGCAATGGTCTCACGCAGCTGGTATTAGAACCCACCTACTTACCGGATGTTGTGAGCCGTAATCCTTCTTTGTTAGACCTTCTGTTGACCTCCCACCCAGACGGTTATCGGGTGTCCGTCGATGCTTCTCTTGGGACATCTGACCACTGCCTGGTCCGTTCTGAGGTGCCTCTTGCTATACCCGAACGGGCTCGCTCCAGTGGGTCACGTAAGGTATGGCACTATGGTTCAGCAGACTGGGATGGATTGCGAGAATTCTTCGCGTCGTATCCGTGGATGCAGCTTTGCTTTTCCTCAAATGACATCAACACCTGTGCTGCCGCTGTAGCTGATGTCATACTGCAGGGAATGGAGTGTTTTTTCCCATCCTCTGTAGTCCGTCTCGACGGCAAGAGTCAGCCCTGGTACGACAGGCCTAGTGCTGAGGCAGCTCGCCTCAAGCAGGATGCTTTTCGTGCCTGGACAGTGGCTCGGGCCCTAAAGGACCCTAACACCCACATTTTGAGGAAAAAGTACAATGCTGTATCGAGGTCTACAAAGAGGGTAATTAATGGCCAGAGCAAAATTTAATTTCATCGGCGAAATTGGAGAGAAACTATCAGCTACCCCTCTGGGAGCCGTGCTTTTTGGTCTCTCTCCAAAGCTGTCAAGGGGAACTTTTGTCGGACCACCTTTCCACCTTTGCGCAAGCCGGATGACCAATTGGCCCACACAGCAAAGGAGAAAGCCGATCTCTTTGGTAATCTCTTTGCTAATAACTCAACTCTGGATGTTGGGGGAGCTGCATCGCCTACCATCTTACGGTGTGAGGGCATCATGCCCGAGGTTCGTTTCACCCAAAAAATCATAAGACGTGTGCTTCTCTCACTAGACATCCGGAAGTCCAGTGGACCTGATGGCATTCCAGCTATCGTTCTCAAAAAGTGTGCTCCCGAGTTGTCTCCCGTGTTAATGCGCCTATTCAAGCTTTCCTACACCTCTGGAACGGTGCCGTCTTCATGGAAGCTAGCGTTTGTGCATCCAATACCCTAGAAGGGTAACAATTCAGACCCATCAAATTACACGCCCATAGCGTTAACCTCCTTGCTTTCTAAGGTAAACAGCTCCTTGGATTCCTCGAGGATGACCAGCTGATCAGTGACCGTCAATATGGCTTCCGTCATGGTCGCTCAGCTGGAGACCTTCTTGTGTACCTAACACACCGGTGGGCTGAGGCTGTCGAGAGCAAGGGGGAGGCTCTGGCTGTCAGTCTTGATATAGCCAATTGGGTATCCAGCTTTTTGTCTGGACGGAGCATCCGAGTCGTTGTCGACGTATGCTGCTCCGATACCAAGACCATTAATTCTGGAGTACCCCAAGGTTCAGTGCTGTCTCCCACGCTGTTTCTTCTGCATATCAATGATATGCTGAATATTCCCAGTATTCATTTCTATGCAGATGACAGTACTGGAGATGCTCGTTATTTTATTTTATTTTATTTTAGATAAGTAGGTACAATAACAGACAACAAATTATCGTCTTATATCTAACAGCTCTAATCTCTAAACCGTTACAAATTTGATGCCCAATTACAATTGTACACAACATTAAAAAAAAAACATTGACAAAGGTGATGATAAGAAAAACTACTGAGAGTGCATGCAGTTACAGAAAATTACCTACCTACATTAAATTATTTTTCACACTTTTTAACTTTATTTAGAAAGGTTTTAAATATCTGTGGATTTGTATCGAATATGTCGATGTGAGCACATATTGTGTTAAAGTTGTGGCACATTCTTAATAAGGGACTATTGTGTGAGACATTGTTATTTGAAGATGGTATATCGAACAACTGTGGTGTACGTACAGACCTTATCGGTACTTTAA
Organism: Blastobasis lacticolella; assembly: GCA_905147135.1. NCBI lineage: Eukaryota > Metazoa > Arthropoda > Insecta > Lepidoptera > Blastobasidae > Blastobasis > Blastobasis lacticolella. The sequence continues at coordinate 21,017,940 of LR990041.1, forward strand.
ATCGTAGATTTCCCAATAGCCCGCCATCCAAGCTGCCATTCACAATTTTTTGCAAAACACACAAGTCTGACACCCATCTTCTGTCATCAAGACTATGCATCTGAAATCGAATTAAACGGTCCGTGTATTCCGGTAGAGCGCGTCTGATTCCCAATCTGATACACAACGTTCGTAAGAATCGCCGTTGAATCGACTCAATTTTATTTTTATGAACTGCGTAAATCGGACACCAAATGACTGAGCAGTATTCAAGTATACTTCTAACCAGAGAATTATACAACACTATCCACGAGGTCTCCGATCTAAAGGGTTTAGCAATACGCGTAATGAAGTACAACATTTGATTGGCCCTGCCACATATACTATCATAATGATCTTTAAACGACAGTGCGGAATCAAACATTACACCTAAATCCCGCACAGTATGAACTCGTTGAAGGGAAATCCCATCAATGCTATAGTCAAACCTCAGTGCACTCCTGCTCCTGGTAAATGTTATAATTTGACATTTTTTTGCATTAAGCGACATTTTATTATGATCACATGATGATTGGCCGTGCGAATATCCCTCGTTCCGTGGTGTCGGAAAGCCGAATAAGACTTGTGTCAGACATTGAACACTCCTTGGAGCAAGTTGCTCACTGGGGCAGACTAAACCTAGTGGAATTCAACTCCTCAAAGACACAGGTCTGCGCATTTTCCGCCAAAAAGGATCCTTTTGTCATAGTGCCGCAGTTCCAAGGGACGCCCCTTTCCATCTCAAATAGTATCGGGATCCTTGGTGTCGACATATCAGATAACGTGCAATTCCGGAGTCACCTAGAAGGTAAGGCCAAACTGGCTTCGAAAAAGCTTGGAGTGCTTAACCGGTCCAGGCAATACACAGTACAGTACAGTACAGTGCTGCTGTACAAGGCACAGGTGCGGCCTCATATGGAGTATTGTTCCCATCTTTGGGCCGGTGAAACTGCCGACCTGCGTAATCCTCTGGACTCCGTACTGAGACGCGCCGTACGAATTGTCGACGATCCCATACAAACAAGCAAGTTAGAACCACTGGCTAACCGAAGGGACTTTGGCTCCCTGTGTGTGTTCTATCGGCTGTACAATGGGGAGTGTTCCGAGGAACTTTTCGATCTGGTGCCCACAGCACAATTCCGCCATCGCACCACCCGCCGTGGGCTGGGTACTCATCCCCACTACGTAGAGCCTCTATTGGTCACCACGCGAGTGTTCGAAAGAACGTTTCTCGCTCGTACGATTCGGATGTGGAATGAGCTCCCAGCCACAGTGTTTCCTTTGGACTATGACATGGGATCGTTCAAGAGGTATATTAGAGGTCACTTTAGAGGCGGGCAACGCATTGGTGACTCATACCGATGAGATGCAACACCGGTTGCTGATGTCCATAGGCGGCGGTGACCACTTTCCATCAGGCTCGCTTGCCTGTTTGTCTGCTGTATAACATAAAAAAAAATACACTAGGAACCTTTATAAAAATAATTCATGACTTTGAATCTCATTAAACTAGCGTAACGTCCCGGCTCGCCACTGAATAATAAAAACCTTCCGGAATAAGTAATATAACTGATGGTGAACTACATCAAAGTCCGTTGCGTGGTTTAGAAGTTATCTGATGTACCCACAGACAGACGTAGAAAGTGACCGTATTTTACACTATAATAGATGACTAGCAGCCGCCCCGGCTTCGCACGGGTACCACTACGGGTACACACACAGGTTACTTTCAAGCAAAAATTATTCGATACCGCACACGACCGCTGCGTAGGGAGCCGACCGCGCGAGTGAGCCGCGCGGCACTTTATTTCTTGACATTGACTCCACTCCCGTACCTTGTGCTGCCTAGATAGCCGAGCGGACTGAACGGCGAACACGCGACTTTTTTCTAATATTCACATGTTTAAACTCGTGATATCTTTCGAATGGAATGTCTGAATTGAATAATTCAAAAAGTTATTTAAAGGTATTGAAGCAGTCGTGAATATGAAGTAATTGATTTTGATATGGATTAATACCAAGGTACAAATAAAGAGCGCTTTTTAGCGGCGGCATTTCTATTAAATTTTGAAAATAAAACAACACTTATTGTGACATAACTATAATAGTTAGACATATACTGTCGCGACACTTTTTGTAGATAATGATGTGTTCTGCAAAGTCGTAGTTGCAGACATCCATCCGATGTAAGGAATTTTTTGGGTATTTTTTTACACCTTGGGTTACATTATTGGAGTTTTATTAATGATCCGTAATTTTTTAGAAAATATAATATAGCCTATGTCACCCGGGGATAGTGCTATGATAGCTTCCCAATGGTGAAAGAATTTTTGATATCGGTCCAGTAGTTTCGAAGCCTATTCAATACAAACAAACAAACATAAAAACAAACCTTTTCTCTTTTAATATTATTATATATACATATATAGTATAGATAAATATATTTCTTCCCACAACGATTCGAAACTTATCTCTATAGTAAGTACAAGCTGTACAATATAAAACCACCTTTCTGACGACATCATCATCACAGCCCATAACAGTCCACTGCAGGACTTCGGGCCTCTCCCACGAAAGGGGAGGTCATTGCCATAATCTCCACGCTTGGCAGGCGGGTTGGAGATCGCAGTGCAGTTGATGTAAACCCAGAAAGATGCTGCTGCCCACCTTTCGGATTTGTCCCTTAGTCGCCTCTTACGACACCCACGGGAAGAGATGGGGTGGTGCTATTCTTTGAGGTGGCGGCACCACACACCACGACGACATATTATAGTCTAAATTGTCTTGACCAATATGAAGTTAATTTTATTTGACCATAACGTTTTCTTATCGCAATTTGAGCCTTGTTGCAGTAATAAATAACTGTTTATTACGCTTTTGTTAGTACATTCTTTCACGTCACGGACAACGCCAGGTCTCATCGGCTGTATGACGACGATAACGGTAAGATGACAGTGGAGTATGGTGGGATGGCATATGTAACAAAATGCTAAACAAATACAAAGATATTCTGATTCCACCACTAACATATATTTTCCAACAATGTTTGGCTGAAGGCGGGTAAGCGTCTTTTCTAAATTTCTGAATTAAGCTCTAGCGAAAGCCTTCGAATTTGGACAGAGGGGTTTCAATGTTGTAAATAATTGACTACGCCAAATTCTACTACCATTGAAAGTAGAACAGATCAAATATAATTAGTTTTCCATGCGTAAATTCAATCCTGATCAAACAATTCCGAAACAGTATGCCCAATATTAATATCAATGTGAAAATTAAATTAAAATTATGACCAACGAGTGTACTTTTACTGAAATTGCAAAGACAATTAAGATTTAATATTTGCGTATAATAATTGATGAAAATCTGACATTGAAATTGCATAATGAAACACTCAACGGCGGAATCCGTAAATTAATATTTTAAGATGTTAAATTGCCTATGAAATTGACGTTTTGTATGGCGAAAATTACGGAAACTGTAATTTTTATACAAACACTTTTTTAAATAACTTGGAAATGGTAAATCCGATAACTTAAAAAATAACTGTCACTTAGAAGGTATAATCTGACAACATTAAGCAAACTAGTACATACCATTTTATTGTAATAACTACCTTCTTCATAAAATTACTCCTGGTTAAAGAGACAAAATTGGCGACCACAGAAATGGAGAAGTATTTTCAAACCCTTAAAAATTTTAAGAAAATAGTTTGTTTTAATTTTAGGGACAAATTAACTAAAATAATTTGATTTTGATACTTATGTTATGTACAATGAAAAATATTTGATCAAATTTACAAGCTGGCCTTTGGACAAACAATGAAACCCTTTTTAAGACTCAGCAGCATCATAAAATAGGTATTTCTTGAATTAGACAAAAAGCATAAAATTATATTTTCTGACGAATTAAATTGTAACTTAATCGGCAACAATTACAACATACTGTATCACGACAACACGAATGAATTGATCTAGTATTAATTATTTACATTCATGACATGACACTTGAGAAGCAAGTGACGTTATGTCCCACTTCAAATAATTGTCAAATTACAATAAGTACATTTTATTTATTGAATTTAAGCTGTCAACTGGCGTGGAATTCTAATGCAATTCAAAAGAGTTTGCAATGTTTAGGGTAGTTCCTAGGCCATGCAACTACATACAGGCTGCTCCTGAGTGATACATTTAAAATCGTTGAATTTTTAGTAAATACTGGACCGATTGTGATGATACTTTACAGTTTTGTTTTAAATACCCTACTCAACTAGTAGTGTTCGACTTTGTCCAGATCGTAAGCGTACTTGGGGAAAAAACGTATATTTCTCACTTTGCCACTCAATATTTACCAACTGCTTTACTTCACGGAGATAAGACGTTATTTATAAATGTTGAAAGAGCCCAGAGAGCCGTTCTGAAGGTTTCTACTTTTCGTCCCTTCCACTACCCAATGGTGTAGCTGTATAAAGCTTGTAATGTTTAAACTGTAATTTATAAGACAATTGTTTATATTACACACTGTACTAAAAAAACACTCTGCTCTTCCATATAGCACGGAAAATGTTTAAAAAGGCGTAATGACATTGTTCGCCCTCAAAATGTAACAAGACATGTGTTCTCATCAAGGTTTTACATATTCCTTAGACCACTTCTCTACAAATGATTAAATAGAAAATTATGTCTGTATTGGAACTGTTGCAGTAGTTGGAAGAAAATTGTTAAAGAAGTGAAGGATTTAACGTGGTTATAATCAATGAAATATCGGATTGTAATAAATACCAAACGTATATTGTAAACTCGAACAACAGAGCGAACAAAAAATGGAGGAGCACAGTAATACGAAATAGAAACATAATAACGTGCTGCCAACATGACAGCGAGCGTTGCCAACATTAGTAACTATGTAATGGTTGCGTTCTCATTTAGTCTAACAAGAAGCTCTCAAAAAGATGGCATATGAAGATATAGTATCAAATATTTTTTAGTTCAGTATAATTTGTAATTGTTTCATGTTAAATAAGACTTGTATTTTTTCATCTTAAACACAGGGTCATCATCATTATCATCTTGGCGTTTAATCCCGGTTGTACTCCCGCGCAACACGCGGGGGCCCGGGGTCCGCCTTCCTGCTCTTCATAGTCTACTTTGCTCGGTCTTCGGCAATCCCCAAACACAGGGTATTCACGCAAATGTGTTAGTTTTAATCACCTTTTAAAAATATTTTTAGATGTTAACTGTAAATGTAAATTCCTTATAATTTAATTAATACATTTTTTTTTTATTCTTTAAAAACCGATACAGTCGCCTTAAATTCCCAGGGTAGCTCCAAGTCTTACACCTGAGATATAATCGCTTGGAGCACTTAAATGCTCAAATACGTTTGAATAAGACAAATAGCAGTTAGTGAGAGCACATGTGGAGGCACTCTGCAATATTAGAAACGTCTTGATGCTAGTGCATTTGGTGCACAAAATTGCTGTTCATTGTAAAGTGTAAATTCATGTAGTGTAATATTAAGGTGAAGTTTTATTTGAAAGTGTTATTATTCGGGAAAAGACTTGAACACTAATAAATAAAAGTATTTCATATTTCCCCCAAACAAAGATCATTTACTATTTTAGACGTCTGTCAAAATTGCGGCATGAGGTAAAAATACCTCAAAAAGCGTATTTCTCTCTGTCGCGGCGTCTGTCTCCCGCCGACGAATAAACAGGGATGTTCTAGGAAGGGTATCTGCATATCTGTGACTTTGTATGCCTGTCTATGGCATCGTAGCTCCCGAACGGATGGACCGATTTGGATGCAGTTCTCTATTTGAAAGTCTGTCTAATAGAGATGGTTCTTAGCTTTGTTTCAGCGCACGCGAGCGATTCAAAAATACTCGAATACTCAAAATAAATATTTTCATTCATTCATTCTTAAGAAAGCGTCGCGTTTTGTAATCTGGGACTCTGCTTTGTAATGTGGCGTATTCTTTTTTTTTTTACATACGGTAGGCAAACAGGCAAGCGGGCCACCTTACGGGAAGTGGTCACCACTGCCTATAGACATTAGCAACACCAAGAGTATCGCCAATGCGTTGCCCACCTCTATAACACGTTGTTCTGGCAGCAAATAGGTAAATAGCCCTTCAGAGCCACGTTTCCTCAAATCCCCACCCCATGGATCACTGGAAACCTTGCTCACCGGCAGAAACACAATGAATACTATTTAAAAGAGTATTGTTTAGCTGCGGTATTCTACTTTAAATATGCCTGCAATATAGTTATTGCACAATAGGTATACAACTCCTAAAGATATTAGTATAAGTAGCAAGATAATTTGATTTATTCTGTGCTATTAATCGGGATCTTTTCTGATACTGAATGTGTCATATTGAATAACAAAATATGAAAATGCACTTATGAGCTCGTACAAACGTACACGATTTCTGCACGATTTGTCCCAAATTTTCAATTTAATGAGGTAATGACAGAAAGCTTAGTTTATTATTTGTAAATAAACTCGTAGCACCGACATAGCCACTGCCCAGTCACCATGTCGCACAGACTTTGATAATAAGTTAATATTTTACTTCACATGTAAATTGTTTTAATAATGAGTATCGAGAAACTTTCAGTGTATCCAAAGACTTCTATATACTAGGGTAAAATCAATGAGTGCATCCTACTTTTTGCGCCATACAGCATAAATACTAATTCAGAATTCCGTTTCTATCATTCGTTTTGCGCGAATTTCATTTGTGATTATCGGGTGCAATGCAAAACTCACATGATACATTCTTTAAGATAACGGCTGATGGATTCTCCAGCCGATATCGCCCTCTCTGTTTAATTAGAAATCTCTAACGAGGATACAAATCTGTTTTATGCAATATGGCTAGCTAACACGCAAACTGGCTCCTTGATGGAAAGTGGTCACCGCTGCCTGTAGAAATCACGGAAGTTTAAAATGAGTAAAACTCAATAAATAACTTATGTGACAATGCTTTTAGTCGAATTGATAATCTCGTCTGAGTTTCCGAAAGTTAAATCTCGTCTAAAACTTATTCGAAAATCCAATTGCTTCTTCGGTCGGCTAGAAATTATTTATTGGTAGCCATACACGTACAATGTGACATACTCATTAATCTATCACCGCACACCCCAAACTACTGTACTGCATGCATGACTGTTTGGCATGCGTTGAGAGTTTTTTTTTATTGCATATTTTATTATGGATGGAAGTTTGTATATAAATTTTAGTTGTTAAATCGGTGTCGAGTTATTTTTTTTATTCAAAAGTTGATTTACTAATTAAAATAAATAGTTATTGCAATCAATATTATTAGACCTAACAAAAACTAACAAAAAGGATTCCGGTATGCAAAGACGTCTATATACTAGCTTACCGTTATGAGTCTAGAAGCAAATCGTATTAATTTTTGGTAACCAATGTTCTCTTACTAATTTGACCCCGCTGAATCCAAACACACCGATTACCAACCCTTCTCCTTCACCCTCTTTTCCTCACCGTGGTTTTTTTTTTCATTTTAAAGTGTAACGGTTACAGATAGGAGAAATTATCAATGAAGAAATTAGTCTACATTAAATTATCTAAACATCAATGCTAAATTTATATCGATGTGGTAAGTACTTTTACAAAAATTATGTCGAATGTCCATATTGTGCCTACTCCAGTGACAGTTGAAGGCACTCCAGTTGAAGTTGTTGACGACTATACATACCTAGGACAAATAGTCCAGCTAGGTAGGTCCAATTTCAAGAAAGAGGTCAATCGACGAATCCAACTCGGTTGGGCAGCGTTCGGGAAGCTACGCCATATATTTTCGTCCCAATTACCGCAGTGTCTCAAGACGAAGGTCTTTGACCAATGTGTGTTGCCAGTGATGACTTACGGAACTGAAACGTGGCCGCTCACTGTGGGCCTTATAAGAAAGCTCACTGTTACCCAAAGGGCAATGGAAAGGGCTCGGAGTCTCGTTGCGTGATCGAATCAGAAATGAGGAGATCCAAGCGAACCAAGGTCACCGACATAGCTCTAAGGTTTGCCAGACTGAAGTGGCAGTGGGCAGGGCACATAGCTCGAAGAACAGGTGGCCGATGGGGCAGCAAAGTTCTCGAGTGGCGACACGTACCGGAAGACGCAGCGTGGGTAGGCTTCTCACAAGGTGGACCGCAGGATAAGGATCGCAGGTACCAGCTGGATGCCGAAAGCACAGGACCGGCCTTTGTGGAGATCTCTGGGGTTCCGCACAGGACCGGCCTTTAAGGAGATCTCTGGGGGAGGCCTATGCCAAGCAGTGCTGATATGGCGATGAAGTACTTTTTAAATACAGCGTTACAAATTGCATAAAAAGTGAAATAATAGGTTTTCTTTATTTTTGTTCTCAATTAGTAAGAAAAACAAAAGCTGTTACGAGAAAGTCGCCTTTAGACATTGTAAAGCAATAATGAATTTACCTTCAAAACGAGATCTAATTCATAAGTGTCTATATAATTAATGGTTCTCAATGCTACAGTTTACCGCACGGAGGTGTTTTTGCGCGGTCCATTTCGCCCGCGATAAAAAAAATTCACCTTGGCGTTATGGCTCGGCCCGACGGCCCGACGTCCACCATGCCATGATCTAGGATTTGGCGGATCAGATAATTACTGTGGTCAACCTAGATGAGCTAGTCAGGTTCCCCTGTTAACAAGGCACGGAGGTCAGGTCCACTGTAATCTGACCTGCCAAATCCTGGACCCCTGAGACTCTTATGCCTTCTTTCTTTGTAATGTGTCTACTTAATAATAATTATCTTGTCTTCGTCCTCGAGATTTAACCATGTAGTAGCCCCGCTACGTCAACCAACTCGCACAAGTATTTAGAGGAAAAGAGACTAAAATGTATTGGTGTCTCTTTCTCCCCCATTTCTCTGGTCCCTGAGATTCGCATGTTCATTCTTGTCCGTGCGCGCGCGACAACCGCACAGGTGTTCAACGAACCTAAGTTCGATAGTGACGTTTTTTTACGTACGAATTTTCGTGGAATTTTCCACTATAAAATGCCGAAAAGAAGTCACGACGAAACAAAAGAAGAACGGTGGGCGAGAAAGATGAAGAAATACGAGCTCAAATTGGACGAGCGTCGACGGCATCGCAGTCAAAGGATTATTTATTCAAGTGATAAAGATGATGTGCAACCTGAAGGTTATTATGCTAAATTATGTACTTAATCCACTCTTGCTGTATTCTTCGAGTGTGGCATTATTCGTTACCTACTGGTACCAACATTTATAAACCTCGTTGTATTCTTCAAGGATAATTTTTTTGCTAGTATTTGCTAGCAACATTATTTACCAAGATAATTCGCTTGGGACGCATATTATGCGATCAAATAAAGATGTTCTGAGTTAGTAAGGTACCAAGTACTTACGTATAACATTTTATTTGTAACTACTACTCATTTTAATTTTTTTGTTACCTACCTTCAATGTGACATTTACGTAAAAGAAGGCTTATTTCGCTTCCAGAACATCTGGAATCCATACAGAACGAGCCGGAGGTTGTAGAAATTGTCCAACCCTCCGAGCCGCCTAAAAACGACGAGCCCCCTGCGGATACCCCTCAAAATGAGAATTTTGACGCCGAACTTCTAAAAAGCCTGGGTGTTATTGAAGAAGAGGCTGAAGAATACGGTGACAATCTGCAAGAAGATGTGGCGAAACGTTTTCAAAATGTTTTATTAAAAGGGCTCAAAAAAGAAAATAAAGAAGAACTTATAAAGAAGTATCCATTCCCAAAAAACGTTCCTCTGGCAAAAGGCCCTGCTCTGAATCCAGAGATCGGCGCCATGCTAGTTGAGTCCTGCAGGCTCAGAGACAAACGTTTGCTTGCCAAGCAAGATCAACTTGGTCGGGCTCTTACGGCCGTAGGAAACGCAATGACGTCCTTGTTACGTAAAAATCCAGATTTGTCGGCGGCAGTCAAAACACTAAATGAAGCTGGGAAATTAATCGCCGATTCTCATTTCGCAGAAACAGATACTCGCCGGTCAGTTATTATACCCTTGGTCGATAAGCCATTAATTGATTCATTTAAGGATAGAAAGAGAGATAGCTATTTATTCGGTGATAACCTAGGCGAGCTAGTTAAAAGTTCCAGAGGGATAAAGAAAACCGGGCAATTAATACAGGCAACTGCTTCGACGAGCTCCAATACTTCCAATTTAAACTGGAAAGGCCCACCGAGTCGAGCGCGCCAGCAGCAGCGCAGCGGCCAAGCATACCCGCAGCGGTTCGGTGGGCAGCGAGCGACGTACCCCAACCGCCGCCGGCCCGCTCCCGCCCCTGCGGCCGCGCGCCGCCCGCCGCCGCCTCCGCCGCCAGCGAGGCGCCAGCCTGCGCAGACACAGCGCGCCCCTGCCGCCCGTCCGTAGACACGGAATCACCTCCGCAGGTACATGCTGGACGCTTAAAATATTATCTAGACGCATGGCGGTCTATCACTGATGATAATTTTATTTTAAATACCGTGTCAGGTTATTTAATTCCCTTTACGACTTTGCCTCAACAACAGCCGCGCGAGTATCCAAAGCGTTGTTTTAACAAGCGCGAGTCTATTGAAATAAAAAATGAGTTAGATCGTTTGTTACAAATTAAAGCCATAAAGAAATGTAATCCCTTGAAAGGACAATACATTTCAGATATATTCTTAATTCCAAAAAATGACGGAAGTAAACGTTTTATACTAAACCTTAAAAAGTTGAATAAATTTGTATATTCTCAACATTTTAAGATGGAAGACATTAGAACTGCTACTAGGCTTATGAGTAAAAACTGTTTTATGTCCACCGTTGATCTTAAGGAAGCTTACTTTTTACTTCCAATTCATGAGAGTCATAGGAAATTCCTACGATTTTATTTTGACGAAAATCTTTATGAATTCACTGTTTTACCATTCGGCCTATGTTCAGCGCCCTATATTTTTACTAAAATATTACAACCGGTAATGACACAATTACGCTCGCAAGGCTTTAGATCCATTCGGTATCTGGATGATCTTTGCTTATTAGGTGATACGGAAAGTGAATGTTTAGAAAACCTGAATAAAACAATAGTATGTTTAACAACATTAGGCTTTATTATAAATAGTAAAAAAAGTAATTTCATTCCAAGTACAACGTGTATTTTTTTAGGTTTTGTATTAAATTCTAAAACAATGACTTTGGAATTACCTAAACACAAAAGACTTACTCTTTTACAGCGTGTTAATATTTTATTATCAATGAAAACTATTCGCATAAGAGAATTTGCTCAGTTTCTAGGCTCGCTTACCGCAGCATGCCCTGCAGTCGCTTATGGCTGGCTGTATACAAAGTCGCTGGAAAGAGCCAAGTTTTTGGCATTACTTAGTAACAAAGATAATTATGATGCATTCATGAAGATTCCAGATAGTTTACATAGTGATTTGAAATGGTGGAGATGTAATCTCTTGTCAGCGGTTAACCATATCAAGCAATATAATTACGAATTAGAGATTTATACTGACGCTTCTACCACTGGTTGGGGCGCTGCGTGTAATGGGGAGAAAACTGGAGGTAGCTGGACTAATAACGAAAGCTCAAATCACATTAACTATCTAGAGCTGCTAGCAGTCTATTTCGGATTGAAGTCATTTGCCTATAATAAGAAAGACTGTGATATTCTTCTTCGAGTGGATAACACTACGGCGATAGCATATGTTAACAGGATGGGCGGGGTTCAGTACCCTCACTTAAACTATGTGGCTAATATGATTTGGAAATGGTGTGAAGAAAGGAGAATCTTTGTGTTCGCGTCCTATATAAAATCTTCGTTAAATATCGAAGCTGACGGCGAGTCGCGTAAACTAAATGTTGATACGGAATGGGAGCTAGGTAGATACGCGTTCTCAAAAATAGTAACTACTTTTGGATCGCCACACATTGACCTCTTTGCTACTAGAGTTAATGCAAAGTCTTCTAGATACATATCGTGGAAGAGAGACCCGTATGCGGAGAATATTGATGCCTTTACAGTGAATTGGGCCTTCTGCTTCTTCTACGCTTTCCCGCCATTTGCTTTAATTCTTAAATGCCTAAATAAAATCATTAGTGATGGTGCTACTGGTATACTTGTTGTACCCCAGTGGCCATCACAGCCATGGTACCCACTTTTTAAATCACTGTCAGTGAGGCAAATTGTCATTTTCTCGCCTGATGAAGATCTCCTGTCCTGTCCTTTTAGATCGACACACCCGCTACATCGGCAACTTTCCTTGGCGGCGAGTGTGCTATCCGGGAAGGCTTTATTAGACAAGGCATCCCGGAATCGGCTTTAAATGTAATGCTTGCCTCGATCTCTCAGAGTACGAAATTACAGTACTCCTCGAGCCTTAAGCAATGGTGGGCCTATTGTACCCGTAATAATTGTGATTTTTATATTGTTACAGTTAATTCATTATTAGATTTTCTTAGTATGTGTTTCCAATCAGGCTCGTCATATGGCACCTTAAACAACCATAGATCAGCAATTTCCTTAATATCAAATAATCATATTGGCCAAGATGACCGCATTAGGCGGTTCTTCACTTGGAATCCTAGCATTGTTTTAGACTACTTGGGAAATTTGTCAAATGATACGATTAATTTAGAAAAATTAAGCAAAAAGTTAGTAATGCTACTTGCCTTGGCGTCGCAAACTATAACACTGATTAAAATATCTAATATAGTTTTTTATTCTGACAAAGTTGTCATTACAATATCAGATCTGGTTAAAACTTCGGGCATTGGGCGTGCTCAGCCTGTTTTTAATTTACCATATTATGCAGAACGGCCTAGTGTGTGTCCAGTAGCTACCTTGCAAGCGTATTTGACAATGTCATCTTCAATTAGATTAAATAATGAAGACAATTTGTTTCTAACCTTTAGAAAGCCTCATAAAGCTGCGTCGTCGCAGACCATAGGACGTTGGTTAAAACAAACCTTGCAAGACAGTGGCATCGATACAACTGTATTTGGGGCTCATAGCACCCGACACGCTTCGACGTCAGCAGCGTCTCGCGCTGGCGTTAGCGTAGACGTGATTAGACGCACTGCAGGTTGGGCTAACCAATCAGCAGCGTTCGCAAATTTTTATAACAGACCAATTGTTGAGTCCAGGTCCAATCTATTATTGTAGTCTGTGTAATTGTGTAAATATTTTTTTTTTGTAATTCCAATGTATAACTTAAAAATACACAACGCTGTGATTTTTTATATGTTTGTGTTATTTATTAATTGCAACATTGATGATATTCTCTGAACATCTACATGGTTAAATCTCGAGGACGAAGACAAGATAATCAGATGATCAAACGAACTTACCTGAAGTGAAGTTCGATCTTGATTATCTTGTCTTCGTCGGAGAGATTTAAGGTCCCTCCCTACCCTTAACACTGTAGCCCATAGAATCAATGTTGATATGGGTTGTCTTTGCTCTAAAATAATGAACATGCGAATCTCAGGGACCAGAGAAATGGGGGAGAAAGAGACAGCAATACATTTTAGTCTCTTTTCCTCTAAATACTTGTGCGAGTTGGTTGACGTAGCGGGGCTACTACATTAGTGGTCGAGCTACGTAAAAAAAAACCGCAAATCGATGTACAGGATAGCCGTTTGGTACACGGGTACTTTACGTTAAAACAATCATTTTGACCGGTAGTTCCTAAAAATATTCCCAGGGGGGGGCCAGTAATATTGACATTAATTTTTAATATGGGAATCGAAATTTTTTTTTTCGGAATCCTATCGTGTTTGGTATTAAATGAAAGGGCATCATAAGCCGGTTCTAAAAATATACTACACCAATAACTTTCAGCCACCTGTTTTCTTAAAATCCAAGAAATATTTTCAAAACATACCAAGTTTGGACTCCTCCAGGTAGGAGACGGATTAGTAAATTTTTATAAAATATACGCCAAATGACTCTTAATATGCCCATATCCAAAGACAAAAAGGCGATTTAAAAAATATTTTAATTTACTAATTTTAAAATATTTTTTTCTTTATTAAAAAGTTGAGATTTAGTTTTTTTTGAATCATATCGAACTGTACTGCACTTTACTATTGTTAATCTATGTTAAATTGATATTAATACGTTTCCCCCCCACCCCCCCTTCTCCTCCTGCACCTGAGAGGATTTTCCTGCACCTGAGAGGAAATCAAATTCGCTTAGGTGCAGAGTGAGGAGTGCGGAGGGAGAGAGGAAAGGGGGAGGGGGAGATAGAAACCGTAAGAGCATTATTTTACATAGATAATAGCATAAAACACAATAATAATAGTACAGTACAGTAGAGTTCGATAAGTTTAAAAAAGTACTAAATCTCAACTTTTTAATAAAGAAAAAAATATTTTAAAATTAGTAAATTAAAATATTTTTTAAATCGCCTTTTTGTCGTTGGATATGGGTATATTTAGAGACATTTGGCGTATGTTATACAAAAATTTACTAATCCGTCTCCTACCTGGAGGAGTCCAAACTTGGTATGTTTTGAAAATATTTCGTGGATTTTTAGAAAACGGGTGGCCGAATGGTATTGGTGTAGTATATTTTTAGAACCGGCTCATGATGCCCTTTCATTTGATACCAAACACGATAGGAATCTGAGAAAAAAAAATTCAAATCCCATATAAAAAATTAATATCGATATTACTGCTCCCCCCCTGGGAATATTTTTAGGAACTACCGGTCAAAATGATTGTTTAAACCTAAAGTACTCGTATACCAAACGGCTATCCTGTACATCGATTTGCGGTTTTTTGCCAATATTTGCTGTGTACACCGTCCACTACATGGTTAAATCTCTCCGACGAAGACAAGATAATCAAGATCGAACTTCACTTCAGGTAAGTTCGTTTGATCATCTGATAATTGAAGTAAATCCTGAGCTAAACAAGCCATTTCATTTCCAAGATTACAGGCTTGACGTCTGGCTTTATCGAGAGCGGTTGCCTCTTTGTTCCTATTCTAATATATTATGGAGAGTGCTCTTAGGAATTCCTCGAACTGATACCTGTAGAATTTCAAAACCGTAAGTAATTACCTGGAATAATGCCGTAATCCGTAACACCTGGGTGCCGGTCCACCACTATACGGTTTTTTACGAAACTTGCTACCTCATATGATTACGTTTTGGAACGAGCTTCCTGTATCAATGTTTCCATTACCCGACATTTAATTCTACGCAAAAGCCTGTACGCATCTCAAAGACCGGTAACCGGATGATGCCTAAACTCAAAAAAAAATCCATCACCAAAAATTCCCTACTAGCTCGTTTGTATCCCTCGATTATAAAGGGTCTTTCAAATAGAGCGGGTCGATGTTAATAATCTGTAACGGCCATTTTGTTTTGGCGGCATCTGTCAAATCTATTTTTTCTTATTCAGTCACTGATGCCAAATAACCATAGCAAGTTACACGGTTGAGCAGCATGTGCAAATGATAAAACTTTATTATCAAAATGAGTGTTCGTTATCGCAAACGTTGCGCGCATTGCGCCCATTTTACGGCAGACGCGGTGGCCCTTCAAAGTCTACCCTCCAACGATTGGTGACCAAATTTGAGACGACCGGTTCGGTAAACAACCAACCAACACCTTTACGTCAAAGGAACGCCAGATCGGCCGAGAACATCGCCGCTGTTCGTGAGAGTGTTCAGGAGACTCCGAGGCAGTCGATTTCTCGCCGTGCACAAGAACTCGGCCTTTCGCAGACTTCAACCTGGAGAATTTTGCGTCGGGACTTGGGCCTGCATCCGTACAAGATCCAACTAACCCAAGAGCTCAAAGTTAATGACCATAGACAACGCCGTGTGTTCGCTGAATGGGCATCAGAACGCTTGGAAGAGGACCCCGATTTTAGCCGAAAAATACTCTAGCGACGAGGCACATTTTTGGATGAATGGTTTTGTTAATAAGCAAAATTGCCGTATATGGGATGACCACAACCCACATGAGGTTCACCAGGTAGCAATGCATCCACAAAAAGTTACTGTTTGGTGCGGATTTTGGTCTGGCGGCGTCATTGGTCCGTACTTCTTCGAAAACGACGTTGGCGAGGCCATCATCGTCAACGGTGAGCGCTACAGATCAATGATAAACAATTTCTTTTGGCTTGAATTGAACAATATGGGCGTGAACGATATGTGGTTCCAGCAAGATGGCGCTGCTTGCCACACAGCGAACGACACAATGGAGATTCTGCATGAACGGTTTGATGGTAGGGTTATCTCTCGCAGAGGTGACGTGAATTGGCCCCCAAGATCGTGTGATTTGACTCCGCTAGACTTTTTCTTGTGGGGTTTTCTGAAGTCGCAGGTCTATGCCAATAAGCCACAATCGACCGTTGCCCTGAAAACCAACATAACGCAGGCCATCGCTCAGATTCAGCCGGATCTATGCAGCAGAGTCATTAAAAATTGGACCTCTCGGATTCGTGCCACCATACGAAGCCGCGGCGGACATTTGAAGGATGTCATATTCCATCCGTAATGGCATAAATGGGCCTTACAAATAAAAAATAAATTTCGTTAATATCTTGCACACATCTTGTTTTATTCAATTTAAACATCGACCCGTCCTTGTTGAAAGACCCTTTATAAAACCTGTATCCAACAGAATCATATCATCTCAAACAGCTGCTCCACCATAAACTTTAGTGCCGCGCAAAGCTGGCTGCAACAAAAAGTGTCTAGGGTAACTCAAAAACTGTCATAAGCGCGGCTATGTGGAGAACGAATTGTACGCGAACGAGTGAATGAGATAACTGACCATTTGTCACTGTCCGGCTTAAGTTTCGGGGTGGCTCCCTCACCTCAAGGGGCGAGACGACGTGACAAATTGCCTGCACAAGGCGACTGCAATTTTGGATCCGAGAAAGTTTTCTTTGCCAGTTAAAATTGGCTGCGTCCATCTCATGGAAATGGGAATTTTAATAAAGATGCTTCTTAAACACCTAAGTAGTAGTACTTATTTTAGAGAGCCTTACCAATTAATACGATTACTACTAAGACTTTAACAATATTTGAGCGGTGTATGTCAGATTCTAACTTCAATCTAATTTATCCGATCGAATAAAAGTCAATTGAGCTTAAAAATCGCTTTCTTGCTGTCAAGTCAAGTGTGACCGATATGTATATAAAAATACTATATAAAAGTATTTGATACTTGATTCTAATTCTAGCGGTATATGTGTCAATCAGAATCCGCTATTCTACTGGGAAAGCACTTTTAGATTTACTGAAAACGGTGGCTTACCAGATTTCGAAATTAAATATTAAACTAAAGTGTTTTAGCCAGAATGACGTAATCGTGTTACGAAAAGTTACTGGTCATAGACTTCCACTTTCATAGAGCTTTACTTCATCATTACGTACACAGGTGTTCGACCCAGTTCCTGTAATCCGATTGAAATTGAATTTTGCTTAAACATGAGGTGCGGCGAACAAAACATTATAATTATATGAAGTTAAATTTAACAAGTGCAGTAAATCTCTAATGGTTTCGATGAAAAACGATATAATAATGTTGTAATTACGCTGTTTTGATCGTAACAACGAACTTTGGATGCAATTTTCTCTCAATTTAAGACCGTTTTGAAATACCATATATTAGCATAACTTAGCCGTGTCCTTGAAATATATACCTACGGCTAGACGAAGCGTTAGGGTTGGTGCCTACAAAATGTACAGACGTTTGTAGTATAATGACAAGTTTGAATGGATGACGTTATACCAAGAAGGCAGAGAAATTCCCGGCCTTAAATAGCAGTCTTATGAAACAGTGTTAGTACATTTTTAAAGTCTAGCCAAGTTTAAGACGAATTTCCATCATTGTCGCCTATTAAAAATAATAATCATGTTGACGTTAATTACCCGGTTTTGCTCTCGCGCGAGCTCGGGGTCCGCCTTGACCTTGATCCAGAATTTGGCAGGTCAGGTAATTAGAGTGGACCAACTGCCATCTAACCTCGGTGACCCCGTTATCATTGGAACCTGACCAGATTGGATCATGATATACAGTTGCCTGAATGTGCAGGCTTCATCACGCTGTTTTCCCTCACCGTAAGAGCATCGGTTAATGTTTTACAAATAATCCTGTATAACACATGAATTTTATTCATGTATTTAAACCCTCAACGCTGACTCCTCATGTCCGATCAGATTTCCCATGGGCCTTAGCTCCCCAAGAAATGCTGGAGTTTATTGAATTTATGCGGACACTAGTTCCCTTGCCTGCTTTATACTGACTGGGTCTAGGGGTACAGTGCGTTGGGCAAGTAGTGGATTAAGTTGTTTTGGCACATGCCCGTATTTTTTACTGCATTTGTAGGCCTTATCACTAGTGCCGTACACAAACCCCTGACGATGACGCTGTTTAAATCATCTATAATAGATGTTTAAGGCCAATGATGATGATGATGAGGACCTAACAATAGTATATAAAAAAACGCTGTCCGCGTCTGACTGTGTATCCGCTAACTACTTCTAAACTATGCAAAGGATTGATTGATCAGATTGATTCATCAGTTAGAGAATTTCTTCTTAATTTTTTTTTAAGATTCTTCCTTCACTGGACAATATTAAGTATCATGAGTATTATACAAAAATATTGATTTTAACAATAGATCTTTACAAATTAACATACCTAATAATGTAACAAAACTACTGTAATAGCACTAGTCACAACCTACCACAAGTATGAAAGAGATAGGTAGATTTGGGGGACAAAGGGAATGATCACGTTCTCTCACCACTATAGGCAGGTATCTATTTTTATAATTTAAACAGTTATACATTCGCAATGAAAAGCCGTTATTATTAAAAAAATTGGGACCGTTAGAAATATCCAGTTATTTCACTACTACCAGCATTTATCAATCAGAATATAGTACCTATTCAGTACCAGCGAAACAAGTACGTACCTAATTGAAATCAAATTACGACAGTTGCACCACTGGTTCTCCAAGCAGCAAGAACACAAAACTCTGCTGGGAATAACGTTATGTTTCTAAGATTTTAATGCGACTGCAGTTCTCGGAACAAACCTCGGGGGAGTAGCGAAATAAATTCTAAGATGCTCGCCCCCTTCGAGAGAAACATGCTTGGCTTCGTAGCATTGAATCTTATTCCGAAGTTGTGTTTCCACAACAGAAGGTCAAACGATTAAAACTACATTGAGAATAAATAATGATAATAATAATATAATCTTTATTTCAGGCAACAAGTAAACTTAACTAGGCCACCGAAGGACGAAACGCTTTTAAAAAAAATTAATGGAAATCTTTGTATGGCAACGTCATTCATAAAAATCATAACAAATAATTTGATTACTGTATGATTCTTTATTTCCGTGAGTTATAAAAATATTATTGGATAATAGGCAAAACAATTCAAATGGAAATGCGGAAGATAAATTTCAGCATGTATAATTATTCAGACAAACTAAAAGTACTAGTTCAAGATAATAGTGACCAAATAATGTTTACAAGAAGGACTGACAAGGACAGATTATCCCCAGATTATTATAGCGACGCTGGGACGGTGTTCACCAGACTTCATCGGTGCGCTAAAAACCTACACATCACAACCCATAACAGTCCACTGCAAGACTTAGGGCCTCTCCCATGAAAGGGGAGGTTATCACCATAATTTCCACGCTTGGCAGGCGGGTTGGAGATCGCAGTATTATAAATATAACTATAGAAAACCCTGCTGCCCATTTTCCAGCCTACATAGACTTAGATCTTTTGCCTCAAAAACATTGGTCGCCTTGTACGATACCCATGAGTGTAAGGGGTTGGTGCTATTCAACTACTAACGAAAAAACCTACATCACTAACAAAAAACAACTCAATAAAACTATCAAACAGATAAATAACAATCGTATCTCCAACTGAGCCCGCACTACTTCATTAATCAAACAAGCGCGGTCAATATTATAGTTCGCAACAGCAATAAATACGTGGTGAACACTCAACAACGATAGGCGTCAGAGGAAATATCCAGCTCCCCAACTAGCAACTTACCGCATCCCTTAAAACATCGGCAAAGTCGATAGCTAAGTTTAGCTAACATGAGAGGATACCGAATGGCACGTTGCCGGAATGGTAAGAGATGTGGGGGGTAGGGGGAAGGGGGGGTATTACCCTCGTTCACATCAGGGGCACGTATTATTCGCGAGTTTGTCGCAGCAACTTCGTTGCCGACAAAGACTGGTAAAGGTAATACTGTGGCGTGGAAAAGGGGCACGGAGCGGTTATAGGACCGCATACATCTGACAGGAATGCTTTGGTAACAGCGCTTCGTAATTCGGGCGCGGATTTTTTATTTGAGGTGGATTGTTTTTGGCGTATAGTATTTGAGGTAAGTATCTGATTACTGCTTATTATACACGGTAGTTACAATGTGAAAGTATTAGTTTTATATAAGTTCTTCGAAAACATTGAAGGCAAAGATGGCGGAAAGAGAGGAAGAGGAAGAACAAGTTTAGAATAATGGAAGGACGGGAAGGTAAAAGTGATCGCCGGGGATTATTGATAGACAGGAAAGAGGAGTCTTCATCAATAGCTTCATAGATGATGATGATGATGATTTGAATCCATTAGCGTAGCAGACCAAAGTACTCGAGATCCACGACGTTTTAACCCACATGTGAAACAAAATGAAGCGTAAACACAACACACAATTACAATCATGCCCCATTGCGGTACACAGATTGACGGTCCACCTGATGTAAAACGACCACCGTCGTGGAGGACATCTGCAACTCAAGGGGAGTAGATGCTGTGCCGACCTTTGAGGTACCTGTAGACATGACTTTTAAAGAACCCATGTTGTAGTGCATAGGAAAGACTTTGGAAAGGAGTTCTTGCATGTGCGCGGTAAAACGGCTCGCCCATATGTTAGTTGGATGCCAGGCATTTAGATGGTGTGGATGAAATCTATCCCATCGTCGGCGGAAAAGTTACAAAAGTGAAAAGTGGCACAAAGTTAAACAGTTCTTCGGAACATTCCCCGTTTGTACAGATGGTAGAGAACACACAGAGAGCCAACGTCTTTCCGGAGGCTTATGGGAGGTAGACCACATGTTAGAAGACAATACGAAAAGCCCGGTGTTGGATGGAATTAAGTTGAGGGGGTTAGTATTGGGGTGTACCAGCCCATAGGTGGGAGCAGTACTCCACATGGGGACGCAATGTGCTTTGTACAGTAAAAGTCGATGCCCCGGTGTGAAGCACTGTTTGGCTTTATATTTGTTAAGGACCTCAAGTATTTTTAAGCCAGCTTCGTGCCTGAAATGATTGTATTACTTCCTTTTAGGAAGTGCTCGAATATTTTAGTTGAGATAGGTTTAATAAACGTCAAATAACTTTTATGTTTATACGACGGTAAGTCTTTTAGAGTTTTTCGTCATCCATGTTGAAATTATGACACGTGAGCTAGTAGATAAATATGATATAGAAGGAACACGTATCTCTTACAATGTTGTCTCTAACGTTTTGAAGATTCCATTTTTATGTGTCAATACAACGCAAGTTAAGTGCTGTATTTCTCCGATACCGACTATCGATCATAATCATCCATCTTTCTGTGTGTTATCTACGGTTGTAGAAACAGGGTTAAAAAATATTATCATCTTGGCGTTAATGTCCCGGTTGTGCTCTCGCACATGACAACCCAGGGTCTGCCTTGACCTTGATCCAGGACTTGGCAGATCAGTTAATTGTAATAGAGCAACTGCCGTCTGACCTCCGTCATCCTGCTACCAGGGGTACCTGACCAGTTGGATTATGGTTACACGTTCAGTCGTCCGAATGTGCAGGTTAATCGCGATATTTTCGGTCACCCTAAGAGCATCGGTTAGCATTAAACTAATGTATATAACTCAGAAAAGAGTCATTGGTACCTGTCCTCAGTGGGATTCGAACCCGGTACCACTCGCTTGCGAGTCGGATACCTTAACCACTCGGCCACCGAAGCTACAGGGCTGATTGGCTATATAGGGGCACATGTTACAATGTTTAACACCGTTAGGTATGGAGTTGTTTTTGTATTTAACCATCGCACGGTGTAGAAAACTGGGTGAAGTGTGAGCAAAAAGAGTAGGAAAGTGAACCCTGGCAGAAGCCTCGATAGACGGCTACGTTGCTGATGATGATAGATAATAATAACAAACCATAATCTTTGTTACAGAATCACGAGCGTGTACATGCCCGAGGCGTCTGCGTGATAAAGTCCACCCTGCCATATCACAAACAAATAAAACGTAGAATAAGGTTGGTTTATCTACACTCATAGTGTAATGTTCCAATTTCATATTCGAAAACAGTCATTTTAGAATACCTACACTTTTTTCACGCCAGTCTATAACATTTTAAATATTACTTTATGATACAGCATTTCCCATACTATTTTCATTACAGCTGTATCGAAAAATAACTTTTTAATCATTATGCAACACTTTACTTTTTTAAAGTTTTGTCGGTTAGGCGAGACACGGCGAAATGTAGGTTGAATACCTAAATGTCTTTGACTAAATGTGTTTATATTTGTGTGTTATTATTTTCCCGCTAAACAGAATATTTTTTCTAATTGTTGTAATTTTGTTTGTGAATGTTTTTTTTTGTTTGAAACAAATAAATAGATAAATGTGAAAGTAGTGAAGTTAATTTCCCGCCGCTTGATATCCTCGACGCGTAGGTACAACAGAACTGTCTCGCAGCTTACTTCCAGCAAAGTTGAGTAAATTATAGGTACGATTTTTAACATAAAAATATGAGTGTAGATAAATTAGTGTATGGAGTTGCATATAATTAGGTACTAAAACACTCGTGTCAAACTATTAAGCACTGCTCAAGCAGGGGTCCCTGACTTTTTTGCAATACTAGGTAGTAGGATTGCTTCCATGTGGCAGAGGATGCGTGACAGGTAACGAATTATTGAAACTAATCGCGTGTGACTGTAGGAGACAGTTCTATAGGCATTGGCTTAGCGTGCACCAGAATGCGAACAAAAAATGACAAAAAGACTGTAGGTATATATATTGTGCCTACTCAATAACTTAATAATATAATATTAATAATATTATTTTATTTTATTTATTGTTATATTTAGTTTTAAGCTATATATTGTATTTTTATATGGGATTTTCCTGAAATAAAGAAATTATTATTATCATGAAATTAAATTATTTTTCTTCCCGTTCAAGGGAGGACACCCCTCGGCCGAGGAGACCAAACGGCCGGGGGGGTCAGGGCGAGAGAGAGAGGAATCGGCGGACAATTCTCGCATTATCCAGCAAGGAGCCTCGCTACAACTGGTCCTGATGGACTCAAATCTAACCTCTTCAGATGGCCACGAAGAGAAGTTTGAACCAGACCGTTTGTTGAAACTACGACTGGAATGATGTCAGTGGACGTCACTTGCCACATATCGGTAACCTCGTGCGCCAGATTCAGATATTTAATTCTTTTGTCTCATTCGTCTTTGACAAGGTTCTCATCGAAAGTTATTATTATTATTATCGCCAGAAGACGCCCACTGCTGGGCATAGCCCTCCCCCAGCGATCTCCACAAAGGTCGGTCCTGCGCTTTCCGCATCCAGCTGGCACCTGCGATCCTTACCAGGTCGTCGGTCCACCTTGTAGGAGGCCTACCCACGCTGCGTCTTCCGGTACGTGGTCGCCACTCGAGAACTTTACTGCCCCATTGGCCATCTGTTATTCAGCTATGTGACCTGCCCACTGCCACTTTAGTCTGGCAATCCTTAGAGCTATGTCGGTGGGCTTAGTTCGCTTGTGGATCCCCTCATTTCTGATTCGATCGCGCAAAGAAACTCCGAGCATAGCTCTTCCATTGCCCTTTGGGTAACAGTGAGCTTTCAAAACATACACACAACCGAGACATGACGCCAAGATGGTTATGAGGTATATAATAATGGGAGTAAAAGTGTGGAGCGCTGAAAATAACTGATTACAGACCAACCATCCCCTCACAAGTGTCGCACATAGGACGAGCGATATCATAAAAATATCTCGTTGAACAGAATATTAATCAATATAATAAAAAAAGTATTAATTTATTATGCCTACAAGACTATGCGAATCAAGACTAGGTAACTATATGGACCTTAGCCTTCCTTATTGAGAGAAAATGAACAAAAAAGGACCGCCATACAGGTTGCTAACTTAAAGCTTTTAACCCCAATTTTAGGGCGGAAATGTGCACAATAGGGCTTTTTCGGGATCGAAAATAAAGAGAGAGAGAGTGGAGTAGAGTGGAATAGACAAAACACGAATGGGAAAATACTTATTCGGTAACAGGAGACGAAACTAGTGGTACTGCAAAATGTTCTAACCATGGTTATACTACTGCTTGTAGAAATTAATATACCTATGTATGTCAATCATAGCTACAAACACAACAAATAGTGTTTTAGTGTGCCGTACTAAAGCAAGGTACATGTCTATAGTTACGCTTTCAGACGCTGTCGCTATACAAACACATGCCCACAATTGAATATTAAGACAATACATGTTGTAATTTGAAGCCTAATATCCTGTACCAGTTTACATCGTAATATGATTGACCCATTCTTGCTATAACATGTAAATCGACGAAGCTTATGCAGATGTTTGTGAGACCCGTGTAATGATGCCTACCTGGGACAATAGGTCCAGTTAGGTAGATTTATTGGTTGGGTAGCTTTCGGGAAAGTATTGTTTCTAGTCATAGTGATTAGGTCCGGAACAGAGACGTGGTGCCTCGCTGAGGGCCTCATATAAGGTTCAGATTTACTCAACGAGAGATGTTTCTATTCTCGAAGTTTCTCTACGTGATAGGATAAGATATGAAGATATTTGAGGCAGAGCTAAGGTTACCTACATAGGCCCCTGACACAGTCGCACAACTAAAGTGGCAATGGGCAGACCATGTAGCTCGTAAGACCATATATGGGGCGAAAAGGTTCTGAAGTGGCGACTACGTGCGATGAGATGGACAAACGATCTCGTAAATCAACATGGGGTGAGATGATGATATAATTTACTATTATAGGAACAGCAGCGTCGGTAGCCGAGAGGTTAAGGTATCCGACTTATAAGCGAGAGGTATCGGGTTCGACTCCCACTGCGGTCATGTACTAATAACTATTTTTTGAGTTAATAATATATATTAGTTTAATGCTAACCGAATCTCTGATGCGATCGACCAGGCACAGCAGCGATGCGACTGTGGAGCTCCAAACTCTGGCGCGTCTACTCTCTTGTCCTGTTTGTCCTGCTACCTGCACTAGGGAAGAACTGTTCTTGGCGACTGATAATGCTGTTGCCGTGACCGACTACTGGGCAAATCAGATCTAAAGTTTTCGGAAATTGACTCAACGAAGAAGAAGACCGCTGCTCTTACGGTGAGGGTCAACATCGTGATGAAACCTGCACAATCAGGCGACTAATTGTGTATCCATGATCCAATCTTGTCAGGTTCCCCTGGTAGCAGGGTCACGGAGGTCAGATGGCAGTCGCTCCACTGTAATTATCTGATCTGCCAAATCCTGCATCATGGTCAAGGCGGACCCCGGGCCCTCGTGCGCGAGAACACAGCCGGAAGATTAAAGCCAAGTTGATGTTAATTTTACTATATTAGGAACAGCAATAAATTTTAACCCTTTGAAAGTTAATGGTCTGTGTAATAACGACTGTAATGAAAAATTGTATATCAAGGACGCAGCTTCTCTATCCAGATGGTTCAATGACAGAACAATTCCCTTGTTCCTGTTAAAAAAACAGTTGTCCTGTATTGAAATTATATTCCTCAGAGGTAACTGTAAAATAAAACAGTCATCTGTGAGGAAAATAAAATCCTTGGAGACAACTAGTTATACTGGAAAAAAAATCTTTACAGATAACTACTTATCTGGCCATGGTTATCTCCAAGGAACCGGGAAAAATTCGCAGTAGCGGTCGTTGTCGTCGGACATGGTACTAAAAAAATAATAATGAAAAATTGTTTGTCGGCGGAAATCAAAGTTATGTAAGGCAATTCTCTAACTTACAGGCCATAACCAGTTAATTTACTTCCACGTTTAGGGATCTCATACGCGCCTCTGTCCAGAGTTGATTTTACACATGTCATACCCATTTGTTTGAACAAACAGATTTGAACATCGGACAATCGGTCACTCCAATTTTACCATAATAATATCGTAACATGAAAACACACCGTATCAGTTTTCTGACAAATTAACAGCGTACTAATTGACAAAAACCACTAATTTAAACGCATTCGGGAACTGAGTTATAGACCTTTCCAGTTTTTGAAAGAAATGCTCCAACTGATCTGCGAAGGAAAACCCCTGGTTTTGTGTACATAAGTACAGCACTCCGAGAGGTAATCTAACAGATGAATTGCATTTGGTCTTTTTAATAGAAATGGTAATCCAAAGGTCCTCTGCAGATGATTGAAAACTGGGCTGCGAAACTGCCAAGATGTCCCTACGCACAGCAATATGCACACCTCCACCCCTAGACTGATTAGTAAGGTCATAGTCGCGATCACGACGCCAGACCACGTAGCGATTACTAAAAATCTCGTCATTAGAAATTCCATCTATAAGCCATGTTTCGGTAAGCACTATTACATCATAGTCACAACTACACGTGCCACGGTGGAAATTTAAGGTTTTTGTGCGCAGACCACGCTTGTTTCGATAGAAAATGTTAAGACTATTGAAGCTATCAACAAGCATGTCGGTGACATTTACTGATAATTGAATGACTCTTTGAATATATTAAGGACCCTAATTTGAGACGCGAACAATTACAGACTTTGCAACATATGTTTATTAACTCAGCGGCAACCAATCACAAAAATAGGTGCCGTAAATTTAACATTGTTCAATGAGATATGACATAGTAACGTATGATGTACGGTACGAAAGCAAATAAGCGAGCAAGCGAGTTCAACAAGCAAATACAGAACAGTGCACAAAAAAGCAAGCAAAAGCGCTGCATCAGCAAGCGTGGCAAGCTAAATTTTAAATACAGTAAAGTAGTAGGAGGCGAAACGAATAAATAAATTAGATATAAATCTTATGATAAAGGGCATACATACAAATCACGGCAACGGTAATAAATTTATAACAGACTACACTATTTTGTTTAAGTCGCTCTCTTTGGAGTTGACAATAACGTGAGACTCATTGTTCTTTCGAACGTGAATCTTCTCATATCTCACCCAAGCGTAATTATAGCCACTGGCTTTTGCTATATATAGCCTTCGCCTTTGTTAAGAGCTTCTTGTAGTAAGGGGTTAAATGATCATTGACAAATATCTTCTGCTTATGATCCGTAAAGCCGATATCCTCTGCAGAAAGAGATTTCTGCTCACGTGCAGCGGTCACAAATTCTTCTTTTATGTAACGGTTAATAAAGCTTATAATTACCGATTTCTCCTTGGAATTAAGAACTGGGACCCTGGCGATATAATTTACTTGCGTTTTAGGAAAAATATTATACTGTACTATATGTCATTTTGACAAAGACCAACTAGACGCAAAAAGTTTAGCTGAAAAATAGCTATCCCATGATGTAATACTCGTGTATTACATCATTGGATAGCTAATATGGTCGTCCATAAGAAGTCCATAACAGAAAAAAACTTTGTTTTTTTATATATTTTGTCAAGACAGGCATTTAACCGTCATCTCACCTGTTGGTAAGTGACGATGCGGCCGAAGATGAAGCATGCCCATCTTGGAACAGCCTAACTAACTTACTGTTAATATGATACATATAGTAACAGCATACAAGAACAAGAAGAAGACGGAGGAGAACAAGTTATGGTCGCTGAACGTAAGATCTTCCGGAAAATTCTAAGGGCCTGCAAAGGGGAGGACGACATGTGGAAGAGGAGGAAGAACGAGGAGGAGGAACAACTTATTTCCGAACTCGAATGTTCTGGAAGAGATAAAAGCCGAAGGCTGCGTTGGCTTGACCACGTGGAGAGGATGGGGGAGGATTTCGCCGTAAGGAGAGCAGATGAGGGTCGGCCGAGTGGACGTCGACCGGGCGGGCGACCCAGATATCGCTGGATGGATGAAGTTCTAAAAGACCTGCACGCACTAGGAATCCTCGATTGGCAGAAGATGGCGCAGGATAGGCGCACTAATATTTGACTATAAACGCCATAGTAACTTTTGTTAAGATCAAAACTAGGTATCCAAAGACGTATTATGCATAGACATTGAAAGTTAGTACACAGAAAAAACAACTGTTGGCATATTTTGTACAACATATTTCGGAACGGTCTAATATTTATATCAAGCACCATAGTTACTATTGTTCTGCTTGAAATAGCTAGCCAACGACGTTTTACTTGTAGCTATTGAAATGGGTACCACCGTTCGTACAAATGCTAGCATCATCTTTTGACCGACAAATCTATAAATATTATAAAAAAATTTCGCTACCTGCTGTTTGTCTCTATCTATGTACGCTTATATCTATTAAACTGCGCAGCAAATTTTAATGCTGTTTTCAACAATAGATAGAGGAATGATTCATGAGGAAGGTTCATAAGCAAAAATAATGTAGGTAGGTTTAAAGTAGATACACACGAACGAAGTCGCGCCGGGTCCACTAGTAGACTTATATTTGATATTTGTATGTCGGACCCGATCCAGGATACTACACCTGGTGTCTCTTAATCCCCATTTCAGGGGTAAGTTTGACGTGTTTGCTTATACGTGCTCGCGTCTTGATGGCGAGTACACGTTTTTATGGTCTGCCCATTTTATGGGATAGTTATGGGACATTGGTGTTATACAGTGGCGTAACTTTGCCGAAAACCGAACTCGATTTTTACGAACTACTATTTATGAATTCGATGCAAATTAACTAATTTAAAACTTAAGATTCATTGCCAGTGGATGTCCGCCTTGCCAAAACTACAGTTACCAATGTTGCTCTTCATATTCTTGGATATACTTATTTACTTTATCAGCCGGAAGACGTCCACTGGTGAGCATGCCCTCCCCCCCAGAGATCCACAAGGGCCGACTGGCCCTCCGCTTCCAGCTTGGCAGCTGGTACCTTCAATCGTTCCACCTTATGAGCGGCCTACCCACGATCAGTTCTTCGAGCTATATCCTTCGAGCCCTACTCAATGCCATTTATACCTGACAAACCTTCGGGCTATATCGGTGAGTATGATTTGCTTACGAATTTCTTTATTTCAAATTTTCTCACGCTACAAGACTTGCTTACCACTTACTTATTTAATTATTAAACGGAACTCAAAATGGTCGATACCCCTTTCGCCGATGGTACGTTTCACCAAAATTTGTCTGGATATTACTCCGAGTCGAGACGGTTGGGACTAGTAATAAATTCTTCTCTGATAAAACGATTCGCAGAAAACACAAAGCTGTTGTAGTTCTTTGGTATTGAAGATCGGGTTAGTGTGTACTCAGAATCCTGCATAAACAATATTATAACATGTTAGTATTATATACAGTGCTTTAATAGTACAACTACCAAATTGCGTAGCACGTGCTACGTCCGTAGCGACATCTACGATCGTAGCAAAATCCGTAGCCTACAATCAATAAAATTAAATTATCTTTGCTATAAGTGCGGTTTGGTCTAACAGAAACTGATTGTAACAATGGAGGACTCCGTTTAAATTAAATGCTATCTGACAGCCCCAAGTAATTATTGCTCCTTGTACGAACAGTTATCTCCACACCCACTTATTTAGAACTACGCACAATTGGTTTTACTTGTCGAAGATGGTTTATAGAGCAGATAACAAGGTTATCGGTTGTTTACTGCAGTTTTGGATATTATAATAATGATAAACATATCTAATACC
Organism: Blastobasis lacticolella; assembly: GCA_905147135.1. Lineage (NCBI taxonomy): Eukaryota > Metazoa > Arthropoda > Insecta > Lepidoptera > Blastobasidae > Blastobasis > Blastobasis lacticolella. The sequence goes on from LR990041.1 coordinate 21,047,865, forward strand.
CTATTTGAAAGGTCTGGCACGTCGATAGCAAGGTAAGAACAATATTTTACAGGCGAGGTTGGATATGGTTGCCGAAAATGTATAGAAATAGGAGAGCCCATGGAGAGCCTAATGTTTTTAATAAATAATAGCTCGGTCGGTAGGTACTTTCGACCTAGACATAATTTAGATTTTAATAAAATCGTGGGAGGTTCACATCGCAACCCGTAACAGTCCACTGCAGGACTTAGGGCCTCTCCCACGAAAAGGGAGGTTATTGCCATAATCTCCACGCTTGGCAGGCGGGTTGGAGATCGCAGTGTTTAAATGTAACAATGGAAAATGCTGCTGCCCATTTTCCATACTTAGGAGACTCTTGATCTTTTGCCTCGAAAACATTAGTCGTGGGAGGTTATTCAAGAATAATGTGTGGTATATAGTTTTTGACCTTGAAAAGCCAGTGCTGTTGGTGTGTATCTCATATTTTTCCATATAGGCTTACAAATCTGGCGTTACAAATCAGTATATAACTTCATAAATTCCTAATCGATTTAGATTCAGTTTTCGGGGTTTGATAGTCAACAAGACAATGATTAGGATCTGTATTTACTTAATTTCTTCGACACAAACGCTTTACGCCAGGCAATATTTTTTCCTAAGCGGTTCTGACTTGCAACTGTTTTAGCATAAAAACCGATTCATTGTTATATCCCATTTTGAAAAATGAAAAAATATCGGGTGAATCGATTTGCTTGCTCCGCAAGTGTATTATCAACATAATCTACTCGGTTCGCGTCGGTGTGATCGACGCCCAGGCCTCACGGGCGTCACGTAACGGGTTGAATTCTGTCCGCGAGCCACGCTAATGAGGAATATTATCACCTCGGTGGCGCGTGCGGCCACCGGAGCCTTAATGAAGTCCTGCCTGCCCTTTAATCATTCAGCCAGCGTAACGCATACCGATACCGCCCCGAAGTCTTGTCAGATTTCATTGACGTGCAACAATGTAACCTAAAATGACATCGCAATTTCGTTAGCCGTTTGTCGGACAGAGTAGAAAAGCACCAACCCCTGATACTCGTGGGTACGTACAAGGCGACTGGTGTTTTCGAGGCGAAATATTAAGAGTCTCGAGCTGGTAAATGGTCAGCAGCTTTTTCCATTGTTATATAAATAACACTGCGATTTCCAACCTGCCTGCCAAGCGAGGAGATTACGGCAATAAGCTCCCCTTTCGTGGGATAGGCCTTAATTGCTGTTATAACATGTGATGATGATGATGATGATGACATTGGCGTTAATCGAAACTTGTTCATCGCGGAAACGAGGTACACTCTGTGCAGAGCAATATGGAAGGTTGACATCTCTTAACTGTAGTAAAATTTGGTTATTAGAGTATGTCCTTTAAGCCTGTGTTACAGGCAACATTGGTTGGTAGATTATCTTACTCTCACATACTTACCATCCGAACATAAGTAAGGATACGTACACATTATGTAGTAACGAGAATTGTCAATGAATAAAGAAACAGCTGAACGAATAATATACACGAATTTCAAGAACACGAAACATCCCTTCACAATTTCTTTGAATTATCTGATATTGGGCTTTAATCTAAACAGCGATTGGTAGAAAGTCTACACAAAGCGTTGTAGCACACACAGTAGACAATAAGGAAAGCCGGCCAGCTGATAGCAAGTGGTTACAGCTACCTGTGAACATTGGCAACACTAAGGGTATCACATGTGAAGATTCTGTTTACCAGCTAAATTTTAATTTATTAAATTCATCTTTGCTCATTTCCTTCCCGATACTTCTCCTCCAATAATAATATTATTCTACATAACGACAAGGCGGCACACACCGTCACGATATTACAATCTACTCTCGAAGAGGTACAACCAGTCTCATGGTCCCCAACTTCAGAAAACAGGTCAACCTCGCTTCGCCAATAATATAATAATAAATTATTTATTCAAATAAAATTTATCAAAAGTTACAAGTTAATTAAAAATACAACATACTTACTTATAGTAAAGTCAATGATATTTATAGGAGGCATATCTAACAATTGCGTTGCGGTGCTGAAGTTTGATTTGCTCTAATTATTAATCATTAAACGGTCACCCATTCAGTTACCATCACCAGCGTGTGAGAATCGGTCTCGCAAGCACACTGCCATTAGCCTCCTCTATTTCTCTTCCTTGCTTGCATAGCGCAACATTTTAAATATATTATGCTCATAATTTTTGCGCGCCTTGTACTTGATGGTGCCATTTTAAAGGAAATAAAGTTACGAGACGCTAGTTTTTGCTCTAGACAAGACATATTTCTGACAATGAATCACTTCGCAGTTTCATTATTTTTGTACAAAAGGAGCTTTTTTCTCCGTTACAATGTACTAACTCTACTATATGATATTATGAACTAGTGGACCCGGCCCGACTTTTTTCGCATGGCTTCCTACCCCTACATACACCTACTTTACCCCTATATGCTAATAAACCTTCCCCTTGAATCATTCTACCTTTTTTTGAAAACCGCGTAAGTGTTTGTGTAAACCAACTTGAATAAAAATATTTGACTTTGACTTTGACGCATTGAAATCCATTGCATAGTTCAAAATATCTAAGCGTACATAGAAACATATGGACGGACGGCGGGAATCGACAGTGTTTTGTACTATGTATAGATATGAAAGTAAGGATATTTTGAATGTTACTACGTTATTTGTCCTGCATACCGGATGTACGATGTACCATTGTTATCATAGAAAAGTTCTAGTTGAATGTCTGCATCTGTACCTAACTGAATAAAATAAATGCTTTTGGCATAGCAAGGTTGACTAAGGTTTTCCGCTGGGGACTGTCACACTGGTTGAATAGTCTCGTACGTAAATTGGCACCCCGTACCGCTATATTATCAATATTATGAAGATGAAAGGACAGAGGGGCCGTTCGCCAGAGTCCGTAACCTTCGTTCGATCTACAAATGGTCGATTGTCGACAGTTCGTTGCTTCGATGAATTGTTTTTCGAAATCGCCTTTGTGCGACGAACGTTTGTGCGAAAAATTATGGTGCTACATAATATATATCGAATGAATAGTATTGCGACGCACGTCTCATCGATGAATTACTCCTGCCTAATTCGTATTCGTGCTGCTCACTTCGTTGTATTATCATGCCGTGTACACATGCAAGGGATAATAATCTTGTTTAACTAACAGTATTAGTGGATTATATCTGTTATGTATACCTGTATAAATAAATTAACGGGCTGCCCCCATGACTATGCGAAACGTCGACTGGCGTTGATGTTGACTGAAAACGTTGCCTGAATTTGTCAACATAATAGGTGATAAAAAACAAATTCCGACTACGTGCTATAGTTCGCACAAAATCACCATAGTAATGATGGATATATTAAGGATCGTGGGTGGCCTAGTGGTTTAGGTATCCGACTCGTAAACGAGAGGTACCGGTTCGAATCCCACTGCCGCCATCCATCAATGACTCTTTACATACTGGCCAAGAAACCGTTGTCCGCTCGATGGTGCCGTGGTGCCTAGAATTCATTATATATTGTATGACGTTCATAAGTGTTTGTTAAAACCTAAACTGAATAAACGTATTTGATTTGACTTTTCTGAATTATGTACATTGAGTTCGAAAAATAATTCGTCGAAGCAACGGACCCTCGAACAACCGATAATCGATCATTTGTAGTTCGAACCAAGGTTATGGACTACGTTCGCCAAGCTCGAATTCACCCCATCTCAAGAGAAACTCATAATTTCAAATGTCAAAAATTCACGGCCTTATTATAGTAAAAAAGAGCACCCCGGCGCTAATATCTAAACTTCTATTAACTATCTGATAATTATTGTCGGAACTAACTACGACAGGAACCAGCAGGGAAGCGCGTCTGCCTCACAAAGCTAAATTAACCAAGAAAGCTTCCATAGTAATTTCGTTAGCTTATTAGCTTGTGAGCTAGTTATTTTATAAGACGCCCGCTGTGACAGTAATGCTTATATATTTTGTCTTTCTCACACTTTGCTGCAATTCAGTAACGTTTGTTGACGTGTTTATGAAATGTACTAGCAAAAAACTCGCCGTCGCTTGGGAGATAACATTGGGCAGATTTATTTTTATCGTTTGTTAAATATATTTTTTATTTAAATTTGTGTAATATACTTTTTCAGGTATACCTGTAATACGTTGCTTCCATTCCGCACTGCGCGAGACCCATCTCTACAGCTTAGGCCAAATGGCGGGACCTCACGGTAGTGACCTTTGACTCCAAAATCCCTGTCTAACCCCAAGGGCGTAAGGGCATATAAGAGCATTAAATACGTTGACTATTTTATTTTATTTATTTGGAAGATAAACAGCTTACAATTTACATAAGAGCAAAAAACAGTCAAAACCCAATTACAAATCTTCATCAATATGTAAAAATAAGCTTATGTTACAAGTAATATAACTACTCTCCTGACAATAACAAGTGAGTGAAAATAATCATGCATCTCTACAAGGATTTGGAAAAACAAAAAAAAACACAAATAATAATTTGAGAGTAAAATAAAAGAAAATGTAAAACAAATATTAAACCAATAAGTGAACGTACATAGTTCGCACACTGACAGCAGTGATAGGAGTGTCTAGGTGAAATATGTGGCGTAAACTGGAGGTAACATGCCATCGAGAATAGACAACTGAATCCCTCACTTCTCCCCATCTCCCCTCCCTCACGATCATTATTATCGTTGTCGGACTGAAGCATCCTAGCTGAAGCCTCATATAATTAACTATCCTTTGGATTTAGTTGGGCAGGTAAATTTCAGCAACGCAGAAGCTTAAGCTGATAAGCTGCGCTAAGGGTGGCGCCCGGGCGACAGTTTCTGGTGGCAGCGTGCAGCGCGACATTAATATTGATATAATGACAATGCCGTCATAATATATATGAGCACTTAATGTATGTTCATTAAAATTTACACTTATTTGAGAAGAATAGTGATGTTCATAATATTAATACGAGAACTAAAGATAAGCTTGTTGCTGGTGCTTGTCGTCTAGCCAAAGTCCTCAAATCATTTATGAGTCAATGTGTACGCTTTTATAATAAGGTTCCAACAGATATGCAGAATTTGAATTTGAAATCCATTGAATAAATTTAAAGTCACTATAAAAACAAATTATTTCAAAAAAGTTATTATAGTATATTTGAATATATATGTCGTAGATTAGGGCAGACTTTAGCAGGGGAGAGATCCATCAGAAGGTATTTTCGTGATAATGTTGTTGAAATTAAAATTAGAAGAACAGTTTAACAGTGTATTGAGGCAATAAAGCATGATTACAATAAAAATAGCAAACAATGAAAGAATAGGATGAATTTAGGATAATTTCAGTTGCAGATATCAATGTGGGACTACCGTACCCGCGGGTTACTGGAAGACCCGCCACCACCCATGGTCATCCCGTGAGGCCAAAACGCAAGGTGCGCCAGGGAATCTATTCACGTGCGCCCTTGTAAAAATTATAATTTGATAGTCCCTTCTGTACTCACACTCTCCTTTATGGAGTACGGCTATATGGTGAGGCAATAAATAAAGACTTCTTCTTTCTTCAATGGATGAGCAGCTAGTTACGTCTTGACTCGTCGATGGTCGAATGGGAAGTGTTCGTTGTGACCGCGCGCCGAATAGGACGTCTTCACAGTATTTTCAGCTATCCGCAAGGTGGCGCTTCGATTGACGTTGCGTTTCTTAGCCAAATTATGACTAGGCTCATGACCCTCTCCTACATATAAATGACCGAAGCCCATGGGACTGAACTGTTGTTCTATACAGGTATTTACTTTTAAGATAGTATACAGCGGGCCGATCGCCGTAATTTTATGACGCATTAGTCAGGTGTACGTGCAGTGGACGCGTACGCGAAGTGCACGTTAAACGCAATTAATCATCGGTATTGCCGTAAAATAAAACTGCGCTTAAGCGTTACCTAAACTGCACGTCTACTTCACCTACGCTCGAGACAAGTGGGTGTTGCCGTGCGCCAGTTTTGACAATATTTCTATCGATTATTCGTTATGAAATCGATTAGGTTCACCCATAAACTTGGCATTAGATGGCTATATCATACTTAATATCCTAGTATTTATGTTTATACACATGCAAAACACTTGATTTTGTTAAAATGTACTAAAAATGGTATAAAATGGAGATTTTTAATATAAAAAAGTTGGTGTATGGCTGTTTGAGCTGTATCCTATTGCCTTGACATGGAAGAAACAAGAAAGTATTGATGAGGTTAAAGGTTATGTTTATTTACTACATAGACAAAATATTGAACTTGTATTATTTGTTTCGCTTGCAAAGGTATGTACTATGTATAACTGTTGTAAAAGTAACTTGCCGTTTATTTGACTTGCCGGAAACTATAAATGACTGTGTTTATGATTATGAAAAGTGTTTACTTTGCAGTAATGACTACGAGAAAAAAAATTGTCTCTTTGAGGCAAATAGAGGTCTTGGTGGAGTTCCTTGAGAACCACCGGGACCTCGCCATTGGCCGCCTGCGCTCGAAAGAGGCTCGGGCTTTGAGTCAATAACTCTGGGCCGAATGCGCGATTTTATAAAACGCAGAGGCTGACGGCATAAGTCGGAACCCCAAAGAATGGCAAAAGGTACATGTTGTAATTGGTCGCCTTAGTACATGTTCATTACATTGTTATTAGTGCTAACTAAAGGTGAATCTTTGGTTACAGTGGTACACAGACTATAAGAGTCGCCTTCTTTCCCGGCAAAGGCAAATCAGAAATAATATTGGTGGTACTGGCGGTGGTGCTGGAGTAGCAGTCGTTCCTTTAGGAGCCTTTGAAGTAAGACTATGTTGCCTAATAAATGGCAATACACCAGTTGTCGGGAGAGATGGCACTCTTCCAGTGGATGTCCAGATTAATCCCATTGTAAGTACTGCATTGTGTGCTACGTTGTTTGCTTTTTCTGTTGGTTTTACTTTTAAGTGGTGCCTTACTAATACACTAATCAAGATACATTTTGCTTTCTCTGTTTATACACTTGTTTGTTTTTGTTTTCATGGTCAATCTGTGTTCGCTAGCATGAAATTGAAGAGGTACTTCCTGACAACATTGGTGGTGATCTTGAATTTGTTATAGAAGAGTAAGCTTTTGTTTAAGTTTAACATTTTGTTTTAGTAGCTTTAGTTTTAACCATCTAATATTATTTTAGTACTCAACTTGAGATAATATTATAGTGATTTTGAAATTATTGTTACAGCACCTCAAATGATAATGTTGCAGGCCATATAATTGACCAAGAGGAAGTTAGGTAAGTACATATAAATAAATAGATGTATAAGTCATTAGATTTATGTCTGTATGTATTAGACATAAATCTAATGACAATATATTAAAATACAATTTGTTGTAACACATAACTTCAGAACAGCTATTTGGCAAGTTTGAGATATATTTTTGTTTGATGCACCTAATTATTTGTTACAGATCACATTCACCGTTACTCACAATTGGACCTACACCAGAGTTGGTGGACAATGACTCTTTGCACCAAAGGTAAAGTTCTAGTTTTACTATCACAAAAGTAAATAATTTATCTAAATAGTGTGAAATAATTTATCGTTTCAATAAAATTTATTATTTCTAATATGATCAAACATTTAAATATATTTCAGACCGAGACATTCAAGGCGACCTGCCAAGAGATTGAGGGAGGAAGAGGTGCCTCATTCTGAAAATCCCAGCGCACTACAGGACTCCAGGGAAATGCTTATAAAACTGGAGAGTCTCAGATGCGAGACAACGAAATTATTAGCTGATAGTGTGAGGCAATTAGCATCCTCGTTGATTCAAAATGCAGAGGCCACTAGGGAACTAGCACAATCCATGCGTTTAGAAATGGTAAGCTATAATTATTTTAATTTAGCTTTTGTGATGTGAATACTGAACTGCTATTAACTGTATTTTTTGCTTTCAGAATAAACATTGTTGTCATTGTTTGGGAGATAAACAGAACAAAGGCGATCCATAATTATTATTTTTTATACTACTGAGGTGGCAAACAAGCCCTGCCTGATGGTAAACAGTCACTGCAGCCTATGGACGTTTGCAATACACCGTTGGGGCATCACCCGCGTTGCCGACCCCGTAAAAACCTTTTATAAAACCTAAGATACTTTGAGACTTATGGTGAGATGAGATGTTGAAGATATTAATGTTGACTGTGATTATAGTTTAATATGACTTAAGCAGAACTTTAATATACTGATGAGACTTATTGTTGATGTTGAAGACTGTGATTATAGTTTAATATGATTTAATCAGAATTAAAACTAAATAAATAAACAATTTTTACTTAATTACAATTTATTAGTTATTGTTAATGTTGAAATAGAGATTAATGTTGAAGACTGATTATAGTTTAATATGACTTAAGCAGAACTTTAATATACTGATGAGACTTATTGTTGATGTTGAAGACTGTGATTATAGTTTAATATGATTTAATCAGAATTAAAACTAAATAAATGAACAATTTTTACTTAATTACAATTTATTAGTTATTGTTAATGTTGAAATAGAGATTAATGTTGAAGACTGATTATAGTTTAATATGATTTAATCACAATTAAAACTAAATAAATAATTTTTTTTACTTAATTGCAATTTATTAGTTATTGTTCATGTTGAAGAAGAGATTAATGTTGAAGACTGATTATAGATTAAATCTAAATAAAAAAACTATATTTACTTAATTACAATTTATTCGTTATTGTTGTTTTTGAAGAAGATTATTGTTGTAATAAAACTATACTAAACTATATAAATAAACAATTTTCAATTAATTACACTTTTCGTTTTTATTTTTTAAAATAGGTTTCTCTCATCCCAAAGTCTTTGAATAAGAGCCTGTTGGGCTGCCCTCCCGTGTATTAGCTCTATGTTAACACGCCTAGCGACATTTGGCGGTGCTTGAGCTAGTCTTAACTCTGCCTCAGCAGCCACCCTGCGGACCTGATTATGCGCCTCACGCCTGCGTTCTTGTAAAGGAAGTTGTGGGACAGGAATTTGGGCATGTAATGCCATGTTGTGCAGCGCAGTACATGCATTTACAATCTGCCCAGCAAATACTGGGTCATAGTGAAGCATCCTTGCAGACAGCAAACATCTAAAAATTATATTGTATATTAGACATGCAGAAGTAAGTTTGTACCACATTGACAGTGAACAGATTAGGATGAAATTTGGTATGAAGATATATTTATGTAAAATAGATCACACTTCATAAACAAATAAGCTACTTCTTATCCCAACTTTAGGTGGTTCCTGTATGAGAAACAAAATAAGGCTACACAAAAATAATAATAGTTGTAATGAAATATTACCTAAACCGTGCCTTCAACAGACCTATGCAACGTTCCACAACATTTCGTGCTGTTACATGTAAATCATAGAAGTATGCCTCTGGTGTGCCGGGCAGAAAGTTGGTTGGTGGTGTCATCATAATTTTTCGTAGAGCATATCCACTGTCACCTGAAATGTTGATTCACCTTATATTTATGAAAAAAAATATACAAAAGTACCAATTGGTATTATGTATATTGTTTGAAATTACTGATAGCTGTTCTGTTTCAAATTTATTATTCAGGTACCGATGGAGAGGATGTGTACGCCAAGCTATATTGTCGTTTGTGCTGCCAGCAGGACTTGGGTCCACACATAAAATTTTTAGGTCTGCATCACAGACCTACAACATAAACAAATAAAAGTAACATAAATTAACAGTGTTTATCACAATTCATTCATTGTGAAATAATAACTTACTATCATAACATTAAGGGAATGGTATCCCTTTCTGTTAAAATATCTATCCTCTTGGACACTAGGTCGAATAATGCGGACATGTGTCCCATCAATAGCACCAACAATTCCAGGAATTTTGTACTTTCTGTAAAATCTGAAACAAAAAGCCTTGTCAAAATTTTAACCGGCTAACTATTACAGTTCATGAAATACAGCCCACTGACAGACAGACGTATATCCAATAGAGGCTTCATAAGAAGGCTAGGCTAGTGGCCTTCGAGTATGGAACACAATTATTAGTAACTTCATCTACCCTTGTTTAACTCTGTCTCTACCGGCTCGAGTCAAAGGGAATTGTACCAGACTCCTGAAGATGTGTGGTGTATTGAGGGCTTTTGTCACCTGTCTTAATGCCAATGACACAGATGGCTGAGACACATTATGGGCCGCACTCTGACCTACTATAGTTTGGTATGATCCAGTGGCATAAAATGACAGTGCAATCAATACCTGAAAAGAAAGAAAAGTTGTTTCCTATATTATTGTTTAAATAAACCTCTTAGGGCACACTAGGGGACTGATCCCATTGTTAATTTTCCACCAAAATGACTTACCTACCTACCTACCTAAAATATGTCTATAGTCCCAGCCCCAACCAACTACATCCTATACTAAGTATTTACCTTTGTAGTCACACTCATTGCATCGTTTCTCCTTTGCCTGGGCATAACGGGTGTTAATAAGGTGACAAGCTCTCGGACCGCAACCTTGTTAAGTCGATAGGTTTTAACGAATTGGGTGTCCGTCATATCACAAAGGTGAAATTCCCTTGCCTGAAGTCTGGCTCGCCTTGCTTCGATACGACGTCGGCGGCGGCGATCTTCTTCATCCGCCAAATTTAGTACTTGCCAACGCAAATCGTTCATTTTTTTCAATTGTGGCTGAAAATATAGGTACTTATTAATCAATTATTTGCGTATGATGGTATCTTTACTATATTTCTGAAGGAAATAAAACGAAAAGAACATAAAAGTTACTTACAAACTTGGCAAACTCAACTAAAGATATACTTGTGCAAAGCGTCACCAACACGCGGGAAACAAGCAATAAACACTGCACAGTGACATTTCATTTGACATTTATGAAACGTCAAAATTTAGCGCGATACCGATTTTGTGCGATACAAAAGACGCGTAACTCAGGTTCTATTAGGGCAATACGGCGATACGCGGCGTTGCGGTTTGCGTGACGTGTGCGTCGTTAGATGATTACGGCAATACAAAATCAAACGTTATGACGCAAACGCAGTCAAGACGCGCTGCATAAAATTACGGCGATCGGCGCGCAGGACAAATAACGTATTAGTAGTTTAAAAAAAAAGAATTAACGTAGGCTCTGTGGGTTTCTTGCCGTTTCTTTCCCCCACGGAGAACCACCTTGGAAGCGGCGTTAATTTTCCTTCCTTTACCACACATGGTGTCTCCTGTCTGCGGTAAGGTAGGGGTAGGGTAGTAGTTAGAGTAGGAGTAGGGTAGGGTAGGAGTAAAATAGGGGTAGGGTATGGGTAAGGTAGTGATAGGGTAGGGTAGGGGTAAGATAGCGGTAGGGTAGTGGTAAGATAGTGGTAGGGTAGGGGTAAGATAGTGGTAGGGTAGGGTTAAGGCAATGGCAATGGTAGGATAGGGTAGGGGTAATGTAGCGGTAGGGTAGGGATAGGATAGAGTAGGGTGGGAGCGACTACCTAATACATGCAGCATGTGTAATTCACGCTCACTTGAAAGTCTGTCTGGCGGTGGCGTGGGGGCCGGGTCGCTCTTTTTCCTCAAATATGGTTGAATTGGACGATGGCTGGGCCCTGCGTTATACTCGTGAACGAGTGCTGCCTTGGTGGACTGGCTTTCTCTTGCTGTAGTTTTAGGTGGATTTTCTTAATTATATATATAATATATCAAGCACGGTCCGGCTCTGCCTGACATTGTCGGCCACGGTCCGGTCGTGGTTGGCGTGGGGTGGGTTTTCTGCGGCCATAGGGCGGTCAGCGAGTCACTTTGTGTTTCCTTCTTACTTTCCTACCCCCCTCCTTTTTGACGATTGAAAGAGATATTTAATGTCCTAATCAATAAAGAAATTTTGAATTTTGACAAACGACGCGGGGGGCAGCGTCATTTGCGATAGTATGATACAGCTCGTCTAGTTGTGACCATGGTGGCGTCAACGGTGGACCAACACTGAATGTGGCACTGTATTGCCTTGACAATAGTGCTTTCTTTACTCAACTTTAGGAGAGAATATAGTAAATAAAAATTTTACATTACTTCTAGAGTTCTAGAGAATATGATAACATCGTCCGTTTAGCAAAAGCATAAATGTTTACAGGACCCTATAAGGCGTAAAACAAACATTTTGAGATAAACAACTTCTTAGTAATATTATAAATAATAATGTTGATAAATAATTATTGAAATAGAATATTTTAGTTCAGTTTTTATATTTTATTTTACTTTGAACTATATTAAAAAAAAGACGATTTGTGCTGTATTCATTGCGATACGCGCCTCGCACATTTGTTAGTTAATTGCTATCGCATACTTCTGCTATATCCAATATTATTGTGTTCGCTGCACGCCGCATGCTACATAGCCGATCGCATCGCAGTTTCCACCGCAGGAAACTCTAGCCACGGAGATATACGGAATGTACGAGCATGCCTTAATAGTCCAAGAGCTCACTGTAAGATGTTTGCTCTAGCGGAGTTATCGGCGTAATAGCTCGATTTATGGCGAGGATTAAGTGCAAGCACATTGTCAAATATGACTGTTGGCGTACGGGTTTAGAATTTGGCAGGATTTGGCAACTCGTATCTTAGGTTTACGCTGCTTTTCGCTGTGTGAGTTAAAATTATGTAATAATTTAAATCATATTTGCAGCATGAGTATCTGTAATTTTAAAATCTATAAACTTGAAACCCATACAACGGGCCGCACCGGCTTCGGTCGAATTATTTCAGGTTTGTGCCCTTTTTTTTTCTTTATAAAAATTCCGGAAGACATACCCTAACTAAATGATATTGAAAGCAGCTTTTAAAATTTGATTCGTGTCATAATGCCTCCCAGGCGACATTTATCTGCCCCAGAAGTCGTTCGGCTTGTGACTCTTGTTCAGGAGGGGTACAGATATCGGCAGGTTGGTGAACAACTCGGTGTAAGTGCTTCGGTTGTGTCTCGTGCGTACAACCGATTCCTGGAAACTAACGCATATGGACGACGTGCTGGACTAGGCCGCCATCGAGCAACGACTCGTCGAGATGACCGAGCAATCATTCGACAGGCTATCCAAGACCCTTTTGCTCCAGCCAACGTCATCGCCCGAAACTTCCCAAACCGTCAACAACAACGACAACAACAACAATGGCCTAATTTTTTTTTAACCAAAAAATTTGAAAGCTAGCGTATTCAAGCTTCAAAAGCTATATATTTTTTTATTTCCTGTACGACTATTTTTCACTGAAATACAGCCTGTTGAAAATTGGCTAAAATATTCGAAAATTTTTTAGTTCCTTTAATTTTTGCGAGATGTGTATCTCGCAAAAATTAGAGTTAATTAAAATTATCTCGCAGAGATATATACTAACGTGAAAGTTGGAATGTACATTTCACGCCGCTTGATATCCACGACGCGGAAACAAAAATGACTCCCAGCGTATTTCCAACAAGTCGAGAAACGTATGTACGAAATTATACCATGACAATATGAGTGTAGATGAAACAGTGTACGCAACTGCATATAATTAGGTTTGATACCCTCTTTTATATGCGAGTTGCTTTTACAATTTGTTGCTACAATTGTGCATTACCATAATATAGCTTCTGAACAAGTAAATGGCAAGGAGCCGAGGTTTACGTTGCCAAGCGACCAAATCAACGCAGGCAAGCCTCTTCAATCTTATCAACGATGTCTCTCACGCCAACGATATCAAGTCCCACATCCACCGCAGCATTTTATTACGTTGGGTTATGACATAATGTACCTATCTTCACTTATACATCTACCTCCAATAATAAAACGCCCCCAACTAGTATGAAGTGCACATTTTTCGTCCATAACGCGTTACGGGTAAGCCTGTCCATATCTCCTCCATTCTCCGTAATCTCTTTCCTCGGCGTTTCCTCTATCCTTGACCCCGTTCATGTTATGGCGCGATACCCTACATTCTGATTACGATACGCCGAGAGTTCGGGGCACTTGCACGACGATACTTTGCTAGGGCGTAGTATAAATTATGGGCAAGGTCGATGTTTGGTACAAGCCAAGCATACATATGAGGTACTCGGTTATACTCAAGATAGCTTAATTTTAAAGTGGCGGTGTATAGGTATAGTGTTTTAAGTAGGTACTTCTTCTTTGCGTGTCGACTAGCGGTGGGTTAAATTTGCGAGGATCAGTACTCCTGCTGACTTTTCCTTTTAAACCCCCAATTCAAAGAGGAGTGTTATACGTTTGAAGTGCGTATCTGTTTACCAATCAATGTTACTGTCGCATCTCTCGAACGGATGGACCGATAACGAGTTGTTGTCTTCAAATCTTATTAAAGAAAGAGCTTTTTGACGATACTGCTGAGCAGTTTCATTATTTGCCCAGAGGCTCAGATCATTATGAATTTTATTTTTTATGTCATACGGTAGGCAAACAGGCAAGCGGGCCTCCTGATGGAAAGTGGTCACCACTGCCTATAGACATTAGCAACAACAAGAGTATCGCCAATACGTTGCCCACCTCTATAACACGTTGCTCTGACAGCAAAAATGTAAATGCCTCTCCATTGCCAAACCCACGGTTCCCCAAATCCCCACCCTATGGAGTACTGGAGACCTTACTCACCGGCAGAAACACAATACTATTTAAAAGAGTTGCGGTATTCTGTAAGGTGCTTCCATAGTCGGGTGGCTTTAATTCGAACGGGACACCCCGCTATGCCTTACCTCTCTTAAAATATCTTATCATCTTAGGCTAACCAACTAAGAGGCTAACAATGTATGGCCGTAGAACAATGTATTTTTTACATGCTGTATGAATATGGGTGTTCCAGATTTGTATGCAGAGGGAGAAGGAGATCAAATCGACCGTCTTAACTATTGCGCTTGAAACTTTAAAACTCCAAGTAGTTTCAAAGTATTTAAAGTTGCCTCTAGCCGATGTCGCTTTGAATATCTAGTTTTTTGTTTTCATCGACTTTTATCTTAGACTAAATTGAACTGGCTTGTTTTTTATGCTTTTTTTCATCCTGAATTAAACTTCAGTTAGTTGAAAATGTCTCAATTTAAAAAACCACCTCTAATTAGAAGTTTTGACATTGTAGCATAGATTGTATTGTCATTCAAGGTTCATTTGTTGATGGAAAACCAAGCCATATAGTCCATGATTTTGTGCATTTAGCCTTCAAACCGGGACAGAATAATGCAAGCATTATCCCCTGGCAGAAATATATAAGCAGGCGGACTCCTCAGGCTTGACAGAGTCCTCCCACCTGATAGAAAGGTGGTGAGGCATTGGCAGGTGGGACAAATTCATTTTTTTGAGATTTATCTTGCGAAGCTCGCGGAACTGCCCTTTTCTGTTCAAAGTAGCGGTCAGGAAAGCTACAAACCGATTGCGTTAAATACAAAAAATATATCCGAAGCAGGACAGTGAACGCATAGGTTTTCGTTTTATATGATCAGTAATAATTTAAATATCAAAACCATATTTATCATAAAACATACTTGTGCATACGTACTCCTTAAACAACAAGTTATCTGTATTATCTGTCAAGATACTAAAATACAGTACAGCCACAAACTTATTTGACCCAGTGGTTAAAACTGGATCTAAGAGTCGCTATTTTGATATGCCAACAACGGCGATGCTGTCAAATCACAAGAAAAGCTGACAATTCCAACGATTAATCAAGCGCAAGAAAGACCGAAGCCAATTATGGGATCTCGTTTACCGTTTCAAGGAATTTCTCCTAACTCCAATTCCTAGATTTATATAACTTTTCTCTCCCGACAGAGGGTATCGAAAAACTCTCAAACTAATTCCGAAGTGCACAGTTAGCCCATGATCTTAGCTAGGGAGGGAACTACGTAATGGCGTGGGGGCAGAGTACGTCGAGGGCCAACTTTAAGTAAGTTTGAACACTTTTATAACGACTTGCAATAATAATGAAGAGGTCCGGTTTCGTCATTAAGAACGCTTGGTTGATTACGCGTTGGGCACTCCGCTTTTTCGGATTACGTACCTACTACCTAGCGACTTCTTCTTCTTACTCAACTCTAATGTTAAGGAGGTTTAAGTCCAGCAACGTACTGTTACGAGCTCTTCATGTTATGTTAGATCTTTTTAATAATAGTGGGAAAGCTACACCAGATGGGTGGCGCGGTTGTTTTATGCGCAGATCGCAGCGTCAGACGAATGCGATCAACGGATGCGTCTACCGCGTCTGCGTTCCAAAACAAGGCCCCCTTTTTTTTACGGCAAACGCATGCGCTAAGCGCTGCTGCGAGCGCATTGTCATTTTTTCTACGTGTGAGCTACATAGTGCAATATTGTTTTATGCGTTTGACGCTCCATTCGCAACAACAACACGAATATGCGCAAGCGCTAACCGCTTGCGTTGAACGGACACGTTTCACGCAATAAACAAGGATACTCCTTGTATAAACTGTGAAGATAAAATATTTTTATATGTGCGTGTGACGCATTGCGTCTCACGCTGCGCTTGCCGCTGCGTTAACCGCGTAAAACAATGGTCTATCATTATATTACCTGATTTGAAATGATCTGCGTCTATCGCATTGCGTGTAACGTAGCGTTTATCGCATAAAACAACCGCGCGCTTAAGTCACGTGTGGGCTCGCTTTTTAGAAGCACAATGTCGCACCGGCTCGAAAATATAAAGAACAGAATAGGTACTGGATTTCTGTTTAATACACAATTAGGGTGACGTAGGTTATTCTACGTCATCAGTACATTTCTTAAAGTCTTTTTAACACTTTATACCTACTTTCCTAGTCAGACTTTCCCTTTTTAAAGCGTTTGGGCTATAGTGTTGTTGAGTTTGCCAAGTGGTCAGCATCACCAGGGGCGCTGCTAATGCTTTGCCCGCCTCTGAAGAGACCTCTGATTTACCTCTTAAACAATCCCATAGCATAGTCCAAACGAAACACTCTCTAAAAAATTAATAAATCTTTATTAATTCTTTAGATGCCAAGCCAAATGGCTCCAAGACATCACATCTTTAAACTAATAAAAAGAATGTAGAAAAGTGGAAACCTTAGCTCAGCATAATGCTGTAAAAGCAGCTGCCAATCACACCGAAAATGATCTAACAAGATCTCAGTAAAATAACATTGAGGTTAGGAATCTCGTTAGAAAAATTAGCCCCGATCTCCCCTTGGCAATCGACTAAACCTCCGGGGCAATCTTTTGCAAACAAAAATGTGACTTGAATTATTGATGCTGCCGCCTCCGCAAGGTAAAATTGCAATAATTAGCTCACATTTTCATTCCTATTCTTTAAGTTATACGAGTATAAGGCATAGAGATCAGTGGCCTAATGGCTGACGTGTCAGACTTATAGTAAGCGACTGGTAACCAAGTTCGATATCCAGAGACGCTACGTACCAATGTCTTTTTCTGAGTTAAACTCTTTCTTTATCTAGCTAAGTGACGTGATTAGTTAAACACTAACCGTTGCTCTTATGGTTAGGGAAAACATACAAAAACCTGTAAATTCAGGCGACTGAATGTGGTGTAACCATTATCGAATCTGGTTAGATTCCTCTGTTAGTAACTCAGGATAAACGGCAGTCGTTCGACTGTAATTACCTGATCTGCCAAATCCTGGATCATGGTCGAGGCGGACCCAGGCTCTTGCGAGCGAGAGCACAACTGAGACAATGATGCCAAGATGAAAATTATTATAGCATAAAAGGTTCCATTATGGATGAAAGTACGTATATGCAAGGTCTCATTTTTTAGAGTTCACTAGAGACCACCGTTTTAGGATTCTGCACTCTAAGAGGGAAAAGATCCTTACTACTAACCTTCCGCTGTTTGGGTGTCCGACAGTCCGTCCGTCACTTGAGTATCTTTGGAATCTCCGTGTTTCTAGCGTAGTTATAATAACAAATGAATCAACATCACAGCCCTACGCAGTCCACTGTGGGACATAGGGCCTCTCCCACGAGAGATGAAATCATTGCCGTAATCCCCACGATTGGCAGGCGGGTTGGAGATCGCAGTATTATAAATATAACAATAGATAAAGTTACCGCCAGTTTTACATTTGACGGGGACTCTTGACATTTTGTCTCGAAAACGTTAGTCGCCTTGTACGACATACAAGAGTGTAAAGGGTTAGTGATATTCTATTCTATTCTAAGGCTAAATACCAAATGAATAAAAATTTAAAAATTTAAAATTGACAAACCCCCTCCGGGTTTGTAAATTTTAAGTGTAATCGACTATAATCTTTACCATTATTTCAGGAATAGGGTGTAGAACAACATTTACAAGGTAATAAAATAAATAAATAAATATGCTTTGACAAATTCACACAGCGCCATCTAGCCCCAAAGTAAGCAAAGCTTGTGTTATGGGTGTTAGATAACCGATAAACTACTTATATACTTCATTTTTTTGTAATTTTTTGTACCTAATAATTGGTTGTTTTGTTTTGGGACGTTGCAAATTAATTTGGGTTGCCAAAAACTGGCCCGCGTTGTAATTTGTTATTGTTTGCGATTCGAGTCCATCCACGGCACAAAGCATTGTCGACCAAATAAATTAGATACTTTTATGTAGGGAATAACAATGAAATCCTGTGACACGAATAATAAAAATGTAAATTGCTTTTATGAAACAAATAAAAAGAATGTTACGGTAAAGTTAATGACACTTACACTGTGTTCCAAGCTACGAACTCGATTCCTCACACCAGAAGTGAAGTGGCACTGAACCAGTAAATACAATAGGATAGTGCCCACTTTTATACGTTATTTTCTAATATAATAGAAAGCATTTAATAAACATTACAAAAATAATGTTATGGTTTACGTGAGAGTACTCTAGTTTAATGGACCGACTTTATATACCTACTGTTGAATATTTTAACTTAATGAAAAAAGGCATCTCCTGTCGCGCATTTGTTTGATGTGTTAAGGTATTTTTTTTATTAGACTAGCCAGACTTTTGTTCCACATGTTATAAGGTGCTTTTTTATATTAAACTAGCCTAGTGACGATGTGGCCGAAGATGAAGTATGCCTGTTTAGGAACAGCCTTAAGAGAGGTAGGGCATAGCGGAGTATCCCGTTCGAATTGGAGCCGCCCGACTGGGGAAGTACCTCCACCTTACAGAATACCGCAGCTAAACAATACTCTTTTAAATAGGATTGTGTTTCTGCCGGTGAGTAAGGTTTCTAGAGCTCCATGGGGTGGGAATTTGGGGAGCCGTGGCTTTGGCAGTGGAGGGATATTTGCCTTTTTGCTGCCAGAGTAACGTGTTATAGAGGTGGGCAACGCATTGGCGATAGTCTCGGTGTTGCTTATGTCTATAGGTAGTGGTGACCACTTTCCACCAGGTGGCCCGTTTGCCTATCGTATAACATAAAAAAAACAAAAGCCTATTCAATCTAGTCTTAAAGGCGTCCAGATTATAATGATCGAAAATATTATGTGACGGTACATCGAAATGCTTATACGAAAACGTCACTGTGTCTATCCGAGTCTGAGACCAACACCGATTCAACTGCAGCGAGGCTTGAGATAGGGAGATGTCATCTCTCGGAAATTGTTTACAGCTGTATAGGATGACGTTTTCAGCCCTTGGACTGGAAAGAATCATATTGTAGTTATGGCAGAATCTTTGGGAGAGCTGGGCACAAAGGCTTGAATGTTTACAGGTACCTCAATCGCCGATAGCCATATGTTGCAGATGTCCTGGACGACGGTGATCGCTTTCCATCAGGTGGACTATCCATCCGTGTGCCTCCTTTAATAATAAAAGTCCTCAGTCACGCCTGTCAACGGCCAGTCTTAAAATAAATGAGACGAAACTATAACGAATGTGCATGTAACACCTGCCCCAGTAATGGTTGAGTACTCTATTCCTGTAGTTTTTGGCGAATATGTCATCCTGCGTCATACCTACCAGTTAGGTTTATCCTACTTCTAGAAAGAGATTAATGGACGGACGAACTCAGCTCTATTGAGCAGCGATCAGGATATTGCGGAAGATCATCTTCTCCAAAATTCCGCAGTGTCTTAAGATGAAAGTTTTTGACCAGTTTGTATTGCCGGTGATGAGTTAGATACGGATCAAAGAGATAGTGATCCTGACTAATGGCCTTATAAGAGGGCTAAGACTCACTCGCTGGGCGATGGAGGGAGCCATGCTCGAAGTTTCTCTATGTGGTAGTATAAAAAATTACCCAAACGACAGAAAAAGCCGGATAATCCCTGACCAAGTAAACACAAATCTTTTCTAAACTACTGAACAAAGACCTATTTTAATGAACCAAATCTAAGAACCAGGTTAGATTAAACTACCTTATAACAGAGGAAACCCCATTTACATCAGTTCTTTTTCGTTCGTTCGTTTTTTCGTTGTTAAATGAGTTCGGGAGCTACAATGCCACAGACAGATATACACATAAAACTTATAACACCCCTCTTTTTTCATTAGGGATTAATGAAGATACCCGTAGCAGAACTACATACATACGGTCACCGACATAGGCTCCAGTGGATAAACTAGCAGAAATTTGCATAGTATACTAAGCTAAAAGTGTAAAGAAATAAACCGAAAACACTTAATTGGCTTGAATAATGAATCATATCAAAGAGTTTCCTCTGAAGAAAGAAAAGTGCTAACTTAATTACGCTCAGGGTAAAAGACAATTAAAAATGAAATGAAAAATTGGCTAAGTTATTGATTCTCAATTAGCTCTGTAATGGAACTACGTATTTCCACTGATGCTGAAACTGAATGGAATTAAATTAAAATTCGAGCACACACAGCTCACTCTTGTCGCAGTTAACGTGTCGAATTTCAAAGCGATTGAATTTCTATGAAATTAAAACTAGAACTTGAAAAAAAGTGCAGAGATCAATTTTAGAAGTGTTTAATCGAAACAATTACAACTTTCTAACATAAATGGATTTACTAATAACTTTGTACACTGTCGGTTTGGCATTAGCTATTCATTCCTGTAAATGTGAATTTCAAACCATTGCATGTTGTATATTGAAGATGAAAGATAAAATTATCTTTCTATATGATTTTTTTACGACTATGATACGACGATACGATAGCCCAATACGACTTTGTCGCATTTGGTGTTGAGAGACTGGGTCCGTAGGGTCCGGGGGCACACTCGCTCTTCATGGAGCTTAGTAAGCGGCTCAGGGAGGCGACGGGTGACCCACGTGCCGGCAGCTTTCTCGCGCAGCGGATAAGTATCGCCATCCAGCGCGGGAATGCCGCCGCCATGATGGGCACCTTACCGCGGGACCCTGGCTTTTTAATATTTTTTAATGTAGTTTAGATAGATAATAAAACCTTTGTAACTTATTATAAGGTTTAGTTTAGTCTATTGTATATGTATTAATGTATATTTTTATTATAACTGTAACTATTCTATGTGTACCTTACTAAAGTTACAGGTTTTTTAAAGTATTAATTTTTCAGTTTGACGGATATAAATTATCATAGTACCTATTCTTGACCAAAGCCATTAGTAGTTTTTTTATAATGGCAACCACTACTATTGTAACCAGATACAATACGTTTGGTTTGAACCATACTACGTTATTTATTTATTTATTTATTTGTAGGAGTACCAACAGCCGTATATTACAATGTATAAAATTCTAATATAAGACAGTAAGCCAATTATAGGTCCTCGCCAATAAAGTTATTTAACAAACAAGAGCCGTATCTCTTCAGTTTATGCCAAATGGGGGTAACTCATGGTAGCAGGTGAATATCGTGCTACAATCATGAGCCGTGCCAAAAATCCCTGCAAGAGCATATTTAGTCCTGTTATGCTCTAAACCTGGCCACTTCTAAAGCACGTTCACGAACTCAACGGCAATGCAATGAAAATGTCGGGTCGACACACCTGGATCTTTCAGTATCAAGAAGAAGGTCCAGTGGGCGGCCCTAATAGCGATGGATAGAACTGAGGAAATCGCCATTAATACTCGTAGTAAAGGATTTAGTGCAATGTACCCTGCATTTTGTGATTAAAAGCTCAAATTTGACAAAATTATTCCTTGGAAAGTCATGAACAGATTTAGCCACGTAGTTCCACTGTGATCGCTATCTAAAACTATAGTTCTATGACAACCACGTAGTTCCACTTTGATCGCTATTATTCTAAAACTACAGTATTATGACACGTGTGGTGCCATTTTCGGTGAACTTAAAAGTGAATCATTCATTTTGCAACAAAAATATACTCGTTCATAGATGTTATAAGCTATTCAATATAATACTTATAGTTTTGGAACAATAGCGATAACAGTGAAGCGCGGCGGAGTCAAACTTCCCCCACCTCCCCCCGCCACCCGCGCGGTGGCTATAGATAGCTACCGAGCTTAATCCACTAATATCTACACAAGGAGCAACAGTGCTAAGTTTGAGCCTTTAATCACAAAATGCAGGGTTACACCATGTTATACAAAATTTCCAACTATAAAACCTACGATATAGGCAAAATGCAAGTGAATCGTATCTCTTCAAGCTAACAGGTATCACACCTATTACCTAATATACTGGCCACTTACCTATTTCTTTTTTTTCCTAGGGTGGCAAACGGATGGATGGTCCACCTGATTGGAAGCGGCCACCATCGTCCAGGACATTGAAATCTAAGGGTTGCGGATGCGGTGCCAGCCTTTGAGGTACCTGTAGACTTGCCTTTTGAAGAACCTCATGTTATAGTGCTAAGGAAAGACTTCAATTGGTACTACATAAAATTATTACCACTTATCAAATACTACGTATAGGTACACATACAGATATGTTAAAGATATTGTCTAATACACAAATTCAATTAATCTTAGTGTAGTCTGTTGAAATTGAATATGTTCAATTTAAAGAAGGTCTGCAGTGAAATTTTATGAAACAGGAAAACTTTCAAAAGTGGGTCGAACGCTGGCTTAGGTACAAACTATGCCATTAAACTTTATCTACCAGATGTAGTCTCTTTGTGCGCTCATCGTATTAAAGAAGTGCGCTTTCAGCAGTGTCAAAGAACGGCATTGCTATGAACCAGTTAAAACGAAGTACAGTTAAAAGAAATATATTTTATATCATTGGGCTTTTATTTGACCTCGACTGGAAAGCAAAGATAAAGTCGAAGATGTAGCATACTACAGAAAAAAACAGTTGACAAAGAATGCTGCATTTATTCAGAAATGTTACACATTCAGTCGTCTGAATTTTCAGGTTTCATCACGATGTTTTCCCTCATAGTAAGAATATAGGATCCGCTTACGAGTCGGACCGTCGCCACCGACGCTTCAAACAGTACCACGCAGTCCTAAACTCTTTGGATGGCCCCGAAAAGAAGTGACAGTAAACGAGCGCTTAACGATTTCATTTGACAGTAATTAGGTAAACACTTTTGTGTTTACCTAATATTTACACAGACCATTAAAAAAAGACTAAACTAAAACTATTAAGTTACAAATATTTTATTATTTACCTAAATAAAATTCAAAAAGGTGAAAAAACCCTGGGCCCTGCGGTATGGTGCCCATCATTAATTAAGTCATTAGGTCGTGATATAGTTTAGCACTAATTGCTAGCAGGTTTTAACCCCCGAGAAAAAAAGAGGGCTCTCATTCCTCTCCTCCTAAAAAAAGTTCCTCTCATTTGAATTATGCTTGACGACCTGAGTGGTTCAATGGTGGCGCAAGAGGTCCCGGGTTCGATTCCCGGCCAGGCAGAAATTGAAATGATGAATTTTAATTTCTGTTACGGGTCTGGGTGTTGTATGTATAAAAAAAAATGTATTTAAGTAGTATATCAGTTATCTAGCACCCATAGCACAAGCTTTGCTTAGTTTGGGGCTAGATGGCGCTGTGTGAATTTGTCCACGAATATTTATATTTATTATTTATTTAATTTGTTTTTTTTTCTAAATGCATTTGCATACATTTCCCGTATCAAGACTTTCATACATTTTCCGTCTCAAGACTTTCCACTAGTCTTCAATGTTTTCTCTCCTGCATTGATATTCAACAAACGCGAAGGCATTAAGATTGCGGATCGCCTTTGCTCTCTAATTTATGGCTGGGATAAATCCGTCTCGTCGCGTCGCATGCTATTTTTATGTCGCTTTTGAAAGAAAACAACTTTTCATATAACGGACTTTGTATCACAATGAGGAGTTTTCCAGTAGGTATTGATAGTTTGTTTCAAAAAGCATCAATAGATGGCGCTCCTACAATTTTGGTAATCTTCTTTAAATCTGTATGATGGTGGCAGTGATTTCATGCAGCCAAGTAATACTAAACTTGAAAATAAAGTGTTTATTAATATAAACATAACTGTTAAAGGTTGAATGAAGTGTAAAAAGAAATATTTATAGAAGTTGGCACTATGTTCCATTATTATTACAACCTCTAAAATGGTTGAAAACTATTGACAAATATAATATTATCCAATACAACGTACCCAATGTTTATATCCTGTTTGCTAAGAACCTATTTCAAGCGATTATTAACTACCAAAATTGTCGGGGCGCCATCTAGTGAGTGGTTAAGAATGCCTTAAATACCTATTGGAAAACTCCTCATTGACCCAGAAATCGATTGGAACAATATAGGAGCCCTACTTCCCTACTTTTTTCAACTAAATTTCAGGTTTGTAGCACTCACGGAAGTGCCCTATATAGCAAGTAGTGTTGCTTGGCGGCGGAAACAGATAAGGTGGTGGTACTCACCCAAGCGGGCAACGTGGGTGGGCCGACGACCTGGTTAAAATCGCAGGCACCAGCTGGATGTGAAGGCCCAGGACCGGCCTGATTAAGAACATTTATTTGATAACCTACCGATACTCTTACGGTGAGAAAAAACATCTATGTATGTATGTAAACTCTTTATGAACATCGTGATAAAACCTGCACATTCAGGCGACTGAAAGTTTAACCATGATCTAAGCTAGTCAGGTACACCTGTTCACAGTTTCACTGACCAATCATAGTTTTCGAGAAATCACGACGTACACATACACAATTTTTACGTCGCTTGGATATCTGTCGTGCACCCCCTTTTTGATAAAGAAGACGTTCATATTCACGTCAAAATGCAGAATCGCAGGTTTATAATATAGTAATAATGCATCTTGCGTTGTGCATTTCGACGTTTGAGGAACAATCAAATCTCATGCCTGTAATTGTGCTGGCTATCTTATTCTTGAAACCCAAACTCTCTCGACAGATTCCTATCGCCTAATCGAATAACTAAGAGACTCCAAGGATATGGGCTATCCCAGAAATCTATATGATTCAGATTTCCATATTCCATTCCATATTATTTTCCAAAATAATTATTTGCGTATTTCATAGTATATCTACCCGAGACCTGCACCTTAACTTCGTTGTTAAAGCGGCTGTGATGTCATCACCATGGAGTCCAATTTAAAAAGGATACACGATGAAATAAAAATCGAAGAATACATGTGAAAACAAATGCCTTGTGTGCATGATATGGCGGTTTCTACCCTTCCGTGCCATCCGCGGGCAGGTACCGATTATGCCTGTGGTGGGGAACGGATAACAACACCCTAACCATAATTTAACGTTGTTGTTTACTATGCTTCAATATTGTACCAGCTTTAAACTGAGCGATAATAGCTCGGAGCTGCAGCCTGCAATCTGTTCGACTCTGACGGTGGTGTAAGATTGCATGTACATTTTCATACGTAGTTAAGATAACTTATAATTGCACTACGTCATCTTTCCGTCACACAGAGATAAGTTACTACACTTAGGTTATTTTTAATTATGTAAGGTAGTTCAAATGATGGTCATAATATAAATTAGGCAGTGTAAAGATTACTCCTTTGTTTTATTGAGGAGCATGCTTCAGCTTACAAAATAGGTACCTAAAGTATTTTTCGTCAATATATTTTTGTAGACTTTTTTAAATTTTCAATAGGTAAAGTTCATATCGTAATTATATAGTTTATTCTGTCTACCTATCTATGGCTAAACAATTTGTTTTCAGAGGATACATTTCGGAGACTGCAATGGAACTGAAGTATCTAATACCCCATTACATACACGTACGGAAGATGTCATGAACAAATAAAAATAACACGTATGGTAAAGTGAGACTTATATAAAACATTTAAGAGAAAAGGGCGAAGTGAAGTGGGTCGAACGGAGAGGGAGGGCGAGTATTATTGAGCATTCAAGTAATGACCATACACCGCTTTAAAAGAATATTTTTTGGGTACTAGTCTAATATCAGAGGGTATATCATTCCAGAGTCTTATTGTCATAACTGCAAAAGAGTCAGATATGAAACCGGTGCGGTGTAGGGACATATTCAATAATTGGTTACGTATAGAGCGAAGATCGATGTTGTGAGAGCCAGAAAGGAACAGAAATTTTATTTTAATAGTTTGGGCTAGCTGGTTCTTGTAAGATAAAATAGAGTAAGTGATCTTAAAATACGGAACAGACAAATAGTACGAATCCCATTTAACTTAATTTATTAATTCGAAGATATGGTAATATTTTGGTAAAATGAAAATGAACATAATATAATTGTCCAGTGGACGCGAGCAGTACTTGTCAGTGGAAAAGAGCCTCAGGCAAGCACTAGACAGGCCGTTATTCGGTCTGACGCGGTCCGTATGACTGAGGACCATGGGTGGTAGATATGCAATGTCCAGGGACAGTTGTAAAAGATCTTGGTTGATGTCGGGGTAACATGGTAATAAAAATGTTGCGCATTCCAGTAGAGTACACAGGACAGGTTATAACTCCAAGTTCAGGTGGTAGGTCTCTGTCAAGCCTTAAGAATTCGTCTGGTTGAGGCTTAGGCTTGACGGAGTCGTTACCTATTTACTAGATTTTTCCCATGCCTTTGTCCGTATATTTTTGTGAAAGTTTACCTTTTATGTCCGCACGATTGTTTTAAATTACCAATTTAGTGTGTGAATACGTTTATGTTGGACCCCAAGCTACCTGTAAAAACCCTATAACAATCCGTTCAGCAGTTTTTGCATGACGCGCGACATAAATGTCACAGTCCGCATCAAATTGCTCTTTGTTTCAAGGTTTTTCTTTCAATCTTCTTTTTGACGATAGGACATAATGTCTGGTTAACACGACATTATGTCGATTTTCTACTAACTAAATGGTGTGTTTCAACGTCTTTGGTTTATAAGCGTAGGCAAGTGACTTAACATATCTTCAAAGAAAATAATAAAACGAAATCATTCGTTGATATACCATTTTATCTCCACACAACATTTTATTCAGTGACGAAGCCCACTTTTGGTTGAACGGTTAAGTTAATAAACACACAGCAGCCACATAGACGAAATTACACATATTCAAATATAAAATTATCTTTCCAGTAAAGCTGATATGAATTATATTTTTCTTTCAATTTTAAAACCAAAGCTTAAAAACGCCTTTATAATTGTAACAACATCGCGTTAATTCCCTCAAAGGCACCTCGTAATTACCGAATCCTGCATCTATGCGATATCTCACTAAACCTGGCTTTAGTACATAATAGCTTAATACTATCAGAGTGCAGCATAATTATATCAAAGTCTTACCTCGACGTCGGTTAGTGCGCGGCAAAGTAGACTAAGCGGCATTGACATTTTCCGATTCGGAAAATTTATGGCTTGTTTGGTTGTTGATCTGATTTGAGTTGGTCTGCCTGCTCTTGGCGGTTGCGTCTTCGGGAAACAGCGCTTGAAATACACTTTTTAAACGAGCGTTCATCGCTTTATCAACGTATGAACAATTTGTATTAGTAAGACGGATCCAGTCGTAAAGGAATCATTAATTGTATATCATCGTTTATTTCTTCAGATATCACATATAGTACTTTCATTCTTGTGGATCTCTATTCTACAGAAAACGGCTCAGTTGTAGGAACATAACGATTGCATCATATGTCAAATGTGTCATTTTGTGCCATTTCGTATTCTAGTATATCCGAATGACAGATGTTGAGCTGCAACTTTAACTGAGGTCGTATTCTGGTAAGATCTGGTACTTTAGTTGCATTACTCAGTTGTATCTTTCTTCCATCAGATTACTTGTCAAACTGCCTTTAATTCTGTCCACGAAAATTTGTCGAGGATTTAATCGAACAACATCTATCGGAATTTTAGTACATCTAAATTTGGGTCTCCTATCCCGTGTAGGGGTTTCATCATTATCATACATATATTTAAGAGTATGACTCTTGTCGGTGGAGCAAACGCCACTCTTCTTTCCTATCTGCCAACCTGTTCATCTCTTTATAATCTCCGGCGCTCACTTTTTCCTTCACGTCCTTCCAATATTTATATCTTGGCTTTCCTCTTCCTCTCTTTCCTTCAACTTTGCCTTCTATTATCACTTGTATAGATGTTTGTGTAATGTATTTTTGCTAACAGCTCTATTGGTCAGGTATCGTTGCGGGGGCACGTTCGACATTATTTGAGCTTACGTTCCGCTTGAGGCAACATACTGAAAGTGTATGAAACGTTTGCCGAGCGAAATGGAATATTGATGCGTTTTCTGTGCAGTGGATTTTTACGTACTGGCTGTTGATGGTGTAGGCCATTATAATTTTTTTTAATACGTTCCTGCTCACTTAGGACGAAATTTAGCACTCACTCCAGTTTGGATATATTTAGCCCGCTTTGATTCGTTATATTACACAATGTAACATATATTTTAATTTAATGGACCCCAAAGTCGAAGAAACCCGATTTTATAGCTATGTCGGAAGTTAATGAAAATTTGGTTATGTTAGGTATACTTATTGGTGATAATAAATAAGTACCTAAAAGACTCGTAAGCGAAAGGTACCGAATGCGATCACAGTGCAGTTTGTCGCTGTCCATCGGATGAGTTGAGGTCAAATACTAGCCTATTGATAATAAAAAAGTGCCGTCATTTACAGTCAGCTGCAAAGTTAAATGGCCCCCTCTACCATACATTTAACGTATACTTTATGTATGCAGTGGATTCCATGCTGCAGCTGACTGTACAAATGACTTTTTCTGAATTAAGTATGTTGGTATGAGTGGTTCAGTTGGTTAAAATGTCTGCCACGCAGAGGTCCCGAGTTCGATTCCCGGCCGAGCACAAATTGAATTAATGAATTTAAACTACTGTTACGGATCTGAGTGTAGTAAGTATACTAAGTATGTATTTAAAAAAGTAAATAAGTAGTTTATCAGTTATGTAACACCCATAAAACAAGCTTTGCTTACTTTAGGGCTTCAAGACACTGTGTGAATCATCATCATCATCATCACAGCCCATAACAATCCACTGCAAGACTTCGGGCCTCTCCCACGAAAGGGGAGGTCATTGCCATAATCTCCACGCTTGGCAGGCGGGTTGAAGATCGCAGTGCAGTTGATGTAAATCTACCCAGAAAGATGCTGCTGCCCATCTTTCGGATTTGTCCCTTAGTCGCCTCTTACGACACCCACGGGAGGAGATGGGGTGGTGCTATTCTTTGAGGTGGTGGCACCACACACCACTGACTGTGTGAATATGTCCAAGCATATAGGGAGAAAATAAAGTATGACCCCACGCGAACGAAGTCGTGCTGGGCAAGCAAGTTAGGCACTTATAAAATTAGATTGTCTGCCTATTTCTAGTTGGCCGAAAGTACTTGGCAACGCATGAATTCCACATTTCTCTTTGTACATAGTGTTACTATGCTTGCCAATTCAGACCAAAATTCTTTTTTTTTTTATCAATATAGATACCGATCTGATCAATGTGTTTTCCTGGGTTCTCTTCCTAAAGTCATTACCTATCAGGTTATTGTTATTTGGCCCTAGGGGTAATTATGATAATAATTACTAATAATGAAATCCTGTTTAACTTACTCTCACCGAAAAGCTTACATTTTTAAAACTCAAACAGGATATAACTAGGGCGGGAAGTAGCAGGAAGCCATACGACATGAAATTTTCCGTTCCTTTGTATGTTTGAGAACGTAATTTAGCGTAAGACGAACTGGAGTTTGCGGTAGGGATGTGTCTGGTTGAACAGTCTCGGGAACAGATTCCCCTTAACGGTAGGTATTCCTATTGCATTTTTAACTCCACCTGCATTGCCGTAGGTGCGAGGTAATAATTTGTTCCAAAATAAGTCATTATGTGTTTGACAACGTTAGCTCGAAAGGAGGACCGGCAGAAATGTATGGACCCCAGCGTATATGACCAATAACGTTGAGCGATATGTCATTGGAAAGGATTTTTCATTTTCTACAACTTTATCTATAGAGAAAATTTTTTATATAGGCCGAATCTAGTGCAAATCGAAGTTTACATTAATTGACCACAACTTTTTCTCACAGCGAATCAATAATTGTCGCTACAGCAAAAGTTGTAGAAAATTAAAAATCCTTTTCAATGAGATATCGTTCAACGGTATTGGTTATATAGGCTGGGTTGTCCGGACCTCCATACTGAACGAATAAAGCGATGTCAGCAAGCTACAGATAGATCATCATCATCATCATCCGAGCGGTCTGTCCCGCCTTCCGCCAGGGTCACCTTTCCAGCTCATTCTCCTCCATTTCACCCGGTCTTGGGCATCCCTGCGTCGTAAGCCATTGGCTCTCGTATTCGAGCTATGCATCAAGCTATAGATAGATACTATAGTTTAATTTGTCTATCAATTTGGACTGTGACTAACTGAGAAGCCGAAACAAAACAACGGTTCAGAAATAAATCAAATGCAGGTACCTATGTTCTCAAGTCGTGACATCGCTCTACCATCATTTTAATTCAGGTTATAATAGTCACATAAATTACGTTTATTCTATATAGAATTCTTTTGTTTATTCCAACAAAAAAAACGTCATTCTGTTTAAATTACTGTATAAATAACAGTGTTTCGTACGAAAGTTTACGTTGACGTTGCTTGCATCCTTATTTCAGTGAATTTATTCGCAGGCTCCTATTTCACATCCCTCGCCATCACTAACCGAGGGAGAAGCGGGGTAACTTTTTGTTACCCCTAGGGTAACAAAAAGGTTAGCTAGGGTTATTTTTCTTACGGGAACGTTATCGCGGACCGAGGCGTCGCGAACAAAGGCTCTGCGCCCCACAAAAACTGAGGGTCGCATACGTACCCTGTTTTATCGGCCCGTGGGTGCAAGAGCGCATTATGGAAGAAGCATTTGGTGAAGGTCTTTTCTGTGTCTTGTAAACTTCCATAGGATGCGATGACTGCTTACCATTAGGCAGGCCGTAAGCTTGTTTGCTACCATAGTGGTAATAAAAGCAATATGTCAAAGTAAGATTTTAAACAACGCACCTGCGGTTCTGCGTTTCTTTTTTACCTGCAACCTCAATGTATGAATTGTAGATGTTATGGGCGACAGTTACCACTTACCATCAGGTGGGCTCTCGGCTTGTTTGTCGCTGAATAGCATAAAAACCGTATGTTCATTATAAACTATCGAAGTATTGTAAACTGGACTATTCTGTTTACAATTTATGAATTATTTTTGGTTTCTTAATTATACCAAATCTTGGATCGTGGTCAAGGCGGACCCCGGGCACTTTCACGCAAGAGTACAGCCGCAATATTGAGGTCATGATTATGATTTTTCCTTAGTTTCTGTCCATGGCAAACCGTCAAATTATAGTCGGGTTTACAGTCTGTCCGATTTTATCGCCCGTGAAGTTGTAAACTAGCCCCTGATTGGTTGGTTTGTCATCGTAAGAGGGACCGTGGTCCGCCTTGATCATGATCCAAGATTTGGCAGATCAGATAATTAGAGTGGAGCGACTGCCATCTGACCTCCGCGACCCTGTTACCTGGGGAACCAGACCAGACTGGATCATAGTTACACATTCAGGCGCCTGAATGTGCAGATTTCATCGCGTGAAGTTCGCGAACGTGTTTCGTCAGCGCTGCTTGTATATAAGCCCTTTGAGCTTGACAGGGATTTTAGGATCACAGATGACTGCCGTGAGTTCCCGCTATTTGGCCCAAGCTTCAGAGATTCGGGACTTGACATCGGGGCCAATATCGCCAGACTCGTGCATCATGGATCCGAGGTATTTGGATTTATCTGTTCTATTGTAGATGCTACTGCGGAGATTCAAACGAAACCAGAGATCACATCCTTTGGCATTGCGGCCTGTACGAAGACTTGAGAAAATCCATGTTCGAGAAACTCACGATACCGAGAGTCGGCCCGATCGGTCATCAAGACTTGGTAGCGAGTAAGGATAACTTTTCGTTGTTAAGTATGTTCGCACACGAGTGGCATAGAAGAAGGCGTCAACTAGAACTGGAAGACCGTTGGTAGGAAACCGAAGTCGTCAGTAAACTGTGGCGTACACGCTCCATTAGGGGAGAAGCGACATCGAAGGGACAAGGATAAAAAGAATTTGTAGGGAGTGAAGAAAGTGCGCGTCTTGAAAGAGCCTCCGGCAAGTAGGGCGCGCACCTCCCGTGATTCGCTTCGTATACCGAGAGGTGGGCAGGAGCATGGGTCGGTGGTGGGTTTGTTCTATTGACAGTTTCGTTACCTATACGGATGGTGTCGGGATCCGCACTGCAGCTGGCTATATACTCTGTTTTGGCGACGTTCAGCTTCAAACCACCGTTTTCTAGCATATCCTTTCACGTGTTTACCCTGGTCTCAAGGTCCTGCCTAAGCTTGTTCACCAGTACAATGTCGTTAGCGTACTTCATAAGCCAGGGAGGCATGTCCTAAATTTCTGCTGAGAGGGCATCGAGCACAATACAAAACAAGTAAGGGCTCAGCACAGAACCCTGGTGAAAACCTTCAGTAATCGGGAAGGGATAAGTATGGCCTACGATGGTTTTGACGCCAGCTCATGTATTAGCGTACATGTCCTGTATTATACAAATGTACGTCTCGGGCACAGACTTTGCTCTCAGAGCCCTCCAAATTATCTTCCAAGGGATACTGTCGAAAGCCCTCTGCAGGTCGAGAAATGCGTAATGCAACGGTTGATTCCTACTGCAATGGGACTCCTGGAGGACCCTGAGAGCAAAGATTGGATTCATGGTGCTGCAGCCCGGCCCGAAGCCGTATTGGCATTCCGACAAGGAGCATTCCTGGCGAAGTCTCTGATCAATAAGCCGTTCGAATAGCTTTATTGTGTGGCTCATAAGTTTGATACCTTGATAGACTAGATAGCATTTAACTAATTTACTAACATAACTCAGAAAAGAGTCATTGGTACATAGCCGCAATGGGATTCGAACTCGGTATCTCTAGCTTATGAGTTCCGAGTTGTAAGCCTTGACCACTCGGCCATCGACGCTCCAAGAAGAAATTCAAAATGTTTTCTAAAAATTATCGACATTGACTTACAACAAAATTTAGGTACCTAAGTATAGGTTACAGCCACAAAGTAATCGTATTTGTATTAAAGTATAAATAGTGTTTGCATTTGCTACAAACGTGTGTATTTGCATGTTGTTGAAGATATAATTTATTCATTTTTACTGAAAATGCAATGGTCGGAGTCTCGGTACACAATAGAGTTAGAAATGAGGAGATCCGCAAGCGAACCAAGTGCCATGCTTAAGTGGCTGTGGGCAGCTCACATAGCTCGACGAACAGATGGCCGATGGGGCAGTAAAGTTATCGAGTGGCGATCAAGTACCGGAAGACGTAGCGTGAGTAGGCTCCCCACAGGGTAGAGCGACGACCTAGTAAAAATCGCAGGCACTGCTGGGTGCAGAAGGCACAGGACCGGCCTTTGCAGAGATCTCTGGGGGAGGCATATTGCCAGCAGTGAGCTGATATGATGATGATGATGATGACGGGCTCATCCTGGCAACATTTTGATGAGTCCCTAACAGCTCGTACTATCATACGCGTTTTCTACGTGTGTTATAGGTACCAAATGCAAGCAAATTTTTATATGATGTTTAGTTTAAAGCAACATTTTACGGATGGTTCGTTTTTAGTTTTTTAGTTTAATTTTTGACATTATGATAATATGTAGTCATAACTCAGTAAATAATAAAGACGTAATGTAGTTTGAAAGCAAATTTTCGGTTATTCACTGATGCCTGTAATCTTACTTTACTTACGAACGTACGGGGATCGCGAGCCTCTTTACCGCGCACCTGCAAGATTTGGGACGGGCTCCTCCCTAAGTCCTTCTTTTGCAGTATAACTTGGGTTCTTCAAGAAACATGTACACAGTCCGTCACCGGTTCGGTTGCTTTAAACTTTGAGGACGCCGTAGGTTATCCTATCCTAAAGTCACTCTTATTTTTGGTGACCATAATGTGTATGAAAAGCGAAACTGACAAAAGAATGTGAGGCCGATTTTTTTACTTCTAGAACCGACACAAAAGGGAAGAACTATCGTCACGAAAAGTCGAAGTTTTTTGTTGCAGATTGTGCACTGGCAGACTAACGTTTTGTGGGTCTCCTAACCGTCCTACTATTACTACAAAGTGTATTTTTTTTGGACTTGATGACGTAGAATTACCTACGGCGTCCTTACAGTATATAAGGTTGCGTCACAACTCAGCGCACAGCTCACGTTATGGGCACACCCTTATGTCTTGGATGACGGTACCGTTTTCCATCAGGTAGACCGTCTGACCGTCTCCCTAGGCAATGTCCTAGGCAAAAGTCACCATAAGTGCAGCGTCCGAACGCTCAACGTTCGCTTGCAACACTACTCGGTCCTCCTCGGTTCTAGTTCGCTCACTGCGAGTTTTTGTAACTGTATAACCGTACGCGATGAGAGGGCGGTTGATTGCTGCTTGTACATACTTACGTACATTTGACTGTATTCTCTAAGAAAAACATTATTATTAAAATAATATTCCAGAGATGTTTCTTTTTTTAGACACTTATTTTTTAATATTGTGCTCAAGAACAGGTGCTTATATTGTCGGAATAGCGAGAAATTTCTCGCTAAAATTGTAAGACGTTGCCATTACAAGGTTACACATTCGAGGTCAGAGGGCAAGTTAGGACGAATACTTGACCTCTGAAGTGGGTTTATTCATTTTGAATTGAAATGAATATAAAATTAAGCTACTTTACGCATTTACTTATTTTATTTTATACGCTTTAAGACTTTCGTGGTTTTTCACTACACTTTCATCGCACATGTTATCAGGTTTATTACCATGGCAAGTTCTTTTTTACCTCTATATTTTGACGCAGTTGCATGCGTCTTGGTCACGAGTAGACATATACTTACTGTCGTACAGACATATACGTAGACTGATATATTATAGTAGTTTATTCGGATCGTTAGTGGCCTGATGGTTAAGGGGTACGGCTCGTTAGTGAGAGGTATACTTACCGAGCTTTATCCCCAGTGCCGTCAGTGCCATCGGTGGCCTAGTGGTAACGGTATCCGACTCGCAATGCGAGAGATACCGGGTTCGAATCCCACTGCCGCCATGTACCAATGACTCTTTTCTGAGTTATGTATGAATGTTGAATACTAACCAATGCTCTTACGGTGAGGAAAAACATCATGATGAAACCTTCACATTCAGGCGACTGAATGTGTTACGATCATCCAATATGGTGACATGATACTTAAGTATTTAAGCTAAGCTATGTGTTTCTCTTCTTAAGTACCATCCAAACGAATTAACTGATTTGGATTATCTACTTTCGCTTGGCCGATTTCTTATTCTACAAACCCAAGCCGAGATTTAGCTCTGACATTACATAATTAACAAGACTGTAATTTCACCCGAACGGTTGTTACTCTTATGTTAATCCTTGAGTGTCGTTTGTTTGAGCCAGAAGGTCCGAGAGCATCCCTTACCCATTTAAATTTATGCAAATGCTGGCCAGCGTTAGAATTCGATACGAGCAGTCTGTTCTGTTTTTAAGCACCTATAATACAAGACACCAACTGACGGGGTCATTGCGTTAGCTATAATTAGCCCCGACACAAAATGAAGGGTGTAAATTTCTTATGTGTAAGTAGGTGTGTCTGCTTGTGGCATGATATCTCCCCCGTCTTGACAGTTTTCGAAGTGGTTTATTTAGCATTCAACTAATGTACATAGCTGAGAAAAGAGTCACTGGTTGTTGGCCGCAGTGGAATTCGAACCCGGTACCTCTCGCTTACAAGTCTAACCACTCGGCCACCGACGCACCCCAGTTTAATCGGCCATAATGTTGTTTCATTTAAATCAGTACAGTAGTTTAGGAAATATTTGTAATTATGTAAACTTGGGCTTTCCTTCATCTGTTGGTTAGGTTGGGTTAGCTTATTCAAATTGCACAATATGCCTAGTAAATGGAGGAGGCCTATGCAGCTGTCTAGCAGTGGACTACTTAAGCTCACGCCTCTGTCCCACAGGTGGGGTAGCAGAGATTACTGACCGCCGTTTTGCTCCTTTTATAGGCTGATGATGATAATAATCTAATAGTACAATCATTTTTGTGTATGTCGTGGCGGATTTTAAGCCCGATGAAAATCAATGCAGTGGGTGCACCATGCCTTGCCATGTCACGGTGACAACCAACGAATATGCTTTTGTTATTCAAGTTAGGCACCTTTCGGACGAGACTTAGGTATTTTTAACGACTTGCATAGACCATAGTACTTCTCGGCTGTGTATTCACACGCGGGCGAGAATAAAGGAAGTTTTTGCTGCCCAATATTGAGCCACGCGCACTGTGATCGGTGGCTTCGTACAAGTCTTTGGGTTAGACGAATTTTCCGCCACTTGATATCCTGGACGCGTAGATACAACAGAACTGACTCGCAGCTTACTTCCAGCAAAGTTGAGAAAATTATAGGTATAACCCGCGTCATGAAAGACGAGACTTGTCAAATGGCAGTGGAGGAGATTTCGCGCAGGTAATCGTATACAGCGCAAGTCGAACCACGTGACCCGCCAAGTCTCTTCTTATTTGACACTAGTTATACGATATTTTAACATAAAAATATAAGTGTAGATAAAGTAGTGAATGCAACTGTATACAATTAGGTATCAAAACACTCGTGTCAAACAGACACTCATGTTTTAATACCCCCTTGTATATGACAGTTGCATAAACTACTATTATATTAAAGCTTTAATAAAATGCAATTTTATGAATCGTACGTTGCTCTGGCATCAAATTCTTGTTGTTAACAAAGCTGTTAAATAATACTTACATATATTATACCTATTTACAATAATACATACTGTAATTTCCTGACCTGCTAAAATTGGATCATGGTCAAGGCAGACACCGGGCCACGCGCGAGAGCACAACCGGGAAATTAACGCCAAGATGAATATTTTAAATTTACTTATATTAAAAGCACGCAAACCTTAACAACTGCTTCTCGTACTTGTGCGGTAATTAAGTAGATTTTTCCTCAATATTGATGGAAAGGACACGAATATCCCGTTTTATTAAGTTACCATCAAACCGGGGGCTAATAGCGAAATAAAATTAGAAAGTTAAAAAATGGCAACAAACTTTTTGTGAGCTCCAAATATTTTTATTTTCCTTAGGACGGAGCATTTCATATTTAAAATATGTTTATCACTCGCTTTACAAATCTCCCTACTCATGTAACAATCGAGGGCACACCTGCGGTTTACCAACAATGCTTTAATATGCGGCATAGTACATTTATTTAAAAAGGGTTGTGCCACGGTCACGGCACCCTTGTTAATATTAAATGGCGCGGGTTCCGACTGATTAATCGGAAGCCATTTGTAATTTTTCAGAGCGACAGGTAGCAACGAGTCCATTCATAAATCACGCGCCGTATCGGGCCCTTTACGAGCGTGGCTTCATTATGACTTGACAGCCCTTTGTTGCGGTTCCTTCCACAGCTTTTGAAGGTGTTTATTTAGTACTTTATTATTTTACTTCATACTCGTATTATAGGAAATTTGTAGGAGTCGGTGGCTGTGGGGTGTCTGGAAAAGTACACTCATTGATTTATATATGTATAAGACAGTATTTATTAGTCATTGATAGCACCTAGTCATCCCACGGGGTACCTATGATACAGGTGTCATACAAGGCATAGGTACATCAGGGGCCGTGTCATTTCGTCAACTTTGTACCGAAATCAAACCTTTTGAGTAATAAAGCTCTATGGTTCAATTTTAAGTTTCCTATATTGGAACCTAACAAATGGCCGTTTAATAAGAGTACTACAAACTTATCTGAACCGGTGACGGCGTCGCTGTTGTTGACAACAAAGTGACATTTCAAAATGGGGACACTTAGTTCCGGATTTGGCCACCGGGAACTACATTTCATAAATACAAACGGTTTTCGGTATGAAAAGCTCTAAAATAAATAATCTTGGCGTTAACAGGGTCGACATCATGGCTATTAATGAGACCTGGCTGCGGGATAACCAGACTGCTAGAGCGCCGGCGGTGCCGAACTATCGTCTGCGGCATATTCCGCGATCGAATGACGTGCGCTCGCGCGGAGGCGGCGTTGGGTTCTACGTTGCGCGTACAGTACACGCTCGCACTTTGCTACATCCGGACGCGCCCCTAGTCGAACAAATGTGGTTGCGGCTGTCTGTGCGCGGGTCCGTCATTGTTGTTGGGACTGCCTACCGGCCGCCATGGCTGAGCGTCGATACGTTCATCGATGCAATGACGGAATCATTGAGCGCATTTTCTTGGGCAAATAATATAATACTGCTGGGTGACTTTAACATCAACTTATTGGAGCCTAATACCACGAACACAAAAAAACTTATGAACTTATTTTCTTGTTTTCGAATTTCTCAGTGTGTCACTCAGCCAACACACTTTACAGATACGAGTGCGACATTAATTGATGTAATAGCCACGGATCTTAAGGTCCGTGAGGTCGTGGTTGATTATGTGAGGGATCTTGGCAGCCACGCATTTCTTACGTGTGAAATAAATATTAATAAGCCCAAATTGACACCGTTTAATGTATTACGTAGGGACATACTATCAATAGATTTAGAACAGTTCAATGCTGACTTAGCTTTAATTGACTTTAACTACATTTTCTCACTGGAAGTTGTCGATGATATGGTTACTTATCTAAATCAATGCATTCTCACGCTGTTTAACAAACACGCCCCGCTAAAAAATCGTAGAATAAAAGACCATCAATACCCGTGGATCACGTACAACATAAAACAAATGATGTCAAAACGCGACGAGGCCCATGCTCGCGCCCGCTCCTCTGGCCTAGATACACATTTTATATATTATAAAGAATTAAAAAAGGTTGTTGAGGAGGCACTTGTGAGGGAAAAGAGAGCTTACTATGATTTTTATGTCAATTCTAACGTACACAACCCACGTAGCTTATGGTCTCACATAAAACGTAACGTTAGGATTCGAAGCGTTGGCGAAGTACCTGACCATCTACTGAAGGATCCAAATACAATTAACGATCACTTTTTAAAGGTTCCAGGCAGTCTGGATGTCTCTAGTATGGAAGTTGAGTACTTCAAAACCCACTGCGGTAGCCTTAGTCAGTTTCAGTTGAGGACGGTAACAGAGGAGACTATTCACAAAACATTGAAAAGCCTTAAGTCTAACGCGGTTGGAGTTGATGGTATATCCTTGGATATGCTGTTAATGATGACGCCACACATTTTGCCCGTTCTCACTTCTGTCATCAATACCTCCATTGAGACTGGTCAATTCCCCACCGCTTGGCAGCATGCAATAGTCAGGCCATTACCTAAAACCAGTAACCCAGCCACGATGAGCGACTTGAGACCTATAAGCGTGTTGCCTTGCGCTTCCAAGATTCTAGAAAAGGTTGTTGGAGACCAAGTCCGTAAATACTTGGAGGAAAATGATATATTGCCCGTGGTGCAGTCGGGGTTCAGAAGACATCATAGCACTTGCACAGCTTTAGCTCAAGTGGTCGACGACATCTTGGAAGCGCAAGACAATGGCCAGGGGACTCTTCTGGCTCTCCTTGATTTTTCCCGAGCCTTCGATAGCATAGATGTTTCTCTACTGTTAGCTAAGCTCAAATATTATGGTTTTTGTGGTCAGGCATTGAACTGGTTTGCCAGTTACTTCAAGCACCGTAAACAGCACGTTGAAACAATGGATGGGGGTGGTGTGGTGCATGAGTCTGGACAATCTGCTGTTATGAGAGGCGTTCCCCAGGGATCTATTTTAGGACCGATACTTTTCATCATTTACACAGCAGATATCACAAGGGTCATTCGGCATAGCTTTTATCACATCTATGCCGATGACCTGCAGCTTTATATACCCTGTAGTCCTGGTGATGTAGATTCGGCAATCACAAGGCTAAATGAAGACTTGGATAATATAGCTAAATGGGCACAATCAAATTCACTACTTATAAACAGTAGCAAATCCAAGTTTATGATCCTAGGTAGCGGAAAGCAAGTTGAGAAAATTGCAGCAAAAAATTCAATAGTGCAAATTCAAGGCGAACCCATTCAGCGTGTCAGTGAGGCACGAAATCTAGGGCTAACTCTGGATGAGCAACTTCGCTTCGAAAAGCATGTTTCGAATGTGCTAAGCCAATGTTTTTACAGGTTAAAGGTGTTGTACCAAATCAGACCGTTTATTAATACCAAGGTACGGATTCAACTTTGCGACACGCTTGTTCTCTCCAAGCTGAACTATATGGACATTGTTTATGGCCCTCGACTACTGGTAAAGACAAAGAAACGAATACAGCAGATGCAAAACTCATGCGCCAGGTTTTGCTTTCATATTCCTCCCCGCACTCATGTCACTCCATATTTGAATGAAGCTAGTATACTTAAAATGCATCACCGTAGAGAGCTTCACCTAGCCAATCTCCTGTTCGGAGTAGTTCGTTACAGGACACCACCATATCTCGCTGATAAACTTTTGTGGACTAGCGATATCCAAAATGTCACCAGAGCCTCTCAGTATTCATTGGTGTTGCCTCGCCACAGAACAACCGCATTTCGTGGGTCATTTAAATTTGCAGCCACCAAATGTTGGAATGACTTGCCGCCGCCTCTGCGTAGTCTGCAATCATTGGTTACTTTTAGAAAACATTTCAAAATATTACTACTGGATATTCAAAAGAAGCATATATAAAATATTCAACTTACCACAAGGGTTGCAGACTCACAGCGAGGCGTTGGCTGGGCCGTTTCGCATTGGGTATGCAAGGGATTACCAATACCAGATGTCTCTTTGTTTAGTACGCTCCAAGTCATTTCAATGTGAGTTATTTCAGTGACTTTAAACTTTAGGTTAGACAGACATAGGTAGATATATATATATATCTGAAAAATACAGGGTTAACATAATTATATTATTTTTCTGACATTTTCATTGACATTTATTTTATTCTGTTTATGTTTGACTAGATCCAATACAATTATAATATTAATATTCACCTGACACAATAATTTTCTTTATCAATTTTCTTTTCTTTTTTCTAGGCTCGAGAGGTTAGGAATGTGGTCCGGTACATAAGTAATTATTGTATTGTTAACTCTTCGTTGCGGCCAATACATCCATACATTAAATTACACATTACACTAAACACGTATTTACACTCCACACGTTGTATTTATCTATTTAAAACGTCTTCGTCCGTGCCTCACTCAGCAGGTCTCACTGAAAACCAGCGCCCTGGTCTCCGCCAGGGCATGAAGCTGAGTGAGGTCCCTTTTACACACCACACCACATCCACATGCAACGGCTCTGTTCTTCAATTTTCTTCTATCTTTTGTTTGTCTAGTTGTTGTTTCCTCATGTCATGTTTGTTTGTTATTAATAATTTTGTTTGTGCATTTTTTTTATTTTTTTTATGTCACTTATTCTTAATACTTTTTTTTTTTAATTTTTTGTTTTACGGCTCTGGAGTCGAGCCACTGACCTCAAAAAATACCTAGTTGGAGGTCAGTGATTCTACCCCTTTGAGCCATTTGTAATGTGTTTGTGGTGTTATTGTGTGTAAATAAATGTTTTCTATTTCTATTCTATTTCTATTAATGGCTCTCGCGCACGAAGGCCCGGGGTCCGCCTTGACCAAGATCCAGGATTTGGCAGATCAGGTAGTTACAGCTGCCACGAGCTGAGCGACTGCCATCTGACCCCCATGACCCTGCTATCAGGGGAACCTGACCAGATTGGATCGTGGTTACACATCCAGTCGCCTGAATGTGCATCACGATTTTCCCTCACCGTAAGAGCATCGGTTAGTATTCAACTATTGTACATAACTCAGAAAACAGATTTTGGTACATGGCCGGAGCGGTATTCGAACCCGGGACCTCTGGCTTACGAGTCGTATACTCTAACCGCTCGGCCACTGACGCTCCCAATCGGCATGAAAAGCTCAATTTTTTAATTACATGGGCAATATTGACAGCGAAGGGTTCAAAAATAGGGAAAATCAGCGTCATGCAACAAATTATTAAATTTTTCATGCTGAATAAAAAAATTTAAAACCGTTTGTCTCGATGTTAACGGTTCAAAAATAGGGCCTCATCAGATAAGATTGTGGCACTCCGGATTTCCCGTTTGCACAGATCGGATATCTGTAAACATTGAACTATCTCTCAGGATCCTATAACTTTATTGATGAAGAGTAGCCTATGACACTCGGAAATAATGGAGCTTCCTATTAGTGAAATTTTGAAATTGGCTTTGTAGTTTCAGATATAACACCCAACATACCAACTCACAACATACACACGTTTCCTATTTTTAGTATTGTTACAGACTAGTGGCCCGGCGCTACGTCGTTTGCGTGGCGCCCTACCCCTACCTTTATCAATAACCCTACTCTACCCTCCCCTCACTGTACTCTTCCCTACACTACCCCTACCTTACCCCTACTCTTCACCTTCCCTACACCTGCTCCTACACCTTTTTTATACCACCAAGGTGGCAAACAAGCTTAAGGCCTGCCTGATGGTAAGCAATCACCGCAGCCTATGGACGTTTGCACCAGGGGCTTCACCCATGCGTTGCCGACGAGCGGCGAGCGGTGCGATGATTGAATGTAGCTGGCCGCTGGCTCAGCGGCTCAATACCACTTGTGAGCCATAGATGGGAGCAATACTCCGAATGGGGTCTGACTTGAGCCTTGTAAAGGAGAAGTCGTTGCCCCGGCGTGAAGAATTGCTTTGATCTGATAAGCACACCCAGCTTGACCTTATCTTCCAAATGTCTGCGAAACTGGACGGCAATGGAGATGTCGACACCTAGGATATGTATGATCTTAGAGATGGCAAGCGCTGCATTCTGGAACTGCGAAACTACAACGAATGTAGTTTTCTTGGCGGTGAACGCGCATTCTTGTGAAATGAATGGGTATTGTGTGAATAATTTTTTTTCATTTTCATTAATCTTAATCCTAATTACTGACATTCTTATAATATTTCATATTTATATTCCTAACATAATTTGATACAATATAAGTAATATTTTCAATTGAATTCATAAAATCGAAATCTAAAACAAAGTAACATGACATAGATAAATGAAATTATATTACATAAGTATAAACTATTTTACAATATCTTTTAATGGTAAATCAAGTACTTACTGAAAATTTGTTTTCCAATGTATACACAAGTAATGAGTGAACACGATTACTACATTGTGTAATGTTTATATATTTATTTCATTTGTATATACTGTTTTCGTGGGCGGCGTCATTCATCGACACTTCTAATTGACAGGTTTATTTTTTTTTTTGTTGGTCTAGCATGGTGATGTGAGGCATGACCACAAACATATAAACTCACGCATCGATGGGTTTGATCCACTGACCTCTAATAGTAGGTGATGGTCGGGAATGGAGCAGCGCGCGACGCATTATTGCATAAGTAGAATTTAATGTATTTTGTATTTTTTTATTTTTTATGACTTTCAATAAGTGTATTTTTAATGTACCTATGTTGAATAAAAATTTTGAAATTTGAAATTTGAAATTTGTGTTTTAGTGGGGTTGAATTGGACTATATTTAGTCGTCCTACTCCTACTCCTACTCCTACACCTACTCCTTTACCTACTCCTACACCTGCTCCTACACCTGCTCCTACACCTGCTCCTACACCTGCTCCTACACCTGCTCCTATACCTGCTCCTACACCTACTCCTACACCTGCTCCTACACCTACTCCTA
Organism: Blastobasis lacticolella; assembly: GCA_905147135.1. Classification (NCBI taxonomy): domain Eukaryota; kingdom Metazoa; phylum Arthropoda; class Insecta; order Lepidoptera; family Blastobasidae; genus Blastobasis; species Blastobasis lacticolella. The sequence continues at coordinate 21,092,065 of LR990041.1, forward strand.
CACCTACTCTTACACCTACTCCTACACCTGCTCCTACACCTGCTCCTACACCTGCTCCTACACCTGCTCCTATACCTGCTCCTACACCTACTCCTACACCTGCTCCTACACCTACTCCTACACCTACTCTTACACCTACTCCTACACCTGCTCCTACACCTGCTCCTACACCTGCTCCTACACCTGCTCCTACACCTACTCCTACACCTGCTCCTACACCTGCTCCTACACCTACTCCTACACCTGCTCCTACACCTGCTCCTACACCTACTCCTACACCTGCTCCTACACCTACTCCTACACCTACTCCTACACCTACTCCTACACCTACTCTTACACCTGCTCCTACACCTGCTCCTACACCTGCTCCTACACCTACTCCTACACCTACTCCTACACCTGCTCCTACACCTGCTCCTACACCTGCTCCTACACCTACTCCTACACCTGCTCCTACACCTGCTCCTACACCTACTCCTACACCTGCTCCTACACCTACTCCTACACCTACTCCTACACCTACTCCTACACCTACTCCTACACCTACTCCTACACCTACTCCTACACCTACTCCTACACCTACTCCTACACCTACTCCTACACCACCTCCTACACCTACTCCTACACCTACTCCTACACCGAATTTTCTCGGTGCAGTGGTTTAGCCGTGAAAGCGTAACAGACTGACTGATACATGAAGTAACTTTCGCATTTATAATATTACAACAATATACGAGTATATAACAATATAATATAATATTACAAATTTAAAATATTATAACAGTTGTAATTAGTATAGGCATTACACTTACTGTGTGTGCAAACGGGAGTCTGTTTGATAAAATACCTTACCCATCTCGCGTGTGAAATTTTTCTGGAGATTTCTTTCTGTTTAGTTTAGATATTTACGTACCATACGAGGTGTCTAGACCGCGTTGTTGGCCTAATGACTTGTGGTTCCAAATTGTAAGCGATAAAACCGAGTTCGATCCCCAGTGTCACAGTGTACCAATAACCTTTTCTGAGTAACTTGAACAATAACCGATGCTCTTACGGTGGGGGAAAATGGATCGTGATAAAAATGAATGTTATCCAATCAAGTTATTTTTTATAAAAAGTAGCCAGGCTTTAGGCCGGTGTATCTCACCTGGTTTTAAGTGACGATGAGGCCGAAGATGAAGCATGCCTGTCAAGGAACAGCTTATTCACTCCTTGAATGGAGTCCAAAATAAACAATCCATAACTCCAATGGATGTCAGATGGCAGTCGCTCTACTGTAATTACTTGATCTACCTAAATCTGGGTAATGGTTAAGAGCCCATCCGGATATATTGGAATAGAATAGAATGGAATAGAACAGAATAATTGATACATCACTTTTAATTCGTACAATTAATTAAGCTTTGGCACAATTGCATTACATTAAGTCTCAACAACCATTATTAATGTCATAAAAAAATTAATATACCTAATAGCTTGTTCATAATCTCAATTGTAATTTTCAAATTCCTTCATATTATAAAATTCTAATGGGCCCGGCGCGACTTCGTTCGCATACACCTACTTTACCCCTATCTACCCTTTTTTCTTGCTTATAAACCTTCCTCTTAAATCACTCTATACATTGTTGAAAACCGCATTAAAATTCGATGCGTAGTTTTAAAGATCTAAGCGTACATTAATACATACATAGTATAACTATGGGACAGACGCCTGGAAGCGACTTTGTTTTATACTATGTATAGATATTGTTAGTCAAGAACTGTTTAGTTGAGTCTAGAAACAGGACATTCTCTCCTGCTCTTTAAAATAACGTGGTAATTGTTCATAAAGCGTTGGCCCTCTGACATCCCGGTGCTTAGTGGCGAGCACTTACCTGTGCTGTATTAGCATTCCAATCAAGGAATTAGTTGTAATTATGTATTTGCAAACCACGATTGAAACCTCATTGTCCTAACATGAATGGTATCGTAAATATAAATAGAGGGAGCTGTTATTGACGCCAAGATGAATATTATTTATTATTTGTTTACAGATAAGTGATATACGGTTCAAAATACAAAACCCTGTGGTACATAAAGACGTCAAATATTTAGTGAAAGGATCCAATTGTGTGAGTGCCTCACAGGCATGAATCGAATTTAAATGTTGTCTTATACATGTTGTGAACAACGCTATTCAGTAGCAGTTTGATAAATGTACTGAGCGCACGCGAGTTCGTGTCCATCGGGCCCGAGCGTTAACACAAACATATTATCACCATCTCACCCGCTCAAACCGCAACGGAGTGAGATGGCGATGTATCGAGCCTTCAATAATTGCTACTCGAATTTTTTAAGCGGTCGTTCACGGTGGACGCAAACTCGCGCGCACAGTATATATTACTTAACTATCCGCACGAGGTCCCTAGGCTATAGATTCTGATATGAGTATAAGCAAGCAGGACTCATTATGTTAATACAGTGTACGTTGTTCTCCTGATCCCAACTAATCCCCACTGAAACACTTAAAGCTCAGTAGGTATGTCAGTTCTAAAATTTACACGAACATGTCTACGATAAACTTTAAAGGGCTCCCATAAAAGGTTATACAGTACGTATAACCGCTATATAAGCGCAAGTTACGTAATCTCACCCAAATTCAAGACCCAATCTCACGGCAACAAGCCAAGAATAAACAACGTGTAATTAAATATTAAATATTCCGACGTTCAGCAGAACAATCCGTCAAAGCTAAATCAGAAATGAAATACATTAATATTAATGTCATAAAATGATACCTAATAGTTAATTCATAATGTCACTTTTTATTTTCAAATTCTTTTACAAAATTAAATAGTTTGTTAGTCAAGAACCTTTTAGTCGGATCTGGAATCTGGACATGCTCTCCTGCTTTTTAATATTAAGCTCTTTAATATTAAATGGTATTTTTCAAAAAGCGTTGGCCCTCTGACTCTCGGGTGCTTAGTAGCGAGCGCTAATCTGTGCTGTATTAGCATTTCAATAAGGAAATTAGCATTTCTAGTGTTTGATGACACTTTATTGATGAAAAATTTACAGTTATAATAACAATATAAACTAATACCTACATCTAAAGCACCAAAAATATATACAGTAATACATATCAAATATACTAAACTAAACCCTTATAAGATATAAATATTTTATTATCTAACTAAACTACTTCAAAAAAGATGTAAAAAACCAGGGCCACGCGGTCAGGTGCCCATCATGGCGGCGGCATTCCCGCGCTGGATGGCGATACTTATCCGCTGCGCGAGAAAGCTGCCGGCACGTGAGTCACCCGTCGCCTCCCTGGGCCGCTTACCAAGCTCCATGAAGAGCGAGTGTGCGCCCGGGCCCCACGGACCCAGTGTCTCGACACCAATGCGACAAACTCGTATTGGGCGCCGAGACAACTGTACTTGCCCACCTTAGAGCGCTCTCGTATCTCATCCGCCGCGCCAGCCCGTTTGGCGGTTGCCGGAAGATAGGTCGCAGCTAGTGTGTCGGCGCACGTGGCGTCCCACACCAGCGGGCGACCCATCCTCCATGATATCATAGACGTCCCGTCAGGTCTCTTGCCATCGTCCCGTGCAATGTGTTGAGGTTCCAGGATTGCGGGGACGTTGGCGCTGACGAGAGACCGTCGCAGGATGTCATTGATCGCAGCGTGACGGGAGAGGCGGCCAGCATTCGAAGAACAGGCAAGCCCATGGTGACCGAGGCGGTCAACACTCGCTCCACAAGAAGCACAACTATGCTCGATACAAACCTCGGCTCCCAGCCGGAGACCGATGGCGAGACGGAGAGTGGTCGGGTCGGGTCGGTTTTAATTATATATTTGCGAACCACGATAATTAGTAGTAGTATTTATTATATGTTTATGGAGAAGTGCAATCCATTATAGTTTAAAATATAAAACCCTGTGGTACATACAGATGGGAAATATTTATTCCAATTAGTGAATTTAATAGAACCCAATTGTGGATAACACTATCTAGTAGTAGTAGTAGTAGTTTAAGAGAGGTAGGGCATAGCGGGGTATCTCGTTCGAATTGGAGCCGCCCGACTGGGGAAGTACCTCCACCTTACAGAATATCGCAGCTAAATAATACTCTTTAAAATAGTATTGTGTTTCTGCCGGTGAGTAAGGTTTCCAGTGCTCCATGGGGTGGGGATTTGGGGAACCGTGGCTTTGACAGTGGAGTGGCATTTGCTTTTTGCTGCCAGAGCAACGTGTTATAGAGGTGGGCAACGCATTAGCGATACTCTTGGTGTTGCTAATGTCTATAGGCAGTGGTGACCACTTTCCATCAGGTGGCCCGCTTGCCTGTTTGCCTACCGTATGACATAAAAAAAAAAAAAAAAAAAAAAAGTGGACATAAACTCGCGCGTGCACAGTAAATATTACTTAACAATCCCACAAGGTCACTAGGCTATAGATTCTGATATGAGTATAAGCAAGCAGAAGTTGATACCGTGTACGTTGTTCTCCTGATCCCGTCTAATCCCCACCGAAACACTTAAAGCTCAGTAGGTATGTCAGTTCTAAAATTTACACGAAATTGTCTACTATAAACTGTAAAGGGCTTCCATAAAAGGTTATACAGTACGTCGTATAAAGCGCAAGTTACGTAATCTCACCCAAATTCAAGACCCAATCTCACGGCAGCAAGCCAAGAATAAACAACGTGTAATTAAATATAAAATATTCCGACGTTCAGCAGAACAATCCGGTGTTAACGAGTCATCCTCGCCCGGAATTCTCGGAACCATTTAATGGCTCGATTTAGCAATGACCTCGCGACATCTAATCGCCCATCGCCGGTCGCGCGACGGCTAATCGGACAATTACATCTGTTATTTCGCGGGGCGACGTGCCTTATTGCGTGGTCGTGGAAACGATTAGGTACTGTGTGCTAGTGTTTGGTAGTGTCTGACCGGAAGTCAATTTCTGGCTGAAGCCAAGTCGATGTCGATTAATCGGTAATCGCCACAAATCGCCAATGGCTTAAAAGCTCTAAGAAATTTATTTATTTATTTACCCATTTATTGTGCACAAAGAAAGTTACAATAATATGAACATAAAGATAACAATCACAAAAGGTACAGCTTATTTCTAAAAAGAAATGTCTTACAGTAGACCTACCGAAGAGAGAGGGCTAGAATAGAGAGGCAGATATGACGTTCCAAATGTTGTTCCAAATTGGCTACCAGCTACAATTATGAGAATGACTTAAAATCTTTAATACCCTCCAGGTTTAAATTGACTGTATAATATAGAAAGGTAATTTAAATATATAGAAGTTGATTTACAGACTGTAAAAAATACCTAGAAGTTTATTTGTTCATTCAATTTCGACGTTGCTAGGAAACTTCGTCAAAACCTTCGGCATCGTCCGAGTTTCGGGCCGTTGCCGAAGTTTTTGATGAATATGTCTTTTTTGGCCGAAGATTGCCGACTCGAAGCCGAAAACGATACTTAGGTCTGACACTACTATTTGGTTACATCGTTAAAAGTACAAAGTATTTTCCAGGTTGCTTTCCAAGCTTCCTTTCACATCTTTTTCTTCGGCGTTTTCTCCGATAGCCAAAAACCGTTAAACAACTGCACAGTAGTGCAAAGGAATATGATCCTTGAGGTGGTCATGAACTTATGCTCTTGCACTGTACCTATCTACACAAAACTTATCAAGTTTAATCTATATCTCATCTCATACAAAAGGAATCTCCGCGCGCGGCAAATTCATTAACGACTCGGCTGCAAAAAGAGATATCCGAATAATGTTGGCGCAGCTGTCGTAGATACGTTACTAATTCCGTTTCTTCTGTCTGTCCAGCGTTTTTCTTTTGTTTTTGTCGACTGTTTCCGTTGTTTTATTAAACAGATTCTAATGAATCGACTGGTGTTTTTAAATCTGAACAGTTCGAATTTTTTAAATTAAATAATTGGAATTTCTAAAACACATTGAACGTCGTCATTCAGTTTTGTGACTGTGCTGTAAGATTTTGCGGAAAATATCTTCTGTTTCAATGCGGTGAGACGTTAAGACTATACAAGATCTTCCGTGAGTCGATTTTAAAGAAAAAATAGTTCAAATAATTGTAATAGATGGCGTTGATTAGACACGATTCTCTAAAATAAATCGAAACGTGACCGTTAGATTTTGCTCTTTCTTCTCAGAAAAGGCACTACAAATAAGCATCTTTTCACGGAAGACCTATCCGAGTAACTTTGGTTACCAAATACAATATTTGAGAATCCTGTCTAATCAGCGCCATCTAGCGAGGCACGCCGAAGTACACTTTTTACTTTTCAAAGTAGCTGTCTAAAAATACCCCATTGACTTAATTTAAAACAAAAAGTAGAGTCGCCACCTCTACTTCCACCTTCACCACACACTCTCCTCTGTGCCTCAGTCTTTCTAGATAGGCAACGCATTCGGGGTCCTCAGTTACGGAAGGCTATGACCAGCGATGGTATCTTACCATCAGGTAACCCGATTGCTCGGTTGCTCCCCTCTTATATATATATATATATATATATATATATATTTTTGTAACAATAGGCTTGCATTATCCCAAAGATTTGACGTGCGTGATAGATCATTTATCTCAAAATTTGTTTTTTTTTTATCAATCTTGCTAAAGAATATGGCTTATAAAGTCCCAATTTAATCTAGTCATAATCTTAGGGGTAGGGTAGTAGTTGGAGTAGGGGTAGGGTAGGGTAGGAGTAAGATAGCGGTAAGGTAGTATAGGGTGGGGTAGGGGTAAGATAGTGGTAGGGTCGGGGTACGATAGTGGTAGGGTAGGGGTAAGGTAGTGGTAGGGTAGGGTTAAGGCAATGGTAGGATAGGGTAGGGGTAAGGCAGCGATAGGGTAGGGATAGGATAGAGTAGGGTGGGAGCGACTACCTATCACATGCAGCATGTGTGATGAACGCTCACTTAAAAGTCTGTCTGGCGGTGGCGTGGGGGCCGGGTCGCTCTTTTCCCTCAAATATGGTTGAATTGGACGATGGCTGGGCCCTGCGTTATACTCGTGAACGGGTGCTGCCTTGGTGGACTGGCTTACTCTTGCTTTAGTTTTAGGTGGTTTTTCTTAATTATACTAGACATACCTATATAATATAATATAGCGTTCCGGCTCTGCCTGGCATTGTCGAGCACGGTTCGGTCGTGGTTGGCGAGGGATACGTTTATCTACGGCCATAGGGTGGTCAGCGTGTCACTGTGTGTTTCCTTCATATTTTCCTACCCCCCCTCCTTTTTGACGATTGAAAGAGATATTTAATGTCCTAATCAATAAAGAAATTTTGAATTTTAAATTGAATTTTGAACAAAAATTACAAGATTTAATAAACTTCACTCGTTAAAAAAATCCCAAAGCTACACTTCAGCTACAACAGCTACTTTTTGTAATGATTTTCTTTATAAATTCTTTATGTATCAAAGTTATCCCTTTCCCGCATCGCTTTGCGTTCAAAAACGCGTGATACGTCAATGGCCCTTATTCTCGTTTGGTCAGTCAGTTTAAATAAACAAAAGAAAACTGGCCATCTGCCCTTAACCGTAATCAACCCAGCCCATTACTAAATACAGTGCACTATATTCGCACCACAGTGCACATGCATTCGATCCAATTGCAACTATTAATTGCCTCTGAACACCATGCTACCGGCAATTACGTCTGAGATATTCCCTAAACTGCAAATGCTTTCAGGGTTCAGGAACCAACATCATAATGAAAGACCAAGTCGTACAAATATGGTAGTAACATTTTTACGACGGAAAACTTGTTGTGGAAGTTAATAACTATGTTAGAACTATTACTAAACATTTTATGACTAATTTAGCGAACCCAAATAACGGGCGGCATGTTACGGGTGGGTTTACGTCGAACGTAAAGTTTTGCGTTAAAACAGCGAGCGTTCTAAATCATTGTTACCTTAGGCTTAGTGATTTATAAGGATTTTTGTTTATGTTTGTTCGCTGGTGGCCTAATGGCTAGAAACTTCGTATCGTAAGCGAGAGGTGCCGAGTTCGATCCATCAACCTTTTTCTGAGTAATTCACATTGGTTGAACACTAACCTTCTTTCTTTTTACGATGAGTTAAAACATCGTGATGAAACCTGCAAGTATATCTCTGACCCAATCTAGAAGTTCCCTTGTTAACAGGATCACGGAGGTCAGATGGCAGTAGCTCTACTGTCAATATCTGATCTGCCCAATCCGGCCCCTCGCGCGAGCATTACCGATTTTGTGCTGTAGCCGTATTCACAATGATTCGAAACCGTTTCCGAACGATTCAACACGGAATTCGTGAGCTGCGAATCCGTGTCAATCGATTCGAAAACTGTTATTCAGACTCCCGATAGATTCCACGGAAACTATACTCTCTATAACATATGAAAATTTCATCAAAATTAACTGAAACCACATTTTCCTAAGAACGATTTGTTGATTCCGTATCCGAATCCGATTTCCGAGCCATTGTGAATACGGCTACTGGAGTTAGCAGCTATGTTTATAGAAGTAATAAGGTATACTATATTAGAAGTGCTTCTGCATTCTAAGCAGAAAGTACTGTCCAAAGTAGCCATAATACTAGTTATATAACAGCTTAAGCACTAGACCTCAGAGTTCTGGCCGAGTTTGCTACAGCCCGTCCGTCAAATTTAAAAAGATAACAAAATAAAACAGATGTAGTGTTTCGTATTAGAAGACGCCCAGGGCCTGATTTAGAGGAGACAAGCTGGACAATTGCCAAGAGTAATAAAAATGAGCGGAGGCATTGAGGACGCCCGAGTGTCATGCACATGCCATGCTCTAGCCAAGCTTTCTAAAGTCCATCAAGTTAAAGTTTTTGTTGTTGCTAAATCTGTAAATAACGGGATTGCATGCACATAGACAAACCAACACACATACACACCATTTTTCATGTTTTAATATGATTAAAGCTTAAAGCCTATTTCAGTACAACCATACAATAATTTATTACGTAACTATACTATACTTAAGAAAGAGCGGAGTCTCCTAATACAGGCATTAAATGCTTAAAAGAAGGTTGCTGCCACTTATTATAAGGCACTTGTTACATCAATATTTATTAATTATTTATTTATTGCGGGCGTAGCGAGACCGAATTTTTGGCACTTATATTCGTAACAGAACCTCTTTAGTAAGAGTGTTTTATTGAGAGAATTAGTAAGAGTAATTAGTAAGCTGAGGCAAAATTATTTCGTTTACGATCACCCCAGTTCTTATAAGCCGAGTACAAAGTGGTGACCACGTAGCGTGGGTAGGCCTCCCACAAGGTGGACCGATGACCTGATAAAGATCGTAGGTTGCTTGATGTGGAAGGCACAGGACCAGCCTTTGTGGAGATCTCTGGGGAGGCCTATGCTCAGTAGTGGGCGTCTTTCGATTGATTTGATAAAGTTGATGAGACTTATGACAGTTTTAAAAGTCATATTTTTAAACGTCGTTTAAGATACTGACTATAACTGACTGATTATAACTTAACCAGCTGTTGATAAACTTGGGTTTGTTGTGATTAAATAGATTCACTTGCTATTCTATATCCGTTCGTAGTATATATAAGAACAATGACAGAACAACGTTTTACCAAGCGAATTAATGGTTTTTAAAACAAAAGCTCAGTTTATTTTAATAACACTGGAATATGTGCCTGCGTGATGAAAAGCAGTCACCGCAGCCTATGGACGTTTGCAATACCAGGGGCAACACCCACGCGCTGCCGACTCCGTAAAAACTTTTTCACCCCTCTCTTGAAGAACTAAATTCCATACTCTTAAGAGGCACCTTAAGACGCAAGTTCTCACTTATACGAAACTTAGTAACTTAGTCGTTGAATATAGTACTTTCGTACCCGTCAAAAGGCTAACATAATTTAGCATTAATTTGGTAAACGAATTGCTTCAGTTCCTTCTTAGTGAAATTTAAATGTACAGTCAGCTGCAGAGTAAATAGACCCCCCCTAAATTAAATGTATAGTAGCGGTCAGTTCTCTCTACAGCTGACTGTACATGTTTTTCAATCCCGGAAACATCACGTCCATAACGGAATGTGACGTCCGAAACCAACATTCTTGCTCAAGGAAAAGCAATAAGTCACATGATAAGTTTGCTTTATGTGCCATCTGACCTGGCAATGTCCCAAATCGGCAATGGATCGACTTGCAAAGTGGTCGCGTATCAATAGCGTGTATTTAAAAGAAAAATGATCGCGTACCAATAGAGTATTTAAAAGGAAGACAAAATTTCTATTCCCTGAAAAGACCTTTCCCATTATCTAAAATATAAGCCAACCAATTTCTTAGTAATTATTGAAAGTAACTTTCAAGGATCTTGAGAGATCTCCGTGAGATCTATAAGATACTACACTCGAAGGGTTACCAATTAAAAATTCTATAATTTTGTAATTATACATCTCTGTGCGGTTTCAATGCGGGCGCTGCGCGTTTGTTTAAAATAAGCTTTCTTTCATTAGTATAGAAACCAAATTCGCATAAATGTTTAAGATAAATCGTGCAGAATTTGTATAAGCTTGTATAGGTTTTTATAATATGTACATATAGTACATGCATATTGTAGTAAAGAAAAGCCAAGAAACCCCGTTTAAAGCCGAGTCGCTAGTAAACTATAACAGCGGCTTAAAACTGACGAAGTTTGGCGAGGCACTATTCAGTTCGTAGGTATATGGGAATAATCTTCAGCACAGCATATACAAGAGTCTACTCAAAGAGCCATAGATAGAATGAAAGTAAAATAAGATGGTCTTTTAAGTTTAGAGTTTTTTGATCACAGTTCAACTTTAACTTATAAAATAAATTCAGACTAAGTGTTCTTGCTGTAGAAGAGCGATATACAGATAATGATTATGTGAATATCGCTCCCGTACCGTCCCGTCCCGTATAAAGTACTGACGCTCGTAAATAGCAAAATCCCGATTGAGTAACATAGCGTAAGTGATAGAAAATTGAAATTTAATTCACAAAATAAAAAATCAATCGTCTTGGCGTTAATGTCCCGATTGTGCTCTAACGCACAAGGGTTCGGGGTCCGCCTTGACCATGATCCAAGATTTGGCAGATCAAATAGTTACAGTGGAGCGACTACCACTCCATGGCCCAGCTACCAGAGGAATCTGACCAGATTGGGTCATGGTTACACATTCAGTAGCCTGAGCAGGTTTCATCGCGATGTTTTCCCTCACCGTAAGAGCATCGGTTACCATTCAACTAATGTACATAACTCAGAAAAGAGTCATTGGTGACTGCAGTGGAATTCGAACCCGGTACCTCGCTTACGAGTCGGATACCTTATCCACTCGGCCACCGACGCCCGAAATTTCATTCACTAATAGGGATTTTTCGGTAGACAGAACATTCTTTAAATGGAAAGTCTAATTAATTTTTTATCTTCAACAATATTATTTGAATACGAGCAGCCGCTTTTCTGAAAATTGAATCTCTAAGGGGACGAAACGGAGCTTCAAAGTTTGTATCTATATTAATGGATTCACTTAGGAGACTTTTTACTTTACTTCAACAGTATTTTATATTTACGAACTAGTGTGTCGAAAAATTACTTGCTTCGTCTGCGTAAAATTTGACATAGACATAGTATTTTTATTTGGTCCAATAACACATTAAAAAACTTTAAACTAACAGAATAAGTACATATCAAGAAAGCAGGGCGATGCGTCCTCCGGCCAGCCTCAGCTTAATGCTTCCTAACTAAGTTCCAGACATGTTCCCATAGGAACAACTCTCACTTTGTTTGCAATGCCCTAACAGGATGTCACATGTAAGTACTAAACTGTGATGCGCGATAAATGAAATGAACAATGAGTTTCGGAAAAAACTATAGCCTATGTAACTCTCTGATATTGTAGCTTTCTATAGATGAAAAAGTTTTTGAGTTCATCCATTGCTAACAAACAAAGAAACAATCATATAATTTTTCTTTATAATATTAGCATAGGCATATAAAAATAACACCCCTCTACAAAAGCCATAGTCTATGGTCTCATAATATCATTGCAGTTATGTCGTAACGTAGAACCTGACGTTGGGAAGCACTCGGCTAGCCTCGTAATATTTTATTCGGATTAACTTGGCTGTATTTTAGGTGCGCGGTAAACGCAGGTTTGAATATCGAACGAGATTGCTTGGGGCAGGTAGTTTCTGGAATGCTGCATTAAACCGGGTCATAGAGTAGACTGGGAAGGCACCGTAGGTTATCCTAAGAAAAGTGACTTTTGTTTTTGGTGACTAATGTGGCTGAAAAGCGAAACTGTCAACAGGATGTAAGGCAGAGCAGTTTTTTTACGCCTCACAAGAAGGTAAGTGCTATTGCTACGAAAACTCGAAAGTTAGGTCACTAAAAAATATTTTGTGTGCCAGGCCGTGCACGGGCCGACCAAAGTTTTGTGGATCTCCTAAACGTCTACTATCGCTACAAAGAGGAATTTCTCTTGTACTCGACGACGTAGATTAACCTACGGCTCCTCCATAGTCTATAATAAATAAAATAAATAAATAAATATTCGTGGACAAATTCACACAGCGCCATCTAGCCCCAAACTATGCAAAGCTTGTACTATGGGTGCTAGATAACTGATATACTAATTAAATACTATTTTTTTTTTTAATACATGCTTATTATACATAGAACACCCAGACCCGTCACAGAAATTAAAATTCATCATTTCAATTTCTGCCCGGCCGGGAATCGAACCCGGGACCTCTTGCGTGGCAGACCGGCATTTTGACCATTGCACCACTCAGGTCGTCATATGTTGAATAGAGATATTTTTCTACGGTGGACCATCGCAGGAATTTTGAGTCCTTTAATTTGACCTATCATCTGGATAGTATCGAAATATATCGTATCTGACTTCTAAGTAGAACACAAAAAAGGTTGCATATGCAATGGAAAAAAGTTAGGTACTTCGGTCTTTAGTCCTGGAAATGAAAATAATCTATGAAAGCATGTGTAGTGGAACTACATAGGTATTTATATTCATGTTTCTTTATTAGTAGAACTCATACATTGTCCAAAATTCAGTACCTATTATCATTACAGCCCATAACAGCCCACTGTAGGAATTAGGGCCTCTCCTACAAAAGGGTAGGTTATTGACATAATCTCCATGCTTTGCAGGCGGGTTGGAGGTTGCAGCGTTATAAATGTATCAATGGCTGCCCATTTTCCAGCCTACTATGAGACTAGATCTTTTGCCACGAAATCATTAATCGCCTTGTACGACACGGCACCCACAAGTGTAAGGGGTTGGTGCTATTCTACTCTGCCGGACACCACACGGCCTATACCTACATGCTATTAAAATTAAATAAAAATAAATAAAAGTATAATTATAATGTAGATATTTTTTAGTTCACTCGTTAAGGAGCTAACTGACTAATATTCTTTCTGGTTAAGCACAGCTTTAAATTGCTTTATGAAACCGTAGTCCGTCTTTTCTAGACGCATATCCTGAGGCAATTTGTTATAAATTCTTGGAGCCATCACGCGCAGAGATTCGCTAGTTTTTTGACACGAGGTACTGAACAGGAGGTAAAGACTTTACCTCGCCGAATATCTTAACTCCGCTTACTGTCCGCTGAGAATTCGAAGTGATATACCTCCTTGCATATTTCGCTACTTCTAAGATAAAAAGTGACGGTAGTGTCAGGATCATAAGACTCACAAAAAGCTGTTTCGCCGGCGTATCTGGGAGGAGGCGCGATAGAACACGTACAACTTCTTTTTGAATTATAAATGGATGATTTCTGTTAGCAGTCAACCCCCAGAGATCGATGCCATATTTAAGGTTTGAATTAAAATACGTATAGTACGCTGTCAGAAGGCAGCGTAAGAATAGCGCAGACGTAGCGTAGGGGTAGGGTAGAGGTAGCGTAGGGGTAGGGTGGAGGTGGCGCAGGAGTAGCGCAGGAGTAGCGCAAAGGTAGCAAATGGGTAACGCAGGGATAGGGCAGAGGTAGGGCAGGTCTGTTTTATTCCCTTAGAGGGTGAATTTTGAGAAAAGTAGATGCTCGTATACACTACTCGTGAATAACAACTTAATTTAATTTCCACAAAATCACAACACACCACTTTATACTCGTATCTTATGCTTCTGTCAAAGAAAATAAGATAGTTTACTCGTATTAAAGAACCATTGAGAATAAAAAAAGATTAGGTTTATTGTAACTCTCCGAGAATTTTCCAAGTCACAAACTACAAAATTGTCACCATTTACATCCATACATCTTCCTGTCAATCTCCCGGTTCTACTCTCGTGCGAGAAGACCCGTACGGTCCGCCTTAACCATGAACCATGATCACGTAGTTACAATTGTCGGTCAGTTACGGTCAGGCAGTACTCTAACCAGATTGGGTCACGAGTACAGAGCCAGTCGCCTGAATATGCAGATTTCCTAACGATGTTTTCCCTCACCATAAGACTATCAAAATCAAAATCAAAAAGTAAATAAGTAATCTTTTGGCGTTAATGTCCCGGTTGTACTTTCGTGCACGAGGGCCCGGTGTCCGCCTTGACCATGATCCAGGATTTGGCAGATCAGGTAATTACAGTATAGCGACTGCCACCTGACCTCCCAGGGGAATCTGACCACATTGGATCATGATTACACATTCAATCACCTAAATGAGCAGCAGGTTTCACCGGGACCGGATATTTTCACCGTAAAAGGATCAGTTAGTATTCATCTGAAGTACATAACTCAGAAAAGAGTCATTGGAACACGGCGGCTCTGGGATTCGAACCCGGTACCTCTCGCTTACGAGTTGGATACCTTAACCACTTGGCCACCGACTACCTCTATACCCGACGACCCTACCATAGTCTATTATGATTAATGACGTCGACTTTCTACAAGACGACATTTATATCATATAATCTTGGTCGTCGTTTTGCGTAGCCCGCAGCTTGTGGCGCTCTGTTGTTACGGAATCCAATTTGTGGCCTATCTAATCTGTAAACGATATCAACAAAAAATTGCTGCGGAACAGGACCGGTTAATGCGTTTTTCGGTCCAAGTTTTGAAAGTGGAAAATTGTGCGATATTCTATTTTGCGAGTTGTTTAGATAGAACGAGATTCAATGCAAATTATTCTGATATAAAACTATATCATCATCATCATCATCACAGCCCATAACAGTCCACTGCAGGACTTAGGGCCTCTCCCACGAAAGGGGAGGTTTTTGCTATAATCTCCACGTTTGGCGGGTTTGAGATCGCAGTGTATCAATATAACAATAAAACGTTCTTGGGCAAATTTTTTATCTTAAAATAAGTTTAGATTCGTGTATTTTTTAGGTATTTAGGTATACTTGCTACAAATTTTTTGTATTATGTAAATATTGTGAATATCTCTTTGAATGTAAATACACACACTAAGCGTACACTAAGATTGTGGAATGAACTACCTGGATAGTACAACATGGAGTTCTTCAAGAAAGGGGTGAAATGGTTTTTACGGGGTTGGCAACGCGTGGGTGATGCCCCTGGTATTGCAAACGTCCATAGGCTGCGTTGACAGCTTACCATCCGGCGGACCGTAAGCTTCTTTGCCACCTCATAGGTAGACAAATAAATTTAAATTTTTATTTCGATGATTATAAAACGATATATTTTAACGAAAATCTCACAAACCACAGGCATTGCAGGCAGGCAGGTTTCTAAGTGGCATTTACGAAATTTCATTAGCTTTATGGAAATTATGAACAAACTTCGTTTGTATAGAGCGGCTTAGCTTATGGTTATCGACCTATGCTATCTAAATCACATTGGTCTGGCAGACCGACAAAACACTTTGGTGTTTATTTCTTTTGTTTGTTACATTGGTAGTTCTTACTTTTCGGTAGCTTTACAAAGTCTAGCCACGTTCATTTCAGTGCATGACTGGCTGAGTACCACATGTTGTCTTTTTGACAACAATGTTGCTTTTTTAGGTCTGTAGCACCGACGCAAGTACAGGCTTGATGCATAAGGTGTACAAGCTTTAGTTGCTTAATCCTCCCAGTGATAACTAACATACGGTTCCACATTTTTTTACATGAAACCTTAGTCCATGGATCGTCGGTAATAAGGGTGACCATGGACGTACTACTCAAAGGGACTGCGCGAGATTGACATTATTTTTGGATGCAAATCCCGAATTACTTTTATTACTTAGTACAGGAAAACTTCTAAGCCACCTTCTATCTGGTGCAGTTGAGCGGCGTGGTCAAGCCAGATTCAAGCCATAAACCGGGTCAAAAAACTTCACCTGGCTTGACCCGGGTCATGGATTTTCTCTGCTTGACCTGGCTTCGCCTGGCTTGACGCGTTTCACGGCTTGACCCTGGTCAACCAGGTTTTGTGCGATCACCGACGCGTACACGGCGCCGGAATGCACGTCGCGTTGTCCATGGTCGCGGAGTAATGTTCCGATAGTCCCGCCACCCCTTGCTGGCGCTCACCGCAGCGGTCAACGCAATAAACAATTATGTGCCATCATAACATGACATACAATGCGCTGTATGCTTGGTGCATGCGGCGTCGCTTTCTGTCGCGTTTGCGGTGGAAAACAAGAAGTTCTTTTCGATTAGCGCGAAACAACCTCCGCGTCTGTGATCGTACAAAACAGCCGTGCGCTTAAAGATACAGTCTCTACTTAACTCGCTATTTGGTCACTTGGTGTTGGCTCCGGTTCCACGGCGGCTCTAAGACAAGCTGTTTTCTTTACCAATTAAGTGAAGCGAAATCTGATTTTCACATTAATTAAACGCCTGATTACTTTATTAAGAGCGAGAATTGCGCGTTTTGTTCTAAATCCGGCTTAATTGCTATCGCGGAGACGTGTTAGGATGATTAATGAGCGGCGTGATTGCCACCTCTGTGACGAATAGATAATCTTTCTCCATAGAGTGGGAAACCTTTGGCAGTAGAGAGGTCTAGCATAAACAGAAAAATAATTTTCTGTGTTGCATTTTTGCTTTTTCATCTTATTTAAACCCTGTTATTAATCGATGGCACTCCAATTCGTGATATGGACACCAGGAAAGCCTACGTATTCGAATAAACAATTACATCCCAAAAGTATGAGATCAATCGACGATAAAATAACCGTTGTATCACAGGCTCAGACCATAAACACGATAATCGTAGTGCAGCCATTGTAATAGTTACCTTATTTCTTAGGAATAAAATGCCTTTCGATTTGCGAGAGATAAATCGCAACATTTGAGGCGTGAGGTCTCACATCGGACCATATTTCACAGTTTGACGTAATCCTTTCGAGCGTGTAACGGATCGGGCCGCAAACGGAATATTGATACGTTTCGGTGACGAGTGTCAGTAATACATTTTTTTTGTATTTTTATTGTTTTTGTAAACGCCAGAAGGCTGTAGTAAAACTACATGCCTACTATCGTAATGTTTTTTTCTATGCAGAAGGCATTTTAATCGGTATAGACGAGTTCAAGATTAAATACTTACCAATTTCATTATGCTCGTAGAATTTAATTATGTAACTCAATCATTGATATTGTTACTTTTGCGATTCCGTATCATCGATTTCATGTGTTCAGTTGCTAACAACTGAATACTAATTCATGTTTGTGTAAATTGAGGACTTGATCATCATCATCACAGCTCATGTCCAGTGCAGGACCCAGGGCATCACCCTGGGACGTTTATTTATTTATTTATTTAACAGTTTATTGTGCACAGGAAATACATAGTGAATAACAGGCAACGTAATAAATGGCACAACAGGCGCTACTTATTTCTAAAAGAAATCTCTTCCAGCAGGCCTTCGGAAGCGTGATATATCTCTCTACAAATATATACATACACATACATACATACATATCGATACTATATACTACATACATATACATTATCTACAACTTAGCAGCACTCTGTGATAGATAAAACTCTTTTACACGCTTTTTGAAAATGGCAATAGACTGGCTGTCACGCACTTCGTGCGGAAGAGACTTCCAAAGTCTTGCCGCATGAACAGTGAAGGAGTAGGAATAGAAATCGGAATGGTGGATAGGAATTGCCAATGAGGATCTTACACTGGATCGACAGGGTTTGTCTTGTGGACGGGAGAAATGGAATTGTTCACGGAGATATGAAGGAGCAGAAGGGTTGTGAAGGATATTGTAGAGGGTGGATAGGATATGAGCATTCCTTCGCAAGCGGATAGGTAGCCACTTAAACTGAGATCAATAGCTAGATACAAGGTCATATTTACACAGGCCATAGACAAACGGTTACATAGATTTTGGAGACGTTCCAGTTTATTTAAAAGATGCCACTGAGGAGTCAGTGGCATCTAGGTAACAAGGGTCTGCGTAATCGAGAAGAGGTAGAAGAAGAGTGTGGACAAGGGAAATTTTGGTCTT
This sequence comes from Blastobasis lacticolella, assembly GCA_905147135.1. Taxonomy (NCBI): domain Eukaryota; kingdom Metazoa; phylum Arthropoda; class Insecta; order Lepidoptera; family Blastobasidae; genus Blastobasis; species Blastobasis lacticolella. The sequence continues at coordinate 21,110,520 of LR990041.1, forward strand.
TAGGGGTAAAAAACTTTGGAGGCGTTTGAGTTAATGAAGCGAGAAATGAATCTTTTTACTGACCGCATTGACGTGAGACACCCAAGACAAGTTTGTATCTAAAAGGAGACCAAGGTTTTTAGCTGTTTTGCTTAAGGGAATGAGCAGTTTTCCAATAGGTATCTAAAGCATTCCTAACCACTCACTAGATGGCGCCCCGACAATTTTGGTAATTGATAATAGCTTGAAATAGGTTCTTAGCAAACAGGATATAAACAACGGGTACGTTGTATTGGATAATATGGTATTCGTCAAAAGTTTTCAACCATTTTAGAGGTTGTAATAATAATGGAACATAGTGCCAACAATCATAAATATTTTTTTTTACACTTCGTACAACCTTTAACAGTTATGTTTATATTAATAAACATTTTATTTTTAAGTTTAGTATTAGTTGGCTGCATGAAATCACTGCCACCATCATACAGATTATAACAAGATTACCAAAATTGTAGAAGCGCCATCTATTGATGCTTTTTGAAACCAACTATAAATACCTACTGGAAAACTCCTCATTGGAATCCCTTCAAAAAATATTTGAGGTACAGTAATAGCACTAAGTTGCCTACTCATGTACGGACTGCCGATAAGTAGAACCTGCGATTTTTTTGGGTTTACCACTAACCCGAATGACTTAGCCCAGGAGGATATACGTATCAAATCGGCGTTCACATAGTCAAAAGCTTCCTCGATATCGGAGATTTTAAAATGTCGGTAAAGTTATTTTAAGACGTTAAGACGTTATTTGCAATAACTACGAAGACTTACATATTTTGCCTCGAAAACGTTAGTCGTCTTATAACGACACCCACGAGTGTAAGGGGTTGATGCTATTCTACTCTGCCGGACACCACACGGCCATTGAGAACTTAATTATAAAATAATAATTATTTGACTTTTGAAATATCAGTAGCATTTCCGAGATAACTTCCTATATGCCTACAAACTTTACCTTTTTAATATTGATTTAGCGTTGGCTACCAACATGTTCGTAGACTGGTTCTTCTGAAACTTCCTTGGCTGCAGCGGCGCATAGGAAAATTTAATAAAGGGACTTTAGAAACTACAGCACAGCTGCTACAGTTTACGAAATAAGAAGCCTACCATTCTTCTGGCGATAGAAATGTTTAGTAAACCCAAATTTGTTTTTTTTTTATGTTATACCGCAGACAAACAGGCAACCGGGCCACCTGATGGAAAGTGGTCAGCAACATCAGGTGAGCTACTAATGCGTAGCCCACCTCTGTAGTGACCTTTAATATACCTCTTGAATACCATGATTAAATTTTGATTAACAAAATACTTATGAACGTTATACAAATTCAAAATCATTATCACAGCCTGTAACAATCCACTGCAGGACTTAGGGCCTCACATTGGGCTGACACATTATTTAATCGATGTAACATTTCACCGAATTTTAAGAGTATACAAAAGCTCGGCTACAGGAACCTTCTTAGTATTGTTACTGCATAAAACGTGAATTTAACCGGTAATTCCGGGAAAAATCGTTACCAGTATTTTCCGGGAACATACTTCTAAAATACCGAGAGATATTGTTTGTGTACACGGTCAGTATTAAATTTTCCCGTTCATCGTACAATCGAGTGATGTATTAATAGTTTTGGTTCAAATAAAAATCGATTAAACGGCTTTCGGAATTACGTAGAAAAGAAAACCCTGGGGAACCTGAACACATTGGATCAATTTGTACACATTTAGTCGCCTGAATGTGCAGGTTTCATCACGATGTTTTCCCTCAACTTAAGAGCATCGGTTAGCATTCAACTAATGTACATAACTTAGAAAAGAGTCACTGGTACATGGCCGCAGTGGGATTCGAACCCGATACTTCTCGCTTACGCTTTATTTTTTCTATTCCACTAAGGTGACAAACAAGCTTACGACCTACCTATTGTTAAGCAGTCACCGCAGCTTATGGACGTTTACAATACCAGGGGCATCACCAACGCGTTGCCGACCATAAAAACCTTAACACTCGGCCACCGACGCTCAATAATAATAATATTAATAATCTCTGTTGAAATTATAGATCTCAGACAACACATAAAGTAAAAGCACCCTACTTAAACACAATGACAATGCATCTAACGCCTACGTAACGATTAAACAAGCCCAAACAGGGACCTATAGAGAGACAGCGTCTAGCGTCTGAAACGGGTCAAGCGACCGCGGGCGTGCCGCTGCGGACAACGATAATTTTTGTCATTACCAAGCCACGACGGAGTTTAATCTGTGTTTAGCATGCAAATATCCACAATATCCCCGGAAAGGTTTTAAGAAAGCATCTACGTAGGATATAAACGACGCGATTGGGGGATTTACAGTGTTCAGCGAGCCCCACCCGGGTAACTACGGCCGTTTTATTTTGCCACTCGATCGTTAAATGCTCAAGCGTTTTAATTTTACCCCGGACGGCCTTCGGTAAAATGAGCGGTACAGTATTACCCGCAGTTTCCGCCGGGGACTAGCTGAGATTGTTATGGCGTAGCGCCCCAATTTCTCGATTCAGTAGGTCTTGTCTTGAAAAATTGTTTGTCATCCAATGAAAGATTCGTTTTCTTCTATGAAAAATATGGATGTCATTTTTAAACAATTTTTATTATGGGTCATAGACTCAACAGCTCTTAAAACTTTTACTTGCTCGTCGTTGTATTGCGTACTCTTGTTTGTTATTGCCGCATTATTACTTTTTTATTTTACGTAGTAAATATTTATAAATATTGTGTAATAGGGCAGACAAACAGGCATACGGGCCACCTGATGGAAAGTGGCCACCGCTGCCTATGGACATCAGCAACACCAGGGGTGCTACCAATACGTTGCCCACCTCTAAGGATACCATTAATTTACCTCTTGAACGATCCCATGTCAGAGTCCAAAGGAAACACTCCTACAACAATCCTTATCCTCCTTAAAAATTAAATCGCTTCCCGCATCTATCTATCTATATCTGTACTAAGTCATAAAATCAAATTACGTGATACCGCAACAACGATATCAACGATAGATTCTCGCGCGAATCCCTCGGACGTCTAAAATAAGACTTTGCATATAACATCGTAATATGGCGAGACATAAATTATTCTGGCATGTGTGCTACAGATAATGGTCGGTTTAGCATAAAGCCGCACTCTGGAGCGGGAAGAGCTGGAGTATTCTAGCATAAAGCTGCGATCGTTGACTAAGGCGCATATAAGTGTTCATAGCCATTACAGATCGGATAGTTTCGCTATATCTCGTTACGTTAGAGACTTAAACTGTATTCTGAGAAACATTAGGGGGAATAGAGAATACTAAGAAATAGTTAGGAGCATATCTTAGGATACAATGTGAGAAACGCAAGAGTACACTTTCACTACACATATGATTGGGTTTGTTAACACGGTTAGTATTGGGTTTACCTCGATATTCCCTCCCTCGATTACCTCGGTAAAAACAATCCCAACCACGGTAACAAACCCGATACACATATGTGTAGTGAAAGTGTAGTGAATAACCACAAAAGTCTTAAAACCTATAAACACGAGATAGAGAGATTTTGTTACAACACATGAGTTCATTCAGAAACTGAATATTTTCATCACAGCCCATAACAGTCCACTGCAGGACTTAGGGCCTCTCCCACGAAAGGGGAGGCTATTGCCATACTCTCTACACTTTACAGGCGGTTTGGAGATCGCAGTGTTATAAATATAACAATGGAAAAAGCTGCTGCCCATTTTCCAGCATACGGGGATTCTAGAACTTTTGCCTCGAAAACATTAGTCGCCTTGTACGACACCTACAAGTGTAAAACCTATTCTACTCTGCCAAACACCACACAGCCACCCAACAACACACCGCCATTAATTACATACCCAAGTATTATTATGGGTACACATGTACTTTAGGTATGAGATCGAATTAAATATCAAAAACGTAAACAAATGGGTTACTTACCACTATAAAAAAAACTACCAAAATGGTGGATTACTTTAAATCATTGAAATATTTATTAAAATTATTACATTCAAAATGAAATAAAATCATATGAACATTTAAAAACATTTTACTGATAATTTTTTTTTTGTTTTTATATTTGTGCTGCTTCAATAAAATATGTGTAATTTTCATTTATGCCACTGGTAATGTTGAGAAATTCTAAACATTTAGTTCGTTGTTACGGTACATTATTGCAAAGGCTCAGAAAGTGAGAGATTGACCGACGCCGAGACATATATACTGCTTTTCTCAATTAATAACACATAAAATAATACAATGTTCAAAAAGTGGCTACTTCTTTCTAATAATGAAGTTTTCTAACTAGTATTCTAGGACTAATAGTTTCAGAGTTACTTATTACGTTTTTAATCAATTAAATAAATGGGGGTAAATCGATTTGTTTCGTTTTCGCAAGTTGGTAAATAAATACATTCGATAAAAAGGTTTTATATTAGAGATGAAACGGATAGTTGTTTGGCCGGATACCGGATACCGGATATCCGGCCAGCCTCCTAGCCGGATAGCCGGATATCCGGCGGCCGGATATTTACAGGTCTCTGAACAAGTTTGTACAAGCTGTAATCGTGGCGTGGGACTTTATACGACTGCATGTGTTTATGTAATTAAAAGTTTTCTTTTAATGTGAATAATTTGAATGTTGAGCTGAACAATTGTTCCGCCCTCATACGGATTTATAGTTTCAAAATACGAGCTTACACATTAGCCCACAGCATCGTAGAGGATAAACGACGTCGTATACTACCTCTAAATATAAAGAAATTCATATTTTAATCCAGGATAATATTTTTTAATATCTATAATATCAATATATATCTTGATTGACTTTAAATTATTACACTAAGTGCATTATAATACTAAACAGCACTTGTCTAAACTACACACGACAGAAATGCGTATTTATGCTGATCAGCGGGTGTCACCCTGTTGGGCAAAGTACGTAATGTCCACACTCGTGGAAGTTACAAAGTCACACCATGCCCGAAAAAATTTAAGAACGCTTAATGCGATGGTGTGAGCATGTGCTCCGCCGCCCAAAGATCACCTTAGTGCAAGTAGCCCTAAATTTGGCGACGACGACTCGCTGACACGGAAGACACCACCTGGCTGACGGCGGACCAACGGGACCTGAAGGACAATATGATTGACGCTGCTACTGCTCAAAATAGAAAGAAATGGAGGAAGCAGACAAGAAGAACTGACTCCAGCTAATGGAAAAGGCATAGTGCAAAAAGAGGAGACCAGAAATCTATTAAATTTTTCTTGCTAATTACCAAATGAACGATACGAGTAGAATAGGTGCCGATGCCGACATAATCAATAGTTCTTTGATTAATACTTATGGTTTTCAAACGTTTTGATACGACTTTTTACTCGACTGCTACAGAAGGGCATATATTTCCGATGAGCAAAATGACTTTTATGGGCTTTTCATACATTTTTTATTATCCGGTATCCGGCCGGATATTAACGCATTATCCGGTATCCGGCCGGATAGTAAAATATGGCCGGATAGGCCGGATACCGGATAGTTGCCGGATATCCGTTACATCTCTATTTTATATCCCTAGATAGTCTTTTTGACACTGACAGTTGTGTGTTTACATTTTTTATCTTTAATTTCATCTCCAAGTTTAGGTATATGTTATTATTATAAAATAATGTGGGTCGGTTAAGTCGGATCAGCGCGGCTGCGTCCGCGATCTTAACCTATATATCCCAAAATTAGTCGGTACCTTAAACAATTTTTATATTTTTAGATATAATGTTATTTTACTCTGAGTCCAGTCTGTCTGACAGTTGGAAGTATGAAGCACGTTATTAGTATTTTGTTTAGTCAATCTAAGTATAAATCACATTTCTAGGGCTCGGAAAAGTTTTCTTTCGCGATTGAAGAAACATTTCTGTGTCCGGAGTTACGAAAAACGTAAATATTATTTTGGTCAGTTCGTTCATAAACATTTTTAATTGTCTCATGGTTTTGAGATATGTGACGAATATAAGTGAAGCGTTTGTTATATATTTATATGTTTTTATGTGTGCATAAAACACCGTAAACATGTTTGGGTCGCCAACGACCCATTGGGATAATACCTGACTTTTCATTTGTATCCCAGGTCGAAGCGTGGCTTGACTGCCTTCGAAATTTTAAAAGTTTTAGACCATACAATGCAAGAGAAATATTATAGCCATGTAGATAAATACTTCCTCCCTTGTGCAGGAATACTTTATTGATAAAATAATTTACATTTATAATAACAATATACACTATTATATTTTGGGGTCAGCCAAAATATAATAGTGTATCTCAGTGTAGAGATTATGGCGGTATATATATTTGGGGTCTTCGGGGGTCAGAAAAGATTCCTTTGACATAGTGCCGCAGTTTCAAGGAACACCCCTTTCCATCTCAAAAAGTATTGGGATTGCTTCTTTCATGCCTGAGTAGCTCAGTGGTGAAGATGCTGGTCAGTCTGCTATGCAGAGTCCTTGTTTCGATTGCCGGCCGGGAAGCAACTGATGTATGTAATGAAGTTCAAAAAGAAACCTAGTGTTTGTAGGTGTGTAAGCTTAAGTGACATAACATAACAGACATAACGGGCCAACTTATTTCTATAAAGAAACTTCTTCCAGCAGGCCAACAGCAAAAATATCGTGATAGTTAAATGCAGTTAAGACTTGCAAAAGTTGGTGCTAACTTAATCAAAAGCAATTATTACAAGTGATTGTTTACAAGGTGGGCTTATCTCTGGAAGATATCTCGTCCAGCTAACACTACCGGGTGTGGAGACTAGCCATAAACGGGGAAATTTAATCTCTTATAAGTACGAGTATAAAATTTGACCAAAAACGTGCACCAGTTTACTGCTGAGTTTAGAAGAGCTTACAGCTTCACAAGAGTTAATTATTTTCAGCTCCAACATGGCATTTCTTGGAACACTACTTGTAATAGTTCAGTGGAAATTGGATTGTTGGAATATGTTAAATTACCAAATGGCGTTTAAGCTACACTGTGTTTTGATTTATTATTTATTGTTCATAAGCAAAACTGGCTACAAAATATGGTATCTAACAAATCCATCCATGGTGGTCCATGTTTCATCTTCTGTCAAAATGTCAGCATTTAAACGTCCGTGATCGTACTTTAACAAAAATGTTTACACAAATCAACTCCAGTCCGTGTTTCTTCTGGGATGTGTTCATGAGGAATCCAGCGGCTACTTTTATATATTGATGTAAGAATTTTTTTTGATTTGGTTCATACTAATATCCGATTGTCCTCGAATCTCCTAGTAGGTGGTGTGTGAGTAGTTACGCCGGTTTTCTTCAATTAGTTGCCACATTTAGCTCAGTGATCGCAGTTGAGGGCCGACCTTCACGAATTTCATCATGGAGAGAAACACGGCCACGATAGAATTCTGCGCACGAAAGCCTTACGGTGCGCAAATGAGGTGCTTCCCTCTCAAAAGCATTTTGAAGACGAGTAGTCCAGTCTTACGGTCACAGTAAACTTTTCAAATCATAAAAAATTTTCGGTCGAAAATATTTTCGCGTCAATTCCATTTTTACTACAAACGACGAAATTCAACTTATGATAAAAAACAATTGACATACAATTTTCCGCCAATATTTTTCTAAATCAATGCTTGAATTTCTTAAGTTAAAAAAATTTGATATTCGAAATTCAAATATTAATTTAGCTTAGTTAAAAGTACATGTTTCTAAAATAGAGTATAAGTCCAATACCCTTGAAACTCTACAGTACTTCATCTCACTCGACAGGGAAGTTCATGAACATAAATTAAATTCAGAATGCGCCAGTATATCACAAATATATCTAATAAAAACTTATCAGAACCGTAGATTTATTAAATTTAATAAAATTAACATATTTAAAGACAATTTTCTCGTATCAAATTACGCAGTGATTAGATCTCACCTATACTTTAGAACAGCAGACGAATCACGTATCCACCGAAATCAGTTTTGCTCGAAGAGTGTTTAAATAATTGCGCAGCTCATCTCTGAGGCACGGAAATGACTTCATTAGGAGCAAAAGACCAATAATTTTATTTTATTTATTTTATTCCGAAACTCTTTGGCACTTAATCAGGGTTTTTTATGGACACAAAATAAAAGTATTACATTTATTAGATTTTGATTGAATTAACCTATTTAAGAACAATTTTCTGTCAAATTACGCAGTGATTAGATCTTACCTATACCTAAGAACAGCAGATGAATCACGTATCCACCGAAATCAGTTTTGCTCGAAGAGTGTTCAAATAATTGCGCGCCTCGGCGTCTCTGAGACACGGAAATGACTTCATTAGGAGCCAACGCGCTTCACGCTTCCTTTCACCGTTTGCTTTATTCGAAGTACAACCTTCCTTCATTATACCTGTTTGAATAACAGCGGTCCTAGTTAGCTTTTGGCGGAAGACAAAAATGACAGATAATTTCAGAACAATATATAGGTACCGACGTACAATTATTGTAAATGTATGTAATAATTGTTTTGATAGAAAAGAAACAATGGTACAACGGAACAGACAAACGGATAAACAATGGAACAAATGGACATTTATGAAGGCGTGAATGAAGGTTTTTTAGCTTATTCACTCTAGAGTGAATAGCCCTAGCCCTCAAGGCTGGCTTTTAGACAGGAATGCTCCATCTTCGGCCGATCATCTACCAACAGGTGAGATGACGGTCAAATGGCTGTATAGTTTATTATAAAAAAATATTTAATGAAAACCGGAAGGGGGCTGTCGTCAGCTATACTTAAATTTTCCTTAAGTTTTTCCCTACAGGCGGCATCAATTGTTGTTTTTTTTGTTGTATTTGGTTAGGTTAGGTTAGTCGTTTAATAATATAAAGAAACATAAAATTAAAGTAGGTATAAATCAACAGTCCACGGCTACTTTTCCGCAGGAACCACATTGAATTTTAGAATGAAATGCCTATGTGCTACTCGGGGCTCAAGGCTGTTTCACTACAAAATTTCGTCAAAATCGGCACGAATTTATTCATACATTATGGTAAATAATTACGAACTTACAAGTTGTTGCCTAACGTCGAAAACCTCAAACTATTTGCTCGTGTTATGGATATTTAATGGTACGAGTGATGACGGGAATCATGCTATTCATTTTACATTCAAATTTTCATTATTTTTACATAGTATAAAACAAAGTCTCTTCCCGCTGTCTGTCCCTATGTATCTGTACGATTAGATCTTATAAACTACGCAACGGATTTTAATGCGGTTTTCAACAATATATACATTGATTCAAGAGTGTTTAGGGGTAGGACACCACGCCACGCAAACGAAGTTGCGTCAAGTCCACTAGTTTTACATAAGTACATTATGTACGTACGCGTAATGTAGAAAGGGATTTATCACTACGCTAAATGAGGTAACACAACCAGCGAACAAACTCCAGACCGAGGCTTATCCATCGCGGCAAACAAAGATTAGGTAAAGAAACTAAGGAGCCGTTCTTTGGAAAGTAGCAACGAGGGAGCTACGAAAGTAGCACGCGGGGTTTATTGTAACTTTTAACTCAAATATTGTTCTTACAACTCATACGTTCACGATCACGGATCGTGGCATAGTTTACATTGGAACCAGTCTGATAAACACGCGGGGCTAACTTTCGGTTCAATGTTTTGTTGTTCATCGATGCGGGTTTGCGGTGGAATTGGTTGGGTCTCTAATGGATTTTGGTTTGACTCGTTTTTGGGAGTAGATTTTTGAATTTCACCGATGGCTTTTGTAATTCGTATGCGAAACATTATAACATGTGAATTTAATTTCGAAGGGCAGCATTTTCCCGTATTTTTGAACCATTGGTTAGACCATCGCCCACTACTCACACGATACTCTACTGCTATGGAGTAGAAGTTTCTTCCTGCTTCACTGTTCCGCGAAATCTTGGGGTCATGCTACCTTCGACCTCATCGTCGCTTTCCATCAGGTCAGCCCTAAAGACTACAATTGAAATTTTGTATACACATTTAAGTCACAGATATATGAATACAATATTAAGGTATCAGGTGAGATAATCTGATGATTGAGAAGAAGGTGGGCAAAGGAAGCCTTATATAAAACAATGCAACTCTTAGAAGTTTGGACTCGTTTGATTCAACAAAGACTATTCGTGGAAGGTAATTTCTGGTCATAGAGCTGGAAGTTGGCTAGAAGGTTCTTTCAAGTGCGTTGCATTGCTACTGTAATGATCACTATTTACCATGAGCTCGTCACCGTACAATTTATTTATATATCGTATATTCATAGTTGATAGACTTAGAAATGAATAGGCATATCATACACAGAGCAGTGTGTGGTTAAAATATAGTTCGCTTACTTCACCCTCAATAAGCCAGCCTACACAGGACACAGCCTACTACAGGACGCACAGGTGACTAAGATGTTACTCGAACAAAGTGCATGATTTCTTTAACAAATGCTCTCAAATAACAAATAAGTATCGGATATCTGTCACAAAGCTTTTTGATAGACTACATTATAAAAAAAATATCATCATCTTGGCGTCAACGTCCCGTATGTGCTGTCACGCGCGAGGGCCTGTTGTCCGCCTTGACCATGATCCAGATTTTGGCAGATCATGTAATTACAGTGGAGCGACTGCCGTCTGAATACCACGACGCTGTTAAAAGAGGAAACTGACCAGATTGGGCCATAGTTACACTACTATACTGTTCATAACGATGTTTTCCCTCTGAAGACTCGGTTAGTGATCAACTAATGTACATAACTCAGAAAAGAGTTATTGCTGCATGGCGGCAGTGGGATTAGAACCCGTAACCACTCTATTACACTACTCAGACTCCTCTCAGACTAGGTACTTTATCATTGGATGAGGAAACAGGCCCATAAAAGTGTAAACCTCATAGAAAATCTGAGCAACTGCCTCAAACATTTTAATTACCTACTATATTGTTTCCAAGTTATCGAACAAACACTAATTAACTTTGGAAAGGAACTTAAAATTACGCCTAAGTATATAACTATGTTAATAGACTTAGGCATAATTTAAAGATTACCCCTGCACATTCAGGCGAATGAATGTGTAACCATGATCTGGCTAGGTTCCCCTGGTAGCAGGGTTACGGAGGTCAGATGGCATTCGCTCCACTGTAATTAATTGATCTGCCAAATCTTGTATCATAATCAAGACGGATCCCGGGCCCTCGCGCGCGAGAGCACAACCGGAACTTTAACGCAAAGATGATTATTACGTTAATAATTAAAATTATATATTGAAAATAAATTCAAAGTGAAACAATTTTGATTACATATTGGGCAGCGACCCCTGTAGAGACATTGAGTGATACATTCGTTAAACCCTAAACACTGGAACTATCGTTCAGTCAAAGTTACACAAAAGCAAAACAAACAAGTGTCTAAGATCCGGGATTATAAAAATATACCCTAATCTGTTAAATAAATGAAATAATTTTTTTACGCTTATTTCAATGTGATAAATTTATAAAATCAACCTCTGCCACCGTAGGTCTGCTACAATTAATAATAGTTAATTAATTAACAATTAATTAATTTATAATTTTTACCTTCACACTGTAATTACCTGAGCGAAGCAAAAAGCCAAATATTATAGTGTTTAAAATTTGACGCCGTTTAATATAGCACTTGACTTTTTCAATTAACATGTGAGGGAAACAAGTTAAATTTGTCTACCTGTTCTTACCTGGCTGCAGGTAAATACAGCAGTCATAGAGATGGGTGCCTAGTACAACAAGGTTTATAATATAAAATATTAAAACTTTTTGCTTCGATTAGGTAATTACAGTGTGAAGGTAAAAATTATTAATTAATTAATTGTTAATTAATTAACTATTATTAATAGTAGCAGACCTACGGTGGCAGAGGTTGATTTTATAAATTTATCACATTGAAATAAGCCTAAAAAAAATTATTTCATTTATTTAACAGATTAGGGTATATTTTTATAATCCCGGATCTTAGACTATAAGTAATACAAAACTAAAAACCCCGACTGCTTTTAAAAAATAGAACAGCAAAAATTCTTTTGCGTTAAAATTTTATTGCTCCCATCTATGGGCACCGGCATATCAGCTTGGTGCTTGTGACTCGATGCAAAAGCGCGCTTTGTGAGAATTTTCGATGATACCATGCTCACAAGTGGTATTGAGCCGCTGAGATAGCGGAGGGATTTTGCCTACTTTGTGTGTTCTACCGCTTGTAGATCGGTGTAGACAGGACAAAATAAAATACGAAGTTCTACAAGCAAATCATATTACTTTTTGGTAACCAATGTTTTCTTACTAATTCGACTCTGCTAAATCCATAAATGTTATTGTATTGACTAGATTGGAGTTATGCGGATATGTGTACTGACAAGAGCGCTGCCTGAGAGCCTCCGCTCACAATCCTGTTCTGATTGCGCTAAACAAATGTGCCATTAAAAGAAAAATTATTTTTATAAAAAAATAAAATTCATTGGCCAACTAGATAGAATAATTTAAAATCACAGTAGCAGTACCCCGCGGTTTGTGGTTTTCACCCGCGCTTAGGACTCTCTCTCTCTGTAAACATTCAACTACCCCGCGGGATCCTATTATTTTTCCGGGGTAAAAAGTAGCCTAAGTGAGTTGCCAATAATGTAAATTCCTATTAGTAAAAGAATTTTCAAAATTGTTTGGCAGTTTCCGATATCACCTCCAACACACAAACTCAAAAGCTTTTGCTCTTTATAATAGAACTTCAAGTACCCTCAACCGGCGTAATGCATGACAAGATGTATGAATGTGGAAGAGGCGAGTGATGTGTGTCAGGGTCATAGCTTATGGCACTTGATAGTCTCTGCTTACCCTTATGTAATACGGACGTGAGAATGTATGTAAGTATGTATAGGGTGCGCCATTTGAAGTGTTACCATTGAAAATACTATAATTTTATAAATTATGAGCTTTTTAATTGAAACTTCAATATATAAAAATCTCAAATTTTAATATAAATTATATTCTAGCATTGAGTCTGACCTGAAGAATTCAGGATGGTATTTTGTCCCATTCTCGTCTAAGTGCGACCTTTAAGGCCTCGGCTGTCTCCTATTATTTAAATTATAGCATTTACAATTGGTAACACTTCGAATGGTGTACCCTGAATATTGAGTTTAAATAAGGACCAAAAGCTAGATCTCATAGTCTACGGACTGTCGTGCTGTCGCGTACAGTTCGCAAAAGCGCTGTACTCGTCGGTCACGAGTGGCCAGCGGAAAGGGCGCTTTCAGTTCACCCCGAGTGCCCACAGAGAGAACAAGGGAAGACAACACTCTCTCAAGAGCTATTTTAATTTTCACATTCCATAAAATATAGGTATTTTTCATGTTAAAGTGTGTCACGTCATCATCGTAGTTCATCTGCTACACGCTAAGCAAATGGAATTGGATAATTAAGGAGAAATCTGAAACTATCAAAGATAGGGAATAGGGGATAGGCGTTTTAAGGAATCACGAGGCTGATTTTAGAATGAAGGAATTAGCATTTGGAGATTAACTAACATCATTACGGGTTAGGGTCACTTGTACAAGAGGGCATCAAAATTGGTCCAGGCTGTTTAGCAAAAAAAGTATTCATTTTCGATACCAACAACGCATACGCCAACTCAAAGTTGATCATTTTCTGATTTTTACAGAAAACAGTTAATTTATATACTACTAAAATATGTTTATAACCCTCACGCATACACGCACGCACGCACGCACGCGCGCAGACGCACACTTCAAGTTCCGGATCAACTTGCCCCACAAAAGTGACCCTATATTCGAAATTTAACTATTTACGTTATACTTCGAATTTTCCTATAAAGGTTTCGGAACCCTACAAATTTCATTAAGTTTTAAGTTGTGACTTTGCATGGGCAGGCACTCTGTTTTTTTTTTGTGGCCGCTTTAATAATTACATAGAACAGAGTGAACAAATAGACGCTAAAACTTGGTGATTTTGTATTTCAAGTAAATATTAAATAAATAAATGCCTGGGCAATTCACACAGCGCCATCTAGCCCAAAAGTAAGCAAAGGTTGTGTTAAGGATGTTAAGTAAGTGATACCCACATATATTCTTTCAAATTCATACTTATTACACATTATCACACCCAGACCCGTAACAGAAATTAAAATCATTATTTCAATTTCTACCCAGAACCAATTTACAATTTACAATACAATACAATTTACCAATTTCGAACCCGAGACTTTGGCGTGACAAATGTTAACCACTGAGCCACTCAGGTCGTCGAAGGTTCAGTTAATCGTTTACTATACAACTCAATGGCATGGAATCTCCCTGCGCCTCGTACTGTTGTTCCCACCCGTATGTTTCCGTCTAATGCGCCTTTCCTACAATCGGCACTTTGGTCACGTGCGTACCGCGTAGGTATAGAAAATCCTTTTTACTTCGCTAACATATAGTGGGGGTTGTAATGGGTGCTGGAGGCAGTACCACTCCGTTGTTACTAGTAATTTTTTAACAAGTGACTCTTTAATTGCAAGACAAGCCATAAATCTATAAAATAAAGTCGCTTCCTGCCGTCTGTCCCTACGTATTTATGTACGCTTAGATCTTTTAAACAACGCAACGGATTTTAATGCGGTTTTTAACAATGGATAGAATGATTTATGAGAAAGGTTTAGTAGCAAGAAAAATTTGTAGGTAGGGGTAAAATAGAGTACGCGAACAAAGTCGCGCCGGGTCCTCTTGTTGGTAATACTGCATTAATTTCGATGAATCAAATACGAGTGTAATTGTTACAAATACGTCAGGTTTTGAAATATCTGCATTTTATTGTACAATTCTTACATATCAATGTTAGTGTGACTCATTGTAGAATACTGCACCAAAGTGAAGAATGGAACTGGAACCTCCTCTTTAAGCGAAGGGTGCCTACCGCCTCGTTAACAATGTCATCTTCGACGTCGGCATTTACTGTAACCATTTAAGAGTGACTATCTGTGAGCGCGATGGATGGTTTAACGCAAACTGCCTGTGTCGGTCATACCGATGCGATGAATGTGACACCCCTAACACTCGTGGGTGTCGTACGTACAATTCGACTAATGTTTTCGAGGCAAAAGATCCGGAGTCTCCGCAGGCAGGAAAATGGGCAGCAGCGATTTCCATTTCTCTACTTACAACACTGCGACCTCCAACCTGCCTGTCAAGCGTGGAGACTATGACAATAACCTCTCAGGAGAGGCCTTAAGTACTGCAATGGACTGTTATGGGCTGTGATGGTGGTGGTAGCTTTTTGCGAGTGACCTCTGAACCGATTTTAAGTTCCTCGAAGCTCATTTGATAGATTTGGATAATCATTCCTATAATGAAACGATATTATACGATACTTTTTAAAAAGCGATGCATCCTTATCCTGATACAATTCTACAAATTTGTACTGGACAAACTTTGTGGCAAGGTTATACTTACTTCCCGTAGCGCTACAACACTTAATAGCTATTGGTCTCAAGGCTTCGTAAATTATTGCGCGCTCTAACAGTTGTAGGATTTCTAAAGTCCGTTTGAGGACTGAGAACAAGCTTGTCCGCTTTGGGGTTGCGTATCTATTCATTATTATAGACTGTGATGTCACCGTATTACGTCATCTAGTGCAAAAACATTCCACTTTGTAGCAATAGTAGAGGCTTAGGAGACCCACAAAACGTAGCTCTGCCGTGCCTGGCACGTTCGATACAGTAAAAAAAATCTTTTTAGCGTCTCAAACTTTTGACTTTTCGTAACGATATCATTTTCAAATACAGGTCAAGAAACCGGTTTGCCTTTCGACAGTTTTGCTACTTAGCTACATTCATGTCACATTTTTACCTTTCTCAAAAATAATTGCTTTCGTCTTACACACACACTTTGTAACTACGCTTATACAATTTGACGAATTAAACTTTTCTCTGACATGGAAATTTTGTTGCTAACCTATTGTCAGGAACCCTGCGTTGCAAGTCCGACTCGCACTTGACCGGTTTATGTTGTATTATATTAAAGATATATATTTTTACATCCCGCATCACACATATACACAATCTTACGTAAAACCCAGCATCATACATAGACCGGAGGGTACAAACTCGCTCCATCAGAGGCAGGGTATGCAAAGAGATAAATTCGGGGCCCACAAGGGTTGCTCTCAGGGGAGACACAATGACAGCTCTGGATTTAGAGCCGCAAAGGGCTGGAAGTCCGCCATAAATGAAATGTTTGGCACTGGCCGATAATTCCAAATCTACGTTTGATATTCAACAATATTTCAGATCCAAACTGTTAGTAATGGTGCAAGGATACCAAGACTCTAGTACAACAGGGGACTGTTCATGAAGATGATGACTTTAATACAGTTTCAAAAATCGCATGTTGCTTATAGGTGCTACTAACTAAACGGGCATTACTTTTACTGAAATATGTGACCGCAATACAGTGGCCGGGTAATCTGGCCGAAATACCAGCCAGACTAAGCAATATTTTTGGTACGGCCGATGCATTTTTGTAACACTGCGATCTCCAACCCGCTTGCCAATAATTTATTTAGAAAACCACTTACAATGTAATTTTCGGCTTAAGTTAATGGTGGCGACTTTTTTGTAATATTTCTAACAGGTTTGTTGAGAGTCCCAAGTGACACTCAGATATCAATTTTCAAGACAATCGGTCTAGTAACAAAAAATGACAAAATGTCAACTACTTTTTTCTAATTTTGGTGCCGGATTCAAAGGTCGCACATATATCGATTTTGAAGGCAATCAGTCCAGTAATAAAAAGGTCAAAATGGCAGCCGCTTTATTCCAATTTTGTCAATTTTTTATTCTGATTTAAGCCGATTGAAGAGTTCTACTGTCCATCTCCTGACTCCATTATCAGGGCTCCGTCTTCAAGCATACTGTGTAGAACTTGTCAAAAGTAACCAAATGAGTCCAAACACGACTTAATTACTAGCAACGGTTGAAGAGTTCCACAGTCTACTCTTGACACTGTCATTAGCCCCTCGTCTTCAAGCATACTGTATAGAACTCGTTAAAAGTAACCAAATGAGTCCAACTCGACTTGGTTATGTACTATCAATGGTTAAAGAGTTCCACAGTCATACTCTTGACACTGTCAACAGTCCCTCGTCTTCAAGCATACTCTATGGAACTCATCAAAAGTAACCAAATGAGTCCAAACTCGACTTAATTACTAGCAACGGTTAAAGAGTTCCACAGTCTCACTCTTGACACTGTCATCAGCCCCTCGTCTTCAAGCATACTGTATAGAACTCGTTAAAAGTAACCAAATGAGTCCAAACTCGACTTGGTTACTAGCAACGGTTGAAGAGTTCCATTGTCCATCACCTGACTCCATCATCAAATCCTCATGTATCTATCACAAAATTGTACTATCACAGAAATTTAGTATAAAATGACTTGGAACGAACATGACGTTCTTCTCAATTGACTTTTCAAGTAAATGACCAGCCTCGCCAAAAGGATCGTGGAGATCATTAAAAAAAAACCGCCACTTACATTGAGGAAGCTTGGGTCCAGCTGCTAATAAAGGTGATCTTGTTCTCCAGTTATACTCGTAGATCCAAAAAGCTTCCGTTATAATTGGATCACATTTTGATTCACGCACAACTCTGCCGCCGCAATACCGCAATTCCCAGTATCCCTTCATCGACTTTGATTTCCGATGCTTGTTTAGTTCACGTGTACTGTGTTTGTTACCGAAATGTGCGGTTAATAAACACCTGCTGATGGAAATCTCCGCAAATAATTATCTGCCGAAGCCACCGCAGCCGTAATTATCTCTTAATCACCGTCTCTTTTATCCTCATTGGTGTATTACTCTCTTCCTATCCCAAATATACAAAATAAAGAAACATTTCGTATATTATTGTAATAGATATGCAAGCGGGGGGGGGGGGGAGGGGTCTCGTAACCTCCGAACCTGTTAACATAATGGCTACCTTACGTAAGGGTGGTGTAAAATATATTGTCTTTTTTACAAAAACTAGTCACGCATTTGACGGCGATCTCGAGGTTTTTCCACCGAATCCATAACGGCAATAATATACACGCGGCAGTGTTGACAAAGCCAAGTTCAAGCCAACTTTACCATTTAGAGCCACTTTTAACTTAAATTCTATTTAACATAAATACATGAAATGTTGAATATTTATTCAAGCTTAGACTAAGTTACCCAAAAATTAAGGATGTTATGTGGATACGAATAAATTACTGTGTATGTCTATGTCAAATCACATTTTCTGAAAGAATAGCTCTACTTACAATATTAAAACAATACTTGCGTATTCAAACTAACCAAGTCAAATCTTCAGCTTCAATTTATTTTAAGTTATCTGTTTTGTGTAAATAATCGACTGTTCCAATTATTTACCCTCAGAACTTGGCACTCATTTATATCACATTGTTTTGTCGGCCAAGTCGACTATTACACACATATCTACTATTGGAATTGGCTCTTGCCTCTCATTTTCCCATTTATGTTTTTGATGGATAATAATCACCTACTTATCTAAATTTTGGTACAAATTAACTTCCTGATAGTATAAAATAGTACATATAATTAATTCGGTAGGTCCTTTATTCGCAGACAAACAGAACTTCATGTTTTTACTATCTGACTCTGAAAAGGCTGAGTCAATATTGTCACAAAATCGACTGAATTTCCAGCGTCAATGTATTCAGGTTAATTTAAATTTCTTCTGTGCAGCGGAGACGGAAATGTGTTCGGTCCAAGCAGCTTAAACTAGCGGATCTAACTTCCAATCCTTTTTAACCTCCGAAGATAAAAGAGAAGTGTCTTAAGTTTGACGTATGTCTGTGTATCTGTGTGTCTGTTTGTAGCGGTTTTTTATTTGAAAGTCAGTTTAATCGAGATGGGTCTTAGCTTTGTTTCATTAAAATTGGTTCAGTAGTTTAGAAAATATTTGACATGTAAACTTGATCGGGTGTTATCCGACTATTTCAGTCGGTTACTTTGCCCGAAGTCCAATGGCTGCGATTCGTTTGCAAATGCGAACTGTGAAGAATACTGTCTGTGAACTGTGAATAAATCTC
Organism: Blastobasis lacticolella; assembly: GCA_905147135.1. Taxonomy (NCBI): domain Eukaryota; kingdom Metazoa; phylum Arthropoda; class Insecta; order Lepidoptera; family Blastobasidae; genus Blastobasis; species Blastobasis lacticolella. The sequence goes on from LR990041.1 coordinate 21,129,715, forward strand.
GCTATAGTTTGAGTGAGACATCCATTTCGCGGTTTCGCATTCGTATCCGAATGCGTCACTGTACTAACGCAGAAATAAGTAGGCAGACCTGGAGCACAAAATAAAGAGCGGCCTGCCCCAAGCAGAAGGTCCACTGGAAACAATGCGCCATTTCCGCCACGCACACATTGACGTTACGTTAACAGGCATTCTCACGCAGTTTCACGCAGTGCTTGGTCTTGATTGTTAACGCGAGAATACGAATTCTGACAAAGATGTAGTGTCGACTTAAATTGAATATTATTTAATTAAACGATATTATTATTGGTAAAATAAAAGTACTTGTACGTAACTGAGATTACTTCATAAGTCCAAGAACTGATGGGTGACCATTTCAGACTTTGAGGCTAGTCGAACTTCAGCAACGCTACGAGTTCTAATTCCGATGGTGAAGCGAGATTGACCAAGGTCTTCCGCTAGAGACCCTAGGACTAGTTGAACAGTTTCAGGCACCACGTGACAGTTTTTAACAGAATAAGAAACAGTAATGGCCACCTTAATGGTTTCTAGTCGGAAATGACTGTCTAGTTTAATATAAAAACAATCGCTGACCACCTCTCTTCTCCATCATTAGATCAACTGACTAATACCATAATATTGCATTTTCATCAATTTACATGTGTATGAAATTTTCAATTCAATTGATTACCGGGAAGTGGGTCAAATCCTAGGTCAGGAAAAGGTTGTTCTCAAGGTCTGATGATATAATCAGGTGGCGATGAATTTTTAAAAAGGAATAAACAGTCGATTATTATTACACCTACTAAGGGCATAGTGTCTGAAGTTGGTATGGAACACAATCTGAACAGCTTGGGAAGCAATTATGATTACATTATGTCAAGGATTAGATATTGGTCTTTCGCAAGGGAAATGTTATTGTGAACGATCTTTAAAATTCCATTCGGTTTTTTAAATACTCTTTTCAAAATTCAGAATAAATACAGTAGCAACCCTAGTGAGTCGGCAAGTTTAGGTAATAATTTTCAAAGACGACGGGAGCGGACCTTCTATAAGTTTTCTATTTTGTGCCCGGAGCCATTTAGTATTGCTCGTGGATGACAAAAAAACTAAATTTGACAGCCAGCCAACAAGAACAACTCACAGCATAGACATTAACAGGGACGCCATAACCTGTCAGCAGACTTAAATAGCCCCGGGTATGTAGCAATGACATCTTCAAGCTTACTGGGTACCGATTCTGGTGTGCAATGCAGTTGTTATTATGTTGCAATGTAACTGTGATGTTACTATAACTACGTCGAGGTATCGAGTCAGTCCCAGCATCATCCCAGTTAAATTGCAGTTAAATAATTGTTCGACCTTTGACACGTTTTCGTTGACATAATTAAAGGCAGTTTGACAACTAAGAAAGATGCAACTTAGTAATTTCTTTATTTATTGGAGTACCAACAGCCATATAAAACCATAATGCAACTAAAGTACCAAAAAACTAATTGTGGCAAAGTTCGAACTCATGCAAGTTACAACTCAACATCTGTCATTTGAATAACAATCACACATTTGACATGCGATGCAATTGTAATGTTACTGCAACTGAGACGATTTCCGTACCAGAATCGAAGCCCAGGAGACCTGAGTATTTAAAACACACATTTTCTGTTCAATAGACGTTCAATGGATCTCAAACGCTCTAGCTCAAAGGCTTAGCACAGACGAGGTAACTCGAATTTTATGAAACTTCAAATTAAGTTAGATTTCAATTTCATGCTAGTTTTAGAAGCCACAAAGCCGCATCATGGACGGTTTCCTTTAAGATAATAATAATACGTTCCGCTTCTTCGTTCGATCAGCCAAAGAGGTACTTCTTGCCTGCCGATCTGTTCCTCGAACAATATAATCTGAACGGCATGAGTGAATAGGCACTCTCTAGACGATATTTCTGCACTATTGTCCGAGTCGTCACTTATTACTTTACGATAGCGGATTAAAGCTTAACAATAGTGCCTATAAAAATATAGACATTGAACCGATTTTAGGGTAAAAAAGGAAGCCTCCTAACCCTTAGCTGTATGTCTGGCCGTCCGTCTTTCACAGATAGACCTATCTTTGGAACCGTGACAGCCAGGTATCTGTTTCTGTGGCCGCTATAATAACAAATAATACAAATTTAAAATTTTGAAAATTAAGCCATGAAACATGATTTTTTAAATGGTATGTAATATTTTTCTATGGTATCAACGACAATACGTTCAAGCACCAAACTTTATTTGATTATAGAGCTAATACTAAAGTATACATACAACTACAAATGCTAAAAACTGGTCAAGCGTGAGTTGGACTCGCGCTACAAGGTTTAAAATGTAATAGTTATTGACTAATTATATGTTGCTTTCACATCAAAATCTTGTTGGTAGGTTATAGTACGGATCCCTTTCTATGCGAGGTCGACTCGCTCTTGGCTGGTTTCTTCAATTTATAGACCTAAAACAGTCAGCAAGACAATATACCTAGAGAATAATAGATCTACAACTACAAAGAAAGGAAGTAATTTAATTTTTCTCGTTGCAAATTACAAAGTCTCGAGGCGAAAGATTAGATTGGTGCGTAGAGCACTCATGTTAGGCCCAATTCAATAACATTATATGAGTAATTCTAGCATATAACGTAACATAAAACTCACCCCTTTCTCCCACACGAGGGGTAAACAGAGACTATGGACAAATTTAACTTAACATGAGACTTACGCTAAAATATTACACAAATACAATCAACTGCTTATAGGGCCATCATCATTTTATTTCAGGGTTATTTCAGGGTCCTATCTTACAGCAGGAAAGCGTTTTTAGATTTTCCGAAAGCAATTACCTACCAGAATCTTTATTATATATTTTTTTACCGGCGGTGTCTACCATCTTATCTACACAACTCTTCAGCCATCTGTAAGCAGAGGATACTATTTTTGTGATGTAACTAAAAAACGGTTTTCGGATATTTTCCTTTGCTTGTGCTACACGACATTGCTTCTTGCCCAATTTCATGATTCTATGACAAATCAACAAATGCGATGTCGAACGGTCGGGAGACAACAAAGTTTCTTCCTAGGGGACCATGGGGAACACCATGTGAATCTTGTTACGTATTCGTTGTTATATCATGAAAATAGGTCTGCATCGAGCCCATCAAGTACTTCAAGATACCCCTATCTTGAAGAAACTGTAAAGGTTTTTACGGGGTTGGCAGTGCGTGGTTAATTCCCCTAGGTAGTTAGTAGGTTAAGTCCTTAGGCTGCGGTGACTGCTTACCATCAGGCAGACTATGCTTATCGATTCACCAATAAATTAATAACATATATTCTACACCTTTACTATTATCATACTATACTATAATATTTCTCCCTGTCTTCCCCCTTCTTCGCGTCTGATTTCGATTTTCGCAGTCTTTTCCCTAAAATTATAGATTTATAGTAAGTAGACAGACAGATAAAAGGATTTCGATTGATGCTCCAATCCGCTTTCCGCCTCCACCACTTCCCTCGACAACTTATGGCGGGCTAACTCTGTCAACAACAATTTAAGCAGTGAAATCAAGTTTTTCCTTCAACTAAGTGCCCCTATTTGCCTCCACTCCCTCGTAGGACCCGCGCAAACAGTTTCAGCTTTTTCATTCACGCTTTTGTGAGGTTCACTGGTGATTTGTATCCGTTGTTAGCCTGTTTAAATAAACCTTCTCGTCCTCCATTTTGTTACAGTGAGTTACAAATATCAATAACTGAGTAGCTTTTATTTAAAGCTAGTGGACACGGCGCGACTTCTACTTTACCCCTACATACTCTTTTTTCTGACTTATGAACCTACCTCTTTAATCACTCTATCTATTGCTGAAAACCGTATTAAAATTCGTAATACATACGGACTGATGGCGCGAAGCGATTTTGTTTTATACTATGTATAAAGACTAGCCTTTGCCCGCGACTTCGGCGATATCGTGTTACAACGGGAACCACATTGTATAGTGGGATATGTAGCCTATTTATAGCCTTGTTATTCTGAGATAAAAGCTACAACTATTCCAAATTTTTGTACCTCGGGCCCTCGCGCGCAAGAGCCCACGAGATATTGACGTCAAAACAATTCTTTTATGAAAGAACTGAGATACGTTTAGGCAACTATATGCGTCCCTTTATTATTATCATGCCAATGTCATCAATCAGAAAATCCACATTCTCATTTATCTCCGTTTGGTGTTTTTGTCTATATTCAGATCACATTTGGATCCCGTGCTTCCAACGTCTTTAATCCAGTATTGAACAAGATTGAATAGTTTGAACCGGCTCGAGGCAGTACGTTGATTACTTTCCGAGACTACGCTTCTCGATTATTCTCAGACAGTGTTCAATTATCGCTGTGAAATTGGTATTCAATCTAGTATACCATTTCACTGATTCGTTATAATATTTTACTGATAATATTAAATATTAAAAAGGCATTCTACAACAATGATACGTAGGTCTACGTGACGTTTGTTAAAATTAATAGAAGATTTAACTTCAACCACAGTTTCAGCCACGGAATATGAAATTTACCAGGCCATCTTCATTATCCTTCATAAAAACGGATCAAACAACGTAATTATTGTTAAAATCGGTGCAGCGTTTCGTAGATCCTTTGCTTTTGCCGTGGTAGTTACATAAATAAAGACATGTGCAAATGAAAGGCCTGTACATACACATAGTTACGGGTCTGGGTGTTATATTATGTACAATATGTATGTATTTAAAAATATATATAAGTAGTTTATCAGTTTTCTGGCACCCATAACACAAGCTTTGCTTACTCTGGGGCTACATGGCGCTATGCGAATTATACAAGCACATTTATTTATTTATCTAGTGTAGCGTCGGTGACCATATACCATCTGGTTGCCTAATTATATTTGCTAAAAAGGCTAATAAGCCTAAGCTAATAACCAATAAGTTATTTACATTATATTAGGTACACCACGGGCGTAGCCAGGTTTTGGTTTTGGAGGGGGGGGGGCTGTTCAAGATGAAGATTTCGGTTCGTACCCCCCCCCCCCCTAAAAAGATGGGGTAATTGGGGTTTTTGGGTATATTGACCCTTACGCGGAATGAACATATTGTGACCTATTTACATATTTTGATTTTACATGACCTAATTTGTACGAAAGACGACGACTATATACAATCTCATCCATCCTTCCAAAGATTCAATCTCATCCTTCTATATGGACATTCATTTGTAATAAAAATGAACATTAATTCGAAATTTAATAAATTATATAATATTTTGACATCATATTCATTTCCCAAACAAAAATATTTTAATTAAAAAGAAAAATAATATTCCCTGGGTAAGTAATGAACTTTTTACGTTCATAGATGGCTTCGAGGATTTTTGTGAGATTATACGAAGATTACTGGCCGTGTGGTGTCCGGCAGAGTAGAATAGCACCAACCCCTTACACTCGTGGGTGTCGTACAAGGCGACTAATGTTTTCGAGGCAAAAGATCAAGAGTCTCCGTAGTCTAGAAAATGGGCAGCAGCATTTTCCATTGTTTTATTTATACACTGCGATCTCCAACCCGCCTGTCAAGCGTGGAGATTATGGCAATAACCTTCCTTTTCGTGGGAGAGGCCCTAAGTCCTGCAGTGGACTGTTACGGGCTATCATGATGATGATGATACGAAGATTCCCGACCTGCGATAAGATCCGCCAATGCATCGGTTTTTACCGGGAACTAGTTAAATCCAGCTAAAACCAGCTTACGCGATAAAAAACATTACACAGATCTACGTCTACGATCTACAAGGTGCAAAAAATACGTAAATATAAATTTGGCAGATAATTAAGGATGAGTCTATGTATAAGCAAACAAACCAATATTCAATTAATATAACTGAGGACGGGACTAATCTATCAGCTGATAAAATTGCAAATATATTTAATTGTTATTTTATAAACATTGCCTCAAAATACTACAAGGCTACAAAATAAAGAAAATGAGGCAACGAAATTTACACAAAAATATGCGGCATCCATTAATGTTCCGCAATTCTGTCTTGCGTGAAACGGTCGACAAAGTCGTTAGGTCCATAGCGAAGAAGGGTGGTACATTAGATCTGTACGACATATCCACCAACATCCTGCTGTCAGTATGGCCTATTGTAGCGGATCTGTTGGTGGTGTTAATAAATGAGATGTTTGAGTTAGGTGTATACCCAAATGTTCTAAAAAGTACACGTGTTGGCCCTATTTATAAAGGAAAGGGAGATAAAGACAGAATTGAGAATTATAGACCTATAACAATAGTCCCGAGCTTCTCAAAAATTGTTGAGTCGATTTTATCGACACTTTTAATGGAGCACTTTGAACAAAATGACCTACTGACAGACAGACAGTACGCGTATCTAAAAAACAAATTAACCATAACGGTAGCACAACAGGTCGTCGATTGCATCATCCATTGATGATAAATATAAAACAGCTGGTGTTTTCTGTAATCTCTCAAAGGCCTTCGACGTCATCCCACACGATTTGTCACTTAAAAAGCTAAAAGTGTATGGGATAACAGGCGTTTCCCACGACCTGATGCAATCCTTTCTTTTGGGTAGGAAACAAACAGTCGAGGTATCATCCAATGGCCGTAAGTACAGATCCACCACTGATGATGCTACCATCGGTATCCCTCAGGGGTCAGCTCTCGGAAATACATTTTCTTGGCCTTCATGAACGTTCTTCCATCCGCTAACACAGAAGGTCTATTGACCCTATTTGCTGATGACACGACAGCAGTGGTGTGCGCCCGTTCATGCAACGATCTCAATTCCAAGATTATTGTCCTTTGCGATCAATTTTTTTTTTTTTTTTTTTTTTATTATTATTTTTACATTTTCTATAAACACTTATACTACTACAATTACGTAAAAACCAAGGAGGTTTGTACCCGTAACATAGCAATGAGTCTTATCTTAATAACATAAATGTGTTGTGGCAACATTATTATTTCTAGGTCATTATATCTAAGTCTAAGTTAGTCTTTAAGTAAAACTGACGTAACTACGACAAAATGTAAATAAGCAAAAAAAGTACGTATTAAAATTTCATAAGTTTGTTGTAGTAGGCTGATTGAATTAAAGCAGTAGTTTGTGGTGGTGGATTGTGTCGAAATCCAACGTAATTTTATTCACAGGGAGGGCAGTCTCCCGATATAAACTAACCGCACCCATTCCCAGCTGTGATGAATGTAAGTTTCTTGGTCTTACGTTAGACACTAAACTAAATAGGAAGATTCACGTTGAGATACTGTGTGACCGACTCAGTAGTGCTGCTTACGCGCTACGCAAGCTCCATCTTATTTTGTCGGCGAGTGTGCTGCGACAGGCCTACTTCGCGTATTTCCACTCTCTGCTGTCCTACGGCACGATTTTGTGGGGTGATTCCACAGAATCCGGTCGTGTACTCATCCTACAGAAGAGAGCTGTTAGGATGTCTAGTCGATATATTTATATAATGTATTAATGTACGTAAGATCCAATCTTGGGACTTTTGAACGTCGCACGGGCGGAGGGCACGGTCTGCGGGGCGCAGGGCGACTGGCGGGCGTTCAACATCGAACCTCATCCACAGAGAAAAATTTAAAATTTTGGCTGAAAAGAGCTGGAGCTAACTTATTAAAGAAAAGGAACGAATAAGCTCAGCGCATCGAACTCAACATTTTTGGTATTTTGGCTATAAAAATCTGGATTGATCACGCGGCGCAGGCAGTGTAAATGATTTCGAGGGGGTTTGAACCCCCTGAACCCCCCCACTCGCTACGCCCATGAGATAGACTGTCCACTCTCACCCAAACAACATACCTAGGCGCGCACACTTGCATTTGGATAGTTCGTCGTACATTTCGGCGAATGTTAATAATTAGGTCGGGCCAAGCCTGCACGCCGTCCGCGGTTCGGCCACTTGTACAAATCTAGTTATACCTGTGCCAGAAATGCCATCCAATTACGAGCAGAACTTATCCAATTTCCTCGTGGTATCGGGTATTCCAGGTTGGCACGGTCGAGTTTCACGTTCAAATATAAAATAATTAATATTAATCTTGGCGTTAATGTCTATAATGTAATGTGCTCTAGCGCACCAGGGTCTAGGGTCCGCCTTGACCACGATCCAGAATTTGGCAGATAACTTAATTACAGTGGAGCAACTGCCATCTGACCTCCGTGATCCTCCTACCTGGCGTCCTGACCAGATTGGATCATGGTTACACATTCAGTCGCCTCAATATGCAGGTTTCATCACGATGTTTTCCCTCACCGTAAGAGCATCGATTAGTATTGTACATGACCTTAGTGGGATTCGAACCCGGTACCTCGCTTACGGGTCGCAAACCTAAACCACTCAGCCACCGACGCTCCGACAACGATTCATGACGTCCCAAAACTAGCTGGCTTCGTACTGAACAAACTTATGACAAACACTCAGCACTGAATCCCCATAATGACCAAGTCGATCCATCACGGAAGTCCGATAATAATTTTATCGAAGCAATAAATTCACCGTAACCAAACATAAATTCCGTGCCGTCATCGCCTATTAACCCGTACTTAATTGGGTTGCGATTTTATTTACCGTCACAATTTTACATCATTAAAATAATATAGGAGAGTTCGATGTAATGGCGGGGGATAATTATAAGCCAGTATAGGAATATAAATTGAATGGGGAGAACCTTCGGCCGTGTGGTGTCCGGCAGAGTAGAATAGCACCAACCCCTTACACTCATGGGTGTCGTACAAGGCGACTAATGTTTTCGGGGCAAAAGATCAAGAGTCTCCGTAGTCTGGAAAATGGGCAGCAGCATTGTTCATTGTATTATTTAAACACTGCGATCTCCAACCCGCCTGCCAAGCGTGGAGATTATGGCAATAACCTCCCCTTTCGTGAGAGAGGCCCTAAGTCCTGCAGTGGACTGTTACGGGCTGTGATGATGATAGTAATATAAATGTTAGGAACATTTGTATGAGCCTGCATAATGACGCTGTAGATTTCGATGTCAATTAACTTGCATTGTGTAATTGGATCTGGCGCGGTGTACCTTGATTCATGTGATGTCGCATCCCTATCCTACCCTACTCTACCCTACCCTGCCTACCTATTTTTCATACAATCCAACAAAATTGCAAATACCATTACAAATCCAACAAAAAATAATTAGCCTTATAGCTTATTATACTTGCTGTGGAGTTCCGCAGCCGACATACAGGATATATTTATTCTGCAAAAAAGAGCCATACGTACAATTTATAAATTAAGTCCCCGGGTCTCGCTGAGGGATCTATTTAAGGAAATAAATATTCTTACAGTGACCTCACAATACATATATTGCAATCTTATTTATATGTATAAAAGGCAATACGATCGCTTAAGAGTGGCAAACACTCACCATTATAACACAAGAAATGGAAATATGCTGGTAACTGACCGCTTTAGATTGCAGAGAGTGCAGTCATCCTGGGTGGGGAACAGTGTGTTGTTTTTCAACAAAGTTCCTGAGGATATTCAGAAGCTTCCCTTCGACAAGTTTAAAAACTTCATTAAAAGTAGACTTTTAAATAAAGCATATTATTGTGTAAAAGACTATATTAATGACAAAAATCCATGGCTATGAAATAATTCATAATTATTTATTATTATTATTAGTTTTCGACATTGTTTATATTATTATGTATATTAATATGATGAAGATAAATTCTGACATTATTTATTACAAATATTATTTTTATATTGACATTATTATTGTGTGATTATGAATTATTGTTATGATAATTATTATCATTTTTTAATTTTATAGACATGGATTATTATTATATTTAAATTTGTATGTAGAAATTAGTATTTAAGATCTACATTTAAGTGTTTTTACTGTTATGTTGTGACGTTCATAAGTGTTTCGTCGAAATCTAATTTGAATAAATGATTTTTGAATTGAATTGAAAAAGTTCCAGCGAATCTGAAGTCATATGTTTGGCAAATAATTTTTAATTTATATAAATGGGCAATAGGATTATAGAAGAAACAGGGACCACGGTCACTTTTGTTTCGGTAGTCCCTTCAAGGAGATTACAAACGGACCCCGGAAACAAAGGAAAACATAGCGTACGTATATTATTAGGGCCCGATGTTGTTACTCAAACAGAAAATTATGTTTGTATATACAGAATATATATAGGCAACAATAGAGTAACGCTGTTAACTTTGTAGCCTTAAAGGGGCTTAATGTAAAGTAGGTGTAGAGTAGTTGTAGGGTAGGGTAGGAGTAGCGTAGCCTAATGTGTACATGAGTAAAACAATAAAATCCTTCTGGCGAGGCAGGTTAATTTACTGACAATTCAATTTAGAGAAACGTCATGATCACTCCAAGTCCAATCAGAGCATCATTAGACCAATACAGAAATTCCACTTTTCCTCATTCAGTAACGTAAATTGAATGGGGAAAACCTTCATTATTCGACAATAATTAGGCGACTCGTCAGGCTGACTGTCAAAGCAGCTAAATCAAATGCTCGTGTGCTCATTTCAGCTAGTCGATATATTTCCGGCCAATTTCCATGGATATGTCTAGGTAATTGCTTCGACGCAATTCAAGCTCGTAACAGGGGCAAACTGTGATATTCGTTTGTGTGGTAATGAGCTGCGAGGATGCCCGTCCTTCCTCATAATTCTGGTTTATAGTCATTTATTTGGTATCCATATAATTTCAAGGATCACACATCTATCGTGAGACTGGTTGAACAGTCTTAAGGAAATAATTGGCAAGGGAAATTCATATTTTTTAAATAATAATGAGATTCCGGAACTTCCGGTGACAGAAAGACGTTTTTGATAGATTATGCTTTTTGACAAATTAAAATAAAACTGATATGTTATACTGATGAATACATTTTTCCTAGGAAAAATGTAAGTACCTATAAACAGTTATTTTAATATAGTTATAATTATATAGCTTATATAGTTAATAACAGTTATTTCACACATTTCCTGTAGATTTTAGGCTATATACCTACACACTTCTTAGTAATTCTATATAACAACGGATTACATACCTACATTAACGGTGACATCTACATAATTAACGCAAACGAGAGCGAGCCTAAGAAACTCAACAGGGACCGAAAAAGGGCAAAACTTTTGGGATCATAAAACGGTTCACGTTTCGACAATTTGCAAATGGCGGCCGTGAGATGCACCCCGCCCGCGCCCTGTCGACCTTTACCCGATTTATTATCCCGGCTGCCAATGAAATGGATATCTGAAACTAATTTACGCGGGCCGGAGCATGCCCTTTTACGCGCCGAATTTATTTTTAAACAGGAATATCATTTGGACCCTAATTATTCGTGACGAACTGCGGAGTTGAGAGAAATGTAGAGCCAATGAAAAAAACACTCAACTCAAATCGGATGAAATTCAAGATCAAAAGTGTAAACAAATTGCCACTTTAAAAAATAAACCCAAGGGGTGGGAGGTGGCGAACGTCACGTTCGTAAAATTTCATCGAGGAAAATATAGTAGGACCACGCTAAGCCCGAATCGCTTTTAAAAAAAAAAAAAAACTCTGTATGGCAACTAATGCCATGTCTTTTATCCGTCATAGAACGTCATTCATTAAAGTCATAAAAAAGAATGTAACTGATTTAAAAAATATTGTTGAGGTGACTGGCACATTGAAGCGTAGCATTCATTCTGGCAAAATTTGGAAATATGTGTAATTTTTATATTGTTTTATATACAATAAAAAATTTAGGAATTCTCCAAATTGTTATAATCTTTTCATAATATTATATTATTTAGGCGAAAAATAATTAGAGAACTGAGTAACGGAATACCTATTTGACAATCCTGGAGACCTCACTTCACAGCAGCAGCTTATTTGACGCCTTTTTATGTAGAAAGTACAGCGCCAAAAACTTATCTGACCCGCAGCCCGTGTCAAATGTGTCAAAGAAGAAAAACGACGGATCCGCAAGAACACGCGTGGATACGTTTTCTGTGTTTTTGACTATGAGTAATATCCATAGAAACCGATGACAGCTCAAATAACATTATGTCACGCACTAACGCACGTCACGCACAACTGTACGGTGCTGCGTTCCAGTGTGCGGATCGCCTAAATAATAATAGACAATGGATGACAAGGACAGATTATCCAATAGATATTGCCATATCCACATTTTATATTTTCTACCACTGTCAGTTGATTCGGACTAAGCGTGGTCCTATTATATTAACACTTTCACATAGTGTCACTTTCGGAAAACGTCGTACAACGCCGTTTTCTCAACATGTCATTTTAGCAAAATGTCATACTAACACTACCAATCCGAATTGATTAAAAATATACTAAAAAAGACATCAGTCAAATCTTTACAACATACGTAACATACTTACGTAAATCATTTATCATGTTATAATTATTATAATAATAATTTTTTATTCTGAATGAATGTGAAAATTTCAAAGTTAAACATATTTGCTATAATAACAAAAAATGTAGCAGGCGTTAAAAGAAATAAAGGCACAATGTAAATTTAAAATAAAAAGCTACAATTAATCCGAAAAGTCAAGACATCGCGTACACAGAATAGAATACCTACTAATTTACTAAACTAAGTCGAGTATACGAGCAGATATATGATCGATATCTTCAAACGGTTATTCCCTACAATGTTCTACACACGTACACGTAGACACTTTGATTGAGGTAACGAGCAGTGCTTTACAAAGGCATACAATGACACGTGTCACAAGCGGTAGTCGAAACGTATCTGGCGATTTGGGAGCGCAAATACATTTTGTAGCTGTTAACAAGCAGGTATGTATAGGATGAGATTGGCCGTGTGGTGTCTAGCAGAATGGAATAGCCCCACCCCCTTATACTGGTGGATGTCGTATAAGGCGACTTATGTTTTCGATTCAAAAGATCTAGAGAAAAATTTATAGCACTGCAATCTTCAACCCGCCTGTCAAGCGTGGAGATGGAACCTCCCTTTCGTGGGAAAGGCCCTAAGTCCTGCAGTGGACTATTATGGGCTAGTTAGGTTTGAACTGATTACTAATCTTTTCAATCATGAAATTAAACCTATGAAGTAATGCAATATAACGTGTAATACAATATAATGTCTATTTCTACATTTTTGTTGACAATGCTTTAAAAAAGCATATCGCTCGGCGCTACATTTATTGGCTCATCTTTTTTTACAAATCATGAACCGGAAGTCTGTCAACCACTGTAATGGGGTGGGTCGTTTCGCCCGACCAAAAAAGAGGGTATCTGTGGCTTTGTGTATCTGTCTGTGGCATCTTAACTCCCTAAGGGATATTCCAATTTGGATGCGATTTTCGCTGTTGGATAGCCAGTAATCGGGATGGTTAGAAAATATATGAGTTTAAGTAAACTTGGTCGGGGTTCTGTTTTTCTGTTGGTTAGGTTATTTATTTTGCGCCGTCACAACACACGGATGCACATCGCAATATCAATACGTTTTAGAACAATCCCCGCACCCCGCACCTCCCACTTCCCGTACCTCGTCTGAGCAGAAATATTGGCGGAATGAGTAATATTCCAGCCACCAATAACCACGTCAGTCGCTTTTAGCCGGATAAGCGATGGGGAGTGTTTGCGAATCCTTTATTTTACAGCGTTCAGCTAGATAGCGAAAGTAATACCAGAAGGATGTTGCCGTTTATTATGCATACAAAAATATTATATTTTGTATAGAAAGCGTATTTTAATGAAGATCAGACACGGTTTTTGTTTGGTGACTTCTCCATTAGCTTATAAATGAAAGTGAAGTTTCACGATATCTCTTAAACTAGAGAAGATTATGTGCACCAGAACATTGTGATTTTGGCATGTCAGATGACTTCATTCAATACCCGGGAAACCTTAGATACGTAACACGTTTCAAAGTACATATTTCATTGAACTTGACATTTCCTTGAAGTCCATGTAACAAAGGCATTTCAAAATGAACTAAAAAAATATTTCACTGGGTTTCATTAGTATGAGATTTTATCAATAAACCTACAAAATCCTACCATATGATTGATCCTCATTGACGATATTTTTTTAATAATACCAAAGGTATGTTTGTAAAATTATTTACAAATAGCACCAACCCGATAATGTTGTTACTTTCTCTACAATAGTTTAGAGTGTTAAAACATTGAGCTACACGATATCAAAGCAGCACAGCCACAATACACTGCATTAGTGTATTGTGACACAACTCCCTTGAGAACATGCTGTATCCCAGGGTTGGCGAACCTTTAATAATAATAATATAATTTTTATTTCATATGAAAATCACATAAATTAATTTACATAAAGTGTCCATATGTTGTTTTACGGGTTAGTAAACTATGCTATAATTTTCTCAATTTTCCCTTCGTGTAATCTCAGTAATCATAGCCTGGGGGAATACTGGTACCACGATTAAATGTATTGGCCAACTTAGCGTACTTTATAAAATCAATTTACTTTACAACCTTGTTCCATCGTGCTCATTTTATTATCGAACAACGAGGGGGACAAAAGATCCATTTATGGTAGACGTCCCACCATCTCCTACTAAGCGATTTGCATCCACTTTTATTCGCACTGCAAAGGATTGGAACTCTCTGCTTGAGTCATTGTTCCCCGATAAGTATAACCTTAGGGTCTTCAAATCAAGAGTGAAATCTTCTAGGCACACATGCTACATCTTCAACCTTATCGTCGCTTTCCATTAGGTGAGTTGAGGTCAAATCCAAAACTATCAAAATTAATAAAAAAAAAATTACAGAATGGCTATAACGTGCCGTCAAAGAATGTTGATTAAGTGATGTATAGACAAACGGTTTAAATGCTAATTCTTAATATTGATCATTTTTGAAAACAATGATTCAACGAAATGTGCATGAAAGTTGTTCCCTCCTCTCTCCCCGTTAAAAGCTAGGGTTATCGTAATAGAAGTAATAAAAATCAAAAGAGCACGGAAATTACGAGACTTTGATATTCGTAATTAAAGTAACTACGTGTACTAGTAGTACGTGTTATAGAAGTGGGCAACGCATTGGCGATAGTGTCGGTGTTGCTTATGTCTATAGGCAGTGGTGACCACTTTCCATCAGGTGGCCCGCTTGCCTGTTTGACTATCGTATAACATTAAAAAAAAAACTGGAACCATAAAAGGTTCGTAGCGAGAGCGTAGCGAGCTCAAAATTTACCGAATATTGACTCCAAAGTCCGAACGAACGCTGTGGCGAGCATCATATAAGTATCTAACAAACTAATGAATAAGCGAACATAGCGAGCTAAAACTTTTTTTTAATATTTGCTCTTAAAAATATTTTTTTCATGATACCAATAGCGTGTCATAGGTTCGCCATCCCTGCTGTACCCGAATTATGCGCGGGCTAAGCTTGAAACTAGTAACAAATATGGTTAACAGCACCGGTTCCAGGATACGACACACCAACGAAGTTATGCATTTCTAAATTGTATGAGAATATTCGAGCACTGTCGTAGTTTCATAACTCAGTAATAAGTAATAACATAAATTATTATAATTCGTTTTTAGGAATTACATCATGACGTGATCTGTCAGTCGATGATCTGACATCGGATAAGCAGAAGAAATCCTGAAAAGTATGATTATTGTATATGTTGTCATCAGTTCGCGTACTTGTTTAACCGGCGCAGAATACTATTGATCACCAAACATTATTACAGTACTTAACCGTAAATATTACTTACAACAATGTTTTCCACTCTACCGCCCTGGCCGGGCTTACTTGCTTAGCTACAGCAATATCACACACTTTAGTGTAAGTATATATGTATATTATAGGACTATACATGTATATAGTATATTAGGTATGTATTTATATAGCAGTACACATATGTTTGACGGTGAAGGGAATAGGTAGGCGCCAATGTTGGCAAGTGAAGATGTAAAGAAGGTGGAAAAGGGCAATTACCCACCTAGCCGGGTGTTTGACCAGGAGACCAAGGGTCCTACAGTTGATCGTCCGGAAGTAGTATATAGACGCATACGTTATTCATTTATATAATTTCACAAGCTTTATTGACCGTCAACTCTATTGTGATAGAGAATTTGTGAACATTACGCTCAAATATAAGCAACAGAACAGACTATCCATAGTTCTCAACTCGAACAGAATCGAATCACACTGCAACCCAGAATAGTAATTGACTGTAAAGTTAAGACGATTCGAACTCCATAGAACTTAGTAGTCTCTCTGTCTCAGCTGTTTGTTAACATCTCAATTGACGAGTTATGGAAACACGTGTAGCGATAGATATGGGTAAAACGTTCATTGAAGGAGAATAGATTTGTTGTTTTGTATGTCTGTACCTAAAGGATAAATTCAAATTATTAAACATACAGAAAGTTAGACCATTAGAAAGTAACAGGGGCTGTTATATTTTAATTTATTAGGTCTCTACCTACATACATTTTTATTTAGTAGTTCCCAATAAAAGCACAATAAAATAGCACACAATCTAATATATTTTAATAGCTGTGCGATGTAGGTATACCAGAGTATTTGTTTTTGTAGAATGTATTTCTTTTGTTTGAAAATAGTACATTATAATACAAGTGTACTTTTATTGGTCATTACAGTCGAGGCGGTATTAGGCCCGCACACATAGGAGGGCCGAGAGACTTTTTATCACACATCCAAGAAAAAAAATAGGTCTGTAACAAAATATTTATACGGAAAATTACGCGCAGTTTTCTTTTTCTTTGCGTTTAGAAAAGAAAAATCAAAATACAGCCTAAATTAAAAGTGTAATTAAGCGAATATTTTTGTATTATTGTTTCGTATTTACAACATAACTTATTGCGAATTGTAAAAAAATTATAAAATTGAAGGTTTATTTATCATAATTAAGGAAGTGCAATTTATTCATTCATAAAATCTGTACCTACTATTTTCATCCGCAAAAAACCTCTTTGTTCGCCCAAAAAATTTGAATTTATAGATTTATGAGTATTACCCGATTAAATTAAAAAAGCTTGGTTTACATACATATTACTAACAGTGAGGTACGTACAAACTTTAATTTGTGTATGGTGCCATAACACATAAGTGCGTAATAGTATCTAAAGTAAAAAGAAAGCGTTCATAATATCTTGGATTATGTGCTTCAACGTGATGCAATAACATCCAAGTTACTAGCAAGTATAATGAAAAATACCACATTTTATACATACTAAGTAATTTAAAAAAATATTATTTATTTACATTTACTACGTAATTTCTAGTCATAATAATGATTCGTATTTAACTTTAAAATAATCCATAACTTTAAAAAGTGCTTGCGAAGTCCAAGGGAAAACCTACACTTTAAAATTCCATTTAGTTCTGCATTGCGCGTCATTTCAAAACTCAAGTAAACTTATGAGGGGGTAACGGCATGCACTGGGGAAATCTAAACCATGCATACACTTAATTCACAACTACCCACTTTCCTACTGAATTGAACTTTATAATTGTGTTGTCGTGAAACATGCGCTTTAATCAAAATTATATTGTCCAATGAAGCGTGTATTAAATGAATTTATACGTTTCTGTTATTAAACTTTAAGTGAACTTGTTTCTGAAAATGGGCTACTTCTGAACATACGGACGATGGGTGCAAATAGTATCCCAAATTTTCTTTTTTTTATATATCTGTCGTCGCGTGAAGGAAAGGGGTGTATCAGGATCATTGTCATCAGGGTGGTGATATCAGTATTAGATCGTATTCGTCCAGATAAATTAAAGAAAAGGTTCACATTTACTCCACTGTATTTATTCCATTTCATTTTTGCACATCACTTATAATTTCACTAGATTTCAGAGCGGTATTACAAATGTAGGCAGTTGAGGTAATTTACTTTCTTATTTCAAAAGTGATTTTAAAATTACTTTATTTTTAAACGTAAATAACACTTTCTATTAACGAACTTCAAACGTAAACAAACGAAATGTGGAGACAGTTTCAAGACGCGTCACTCCTCGGCGGCGGTCGCGCCAAGAATGGCCGCCACTCGGCCCGAGTCGTGCCGTCGAGACTCTGTCAGCACGCCCCACCAGAGGGCGCACTCCCGCTTCCGTTTTCATCGTCATGAGTCCGTGCTATTGACCACATGAGTCCATACTATTGACCGTGATCCGTCACGGCCGTCCTGCTGTACACACGTCCTCGTGTGTAATCTGAAACATGAAAACCATAGCACAGTACTATATTCGCTCGGTCACTTCTGACCACAACACATCACCCAAATAAGTCTTATGAATCATGTGATTGGATCTATCACGACTGCATTAACCCACCAATTCTTCACATAAAACATACGTCCATTATCATTTATCATACTAAACTTCTGTAGATTGAGAGATAACAACATCATCTTGTACATAAATTATTCTTTATAAGTTGCTGACATAAATTCAGCTACGACTTCAGTTCATTAGAGAGGCGTGACAAGGTATAACACCAGACGGTTCATAAACCGTATCACAATTACCACCAATGAAGAAGGTTTAATCATCGTCACCAGTGTTTTCCCCTTGATGCTCTTGTTGAGTGGGAAACAAGCCCCAATCACAGAGCTCGCGTATCGTCCCTGACGTCCATTACTGTAGGTACTTAGATTCACTACAAATATGTGACATACCTACATCAAATTTTCAGTACTCAGCAAAAGACCCAATGTTACTTCGAGTGGGATTGAAACACTCCTTCATTAAATGCCATATGATTTTTGGTCATCCGTCAGCGCCATCCTAATTTAAAAAGAATAAGTAATGTTACCATACAGGAGAAATGACACACAGGCGACGAACCACCACACGACGGACGCCATCAGTCGGGCCGCCACGCAATCAGGCCGCCACGCAACCAGGCCGCCACGCAACTGGACCTGCACACAAGCGAAATACCACACAGACTAGGTGCCACACAGGTTGGGTGTCACTCTGGTCAGTGCCACTCTAATCGTCAAACTATGAGTTTATTCATCATATATCCTGTGTCACGTCTACCAAAGCACGATACAGGTAAGATGTCACACACGGGTAAATTTCACAGAGGCAAAATGCCACACCGGCGAAATGCCATACAGGTAGAATGCCTCACAGGCTAAATACCACACAGACTTAATGTCACACAGGTGAAATGCCAAACAGACGGGATGCCACACAGGCGGGAGCCACACAGGCGGGAGCCACACAAGCGGGAGCCACACAGGCGGGAGCCACACAGGCGGGAGCCACACAGACGGGAGCCACACAGGCGGGAGCCACACAGGCGGGAGCCACACAGGCGGGAGCCATACAGGCGGGAGCCACACAGGCGGGAGCCACACAGACGGGAGCCACACAGGCGGGACAAATAAATAGAAGCTGTCTATAGATTCTCAGCTCGTGGTCAATCCTTCGACCAAATCTGTACTAAGTCAGTGATAGGTAACAGTCTATCTGCTATCATAACCCGGTCAATAACGGTCTACGAGTTACACAACAAGTAATCGTCACAGATCCGAACAACTGTTTACGGTGTCATCTCTACAAAAACAACAAAATAAAATAAAATAAAAATAAACATTATTTCTACTGCCCAATATCAAAAATAAATCAGAAGTTTAATAATAAGAAGCTCTCACGTCTATTTGATACGCCAGTTATAGGTAACAATAGTCCATTTGTTGCCACACCAAAACTAAACAAGCAATAATCATCGTCATCGATTTTAACTGTTCGAACGAGTATACTCTATCTAGACTTTACGTTACGTTTAAGCTCCCATTTTGAAACCATTTAACAATGTTTGTAATAACGAAGGCATCCCATATCAAGCCGCCTTCTAAAAAAATTACAAAATAAAATTTGCTATCTACAGCCACAACATCCGAGACGTTCGGGGCTCTTAGCCCAATGAGTCACACACATGACTCCCGGGTCACTCCAAGTCAGCCAAATAAATCTGGATGTTTGACCTCAACAACAATTCAGGTACTTAAACACTTGTACTGGCAGAAGGATATGAAATCTCACCATTGCTTACACTGTCTCATCTTACTGGCACAACAACAGAACTCAAAATAGTTACTTTTTATCAGTAATCAAGGAAATTTCAGTACTCGAAGCTAAAAATAATTTATAAAACCGGCTATTGAACTATCACCAAAATATCTGGATTTTCTCATCATCGTTATCGTTCAACACTTTCTCACAAAGCTTAAAACAACTACCTGCTATTAGCCACGCTCCCATAGCCTCCACCAGGCCGGTAAGCAACCATAAAACTCTCCCATAGGCTCCATTAGCCCACCATCACTGATAAAACACGATCACCTTCATCCGATGATGCATCAAATTTTGAGAAAACAAAACGATCACATAAATCTCTATTGGGTTGGGTATTGGGTTAGCGTCTTAGATTGATCCGTCTAACAAAGTCTTTATCCAGGTCAAACTAAGTCACATTGACTTAGTACACATGGTTTTCGGTCGAATTAAGTCACAGGTTTATCTTTAGTTACTCAAAACATAATTCGAAATTATCTACCGTCAATCAGTTCACTTAATCGTGTTTACTTTTTTTTTCGTTAAATAAGTTGATACTAATATAAAATTACGTTATTAACTAAACTACCTTTTTTTATGTAGTATTAAAAGAAACGTATATCGGTGATCCCATTTTTACCGCGGATATCTTATCTCTCTATTCTACAACATTGGGAAACTACGACCACAATAACAAACATTATACTGAAATATGGAAAATTTCGTTCGAATTTCTCCTGTTAAATGTAAACAAACACGCTAATAATTTTTCTCTTTTTTTTCTCTCGATACATGTTTGCACCCTCCCGCTCGCATAGAAATCGCGGAGATCGCGTGGTCGTTATTGAATGTGCACATTCGAAGCCTATGTGAAGCCTATCCTATCTCTAAGACTACATCCTAAAGTACACCAGCTAATTGTTCCACAAACTCACTGCTACGGCATCCCTGCCACACTGTTATTATCAAATATTTACTTAATCAGCAATCTGGAACGACTTATGGTGACGGGAAAAGTCGAAGGCAAGAGACCCAGAGGCCGAAGTCCGAAGAGATGGGTGGACCAAATATCCGAACGATTCATCGAAACCGATGGAGACATGCAGTTTACCGAAGATATCAGGATCCTCAGCAGTGAGGCAACGATCAAGAAGAAGAAGTCAGTCAGCAGCAGCACCACCATAACTATGCTTACGTACTCAATTTATAAAAATAATAGCACTATGCTTTCCAAGTATTTCTTATTCTTGTTTTCTGATAACTGACGTGATGTTGGTAATACGTAAAATCATAGCGCACCATGTTTCAAGATGGTAAAATAATCTTAGATTAAATAACACTTTTTTTACTATAAACACTGTTTGACATTGGGACGGATTTAACATAATTCTTACTATTTTTGTGGAGTGATTTTTTTTCTTAAAAACATTCTATCAGACAGCTTACATTAAAATAGACATAGGTACCCGCAAAAGCTAACTTTTTCAAACTTAGCAGTAGTTTTTGACATTTTTACCAACAATTTGTAACACTGACGTAACTGACGTTGTTTATGTTTTGTTTACATTCTTTCTATTTGTAGTTTCACTAAAGATACAAATAAACCTGCCATTCTCTCTACTAAGGGTATCAATAGTGTTTCTGTCAGAATACTTTTCTTAATTGTCAAAGTAAATAACTACTAAAATCCGCTAGGGAGCCTCTTCAGCACAGGTTTTTACTAAATAATAATTATGTATAGGACTCACCAGATAGAGAGGAACTGTTAATATCACATCATTTCTCAGTCATGTACACTCGCAGATTGTCTACCATCGTCGTCCCATGTTGAAACAATCACGTTGAGGCTACCAGTCCAGCGTTGCATTCCAATGTTGTTCTCGTAGGTGAAGCGAACCGTTGTACACTATTGTTATGCAATAGAAGAAAATAATTGTATTAGTAAAACAAAAATAAAAAATTAATACACACCGTTTTTAATTGTTTGATTGTATTTAATCTGCAGAAATCTAAGCAATTAATTTACTTGTGGTGTCAAACCACACTGCTAAATGAATCTAAATGTAAGCGTTTACTTTAAAGTCATTGAATAAACTTTAGCTGGCTAATTTAGAACTACGCAAATTATTTAACTAACTCAATTTTATATTTAAAAAGGAAAATATTTTACATAAGTAATCTAAATTAAATTTAACAAAAACAAAGAAGCCATACCAAAGTGCCGTCCATAGTAAGTTTCACTCGATTTTAAATAATGTTGTCGATATCCCAGTGGTGCTCTCGAAGGCCCGGGGTCTGCCTTGACCATGACCCATTTGGTACAGATGATCTGCTGTTTACTTTATGAATCCCCCAATCTTTCTGACGAAGTCTTTGTCTTATATCTCGGGGTGTTTGGACTCCTGGCTGCGCTTTGAACATGTTAAATCATTTTACATTTTAATGTAGGCAACTCAACTGGATCGAGTAATCACCTTTCTTTTATTATTACGCTTTCACGTAGCGTATCTGCATTTTCTTTGTTGCTTTTCATCATATCATCTCTTGGGCGTTGCGTTCGTCATCACCGCTTCTGATGTCGTCGCGTGAAGGAAAGGGGTGTATCAGGATCATTGTCATCAGGGTGGTGATATCAGTATTAGATCGTATTCGTCCAGATAAATTAAAGAAAAGGTTCACATTTACTCCACTGTATTTATTCCATTTCATTTTTGCACATCACTTAGAATTTCACTAGATTTCAGAGCGGTATTACAAATGTAGGCAGTTGAGGTAATTTACTTTCTTATTTCAAAGGTGATTTTAAAATTACTTTATTTTTAAACGTAAATAACACTTTCTATTAACGAACTTCAAACGTAAACAAACGAAATGTGGAGACAGTTTCAAGACGCGTCACTCCTCGGCGGCGGTCGCGCCAAGAATGGCCGCCACTCGGCCCGAGTCGTGCCGTCGAGACTCTGTCAGCACGCCCCACCAGAGGGCGCACTCCCGCTTCCGTTTTCATCGTCATGAGTCCGTGCTATTGACCACATGAGTCCATACTATTGACCGTGATCCGTCATATCTTAGTTTTTACGATGTGATATTTATTGTATCACGTAATCTATACCTATTCTTTATTTCATTTTTTAATTATTATTTAGTTGACAATATCCAATTTACATTATTATTTTTTGTTAATGTATGGCTAAATATACGTAATTATTAAAAAATTGTTTTTTTATAATAGAAAATATGCGATTGATATTCAAATTGTAATTTGTGCACTTAATGATAAGTGGCCATGGATCTATATCTAAAATAAAAGTAATTTATTATTATTTATTTATTTATGAACATGCGAAAGGCCTTTGACTGTCTTATTGTCTGTTCGGCCTTGCAGTCTAGAGCGATACGTAAGACCTTTGTTGACATTATCCGAAATTCCGATTCCATTGTTAGGACTACTGTTGGTGACGAGTCCGAAATTTAAGGCCGATTTACATAGATATATATGGACCCATTGGTGGTCCCGTTCCCTATTACCGTTGGGGTTCACCAGGGCTCCGTGCTTGGCCCATTTCTGTTCAGCGTGATATCAGAAGCTCTGTCAGCCAGCATCCAAGACTATCATTAGCAGCTTTTCTGACTGTTTGTGTAAGCTAATGATATTATGTTTGAAAGTGAAACATGGTTTGAAACATAAATAAAATATTACGTTAACGTAGGTATTCTGACATGGGTCAATTTACTACTGGGTACCGATTCTGGTGTGCAATGCAGTTTTTATTATATTGCAATGTAACTGTGATGTTACTATAACTACGTCGAGGTATCGAGTCAGTCTCAGCATCATCCCAGTTAAATTGCAGTTAAATCATTGTTCGGCCTTTGACACGTTTTCGTTGACAGAATTGAAGGCAGTTTTACAACTAAGAAATATGCAAATTAGCAATTTATTTATTTATTGGAGTGCCAACAGCCATATAAAACCATAATGCAACTAAAATACCAGAAAACGAACTGTGGACAAGTTCGAACTCATGAAAGTTGCAACGCAACATCTGTCATTTTAATAACAATCACTCGTTTGACATGCGATGCAATTGTAATGTTACTGCAACTGAGACGATTTCCGTACCAGAATCGTAGCCCAGTATATAAAATTAAAGCATTTATTTTCCTTAAGACTTTTACTTCCACTTCAATATAAAGAAAATTCTAAAATCTGTAACTTTAACCCCCAATAAAAGAGGGTATAGACCTTTATATTAAATTAATACTTCCTGAAGTGCTAGTGCTAGTAAATGTCCCTACATCAAAATGTTGAGATAACGTATGTAACTGTCACCCTCCAATCCTCGTAAATACATGCACAAACTACGAATATGAGAAGCGTTTCATAGAACAATGGCATGGAACATTTGCCTTAATTTCTTTGCTCGTTTGCCGCGAAACAAGCAAGCCAGTACCTAGGTGCCTTTTGTGATGGTTTGCGATGGACGCACGTCGCGTGCCGACGGATTTAATTTTGTTTATAGGACGATGTTTTATCGCCCGAATAAAGTCCGGTATTCGCTGAATGTTTAATGCCGGTCCGGTACGGGACCCCGCTACCGGTTTATTAGGTATAGGTACCAAAAGGAATGTTTCCAATATGTTCAGCTGAGCGATTACTGAATTCCTGTATGGGTATATATATTTTATTTACGGGCTTTGCACCACCACTCATTCAAACCTGCAACTCCTGGTTCTGAGTTTTGACACTCAGGCGCGCCCGAGGACAAGCTAATACTGCCTTGGAAAACGCAACAAATTGAATTAAGAAGTAACAGGTAGGCAGAGGAAAGATAGTGCACTTGACTGAATTCCTGTATACCTAAAATTTCCATATAACTCACAACTTTATAACTGTATTTGGTAATTAAATACAAATCATTATTTTGGACAATTGTACAGTGTCAAGATACATTCGCTCGCTTTCGATAAAGCTCAAGGGGCTTATATGACATGAGCATAATTCGGACTGACGAAGCACGTTCGCGAACTCCACGCCAACGAAATGAAAATGTTGCGGTGGATATGCGGAATTGCGCGACTTGACCAAAAATACTACTATCAGTGGAGTAAAGGATATCGTAGATTAGATTGAAGAGGCACGCCTGCGCCGTGGCGCACCGGTTTGGTCATGTAACAGGGATATGTATACGTAGGATAGAGTTACCTAAACCTTTGCCTGAGTGGTTCAGTTGGTTAACATGCCGGTCTGCCATGCGGAGTGCCCGGTTTTGATTCCCGGCCGGGCAGAAATTGAAATAATGAATTTCCATCTCATAGGAGAGTCACCCTTTCCCGACATACATAATTGTATATTACCAAAATGTCATCGCCATTTCGTACTTCCTTATTTTAAAATAAATTACCCGGAGTAGGTAAACCACATAAATGAGGTATTGTTTATTTATGAGTCTGCTAACGGTACCCAGTATAATAAATTGGTGCGACATAGGGAACCGAACATCGGGCGATGTATAGGTACGCTGTTTTTCTGTTAAATATTTTATTATATTTCTCAACTTTCTGGACATACGTAATTGTAAATACAATCACCTACTTTAACTTTTAAAATTTTCTCTGTTGATGTTATTTATCGTAAGTCGTCTGAGAAAATAGCAATGATGTGTTGTACATTAGATAGAGTAATAGGGTTATATATTGGCCCCATAATATAGTGGCCGTTGCATGTAAGAGATAAAATACGGCGTTTTGTGAACAAAATCCTTTGATAGGATTGGATCTTAAGATCCAAGGATGGAAGTGGACCAAGATTTTTGATCTCATTTTTATCTTGCTATTGGCATATATTAGGCCAAGTTTGTTATGATTTTTGTATGAATAACATACAAATAATAATCATCTTGGCGTTAATGTCCCGGTTGTGCTCTCGCGAACGTGGTCCGGAGTCCGCCTTGAAAATTACCCAGAATTTGACAGATCAGGTAATTTATGAATTAAATAAAAACTAAAAACATTACGTCGATCCAAGGCCGGCCAGAAATTTAAATAATACATTTTTATTTCTGTTACGGGTTGTGTGTGTGTATGTTTAAAAGTATATAAATAGTTTATCAGTTGTCTAGCACCCATAACACAAGCTGTTCTTCCTTTGGGGCTAGATGGTGCTGTGTGCATTGTCCAAGCACATTTATTTATATTTTTTATTTTATTATTAGTTATTATTATTTATTTATATTGACGACCTGAGTGGTTCAGTGGTCAACATGTGGTCTGCCACGCAAGAGGTCCCAGGTTCGATTCCCGGCCGGGCAGAAATTGAAATTATGAATTTTAATTTCTGTTACGGGTCTGGGTGTTCTATGTATAATAAGTATGTATTTAAAAGTATATAAGTAGTTTATCAGTTATCTAGCACCCATAACACAAGCTTTGCTTACTTTGGGGCTAGATGGCGCTGTGTGAATTTGTCCCCAATATTTTATTATTTATTTTATTATTATTATTTATTATTTAGCGTACAAAGGCGTGTTTGTCCCCAAAATAAATCTTTTCCACCGTCCTCTGTGGCTACACCAGACTCACCTCCTCGCCTACGAGCATATCTTTTTCCGTTGCCTTTTAGATGAGAATGAGCTTCCTTAGCAGCAGACCACATCTGCGTTTTCAGTAGGTCGTAACGAGCTGTACACAAAGTAGCCCAGTAACGAGGTTATAAATGGAACTATAAACATGTTTGTATCGGCCACGATATACGTATCGCCCTCGTAAAGCGGTTACGACAAACATGAGAATAGCCTTTGTTGAAGTATCTTCAACAAAGCGTTGCTTATGGCAGTCGAGTCTGGTTGGGAACATGGCTGTTATGGTTATGGCGGAACATTTATATATAAACATAAAAATGGGCCTAATACCTTATTTTGGAACCATTTGTTGAGACGTGACAATGAGGATGTTTGCAAATTTGGTTGAAAATTAATTTATTTTCTGTTTTATATATTTAAATAATGATGTGAATTAAAAATGAATTTGTACCCAAATTTCGATAACTTTATAGTTATGAAGTTCATGGGTAGACTAGATGACTTGTCTATAAAAGTAACGAAGAAATATTGTCTTAAAGTAGGTACATTGAATTACGGGTTCCGTTTAACGTAGTACAGACGGAAACTCTCTAAACTCATGACTGAAGCATAAAAATGGCCACTCATTTATGTGTGTGCGTGCTTTGAGTTTTGACACTGACACTGGCGTGGCATGCTTCACTTCTCTCTTGTATATTCAGCAGTCGTGTCTTGATGACCTTGTACAGTGAGGAATCTAATTGCATGATCCCATACAAGAGGAACTTTCCAACCATCTTCCCTATTGAAATTCATGTAAAGCCCACTTCGCTAGTGCTCTATTTTTAGGGAAAAGTTTACAAATCCAGCGAAATCTAAATGATATCGATACAAATAAAAGGTATTTGTAGAAGACTTATTTTTATGATGACCTTGTGATTAGCGCCGGCTAGTTTATATAAGGATTTGTTAGCGCCCATTCGTTTTAAGTAACAGACAAACTTTCAGGCGACTGAATATGTGACCATACTCATGTTCCGCTGGTAGCAGCGTCACGGAGGCCAGATGGCAGTCACTCCAATATAATTATCTGATCTAATCCTGTATCATGGTCAAGGCGGACCCCGGGCCCTTGTGCGCGAGAGCACATTCGGGACATTGACGATGACGAAGATGAATTTTGAGCCCAATATTACTTTCAAACGTTTATGAACAGGTCGAATGGAGACAAGGAAATTAATCTTCTTAAATGCTAATAAGGGAGTAGCAAACCCGGTTGCCAG
Organism: Blastobasis lacticolella; assembly: GCA_905147135.1. Lineage (NCBI taxonomy): Eukaryota > Metazoa > Arthropoda > Insecta > Lepidoptera > Blastobasidae > Blastobasis > Blastobasis lacticolella. The sequence goes on from LR990041.1 coordinate 21,157,697, forward strand.
ACAAGGGCTTTCATGGAGTGTTTTCACTGGCGATTAGCTCAAGTGCTGGAGCAGGAAAGATGCCGCCGGTACTTTATTATAATTTTAAAATCAACCCTCCACAAAGCTCTCGTGCTTTAATGCTTCTAGAAATACCACTTAATGGGATTGAAACGTCTCGTCGAAATTTATTGGCGTTCGATCGCTCAGAAAATTGAGGGTAGATTTTTTTTTAATATAACCCCGCCAGCTGTTGTGCGGGACATTAATCACGCCAATGTGCGAATGAATGGCGATAATAAACTATTTTTATTAACTGCGCTAGCTTTTGCCCGTTACTTAGTGCGTTGGTTTTTGATAAAAAAATATATTTATTTAAAATATATATGTCGTCGCGTGAAGGAAAGGGTTGTATCAGGATCATTGTCATCAGGGTGGTGATATCAGTATTAGATGGTCCAGATAAATTAAAGAAAAGGTTCACATTTACTCCACTGTATTTATTCCAATTCATTTTTGCACATCACTTATAATTTCACTTGAAATCAGAGCAGTATCACAATGTAGGCAGTTGAGGTAATTAACTTTCTTATTTCAACAGTGATTTTAAAATTACTTTATTTTCAAACGTAAATAACACTTTGTATAAACGAAATGTGGAGACAGTTTCAAGACGCGTCACTCCTCGGCGGCGGTCGCGCCAAGAATGGCCGCCACTCCGCCCGAGTCGTGCCGTCGAGACTCTGTCAGCACGCCCCACCAGAGGGCGCACTCCCTCTTCCGTTTTCATCGTCATGAGTCCGTACTATTGACCACATTATTCCATACTATTAACCGCGATCCGTCACGGCCGTCCTGCTGTACACACGTCCTCGTGTGTTATCTGAAACATGAAAACCATAGCACAGTGCCATATTCGCTCGGTCACATCTGACCACAACACATCACCCAAGTAAGACTTATGAATCATGTGATTGGATCTATCACGACTGCATTAACCCACCAATTCTTCACATAAAACATACGTACATTATCATTTATCATACTAAACTTCTGTAGATTGAGAGATAACAACATCAATTTGTACACAAATTATTCTTTATAAGTTGCCGACATAAATTCAGCTACGGCTTCAGTTTATTAGAGAGGCGTGACAAGATATTTGTCGCCATCGCCTGCCGCACGGACACCCGACACGTACGCGGCCCGCATCGGCGCGCGCGCTTCGGCCGGGTCGCCGCGTGACGCGCAACCCGCGCCCCGCCCGCCGCGGCCAGCCGCTCGCTCGCTTGCGCCCGCCGCTCGAACGCTGGCGCCCACCGCGCCCGCGGCTCCCGTCCGCGCATCGACTACGCGCTAACACCTTCGCGTGGAGGCTTCAACTCCGCGAGAATCGGCGGCATTGAAGCCACCATGCGCCCTCGACGGGGATCGTGATGAGGAAGGATTTGTCACGGTCCAGAAGAAGAGTAGACGTCGTGCTGCTCAGAATTTTCGCGGCACTGCAGTAACTGGTCCCAACTTCCTGCTGCGCCCTGCGACACCTACGACTGCGCTCTACCTGTCCCGCCTTCATTACACGGTGACGGCAAAGGACGTGGAGGAGCACATCCGCATAACCAAGAAGTACCTCGTGAGGGTCCAGCTCTTGGAATCAAGCCATGAACGTACGTTCAACTCGTTCGTGGCGTTGGTTCCCACCGCAGATTTGGATTTCTTCATGAGGGAAGAATATTGGCCGAAGGGTGTGGTGTACCGGCGATTCCGTGGGCGACCCAGAATTTCCGGTGCCGCCGAACGACATTAAGTGACAGTTATTTTTTAAGATATTAATAAATTATATTTTTATATATTAGTTTACCATTTATAATAATTTGTATGTAGGTATAGGTTTTATCTTTGTCTGTATTTTGCATCAGTTTATTTTGTATTTATGTTGTTTGTGTATTTATAAATATGGGCCTAGTTGCCTGAAATAAATGAATAAATAAATAAATAAATAACACCAGACTATGAACCGTATCACAATTACCACCAATGAAGTAGGTTTAATCATCGTCACCAGTGTTTTCCCCTTGACGCTCTTGTTGAGTGGGAAACAAGCCCCAATCACAGAGCTCGCGTATTGTCTCCGACGTCCATTACTGTCGGTACTTAGATTCACTACAAATATGTGACATACCTACTTAAAATTTTCAATACTCAGCAATAGACCCAATGTTACTTCGAGTGGGATCGAAACACTCATATCATTCTTCATCGAAACAGCCATATGATTCTTGGTCATCCGTCAGCGCCATCCTAATTTAATAAATTAGAGTAATGTTACCATACAGGAGTAATGACACACAGGCAAACCACCACACTGACGAACGCCATCAGGCGGGCCGCCACGCAATCGGGCCGCTACGCAACCGGGCCGCCACGCAACTGGACCTGCACACAAGCGAAATACCACACAGACTAGCACCCGGTTTCTGAAACGCTTGTCAACGCAAAAATTACGTAACAGATTGTTAAACACTGATTAAATGCAGTTTGGGTTTCTGAAAGGGCCAACTGACAGTTTGTTAACAGCTTGTTAACGGATTGTCAAATCTCCAATTAACGGCTGATTAATGTAATTTTGGGTTTTCGGAAAGCTTTTTCTCATGTTAACTGTATGTTATCGCCTTGTTATTTTAATTGGCGAAAATCGACCAATTAAACGATTGTCAAAAGAAATTATATCCGATTTTCTTGGTCTAGGTCTTGGTCCTGGCCCTGGTCCAGGTCCTAGTTTTGGTCCAAGGCAAAGTTCAGGTCTAGGGTCCAGGTTCTGGTCCAGGATCATGACCAAAACTGCAACCTTGATCACAATTTGAGCTTGAACCAGAACCAGGACCTAGACCAGTGCCAGCACATATACCATAAACATTAGCTGGACCAGGACCTGGTTCGGGGCCAGGACTCGGACCTGAACCAGGACCAGGACCTGAACCACGGACATGTCAGGGTCCAGGACCTGGACCTGAACTAGGAGCTGGTCCGGGGCCAGGGCTTGAACCTGACCCAGGACCTGGTCCGAAGCCAGGACCTGCACCTGAACCACGAAGTGCTCCGGTTCCAGGTCCTGGACCTGAACCAGTACCTGGTCTGGGTGCAGGACCTGACCTGAACCAGTACCTGGTCCGGGGCCAGTACCTAGACCTGAAGCAGGACCTGGTCCGGGGCCAGTACCTAGACCTGAAGCAGGACCTGGTCCGAAGCCAGGACCTGGACCTGAACCAGGACCTGATCCGGGGCCAGGACCTGGACCTGAACCACGAACCGGCCCGTGTCCAGGACTTGAACCAGGATTTAACTAATGGGATTAAGCCTGTATTCAGCAGTGGACCGGGACCCAACTAACTGCCTAAAGATGATGATGATGGGATTACTGATCTTACATTACATAAATATTGTTATAATTTCTCTTTTCTCGCTCTGTATATTTTTTTTTATAATATTCGATTTTACACGAAAACTATACAATCGCTATCAGTTTCATCTAAAAGTTAAATATCCCGCCGCTATCAAAAGGCCGCTAGGGACAGAGACAAATCAATACGTTAGACAGAAACAAAACATATATGAGTGAATGAATGTAACTGATTTTAGCAGGGGTAGCCAGACGAAAAAATTTATCTCTTGTTAATGGTCGATTAGCTAACAATAGATTGATTGGCCTTTCAGAAACCCACGGTGATTTAACAGCTTGTTAAATGTGACAGTCTGTTAGCTAATCAATGATTTGACAAGCGTTTCAGAAACCGGGCGTAGGTGTCACACAGGCTGGGTGTCACTCTGGTCAGTGTCACTCTAATCGTCAAACTAAGAGTCTATTCATCATATAGCTTGTGTCACGTCTGCCATAGTACGATACAGTTAAGATGTCACACAAGGGTAAATTTCACAGAGGCGAAATGTCACACAGACTTTCTGCCACACAGGCGAAATGCCAAACAGGCGGGATGCCACACAGGCGGGATGCCACACAGGAGGGATGCCACACAGGAGGGATGCCACACAGGCGGGATACCACACAGGCGGGATGCCACACAGGCGCGATGCCACACAGGCGGGAGCCACACAGGCAGGAGCCACACAGGTGGGACAAATAAATAGAAGTCAATAAACATTGCCAACATATCAACTCATGTTGTTCATTCGTCACATTTTTTAAACCGGTAGGTACTTTTAGACTCTAGTAATACCTCTATCTATAATATCTATCTACTGTAGTAGCCGTACTTATATAACCTGTGCGTAGATATCGACTGTTACATTATACTTTTCAATATGAAATTGCTAAAATCATGAAGTAGAAACTTGAACACGCTTTACTTCACTAATAGCTGTCTATAGACTCAACTCGTGGTCAATCCTTCGACCAAATCTGCACTAAGTCAGTGATAGGTAACACAGTTTATCTGCTATGAGTCATGGGTTACAGCAGTTCATCTGTTACCACGACAAAACTAAACAAGTAATTATCATCGTCATCGATTTTAACTGTTCGAACTAGTATACTCTATCTAGACTCTACGGTACGTTTAATCTCCTATTTTGAAACGATTTAACAATGTTTGTAATAATGAAGGTGTCCCATATCCAGCCGCCTACTAAAAAAATTATAACATTCAATTTGCCATCTACAGCCACAACATCGATACTTTCGGAGCTCTCAGCCCAATGAGTCACACATGATTCCCGGGCCACTCCAAGTCAGCCAAATAAATCAGGATGTTTGACCTCAACAACAGTTCAGGTACTACTAAACTTTTACTGGCAGAAGAATATAAAATCTCACCATTGCTTACACTGCCTCATCTTACTGGTACAACAACAGAACTCGAAAAAGTTACTTTATATCGGTAATCAAAGAAATATCAGTACTCGAAGCCGACTATTCAACAATCACCAAAATATCTGGACTTTCAACATTTTCTCACAAAGCTTGAAACAACTACCTTCTATAAACCACGCTCCCATAGCCTCCACCAGGCCGGTAAGCAACCATAAAACTCTCCCATAACCTCCATCAGCCCACCATCATTGATAAAACACGATAACCTTCATCCGATGATGCAACAAATTTTGAGAAAACAAAACTATCACATAAATCTTATAAAAACCTCGGCTCGATAGTCGTCACATATTGAGTTAGCTTCTTAGGTAGATCCGTCTAACAAAGTCTTTATCAAGGTCAAACTTAGTCACATTAACATAGTACAAATGGTGTTCGGTCGAACTAAGTCACAGGTTTATCTTTAGTTACTCAAAACATAATTCGAAATTATCTACCGTCAATCAGTTCACTTACTCGTATTTACTTTTTTTTTTCGATTAATAACTTGATACCAACTTAAAATTAAATTACTAACCAAACTACCCCTTTTTTTTTAATTTTCTGAAACGTTTATGGGTGATCCCATTGTTGCCGCGGATATCTTCTATAACATTGGGAAACTACGACCACAATAACAAACATTATACTGAAATATGGAAAATTTCATTCGAATGTCTCCGGTTAACTGTAAATAAACACGCTAACAATTTCTCTTTCTTTTTTTTTCGATACATGTTGGCATGTTGTCCCGCTCTCATAGAAATCGCGGATATCTGTACTGGGTCATTATTGAAATTTTGCACATTCGAAGCCTATCCTATCTCTAAGACACAACATCCTAAAGTACACCAGCTAATTGTTACACAAATTCACTGCAACGGCATCCCTGCCACACTGTTATTATCAAATATTTACTTAATCAGCGCAATCTGGAACGACTTATAGTGACGGGAAAAGTCGAAGGCAAGAGACTCAGAGGCCGAAGTCCAAAGAGATTAACGATACATCCGTCAACGTCGCATTACATCAGGCGACTGATCGAAACCGATGGTGACATGCAGTTGACAAACTCCGAAGATGTCACGATCCTCAGCAGTAAGGCAACGATCAAGAAGAAGAAGTCAATCAGCAGCAGCAGCACCACCATAATGATGCTTACGTACTCAATTTATAAAAATAATAGGACTATGCTTTCAAGTATTTCTTATTCTTGTTTTCCGATAACTGACGTGATGTTGGTAATACGTAAAATCATAGCATACCATGTTTCAAGATGGTAAAATAATCTTAGATTAAATGTCACTTTTTTACTTTAAACACTGTATTGAAACATTGGGAGGGATTTAACATAATTCTTACTATTTTTGTGGAGTGATTTTTTTTCTCAGTAATATTATATCAGGCAGCCCACAATAATTGATATAGGTACCCGCAAAAGCTAACATTTATTAAACTTGGCAGTAGTTTTTGACATCTATACCAACAAATTGTAACACTGACCATAAATGACGATCTTTTTGTTTTGTTTACATTCTTTCTATTTGTAGTTTCACTAAAGATACAAATAAACCTGCACTTCTCTCTACTAAGGGTATCAATAGTGTTTCTGTCAGAATACTTTTCTGAATTATCAAAGTAAATAACTCCTAAAATCCGCTTGGGAGCCTCTTTTCAGCACAGGTTTTTACCAAATAATTATTATGTATAGGACTCACCAGATAGAGAGGAACTGTTAATATCACATCATTTCTCAGTCATGTCCGCAACACTCACAGATTGTCTACCATCGTCCCATGTTGAAACAATCACGTTGAGGCTACCAGTCCAGCGTTGCATTGCAATGTATTTCTCGTAGATGAAGCGAACCGTTGTACCCCATTGTTATGCAATAAAAGAAAATAATTGTATTAGCAAAACTTAAAAAATAAAAAAATAATACTCACCGTTTTTAATCGTTTGATTGAATTTTATCTGCAGAAATCTAAGCAATTAATTTAATTGTGGTGTCAAACCACACTGCAAAATGAATCTAAATCTAAGCAATTACTTTAAAGTCATTAAATAAACTCTAATTTAGAACTACGCAAATGATTTAACTAAAGGCCTTGCCACATACAAAGCTCGGCGCGAGCGCGGCGCGTTATTTGCTAGGCAACCATCGCGCCGCGCGATGGTTGCCTAGCAAATAACGCGCCGCGCGATGGTTGCCTAGCAACTATCGCGCCGCGCGATGGTTGCCTAGCAAATATCGCACCGCGCTCACGCCGCGCTCGCGCCGAGCTTTGTATGTGGCAAGGCCTTAACACTTTTTTTTTAAAGATGAAAATGTTTTACATGAGTAATCTAAATTAAGTTTCGCAAAAACAAAGAAACCATACCAAAGTGCCGTCCATAGTAATTTTCACTCGATTTTTAATCATTGTGTCAATATCCCAGTGGTGCTCTCTAAGGCCCGGGGTCTGCCTTGACAATGACCCATTTGGTACAGATTATTTGTTGTTTACATTATAAATCCCTCTGACGAAGTCTTTGTCTTATATCTCGGGGTGTTTAGACTCTTGGCTGCGCTTTGAACGTGTTAAATCATTTTACATTTAAATGTAGGCAACTCAACTGGATCAAGTAATCACTTTCCTTTTATTATTACGCTTTCACGAAGCGTATCTGTATTTTCTTTGTCGCTTTTCATCATACCATCTCTTGGGCGTTACGTTCGTCATCACCGCTTCTGATGTCGTCGCGTGAAGGAAAGGGTTGTATCAGGATCATTGTCATCAGGGTGGTGATATCAGTATTAGATCGTCCAGATAAATTAAAGAAAAGGTTCACATTTACTCCACTGTATTTATTCCAATTCATTTTTGCACATCACTTATAATTTCACTTGAAATCAGAGCAGTATCACAATGTAGGCAGTTGAGGTAATTAACTTTCTTATTTCAAAGGTGATTTTAAAATTACTTTATTTTCAAACGTAAATAACACTTTCTATAAACGAAATGTGGAGACAGTTTCAAGACGCGTCACTCCTTGGCGGCGGTCGCGCCAAGAATGGCCGCCACTCCGCCCGAGTCGTGCCGTCGAGACTCTGTCAGCACGCCCCACCAGAGGGCGCACTCCCACTTCCGTTTTCATCGTCATGAGTCCGTACTATTGACAACATTATTCCATACTATTGACCGCGATCCGTCATATATTTAAGAAATTATCGTGGCAAATTCACACATCGCCATCTAGCCCCAAACTAAGCTTGTGCTAAAGATGCTATTTAACTGATATCGTCGATGCAAATTTAAAATCTCCTACGTATAACAACTTTTTGAGAAAATCGAAAAAAAGAAAAGATGATATACTACTTAAATACTTTTTTAAATACATACTTAATATAAATTTCTATGTACACAGACCCTTAAAACAAATTATAATTCATAATTTCAATTTCTGCCTGGCCGGGACCTTATGCATGTTGACCACTAAACTACTCAGGTCGTCCCACCTGTAACTATGACACATTCATTCTAACTTAACAACAAAATAATTTCGATTAAACAGGTTTTTAAATTAATAAATAACCTCATGGAAAGATCCATCCATCCGTTCGGGAGCTAACAACAGCACAAACAGAAAATTAAACTTATAACATCCCACTTTTTGCGTGGGGCGTAAAAAATAGCCGTACATCCACCAAAATCCATTATGAAGATCCTATGATGGATATTTTTCGACTTTTATGTCCACTTTATTCCATTATCCATGATTTATTAAGAAGTGGATATTTTTGAACGAGGGTTATTTTATATAAATTCCATTATAAAAATAAAATATATTAACATAATAGTCAATTACCAATCAATCAAGCATACTGAACAATCATAAAAATGTTAAATGATTTGTTGTATATAACATAAAGTAGCAAGAATAAAAGTAGATGTATGGAAAGAATTGTGTTAAAATGATACTGTTTTACAGTCGACATTATAAAGACAACTCGCACAAACTGCGACGGAACTTTCAAGTTCAAAGTAAACAGCTTCTATTTTAATGAGAGTGCTCTACCAGACCACAATGTTGCATAACATTTGACATTAAGAGAGGTAGGGCATAGCGGGGTATCCCGTTAGAATTGAAGCCGCCCGACTGGGGAAGTACCTCCCTCCACCTTACAGAATACCGCAGTTAAACAATACTCTTTTAAATAGGATTGGTTTTCTGCCGGTGCGTAAGTAAATTTCCAGGGCTCCATGGGGTGGGAATTTGGGGAACCGTGGCTTTGGCAGTGTAGGGATATTTGCCTTTTTGCTGCCAGAGTAACGTGTTATAGAGGTGGGCAACGCATTGGCGATAGTCTCCGTGTTGCTTATGTCTATAGGCAGTGGTGACCACTTTCCATCAGGTGGCCCGCTTGCCTATTTGCCTATCGTATAATATAAAAAAAAATTTTTTTTATCAAACATCCTATAGTCCATGCGAGGCTAGTTTATAATATTAGTAGTAAGTAGAATACGACTAACGGTTTACACAATCTTTCGGTTCCATAAGTATGTAATAATAATAATAATAACATAGTTCCCCAACACGTTATCCACATGCAAATGTTAAGGCGAACGTTTCAATAGCCCGGGGCTCCACGAACGGTAGGAACTCAATCATAAGGCGTTAGTGCAGAAAGCTCGCATAGCGGGGATGTTGAGCCTTAATTTATAGGTAGGTATCACGTTGGAAGGTGGCGGCATCGAACCTTGTTCGAGTGTCGATCGAGTTTTGGCGCGAAGCCAGATACAGTACAGGATCGCACTCGGGTATTGGTGGAGGGGCGCTTTGTTTGGGGCGCTGTATTTTTTTACATCATTTTCCTCCTACTAGCCTTCAACCACGGGTTGGCCAGCACTAATTTCGATTGTAGCTTGCAAAAAATTTCGAATAGGTATTAGTATTATTGAGAGAGGCACAGGTCTAATGATAGCGTGCTTGCGCGAACGAAGGTTAAGCAATGCTCGCAATGTCCGGGAATTGGATGGGTGGCCGTTTTTATACTTTTTTTTAATGTTTTTTTATGTTATACGGCAGACAAACAGGCAAGCGGGCCACCTGATGGAAAGTGGTCACCGCCGCCTATGGACATCAGCAACACCAGGGCTAATCAAACTTCAGCACAGCAACGAGCTCGCCACTTGTTGGGTGTGCCTCCTAATACCGTTGGCAAAGCTAATGCGCCTATTACATATGCCTAAATTCAGTTACTAAATTCAGAAGCAAAAATCGTGAGAGCAAATCAAAGTGAAATGTATAATAGCTCTTATAGCTCACAGAATAAGGTCCATTTTTGTATCACTAATATTATGTTACGTGTCGCTCCGCTGTACAAAAGCCGTGATACAAAAATGGACCTTATTTAATGAGCAATAAATTCCACTTCGATTTGGTCTCACGCTTTTTGCTTCTGAATTTAGTACCTGAATTTAGGCATGTGTAATGAGCGCATAAGTAGACCAAGGACTTCCGCTGGGGGACCCGGAGACTTGTGGAAAAATTAGAAGGCCAAAAAGGAAGGGCAAGGAAGGGAAGGGCCAACAAGCGATGGATTGACATCGCCGAGGCCGATGCGAGAGCCAATGACTTCCGACGGGAGAATGCCCTTGACCGGGCCAAATGTAGAAGAATGAGCAGGAAAGCGGTCCCTGACAGAAGCCAGGACTGACCGCTCGGAAGATGATGATGATTGTTTACCAAACACCAGTCAGTAGGTATCTTTTGATAATGAATTGCAATTATTGATTTCGTTAATCTTTGCCCCACCGCTGCAACTTTTGTGTAGCCAGGATCTACAGTGGCGACTTAACAAAGGACTAGAGTTTTGATATTCAGGGACGTCCGATGAAGTAGGGAAGATAGTGAATTAGTTCCCCCCCCCCCCCTTCAAAAAACTGTTGTGTGTCGGTTTTCTTTAAGCCTTCTTAAAACCGTTGTATTGATTTATTGAAAAAGAGCATGCTGTACTCCACAAGCTGAACTAAGGAGCTCATTCCACCTTAGTTTGTTACCCTAGACACACGTAGTACGAGGCAGAACTTGTCGTTTGCTTTAATTTGATTGGCTAACACTATTAGTTTGCTGAGCCGTTGCGTGTAACCGCGAACGTGAAGCGCCCGATCCCACATTCGATTGATGTTCTGCACCGGGGGCGCTAAGTGAAAATGGTGACCCGCGCTCCACCGCGGTCAATAATCGGCTTTGGCATGTTTGCGTGGGCCCAGACTGCCGCTGCCACCCGCGGCAGCCTGGCGACCCGATTAATAAGTAAATGTGGGCCCCGCAGGATTATAGCAGGTTATTTGCGCATCGTTAACACTTGCACGCAAGGTTGTGTGATTATTAAGTGATTATTATGAATGTCGAGTGGTTACGGTATCCGACTCGTAAGCGAGAGGTACCGGGTTTGAATCACACTGTGGCCATGTACGAATGACTCTTTTCTGAGTTATGTACATTAGTTGAATACTAACCGATGCTCTTATGATGAGGGAAAACATCGTGATGAAATCTGCACAATGTTATCTGCCAAATCCTGGATCATGATCGAGGCTGACCCCTGATCCTCGTGCGAGAGCATAACCGGGACTGGGGATTGTGTTCCGGTTTGAAGGATAAGGTATTCAGCGAAATTACAAGCATGGAGCATTTCATCTTAGTCCAGTGATAACGTGCCTGCGGTTCTGTATTTTTGTTACCTGCAACCTAAATGTAGGAATTGTAGATGTAGGAGGCGACAGTTACTAGATATCATCAGATGGGCTGTCTGCTAATATGACACTAAGTAGCATAAAAAAATAGTAGAAAGGTTTTACCGAAGCCGTATTTTGCATTTCCGAAACCGCATTATTAAAAAAATACACAATAGAGCCAACTGGTATGGTTGTAAGGTAAGCGCGGGTAAATCGGTTTCCGCATCATTCTTCTCTGCCGGGTACCACATGTCTATAGATATCGTATTCATGTAGGTACAAGTCGTGTAAATCTTTATGTACTGGGTTCGATCGCTGGCGGGGGCCAAGAAGTGCCTAATATCTGGGTCACGGCATCTATTTGTAACGTAATCTGCTTCCAGCGTTCCGATGAGGAACCTCGCGTACTCCTACAGGCAGGAACGGTTTTGAAACGCTAATCTGGGACATATTGGATATATATGGTAACAAATACTCCTTGAAAATGGGAGCTCTATTCTAAAAGTTGTTGTAGTGACGTATAATTCACGTTGAGTTCTGTGTGGAATTAATTCATCATAGAATAAGGTTCATTTTTATATAATTTATATTATGTTACACGTCGCTCTGCTTTTCGAAAGGCGTTACACAAAAATGGACTTTGTTGTATGAGCAATACATTACACTTTAATTTGCTCTCACGATTTTTTATGTTATACGGCAGACAAACAGGCAAGCTGGCCACCCGATGGAAAGTGGTCACCGCCGCCTATGGACATTAGCAACACTAGGGGAGTTACCAATGCGTTCTCTGAAGAGACCTCTAATATACCTCTTGAACGATCCCATGTCATGGTCCAAAGGAAACAGTGGCTGGGAACTCATTCCACATCGGAATCGCTTATCTTTGCTTCTGAATTTATATGACTGAATTTAGCCATATGCAATAAGCGCATAAAAAACTATTTGGTGTTTTGTGTTGTCGTATGCACACACCAAACTTTCATGAGTGGTAATAGAACGGCAATCAAAGAAAATTGTTACACAAAGCAGCCTGTATGTGACAGTGCAATCAGCGACGAGTCAGATAGTTCAGATACTGATTACGCTACGAGTCCCGACGTTCACTATATTTGAGACTGAGGAACCGGGCTTTATGACGGATTTCTAAACCAAAGTCTGACACACATGGATATAGGTCACGCCTTTATTTCTCAGCAGTAAGAGACTATTATAGCGCCACTATTTTTTTTTATGTCATACGGTAGGCAAACAGGCAAGCGGGCCACCTGGTGGAAAGTGGTCACCACTGCTTATAGACATAAGCAACACCGAGACTATCGCCAATGCGTTGCCCACCTCTATAACACGTTACTCTGGCAGCAAAAAGGCAAATATCCGTCCACTGCCAAAGCCACGGTTCCACAGAGCTCTGGAAACCTTACTCACCGGCAGAAAACCAATCCTATTTAAAAGAGTATTGTTTAGCTGCGATATTCTGTAAGGTGGAGGTACTTCCCCAGTCGGGCGGCTCCAATTCTAACGGGATACCCCGCTATGCCCTACCGCTCTTAATGTCAAATGTTATGCAACATTGTGGTCTGCACGTTAATCTCCACTATACTCTGACCTGACACGTCTTTATTCTTACCACTTCAGTTCCCAGCCGTTGGGGATGATTTTGATTTATGGAAATTGTGTCATATAGTTAAGCCATGCCGGTGGAACGTTGCCTCGTCAATAAGATGAGATCAATTAAATATAACCCGATCAAGAAGGAAATGAGAGATTTTTATTGTGTACCTTTAGGAAATGTTTCTTGAACCTCTGTACAATCTTTTTCTGTGATTTTAATGAAACAAAGGAACCATTCTGATTACTGGCATTCAATTGGATTAATTGCGTTGATCTAATTTATAGTTGGAATTAAACAATGTCGGTATTTCATATTCTCTGAGTTACAGTTTGTCGAATTATGGGGTTGGTCGTATATATTATTTTTTATTCGAGGAAACCGCATCCACTAATTCAAACACATTAAACTTAAAACATTCCTATTTCGCTCGATAGTTAAAAAATTAATGTTCCGTTCTCCGAAAACCTTCCTCCAAGCTTGACGATTTCGAAAATCCTTTTTTATATGAAAGGTTATAGGGAGTTATGCTCAAGCGTCAATGGTTTGTTTATAGGCACACTGTCCCGGTGTATTTCACAAATGTTAAAGTTTTCTTAATAATTAAATTTTCAAAGTCAAAACAGACATACAATGAAAAATTCACTGTAATCTTTAAAGGTTGGAACGGTACGTATTTAATTGACTTATAGTTTTATTCTCGCAAGTCTATTGAAAAACGTCGTATTGCTTATTTTTGAACCTATTGCAATGGGTATAGCTGGCTCATGAGTAAAAAAACTCAAGTCTATGTTTTCCTTCCTTATCAATAACAAAAATCCAGTCTATAAACTATACATAACGAAGACAATGGCACTGCCGAATAGTTAAACCGCGGTGATGGGCCGAGTAAATTCACAATTGCGGATCTTGGAACGAAAAGGAAGTTTAGTTCTATGCATAGTATAACACGAATGTTGAACACATTGTGAGGCCGAAGTTCTATTAGCCTCAGGCGCTGTCCTAATTGGCAACGGTCGGACGACGGGCGGTTTTGAGGTATCCGTTGCCAATTAGGACAGCGCATTAAAGTACGAAGCGGTCACATAAAGTTCGTATCGGCGTGCAGCACACTGCCACTGCCCCTATCAATAATCACTATATAAAAAACGCCCGCAGTTATGTATTTTACTTGTACTATTAGGTTAATTTCTTAGCTTGCTTAACTAGAGCATACCGCCGTGCTAGCGAATAAACCACATCGCGGCACTGAAGCGCAATAATTGAGAAACGCGCTGAAGCGCATTTGTAGGCAGTATTCTTGGAACGGGGTGCACGGATGCAAATACCAGAGTGAAATGCTTCAATGCACGCGTTAGAAACTGCCAGTAGTAAATTGTCATAAAAAAAGCGCACAAGGGCCCGGGTCCGCCTTGACAATGAACCAGGATTTGGCAGATTAGGTAATTACAGTGGAGGGACTGCCATCTGACGTTCGTGACTCTGCTACCAGTCAGAATACTTATTCAGTCGCCTGAATATGCAGGCTTCATTACGATGTTTTCGTGATGTAGTTTAAAAGATCTAAGCGTACACACATACCTACATACACACGGACGTTCCGCCAGTGCCTTTTGATCGTCTCTGGCATTAGTTGAGAGCTGAAAAGCACCTTCCTAAGGACTTTATAGACATTTTTTATTATTGGTACTAACACCAAATTAATCAAGAGCGATGGTCGAATGCATGTTCTAATGAATATGGGTGGATGTGTGGAGAGAGGCAGGGCGGGTTGACTTCGCTTCGCCTCTTCAACCTTTATGTAAATAAGCTGAATGAGGGTGTCAGTGGCACCAAAATCGGCGGTTCAATAGATCGAACTATCATAAATAATTTAAGCTGTGCCGATGATATAGCCCTTCTGAGCCCTTCATTCAGATGAATTAGACACATTGTCAGGAAATGTGAAGAATACGCTGCGACCCACGAGCTCATCATCGCAGCCCATCTCAGTCCACTCTAGGACTACGGGCCTCTTCAACGAAAGGGGAGGTTATTGCCTTAATCTGCACGCTTGGCAGGCGGGTTGGAGATCGCAGTGTTATAAATTAATAATGGAAAAAGCTACTGCCCATTTTCCAGTCAACGGAGACTCTAGATCTTTTGCCTCGAAAACATTTGTCGCCTTATACGACACGAGTAGGAGCTATTCTACTCTGCAGGACACCACAAGGCCACTCTAAAGAGTAAAACAATTTGAATACCTGGGCATTGGGTCACGGAGGATCACACAGATGACATGAACATCGAAAGAGAGAGAAGGGCGTTAGCTGTCCGGGGGAATATGGTAACGTAGGTATGCACGCTGTGCGAGGGAGGTAAAAGTGACTCTTTTTCAGGCTTATTACTAGTCGTTTTACGCGAGCAGCCTATGGGTCAACTAAACTCTTAAGACAGTCAACGCGCTTTGAGTGCAGTTCAACAACTCGTTTAGCGACCGGCCCCACAGAAAAGACGTAAGACCCTGTCTTTTCGCTTTTTTAAAAGTCGCGTCTGCGCCCAGACTACGCCCTGTCTGCGTCTTACGTCTTTTCTGTCTGGTCGACGCCAAATAATGCTGACGGGGCTTCGTAGGTACCATAGTGCATCAGGAATATTTTCCGAGGTGTTTACAGATGGATTGCATGAAACCTGCTTCGGTAATGCAGCGTGTACGGACTAGCACCAACAGCATTAAATTTTTTGTACCAACAGTGTTGGCACAAAAATTTGAATATCCTATAATAAAACATTGGATTAAGCTCCACGTCTTTTGAACACAATACTTAGTAACATAGTCTACCAACCATAATCCAATCTGGTCAGGTTCCCTTGGTAGCAGTCGCTCCGCCATTGGCGTATCTATTTTCTAGGCTATTTTCCAGGGCCTGGCCCCTGAGGTGGCCGATGAAGCCGAATCGATCGCCAATGTACAGTCAGTGAGCACGAAGCAGCACAATTACCCAACTGTAATTCTTTTTGAATTTTTGATATGTTGGTTCTTATAATCTGAATTGATGAGCGGTGTGGGCGATGTAAATGTTTTAAAAATGAGCGATTGTAGCGAGTTCGAAATTGTTTGAATCTTGGTTCAAATGAACTGGTGTGAACACCAGTAACAAATGCAACACAAAGTACCTAATGAATGAACGAGCTCACAATATTTGGAGACGCGTACCTATACAATTTAAAAAATGTACCTAAATCGCAATTATTCGGATATTTTTCTCAAAAGACCTGAGCAAGTGTAGCGAGCTCGGATATTTTGGTACATTGGCTCTTAAAATCCGGGATGATTATGCGGACAGCATTAATGTATAAAATGAGCGAGCGGAGCGAGCACAATTTTTTTTGTATTTTTGCTCAACCGAGCTGGATTGAACATAATAAAAGAACTAATGAATGAGCGAGCTCAGCGAGCTTGGGATTTTATACGGCGGTTACATAATCAAAACTCTATTGAGTAAAATTTGAAAGGACAACAAATGTAATAACAAAATTTGAAAGACAAAATGTTTTATTTATAGGTAAAGTTTATAATCCAACTGTATGTTTCATCAAATAGACGATTGACAAAAAAAAATTGGATTATTTAAAGTACCAAATCATCCCTAATCAAATTATATAATCACAAATTATTTCCTATACAGTATTTTATTTCCCTTCCTTAGTCTAATGGTTAGAGAGCAAAGAGATTGGAAAGTTAGCTACCTTTAGACTGGCAAGAAGGTAGCTAACTTTCCAATCTCTTTGTTAAAGAGATCATGATCCAGAAGTCGCCTGTTATAAATCTTAGATCTGTAATTATTAATTTCTTTGTCACAAAATCGAATCTATCAAAAACGTCGTTTTATATTTTGTTGGTTCCAGTGTGTTCCAGAACCAATTAACAGGCGTTATTCGATAATTAATTGATTAAATTTCTTTGGACTTTATCATTTTTAACGATTTGATCAATAGTATAGTAGATAAGTAATTTAAACGTTGGTATTTCAGACTTTGGTTAGTAGAACTTTTGATCAAATGACCATTATTATTTAAAAATTTGATCATTATTTCATAGCCTTTTTAAAATTTGTTCAATAAACGCGGCGTAGGTAGTGTTATTTATATTGAAAAATTAGCCTGCGAGGCCTGCTCGAAATTTTTAGAATTTTGTCTCAAAGAGGTAAACAAAAGTAAAAACTATAAAAACTAAACCTTTGGTACCTGGACGATGGCACTCTCGGAGGGGATGTAAATACAGTTTTTAACGATCTTCGTTCCCTCACTGCTGAGTTCAGTACCATCGGTTTAGAAGTAAATTTTAGTAAATGTGAGCTGTATATCTCGGACTTCAAATCGGAAGATGAAAAAAATGACATAATCGCTCAGTTTAACTTATTGGCACCAAACATTAAAATTTTAAACAAGAATTATCTTTCCCTTTTAGGTGCCCCAATACTTTCTGAATCGATTTTACCTCATTTTGATTCCCTAACTTATAAGTTCAACAGCTAACATGACCGGCTTTTAAAAATCCATCCGCATATCGCCATCACCATAATCCGCTTTTGTTTATTTGCTCCAAATGCCATATACATACTTCGCTGTAGTCCCATGTGGAAATACCCCCATCTTCTTTCTTTCCTCGACGCCTCCATACAAACCGCCCTATCAACAATCCTCAACTGTGATTTTGATTTATTTATTTATTTATTTAGCATAAATTTACAGCGTTACAGTACTTACAAATTACTAATACACTGCAAATATCAATAAAATACAAAGTATTAAATTAAAAACTTAAGAACATCATTAAATTAAAACAAAATTAAATACATAATCAAATTAAATAATTAAGATACACACACTCACTCATCCATCAACTCACTAAACCTCAGACATGCATTTCGCGCTTCCATACATCGACTCACAAATATGTCACACTCTGGTGCTGATGCCTGAAAAGCGTTAAGCATGTCCATGCCGCGAAGAAGAGGAGAGCGCGCACGTGCCACGGTCCGCGAGGCCGGAGTCGCGAGGAGTTTACCTGGACGTGCTCTCAGTTGCATCCTCGGCTTAATCGGGACATCCAGTCTTACAACTTGCGAGACAAGTGCAGGACAGTCCGCCTCGCCACGCAAGATACGACACACCTCAACGAGTAAGCTGAAGTTACGCCTTACTTCCAGAGAGTTGAAGCCAAGAGTACCTAGCAAGAACTTAGTGGGGTACAAAAAGGGATAGTATCCATAAATTTTTTTATAGAGAAAACGTAAAAATGTTTTTTGTATTTTCTCCAGAAGTAAGGCGTAAGAACTCTCATATGGGTTCCAAATAATCGATGCCGATTCGAGTTTGCTCCGCACCAGCGCCGAGTATATGAGTTTTATCACGTTAGGATCGCTAAATTCGCGGGAATTCCTTATTACGAACCCTAGTCTTTTAGAACACTCAGCTGCGAGTTTCTTCATGTGATCATGGAAGTTGAGAGTTGGATCAAAAACGACTCCCAAGTCCTTAACTGCATTAACACGAGTAATTTCATTTGTGCCCAGGGTGTACTGAGCCAGCAAGGGACTCTTTGATCGACTGAAGGTCATTACATGGCACTTATCTGGATTAAAGAGAAGTCCATTCTCCACACTCCACGCATATACCGCATCAATGTCTAATTACAGCGAGTTGCAGTCAGACATCTCAGTCACTCCGCGAATTAGTTTTAGGTCGTCGGCATATAGTAAGCTCCAAGAAGATTGGAGAACCAAGTCGAGGTCGTTCACCATAATACCAAACAAGAGCGAACCTAATACTGAGCCCTGACTGACCCCAGACCGCGTGTGGTATGGATCTGAGACATAACAGCCATGTCGGACGTACTGTTGTCTATCGCGCAGGTAACTTGCAAAGAGTTTCAGTAGAGTAGGTGAAAAACCAATGGCACCCAGCTTACCCAACAGAATGTCATTGTCAACCCGGTCAAAAGCCTTTTGAAAGTCGAAATAGACCACATCCATCTGAACACCCCTATCGAGATGGTCAGAGACAAGGTCAACCAAGGTTAGTAGGTTGGTATTAACAGAGCGTTTGGATCTGAACCCGTGTTGGGTGTCACTCAAGAGAGGCTTGACCTGGGAAGAAATGTGTTCGTACAGAATAGACTCGTACAATTTAGCCAAAGATGATAAATTTGCTACTGGTCTGTAATTTTCTACATTTTTTAAGTCACCTGATTTTGGAATTGGCTTAACCCGTGTTAACTTCCAGAGCTCTGGATAAGTACCGGAGGAAATCGACAGATTCAAAATATGGCAAATGGGGTCCACTAGAAACTCCTTGCAAGCTTTTATAATAAAAGAAGGTACATTGTCAGGGCCCATAGAAGGTCTTAGCCTGTTAATGGCTTTTTCCACATCCTGAACGGTGATATGCCCAATAGAAATATAATTGATGCCCGTTGCTGGACCCAGGCTTCTCTGCCCATTCGGTAAAATTTCTGATCTATCGCTACCAGCTTTCCTGTCCTCCATTCATAACACGCACACCTTGACAACGAAAATTATCTCTCCGTCCCTGGGCGGCGTCGAGTCGAGTGTAGTGCCTGTTGGAGACTAGGAATGCTTGGTGTTTAATCTGCCCCAACGCCGATATTCCCGCCAACCCTAACTCACAAAGGCTTTGGGACGAGCCACTCTGCAGATTGGCCTTCTCCACACTCTTAGAAACCGCGGCCAATTCTGCAGATCAAGCTTGTCTTCTCGTCGTTTCAGAGAGGGAGGCCAGATATTGGCTTCACGCGATTCCATCACCCAATACGGGTACTTTACTCACCAGAGCTACACTTTCACTCTCAGTGTGCTTGCGACTTGGCCTTAAGGTGAATGAATTGCATCGTTGCCACTGCGGAAGTATTGTAGATATCCTTGGACACCATGGCCTCTCGTGCCAACGAAGTGCCGGTCGGCTGTCGCGCCACGCCAATCTCAACGACGTCATCCGCCGTGCCCTTGCCACCATCAACGTGCCAGCTGTATTAGAACCCAATGAGCTGGCTCGGGATGATGGCAAGAGGCCCGACGGCATGACGCTCGTTGCTTGGTCACAAGGGCAGCCTCTGGTGTGGTATGTGACCTGTGTAGACACTTTGGCCCCATCCCACATTAGAGCTACCTCTGCCAACGCTGGCGCGGCTGCTTTTTCGGCGGAGGACCTCAAACCGCGCAAATATGGATCCCTAGGTCAGGGTTATTTATTTGCGCCGTTTGGAGTGGAAACGTTGGGACCTTGGCCCTGGCGCCAAAAAGGTGTTCCATGAAGAATCAACGCGGCTAATTGAGACTACCCACTAGGGACCCACGTGCTGGCGCTTACCTCGGTCAACATATAAGTCTGACAATTCAGAGAGGTAACGCTGCCAGCCTTATGACACTTCAGCAAGGCAGCGATTTACAGTCTTTTTTTATTTGTGTACCATTTTTATCTAGTCTTAAGTGTAAGTATATAATACAGTATATAACAATAAACATTAAGCTGTTTGAAAGAAAAGTAAATATATAATGAAGGAGCGAGCTCGGAGTTTGCCTTGAAAACGCGGCGCTGGCAGTGCGTACCTACAAAATCTGCCCTGACTACACCGCGCATCTACACTACGCTCGTATAAGCGATAAAAATATTGTGTTGTTTGCTACTGACTACCATGCATGATCCAAAACTTGATCCTGAACCGGGCATTTTTGCGCCTGTACAGGATATGCGCCCTGTGTGTGTTGGTGTAGGGGGGAAGGCAAAAGTCAAAATTATCACGAGCGAGTGCCCCGAGTTAAAAAAAATTGCCACCCCATTGCCAATGGTGATCAATAATTGAATGAGCGTGCAGAGCGAGCTCGGAAATTATGGGTTTTAAAGCTGGGGGAGAACAACGAATTTATGAGCGGAGCGAGCTAAAAATGTTGTCATTTTGAGTCTTAAATGCTGGGTGGACATTGAATGAGCCACCGGAGCGAACTCCGACAGTTTTGACGTTTCAGGTCTTAATCGCTGGGGTAATAAATAAAAGTATGAACGAGCGGAGTGAGCTAGAAATTTGTGACATTTTGGGTTATAAAAGCCTGAGGTGATTATTGAATGAATGAGCGAGCGGAGCGAGCTTTCATTGTAAGACATATTTGGTCTTAACAGCAATGGGTGATCCTCACAATAGTAATTTAAGGAAATCTATCTAGTGACCGCAACGGGCTAAGTGAATGATAAGAAACTTATGAATTTGTATGAGCGAGCACTAAATTTTTGACATTTTAGCTTAGGTGCTGTGATGAGGTGTGATGCCGATCGTAATAAAAGACAATAAAAGTAATACAAATTATTGAATGAGCGATCAAAGCGCGCACGAAACTTTTAACATAATGGTTTTTATGCAACCAACCTAGAGTCGAGTCCACCACTATACAATATATAGGTACCTACACTAATTTGCAAAAAAAAAGTTTGCGGATTCCTCGGTTATATTTCATTGAAATTATGTTTATCGCTACATCCCCTCCCCCCCCTTCATACGCCTATGCACTCCACAGTAATTACCTGACCTGCCAAATTCTGGATCATTGTCAAGGCGGACTCCGGGCCCTCGTGCGCGGGATCACAACCGAGACATTAACGTCAAGATGATGATGATGTCGACATACTCTATAAGTTACTTACATCATTTGTAGATCAAATTTGTTATCTGAGATAAATAGTATAATAATTATTCAAATGTCAAATAGTTGATTGGGAGACAGGAGTTAATTGCTCCAGTAGGTATATTTGGGCTTTTGTCCTCGTTGATTAATTCTAAATTGTCTCGTGAATCCATATCCAAAATCAAGTTCCCGTCAATCTACAAAACAAGTTGTCCTAGGCATCTCTCTATCCGAAATTGAATTTCCAGGAGAAATTAGCAACAATGGCTGTAGTTGATTGTTAGGTATTTGCGGAGTCGGCTAAATGAAATACGAGTACGTACAATACAAGCAGGTAGAATCAAATGAGGGTTACAATCTGACGCCACGGGCGCAGCCGAGGTTTTCTATAATCTAACTATAAAATATAATAAATAAATATATAATAAATATATTTGAACAATTTACACAGCGCCATCTAGCCCCAAAGTTAGCAAAGCTTATCTAATGGGTGCTACACAACTGCGAAACTACTTAATTGCTTTTTAAATACGTATGTATTATTATTAATATAACTCTTAGACACGTACCAGAAACCAGGAAAAACTTCATCGTTTCAATTTCTCCTCGGTCGGGAATCGACCCCGGATCAAATGCATCGCAGACCGGCATGTAACCGGCACTGAACCACTTAATGGTTAGTGATCTAGAGTTAAATGGACATGATTAACATGCACGTGTGCTCGATCACTATCGCTGTGTAATGTGACCAGCCGCATCCATCGCGCTGAGTGCGCCCCGTAATGTAACGACAAGCCATTTGGTGGACTGCCCGAATCCAAATCCACCAGGGCACAGCGCAGTCAACCAAAAGAATCAGTGTTTTAATAAAGAGAAATGAAAAAAGTAATAAATTAAAATTGATTATTGCTCTCTAAGAGCATTACGAGCGAACTCGTAACGAATACTCGGGAGGTTAGAGTTTCCTTTTAGTGTTGTCACGTGATAATTTTCCGGGAAACGCTCGATTTTCCGAGAAAAACGTCGTGAGCTCGATATCGCTAGCGCCTTATCTTAAAACGACTTGTTCCCGCCGAAATATAATATTTCGTTCACGTACCAATGAGTTCAGCACTTTTTTTGAATTAATATTGACTGAACCTTTAGTTTTTCATGGAATCGATGAACGTCGGGTCGTTTCGAACAATGTTTAAACAACATAATATGAGGCCTATCAATTATGGTCCTGTAATAAAACTTACGTGCTTATTTAGTTTCAGCGTTACGTTTTCCAAAGACTTCATTCGTTAGTGTGCTTCCAGATATATTTTTTCTAGACTAGACGGCCATATCGCGAACGCGAGCGACGCGATTATCAAATCAACATAAAAACGGAAAATGACATAAGTACATGAAAAACACTAATACGGAATTAATCGGACCTGTTCTACAGAACCAAAACCTCCAACAACCACAATAAATTTAATAAGATGTTCAATGCGAACTTCGTATTTTCATGCGCTTTTGAGCCAAGTCCCGTTCCCGGGATTCAATGGGCGCGGTGAGTTACAGCCCTAGTCGCCGTTCCGTAATGAGTTTTTATGTCCGAAGTTGGACGGTCCCGGGTGCGCGGGACTCGCGCTAAATGAGCCCGCTGTACCGGGAACCAATAAATACGGGATACTTAACTTAACTGACGCTGAATTTTGTACCAGCCACAGTTAAAATATTTTGTGTGGGTTCGATATGTGCTATACGTGTTAGGGCTCAGGGGAACTGCTCTGAATATCCATGATTCGGTAATAGTTTTTAACAAAATCCTGCCAAAATTAGCGACTTCATGATTCAAGGTTACCGCCAATATATTACTACGTTAAAGAAATAAAAAAATATATTTTGTAGTACCCAAAAAGGTTGAGTAAATCCTCCAGACCAACCATCCACAAAATTGCAAAGATACGCCTGCACCAAAAGCCTGCACACGTAGCACAAAGTAGAGATCACGTCGCTTATAATTTCCTCCTTTATTGCATAATGATAAAGCGAGCTTGTTGTCGGATATATGTAGCGCAGTTTATGTCAGCCGCCACGTGGTTGAATAAGTTAGCAACCCAGGCTTTGAGCAAATTTATATTCCAGCGGCGGATCGCAGCGGGAGAAGGCCGGGTACAAGGACGCGGGTTCAAGGTCAATTTAAGCGAGATTTGATAAAAAAAAAATGATTTTAATGTGCAAGAGCCCCGCACAGTGCAAGAGTGCTAAGAGCACTTACCTATTTATATAAGTGTCAATTCAATTTATTATTCAAGTATTATTTTTGAAGGATAGTATATTTGGCCTTGAAGCGTTGGTGGTGTCCGACTTGTAAGCGGAAGGTACCGAGTTTGAATCCCACTGCGGCCATGTACCAATAACTCTTTTCTAAGTTATGTACATTAGTTGAATACTAACCCTCTTACGGATGCTTACATACTGTATGTTGCAACATTCGATTGAAATAAATATTTTTTTCGATCGTATTTTGATGTCATTACTTGCAATGCGCAAATTATAGCTCGTGGTGCTTGTGGTCACTTTTTGTCGGCAACCATCTTTAACCACTAACAACAATCGAAATAAAACGAATTCGTAAGAATTTAATGCTTTTGTAGATACTCCGCGCACCAAAAGAATTGTAAAAATGGTAAAGTGCAGTGTAAATAAGTGTACAATACAATATAAAAACATTTATTTCTCTCAAAAAGCAGGTTACATTTTTAATTAATGATAACATTAACGAGAGCTGGAGTCTGTGCTAGGCAAAATATCGTGCTAGGTTAATTAAACCTGTGTTACAAATCTCCAGGCACCCAAACTCCTGTATCGTTTAACAAACAAGTGTTTCAAAATATGTTTAAAGCAGAAATATGTAACAAACAATTAGAATTAAAACCCACTGTGTGAGTAAAAAATATAGAAATCCACCAGTTTTGGTTTTTCTCGAACCTGACTCCATTTTAGTCTACATTTTACGTAAGTAATGCTTATAATGTAACGACATATTAGTAGTGACTCCATTATTTGTTGAGAGAACCTAGTAAACGAACGTTATCTAAGCTAGTATTTTACCTTATTTTCTTCTACGTCTCGACAAGAACAAGAAAACACAACCATATATACAATTTTTTAACCTACT